>OZ022519.1:27163502-28500168 GCA_963989415.1 Cerceris ruficornis
ACGGCGTGGTACTTTTGAATTAATTATTCGATACTCCTCGTATGAATAATTCAGGATTTAGCAGGATGAGTCTTGACCGACGTGCCTCTGTAGGAGCCGAGGATGAAAGTGGAAAATGGGATTGCTTTTTGATTTATCGCGGCCCTCCGGAGACGAAAACACCCGCCCCGGGACTTTCCTTCGATTCTCTCCTCGAAAATGTGCTCGTGGGAAAAAACATGATTTGATTCTCTTTCGGAATTCAAATCCCCCAGAAAAATAAAAGAAACTTCGTAAAAAGTCGCCGGAGGCGTCGACTATGAATTCATTTCGGTCGCAATGCTAAACGCGCGTTATTTGAAAAGTGAACGAAGAGTATATGAGATTCCCTTTTGAATATTTTCCTCGATCATCTGCAAATTCGCGTACTTTTGATTCGTACGATTTTTACGACGACCGAAATAAGAAGCGAACCGCTAGAATAATCGATTTATCGCATGAGTCAGTCGCCGCGACGAGCCGAGCGTGTCCGCAGCACATTAATTATTATTGCGATAGTTGAGCCAAGGGTAGATGTTTTTACATTCGGCCAAGGTATAACGAATACCGGCCACGCCTCGTGGCCATTACTCACGTTATTCTCAAACTTCGTCCCTCGCCTAAAATCCGCGACTTCTTGGAATCGGGAAGTGGAGCTCGATTTTACGAAAAAGCAGAAAGAAGGGCGGGAATTCCTTTCCTGTTATAATCGCTTCCGTTGAGTCATTGGAGTTTTTGTCAGATGCAGAAATTAACATTTTTTTGAATTATTAGTCCAATGCTGATACCGTAAGGTCAGTTATTGTGTAAGCAGATCAAATTCGTATAAGATTTGATATTAATTACGAATTTGGTCATCTACCATGGTAAACAGTAACTTACTAATTTTTTGAGTCTGCATTTTTCACCGAGTCACTCATATTCTAATTGCGACATATTTTAATAAATCACATGGATGCACTTAGAAAAATTCTAATTTTCCAAAGTCAACCTGGTGCTACGGTACAGCAACGCGTTAGCACTCGTTAATTAACATGAGTTAATCTTAATCACTGATATAAGCTTCCAACAACAGCCTCAGTTTCTCTGCAAACACCTTAAAAACTCCATATCGACGTGTTGATAACAATGAAATATCATCGAGAGCGAAGGGCAAATTCAAAGTTTCCTAGCAACTCGATAGCTCCCCAAAGTTCTTTCAATTTTGTAGGTCCGCACTTTTAACCCAAACATTTCTACTCTAATTGCGACATATTTTAATAAATCACACCGATGTACTTATAAAAATTCTAATTTTCCAAAGTCAACCTGGTGCTACGGTACAGCAACGCGTTAACACTCGTTAATTACCATGAGTTAATATTCACCACTGATACAAGCTTCCAACAGCAGCCTCAGTTTCTCTGCAAACACCTCAAAAACTCCATATCGACGTTCTAATAACAACGAAATACCATCGAGAGCGAAGGACAAATTCAAAGTTACCTGGCAACTCGATAGCTCCTCAAACTTCTCTCAATCCCCCGCAATATTGCTTCTCCCAAAACCGAGTTGATTTACCGAACGAGTTTCGCCAGTTTGCCCGAGTTAGTCTCAACAATCGCGTAGAATCGATATCTCTCGCGGAACTATCGGAAGATATCAATCTCTCCTCAACGTTTCAGGGTACTTCGGGAAGTATCTGAACAAGTACAACGGCTCGTACATACCGCCGGGATGGCGGGAATGGGGCGGCCTCATAATGAATTCGCGCTACTACAACTACAGCGTCAACATGAACGGGAAGAAGATAAAGCACGGCTTCGAGTACAGCAAGGATTATTATCCGGACTTGATAGCGAACGACAGCGTGGCTTTCCTCAGGCAGAGTAAACACAATTTCGCCCGGAAGCCGGTGATGCTGGTAGCGAGTTTCCCGGCGCCTCACGGACCGGAAGACTCCGCACCCCAGTTCTCCCACCTCTTCTTCAACGTTACCACTCACCAGTAAGTATGGGAAATGTTTTTTTTCTTGGATTTTCTCTTTTTGCGCTTCGTTCTCTCCCTTTCTAGATCCGCAGATCAGGAGATCGCCCACTGTGCCTGTTTATCCGATCGTGTATCTATCTAGTTATCTGTCTGTCTACCTGTTTATTTATCCACTTGTCTATCTATCTTTCTACGTATCTATTTATCTATCTGCACATCTACCGACCTATCGATTTCTCTGTGTATCGATCGATCTATCTACTTTTCTGTCTATCGACCCATATCCGCGTTGGTAGTAGAGTCTCAAATGTGTGTCGGTTCGTTAGCGCGAATTGGTCATTTTGTTTGCCCGTTAATCACGCGCGTACTTTTGTTTCAATTAACGCCAGACTCTCCCGTTTTTCCGGCTTGAGCGAATCACGCTTCTATCAGGAAAATCCACCTGGCTAAGTTTGCACAAACAGTTACCCAGAAATTGCATTTATCCAGAGCAACTGGCAGCTTTTGAATTTGCAAAGAAGGTGATTTCAGCTTCTCCAGATCTCGCGTCTCTCAATAATTCCAACCTCACCTCGAGCCAGGAAAGAGAGCTCGATAATAATCATCCAGAAAGCCAAGAAATTTCACGGGCGTTCGGTCAAACGGGTTATCAAGCACAAGGGTCAATCTGTTCCCTCGGATTTATCGCCTCTAAACGTCTCATTTTCATCTCGCCCAGCTAACATCTCTGACTGACGCCGTTGTTCCCTTCGTCGTTGGAGCGTCCATTGATAAATCGTCACGTGTTTCTGCACACCCGACAGCTTTCTCCGGTCGCAGAGACCGCGTTCATACGAGCCGTCTCCCGCGAGTGTTGCACTTTTATTCTCAACGACGTGCAGAACTTGCTCGCAGCTTACGCAACGTCACGAATCGCACGCGTTTCCTGACAATAACAATTGTTCCGAACAACTGCCAGCCTCCCATTCGACGTCGACGTCCGCGCGAATTTATCTCTCATTCTCGTTCCTCGAGACGGTGTTTCTACGTATCGCAATTGCACGGTGGAATTGAAGGGAAACGAGAGAAGAGGGAGGACGTATTTGTGAATTGTCACTTTCGAGGAAATCCAACGGATGGTTTAACGGCGAGGAAAACGAAAGACTGGCTGAAGGTGGAGGCGAAAAACGAGAGAAAGCCACTCTAGACTAGACAACCGGATAGATAACTGCAGCCACTGGTGTCATCGTCGCGTGATGGAGTACCCTAGACGGAGTGTGCAGTGTGCGCGATGAAAAGCACTGAAAAACCTGCACCCCTCTTCGCTAGTCTCGTCTCGCCCCCTTACCCCCGAAACACCCCGAACCCCCTTTCGTCAACGACAACGCCCCTCATTGTGCTGGCCCGCGATGCAGGTATTATGCTCACCTGTCTACGTTCTGCGAGAAAAATTCCTCTCCTCTTGCTTCTCTCTCTTTCTCGCGTGAGATCTCTTGCTGTTACATTTTCTTCCTTGTCTATTGTGCGCGACTGCGAGTTGGATGGAGAAAGTTTTCTGGAGAGATCATTTGCAGGCAGGATAGATATCTTATTGTTGTATCAGAGGTATTGTGATGAATGTTGGGTGTAGCTGCTGGTTGTTGTTCTTTCAGCGGTCGTAATAGGAGCTTATGGTGCAATGTTGGATACCGACCTAACTCTATAAGATAAAAACACTGAATATTTCCGAACGTGATTCAGGGTTCAAACGGGAGCTCTTCCTCATTTTCTATTTTGTCCTCGCTTTCCCTTCACAACAGATTTTTAAAACAGTCTTGACGGAAGTCACAGGGTAAGTGGCTACACTTTGGCACCTTTATCACGAGAAGTCGGGGTCATCCGAACCTTCCACCACGCTGATCGGGAGCCCTTAAAACCTCGGTCTCATTTCCAAAATATAAATTGTCTAGAATCGCTGACAGTCGGTATCTTGCGACGAAGTTATCCTTAACCCTTTGCAGCCCTATGTCGAGCTATATTCGACATATCTTTTCACTTCATTTTATTTTCTAACGATTTAACCCTTTGCGGACGGAGACACTTTTGAATATTGAGAGATAACCATTTATTTTGCGATCCAACACCGCCTGTTTATCAGCAAGTTACGCTGTTAATGTATATACATTATGAATTACTATTTTTTTAAACATATTTCAACGGTTGTATTTCAATTTTTCAGTTTCAACTGTTTATACAAGCAGCGGTAAACTATAATTAAATTTTTTCTCAGACCACATATGTGCGTCGCTAGTCCTCAAAGGGTTAATATCGACCTTCCAATTTCATAATGATATTTTAATATCGCTTAAATATCCGTCAGTATCTATAATTGTTACCTATAATTTAAAAAAAATGAATAACCAATGATAGAAAATTCTGTGAAATTAATTTCATTTAGTTCACTACAAAATTGAGAAAATAATTCGGACCGCAAAGGGTTCTGTTGTAAAACCTCCAAACGCGAAAGTAGTTCTTCAAAAATAAAGTGTTGTAAAACTCCTCGCGGAATACAACAGTAAGTTGGCAATCTTTTCTTTATTTTTCCCTATTAATTGCTGTTATTATTTTGCCTAGGTGCATCAGGTTTAGGTGTTTTCTGAATCAGGGAGGTTTTAATATCTCTACTCCCCCCTCAGGTCTATATGACCAGAAATGAAGATTATGTTTTAACTGATACTGTTTTTTACCATTGGTTTTTGATATTCAATGTATCTCGAGACTACGTCTGTTTATTTGCATATTTTAGACGTCTTAAAATGTGAACCTGTGTTCATCGGGTCGCTACGAGTCGAAGGAACACAAATGTGAGGAACGAATGAGGAGAACAGCAGGGTTAAACGATGTAGGAATAGTCTGGCAGAGATGAGCGATTGAAAGGTTGAAATTCTATATGCAACGCGAAGCATCGCAACTCTCGTTACCTTTTCGTCACGTAGGTTTATGTAGGTCGTTATGGCACATAATGTAGCGCAGTTAGGTGTCTCTTTTTACTGGAAAAAGGATAAGAGTGCCGGCTCTCTACTCGCGACAGCGTACGATTCATTACCGGATCTCCAAGTGGAATAAACTGGGACAAAACGCCCGATATTTCACGGCGCGATTCGTCGTACAAAACCCCGTTGAATTTATCGTTCGCCATTGTACACCGCAAACAATTTAATACCGGCTAAACTTCGATAATCGCTGCCAGAAAGCATCCCGAAAAACATCGACAAATATCGTCGTATAAATATATCTATTTATTTTTCAAATAAATTTCAAATAAATATTCTTCGTAAATATTCATAGAAATTCTTCTCTCAGCTTCGCGTCTCAACGTTGCGAATTTTCTGCAACGGAGAAACTCAAGAATCGCCGGGGGGAACGGGATTAAATGAAAACTCTGCTAATGCGACGAGATCCTCCTTTCTCGCAATATTCGCCGTTTACGCGCGAAATCGGGTATTAACGTCGCCCCGTAAATTATAATTAAAAGCGACTTGTATCACGGCCCGCGAACACCATAGCCATTTCGGTCGGTTCGCCGGCAACGGACGGGGTTTTAATTCTATAACCGGGGCTTTTAATTCCGCGCTCGTACATCACGCTATTCTCTCGTCCTTCGAAAAGCTAATCGAGAGAAATTATTGCGTCGTGTGACATAAGCAATTACGAGATTTTCCGATGGATTCGAACGGCAGTTCCTGCTTAACTCTTTGAGGCACGGTAATTTAAAAAATAAAATGACGCATGTTGCACACAGATTTTTTTTCTTGAACAAAGTTGGTTTACTTTTATCAACACAGTTATACAGTAATACAAATTTTCGAGGTGGGATAAAAAATATCCCATCACACATATTCACGCGTCAAAAAGATGAGACACTTTTAATCACGCCGTGCCTGGAAGAGTTAAGTTGCAACATTGTGTTTTTGGCAAAGCTGCATTGCGAGAGGGAGATGTGTAAACTGGGTTTTTTTTTTAAATTTTTATGGAGAATGAGATAGCTAAAATAAGATGGATGTTAACAATTTTTCATGTTTGGATTAATGAGTTAAAAATAATGATCGTGGGGAGATAATGAATTTAGAAATAAAAAATTCTTCGTGCTGTTATTCCATAAATGCCAGGATCTTATTTGCACTTTTGTTGTCTTCAGACTTTAACACCCGAGGCAGTAGTTGCTTAATTGTTTAATATTCCTGGCAGTGAATAAAGGCTTGCGGTTCCAAATAATGGATCCGTGCTGAAATTGTTCTCGGCTTCGTGAAATTTTTTCTACAGTGCTTTTAACGAGACTGGCTTGTAAGGGATGTTGCACAGTAACATGAAGGAATTTTTGGAAATTTATATAAAACACAAAGGATCTAATGTACGACAAATATTTAATGTCTCTGATAAACTAACATATATGAACAAATAATTGTACGAATTGAAGTTACGTACTCCAAAGAATTAAGCCGCAATTGTAAAAAGCTAGTCGCCCTAAGAAATTCCACCAATCGTCCTAAAACCATATTCATTGATACTTACATTTCCAAACTCAACACAAATCGACGTAAAACAAACCCTAAATGGCCATAATTAACTAAAATACATTTACTTAGAATTCAAATAAAGTAAATTTTCCTACATTCACTAGTACCCAAGACAATCTACCCCAAAAACATCGCAGTTCACCCCTCATTGATATAAATCTCCACCACTCCAACCCCACGACCTCCGTGCATTAATATTATGACGTTAAAACCGAAACGCGAGACAGATAACCGCAGGTTTCCCGATCGAGGAGATTGTAAATTGTCCGCGCAATGATCGCGATTTAATAATCCACGATTTAACGTCTAAAGCGGCGTATCGATCTTGTAATAGATATTCCCGTAATTCCTTCCTGGCAGGTACGAGCGACGTTACTTAAATTACAACTCGTTTGTACGCCACTTACCCGCGCTCCACTTTTACGATATTATACCGATATCGCTCTTATCTCCTTTATGTAATATCTGATAAACAACCGGTGCACTTGTAGCGGCTGACATTTACGGATCGTTCGACTCGGATCAAAAGCCGCTGCGTCTTTTGAGACGGTGATCTAACAGAGGGTCTCCCCGCCCGTTGCAGTCGAGCAAATAAAGCCACCGGTTGTGATTCGTATCTCGACGTTGAGAATGTGACATTTACATCATAAACCTCTGCGACACGGTGCCCACTTAAAATTCTTTCGAAACGGATCGTCGATTAACCTATTTGTAGTGCAGCTCAAATTGTGTTACCTGTCCGTCATCGGCGCAGTGGTGATCCTTGTGATGGGACCACATCATTGAAATGTACACGTTTGATCGAATATGATTTATAAAGTCATTTGTAATTTCAGTTGATTTGAATATTTGTAATTTTTTGTTGGTGCTTTGAAGTATTCTTTTGGTACTTTTTTTGGCTTTAAGTGTTTTGCATTTTCCGCCTTGCAGCTGCTGTTTTAAATGGGGTTTTAACTATCGGAGCTATGATGCTCATATCACTTTTAGTGGAGCTCTGTGTTGAGCTTCATTTAATATAGATTTCTGCTGTAATTAACTTTCTATCGATTTAGTTTGGTGTTTGGAATTTTACAAAGGGTTTATTAACTCTGTAAGGGTATTAACTCTGTTCAGTCCGAAGTGTTTCTTTAATTTTTCGTCAGATAAGAAAAATTAATTTTGTACCGTTGGTTTTTCATTTTTATTCGACGATGGCAGTAGCTGCTATATAAAAGTGGAATGAAAATGAAAAATCAACAGTTGAAAATTTGTACAAAATTAATTTTACTCATCTGATGATAAATTAAAATCGCAAAGGGTTACTTCTTTTAATGTAAAATTTCCTAATTAAAATTCTTAGCAGGAGTCTTTTAATCTCCCGTGGATTATTCCAAGTTTGTTGATACAAAATAATTCTTTTCTGCGGAATATTCCGGTTGGCGATGCAAATGGAACAACGTTCAAACGACGATCCGTCGCCGAAAGTTAAACGGACGGACGGCGAACCATCGAGCATGGAAGAGAAACTAATCAAACGAATTGCACTTCGACATCCGACATAATTGCTGAACGATCGTCGTAATGATCGTGAGTCGGTCATTGCCGATAGAACTATCGTTATTGTTCGTTAGAGGATCGGATAAAAAGTCAATTGATTGCTATAAATCCATTGAAAGTCTGAGACCGTTCGACGTTTGGATCGTCTTGCAGATAACACTTTGGACGTGATTTCTTTTTAATGGTGGCCAGACACGATTCTATGAACGGAGAGTATCAACTGGTGGTTTGTCCGCGTTTTCACGTGCTACGCTGCTGTTTGAGGATTATTATGGTCGCTCTTCTCTAATCTCGTTTCGACGGCTGTGTTAATTGCCGATGTAATTGCTATCGTTTGGTACCATTGACTCTTAACACTGTCGATGTGTGATGATTCCATGGAACTTTTAGCGGAATAAGAGCACTCCTTATGTTCGTCAGCGATTGTGGAATTCGTTTTGCGATTTTAACGCAGCTGATATCGTTATCAAGAATGGTTGGAGGTATGCTGGACTAATTTAACATAAACCTACCAAGCCGATGAAAATGGTCAGTTCTCAGTATTATCTAAAAATTACCCTAATCGAAGGGGAAGCCATACAGTAATTATTCCACCTCTATGTTAGAAAATCTTAATTGATCATCATTTGCACGTCTTCATTTTGCTTTTTCAGCTTTTTTACAGCTATGCAGTAAAAAATTCACGTTTATCTTATAAAACAAAAAGTAGTTAACCAATTGTGTTTTTTACCTCTGGATTCCTATTTTCCCAAAGTATTTATTTAGTATATTTAAATATAACAGATTCAAAGCCGGTAGCTCTAATGTCAAAAGTGTGTTGTTCATAGAGTCTTTATTTGCTTCCGTTTTCTTTCTACTGTTTCTTCACATTTGGCAATGCCTTTCACTATCTCCAGATAGGTCCTCGCTATCAGTCTGGTCCCAGTTTTCCCACCACAACGTGAAAAACATTCGCCCCCTTAGTCCCATGGGATTAAACATAACCGGTCCTGTCGTTCTTATCATCCAACCACAGTCGACACTTGTACAGGGTGTTTCAAAAATACCTGACACGACTTTCAGGAGCTACTCTACATTTTTACGTTAGCAAAAGTGCCGACAATCACTCAACGCTTAACCCTTTGTGGTCCGGATTATTTTGTCAATTTTGTAGCGAGCTAAACGAAATTAATTTCACATTTCCTATCCTTGGTTATTCATTTATTTTAACGGTAGAAATAAATATAGGTACCGACGGATATTTAGGTGATATTGCAAAATAATTGTTAAGCTGGAAAGTCGATATTAAATCGCTAGAAAATAAAATGAAGCGAAAAGCTATGTCGAGAATAGCTCCATACCCCTTGCCCTTCGGTTTCTTTTCTGACTGCACTCACAACAATTCGAAATTAAATTGAAGAAATAAAAATAGATCAGTGATTCCTAGAATATCATTATTAACGTAATATTAATACAAAGGAAATAATTTGATCGTGTCGTGTTCCAATAATATTTTCAATTTCTAGCGCTTGGAAAACGTCAACATTTCTTAATTCATTTATTATTTATACCTGGCTCATGTTTGTCAACTGTATTGCTTCAATGTAGTGCAATCCAGTGTTTTAATTATTTCAATATACCTTATCAAAATTTCGCTGCTCTAAACACTAGAACTACCAAGCCAGTCAAAATGACTGGTCCCCAATTTTTTCTAAAAATTCTTCAAGTTTATAGCCGGACCGTAAATTAGGCATTCTAGTTCTATATTATTAAACACAAATTACGGAATCGATCATTTTTTCCACTTTCTGATTCCTCTTCTTCCAAAGTATTTATTTCATGTATTAAAACATAGCAGATTAAACGCCGGTAGTTCTAGTGTTAAGAAACGTCGCAACTCAAAGTCTACAGCAGACAAGGGGTTGATTTCTCCAATTAACGTCACAATTTTGTCTTCTCCTTCTACTTCCTCTTACTTCATTCCACTTGCCCATGCCTTTCACTACTTTCCGATAGGTCCCACTTATCAGTCCGGTTCCAGTTTTTCCTCCACGGCGTAGGAAGCATTCGCCGCTGTAGTCCCACGGGACTAAACGTAACCGGCCCTGTCTTCGTTATCGTACAACATTTGTATTTTGACAGACCTTTCACCGTGACTAATCCGAGGGCAAAGTGCCGTCAAGTTTATCGGTGATTTAGCCGGCATTAAGTGCACACTATCGAATACTCGACTACGTTCGACTGGCCCCGAGGGCCTTCGTTTTAATTCCAACGAAACGTGCTGCCTCCTAGTATCAACCCCGGTTGATCAGATAATCTGAATTTATCGCCGGAGTAATTAGCCGGAGAAATTTATACGGCAATTATCGGCGGGCGTCGCGAATCCACGTGTGGCCGGGAAAAAGCTCCTGAAATCGCTTTTAAATCCACTCCCTCGTCTCGGGGGATTATCTCGAGGAGGATCGCACGCGTGTTCTTGCGATGTTGCGTTTACAAGGTGACCTTGGACTATCGTCGTTTGTCGTCTGCGAAGATATCGTCGATATTGCGATTTAATCGACGAGTTAGAGGTTGATTCGGGGTCGTTGATGTTTGTGCGACTAAGTTGGGATTGTTTGTTTCTTTGGAGTTTAATTCTTGCGCTGACTGTCCCCTCTCATGGGACGTCAAAGTTTATTAGTGATTACGGGGAATCAACTTATTCCAGCTCAATTTTTTGAGGAATGCACATTTCCCTAAAGATTTCTATTGAAATTGCACAAGAAATCAAATTAAAATATGGTACAATTACTGAGATATTTAAAAAAAAATCGGCCGGTTTTACATCGGAAGAGAATGTGCGGAGTGCGTTCGTCGAAAATGCCATCTTTGTCGGACAATAGATTAAATAAAAAGCTACATATTTCCAATGTAGGAAAAAGGAAACGAGATTATATTTTTTGTTCTGATAGAAAAACGTCATGTGGAGGACGTTAAATCACTTATTATTTCGGAACTTGTACAAACCACCCTTCAATGCATACCGGGAATTTCATTAAAATGTATTATTCTGTAGACAATTATAAGAAACAAAATTTTGATTTTTTTTCACAAAATATGTTCCTCAATGCCTATCAATTAATACAAATCAAAGATTATTATAATATATTACTTGATTCCAACGTTACACTATATAATGTGACACAAGTCCTTCTAGGACTTTTTCGCGCCGAGTGCAAAGTGTTAAAGATAACAATTTTCCCTTTTGAGTGTAAAAATACGTTGAAGTTAATGTTGTTGGGGATTTTATTAGTTGTTGGTTCGAAGTAAAGTATGTCCAGTTCGCAACTGGAGGGTTGAAAGGTCATCGCTAGAAAAACCGATGATTAATCCGGTGTGTTTAGAAATACTAGCAAATTATGCTGGAAAAAATTTAATTTTGAGTACGATCGATGTTCTGCCAGTATTGCCAGGTTTGATAAAGTAGATAGTGATGCATTGTCGTTTCACTTGGTTTCATTAAAGTCAGAGTAGACACTGATATCGTGTAATTGCAGCTACCTTCGTCAGGTTCGAGTAAACATCCTCGCAGTATCTATTATCTTCCTGATGAAGTTAACTTCAGTAAATTGGGATTGATGTCAGGCTATAACTCAAAGTCTGATGAAACAACAACGACCCGGCATTAACGTTTACTCGGGCTCCGTCTCTGTCGAAGCTACCTGCAACAACGCGCCACTAACGCCTTTAATCAGCTGGAACGTTATTGAAACGTCAGGCGAATATTCCTAAATGCAACTTACACGCGGAACCTTCAAATCGTCCAAAAGTCTCCCACGATCACAATGGATCTATTTCTGTAAAATAGAAACTCCAACAAGAGGGTATCCAACTTATTTTGTAAATGCATCTGCTATAATTCAGAATTAAATTACTAAAATAAAAATTGATCAGGGATTCCTGATATATGGTATAATTTAACGTGATATTAATATTGTAGAAATAATTCTATCGCGTCGCGTCTCATTAATATTTTCAATTTCATAGGTTTCACAAAACTTGGAAATTTCCTATCCGACTTACCGCATGACAAGCGTCTCTCATTATTGTACAGCAAGGGATTAAATTTATTAAACTATCTAGTCTAATTTTTTTAACGTATTTACGTGCCGTTTTGTTCAGCCACCATCGGTTATTTTTAAAGCAAATCCGTAATCCACATCGCTGTGAAACTTCTGTGATTTCTGTGCGAAAAAAGTTGTTTCGCTTTTACCCTAAAATGCGAAGAACCTCTTTCCCCACCCTAACATTATTTTCAGAAGAAATCGCAGGGCAAGGGGTCAAAGTCGCCCTACCAAGCTTCTTCCCCCGCTTCTAAAGTGTCCCTTTCAAACACCTAGTCCAAAGACGCGCATCGAAGTCGATTCTAAATGAGAATTCGATGCACCAAGAGATGGAACGCAGACGGTCCGCGGGTCTGAGTGCAAATATAATCGTGGAGCGTCTCGCGGGAAAGTTAAGTGGCCGTGGCGAGGCGAGGTGCACTGTGCAGAATAAGCCGCAATTAAGAAGTCCAGACGAAATGCGTTGGTACATAAGGGAGCGTCGGTAGAGACGAAGAGAACAAGAGAAAGAGGAAAAGGAAAAAAAAAGAAAGAAAGAAAAGAGAGAGAGAGCATTCTTCGAGAGCGACGCGAGGCCAACGACGGATTGCGCGCTTTATTTTAAATTTGCATAAAGCAACGAGGCTTTATGCCAGCTCGGAGCGGAGGAAACGAAAAGGCCATCTGGTGAAATTAACGCGAGCCATGCTCTCCTCGCCCTTCCAGCTTCCTCTTTTCCGGTGGCTCGCACTTTTTGGCTCGTTCTCGTTCCTCGCTCGGGGACCTTTTTTACTTTTGACGGGCCGCGTTTGTTATTTCGAAAGTACTTATTCCCTTTTTTTTCCTCCTTCCAGCTAGACCTTCAGCGCCACTTGGCGAGTTGACGATTTCGCTGCAGTTACTGGTTTCGGTGGCGAGCAAATATCCGTAGATGTGAAGTTTTTACTGCCTTTCTCACCGGAGAGGATATTTCGAGTATTGACTCTGCGTATTTTCTTCCTTCGGTATTGTATTTACCCTGTTCTTGTCAAAACTGCCGAATAATACGTAAAGCAAGGAAAGATTGGCATGCGGTTATTCCTGTGTCTGCCGATGGTCCTTTTCGCCTTTAACTGCCATGGTCCTTTTTCTCGAGACCTTCTGTCTTGGGTGGTTTCCAAACCGCCAAGGATACGGCATTCTTATCACGTAGGATAAATTTTCCAAAGGCGATGGAGAATTCGAGCTCGAACCCGCTAATTGGAAGTTCGAGTCTTCAACTTTATACCGCAGCCAGGTCCCCGCTGATATTCTCAACACTTTGCAGACCGTAGATTCTCCTCGTGGCCTTTAGTTTGCCGTTAAAGAGTGTACTCTTAAAGTTCGTGAAATGCGAGGAAGAAAATCAGGAAAGAATTCAATGCGAATTAGACGTCTTGGTCGTATTATGTAAAAGTTTGCGAGGTTGTTAACGTAGAGGATGTAAATTCCATGGCTGGTATCTTGGAGTTTTCATGTGCGCGTCGTATCTGTATGCCGGGTGGCTGAAATTTTTCATCGGATCGCCGGGATATCCCGACGCTCCGCCCTGTTCTCTATGAAATTCAGAACGGACGTTGCAGTAAACCTGTTCCTGCGCCGCGTATCCCGAACAACGAAGGTCCACCAATAAAGCGGGGATCCTATGAGTTCGAGTTGAGCACTCCTGAAGGACGCGGAGGAAGGTGAAGGGCCAATTACCCGTAATTTCGTGTCTCGCGTAATTGCTGGAGAGTCGAACAGAGAGAGATGGAGCGGAGAGGTAGCTGGATAGATAGGCAGATGCATAGACAGACGGATGGATGGCTGAGGAGAGGAAGGGCAGAAAGAGGAAGGGAGAGAGAAAGCACAAGGTAGACATAGAAAAAAGACAGAAAAGAGAGAAAAATTGCAGAAGAAAAGGGAAGAGAGAATGGAGAAACCGAAAAAGAGAGAAGAGAGTGAACGAGGAGGAGAGAAAAACGAAAGCAGATATGGAAAGAAAACGGAGAAAGAAAAAAAGAATTGCGGTTGGAAAGGAGAACGGAGAGGTGACATAGGAAAGAGTGAGAAAGCAAGCGCGAAATCAGAAAGCAGATATAGAAAGAAAGCAGAGAAAGAAAGAGAAATTGCAGAAGGAAAGAGAAGAAAGAATTGAGAAATTGAAAAAGAGAAGAGAGTGAACGAGGAGAGAAAAACGAAAGCAGATATGGAAAGAAAACGAAGACGGAGTAAAAAGATTGCGGTAGGAAAGAAGAGAGAGGTGAGTACGAAAGAGTGAGCAAGCAAGAGCGAAATTAAAGCAGATATATAAAAAGAGCAGAGAAAGAAACAGATTGCAGAAGGAAAGAGAAAGACTGTCGAAGGAAAGAGAAGAGAGAATGGAGAAACCGAACGAGCGAGAGAGAGAGAACCCTGCAGAGAGACAAAAGTGAGGGAGCAAGAAGCGGAGAGAAGTGGACGAAAAAGAAGGATAGGGTTGAAGAAGCGAGTCGCAACACGGAGGAAGACGGAAAGGGATGAAGAGATCAGAGCGAAACGGAGAGAGAGACATGAAAAGAACAGAAGCGGAAGCAGAGAACGAGAAGGTAGCCGGGAATCCACAGATTCACCTTCTCGTTGCATCGGCGAACTCTTGCGCTTGGTACTCAAAATGAATTCAGTTCCGCCTAGCCGACTCGAATTCCGCGGACAAACTATGCGCGTACTCTCCTAATTCCGAGTCACTCCTCGAGACACCCTCGGCGCTTACGAGCGTGATCTAATCGGCTGAGAGGTCCCTCTTCGATACGAGAGGACTCCAGTTGGAACTAATGATTAGTCAGTCGCTAAAGCATAGAAACTGTTTCAGACCCCATTGCGGAAGGGAGGAGCGTGATTGTAGATAAGTCGATTGGATGATCTAGTTAATTTTTTAACGAGCGCTCGAGCCACGAGGTTACTTTACACCTTTGTAGATGAGTCAAAGGATAAAATGTGTTACAAGTTTCCTCGAAATATACAGGGCACTTCAAAATTACTTCGTTAAGTCGAAATGAATCGTTTTCCAAGTATTTTCTCGTTAATGCTCCCGACAATTTGTCAATGTCGAATGACACCGCGGTCGCTGTGCTGAACAACCTGTCGCCCCGATTAAATGTCTTTCAACCTCCATCGGCCGTGCGGTATGCCGACCATTTTAATTTGCGCATAATTAAAACAAGTTTCGCTAATTCTCATTAGTGTCTAACTGTCCGACAGGACTTCAGTGCACGCGTAACTTCTAGCGTATGCTATGTATATAATGGTCTCCATGATGCGGAACCCGTGGCTTGAAATAACCACAGATGGCAAACCTGAAAGTGTTATTAAAACACGACTCCGAACAGTTGTGGAATATTCACAAATGAAAAAGTTATCGGAAAAAGCTCTAGGTACTTGTAGAATTTTTTAGTAATAATGGTGTTGTCAGAAAGCAACCTCAATGGCTGTAGAACATTTATAACCCTTTGCACTCGGAGCCACCCCTGACGTTATTTATCAGCAACCCGGCGGTACTTTACGATTTTCTGCATTCTGCGGTGCAATAAGGTCGTCCTCCGTAATCACTAATAAACTCGAATGTTTCCTCAGAGGGGACAACTGACTGATATGCCAAACTTGCGATGTCCCTTCAAACGGGACATACGAGTGCAAAGAAATAAATACTCAGACTTCGAAACCAGGCACTTTTGCAGAGTGGAGACTCAGAAATTGTTCAAGGGCGCCATTACAACCTGTCGATAACGTTCTAATTGCAAGTTTTTTCTGTTTCAGCACTCCGGCGTACGACTATGCACCGAATCCCGACAAACAATGGATCCTTCAGGTGACTCAGAAGATGCAGCCAATTCACAAGCAATTTACGGATCTTCTGATGACCAAGAGGCTTCAGACTCTGCAGAGCGTCGACGATGCCGTAGACAGGGTACGTGTGATTCATTCGTTTAACGGTATTTTAACGGTCACGTAACAATTAAGCCATCTGCCATGCACTGCTATCGTTCGGGGGTAATTTCTTGAACGATGAGTATGAAGTTTAACCCCTTGCCCTACGATTTCTTTTGTGACTGTCTTTGTGGCAGTTGAAAATTAAATTGCTAAAATAAAAATGTGTCGGTGATTCCTGATATATCTTAGAATTTAAAACAACATTAACCCCTTGCCCTACAATAACGAGTGACACTCGTGATGCGATAAAGGGGATTTTTTTAGTACAATTGCCGATCAATAATTTGTCAATACCATAAAAATAATATTATCGTGTCGCGTTCCACTGATAGCTTCAATTTGATAATCCTTGAGAAGCTTACAAATTTTCTGATTCATCAACCGCATCACGAGGGTCACTCGTTGTTTCAGGGCAAAGGGTTAAAGACTTGTACTTCTACTTAATAGAGCCAATCTCAAATCTCCATTATCTCTGGCAGATTTCTCCTAAATTATTTAATGTATTATGGTTTCGTTGACTTGAAAGCCATCTAAAACTTCGAGTCTTAGGCGAAATGATGGCATGGCAATTAAAGTTCTCCGAGACTGAGTGTCACCGCAGCGACGAGTTATTTTTATCGCCTTCCTCGAACAGATCTATCAAGAACTGAAGGACTTAGGGGAACTGGACAACACTTACATCATATACACGTCAGACCACGGCTATCATTTGGGACAATTCGGTCTCATAAAGGGAAAGAGCTTCCCGTTTGAGTTCGACGTTAGGGTACCGTTCCTCATCAGGGGACCCGGCATAGAACCTGGATCTGTGTAAGTTCCTCGATAATTCACAAATATACGCATACAGCTTGCATTTATTTGGAAAACTTTATTAATTTAGTTTCTAAGCTCATTAATAGTAAAAGAAAACCTAATTGGGAATTTTGAGAGTTTTCTTACGTTTTTATTTAACACTTTAATGGCCGCCCACACGACATGTGTGTGATGACCTTACAGCTGTTAGTGGTAGGGTTAGTCAACCGTATTGTGGTTATTTTTATTAGAAATGTGTGTGTTCGCACATGTTCAATTATTTCGTGAAGTTATATAAAGCTTTTTTAATTTAATTCTTTAAAAATATTGGCGAAGTTTAACTACGTAGACGTGCGGTCATTAAAGTGTTAATATACGATAGCACCTAGTTTTTGTTGTAATTAAGGCGTAAATACAGAAGAATAATTATTATAATGACAGGAGATAAATAGTTTTAGTAGCAGTGGTTCCTATTGCAAATTTTATTTCACAAGGAGCCAATTGGAAGCTGGGATGAATGGAAAATTAAATGCTAAAACTGCCAATTATTAGGTCCAAGTTTCAAACCTCCGTCAATCGAAAAAGTGAAAGAAAGAAACGACATGAATACGTAACGCAGCTATAATTTTGCCAATATCATTCGACTCACCGAGAACCTGTCCTTTCCATAACACCTCTCCCCCAGAAGAAGGAGCGTCTGAACGCCGGTTAAAAATAACAGCACGATACACGAACCACCGGTCTTTTCGCGTGTACCGTTTCTCCTCTTCGAGTCTGTCGCTCGAATTTAGCCGAATTAATTCGTCAGCCGCGGTTAAAAAAGTGCATGATGACGAGGCGCGAATCGGAAGCGTACGATCTAGCCCGTGTAGATTCGTCGACGCGATTAAACGGGGAGGTCATGGGGATTCAGAGGCCGCGTTACGAATCGGCGTTGCGAGGCAATTTTCCTACTGTGAATAAATCGCTTTCCAACCAGGTACTTGTAAATTACAACTCGGAGTGTACCGGTCTTCCGTGCGAGGAAGATGTCTCGTAAATTCGCCGGGGAAAGAGCGAAAGGTACGCGATAATTTCATCGGACGAGCGTGAAAATATCGCGCTGCCGGGAATACGGTACATAACGATTATCGTGTTGCAAAATTAATGGGGTTTCGTAAGACTCTGGGATGTCGGAGTTGTTTCTGCGGTTTCGTAATGATCGAGGGGAATTAATTGGAGAGAATTTTCTGCCGGTGCATTCGGGATGCGGTGGAAATTATGGGATATCCGAAAAGAACTGTTAACGTCGAAGGAATGGATTATTTCATTTGGAGGCAGCGGTTCGAATGCATTGAGTTATTTCAATGACTTTAACTCATTTCACCGAAACACGCGTGTGTCATGGTATCTTTTTATAGCGTTTTTACGATGGCAGGATGGAAAGTATATAACGCACTTCGAGCGCATACGGTGATGAGCAAGTTCTTTGGTTGGAACGAAATTCATGGGTTTTCAGTGTGTTTATAGTTTGAGGGGGGGTTGGATGGGCAACTGTGCAGGCTAACTGTAAACCATCGTCCGTTTTTCTAGAAAAAAGTTCATTTACTGGCGCCTAGGTGTTATGATTATCCTACAAAATATTCGTCTCATCCCTCGCATCATCTTGCACAAATTCATAGTGCAGCTGTATCTAACCGGCAATTATCCTTATCTTCGAACGTCCAACGAATCAATTCTCAACCCCTACAAAAATCCTCACCTCGTCCCTTGCAATATTTTGCACCTGTATACAATCGGCAGTTGTCCTATTCCTATGACAACACTGTCCTTTTCGCCAGTCCTCCAACGTCCACCCAACCAACCCTCATACTCAGACATTCTAAGCAAAATGTCTCATCCCTCGCAACATTTTGCACCAGTTATAAGAATGTCTGTACATACTCATTAGTTATCCTAATCATATATCGGAACTATTTCTACGCCTATTTTTCAACGTCCACCCAACCAACCCTCATACTCAGACATTCTAAGCAAAATGTCTCATCCCTCGCAACATTTTGCACCAATTAATAGAACACCTGTATGTACTGGTCAGTTGTCCTAATTTTATATCGAAACTACCCCTTTCGCTGATCGTCCAACGTCCACTCGAGCAACTTGCGACCTCGAAAACCCTAAGAAAGTGCTTCATCCCTCGGAAGATTTCGCGCCAATTAATAGTGCAGCTGCATGTAACCGGCAGTTATCTCACTGCCTCCTGAAATTATGGTTTCTCAGTCCGGTACTACGAGGAGTGCCCTGCAAAGCGATAAATTATCTTCGCGGGCAGCGCGACGAAAAAACGGACTTGTAACCGAGACAACCCGCCGGTTTACATTGCCAAACTACCGTGTGAACGTGAACTTACAGCGACTCGACGTATAAATTGAAGTACAAGGATATCTCTTATAAACATATCCCCGTTAGATTAATGTTCCTTCGCGTGCCACTTCCGTGTGTATTCTTTCGCCCCGGCAAGTGGGATTTTAACAGTTTTACGGTCGCGTGTATCGCGTTTGGTAGGCGTAACAGTTATAAATGGATCATGCGTGCCAAATAGGGTCGAGAGAATTATTCACGCTGCTTTCGTTGGGTTTGCAGTGATCGATAAATTATTTCTTTGTAAGATTCATCCGCGATATCGATGGGGTTTTGCTGTATAGTTGGAAATGATGGCTGTGTCGGTGATTAAGGGAGTTGTTTAAGTTCAAAGTTCGAAAAGCTGAACTTGTCGCTTATTTCGGATTGCAAAAGTGTAAATTACGATGTAGTTGAACTATTTTATAGAAATGGTAAAAAATTGAACCATTTAATAGTGTATGGTTACTTCGTTGGACAGAATTCTGCGCGCACCCCAGCAAAAGTTTAACCCTTTGCGGACGGAGACTTTCTTGAATATTGAGAAATAATCATGTATTTAGCGATCAAAAACCAACTATTTATCAGAAAGAATTCAACTCTCAAGTTGATAGTTATATAAATATCCAAGTATCTCGAAACAAAGATTAAATTCCGTGAAAAAAAGCAATGTCTACCTTTAAATTATCTTCCTAAAGAAAATGCAGAAAAAAATCACGTAGCTCGGAGACCCAGCGGGGCGCGTTTAAATCTAACAAAAGATTTCTCGAAAATTTCATTATAAAGCACGAGGATTATTAATTCCGATCGTTTCGCGTTCGCCCTTAACAGAACGAAATTCGCGGGGGTGTGCTGAGTTCGGCGCGGGGTATTTTGCAAAACAATTTATCGCTTGAATTTGCGCCAGACCGTGTGTACCAAACAAAAACACGGAAATGTGTGTCGGGAGAAGTTTTCGCAGGCAAGCGATTTTAACTGCTCGAATGACGCACGGCAAATTGCAGTAGGAAAGGAAAAATGGAAGTAAAGTGGGTTAAGTAAAAGTCAAAGTCAACGTAGACGAGAGATCGTTGATGGATAAAGGACCGCTTAAGAAATGGACGGAAAATTACGACGTGGAATTTTACTCCGTTCGTAAATTCTGCCTTTTTTCCGTTTGTCAATTTTGGCAGAAATTCTACGGGAACTATTCTTCATATTCTTTCTAACTACTTGTAAACCACATTTCTTTGCGTCTCAAGATTAATAAAGGGTGAATTGCATTGAGGAATAATTAATTCGAATTTTTTTGAGATATTTTCTTAGTGTTTAGATGGTCGAAATATTGTTAAAAATATATAATAATAATAACTTAATACTTTTTGATTATAATTTAATAGTTTAGGGTTGTATTTTCAAAAAACTGTAGGAAATTTAAAGCTACCGTCTGTTCGTGGCAGTCGTTGCGCTATCAAAGCAACGATAACAGCGCTATATTTTTAACATTGGAACTACCAAGGCAGTCAAAACGTCTGGTTCCTAACTTTTTAGAAAAAATCTCCAAATTTATAGAAGAGCCATACAGTAAATATTCCTCATCTACTTTGTAAAACATAAATTACTGAATTAATCATCTTTTTCACGTCGCGATTCCTCCCTCTCCAGAGAACTTAATTAATATATTTAAATATAATAGATTTAACGTCGGTAGTTCTGCTGTTAATATCCAAAATCCCAATTCACAGCATACATCGAAGATCCTAAAATTTTTCTTCCATTAAAATACTCAGCACGATGTCCTCTTTTTGAGAAAAGCAACCGTAAGCTCGGTATAAATGTCGAACATTATTTCCCGAAGGAGATCATGAAAAATATAAGGAAACTCATCTCCTTGCTGACCTTAATGGACGAGATAAAGTAGTTTTCCGCGATAACTACGACTTTTCGAACTAATAAATATGTCGCGGGGGTGAGTCCCGATATTGAGTTACAATAAAGCATCCCTATAACGTTGCAGAGTAGATGACATAGTTTTGAACATCGACTTGGCGCCGACGTTCCTCGACATAGCCGGCGTCGAGACGCCACCGCAGATGGACGGTCGTTCTTTCAAGAAACTTTTTCTCAAGTGAGTACATTGCCAATTTTTCGCAGCACGCGAAGAACGAGTTTTTCGGAGAAGACGAACGTCTGCGAGGCGGAAAAGTAGCGGCAACTTTGACGCTCATGTTGGATCTTTAACGCCGCTGACTGCCTCGTTGTTTATGCATCATTGGGAATGTTTTTTTCAAGTTAAATTATGTACGAGGACAAATGTCAATAGTATTTTTTTCTCTCTACTGGTTGTAAGGGAATATGTTGCTGTAGGAGTGTTAAGAATTGGCGATTTCGTAAGATCATTCTTTCAGAATTTTCCAAGGTGGAAATACATCTGTTTTTCGCTGATCTACAAGCTTTAAGGAATTTTCTAAGGGAGAAGTATAAATTTTATAATTATAGAAATATAAATTTTAAGAAATTTTGTAAGAAAGGAATTTATGAAGATTTCTAGATCAGGCAAACAGAAATATAAATTTTCGAAAAGAAACTCTACAAAAATTCACGCTGTTGCTGTAGAGGTGTTAGGAATTGGCGATTTTGTAAGATTATTCAGAATTTTCCAAAGTGGAAATGCATCTGTTTTTAGCTAATCGACAAGTTTTCAGAAATTTTCTAAGAGAGAAGTATAAATTTTATAAATATAGAAATATAAATTTTAAGAAATTTTCTAAGAAAGGAATTTGTGAAGATTTCTAGATCAGGGAAACAGAAATATAATTATTCGAAAAGAAACTCTACAAAACTTCACGCTTTTGCTGTAGGGATGTTAGGAATTGGCGATTTTGTAAGATCATTCAGAATTTTCCAAAGTGGAAATGCATCTGTTTTTAGCTAATCGACAAGTTTTCAGAAATTTTCTAAGTGAGAAGTATAAATTTTATAAATATAGAAATATAAATCTTAAGAAATTTTCTAAGAAAGGAATTTGTGAAGATTTCTAGATCAGGCATACAGAAATATAATCATTTAAAAGAAATTCTACAAAAATTCACGCGGCAGTCAGCACCCAACGCTTCCAGAATTCTCCAAAAAAATTCGTTCTACCGCAGAACCTAATTTTCATTCCAAAATCATCAAACTCTCGCCCCTCAAAACTATATTTAACGTTGAAATGCGAAACGAACTTTCTAAATTCCAAAAAAACACCGAGTTCCTTCCTCAAAAATCGAACTCTCGGGGCAGAAAGAAACGGCGAAAAGTTTCACCGGAACGCGAGCGGTATTTTTACAGCAAGCACGGAAGAAGATCGAAGTTCAAGTGGCCGGATACTTTTCTGATCGAATCGTCGGGTCGTCGCGAAACTCCGGAATCCATCGCAGAATCGAAAGCACGAGAAGCCAGGAAGCAAAATGCCACGCTGGCGAAACAACATACGAACACCACACCGGAAGAGGACGACGACGACATCGCCGATCCGGATGCCGAGACCGAGGTCGAACATCGATTTCTGGAGAACGACACCGGCAGCGATCAGGACATTTCCGAGGACGATGAGTTTGAGGATTCGATCATCGATGAAACGAGTATGTCGGAGCATTTTTTTTTTAATACACTTTGAAGAGATATTTTTCATGCAGGAATTTTGAGAGGGCGGATATTGTGATTCGAAAATTTGAATATTGGCATTTGAAAGAAATAGAAGGTTTCTGAGTATTATAGAATGCTGAGGAGGGATTTCTCGTAGAGGAGAAATTTAGAATATTAAATATTGTAATTTGGAACTTTGTGATTTGTTCGAGGAAGTTTGATTAAATGCTAACTGATAAAAGGGGTTGCAAATGTCGTAATTTAAAAATTTGAATGTAGCGTTTTGGAAGAAATTGATAATTAGGAATATTATAGAAGGCTGAAGAGGGATTTTTTGTAAATAAGAAATGTAGAATATTAAATATTGCAATTCGGAACTTTATGATTTGTTCCAGGAATATTATTAAATACTTGTTGACAGAAAGAATTTTTTGAGACAATCTGAATTAAGTTGAAAGTTACTGCAAGTAAAAGATACTTCTCCAAGAATGTCTCGTAGAATATGAAATTCTCTTTGTAATTTCGTTCCTTCATTTATCCGTTATAAATTTACCTTAGACACCCTATTGTCTTCATATAAGATTTCGCATCCCTTTGATGGCTTTAATTAACTTCCCAACAACTCCAAAGAGGTCGGTTTTCTAATTAAAACCAAAGTATCGAGCGAGTTTGCATTCTCCGTGACTTATTTCACGTTGGCACTCCACGGAACGTCGACGAGTAAAATATAAATTATTGTAATTTCATTTATCATCGTATCGGACGCGAAAGAAAGCGCAAGAAACCGTTCGCCGTGGCAAGAGTTTCCGAAGTAAACCGAAACTCATGGTTAGCTTAAATGGATTTCGACTCTGCCGAAGTGGATTACCCCGGTAAAAAGGGGTTAGGCCCTTGTTCACCGGTAAATCCTTTGGTGGATTTATCCAGGATTTGCGGAACGTTCAAGTTTTAATTCCGCTTTATTACCGTGCGTTCGTATTGCTTCACGGATCGCGCGCTTTTACTTTTTCCTCTTTCGCTTTTTGCCGCTGGAATATCCCCAAACGATCCCTCCGCTGGCAGTCCTTTTGTGCTCTTGACAATCAATTTTACCGCGGTGTTCATCTTTTTCTGTATATTTTTTAGGATACTTTTCTTTTGTTGTCAGAATAATACCGTATTTTTATAGATACCGTATTCCTTCGATGCATCATCCTTAATTTAATAATCTACAGCCAGCATTATTCACTTTACGATCCACGCAAATGTTGGGCAAACTACTGCCCGTCGCAGATTTTAAATCAATAGCATAGGAATTTTTAATTTCAGCGTTTTAGAAAAATTCATTTAACTCGTTGAATGCCATGGGGGTCACCGGTGACCGGCGCTATTAAATTCAATGACATTTCGCATGACATTTAAATTGCAATATTTACGAATTTTCTAATGCATTCAATATTTAAATATTGGCATTAAAAGGGTAAAGTCTTGCTGACTATATAACTACTTGTGTCTTTAAGGTATTTGCTCTGTAAAGATGTAATTTTAATAGAAAAAGTTTCACTATTGTTAAAGTGATGAAACTAGCGAAATATCGGTGGCATTCAACGCGTTAAAGGTGTGTTCCATTCTTGCAAATACAAAATTTTCCATAGAAATTGAAATATACAAGTTAATCTACGATTTTTCCAACAGTGTAATAAATATTTCTTAAAAATTGCACCACTGTAATCTAAATTAGAATCTCAAATCTCTAATTCTTTATAGCATTGATCTTAAAATCTGTTAATTAGTATAAAACACCAAATAAAATGTACAAAATGTTTGCTCCAGATACCGATCCCCACCTGGACAACAGAGTGCATCCCGTGCACTCGCCGTTCTCCACGAAACATGAACGTTTGGCGATGGAATGTTCGCGACCAGAGGCCCAAGCCGATTGTTTACCCGGTCAAAAGTGGCGATGCGAGAGAGACGGACATCGTTGGCGAAGACATAAGTGCAGATATGCCGCACCACCGCCGAGGGTGTCGAAGAAATGCGCCTGCTTCACCCCAAATGGGGTGGTTTACACTAGATTGGAGTCGAACGATTATGACGGACACAGATATGGCTTTGGGAGAGATAGGAGACCGGCGGACCCTTATGGCGATATGACGGGATATTTTGCTAGACGAGGTACTTATCAGGATTAACGCTAAAACAGCCGGAGTTATATGTATTATATTTAGATACACTGAAGTATAGTATTTTGGATATTATCTGAGGTTTGGTACTTCGGAAAATGAGAAGTCAGGAGGTGAAAATGATGGTCAATTAAATAATTTAAGTTTTGTAAGATAGAAGTGGAATATTTACTGCACGGGGCCTCTATTAATTTTGGAAATTTTTAGGAAAAATTAAGAGTCGGTTATTTTGACCGCGTTGGTAGCTTAAGTGTTAAAAAATTTAAGTTTTACAACATAGA
This sequence comes from Cerceris ruficornis, assembly GCA_963989415.1. Classification (NCBI taxonomy): domain Eukaryota; kingdom Metazoa; phylum Arthropoda; class Insecta; order Hymenoptera; family Crabronidae; genus Cerceris; species Cerceris ruficornis. The sequence goes on from OZ022519.1 coordinate 27,188,810, forward strand.
AGTGGAATATTTACTGCAAGGAGCCTCTATCAATTTCGGGAATTTTTAGAAAAAATAGGAACCGGTCATTTTGACCGCCTTGGTAGCTTTAGTGTTAAATGATTTAGGTTTTACAAGATAGAAGAGGAATATTTACTGTATGGCTCCCCAATCAATTTGGAGAATTTTTAGAAGAAATTAGAAATCGGTCATTTTGACCGCCTTGGTAGCTTAAGTGTTAAATAATTTAGGTTTTACAAGATAGAAGTGGAATATTTACTGCCACGCTCCCCTATCAATTTTCGTAAAAATTGGGTGCTGGACATTTTAACCGCCTTAATAGTTTTAGTGCCAAGGAAAAAATATATAATCAAGAATTAATCAAATATTAGCAAGAATGATAATTAAAAATTGAATATTATTCGATTTTATTTTGAAAGTTAAAATAACGATAAGAACATCAAGTGATAACTCAGAAAATTTTCCTAGGCAAACGAGACGTGTACAGCATGAAAGAGGATTCTCCCGCTGGCATCGAGGAGGACGGGGATGAATTCTGTGATGGTTTTCGAGATCGTCGCGCAGTGGACGAAGAAGACGACGAGGACTTCCTTCAGGAATTGACCAGCCTCACAGAAGACGTGAAGAGAGAATACGCGAAATTCTTCTCCAGGTACCATAGAGTTATGAAATATCAATTTTCTCCACTTAACTAAAATTTACAGACTTTTTGTAATTCCAGAGATGGCAACGATAATCGTACGTTCTCCAGGGGTAACGGTGACAACGGAGAAGGCCTAGAATTCGATATTTTGAACGAGAGTTCCAATTACTCCGTAAATGATTTCGATCCCATTCTGGATAAAGTTATAAGTGGTCGATTAAACATCGAAGATGTGGTCAGGAGACACAGGAGAATACGAAGAAGCGTCGCGAAAAAGGACACCGTTGAACATGTGACGAAAATCATGGAGAGCATCGAGGAAGAGCTGGACGATCTGAAGGTACACTCAGGACCTTTAATTCTGTCTCGCACGACTTCTCCCGCGCAGACTAAAAACCGACATTTGTTCTATTTGTTTGTAGGAAACTCAAGCTCGTCATTCCTCGGAATCGCGAAAAACATTGCCTCCAAAGTGCTTGGTTCTCCCGGAAGGCGGTGTGAATTGTTCCGAAACAGTTTATCAAGATCCTAATGAGTGGCGCATATCGAGGCGAGAGATCGAGCAACAAATCAGAGATATGAGAATGCAGTTGGAAACTTTGAAAGTGAGTCTTGGTATTAACACTAGATTTACGGACGTGAAATCTGTTACATTGCAATATATTAAATAAGGACTTTGAAATAAGAGGGATCAAGTGGCAAAGATGGTAATTCGTTAAGTCATTATTGTATTATAAAATACACGTAAAATATCTACTCTACAGCTTCTCTGTAAATTTGAGAATTGTTTATAAAACAAATAGGTACCCGTCGATTTGACGGCTACCGTAAATCTAGTGTTAACAATCTTGAATAAAAAGTCAAATGTGCTAGGTTTTACAAAAATCCACCGATGTCCACAAATGTGCACTCGCACTGTTTAAACAATCCTGGTGTAGCTGGTAGCTCATTGTAAAAAATTACTCGAAGTGCAAATGGCTGAAAGAAATAAGTAACAAAGAAAGAGAGAAGATCGAGCTATTTAATCGTTTTACTAAAAAAAAAATGATGAATCAGTCATCACGACAGCCCTGGCGGATCTAGGGTCAGGAGCCAATTAAATAGATTTCATTAACGACATTCGCTTTCAGGAAATACGCCGTCATCTGATGATCAAGCGGCCGCAATTTATCCCTGACACCGAGGAGGGATCCGAAGACCCGGAAGAACCTCACAATCCTCACAAATTGCACCATCACCCCTCCAAGAATCATGTGAATCGTCATCACAGGAAACACGAACACGCCGGTGCAGTTAATGCCACCACCACGACAACTGCACGTTCCGTTTCGAAGTCTAATCAAGCAGAGGATAGAACCGTCGTTACCGAGAGGATAAAAGAGAAAAGATACAATGTCACGGATGAAGAGAACGTTACCAGTGAGTCTCCCGGTACCACGGAATCATTTGGTACAACGGTGTCCATGACGACTAAGCCTAAAAAGACTCCGAGACGTCAAAAGGTGAAAGACACGTCCGCTAATAGAACCGAAGTCGAAGAAGATAAACCTCAACGTCGCAGGAAGATACATCATCATCATCGTAAGAATAACACGCTATTCACCAACAGTGTTCACGACGAAGTTCCGGTAGTTAACGTCAGCGAGACCGTAGAGACAACGATAACAACTCAGAACACTGTTTCAAGTCAGAAACATCATTATCATTCGACTAGATTCACGACTCTTCCTCCCACCACGAGAGAAACGACCGTAAAAGAGACGACGATTCAGAGAGAAGTTTCTGATCATACGAGAACTACCACCAATCGCGTTAACAAAGAAACAACAGGGACGGTTGTACAGACGGTGTCTCTGGGTACAAATGAAATGTCGAGCTTTGGAGAGTCGACGGAATCGCAGAGAACTACTCCGATGAACTCTAGAACGTCGACCGGAAGCAGGTTTAGAACCACGTCGATGCCGGCGACTACGGTTACGACACCGGTTACTGTACCGATTGTAACCTCGACGAAAAAGGTGCCGAAGGTGCCGAAAAACAGGACGTCCGGGATTCTTGGACCGGCGAGGATAGACGTTACTATTTTGGAGTCGCCGGATAGGAAACACAAGCAAGGTTGGTGTTGCGAAAAGAAAGTTACTTTAGTGAAGATTTGCCTCGTTATTTGAGACTCTAGCTCTCTATTCCTGTCGCCATTATAGATTCTTTTTTATTTTACAATGATTGAGTTTGAAGAGGATCAAAATCGCCTATTAAATTGAAAGTTTAACGACTTAAATGTTGAAATATTAACGTGATTAAAAATCGTAAAGTTTCTTTCCTACACATTTAATACGAGGGGCCATTTAGCAAGTATCTCCTTTCACCAATCACACGCGTTCCGCGTACGGAACTTCTTTTCAGCGCCGCACAGTACATATTCGCTCTTTCGTCTTTCCATATCTTTAATCGTCGTTTATAATAAAAATGCAGGAATAACAACAACCAGCAACAACGGCCGCCTACCACCGATGTTAAACAGTCCTATGGAAGCTCGTCACAAATGTTACTGCGAACCCGATACGTACACGAAAAAGGACGAAAAGGAAATTGCCAGGGAGGAACGCAGAAGGCTGAAGGAGGAGCGTTTGCGAAAGAAAGAGCGAAAGCTTCGCAAGAAAGCGAAGCTCGAGAAGGAATGTCTGACGGAAAAAATGAACTGCTTCGAGCACGATAACGATCACTGGCGTACAGCACCATTGTGGAACGCAGGGCCATTTTGTTTTTGCATGAATGCTAATAATAACACGTACTCCTGCATTCGTACCATTAATGCCACGCACAATTTCCTTTACTGCGAATTCACCACTGGCTTGGTGACGTTCTATAACTTAAGAATTGGTAAGTATATTGTTCGTAGCTTTAACACGTTCACGACGAGATTCTAACTCATGTATCTTCCATTCTAACTTTGATCTTTTAACACGTTAAATGTCACAGAGGTCAACGATGACTTGTTGAATTCGATGCGGTTTCTTGTGACTTTCAAATTGCAATATTCAAGGATTTGCCAATGCATTCGGTACTTAAATGTTGCATTTAGAACAGTAAAGTACCACTGAGTATATAACTATTTCTGCTTTAACATTTTTGTTCTGTAAAGATGTAATATTAATAGAAAAGGCTTCAGTTCGGTAGAAATGATGAATCTAACGAAATATAAGTGGCATTCGACGTGCTAACTCGTCCGTTAACACGTTGAACGCCATGGGGGTCACCGGTGACCGGCGCTGTTGAATTCAATGAAATTTCTGATGACTTTAAAGTTGCAACATTGACGAACTTTCTAATACATTCAATATTTAAATACTGTCGACTATATCTCTATTTCTGTTTTTAAGGTTTCTACTTTGTAAAGATGTGATTTTAATAGCAAAAGTTTTACTTCAGTAAAAATGATGAAACTAATGATTTACCGGTGGCGTTCAACGTGTTGAAAATAACTAAACGGCCGTTCCCGTCAATTTCTTATTCCTTGTTTCATTTATGTCCAACATAAAATTAACAAATCTTGCAGACAAAAAATTATTCATATTATAACAATACAAAAAATGTAGCAGTCCATTTAAAAAAATACAGATGACATTTAAATGTCCTCTATGCCTCCACCCACGCAAGAAATTATAATATCGCAATATATCCCCCTCTATACCGTGCAAGTTTTGTGTATAACATTTTTCACAATATTGTAAATAACGGCGATATTGAAGGTGGATCTGCGAGGGCGTACATATACGCCTTTCGTAAATGTAAATAGATCCGCGAGAGCGTATATATACGCCTTTCGCAGTCAAAGGGTTAAATCCCGTCGTGAACGTGTTAATGCTGATTGTCACCGGAGTGTTTCACTGTACGTTATTATTCTTTTAGATCCGTTCGAGCAATGGAACAGAGTCTCGTCTCTGACGCCAATCGAAAGATCGTACCTTCACGATCAATTGGAGCATTTAAAGGGCTGCAAAGGTACAAGGGATTGTACCGTCGGAAGTGCAAGGGAGGCTATACCGCAGCCTCAGCAACATCAGAGATACATCTCGAAGAGGAAGTACGCCAATTCTTTCGGTATGTTTTAAGGATCACTTGAAATTGGGACATGTGTCGCATTATTATTCACTTCGTGTTATTCCTTTTCGTAGAGGATATGTTTGTACCGTCAGCTTTGCAAATTATACGCGAAAGTGAACTTGGTAGCCCGCCTAATAAGAAACGAAAGAAATTACCAAAGTAAGTAAATCATTTCGGATATTCCCCGTTCTTTGCATCGTGCACGAATGAGGAATTCGATAGTATCGTGTGTTTATAAAAATACATTATCCACTTACGTACTTTAATTAATCCTCTATAGCATGGATTTGCGGTGTCTGAAGATCAATTAAACGGTAGCACATTGGGACATATTAAAGATAGAATGTTAAAGAATGAATTTAATTTGATTCATAAGTAGTTAATTGCAAAAGGAGATTTGTCGCTTTTAGGAATTAAGTTACGACACTTTGCAAAGTTGAGAAATTATTGGAAAGAATAAAAACAGTTACGTATTGTGTTACCTAAAATTATCAGAGTCTATAGAGGGTTAACACTGTGCCGCATTATCGATAAAAGATGAATTCACCAGTGGAATTCATATACTGCAAAATATCAAAAAGATCTAAACCACTATAAGGTATTAATTTAGCAATAAGTATTCATTATATATTCTTTTTCTGGAAAAGTGTTTGGAACAGACGCAGCAGAAGCTGGCAAAGTAGTTGGCGACATCACGAGGACGCGGTGAACTTCCGGCGACACAGACATCAATACTGATCGACTCATGTTTTTTTTAAATACACTTTAAAGAAGAATGCGAGAGACTTAGATGTATATTGATTTTTTCAATACATTTAATGACGTAATTTATTTAGTTATATTTAATTGACAAGAAACGTGATATTTAATAAATAACGTTTTAATTTCGCTCGATTTACACGGCACCGATCCTTCGCGATATACTGTGCGCGTGTTTCACCTATTATGCGGTGTTGAAAAGAAATCCAGAAGATACGGCGAATAAGAAGGTAAAGGCTCAAACTCTCAATTAACGAGCGCGAGTTCAAATCCTCCCCAGTCGTATCTGGGATATTAAAAATGTCTCCTGTGTGATACGTTTATTGTAGCCTCGGTGGTTTGAAAGACACCTAAAATAGTAGGTCTTGGGCAAAATTACTGTAGCAATTAGAGGACTATGGTAGGTAAGAAAGTGAAGGCTCGGACTCACAATCAGTGGATCTAAGTTCAAATCCTCCTCTGTCACCACTAGGAAACTTTTCCTAGATTAATGTGTCATAGCCTCGGTGGTTTTGAACCCATTTAAAATAGTTGGTCTTGCGCAAAATGACTATAACAGTTAGGGTACTATGACGGATAAGGAGGTAAAGACTCGGACTTGCAATCAGCGCGTCCGAGCTCAAATCCTCCTCTGTCACCTATACGAGATTTTTCCTAGATTACTAATTAATATATCGTAGCGTCGGTGGATCGAAGCCCAATTAAAATAATAAGACCTAGGCGAATTAATCGTAGCAATCAAAGCCGAAAAAATACAAAAGAGAAGGTAATCCCGCGGAAGAAGCTTGAAAGGAATGCGAGTGTGACTGATGAAAGTGGAAGGAACAGGACTTTTATAAGATGCATTTTGCGGTGGTAATGAGACGCTTTGGGTCTCTGTAGACCCCTATTCAGCACCGCATAATACGATTCGCGGTAAATTAACGCTAATGAGTAAACAAACCCTTGCGTATCCTTTATTGTATTTTACAAAGCACGCGATTGTAAATTGAAGGGAACATTAATGGCGATTTTTCTGCTTTGTTCTTTTTTTTTTTACTTAATAGCAGATATTTTTTATAGTAATTTATTTACTCTCGTTCAGTATGTTTTTTACAGCGGAGAGCGAAGAAATTGTATTAATACTTGCCTAACGGGGTTTTGACGAATTTAAAGGGAGAAAGGAAAAAGAAAAAAAAAACGTAAATCAACAGCGATTAGTATATGACACTTCTTTGTAAAATAAATTAACCGATAACGGTAGGCTTTTAGGCATAGATTGTTTATGAAATGAGAAGTTAACAGTTATTCTTATTGCATTAAGACAGTTGAAATTAGAAATCCGACGAATGAAATGAACGCACAACGAAGAAATAACAATAGTCAAATTATCCTGCCAATGATGTTCCACTGTTCATTGCTAAATAAAGTCATAGTTTCGTACGTTTATAGAACGAGCTTGTTCTATAGAAGCTGCCATTTTCTCTCTTTCTGTCTTTTTTTCATTTCACTTATGCATTCATGCAACAAAGTACAGGATAAAATTGCCGTTATAAACGCACTGCCAAAAGTAATGTCTCTTAACAATCATTGTGGCCAATCTTTATTGAAAACTGTTAACTTGGACACAAAAAAAAAGCGGAAACGTAATTCGAGTTATTTAACGGAAAATACGCGATAACGATTCTAAGACTGTATATATTTAATTAAAGCTAATGGACTTTCGGTACAATTTATTCCGCGCGATTTCTCGTGTTATTATTAGCAGCAGTATATCAATTTTTGTGATTGTTATACCTTAAAGGTCTCGTAAAAAATGAAAATAAAATGCCGATGGATACATGTTTTTACTATGAAATGTACACGTATATAGGAAGTATCTTTTATCATGCGGCTTATGAAGTTTTCGATGGTAAATGTTCATTATTTCGTTTTATTACGTATTGAATAGTTGGTTGTCAATTATACAGTATGGAGATATTAAATTCTAAGGGCAGATGTTAAATATTACTGGCATCTAAGTGTCTCCATTAGCATTTTATTTTTTTTAGATATATGTCTGTGTTACGTATTAGGTTTCCATTTAATTAGAGTCTCGAGAAGTATTCTCGGGATTAAAGAAATAAAACAATGTATTTAAGTAATGTGAAATAAAGAAATAAATATTGTCCAAATGGTAATTAACACGTAGGTCATTTAATCTGCTGCTGTTTCTAACGAATTATCTACTGAATTAGGAGATTGAGTCAGCTACTAGTCAGACAAGAGATGTACGAAGTTCTATAAATTATCAACATTAATCGGGAAATTTATTTATATTTTGAATTAAAGCTGAAAATTCTGAACTTCGTAGAAACAAGTAATGCAAAAGGAACATTTTAATTGTTTGGGTACCAAGTTTAAAAAAAATGTTAATCCTCGCATTATCGATCGTAAACATTTTATTTGAACAAAGACTTTCTTACATCTATTTCTTAGGTAACTACTAATTTGTGAAACGTGAAATTTTTTAATTAACAGTATTTTTTTATACAAACAATTATATAGGAATCTTTTATACTTAAAGACTTAGCCTCTCCACTTGTACCTTATAAATTAGTTTGTACATATTTCAGTGTTAATATCTCATATTACATAGTAACATATAATCTTTATTCAAGGAGAAAAGACATTTTGTCAACAAATTCTTTATAGGCACTTTACGAAAAATCCTGAACCATGAGTAAATTAAAAATCGATGGAAATATCAAAATCATCATCATCCTCATCCTCATCCTCAAAAAAATTCTTTCTTTTCAAACTCACAGTACTACCCTCATTATTAAAACTACTTGTGTTCTCGCTATTACAGCTACGAGGAAATGTCTCACGAGCATTTCTTTCTGTATCAACATTAATCTGTTGTGTTTTTAAAACGATATTAAATTTTGGCTTAGGATTATCTTCAGATCTACAACTATCATCTATAGAGTCATTTTCTGAGTATATATACGTTGAATCATCGTTGCCGTTATCCATATAATTGTCGTTATCACCCGTAGAGCTACTGTTATTATCATTTATGTTCTCTAAAGTCTTAACTTCAGTTTCCTTCTTTGGGGAATCTAAATATTTGGTCCATTTACTCTGAACTACCTCCGACTGATGTTGTTCGGCATAATCATTCTCACAATCTGTATCGCTAGTATCGTCCTTTTGGAAAGACGTACTCGCCTGACATTCATTCTGTCTCATAGAATTTAAGTTTTGTACCTGTATACGACAATCTTTCCCTGAACCCTTGAAATAAACCTACAATTTAACAATTCATTTGGTATACAAGATCTTTTCAGTTTTACCACCTGAAATTGCTTAATTTGCAAAATTCAAAAAGCTCTCCAACTTTTTAAACTTATTAATTATTTGATGTATATTGTTAAAACTACTCTAATCTACTTTTTTCCAAAATTAAATTGAAGAATCTAAAATTATTGGCGAATTCCATTAAATATAACATTTTGCGGCGGCCCAATGCCAAACATCGCATTACTAATGTAATAGCCAACATTTTAATGATAATGGCGAAATTATGTTTTATTAAAAATTTCAATAAAATTATTGCGTATAAGGAAACGGACTTACCCGCTGGAAAGATTGTTTCTCGTTGCAGACCTTGCATTGCCATTTCTTTGCTTTCTTAACAATGTGAACCTAAGAAACAAGTTGAAGAACAAGTGTCATTGGCGACAGGTCAACTCGTGGTTATTATAAGGCAATATATGAAATCAACAAACCTGAAAAATTTTACAGGAGTAACAGCATAAAATATTCATCTCTTGCGACATAGTGTACACTTTTAATTAATCTTCGCGAGAAACAATTATAAATGCACTTTTTACACTGTTATAACAGAAAGAATTTGAAACGTTTGAAACACGGTACCACGGCACAAAGTATTTCAAACTTCGAATCGGTTGAAAGCCTGCTAAACAGTGCTACCAACTTGAAAGTTAAACTTTCATTTGCCCGGTAACAAGTTTGAAACGAAGAGCAGAAAATGATTAATTTTCCGTATTGTAAAGTGATACTGTGACAAAATGTTTACAGAAGTCTGTTGTATGTGAGCTTAACAATGTTAATTGAATATGTGCATAACAGTTAAGGTAAGATAATTCTTTACAATGCTTCATTTATCTGCTGTAATGAATACAGAATATCGTTCCGCAATACCGATTAAATTCTTCCTCCAATTAACGTTAATAAAGCGATTTTAATTTAATTACTGAATGATATATGGTTGCTAAATGGTGAAACTTTTTTGGACTTAATAAGTAAATTGTATTAGAATAAAGATTTGTCAATTGATTCACTTTATTTCTGGGCGGGAGAAATTAGGGAGTGGGGACGCCATCGATGAGTATCGATATATCGAAGAATTTTGGCGTTCGTTTCATTATTCGTTAATAACGCGATAGTTTTACATAATCCTTTGGTATTTAAATTATCGAGTTAGTTACAATATTACTTGATGTTAAAATTCAACAGTTACTCATCCGATTGCTGTATCACGATAGCGATGTATATGTATCTAATACTGGAATTTAAGGTATAAAAGAAATTTCATCTTCCGCATTAAATATTTATTTACAATAATACAATTATTTCATATTAAACAATTATAAATAATCTCAAAAAATTTGTACAGAACTGTACAATGTATTTATTCAAATTCGATCTTGCAGTTAGGTAAATTTTTTAAAAGTTCCTTATGCACGGAATCCTTATCCTTCAAATACGACGATCCCACGATTTTTAATGTTTTCAGGTTCCTAAACAACGAAATACTTATAATTTATAAAAAATTTACATGGTTATTAATTATTCTGATATTATTCTCTTTGTATACATACTGTAACACTTTCAAATCTCGTATACCTTCATCATCTACGCTTTTACAGTTCACAAGTTCAAAATGAATCAGGCTGCCCTTTAAAATTGACAATAACGGTATAGCTCTGTTATCTATATACTTGCAGTTAATGAGCTTTACTTCTTCTATGTGCTTGCAGCCCTCTAAATCAGCATTTAAAACATTAATTGTACAATTTTGAATTATGTTTTATTAGTAACCAGTTAAATTATGTTACCAACCAAAATAAGGAAATCCTACGTGCGATATTCCAGAATCTGTAGCATCTACCGCCTCAATGTAATGACGGCCAGTCCCAGATATTAGAGTATTGTAATCTGATAAAAGTTTGGGAGATCCTTTCCATCTAACGAATGCCCCATTTTTTAAAAGCCATTCGGCACAGGCACGATCTGGGCCAACTTCTTTTATCCTCTTTTTATCAACACTCAAAATGAAATAATGTCAAATAAGTACAACATGTAACATTGTTAAATCGTCAAGGAATAATATTTTACTGAAGTACCTATTAAATATGATCGTAAGCCAGTAAAAAAATGATCTTTTCTGGATTGTTACATTTTGAGATAGGATATGGCATGGTTTGTTTAAAATCTACAATAATAACATTGAATGTCATAAATATAATTTAAAAATGTGTCAGAATGTTTGAACGAGACTTTCATTTGTTAATGAGAAATTATTGAAGTAATAATGTGTAAAATGATTAGGCAGAAATATAATACGCATATACTCATACTTGTAGCATTATTATATTTATTTGTTTATATAAATATCTCAATGTACAGTATCAATATAAAAATGATTCGTTAATGAAATTGTCACAGTAAAAATAATACTCTGATGTTTTGTACAGATAGTAAATATATATGAAATATTGTCACTGTTCCAACGCAATACTATCAATGTTTATTATTGCGCATTTTTGGAATTAGCATATGAACAACTAAAATGTGGTAGACCTGAACTACGTAAATTTCAATGTACAAATATTCCAGCAGGTGGCAAATAACAAACATCAAACAGATAATTAAAAATTTTTCTCCCATAGAAATAATAGATCTAACAAAAAATAGGATACAATTAACTCTGCAATTAACAGCGGAATTAGTATTATTATATTTTTGAAATATCAAAAGTTTAAAAGCAACAAGTTTTAGTGTAATTTGTCGAACATAGATGTCGACGAAAATGGCACATTACCGATTGCCAGAGTGCTCTGCTGTATTCGTATTCCCTGATTTTGTAATTATATGTGCCGCCGGTTTGAAGAGTCAAAACAAACCTGTGTGATTTCTCACGTCAGTGATCGTATTTTTCGTGAATTGTGTAAAATTCTAGCGGAATGAGTCGAAGAAAGAGAGCAAAGGTTTGTGTTTTACAAAGAGTCGAGAAAATCGTTTGTCAATAAAGATATTTCTAGGAGAATTATCGTTGCAGCGAATGTTCGAAACCTAAAGAGCTCGTATATTTCTTAAGTTCCAAGGCAGCTGTTCTTAATTTATCATTTTCTGTATGCGTATTTAATTGTACAAGCTTTAGAAATTATTTTACATAATTGTATCATCAACATATCGTACTGTATTGGAAATAATGAAACGAGGTTATGTTTTTGTTGTATCTGCTATGTTTTATTTATGTTAAGTTGTTATTAATCGTACGAATAAACTCTTTTACTTGGGCGAACCACGATTTCATACGAATTCGAATGAAAGTATTTTCTGCAACTTTTAAGTCATAAATAGCGATTTAATTGATTAACCTGTTAAGATAGTTTTTAGTAACTCTGTTAAAGAAGGTTTCTGTAACGAAAATATAATCGAATTTATTTCGATGTAACAGCTGTAGCACATTCGATTTGAGATTATTTATTATTTATAGGTGGAATATAGAGAACTGGAGGATAAATATAATCCGTTAGAAGATGAAAATGCTTCCGATACCTCTGAAAAATCTAAGCCTGGCCTTGTAACGCCTGAAAAGAAAGTGATACCAGACGTGAAAAAAGACACTGATACTGCTATAAATCCGTCCGTTCCTACGTCCTCGGCGCCAAAAGTTGAAGCAAAGGAGGAAGATGATCAGGATAGCGATCATGAAGATCCGCATGGTAAATGTATTGTATTTCTTTTCCTTTTTTACATATAAGTAGTAATTAAGAAAATGTAATACTACGTTTGCAATTGCAGTTAAAGAATTGCTTAATGGATTGGAAGGTGCTGCATTTCAAAGCCGTCTTCCATTTGATAAATTGACTTCTACCGAAGCAGCATGTTTTCCTGACGTTTCTGGTGGACCACCGCAGACACAGAAAGTCTTTCTTCACATAAGAAATCGACTGGTTTGTGTTTTTAGCACTGAAAGAAATAAATTCGACCAATAGTTTTCATATAATAAGCAAAATAATTTATTTCATTGCAGTTGCAACTGTGGCTCGAAAATCCGAAGCAGCAACTAATAATTGAAAATGCCTTGCCCGCCATAGAACCACCTTACAACAGTGATACAGTATTAGCACGCAGAATTCACGCTTTTTTGGAACGTCATGGATTCATAAATTTCGGAGTATTCAAGCGCCTGAAGGTAATACATTCCTCTAATTTCGTCGTGTCGTTTGCGTTAATCGTACAAGATTTATGGTTAATTGTTTTCGTCATAGCCACTACCTACTAAAAAGGTAGGAAAAGTGATAGTAATCGGTGCAGGCATCGCAGGGCTAGCTGCGGCCCAACAGATGCAGCAATTCGGCTTAGAAGTAATTGTCCTCGAAGCAAGGGTAAGTATTACTTAAATTCCATCGAAAATGAGTTTGAGTTACGATATTTCGAATTTTCTACAAAGGATCGCGTTGGTGGCCGGATCGCAACATTTCGAAAGTCATCTTACATAGCAGATCTCGGTGCCATGGTGGTTACAGGCCTAGGAGGAAATCCTGTGACGACTCTCAGCAAGCAAATTAACATGGAACTACACAAAATTCGACAAAAGTGCCCACTCTACGAGAGCGACGGTCAAACGGTATATATCTCTCCAGTAATCGATCGGAACAATCGATATCTCAAATAAATCAACTAAATTCTCCCTCCCGAACCTTCCACAGGTCCCAAAAGACAAAGACGAGATGGTGGAGAGAGAATTCAACAGATTGCTGGAAGCAACATCGTATCTTTCGCATCAGCTGGATTTTAATTACGTCGGCAGCGGCGGGGCAACGGGTCAAGCGACAAACACGCGACCTGTGTCCTTGGGCCAAGCATTGGAATGGGTAATTCGCTTGCAAGAACAGGGTGTCAAACAGCGACAGGTGGCTCACCTCCGTTCTGTGTTATCGCTTCAAGGACGTCTTATCACCAATCAACACAGAGTGAGTGCACCGATATTAGTAAACATTGGAACATTTCTTCCGACGATCTCGAGAGTCACTCGTTGTTTACATTACAGATGATCGCAATTATGGATCGTTTGGTGGAGTTAAATAAACAATATAAAGAAATGGCAGAAAGTAAACTGCAGACACGGGACATAACGCAGGAATTTGTCCTACGTTCGAAATTACGTGATCTCCATAATGCGTGTAAGGTACAAACTTTAAACAGATACGTATGTTTGTTATAATTTATACGAAGTGTGTATATATTAACTTATTGTCCGCTTCGCGAACTAGGAGTGGGATCAACTTTCGGAACAGCAAAAGGAGATCGAAGCTAAACTGCAGGAGCTGGAAGCTTCCCCTCCGAGGTAAATAGGATAAATATGTTTACAATTTAACGATCTTTCCAAGATTTTAACTTCTTCCGTTCCCAGAATTTAACTTCGCTCCAAATTATTGTTACGTTTCGTTGATTTACAGCGACGTCTATCTGTCATCCAAGGACCGGCAAATCTTGGACTGGCACTTCGCCAATTTGGAATTCGCCAACGCGACGTCCCTCTCCAACCTGAGCCTGAAACACTGGGATCAGGACGACGACTTCGAGTTCACCGGAAGTCATCTAACAGGTAAGTTTCTCCAGAAAATTCCCACTATTGCTTCGCTTTCTGTTTAACACGTTGAATGTCACCCGTATTTCGTTAGTTTCACTGTTTATACCGAAGTGAACTTTTTCTAATAAAACCGCATCTTTATACAGCGAAAATGTAACAATAGTTGTATATTAGGCAGTACTTAATTTTTTTAATAGCACCAGTTAAATATTGAACATATTAGCGATTTCGCGAATTCCATCGTTTCAAAGTCGTAAGAAATTTCATTGAATAGCGCCGGTCACCGGTGACCACCGTGTCATTCAACGTGTTAAAAATTGAAAACAATTGCTTTTTAACCGCTTGCTACTATGATTTTATTTTCGAAATAACACCTAACGATGTTCGTATCGACGATATTGTAACTTAATTATCGATCGAACGCGTGTCCTTAACGCGACAGATTCGACCGGCAAAAATTCTCCGACTTTGTGCACGATAATTCGTGGAATATTTCCGCGGCTCTAACGAGAATCCGCTTATATCGACACGCTCGAGAAATTTCTTAACCACGTATAGAGAGAGGGAGGAGTGTATAGATGGTATAGATAACCGGTGAATTATTCCCGAGTTGCATCTCCTTTATAGGCGTCGCTAAGCCCCGCAAACCGGCGTCCGAGCAGTTGACTTTATCAACCTTATTGAAAGTCGATAGCACAAGATTCCGTGTAGATAGTTGCCAGATCCCCGTACACGATCGAGTACCTGAATTCTCATTATGTGAAATTATACTACGATCATGGGGACCGTAGCGCTGGTATGCTCGGGAGCCTTACTAATGCGCGAGCAAAAAGGGACGCAAAGGAGAAATATGATCGTTGATAATCGAACGTTCTCTCAGTTTACACCGTCGAGCGTCGTTGCACTCTGGAAACAATTCTCATTTAACGAGTAGAATCTTAACGGTATTTATCGTCATTTCCGTAAGCGCGTTCAACGAAACTATTTGTATTCGATGCAAGTAACGGACGGATAAGTAATACCGGATTACTTCCACCCGGACGATCGGTCGGTCGAGTTTACGAGACACCGGTGATAATTAACGAACGGTAAATACGGCGTTAATAGAGAATACTTTACCGATACGCGATTCAAGGTGGACGTGTTATTCGGGCTCGCTATTAGCTGACCGTAACCCAGCGGAGTATCTCGGGGCCCCTTGTGCCCCGCTAATGCCAAGTACGTACGTGCACGGCCCCGCGTATCCGTGTACTTACATACCCGATTGACAGTGAACGAACCGGTCGGAGTTGCGAGCCTGAGTTCCAGCATTGCTCCACTGTCTTTCGAGCCGAGCACTCGAGTGCACGCGAAAGTGACTCGGGTCTGCGGGGATACGTTGGAACGAAGTAGCTTTATTTCTGAAAATGTTTCTCCGACAGACAATCCCTGCTGGCGGTACATTAAAAAGGTTGCGAATAAAACCCGCAAATAAATTTTGAGGTATGGAAATTCCATTCGAGTTCCGGCCTATAATGGGGGTTCGTCATAATTTCACAGATATCTTCCTTCAATGATCTTACGTGGCGCTGCCAGGCTTTGATTTTTTTAACGATAATAACTAAATTATAATAAAATAAGTAAATTTAATTAAATGTCATAACAGTAACAAAATCGTAAAATAAATTAAGGCTGGGGACTTTGGCATAAGTGGGAAAAAAGGAAGGAAGAGAGATAGGAGATTTGGTGGGCGAGGAGGTGAAGGCTCAGAATTGCGATTAGCGGCTTCGAGTTTAAATTGTCCTCTGTCACATCTGGGAAATTTGTCTTAAATTACTTCGGTGGTTCGGCACCCACCTAAAACAGTAGGTCGTAGGTGAAATAATTGTACCAGTTAGGAGGCTGCGGCGCGTAAGAAAGTGAAGCTCGAACTCACTCTCAGCGGTTACGAGTTGAAATAATTAAATTTGGGAATTTTTTGTTGAATTTCTGATTAATATATCATAGCCTCGGCGGTCCGGCACGCAGCTAAAATAGTAGGTCGTAGGTGAAATAATTGTAGCAGTTACGAGGCTGCGGTGCGTAAGAAGGTGAAGCTCGGACTCACTCTCAGCGGTTACGAGTTGAAATAATTAAATTGGGGAATTTTTTTTGAATTAATAATTAATATATCATAGTCTCGGTGGTTCGGCACCCACTTAAAATAATAGGTCCTAGATAGGAGGCTGATGCAAGGAGCGGGTCTGGGTTCAAATTGTCCCCGTCACCTCTGTGAAATTTTTCCTGATTCACTGTTTGATAAATCATAGTCTTCGTGTTCGTCACACACCTAAACCAGTAGCCCTAGGCGAAATCAGTATAGCAATTAAAGCCGAAAGGTATGGAACAAAAAGAGATATATTGAGAAAGAGAGAGAGAGAGAAATTCTTTTTACATTCTTCCCGGTACCGCGCGACCGCGCCACGGTGGTCAATTCGAAATTAAAGCGATGCCCACAGCCCATGACTGACGTGCATCGATGATCATGACGGTCTGCCCGCAACGGTTCCACCGTTCCTCCCGGCGATTAATGAGATGTAAACAATTTAACGCTAAATTAAGCACAACAATAGGCTCCCTCGTGGAGAGCCCTCCTCGAAACTCTCGGGCCCGACGTCACTTCTCCCCGATGTAATCGCTTCTCCGAGTCGGCTTCCGCGCGGTCCACTTCTACGCTTTCCGGACCATTGCTTCCTTCTCGATTTCAAACGAATTCCGCTGCAGGGTTAAACGGCCACTTGCCGAAAAGCATCGAAAGTGAAATATCCCTTCGTACACTTTTTTCGTCGAATTTGCCCTCGAACGAGGGACGATCGGTAGGGAAATGTCAGCCATGTAGAAAATTCCGAATGTTGTTGTTGAATCTTGATTCATCGGGGAAGAAAGAACGGGGGTCTTGGAAGCAGAGATTATGGCTGTGGACTTTTCGTATTTAATGAGTTTCTTTTGTAGGTGATACTTTGAAATTTGTAGGGTAGATTTACGAGAGTTTATTTGAATGGATTTTGAGTAATTTAATATTAATAAGCTCAGTCCTTATTAGAAAATATTTCGGAGGCCATTTCCCAATATAGTGTCATAGCAACTACTAGCAATAACGAAAGCTCTAAAAATTCGTCCACCTCTTGTCCTACGAGTTGTTTTGTGACTGCTCCGCTATAATTCAGAATTTAATAGCTAAAATAAAAATTGATCAGTGATTCTTGGTATGTCGTACAATTTAACGCAATATTAATATTATAGAAATAATATTATCGCCTCGCGTCTCATTAATATTTTCAATTTGATCAGTTTTGCAAAACTTGAAAATTTCCTGTCCCATTTACCTCATTACGAGTGTCACTCGTTATTATAGGGCAAGGGGTTAACACATTGCATGCGGGTTTATTTTTTTCTGCGTATGCCGGGCGTTTTTTCGTCAATTTCGCGGGAGTTTGGTCATTCAGTAAAGTCGCAATAAACCGAAAACTACTCCCTTCTTCTCAACTTTTTTTATTCTGCACTTAAATAAAAAAATGCTCTATGATTTAAAAAAAAACATTTTTTCGAATAGGTAATGCCCATCGTATTTAACACTAGATTTACGGAAGCCGTCAAATTGCCGGGTTCCTACTTGCTTATAAACATTTCTCAAATTCACAGAGACGCTGTACAGTAGATATTTCACGTGTATTTTATAATACAATAATGACTTAACGAATTACCATCTTTGCCGCTTGATTCCTCCTTTTTCAAAGTCCTTATTTAATATATTGCAATTGAACAGATTTCAGGCCCGTAAATCTAGTGTTAAACGATACCCGCTCCCCGGCACAAATCTACTAAATACGTACTTTTACGTGATCCGCGCTCCAGTGTCAGACAGCAAAAACCGTAAAAATACGTTTCCCGCGTGCACTGTGTCAGTGTAAACCCTACAGCCAAATCTGTAACCTCCTCCATCAAATACAAACACCTAAATTCACCCAAACCACGATCGCCATCGAAACAACTACCAAGGCCCAACTACAACTACAAATCCAACTACATATCTTCCTCGAGCCATCAACCTCGACAAACCTCAACCTCCCAAAGACCCCCGTCCCTTTTCTCCTCGCATCAGGATCTAAAATCGTTCCCGCAATAATTGTCTCCCTTCGTCACATCCTCTAACGTCGATTTCACGTATCGATCGTTACCGATAAAACGTAACACCGCCATTTGTTCGAGCGTCAGGCAAAGTCCTCTCTTCCCTCGTCGTCGAGCGGACAGTCATCGCGATACCGTGCGATCTTTACGCAACACGTTCGCCACTAAAATTCCAGAATGTACGTCGCGAATGGCCGTACTCATCGGCATCGTCACGCTCTGCCTCTCCGTGGTTTTGTCGATCGGCCGTATAATAGAAAGTTACCGAGCTTTGTTCCGCCACGGAAAGACCGGCCGGCGTCGTCAGTTGTTTTTCTGGTCGTTGGAATTGTCACTGTTTCGGTGGTAGAACGAAAACCGTAGGCAGCCGGTATATTATGCATACGTAAAGCGAAACGTATAGGTGTTTCGGAGGCACGCGGGACGAGCCTGGAGATGGAGAGGTGGATACGGGAAAGGGAAGGACCCCGGGGATGGGCCATTTACGACGTATCGAAGACTTCTATACCGTTCGTTGACTCCGATCGTCGCATTCCACGCCATCCGCGTGTCGCTACCAAAATTATATTGTCGTAAAGTTTACTTCGCGCCGATCCCTTCTGCCCTTCTACAACCGACGATTCCGCGGAGGGTTACATCGGCCGTGTTCGAACGTGGAGGAGGTACGCCTTCGGATCGGTCGACAGTGGTGCTTTCTTGGGAAACGTCGCGAATGTTCGTTGTTCTGGGTTGAAACGATGGGATGGGGAGAGGATCGTTTCGTTGGGGGAACGTCCACGGTTGGGTTTTGTGGGATTGGACTTTGGTTTTGGATTTTTCGGGTCAATGGTCGCGGTGGGATAGGAGCTAATGGAATGGGGTGAGGGGTTGTAAGAGGTTGGGAGGAGTGGAGGTGTTGAGGTTTATTGAGAAGTTTAGGGAAAAAATTGTAAGCAGTGAGAGTCTGTTGCATATGAATAGCACAGTTGCGGAATATCGTAGTTACTTTTTGTATAGGGAAGGTTTAACTTCTTGAGGCACGGCGGGATCAAAAGTGTCCCACCTCTTTGATTCGTAAAGATGCACGGTGGGACGTTTTGTGTCCCACCTCGAAAATTTATATTATCATATAACTTTGTTAATAAATGTAAACCAACTTTATTCAATCAAAAAAAAATTGTCTGTGCAACCTGGGTCATTTTATTTTCTGAATTCCCGTGCCTCAAAGAGTTAACCGTGGCAGCTAGAAGACTCAAATTTTTTTCTAGAATTTTTCAAATCAATAGAGGAGCCTTAAAGATTCAGTATTTACTGTTACTCTTTCGTTTGAGGAAAGAATCCACTTAATTTTACATTTCACTCGCCAAACCCCGCGCCTAGCTTCACCCCTGCAACCCTTTTTTGAACTTTGAAAGCCTCTTGATAGGCAGCTTGATACGAATAATTGATTTCTTTCTGCGACATAATTTGAATTACTTCAGCTGCAAAAAGTAATCGGAATCACCATCGCATGAAACTGTAACAAGCTCTTTCGAGTGTAGTAAAAAACAAAACGTTGAAATAACGCCCCTGCAAAAAGTCCCGTATATACACATATTTATGGTCCACCCTGACACCGAACTCGTACAAGGATTCTCGTTCCACGAGGAATGCTTCGTCGAAACCCACGTGTGGCCCCATAGAACCGAAACGAGTAAGGCCGCGAAAGTGTTAAGAAGACGTGGGGTGTCCTGGCGACCCCCGCTGAGACAATTGTTACAGTGTTGCACAAGTGTTGATCCTTTCCAGGTTTTTTCTCGACCCACGACCAGCGTCCATTTACGTGAACGCTCACATATGGTGAAAAGTGAGAAACACTTATTTCAAGTTTGTAGGAAACGGAGAAGGAAAGAGCGCGACCACTTAGGGGTTAATCCTTCGAAAAAGTAGATTTATGCATCGTGGATCCCAGCTGGAGACTCGGTAATTTATTTATTTGACAGCGGATAGGGAAATATCGAATTTACTTCGAGATCTTCTCGGCATTCCGTAAACAATTAGCGTGTAATAATTAACGTGAGTATAATTGCCACTGTTAACACGTCGAATGCCACCCGTATTTCGCTGTTTCGACATTTCCACCGAACCGAAATTGTTTTTATTAAAATTACATCTTTGTAGAGTAGAAATGTTAAAAGTAAGAATTGTTATGTACTCGGTAATACTTCACTTTTCTAACAGCAATATTTTAATATAAAATATGTCAGCATATCCGTGAAGATGGCAGTTTAAAACTCGTAAGAAATTTCATTGAATTCAACGGTGCCGGTCACCGATGACCCCCATGGCATTCAGCGTGTTAACCCTTCGAGGACTAGCGACGCATATATGCGGCCTGAGAAAAAATTTCATTGTAGTTAGAGTTGACAAATTGAAATACAGCCGTTGAAATATGATTAAACAAGTAGTAATTTATAATGTATATGGATTAACAGTATAACTTGCTGATAAAAAGGTGCTTTTGGATCGCAAAATGAATGGCTAACTCTGAATATTAAAAAATGTCTCCGTCCGCAAAGGGTTAACATCCAATGATACACAAAAATCACTCGATTCTCTTCCCCCACAAAAATTTAAAAACCCGTCTCTATATCGACTTCCAAATAAACCTTCAAAACCCACCAATTTCTCATTCTCCCGAAACGACACCGCCGAACCCTTCGCCTACTTTAAAACCCAGCCAAAAACTCCCACCCCGAAAACCGCCCGAATTATATCGTAGCCGGGTATCTCGTCGCTATCGGCGCATCACAATATCGCAATATAGAGAATTTATGAAGGAACGCGGCTGGAAATATCCAGAGTCCCGTGTAAAGCCTTAATGAGCTTTCGCTCTCGATCTCCGATCGGCACTCTCGGGGGACCGGCGTGTTATACGGAGCCATGGAAATAAACAGACTCCCCCCGTTTGCCCGATCCGGCTCATTTGCGAGGGCCCGATGAAAAAAGTGTAAAATAGGATGTGTCGAAACGCATCGGCAGTGTTTTTCGGCAAGCCAAGAGGCGCACTGGGAAGAAGCGGCAGCCCGGGGCCCAATGCCCGGGGCCCGGCAGTCTTTCCACGGCAGGACGAAAACGTAGGCAGCTTAACATTAGTTGAGCCGAGGCGCAGGATGGCAGAGGGGGCCCCGAGTGGTAATTTACGAGGTATCGAAGACCTTGTACACTCCTACCCGCCAACGAGCCGGCCTCGCCCCGCGGAATCCAGTCTTGGCCTTAACGCACCGATACCTTTCCCATGACCACTTTCGGCCTATCTGTGCACACACCTCGCCTATGTACGCTCGTATACGAGCGAGGTATAGCTACGTCGCCACGGACGTTTCTTTACCATTTACAGTGCCCCGCGTGTCGGCAACGCGGTAGGGTACCGTGTCGATCGAGAATCTGGCTCGGGTACTACACTTAGCAGCGTCATCCGCGCGATATTTCTCTTCTTAACGTACCACCTAGTTGAGGCCGTCAGGCGTCAACGAGGTTTTGATCTTTTAGCGCCGTATAGATTCTTGGGGTGCTGGTAACACTTAACTCCTTGCCGTACGATAACGTGTGACACTCGTGACGCGGTGAACGGAATAGATTATTAAGTTTTCCGGAAACTATTGACCCTTTGCACTCGGCGCCTTCTTGGACGTTAGCTGTTAGTAACTAGATGGCACTTTACTGTGAAAAAGTACTGGGACTTATGTCACATTATATGGTACAATGTTGGAAGCAAGTGATATATGAGCCGTCCAGTGCACTAGTCGATTAACTCCACTTTTTGAATTTTTTTGAATTTAAGTCTCAAAGCACTTGATTGAATCTTAACTTTTTATGTTTAGAATAAATTTCCGTAATAATAACGATTAACACCATTAAATCACGAAGTTTGTTTGGAAACCGAATAATAAATAATTGAATTGAGAAGTCAATCTAATTAATTCCAAGGCTATTCCACCTTATTCATTTTGTACTTCGTTAGAGGAAAGCTAAATGCGATTATATATTCTACAATACTTATTTGTATTTCTATTTGAAGGGAATTTTGAAATGGAGTGTATACTATTTCATCACGTTTCTTCACTTTAGATTTTATGGAATTAATCGATTTGTGCACTGAACGGCTCATATTACAATAATCTTTGATTTATATGAATTGGTAGGCATTGAGGAATATGCTTTTTCAAAAAAAGATAATTTTGTTTCTTATAATTGTCTACGGTATAATACATTTTAACCCTTTGCGGTCTGAACTATTTTGTCAATTTTGTTAGTGAGCTAAATGAAATTAATTTCACATTTTCCATCATTGGTTATTCATTCTTTTTAATGATAGCAACAACTATAGGTACTGACGGATATTTAGATGGTATTGCAGAACCATTGTGAATTTGGAAAGTTGATATTAAATTGTTAGAAAATAAGATGAAGTGTAAAGCTATGTCCATTTCTGAATTAATTTTTTAAGTTCATTTTAAGTACAAAAAATCAAAATTAACATAATTTTCTTTTCTATACTTTATGTATTATTCTTGAGGATGAGCATTTTAGATGTGGAAAAATAAACATGTTGCAAATTTGCAGTACTGTGTATTTGCAATGCGAACTCGGATTTCGCAATTTGCATATTACTAACTTATTGATATTACTAACTTATGTATTAGACGGTCGATACATTACATATTTAGGGGTTAACGTATCATAGTCGCGGTGGTTTAGAAATCAGCTAAAATTGCAGCTCCTAGGTGAAATTAGCAGGCAAAGTCGGAAGAATCGAGGAATAAAAGAACTCTGGGACTTGTGTTAGGGCGTTGAAGATGTTAAATTAGGGTAGGTCGAAGACATGAAATTTTGTAGACGAGATTGGGGTTAAGTACCTACGTGGAAGCAGGTACCATTTCTGTCGCTGTTGCGCTTCGATTGCTATCGATGATTTCTAGCTTTTGGTGGACGAACCATCGATCGGGGAAAGTTCTGCGGTGGTTACGAAGCTATTCGAACTCAGACCTAGTACTTGTGAACCCAAAGCTTCATCCTTGTCGTCGCTGTAATCTCCGGTAAAGATTCTAGGACAGATAATACCACCGGCATAGATTATGGTCCCAAACGCGATAATCATCAGTCGCGCTCGTAGCGCAGAAACGGTAATCTCTCGGTGGATTTTCCTTCGTTTAACTCACGAGCGACCCAGTGGCGAACTGTGTCATCCGGGATCACAGAGGAACTAAAGAACCAACGGGTTACAGCTGCTATATTTCAAGAGACCCTTCATATAGGTGTTGTTCTATGTTTCAACTTTAACCGCTATAATTATTTCGCCTGGGAGCTATCTTTTAGCTTGGAAACAAATCGTCCAGAGAGCTATGATAGATATGATAGCCTCGGACTCTTCATCACCTGGCTTGAACTCGAATTCCCGCCGTTTCTGAGATATTTTTCCAAACTTGTTATTCCTTATATCATAACTGCACTGATTCGAAACTCCTTTAACCCTTTGAGGACGACCGACGCATATATGCGGCGTCAGAAAGTATCTGATTATTGTTTATCGGTGCATATATACACGGTTGGAGTTGAAAAATTGGAATATAACCGCTGAAATATGATTACGCAAACAGTAATTTATAACTTCTATATATTAACACTCTGACTTTCTGATCAAAAGATGATTTTCAATCGCCAAATAAATGATTATTTCTCAATATTCAAAAAAGTCTCCGTCCGCAAAGGGTTAAAACTGTAGGTCTTAGCAAAATCACCGGAACAGCTAAAGTAAAAATTTAAAATAACAAAATGTTTCAAAGCTAGCAAGTGTTCGAACTGAACCTCATTAATTAAAAGTGTCTTCCTTCTCCCACTTTATTCACAGTATTCCTTCTCCCTTACGTCTATCGACTTGCCCGTGAGAAAAGTCGTGGGTTCTTTGATTTTTCATGATAACAAAAAGAGAAGCAACAATATCACTATATTCTATGTAGATTCGATTCTCCGGGTCGATAGGAAGACCGAAGCGAATGTCGAAAGTTTGATTAGACTTTGCTAAGTGAGTCGACGATGAAGCTACGCTGTTCGCCGCCACGGAACGTTCTGCTCTGTGATCGAAGTATAATTAGATCTCCTATCGAGCGTTAAATCGCGATATCGAGTGCGAGACGTCGATCTCCAGAGGTTCGCGGATTAGATCGTTATCGAACAGCTACTCTAAAGTGACCGATTAATAATTCTTCGAGGAAAAAATTCGCTGTAACGTATATCTCTCCATCGTTCTTACCGTGCAGCGGATAAAATCATCGTCTTGCAGGAAAATTTTTTCTGTTACCATTCTTGATTTCGCTTTTTTAATCTCTTTCGCAATAAAATGCCGATTGACGTCCATTGAAGTGAATTTCTGAACTACTTAAAAATCTTTATCATACTCCGGACAGATTTTATTACCCTCTTGCCCTACAATAACGAGTAACACTTGTGATGCGCGGTAAATCGGACGGGACATTTGCAAATTTGCAAAACCTATTAGATTCAAATATCAATGAAACGCGACTTGATAAAATTAATTTTCTATTATTAGTGTTACGTTAAATTATACGATATATCGGGAGCCACCGATCAATTTTTATTTCAGCAATTTAATTATGAATTTATTTCGGTGACACTCATAAAGTAATTGTAGGGCAAAGGGTTAATATCAGTAATATAATGCGAACTCGGAATTTCGGAAGGGTCGGTACACTACAGTAATAAAAGAAATTATGATTCTTGTTACTTTATGGATGGTAAATGAAGGAAATAACAAGTACATTATTCACCCCACGACAATTATTATTCATATTCCACCTTCCGTGTTATTCACCCCACGATAATTAGAATTTACTGCCCGATTAGAAAATTTCCCAAAGATGGCTAATTGTCTTTCTAAAAACTCTCTTACAGAATTCATACCAAACATCCCCATACGCGGCAACCTCCCTAAAAACCTAAACCTCCAAAGCTTTCTCCGCACGCTACAAACAACCACCCACCCTTAAACTAAGACTTACCTCGAAATCCAGCAAATTCCAGCCTCCACAGCTCGAGAATTGAAATCTCAGAAAATACGATAGGTAAGATCCCAACATTACGCGTCCTCCGCACGTCAAGCGGAGTGTTCCGAGATTATCCTCCTTTCTTCCTTCCGCCTCTAATCGACCTTCGGCGGTAACGTCACCCTTTATTCCCCCCGCAGGACGAACACTGGATGCAAATCCATCCGATAACGAAACTACGCGAGCAGAGGAGACCTCGAGGCCTTTATATTTCCTCGAGGTTGTCGGTACAGAGTGGATCTCCTTGGCGCGGGCCGCGTTAAGTCCCGGATAGATGTACTGTAGCGTCGTAGAGAGTAACTTAGGGCTCATGAAGTTGTCGAGCCGACGAATTATTTCCCTCCTTACTTTGTATAACCGACGTGTTGCCAATCTGTCATCGGTTATGGCTGCTCGTATGCCATGCCAGGTATTTATACGGCGCTCTCTTAGGCGCGACGCGATGTACCAGATATCGCGTGTCATGACGTATGCGTTTCGTGTAGTTTGACTTTACATTCGGGAAAAACGACGCACTCGATCAACAGGGATGATAATCCGATTATCGGGCAAATGGGCTAGAAATTGACATCTTCTGTCTGGGTTTTCGCGAGTCGTTTGGTCGTTTAGCGGCGATTTAAGGTTACGATGGACTTATTGCGAATGGTAATGGAGGATGGAGATGTTGGGTGAGGTCTATTTGAAAGAGTTATTAATAGTTTGATGTCCGTGGGGTTGTTGATGTTGTGATTGCAGTGTATTATAGTAAAGTGTGGGAATTACGATATGTAAATTTAGGTTGTTCTGTAAATCATTGAGGTATTTGAATGTAGGTGTAGAGTAATGGGGGAATTGGGGGAGGAATGTTCGAGGTATGAAGGGATATTGTGGTGTTTTTGACTTTAACAGAGAGAACTATAGACATGAAGTCTGCTATATTTAAATATAGTAGACAAGTACCTTGGGAAAAGAGGAAGTAAGGGGTGAAAAATTTTATCGATACAGTAATTAATGCTTTATAAGATGGACCTGTAATATATACTATATTGCTCGCCCATAAATTTAGAAAATTTATATAAAAAATTAGTAACACGTCGTTTTGACTTCCTTGGTAGAAATATTCATTGCAGGCTCTCCTATGAGTTTGGGGAATTATTAGAAAAAATTGGAAACCGATCGCCTTGGCAGTTTTAGTGTTAATAGTAGGGCCTATTTTAATTGAATTTAGATTTGGAAATTTGTCTCTGGATTTTGTCACAAGGAATGTTTGGAATTATCAGGAACGATGTTGTAGCAGATTTACTGAATGGTTCCCCTATCAATTTGCGGAATTTTTCGAAAGAATTGGGAAAGTGTTAAGAACCGTTGCGAGAGGGTTTAAAGCGCGAATAAATCAGCGATAATGAAAAGTAACGTGTATCTGCAAGTAGTTTTTGTAGGATAATTTTGTGGAGTGAATCTACAATGTGGGATCGTTGCAATGGGGGAGAGTAATAAAGAAAGTGGTAACTGTACTTCCACCGTTTCCATTTCTATCGCTTTCTCGTTAGTTTCACTGACAAGTTGTACGATTCTAATTAGAAGTTTCCCTGGAATGGACGTGTTTAACTGTTATCGAGGGAACGTAACAGTGACCTTAACCTTTCAGCTTTTACCACGTTGCATACCGAGGCGAGGCTCGCTTATTTTCTTTTCTGCGAAGCAACGAGGGTTGCGCATTACATACTTTGTTTTTTGCGTAGACCATAAAGTCTCGGGCTTTGGAAATATAATGGTCGCTGTAAATTTAACGTTTCTTTGGACGATTGTAACTAAAAATCTCCAATTATGCTGCGCTGCAATGTACGTCGATGTTGCGCGCTGGTTCAGCTAGAAAAAACTGGAGAAATAAACTTTTGCATTACTTTGCTCAACGAACAATTGCTTTAGAGTAAAATTGAATCTTCATGAATTTTGAAATAGAATTTTATTATTACAGATTTTAGAATAGAACTGAACTCAATTGGAACAGAAGCCGTTTAAACAAGAAAAAAACTAGAATCAGAGAGATTCGACTGATCAGTGATCATTACAGAGTGATTCGAGCAGATCAGGGTGCCTTGTGATTATGAAATTAAATTTCCGCTTATTAGAAATTCCCATCACGTTCAGCAGACCGGCACTATTCAATGAAATTTCGTATGATTTTTAAATTGTAATATTTGCGAATTTTCTAATGCATTCAATATCTAAATATTGGCATTAAAAGAGTAAAGTCCTGCTGACTGTATATCTCGCTGTGCCTTTAAAATTTCAGTTTTATAAAGATGTGATTTTAATAGAAAAAGTTTCGCTTCAGTGGAAATGAAGAAACTAGCGAAATACCGGAGGCGTTCAACGCGTTAAATAGAAATCTAATTCATAGTATTCGCCTTAAAAAAATACACAAAACAGATGCGTTACATCGTCCAAAAATACCCAACTTCTTTTACATCTATTTTTATTTCATCTATAATTATTTCGCCTATCATTTGCAATTTTACGTAACTCTATATTATATCCTATCTATTATATTATATTATATATTATATCTATAATATAGCAAATCTATATTATATCCCGTCCACCGTCAAGATTCGCTCGTATCTCGTCTGAAAACGAAATTGCAACGCCGGTTAATTCAAATTGACATTCGGGCGATATCATGCAACTTCATCCATCCCCGTTGAAGTTTCGCACCTCGCCAATTCGGGTTTCGCACCTCGGCCGTGCGTCGTCGTTGCGCGTAACAACGTCGTATAAATTCGCGGTGCAAAAGTTCGCCCGTACGCCATCACCTCTCACTTAATCGCCGAAAGATGGGCGCACTCGGTGTTTTCGGTTAATAAGCTTACGTCCTGACCGCTGCAACGATGATGCATTTTTCAGATTAATGCCCGGTAATTTTTCCTAACAATCCTTCCAAGAGGGGATTACCCGACAGGGTGACCGGGAATGATTAAACGGGGTCCTACGTGACGTAGAGAAGAATGACGGTCACCATTATATGTTAATGTCCGGCCACACGCCATACGACGATTATGCGGCCTCTCAGCATCCCCCGCGTTCACCGTTTATACGTCTACCTGCGTGAAAAAGTTTCACGGGTTTGAATTTTCGCGGGGTATTTGTCTTCGGTCTTAATTGGAGCGACGACGAACCTCTTCCGAGGGTGGCACGTTTTTGGAGAATTTCTGAGAATTTAAGTTTGAGGTTGTTCTTCGAGGAGCTTGCTGGAGTGAAAGAAATAGCTCGCATAAGAAAATTGTGCGATTATCTTCTGCAAATGCAATTCTCTGAAACATAATAACGTGACTGTGGTAAATAACAGTGATAAATAACATTTTGTATTATATGGAGATATTTAACGCTAAACCTCCCAAGCCGGTCACAATGACCGGTTCGCAATTTTTTCTAACAATTCCCTAAATTGGTAGAGGAGCCATGAAGTAAATATTCCACTTCTATCTTATAAAACCTAAGTTAATTAATCGATCATCTTTTTCACCTCTTGATTTTCTTTTTTCCAAAGTACTTATTCAGTATATTTAAATTTGAGTAGATATAACATCGGTAGTTTTAGTGTTAAGGGTTTGTATTAGAATGGGTTGAAAAATATTGGTATATGTAATACGCTCATTTTATGTTTTTTAAATATAAAATTGATTTTAGTTTATAATGTGATCGTTTTTAAAGTATTAGCTAAAAGAGAAGTAGA
Source organism: Cerceris ruficornis (assembly GCA_963989415.1). NCBI lineage: Eukaryota > Metazoa > Arthropoda > Insecta > Hymenoptera > Crabronidae > Cerceris > Cerceris ruficornis. The sequence goes on from OZ022519.1 coordinate 27,218,131, forward strand.
GATATTATGCAGCATAATTTTTGAACTAAATTTTATGTCATTGCGGAACGGGACTTACACCACTTTCAAAGTAATTGTATTTGTAATTTCATTAACTACGTAAATTTATATTGACAAAATGATGAAAATTTTGAAGGACTTTTTCCGGAACTGTTTATAGACAAAATCTTCATAGCAGATTGCATTCATTGTTATCATTGACTAACCTTTCATCAAAAATGGACTTACACCACTTTCAAAGAAAACGGCTCACTTTGCAACACAATTAAAACATCCCCTAAAGCAATTATTCTCCTGCAGAACTACCTCCGGCATTTTAAAAGTACCTATTAAAAAAAATTCTCAGTACCATAAACAAGATCGAAAAAAGCTGAAATTCCATCGGTGCACCGCACAGAGGACCATTTCGTCCTCCGTTAATTGGAAAATTTCGACGGCCCCCGATGTATCTTTCTTATCGATTCGGTCTCACCCCCGATCGCATAAATGGCAGTGAAAGGCATAATTCAGGGTAAAAACACGACACCAACGTAGAGACGTCGATTTGGCAGATGGACGGATTGCGTCGTCTTTGAAACGGCACCTGGTCACCAGCCGCTTTCAATCTGCCATCCTCGGTCGCCGCAGCTCGTAAAACTTGGTCGCGCGTTCTAACGATGGTCATTAAATCGCCGATAGAAAAGTTTTCGGGACGTATATCGTCCGAGGTAATTAACGATCGGCCGGTGTATCCCGTGAACGTGAAACATTATCCGCTGAAAAACCGATGTTTATCTCGATGATGGATTTGAAGTACGAAGGGGGCTACGGCGAGGCCCGTAAACCGGAAGCCGATGGTGGCGGCTATCCCTTCGTGTCGTTAATGACGCCCAAATTTAACGGGGTGCTTCGGGTCAACGAGGAATTTATGGTAAACTTTGGAAACTTGGGAAATGTTGCATTTATCCTTTGTAATCGTTTCGCGTGCGGTGGAAATTAGCAGTTGAGGGATAATGTCGATTTTGCCGATGTCGGTTGTTGCTTCTATTGTAAATTCTATGTTGGTTATCGGTTTATTCTACTGAGATCGTTGCGATACGACTTTTAAGATAATTATTGTAGTAATTGATGAAATAGGCGAGAAAAAAATTAAATTAGTGATGTTGGAAAATAGATTTGAAAGTTAGGCCATGAATTTTAGTTAAATTGTGTAGCAGTTCCGATGACCGTGGTGTTAACCCTTTGCTCTGCAATAAACGAAATTTTGAAGTTTTCAAATAATTTTAGTGGGTTATGAGAAGGTTAATATAATTCTATGCTGTTAATATTGTTTTAAATGATACAATACACCAGAAATCAGTGAGAAATTTTCATTTCTGGTATTAATTTCGAGTTACTACTCACGCAGCAACAAAAGATATCCTTGCTGAAGAAATTAACAGTAGAATTATCTGCTTTATATCTGTAATACTTAAATATACGAATAAATACTTTGTGAAACGAGGAATCAAGAGGTGAAAAATATGATCAATCAAGTAATTCAAGTTCTAAGAAATAAAAATAGAATATTTACTGTACGATTCTCGTATCAATTTAGAAAATTTTTCGAAAAAATTGAAAACCGCTCATTTTGACTACCTTAGTAATTTTAGTGTCACACAATCCATCACACAATTAGTAGGCCCACCTTTAAATCTCTATTACTTCTGATAAACATTTCCCAAATTATTTAATACATCAAAGTCTCGAAGAACACCGAACAGATCTTGGAAAATAAATTTCCAATTAATTATCCGACCCTCTCGAGGCTCAGTTTTCAAGGATAAGCCGAGCGATGGTGGTAGGAGCGCTGCTCGATCCAGCTGAAATCCTATCTGTCGATAGGTTAACTGCTTCTTATGGGGCACCATGCGCGCAATTGCGCGGGTAAAGTGCATACCGTGTTGCTTCCTAGCTCGTACGATTCGATTCTTATTAGCCGCGATCCTCGCCGAGATGCTCTCACGATGAAAGTGCGAACTCGGCGAACAATACTGCGAACTGTCAGTGCTAAATAGATCGCAGAAATCTGACGGTTGTATTTGCCGCGTTGAGATTACGTCGACGATAACCCGGTTTCATTGCCTCGAACGATACTTCGTTTGTTCGCGTGTAAAGCCGTTTTAATCGCGAGCGACTAATAATCGCGAAGACGATGAACTGCGCCGATACTCGGACTTTAAAAATCGCTTGCGAAAGAGAACGTTAAATGGTGTACAGACTGGATTTACAACGTGTTTCACGATAATGGATTTACGAGGATGATCGCATACGAAGAATGGCATATCAATTTAGCATATCGAGGATGCATGTATCGTTGCGAGACTATTCTCAGAAAACATTGGTAATTTTGTAATTGTAAGAAAAAATGAGAGGATTGAGAAGATTCGAGATATTTTGATTTTCATAGGAGATAGAACTTATTTCAAATTTTTTCTTTTGTGCCGCATGGATTTTCTATTAGCAGATAATTTCTCTGCGTGACTCACGTCGAGTAACCGATCTCTAGTGTGTTAAAATCAAACAAAAATTACCGAAGTACGACGAACCGGTAGCTGCTACCACCTTACAAATAACATGGGAATTATGGAACTTCCGGTTTGCCCATTCATGATCTACAACTTTCATCCCTTTTTTCAAACCCAACCCCAAAACAGGCCTCTTGTCAAACCACCCTCTATTATTTTCTACTAAAAATTAGTCTGTTTTTCAATCGAAAACGAGAGCCGCAACAACTCGCCATTGAAATGAGCACACATTACCTATTCTCACTTTTCTTATCTCCCCATTCTTCTTCTCTCCTGCGCTAATTTAAGCGAACGGAAAAGTCCACGGTTAATTGCACCGTTAAATGGCGCAACGGCGATAATGGGAGCAGAAGCGCGTCCCGTATCGTTTCTCCGCTCGTTCGACTTGTTTCTTATTAGGTGCGATCTTTGCCAATACACGCTCTCAATGAAAATGCGAACGAGGCGAACGGTTCGAGGCTGTCGGGTGATAAACCGTCCCCGGGGAGAACTGTCCCGATCGCTTTGTCGTATCGTCTAGGTTTACGGGAATGGAGATCGAGTAACTCCCGCCACCTCCTCCATCTTATTCGTTTTTCCCTTCTTCAATTTTCTTCTCCATCGTCTTTATACCGTTCGAGTACTCTTCTCTCTCTTTCTTTTCGTCTTACTCTTGATCGTAGCCTTTCCTTCTCCTCGCTTCTTTCGCCTTCTTCGTTCCATCCTTTCTCTCTTTCCGGCGCGAAATACCCACTGATGTAGCGTGTCAGTCCTCCGAGAGATCGATTCGAACAATTTATCAGCACTTTCTGCATAGTCAGGAATATCCGACTCCCCCTGCGACTTTTTGCGGCTTCCTTTTTTTCCTGGCTGCATCCTCAACGTTTCATGGGAGAATAAAATTTTGGATATTTTTCATGCCTCGATCAGTCGAGATTTATCAAACTTATCGACCTCGGGGCGGCGGATCGCTCGTTGTTTCTCTACGTTTGTTTTCCGTTTGGAGTGGTTCTTTTGTATTTCGATGATGTTGGAAGTTTCGGTCGTTGTTGTGTTAGAAAATTTGTCAAGTTTAATTAACTTTCTTCTTTGAGGTCAATATTGTGCGCCTTTTCGTTCATTTCCTTCGAGATTCAACTAACTCACAATCTTTCAGGGGCAACGATGGTTGTGGAGTTTAAGGGTTAAATTTTTAATGGGTGAGCTCGAGTTCAAATTTTGCATCACCTCTGATAATTTAGCAAAATTTTTAATATAAGATTGAATCGGTGCAGTGGAACCCGCTTAACCTTCATTCGACCTTGGGGTTCCTTTTGACCGAAATCGACATTTAGTTTTACTCAAATCGAGTGAAAGTGAATACACATTAGTCTTAACCCCTTGCCGTACGATTTCTTTTGTGACTGCCTCCGAAATAGTTCAGAATTAAATTGGTAAACTAAAAATCAATCAGTGACTCTTGATTGATACATTGCATAATTTAGCGTAATTTTAATGTCATAGAATTTTAGATATTCTAGATATTCTCAATTTGATAGGTTTTCAAAAACTTGCAAAATTCCTATCCAATTTACAGCATCACCAGTGTCACTCTTTATTGTACGGCAAAGGGGTACTTACTAAAATTATTATAAAGAAAAATTGCAAAAAATATCTTGCCTTTCTAATAGAAAAAGAGACTGAGGGCTAAAAAAAATATTTTTTTAGAGGCGCGGATGAACGTGAAACCAGTAGACCCTAAGAAAAATGATTGTAACAGATAAAACCAAAAGAAAAGCACTTTCACCCAAGAATTTCTCTTTTCTCCAAGTTTAGAACAAACCTTCGAAATTTTCCATGCGTCATGCCTCTCGTTGGCCGTCGATTCGTTAATTTTCAAAAAACTTTGCAAACTCGAGCGAAGGTAGGTCGGCGAAGGAGCTTCTACGCGCTTCGTAGCCCTTGGAGTGCGAACTTCGCTGTCACGTCGGGTGTCCGGCTCGTACGAACGGATTCTTATTACCCGCCATCCCCGGCGTTGTTCCCACAATGAAAATGTGCACACGGCGAATAGTCCTGCAGGCCCGGTGGATAATAAACTATCCACGGCAAGCAGACCCGATCGCTTTGTCGCGTCGCGTAGGTTTACGGGAACGGGGATCGAGTAACTTCAACACCTCTCCGCCTTCTTCCCCTCCTTGTTCCTCGATTCCGTGGTTTCTCTTTCGTTCTATCGTTCAGCCTCCACCCTCTCTCCGTTTGAGGGCCTTGGTTCTGTATGGGCCGCCGATCACCGGACCCCGTGTGCCGATCGAGAGGGCAGACTGGAAGGTGGAGAGAAAGAGTGAGTGGGAAGATAATAAAGGGAGAATGGGGAGAGTAGAGGTAGGAGAGGTTGAGAGAGTAGAACTCAGAGAGGGCTGAGCGAGTGGATAGGAGACGGAGGTAGGAGAGGACGAGGGAGAAGAGTGGAGAGGAGGGAAGGTGAGAGAATAGGGAGAATGGGTTGTAATAGAGACAGAATAAAATGGAGCGAGTGAATGGGGCGAATAGACGTAGTAGACGCAGAGGGGCTAGAAGGGAGAGGACGAACAGTGAGAGAATAAAGCGAACGTGTGTAATAGAGACAGAGGGAGATGAAGACAGTGAATAGGATGAGTAGAGTAGAGCCAGAGAGAGTAGAAGGGAGAGAAAAGGCAGTGAGAGAATAAGTAGAGTAGAGGTAATAGAGACGGAGCGAAATGAAGAGAGTGAATAGGATGAGTAGACGTAGTAGGCACAGAGAGATTAGAAAGGAGAGAATTGACTGGGAGAGAATAAAGCGAATAGGTGTAATAGAGACAAGGGAAGATGAAGGCAGTGAGTAGGATGAGTAGCGTAGAGTCAGAGAAAGTAGAAGGGAGAGAAAAGGCAATGAGAGAGTAACTAAAGTAGAGGTAACAGGGACGGGCGAAATGAAGCGAGTGAATAGGATGAGTAGACGTAGTAGGCACAGAGAGATTAGAAAGGAGAGGATGGAGTGGGAAAGAATAAAGCGAATAGGTGTAATAGAGAATAGGTAGAATAGAAATAATGGAGACGGAGGGCGATGAAGCGAGCGAATGCGGAGAGTAGATGTAGGAAAGGCAGAGGGAAATGAAGCGAGAAAATAGGGAGAATCTCTACAGGTAGTAGAGGCAACAGATGGAGCGGAGCGAGAGACTAGGAAGAGCAGACAGGGAGTACGAAGAAGAAGAAGCAAAAAGGAGAAAATAGATCTAGTAGAAGCACAAAAGAAGAAACGGAGATAATAGATTTAGATCGGGCAACCAACAATACATACTCACCAGCCGAAATAGGAAGCCACTCGAAATAAAACGGTACCAGAGACACTACAAGCAGCGCAGAACCAAAAAACAATTATTATCGATTCATAAACATACGATACACCAGGAACGCGCCACGAATATCAGACAAACGAACCGAGGAAAGAGAGAGTACCGATAGCAGATTCGGAGCAGCAGCATCGAACAAAGCGACGTCGCCGTGGGAGAGAATAGAAACTCCATCCACGGTGAATAGATCGTCTCTAGAGTAAGTGAGGGCAACCTAACCCAGAAGAAGAAGGAGACGAACGAACGGAGAGAGTCGAGGCAGCGAGATCGCCTGAGATGTAACTGGAGAGCACATTACCTGGTATTAAGTCACCGAGATAACTACCTGTGTGGGAGGTTCCGCGCACCGGACCCCCGTGTAAAATACGACGACGCGAGGCCGATGCTTGCTCTTCCTTTTACAAAATATCCCGATTTTTTTCCCGTGCGTCAGCGAGACACCAGGAAGCGCGTACGACGGGCGAACATGAGTAGCAAGGACCGCCGAGGAAATATGCGTGTCTCGGTGTCCTTTTCCGATTTATACGAAACGTCGCCTGATGTACCGATCAGGATTTCGAGGCGTGTATCGCGTATTTCTTCCGGCCATGGTGTCCCGAGCGCCTCGACGCCGTGGATTTTTTCTTTATCTCTTGGTAGACGGAGAGGAGAGAGAGGACCGGCGATAATGTTGGCACGAAAGAAAAACACGTGGAAGTCTACCGCTGCATGGTGATTTACGAGGAAGTAACCGAGAGTCGTCCGTGAGCTCCGGTGGATCTCCTTCCGTTCGGACGACTCCTCCTGCGGACCTTCAGTATCATTTTTCCGTACTTCTTGGGACGGGGTTCCTTTGATAACGGCTGATTGCGCTTCATTCGTGTCTTCGTTCTTTTTACGACGTTGTTTCGGTGGTTGAGGTTCGTTTTGGGGTGTTTTCTCGTGAGAATGGTTCGTTTTAATTGGGGCGAGTCGAGAGTGAACCCTTTCGTTACGAGCGCCGACTATAGTCGGCATCGAATTGTACCGTACTTTTAACCCTAAGTTATTAACCTCTTGACGCCCTTGGCCACATATGTGGACATTTGGGTTTTTAAAATTATAATTACTATCATTAATAAAAAGAATACAAATTTGATAATAAATTATTCCCTACAGAATCTCTCAACAAGAAAAATAAAAATCTTATGGTTTGACTGCACTGACTGTTATTTCCGGTGTACAGTTAAGAATATTAAAATAGCTTCTATAAAAAAAGTCGTCCCTGAAGAGGGACTTAAATTAGTGTTACTCTGTCAGTAAACACTCGACTCATAGACTATGAATTATAAACATGTATATTTTCCTTGTTTATTTCATAAAAATTAGAGTAATTGCAGAGAAATATTAGTATCTTTTAATTAAATAATAAAAAAGAATGTTTGTAGGATAAGAAAGTGTTGTAATAAACAATTTTTGTTGGAATATGCACACATTTTTGGCATGGTATCGCGTTCAGTGGCAGCTCGCTGGCAGAGCGGACTCCTGTAACGAAATGGTTAAATGGGTGTCAGGGATGTTAGGGTGAAAGGTGTTAGGAAGTTTTAAGTTTGATGTTAATTTGGTGGAAAGGTTTTGATATGCTTGAAGAAAGATTATTCGTGCGTTTAAAAAGTCCCTTTTTAAATGAATGTTACTACTGTGTTGAAAAAATTAATATTCTACTTCCAGTTTCAAACCTGAAAAATTATACTCTATATAAAGAGCAGGCTCGGGAAAGTTTTCCAGCATCGGAGAGAAAAGCACGGTAAATAAGTTCACGTTCCATAAAACGAAATTAAAATTGCGAGACAGAGTTCCAACCTCTCCATCCGTCTCCGAAATTTTGGCGGCCGGTTATTAGAGATCGTCGAGATAAACCGATCTCATTTTCATGGCGTACCGTCGATCCTACGACACCGCGCGTTCTCGCTTCCCCATCCCCCGTGCTCTGTTTTTTCCCACCCAGTGATTTTCCACGACGAAGAAAGTGGCGCGATTGTAAGTTAAGGGAAACAACGCCGTCATTGCCGGTGGTGTACTGGAATTTGCACGTTTATTGTCGCATTAATAATTCATGGTGTTGCGCAATTTTTAATCAGCTGCCGTCTGCCATTGATTGATGCTGCCCTTGCGCCCCCATGGGGCTCGAATTTACATACAGAACGAAAAGGAAAAGTATTGACACGTGATACGTTCCTACCAAACAAGCAGCAAAGTCCAATCGCACGTCATAATGGCGCCGTTTTCTTTCTACCTCTGTCCTTCCCCGGGTCCACCTTTCTCTCCCTCTCCTCCTTTTATCTCCTTCTCTCTCTCTCTCTCTCTCTCCCTCTCTCTCTCTCACTCTCTCTCTCTCTCTCTCTCCCACCGACTCGCAGGGACCCCACAAAGAAGCTAACAAATCGGCCGCGCGGTGCAGGTGAGGCTTTTTATTAAAAAATTTTTATTGCACCCCGCGCAGCAAAGCATACGTCGTCGTCGTTTGGGGCTCCGCTCGAAAAACCTGTTTGCTCTGCCGCCACCATCACCACCACCATCGCCTCCTTTCACGAGATATTGCTTTACAATACTATATTATATTGCGCGGTACGTCGAATTTCGCCTGTTTGGATTTAACGAGACTCGCCCGAGGATCGCATATGCGAATCGCTCCTTCGTCCTTTCGCGAGCGCCGTCGTGCTATGCCGTTATCCTGCGTCTCTCGTGTTCGCTCCCTTTCCCCCCTTTCCGTCTTCGCGGCGACGAACCACGGACGCCTTTTAACTTTTTCTCATCCTTTTTTTACGCGAAAAGGTGACGTCCGTTCGCCGAGCGCTAATTAAAAGCGAACTAACGCCGGCCGTTTGCACGGAATTCATAACGGGACATTTATGCCTGCTTTCTTTCGAGACCTAGCATCGTAGGTATTTAGAACGCGCTCGAGAGGATCTCGTGCGCTCCTTTAATTCGAATTCTTGGCCGCTGCTGTGGGGTTTCGAATGCCGGCGTAATCTTTGCCGAGAGTTCGAAGATCTTTTGTTTCTTGTAATATTCCGAGGAGTTATTTTTTCCTTTGGATGCATCTTCGATGGTTTATTGTTTATTATGGCTGAGAAGGGTTGTAGGTGAGGGAACAATAAGTTTTGGAAGTTCGACGTTCGAGTTATCTGGGGTAGGAGTTAAGTTTTTTAGGGCGGGATCTATACGGTAGGTTGGTAGATAAGAATTGATGTAAAACAAAACGAGTTATCTCTTTTTGTGGAGGACTATCTACGAAGCTACTTGGAAGCTAGGCATTCACATATTTCACTGCTCTGTCTACTTAATCGTTCGGAGAATCAATTAAAACTGATAAGGCATAGTTTCCTGAGGCTTGTTATTTCAATATCGGAATTACCTTCCCTTGTAAGTAGAAAGCTTAATTCTGGTTAGTATATTTTATCGGTAATGAAATGATAACATTAATATTTCTAACAGCATTCTCACATTTGCCCCGTTATGTTCCTTTCTTCTCTGCAACTACTGGCGTTGAATCTGTTACATTTAAATATTTAATATGTACTCTGGCGAAAGAGGATACTAGAGATGAAACGCACGATTAATTCAGTAGTTTATGTTTTATAATATAAATGTGCAATATCTACTGTATGGCTCCTCTACAAATTTAAAAAAATTTCGAAAAGTTACGAACCAGTCACTTTGTCTACCTTTGTAGTTCCAGTGTTAACCCTTTGCACTCCTATGTCGAGCTGCAGTCGTCACTGCTTTCTATGGCTCTTAACGTCTCATCTACTAATTACCAACTTTTCGAGATCAACAATAACTTTGCATCTTAACATAAATATTCTCCAGTAAAAATGAATAATCAACGGTAGACAATTTTCTGATACTATATTTGCTTATCTGACAAAAAATTAGTAAAATAATTCGGAGCGCAAAGAGTTCCCTTCTAAACCTTTCAAACCGAAGCAAGAACTCTCCTCCCCCAATGAAAATACCCCATCCTTGACCTCTCAAGGTTCCGTTCTACAGTTCTGTTCAAGTATGGCAATGAAACTTTAATTATAAATATTTTAAAAACTATTGACCGTCTGTCCCCATAATGGGGTATACTCATAATCACGACAATTTACGGATATGTAAAGTTTCAACAAAATCGGCGACCCGAAGGCCTTGCGTGCTCCTTGTCAGTGGTGTGGATGTGGCTTATTAATTAACACTATTCCTACCGACCCTTCACGTATACCTTTTCCTACCGCAATCGGTGACTTTGTCAAATGATAATTTTTTCCCAGAAAATGAACAGTAAAAAAAGAAGTGAATACTGAAAAATGTATTATAATGTGAATGTATTATACGTATATTTGAGGAAAAGTCGTGAAGTTTGGCGATTCAATTACGTTGTATATAGGAAATTCTAATCGAAATTTTAAAACCGGTCATTTGACCGGTCGTGGTAGGAATAGTGTTAATTTACATATAATATTTAATAATTCTTTGTTACAACTCATAAATGTATCATCCTGTTTTCGTATGCATGCAAAACCAGAACAACCCTCACCCTACACTCATCCTTTGTTTTTATAATCTTTCGCTCACTCAATAGGTCTTCTCTCATTCATTCTTGTCGATGAACACAATTATCTTCACAAGTGGGCCCAACTTTGTTTCCACCGTCGCCATGAAAATTGTCCCAAAGTTACCTTGGGACAAGGTTTTGAAAATTGTCCCTTACATCATAGCCACGATGACGAAGAATCCCCATAACACTTGCAGCCGTAACGGTAGAAAAAGAAAATTCCAACGATCACGTCCGATCGTTCGGATCCACCGTATTAACTCGCCATTCGTCTTTCGGCGCGATGGTGATGCCGCTACAAATGCATATATCCGATTCCTTTTTTTCCGACATAAATACAAAGCGCGTGCTTCGTAGGTGTAGACACCTCGCCATTAATCTTACGAGATGGCCCGGCGAGTACATTGTGCCATCGGTCCCGCGGCTCGTCCGCAAAAACCCCGTGGAATTCTAGCAGGGGGATTGGCAACTTTTTTCCGATATACGTAGCCGCCGAGCCGAATGACCGTTAAAGCAAATGCTAGGTCCTTAAGTTCCACGGGTATAACCGGCCAACGCATGTAAAGACAAGCTTTATGGCTCTATAAATTGTTGTTTCGGCCTCTATTGTATATCTTTATTGACCTCCGTGCAGCCGCGTACCAGTTAACCGGGATGCCATTAATAACGGAAATGGATATTCGATTAGCTGAACGCGGGAGGACAGAGGGGATGAGAGGGGGGAAAAAAAGGAGGAGGAAAACGACGCAGTTACACCCTGAGAATAATTCCACGGGTTCAAAAACTCCGGGGGAAATAAAGAAACCTTCGGGCACCGATAAAAGGGCTACGGGCAGTCAGCGAATGGGAATGAGACGGGGCGAAATGCGACGGTGCTGTACCCGGGTCACGGAATATTACGTTTTTCAGTTCCAATGATCATCCGCGGGATTGGGACTTCGTGGGGTTATTGCTTATTCCGTGGCGTAGGCTGATTCTTCGTTTTTGGATGGTATGGCTTTCGATTTGCGATTCCGAAGTCTTCGAGGGACTCTGTCGTCGATGCACTTTATTAATCGCTGCGAGGAGGATTAAAGTGAGACGAGAAACGGTGTGGGGTCGGTGAAAGTAAATTTGAATCGGTCGAGCAGCACTGAAAGCGAAATTGGAGACCAATATGGTAGACGTTGGAGATTCTCCTTAGAATTCAAACTTTACGACGTTCCTTTCTCTACTTTTCTCCAGAAAATAATTCAAAACACTGAAAATATAAAGAAGATACTATAACTCACCGTAATCTCTACTCAGTTGGTACTTGAGAAAAATAGCAAGGACAATCGAAAATTTCAACCCCCAAACCACCGCTCCAAAACTTAAATCACCCCATCACCTCCCTTACTCGTTAACATTATACTCGCCTGGAAATCCGTAGTCGCGAGAAACGTCCAAAACGATATACAATCCCGGTAAAACGCAATGCAGAAAGATCAGCCGAGTGCGCGGCATGTTCGCCGCAAGAGGCACGAATTGGGGGCGGACAGGTAGGGGTACGCCATTCCGCGGATTATTTGTACGCAATCTGTAAGTCGTGCCGTGGGGACCGGGCAACTCGGAATGGACTGTCGGCTTGGAGAAAGAGAGAGGAGGAGAAAATAGAAACAATTTCCTGGCTGGCGTGTCGGTGCGTGCGCTCCGTTGGTCGCGCAACAGCGGCGAGAGCTGACGGTAGGCAAGGAAAAGAGGGAGATGCGCGGCAAGGACGATGGAAAAGAAAGAAGGGGAGTATATGGGGAAAGGTTGTGCAGAAAGGGTAGGGTAAAATGCCAGGGAGGAAGCAACGGTGTGAGCATCGAGAAGAGTAGAAGAGCGAAGATTGTGAACGAAGATGGGATAGAATGGGATAGAGAGAGAGAAAAAAAAACGGAGAGAACGAGACTCTTTCCTGCGTTCGCTCAAAGCTCTCCCCGGGCAGGTTCTCAGAAGCTACCGGTGCTGGAGGAATCCGCGTGGAGCTGGATTATACTGCCAAAGGGTATATTTATCGGGCGAGAATGTATGCAGAAGCGCGGACATCGGCACAAAGGGGCCGCCCCTGCGGATTTAGCCTTGACGCAACTCCTCGACTCGACTCGGCTCGAGGATTCGAAGCTCGGCCGCATCCACCGAGAGTCGGCCATCCTCGATAATGGATTGCCCAACTTTCTTTCTTATGCGGTTACGCTTCTTTCGCGTGCAGAAACGTTCTACGCGTGTGCACAACCCGCCGGTACCTCTCGGGCCCACCCCCTTCGCGACCCCGGCGACTATGAATCGTTTTTATTGATACGTTTTATTGAACCACTTCATCAGACCTGGACGACTCTTGCTCTCGCGTCGATTCTTTGTGTATTATACTGCGCCAGATGTACTACACGAGGCCGAGTAAACATCGTAATACTGGCTCGTTTCCGAGGCACTGCGTTTCGCGAGGATCGACGATAAAACGAACGGTTAAGACGGTCCTGCGGTTTATATATAACGCAGGGAGTAATTATGATCTGTCTTTATGGCTTTCGCGAGACTTCGTCGGGGAGATGTATGATTTTCACACCGGCGAATGGTAGAAGGGTTTGGGGGTTGAATGAAATCGCTTTGGAAGCGGTTACGTCGTAAAGTTCTCCTTGGGAGATGTTCGATTCGTTGGGGGAGAGAGAGATGGAAGGGTTCGTTTGGTCGGGTTAGAGGTTTGGTGGAAAGTGTTTTTTTTTCTGGGGGGAAGGTTTTGAAGAGGTTGAGGAGTAGAACGTGTTTGTGGGGTGGCAATTAAGATGATTTTCACGCTGGAGGTAGAGTAAATATTAAAGGACGGGTACTTCTTTTGTTGACCGTGTTCCGAGTGGTGCCATCCATTCTCAAGATTTCATCCCTCTTGTCCTCTCTTGAGTACTGGTAAAAATTCACGGGAACCTTTTGTGTAAAATTGTATTACGATTTTTTAAAACACGGTACAATCTTGTTCCTTCAACGGTCAAAGTTCGCGGGCGTCACTTTATTTCCCTAAAAGTCCTTAATTCGTGCAAATTCACTGTAATCAACATTTCGCAATATTTTTCGACAGCGGACTAGTATTTTTTGTCAAATTCTTGCAAGTTTACAGGCAGCCCTCTCATGTAAAGAACATACGTCATATTGTTTAACCCATTGCGGTTCAGATTATTTTGACACGTTTGTAGCAAGTTAAATAAAATTAATTTGCTCGACATTTTCTGTCGTTAGTTATTCAGTTTTTTAAATGATAGTAATAACTATAGATACCGACGGATATATAGGTGATATTACAAAGTCATTATGAATTTGAAAAGTAGATATTAAATCGTCCAATAAAATGAAGTGAAAAGCTATGTCGAGTATAGCTCGACATAGGACTGCAAAGGGTTAAAGTACAAATCCTAATTTTTGATAAATAGACTAATAAAAAGTCAGGTTATTTATTTTAACTACCGACGTTATATCTACGAAAATTTACATATACCGATTAAGTACTTTGGAAAAGCAGAATTCAAGAGGTGAAAAAGATGATTGATTAAGTAATTTCGGTTTTATAAGATAGAAGTGGAATATTTACTTCACAACTTCCCGATCAATTTAGGTAACTGTTAGAAAAAATTGCGAACCGGTCATTTTGTCCGGCTTGGTAGATTTAATGTTAAGTAGACATTAAAATTCTTTTCGCGGGCCGCAGCTTGAGAAACGCTGCCCTATAAGAGCGCACGAGAACCCCGTCATCCGACTTCAACGAAACCACAATCCATCGCATAATTTCTCAATGATAATTCACCGAACGTCGACCTTTGAATTCCCAAGATTTTCTAAAAGTCTCCGCAGCCACATTGAGTAACCGTGGCCTTTCCACCGGCATACAGGAGTCGAGGTGTGATATTCAAAGACATCCACGAAGATCGTAAGTCTACCGCGAAGAAAAACTTCTCCGACGGATGCACGTTGGAGGATACACTTTCCATGCAATTCCCTCGGACGTCGTTTCCAACGTGAAACTTGGCATTCGCGAAATCACCGGCCTACCACCGGGCTTTAATGGATTGCCAAACTTTTCCGTGCTTCTTTTTAAACCGTGGCTGGTTTACGTGAACTTTTCTTACGACGATGATACGTTATCGATACACCGCCGTGATTCTTCCGAGGGGGAAAAAAAGTAGAATCGGTCTGCGGCCTTCAACGGAAATTCGCGCTTTGACGGAAGTTCGCGTCGGCGAAGTCGCGGTTTTCAGGGCCGACGTCTGGCGAGTTGGCGAGCCAGGCTAATGGATTGCCCAACTTTTTCTTTCTACTCTTATTCACCTCTGCTCTCATTCATCCGGCGTCCTGTTCGCGAGGATCCATGGATTTTTTTCCTCGCCACTCAGCTCCGGAGAAATATTAACTCGTATTGAAATGTAATCGGCGTATCGATAATTATGCGATGCTCGGTGAGGGGGGATGCTTCTTTTTGGAAGTAGGATTTTTAACGGGCAAGAAGCTTGAAGGGTGATTGCACTTAATGGGAATTTGCGGCGTTTAACGCGTTCGCTGGATCGTGCCGATAAAGCGGATGGATTGGTTTTTAAGAAGATATGAGCGAGTGTAAATTGTTACTTTTTTTTAAAGAGTCTCTGTAAAAATGTTACAGGAACCTCTTTAACGCTTTCGCTACTGATGCGATATATATGTCCCAAGCAAAAAATGTTACAAACAATATGACTTTTTAAATTTTCAGCAAAATTATGTTTCATACGAAAAGAAATTAAATGAGTAATAAGAAGATATTTTTGATGTAGAATTAATTTCTACGCAAACCAGATTTTTTAAATTTTGTCGGGACGTATATTACCCAAAGTACTTTGTCAGTGAACATTTTCAAAACAAAGTCGTAGCGAAAGGGTTAATCCATTCGAGACGAAGAATAATTCTGAAGACGATCCCGAGTAACGAATAAAATTCTTATAGCCGGCTTAATTACACACCGTGGGTGTAATGTGTCTTTTCGGATAACAAATGCTTTACACACGGTGTTAATCCGTTTCGAATGGGTTAAAGATCACGAAAGTCTTATTTTTTGAGTAGCAATATAAATATGACCGCTACTAATAGGACACCTAAGAATCAGATGACCCTGATGAAGCCAGCTGCAGTGCTGGCGAAACGTGGGTTGTTTTACAACACTCAACGCGGCTTAAACCGGAAAATTCAAAACCATTGTTCACTTATTTTTCGAGTTTCACAGTTTGGTCGGCGGAGAACAATTTCGTTGCTTTCCTTAGCGCGCGTGTCACCGTGCTGCAATTTGCAAATACGTGTTATTACTAAAAAAGTCGAGTTTCTTGCGGTTAAAAGCTAAAAATAAAGCTGAATTTGCGTAATAAAAAATCTGCGACGTATGAAATAGAGCTATCAAATATTAGCCAGACTTTTTAACCGCCTCAGCCGTGACACGAATGATCGGAAACCGCCGGGTACATCTGTACATTCCCAGAAATTTATTTTAATTGCAAATCGCGCCCAGTTTATCCAGCCCGTTGCATCACACGACGGTTACATCGGTCGTTTACGTACGGATCCTCGGAAATCACGGGGAATCGTTCGACGTCGCATATATACGACCTTCGAGGCCGAAAGAGCGTCGAGCAAAATGGCGTTTCCGCTCGCGGATTTATTCGCGACCGCGAGAGCGAAAGAACTAACGACAGAGAAGGAAAAGAGAAGGAGAGTGAGGTAGGCAGAGTGGATTTCAGGATTTCAAATCGCCATCAGATCCAGCGAGGCGACCAGTTCGGGTAATGGATTGCCCAACTTTTCTTCTTGCACGTACCTCCGCCTCGTTTCTTCCTTATTCTTTCTTTCTTACTTTTCTTCTTTTATTTTCTCTCTCCTTTTTTTTTTATTACCTTCGGCCACGCCGAATATCGCCGGTCGGGTTGTTTTTATTAGAATTCGGCAAACGGCCGTACACACCGTGTCTATACGGCCGATAAGATAAAACAATCTCTCGATTAATTAGCTCTCTGTTATAGTACAGCTTCCTGCTTTTAATTAAAGAAGTGTTCGCAGAAGAGTCACGAGATAGGTGAAATTTATTACGGCGCGTCTTGTAATAAATTTCACTTACCTCGCCACTCGACGTTTACTCGTTCTTGTCCCGTGGCGTGGCGGGCTAACGTAATTGTTATACATGTATACATTTTTACAGCGTATATATTACTCCCCCGTATTTTCGCATTCGCCCGTTATTTCCTCGCGCACTTCGCTATATACACGGTGTTCCTTAACGCCTGCTTGGATGCTGGACTCACGGATAGTCGAGAAAACCAGCCAGAATCCTGCTTTAACGCGACTTCTGAACTGTCGTTCACTCCATTTTTTTTTCTTGATGCATTTTCTCCGTTTGCTATGGTCAATTCGCTTAGGACCCACCGTTTTAGGTGGGTTCTAAACGTTTTTTCCATCCGCTCCTTATTTTCTCGCCCACTTTATTATATACACGGTGTTTCTTAACGCGCTTGGACGCTGAACTTACGGATAATCGAGAAGACCAGCGGGAATCCTGCTTTAACTTGACTTCTGAATCGCCGTTTATTCTATTTTTCCTTCTTGATGCATTTTCTCCTGTTGCTATGGTCAAGTCGCTTAGAACCTACTGTTTCAGGTGGGTTCTAAACGTTTTTCGCATTCGCTGGTTATTTTCTCGTGCACTTTATTATATACGCGGTGCTTCTTAACACTAAACCTACCATGGCGGTCAAGTGACCGCTTTCTGATTTTTTTTAAAAATTCCCCAAACTAAAACCTAAGGCAAACTAAGGCCCGCGAAAAGGTTCTATCCGGCCCGCCGCAGATTTGAAAGCAATAGGGTAGAAATGTTCAGTTTCAGTGCTTTCAAAGATTCATTTAACGAGTTTTTCCTTTATTGCAAATGCTATATTTTTCACAGAAATTTAAATTTCTTTGCCCATCACTGCCTTAGACTTGTAACGTCCATCGGTATACGCGAACACCGGCGTTCTCCAGGTCGCCCCGTTCTCCAAGTTCCACGGCGAACGCGAGGAACTCCCGCGCCTGGTAGAATAATGGAAAGCTATATTTCACCGATAAAAGTCGCCGTATCGTCCGGAAATATTGCAACCCCGTCAAGACGCGTCCTGCCGCAAAAAAAAACCCACCCATCTAAGCCCCATCGATGCACTTGCCCCGCGGTATCTTCCTCCGGCACCCGTCGATCCTCGTTACAGGTAATTTTTACCTTCCGAATTCACGAGGACGATAAAGCTCCTCTCTCGAGGCCGTCGAGAGGAAAGCGGCAATAACCGCGTGAGCACCTCTCCGAGATCCACTTCGTCGAAGCGACTTACCCCCCGGGCAAGTGTTTCGCAAGGGCGGATAGGTTAAAGGGGATGAAAAAAAAAAAATCAGAAAACCAATGTCGCCGAAAGGGGTCAAAGGGGTCTCGGAGGAGGTGGAGGGCTAAGAAGATTACACGTAGAGCTCGATCGGTCGTTTTCGCTTTAACAGTCAACCCTTTTAGCAGTCAAACCGAATACCCCTCCGTTTCGATCTTCCGATTTAGCTCGATCGAGGGTCGAGAGAGCGAACCCGGGGCTTACAACGATATCCACTCGCATTGATCCTCGTTTCCGTAGCCGGCCATTGTTACGGAAGGAGAGTAGGTGCGCAGGAGGGTATCTTTAGGGTGATGGGCAAAAGGTTCGCGGAATGGTTATGCTCTCTTCCGGGTACAGAGAAAAGGGAGAGACGTCGAGAGAGAGACTTCCATCCTCCTTCGAAGAGGCAGGAGAGAATGGGATCTGTTTCTTCGAGGCCGGGAATCGAAATGTTTTAGTATTCCGCTCGGTCGTTGGGAGGATTTACGAGGTAAGAAGAACATGCGGGTCAAGGGGACCGCGCATATTAACCGGCCAACTATAAATTCGTGCGGGACGCGTATATTCCGTCGTGCCTACCTGCGGAGGCCAGTTTCGGGTGAAACACGACAGCGACTCTCCTTCTCTCTCGTTCCCTCGTCTTCGATATCTTTAGCTCCGTCTCTCTTCCTCGTTCTCTGCCAATCGAACGGGCCCCGTCAGTCCGCCGATATTTTTAGCCTCGCCTATCTCCTCTCCCGGCCAACTCTCAGACTCGCGAGATTTATGCTCCTATCTCCGCGGCATTTGTCACTGGCGCATACTGAAAATTACCTAGGCGCGCTAATGCGACGAAATAAAATGGCCGCAAGCGCGCCAGAGATTACCGACGATTTTTCACCATTCACGGGGGTTATTTATACGGACGTGTAATCGGCCTCCCGCCTGGCCATGGGTATTAGTCGACGATTATCGCGGGGATCTGAAGGATTGTTAATAACGCCGATAAAATGAGAGGCGACGAGTCGTCGATCGTTTCGTTGCTTTCGCTCGATGTTGCTTAGAATCGGTGGTTGAATAGGAGGTCAGTTTCATTTGTCTTCGCGCGTTTGATCTTTCGGTGACCGGTGGAATTGTCGGGGAGGGATTCGCGGTGAAGGCTGCGGCGGAAGTGGAGGATCGAGCTTTAGATGTTTATTGAGACAGTTGAAATTTGAATTCTGCTACGTCGAGGAAGATTTTCTTGTCGTATTTGTACGGTAGTATCTATGGTTTGGAAGGTGGTTAACCCTAGAACTACCAACCGATCAAAATGACCGGTACACCATTTTTTTCCAAAAATTCTCCAAGATTATAGAAAACTCATAGAATAAATATTCTACGTCCATGTCAAAGAACATAAATCACCGAATCGATCATCTTTTCCGCCTCTCGATTCCTCTTTTTTCAAATTACTTATTTAATACGATAGACTATAATAGATTTAATGTCGGTAGTTCTAGTGTTAAGATTGTGACTCAGGGCAGTCGAAGTTAGTTTTCCTTCAGCCCCAAATTTCTAGAATCCTGCCGTCAAATTGAATTCCTTCGCACTCAATGAATTCCTCCCATTTCTCAAATTTTCAAATCACCGTCCAAAATTCCTTCGACACGCCATAGATCCTGCCCAAAATCACATACAGCAAGTATAAAAACTTTGCACCTTCTTACAATTCTCGCTCCTACCCTTAAATTCTATGCAACCCCCTCAAAATTGCTGCCACCCCAACCACATAACCAATCACTCAAACCCCAAAAAAAGATCCCGACGCAAAGTTTTCTCATCCCCGCCGATGGATTCGGCTCGCCGAGGATGCAACGGGGTAGGCAAAACTGCGAGAGTGCATCGAGTAGAACCGATGGAGGTTACGTCGTTCGCATTCGATTCCGCTCGCGGAATCTCCTTCTCGTGAAAGGAAAAGCCGAGAGTGAGATAGCCGGATTTACCAGCACCGCGGCACGGCGATTATGTCGATATCAAATACCACGAACTGCACTCAGCCGCGGCTCTTGCATCGTTGCACGGTGCAATGGCGCGCCGGCATTACCACCACCACCATCATCGCCGCTTGCCACCATCGTCGTCGCTGTCCCGGTCCTCGTCGTCGTTCGCCGTGTTGCTTTCTGCATCGGTCTATTAAATTCTCCGAGTAAAATCGTATTGTCTTTCCGAGTCGACCCGCCGGTTACGATGCGCTCAGGAGCACTTCATTACCATATAATTTCCAGTTCCCTCGCGGATTACCGGGCAAAGGAATCGAGCGTACGCTATGCCCACGTATTTGCCCTCTGCGTCTTCGCGCGCGTGGGATTTCTCTCTTGTTCTTGCTCTGTCTTGCTCTCGGTGTTGTTTCGTCCCTTTTGCACCGGTTGGGTATTCCTCGCTTGGTTTGGCTTTCTGAGTCTGTTACGTATTCAGGACGGAATGGTGTCTGGAAGCGGGAGTTTGTCTGGAAGAGGGAGAGTTGAGGGTGTATGTGTAGAGTTTTTTTTCTATTTGGTATCGAATGGTATTTTAACGGAAGAGTGGCTGCTTCTTCGTTTTGCTTCTTCTTTTATTGGTGTTCGAAGTCTCTTGTATTCAGGGTGAAATAATGATGAGAAAGAGGGTATGCTTCCCTCTAATTGTCTATCTGAGTTTCTCTCATATTCAGATCCTAATACTATGTCAAAGGGGGGAGTCTGACTCCATAGTTGTCCTTGCTTCTCCCTGGCCTCCCATTTTTTCTCAAATCTCTCGCATTCAAAATAAAATACTACCAGAATAGAGCCAGCCTCTCAAATTTCCTCTCATAGTCGCTCACTAAGAGAGACTTTCTGGAAAAGAAAATGTGCCTCTCCCTCTCAAAGTCTCCCTAAAATTGAGGTCCGACTTCTACCTAAAAACGGAATGCACGTCACCCTCTCAAATTCTCTCACACTCAGAACCAAACAATACCTAAAATACAGAATCTATCTCTCCCTCTCACATTCGGAACCAAACACTACCTAAAAAACAGAATGTATCTCTCCCTCTCAAAGTCTCCCTCAAAGTCTGTCTCAAACCGAGATCCGACTTCCGCCAAAAAACAGAATGCACGTCACCCTCTCAAATTCCCTCTCACATTCGGAACGAAACACTACAGAAAAAACCGAATGTATCTCTCCCTCTCAGATTCCGTGTCGCCTTCGGAACCAAACACTGCCTAAAGACCGGAGTGTACGTCACGCGCTCAAGTTCTCTCAAAGTCTCTCTCAAATTCGCAACGAAATACTATCTAAAAGAGAGAGTCCAATTCCGTCTCTTTCTTCCTCTCTGCCTCTCCCATTCTCTCTCAAGTCTCTCTCACCTTCAGGATCAAACAGCGTCTAAAAGAGAGAGTCTCCTTGCTGTCTCTCCCCTCGCTCGCACTCCGTCTTTTCTGTTTCTCGTGTCTCCTCCTCGGTAACTCCGAGTACATCCAGTTAATGTATTCAGACCCCTCAGACTCTCGAGACATAGCTCGGGGCATTAGAACGAGACTTAGGTCGCGAGGATTGTCTTCTGTAGACAAGCCATACGGAGAGGTAACTTTGTTTATAACCTGCCGAGCGCAGACGCAAGATAAAATATCGCCGCCGACGTCGACTAGTATCGTCCGATCTGACATTTCAACGTTAACGCCGTATTCCAGACGATGGGGTGGGATCGCCGTCGACATCCATGGGGGTTTACGCGATTCGCAATGGGGGATTGGCAACCCGGCGCCGATACAGATACGTCGTTGAGATATTCCGTGTAAATTAAGAAGCTTGGAGATTACGAAACACTGGGGGAAATTGGAGGGTCGACAAGACGGGAAATGCTGTGGAATAAGTTTTAAGTACGTTGATTAATTTGTTGTGGGGTAGCTGCTTGATATTTGGTGTGTATTAAGAAAGGAAGAGAAATTTTATTAACACTAAAACTACCAAGGCGGTCGAAATGAACGGTTCCCAATTTTTTCGAAAAATTACCCAAATTGATAGGAGTGCCATGAACAAAATATTTCATCTGTATTTTATAAAACCTAAATTACTTAACTAACCGTCTTATTCACCACTTGATTTCTCGTTTTCCAAAATACTTATTCAGTATATTTAAATATAATAGATATAACGACGGTAGGTTTAGTGTTAATACGTTGAACGATACCGGAATTTTGCTGGATTTATACTGAAGTGCAACTTTTTGTATTAAAGTCACATCTTTATAATGCAGATACATTAAAGATATAAATAGATATATAGTCATCAGAGCTTTTACCTTTTTAATGCCAATATTTAAATATTAAATGTTTTAGAAAATTCGTAAATATTACGATTTAAAAATCATATGAATTTTATTGAATTAAACTTGTTAACTAGTGAATAGGAAAAAATAATAATTTTGATTTCTTACCGTACCTGTGGATTTTAAGGCTCTACCTCTTAATTAGTGGGTCTTATCTATCTGATTGAAATTCTCATCACCTACAAAAAATTTGTTTGACACGATACTTGTATCACATCGTCCATAACAAACACAGACTTTAAACTGTAGGTCCTAGCCGAAATAATCGTATCGATTAAAGCAGGAACGTGGAAAAGATCTCTGGCTAAAAAAGAATTACATAATTTCTTGCAAGTTGGACGATACCGGGACAAAATTTGCCCGAAGAATCTTCAGGGTTGCCGACACGGAAGAAATATCGCATCACCGGTCGAGAAGGAATCGAATTTGCATAACTTCGACGTCGAGTTAATTATTAACGTTTGCAAAATACGGTGGTCGAAGTAGCAACGATCCAGAACGTGCAACAGCGTGTTATGCAAAATTGACAAAAGGTTCCAGCGTGTAGTTAATCGCCGGCCGATGTTTATTTATTATCTAACCGCGGCTACTTCGCGTGCTTCGCTTCGCCGTACGGTAGTTATTAAAAATATCGATACGCTAACGATCGATTACACCTATCGAGAGTAGCGAGAGTCGAGAGAGAACATGCCACCTACCCCGAAAGATAAGAATCTTCAAATTGAGCCTAACAACTATAACCGTCCGAGTGCAAATATTTATTTGCAGGCTGGTATTGATTTATCTCCGTGACAACAAATTGCATGACACTCCTTCTCTCTGTTTTCCTCTTTCTTTTTTCTCTCTCTCTGCCCTTTCTCTCTCTCTCTCTCTCCCTCTGTTTCTTTTTCTTTGTACGTTTCTGTCTCTTTCTTCCTTTCATTTCGCGATACCTACAGCAGCGAATACGCACGCACCGTGCAGATAAGTGGATCCGCGATTGATCGATGATTTTCGCAATCTAGCCCCTGGCACGCTGCTCCACGAAATAACTTCTGGACCGATGAGAATTTGCCGAAAAGTACCCCTGATATTTTATTATCTCCATGTTTGTTGTTTAATATTGACGATGTTTCGTGAGCAATATACTATTGCTGCAAACCTGTAGGACTGATTGTTATGATATTATCTGAAATAATTATTTTAACACGAACTACCAAGGCAGTCAAAGCGACTGGCTTCTAATGTTTTCGAAAAATTTGACAAATTAGTAGATAACAATATTCTACACAAATTATTTAAAACGTTGAACGCTACCGGTGTTTCGGTAGTTACATAATTTTCACTGTAGCGAAACTTTTTGTATTAAAATCACATCTTTACAAAGCAAAAACGTTAAAGGCACAAATAGATAAGTAGTCAGCAGGACTTTGCCTTTTTAATGACAATATTTAGCTATTGACTGTATTAGAAAATTCGTAGATATTACAATTTAAAAGTCGTGTGAAATTTCATTGAATTCAACGGCGCCGGTCACCGGTGACCCCCATGACGTTCAACGTGTTAACTGATCGCTCGATTACACTTTTTTCAAATATCTTATTTAATAGGGGAATGTTGCTCAAGTCGCACCCCCTACGAAAGAAGATTCATAAATTCTAAGTTTTATTAAATAAAGAGTAAAAATTTTTGCTTTGCTTACGTCTTCTGTGAATATTACAACTATTTATTTAAAAAAAAATTCAAAATATATGTACTCAGCTGAAGAAAATTAACAAAAGCTGAAACAATAACATCGATACGGCTGAGGAAACCGGTACCTAAGTCGTACCCAGGAAGCAACCAATCAAACAGAGCTCAATTTAATTATTCCTGCGTAAATAACTTTATTAACAATATAACCTATAGATTCGGTATAACAAATTTAACCCCAGTAGTTTCCGTGTTAATAAAAAATAGACTGCACACGAGAAAAAACCTTACGGACTTCAGCGTGATATTTTTTCAAGCAGGGGATGAAAATTAATCCAGCAAGCATAGATTAACAACATTAAAAACAATCTAGCACGCTGTTATTTTACCTCTTTCCCTTGATATCACTTTCAGCAAGTGAAATCCACATGATCCTAAGCATACCTTTCTCCAAGTGCACACTCCCTTGCATAAAGCGAATCTAAATACGCGCAGAATAATCCGACTGTTATTCCAATTCCGTTGGCGTTGCTGTTACGTAACAATTTCCCCGATGAAATAAACGAAACTGGAAAGAATGCGACAAGTTTCCACGAACAGCTAAGCGAACAGGCGAGAGTCCTTTTTAACGGGCAATGTCACGATCTTATCCGCGGATAATTAAGATTTACGCCGAATAGATAATCACGACCTGTCCGAGGCGAGATTTCGACGCGAAACGTGTCAGAAAATAAGGAACCCGCTGTCCTCGATACACTTATCAAAGACACTGGCGCGTTTAATGCGCGATAGAGGGAATTATAAATCAACAGATAACCCGTATATGGACGTAGGAATAAATATCACGCGATTGAATTAAAATATGGAATTTTTCGATGAAGCCTAAGACTTGATTTATTACGGCGGAAACGAAGAATCGTGGCGGGTGTTGTTTTTGCATACTTTGATTAAGGTTTAAGGGTGTTTCTGTGAAAATCAATTCGGCGATTGCGGGATGACATTTGTGCAAATGTGTAGATTACAGGTATGCGATGAAACGGACTGGAAATTTTGGAGTTTGTTTTTCTGGGTGAAAGGTAAAGATTTGTTTGTGGGGGAAATTTGTTTTTCGATTTGAAAAAAATAAATTTTGGAAGAATAGTTGAAGCGTAGAATGTTTATTTTTTCCCTTCAGTACGTGAAGGGATATTAATGCAAACATGTAAATATTGTTTTTATTTTAAATTATTCCGTGTATTTTTACGGGGTACACATTCTGTATTTAATGTAATTAAAGTTTGAAACGGGAAGTGGTTTTAAAATGTAGGTAAGGAGTACGAAATACTTATTAATTAATTACAAGTGTACCGTCTATTTTAGAAGTTAATTACAAGCGTTTTTCGCAAGGAGAGAGAGTGTTGTATTTGGCGCACTATTTACTTTGAAGTCTGACAAATTCATATTACGAAAGCGCGCATTTGTTTACGCGGGCAAAGTTTATTAAATTTTTGCACTGTACCTTCTGCGCCGATGACACGAGCCATGCTGGAATTCACAGACTGAAAAACGAAATTTCCAGGCTAAATTTCTTTTTGCAAAGTGAACATATAAATTTCTGAATCTATTTTTCTACAAAATGTTCTGTCGCACTTGCATATAAAATGGTTTCACGTATTTAATTTCGACCTATTTCAATTTCGCCCCAAAAATGCTCACAGATGGATATCTACAAAATTTTATCTAAGAAATATCTAAAATATAATTATAAAAGATGTTACCTACTCAACTGGACTCTGAAAGGGGACTATGGTGAATGAAGATTTAAATAATCGGATTCCCAATTTATTAATAGAGTTCAAATGTCCATCGTGACTTCTGAAAATTTGTGCCTGAATTAATTAATCTATTATGTTTGCGATGGTACGTAAGCCACCTAAAATAATAGATCACAGACGCCATGACTATATCAGTTAGGGAGCTATGGTGAGAAAAGAGTTAAACACTTAGGCAACTAATTAATGAACCGAGCTTAACCCATTCACTGCCAGAAAAACTAAGGAAATATTACCTTTGCTTGTTAAAATTTGAGAAGATGACAGAAAGTTTTTAGAACATTGGTTTCATTAATCAAAAATATAATCTCGACATTTGCAATGATACGAAGAACATTTTTGTTCCAAAATTTCTATATACGTTCGGCCATTATTGTTAACTTATCAATTTAAACTTATAGTGCAGCTACGAAATATCTCGTAGTTGGCAGTCAATGGGTTAATGCCTCGCGTCATCCGTGTACAATTTTTCCTAAATTAATTAATCTATTGCCACGGTGGTTCGAAAGCCACCTCAAACAGTAAGTCACAGATGCAATGACCACCTCAATTAAAGTAAAAAAAGAAAAGAAATAAAAAAAAATCTTTCAAATTAATTTCATCATGTTCAAGTCCCGCGCCAAAAACCCAACGAAAACTCCCCCATCGCGCGAAGTGCCTATCACCTGATTTTCATGGGAGTGTCCCCCTTTAACGCCTATATAACCAGCGGCGTGTAAACGAGGGGATTGATCGCGAGACCGGTGATTTTCGTAATCTACCCTTTCGGCGCGTCGGCCGAGCGTGACTACAATTTTGTGACCGTCATCGCCGTGCCACCGGGACCTTTCCCTCTCTGCGACCTCGCGCGGAAGGATTTAAAGCATCCGCCGCTTCCGGCGACTGGAAAAATTCAAACGACGTCGGCGACGACGACGACGACGACGACAAATGGAAACGTTTCGCATAGACCGTGCCGCTTACACGGTGTACAAGGCTGCACGGCGATTCAAAAATTACAAACAGTCGAGCGAATAATCGCGAATGAATTTCCCCGAGCTGCACCGCGGCAACCCCACGGGGCCGCGGATACGCTCGCGTATGAAGTTCAACGAACCGCACTGAATGCGCAAAATACGCGACTCCCTATTATTTACCTAGACGAACTATTGTTTCTCTAAAACAACGCGCGGACCGGGTAGAAAAGCCTGGTGCGCGGGGGTGGAGAGAGAGACAAGCGGCGGAGAAAGAGGAGGCAGGCGGAGAGAAGGTCGAGAGAGAGAAGCAGAAAGGAAGAAGATAGACGGAGAGAGGGAATCAAGGAGAAACAACATAGATGCACAGAGAGAAACAAGTCAGAGAGAGAAGCAGAAAGGAAAAAGATAGACACACGGAGAGAGAATCAAGGAGAAAGAAGAGAGACACGCAGCAACGTAAAAGAGACACCGAGACAAGAGAGAAGCAGAGCCAGAAGATAGACACGCGGAGAGGGAAGCGACAGAAAGTGTGCAAACAGAGAGAGAAAAAAGCGCGGTGTCCATGAGGGTCGCGAATGCCAGGACGCGCTTTGTGGCGACGAAATTGCGAAACTCAGCCAGGTACGGGTTATTTCTCTATTACGCTATTACTCCGACTTAACACAGCGAAGAATCGACAGACGGTTGTAAATGGAACGAGGTTGGATCGTTTTCGGCCACGGGGTCGAGTTACGCCCGGTTGCAATTTTGCAGAATCGTCAGGTTCAAAAGCATCCCGATAATTCCGCGTACGGTCCTCGTGAAAGGACTTAAAATGCCGGCGAAGTCTATTCACCGGACGGCTGAAAAGTACACACGCCGTCCATGGACACGATGTACTACATAATAGATAATTCATAAGCATTTCCTATGTAAGCATACGCGACCAGGCCGAGGAGTATGGATTAAGTGGGAGGGCGAGGCGAGTATATACGGTGTACCGTAACATTTCAGAGTGACTTGGGATTAACTCACTTCACCCGGGATAACCCGAACCTTTTGTTCGGAATGACAATAAGTTGTGCAATAGGACAGTGGTAAACTGTACAATGGTACATAAATTAATAAAGTAATTTTATCTAATGAGCGCAACGGAGGAGTGGGGGAAATATCTTTATCTTTGGGATCGGAGACAGTTGAAACTTGTAAATGCGGTGTTTGCTCGCGGTCGTACAGTCGTCTTGTAATATGGTAAATAATAGGGATGCTTCCTGCTCATGTACAAGTCTCTATTTACGCGTCTCAGCTACGTTAGTTGAACCTTCGATTTTCAATAGTAGTGAGTACTAATTTAAATTTTATTTATCCTCTCTCATCAACTGAACATAAATATATTAAAACTTTTAGCTTAATATGATTAAACGTAGCTTAACAGAAGTTAACCCCTTGCATGAAATAAAATTTTCTCTCTAATTTCTGATATTCCATATACAGTAAAACCTCGATAAGTGCATCATGACTATCCCCTCCACATAGGAGAATCCCCCTTGGCGAACCTCGACGCTCCACGAGCAGTATAACATGATACCACCCAAATGTATCGGTGAGGCAATACTAATTGGAGTGTCGGCCGTTTTCATTTTCGATTTTTTTTAAACCTTTGCTATCATATTTTTGAAATTCTTCTGATTAAAATGATACCAAACACGATATAGTTTGAATAATATGGATTTAATATTTAATAAATTTACTTATTATTTACATAATTCAAACTATACCGTGTTTGGTATCATTTTAATCAGAAGAATCTCAAAAATACATTCGGGAAAGTTACATTTAGAAAAATTAATACATAAACAAGTTTATTGTTGCATTGACACTGCCTCGCCGATACTTTCTAGTAGCTCACTTTGTTTGCTTGCTCTCTCTGTCTCTTCTACTGTCCGTCGTTTGCTAAGTTCGCGCTCGGCTCGAGCTCTAATGTAAACACAGTTTCGACACCGGTACTCGATAAGAGCACTGCTTTGCCCCCGAAATCTGTGCATTTATCGAGGTTTTACTGCATCGAATGCAATATTAAGAGTATATAAATAATTTCATCGTCTCTTGGTCGATTGATATTTTCAATTTATTACTTTTGAGAAGACTTTAAAATTTCCTATTCCATTTCCCGCGCTACGAGTGTACATTATTGAAGGCTAAGGGATTAATTTTAAAAATGTTAACCTAAATAAAACCCAAATACAAGAATGTATTTCAGTACCCCTCCACTAGCTATTTTATCAGTTATCTGTACCTATCTCGCCATCAGTCCGCATAAAAGCTACGGTACAAGAACGATCGCGAATCGAGACTGGCGTTTGATCTATAAGTTTTACATAGGTTGTAACTCGTACGTGAACGTGCGCACACGCGAGTATATTGGGGAGAAAAATAACGACATTCGACCAGTCTACAATAATTGAAGGCTTCGATACGGCGAGAAACATGTGTGCGTGCATGCATACGCGGATTCGTGAGCTCGTACAACCCCGAGCATTCGGTTTTCCATATTATTTTTTTCTGCTACGAAGCCCGCGATGTTATTGCGTGCGACGTGATTGCATACGTTAAATACTGATTCATTTTCAGAGAGAGACTGAAATATTTAACTTGCGCTACGATCATGATTTAACAGCGGATACTATTCGCTCTTCGTTTGTCCAAGAAGGACATTTAATTTGGTACAACTATACCCTTTGATATGAGATTGTTTTACATTACAAATTATATTTTTAGCTTCGAGCTACGAGGTCATAGAAGCTACAAGTTGGAATGATCATTAATTTTGAAACAATTTTCAAAGTTAATTATTATTAAACAGAGCGGATACGTTGTACAGGTCGAAGTTCGGAGAAGTTGTAAAAAATTCAGGATCCTTATTTTTCATCGAACGAAATATTTAATCGGGCAGATTTCACGCAGACGTTGAATTATTTAAACGAAGCGCGAGTTATTCTTGGGAAAATGGGTTATCGTAGTTCAGCAACAAGATGCATATAAGGTGGCTTGAATTATGAAACGTCTGGAGAACAGGAAAGAAGATACAGCTCGTAGAACACACGATGTTCGAAGTTAAACGGTGCTTTCTGCATTTAAATTCAACTCGTAGGAACGACTATCATCGCTCGGAATATCCGAGACAGAAGTCGAAAGACGAGGGAGCGTTCTCCAATTATCTTGCTTTGGTCTCTTCGACCCGTGTCATTTGCCGGGGAGCGACGTCGCGGTTGAATTTTGATTTGCAAAATTCTCTTCCGATCGTTGCATGCCTCCTTTTTTCCCCACTTTTTTTCTTCTCCTTTTTTTTTGCCGTCGCTTGGAAAATTGTGCCCTCGACTACAGGTTGCGTTGCGTGCAGGATAATTGGACCCCTTTCAAGTCATGTACCGCGGGTTATGAGAAGTCTCTTTGATCGTGACGAGTTCGACACAAAGGCGCTATACTTTGTCCGATCGGGACTCCATTTCACGTTGGGAATAATTTTATTCACGTAGAATAAGAATATGCCCGAGCAATTCCGTTTGCGGAATGTAACTTCTTCGTCGTTCCAACCTACGGGGAATTTTATTAAATTGGTGGATGTAAATATGATGATTACTCGATGCACAATACAGCCAGGTTTATCGCTCGGGATTTTTTCTTCGTTGTACGGGACTTGTTAGGAAAATGAGATTAATATTAACAATTAATACTAAACGGATCTGCACTTTACATATACCTATTCTTACCATAAGGGGCCATTTGACTTCTTATGAAATAAACGCTGATTTTTAGAAAGAAATTTTTAATTTATTAAAGCAAATAATTCGCAACATAACTTCTGACTTGTAATAAAATATTCAAAGATATATTTTTATTTTTATAAGTAAAATAATCAATTAATTAGCCTTCTCATTACATAAAGGGATGAAATGACCCCTCGTGGCACGTAAGGCATGCAAAGAATTTTTCTCGGCAAAAAATAAGCTAAGAGAACAATGAAAAACTAGAAATTAAATAATCTGATTATATAAGAGTTTGTACGATTTAAACACTAGATCTACGGCCGCCGTCAAATTGACGGGTTCCTAATTTTTAAAAATTTTTTTTCGTATTGGTAGAGAAGCAGTGCAGTAAATATTTCACGTGTATCTTATAATACACAAATTACTTAGCTCGTCATATTTTTTACCGCTTGATCCATCTTTTTTCAAAGTACTTATTTAATATATTCAAATATACTGATTTAGCGGCCGTAGATCTAGTGTTAAAGTTAATTTTGCAAGGGACCATTTGACCCCGCTTGGTACGTTTTGTTAGGGTCAAATTAATGCTCAAAGGAACAGTAAGTTTTGAACGTAACTGCAGCTGATGCTCTGGCTCTGTTTAACAAACATACAATTCCAAATCCGTCTATGTTACAAAATTCTATTTTAAATGTACATAAGAATTATTCTTCCTCGCAGGATCCTCTTGCAATAATATGCTTCATCTGTCTTCCACAATTCAATCATTCTTAATGCAAATGCCTATATTAAATTTCATGCTAAATAACTCGTCAATTCCAAGGCTATTCTTCGGCAACCACACATAAACATTTTCCTCCCGTTAGGTCATCGTCGGAAGTACAATTCCTCCGCTCATCATCCTCGCTCTTTCGTTATTCATCCATCGGCCACTTGTGCCGATATTATCGTTCTTTTATTTCCATCCTGCCACTGACACGTTGGTGGTATCTAATCAGAGACCGGTCGCTGGCTGGTCTCCTAAGAAGTCAAACGAGCTACAAACAGTCTGTCGAAACATTTGTCACGCTTTTGAGAAACGCAGGAGAATATGACTCGGCAAATACTCTCGAAGTCGTAAGTTACGAGCTGGTATTATCGTATATATTTTATACTAAACGCAACTCGCGCGCAACATCTTCCTCTTATCCGTGAAATCGTGCTTCATCGTTAAACTTTCGACGGAACAGTGCCGTCTTTCTTCTTCGAAGGGTTGAAACCGACAGAGACTCGAAGTTTGCTCGATGATTCTGCTGTTCTTCCTAGATAAAAAGTTGGACGGTTAAAATTATAATTAATTTTCACAATGGAACACCTTTACGACCACGGTTCATTTTATCTACCGTTGCACGAGTTTCGAGGAGGAAAAAGTACCTTTGGAAACTTTAGAATTATTTTGGATGAATTGAAACGGCAACGTTGGGAGGTCCGTTCGACGCATCCGCGGCTATCGATATCCGCGAATATACAGACAAATCGGTATGCACTCGGCTGACTGATGCGCTTCTCTATTTGCGCGAAGTAATGTACGAGCAGGAGTAGAAGGACGCGAACGAGAACGAGGAGGTGGACGAAGAGGACGAAGAGAAGTAGGTAGAGGGGGTTGCAGAAGGTAGGCTCAATCGAGACATTCCGATCCGCATTTCCTTATTGCTGCTCGACCGGCGGATAGATCTATCGGTCATTATGATAATAATTTTCCGGTTGGAAGGCGGTACCACGCGGACGGACGTTTCGTTAAATGTTATCCTTCGGCCTCGATATTCTCTTTTTTTCTTTCTTCTCTCTCAGCAAACTACTCGACCCGATGTCGCTCGAACGCACGTGCGCGCGATATCTTTCACGAGTGTCGCTTTATTGAATTTCTGCCTCTTCTCGTTCCATCGTCGTCTTCCTTCTCGCACGGCTCCTCCTTGCCGTGTAAGTCGCGAAGACGGGGATTTTTCTCTCCCCTGGCAGACTCGGAGGAACGCTTAATTAGTTCCGGTAGCGATGCATCATTCGAGGGGTGGTTTATTACCTGCCGCGGTGCGTATCGATATCACCGGGGACGGTCGAACGTTGTGTGTACCCTCGACGAGACGGTTCCGACTGTTTCCCTCTCGTTCCGTCGTTTACCTTGCAACATATCGGAATTCTCGCGCGGGTACACACGTGCAGCGGGTTGATTCGCACGGCGTCCAGCAGCGCGTGTCTCGCTGTAAATCATAAACCCATCAGAGAGAATCGAGAAAACATACAAAAATACCTGCGCGCGCGTTCTACCTGCGAGGGTGCGTATGTACAGGGTGAGTCAAAATGCACGGCTCGATGGAGAAGATATTTGAGAAATGAGCGAGGGGGGAAATGAGGGATGGGATAAATTTTTTTGGCATGTTGGTTTCGCGTTGAGATGGTATTTTGGATTTTGACAGTAGATACTATGATCAGGTTGCCTAGGTTTCAGGTGTTAGGGGATTTGAACTTGGATGCACTAATTGATAGCAGTGTTATATAAAATTCAACTTTTTTCCGCAAAGAATTATTCTGGATTTTGTAGATTTTGTGGCGCTGAACACGAATCCGAAGCCCGTTTGTCTCCACCAGACTCAGTATTTTGTTGTATTTTAACCATAGAAATTATTAAAATTTTTTTGGTGTAGAATGATTCAGCAAACCCTCCCGAATATAACGATGCGTGTTACTTAAATGTTATACACATTTACGCATGTTTAAACAATGCTCAAAGCGAAAACGGCGCCCAAAATGCCCCAGTTTTTATTGATATATTCCTATTTATCTTAAAATTTAGACGCCCAAGAAAAATTCTAATCGCAGGAGGCGATAGAGCCGACATTTTTCTTGAAAACACGATAATTGAAAGTTCCAACACAAGTCTTGTTTTTGGCTGAGAAATTAAAATATTTCCACCGGACACAAGGTACCGCCAGTGATTCTCAGCCGTTTCACCCGCGCTTGTATTATAGTTTGCTTTACAAGTAAACAATTATTCTTTCTGAGTTATTTTTTGAGAAAAACCCTACATTAAATAAAGTATTATATTATTTGTAACACTTGTACATTTGTAACACTTGGTTCTATAAGTAAACAATATTGTTCAATTGCCTGTACAATATAAACCCTTGCACTCAGTTGTCGCCGCAGCGGCGACATTGTAATAGAAGCTGATAATTCCCTTGACAGATAAATCCGGTGTATTTTTATATTTTTTTATATTGTAAAACATAAGTTTAAAATATATACGCTTCTTTTTTCATGGCAAAGCAAGATTTTCAATCTTCTACACGTGTGTACTTGCACCGTGTAAATAGTTCTGGAGTAGCTGGTAGCTCATAGTAAAAATTACTCGGAGTTCAAAGGATTAAGATTAATTCTACGAGCAACGGGAGAAATTATTTCCACTTCACTGGCCAAGAAGTACGGCAATCGCGGCGTGTTGTCAAAATATACGTACTTTGCGGGTCTAGGCGACCGTAACCTACAGGTGTCCGTCTCTCGGGCCCACTGACAACAAATCATTTCGAAGCTCGCCTCGCTATCAGTTTGCCCTCGGCCGCCGACGAGTAATCAGTGCTCCGTGATCGAATTCGAGCATTTTCACGTATTAGTGCGTGTAGAATACTTTCGATGATGACATTCAGAATCACCAGATACCTCTCTTTTTCTGGGCGACTTGGTAATCCATCTTTACATTGGTATTGACCCTCTGTTAAGAGCAATTATTTCCACTTCGCTAACCGACAACGACGACGACCTGCGCGTGTTGTCAAAACAATCGCAACTTTCAGGTATTCGTCTCGTTTGTCCTCTAACAATAACAAGTCGTTTCGATGCTCGCGTCGCTATCAGTTTGCCCTCGGCCGCCGACGAGTAATCAGTGATCGAGTTCGAGCATTTTCACCTATTAGTGCGTGTAGAATACTTTCGAAGACGAGATTCAGAATCACCAGACACCTCTCTTTTTGTGGGCGACTTGGAAATTCATCCTTGCAGTGGTATCAACCGTTAGTTAGCAGTTGTACGTCTACTCTCAGCCACCAAAGCAAAGAGTTAACACCTTTCTGAGGTATATATAATTCTTACTAAGATTTTAGTAGTTTTGTTTTAAGTACGGTTACACATTTCATTTTCAATGCAATGCGACCACGAAGGGCTAATGTAAAAGTACTAGAACAGAAATAAAGTATTTTTTTTGGCACAAAAACTTTAACGTGTAATTCTAAGAGTATTTTTTTGTGCTGAATTCAGATATGTAATTCGTTTGTCTTCACCACGTACGGTTCTTTTTGTGACAAGCAATTTTATATTTAATAAGTCGTATAATCTTGAAGTTGGGAATGCAGCTGAACAATATTGCTTATTTGTATGATGCAATTTTACAAACATACTTCTCTATTTAATGCAGCATTATTGTCGTGAAATAAGTCATAAACAATAAATGTACTTGTAAAGCAAGCTATATATAATACTAGCGCGGTGAAACGGTTACGTTGAGAATCACTGGCAGTACATTGTGTCTTGCGGAGCTACTTTAATTTCTCTGCCGAAAACAAAACTTCTATTACAGCTTTCAATTATGGTTTCCTCCAGAAGAATGTCTGCTCTATCGCCTCCTTGTATTACAATTCCTCCTGGGCGTCTAGTTTTTAAGATAGATAGGAAAATATCCACAAGAGTTGTAGTCTGAGACTGTAACAGTAAAACTACCAGCATGAAGTGTATTACATTTCAATATATTAAATAAGTACTTTGGAAAAAGGGGAATGAAGACGTGGAGAAGATGATCGATTTGGCAGTTTGTGTTTTATGAGATTCACGTAAAATATCTACTCTATGACTCTCCTATAAACTTGGAGAATTTTTAGGAACAATTGCGAACCAATTACTTCGTTTTGTAGTTTTAGTCGTAACTGCGCCATAGTCTTCAATCGATGTACATCTAATGTCGATTTTATGAAATTTCTTAAAGAGAAACTTTAACAGAGATCAAAACGTTTACTGTTTCCTGCACAGTGTTTTTCTCTCCTCTAACTCATATCCAAGTACGAGTCCCAAGCGACAGTCCCTTACCTAAAAAAAAAGACTACTCAATTTCACCTAGCCCTTTCATCAACCCCGTTAACCGTATATTAAAATCATCCCCCTTTCCTCGACACCACGCGCTTTGGCCGTTCCTGTACTCCCATCTACATCCGCCATGCAAAAACACATCGGTAAATACCGCTGGCAAAGTATCGGATGAAAAGCAGGCGAAAAGAGGGCTGAAGTGGGACAGGAATATCGATAAAAGTGTGCTTCCACAGAGGTTGTAGAATCCGCGAGGCAAAAGCCGGCCGTACAAAGAGACAAACTTCATTACCAACTATCACGGCGTGTACAGCCGTCGCGATGTTCGAGCCCTTGTACCTTCGGTACAGTTCCGAGCCTCGTTTTACCTTACAACATATCGGAATCGCAGCACGCTTTACACGCTCGCCGAGCTGATTCGCGCGGGCGTCCGCCGCGCAGGGCCTCCTCGTAAATCATAATTATCATCGTGTACGCTTTTATTCGAATGGAAATTCATTAGCCTCGGCAGATCCGGTGCAAACAACGCGACCAAGGTGCGGCGAGGGGGGTAGAAAGAGGGGGAGAAAGAAAGATGGAGAAAAAGAGAAATGAGAGCGACAGGGGTGAGAGAAAGATAGACCGTGAGGTCGGATGAGACAGAGAGTATCCCCTTCGACGGCGAGGATCACGAGGGGAGAGGAGGGTAATTTACAAGGAGAGCTCGAGCCTCTCGAGCGGATCGTGAGTTCGAGGCACGGAAAGGTGAGTTCTTCGGCCGTCGGGCGTGCGGTATCGATATTACCAATAATTGTCGGCCTGAAAGGTTATCTCAAGAAAGCGTGCATAGCAAACTCCCCACCGACGTGGCCGATAACTTACGAAGGCCCCTTGCGTCCTTTTCTTTCATCCGGACTTTAACTCCGTCTCTCTCTCTCTCTCTCTCCCTCTCCTCCACCGTCTTTTCCCCCATCGATGCACGAAAGGACCCGCGTGTACACGTAATGTACCTTCGACACTCCGCTATTGTCGGTAACTCGGGTGCATTGCTCGCACGGAGAGCAAGAGACGGTCGTAACTGACATTTTCCATCGAACGGTGGCCAGAGGACGAATGAAATGCACCGTGTCGAAAGGTGGCGCGTACACGTAGCGTAAACTGAAAAGTAGGACGAAGCACGTCTCGTACAGTCTCATCGCCGGGAAGAGATTCGCATAATGACGGCTATTATCGAAGGTATGCAAGATTATTCTTCTTATTCTTCCGAACATCTCAACCATCTCTCCTCGCAATCGCGCTCTCTGACTTTCTGTTATTCGACTTATTCTTTCAACGTTCCACGAGGCGTCCCTTACGGCAGCGCTAACGTCGAAGCACCGGATGGACACCGATACAGGGTACAAGGTCTCCTAAGGTCAGCCGGAACTCCTCGAGACCCTGTTTCCCCTCGGTGGGCCTGATTACACGGTTGCAATATCGCGACAATGGCGACAATCGTTACGATAGTCGGTAAACGGCCGCTTACACCGAAAGAAAGGGCTCTCCTGAATGCCGAGTGGATTCGTCGAGTGTTAACGGACCGCGTTACACGGCGATGCGGTCTCTTGCGAGTCTGGCGCGTTGTTAAACCCCAGGGTTCACTGTAATTTGCCAAAGAAATGGTAACCATAGAGCGTTCCCGGTGAAAGGAAACGACGGGACGATCGTCGAGGGCATTTATATCGGCGCGTCCTTCACCTGCGACCTCTCGCGAGCTAACATCCTGCCTAGTTCCAGGAAACTCTCCTCCTCGCCCCCCTTCTCCCTTTCCTTCTCTTCATCGCCCGCAGAAGCACCTCGATGTTTCTTGGCCCGATAAATTATGAACGTTGGGAAATTGAATTTTCATTCGTCGCACGTTCACCGAGATAAATTGCTCGTTCGCGGTAATAAAAGGTGCGCTTTAAAGATTCAAGCGCCCCGGGACCCGGTAGCGCGCTTACGTTTCCGACCGTTGAAACGGTAGAAAGCGTCTTATTTGCAAGTCCCCGTTGAAGTTGGGCCTCGGTTCCTCTCATTGGGACCGTCGAGGCCCGTCTTCTGAACGGACGCGATGACAATCGCTGCTCATGAATCTTCATACGGCCGTGGATAGGCCATTTTCGCGGAGGGAAAGCGGAGAAAGGTTAAAGGATTAACAGTAACTCACAATTACGATGCCGATAGTCAATTGCCATGCACGCGTCCGTCGATCAGCCTCGACGTTAATGTCTATTGGAATATAAATAGCTAGTTATACGGGCACCGCTATCGCGATGTATTAATTACCGTCTCACGATCGCCCTGCCGGCCGTGGAATTTTCGTTTCGCCTCGACCGTTTCCCGAACCGCCTCGAACGGCGACAGTTTCGCGATTTACGACGCGCTGGGCGAAACATTGACTTGAAACGTCGATCGATGGTAATTCGCACGTGTCCGACGCTTTTCCTACGTTGCGAATGAAAATATCGTGCGGCGAGTTTAAGAGTATAAGCGAAGAGGGTGACTGCAAGACGATGGAATTAAATGTCAATGAAGTCGGTGTACTTAACGCAGAGTCGTTTCAAGTTGTCTGGGATCGTTTTGGGTGTGAATGGTTCGCAGAGAATTTCATGAATTCTTGTTTACCGAGGATTCAGGTGTGAAAGGTTACTGCTTGGAAGTTTGTTGTGCCGAGATTTTCGCTGCGTTGGGACATTGGTGGAGGAGTTTATTGAAAAGGGGATATGGTTTTTAGGATGTTTCAAGATAAAATTGAAGGTACTGTAATTCTTTAACACGGTGAACGCCACTGATATTTCTCTAGTTTCATCATTTTTATAGAAGTGGAAGTTTTTCTATTAAAATCACATTTTTACAGAGCAGATACCTTAAAGACACAAGTAGTCATATAGTCAGCGGGACTTTACCCCTTTAATGCCAATATTTAAATAATGAATGCATTAGAAAATTCGCAAATATTGCAATTTAAAAGTCATCCGAAATTTCATTGAATTTAATAGCGCCGGTCACCGGTGACCCCCATGGCATTCAACGCGTTAACCTTCATCCGTCTGAGGTCTTATTTGACCCACGTCGAGACAAATTGTAATCAGTAAATACGTATTATTATTAGTAATATTAATAGCGAGAACGAGTTAAATAAAAATCTTGCTTGTTTAACTCTTTGAGGCACGGCGGGATTAAAAGTGTCCCACCTTTCCGATGCGTGAATATGCATGGTGGGATATCTTTTGTCCCACCTCGAAAATTTATATTATTTTATAACTTTGTTAATAAAAATAAACCAACTTTGTTCAATTAAAAAGGAAAAAGAATGTCTGTGCAGCATCAGTCATTTTATTTTCTGAATTCCCATGCCTCAAAGAGTTAATGGAGGACAGACTACGGATCTAAAAAGGGTTTAGGGACTTTGGTATGACTTTTTGAAGGAGCGGTTGAACGTTAACCCTTTGCGGACCGAGTTGATTTGTCAGTTTTTTAGCGAGCCAAATGAAATTAATTACACATGTTCTATCCGTTGGATATTAATTTTTTTAGTGATAGAAGTAACTGTAGGTACTGACGGATATTTAGGTGATATTACAAAATCATTATGAAATTGGAAAGTCGATATGCACTCGGACTTTTTCAAATTCCAAGTGTAATATTTCGTAAGTGTTAAGAAGGAGCACTTCGAGTGCAAAGGGTTAACTCGTTGGAAAATAAAATGAAGTGGAAAGCAATATCGAGTATAGCTCGACTACGACTCCAAAGGGTTAACGGTACCACATCCTGTGCAATGTTTGAACCTGGTAATTTTTGATTCCACGAGTCACTCCATTTAATTCTGGACCCCACAAGGATGAATAAATATTCCAAAGCAAAAGATCGCTGCTATATACCCTTTACACCAAGTCACCCCAAGTTCTATAGACTCAAAGCTAAAAATACCAGCACCCCTAAATGTTGATTCACCCCATCAATTACCTTCTCGCCCAACATCTTTAACGACGCTGTCAACCAAAACGAACCAACCACCAGTGAATCACGCCAAGCCAGACATCCCCTTTGCCGTGCACGCAAAAAAAGTCGCCGGTTTCGCGAACCGAGGGCTCTAAAGATACGGATCTAGTCGTTCGACATCTCCGTTAAACTCCGTACACTGCTTATCGGTCCGGCAGTACGGGCCTTACCGTGAAATATCGGTCTGGCATCTGCAAATGTTTATTTGTTGCTCGTAATAATATCGCGTGTTATTATTGACGACGCGTGTACCACGATCTCCGCCGCGACGCCCGGAATGGAGAACAAATTTCACCTCCGGCCGGGCGGTTTATTTCGACGGAAGGTATACGCCGGTAAGTAAATGATATCTGCGTTGTGTCCCACCTTTTGGAATGCCATAAACAAGAATTCACTCGATAATGTATTTGAAAGCTCGTACGTTTATTTCAACCTCCAACCGATCCCTTTTTTACTCCTTGAGAAATGAGGGGAGGGGGGCGAAAGGTGTAAGAGAAGACGAAGAAGAAGCAGAGGAGGAATAAGAAGATGTAGAAGCAGAAGATGAAGGGAAAAGAAGAGGAGAGAGAAGAGTAAGACGATAAGGAGGAAGAGGAAGAAAGAAGGGCGGCATGAGAGGGGTGGGCGCGGAGTATCTTCATGGATTGTATAACCGCGAACGAAAAAATGTATGCGCAAATATATTTCGACGGTCGTGGTTTGCCTTTATACGCTGGCTGGCTGCCACGGTGGATATGAATTTTCGTGCAGCATGGTTGTGCACATGTATTCCCACCATCGGGCGCCCATATTCTCCTCGACGTCGTGCGCACAGTGGTGCTCACTACCTGTCCGTTACCCCTGAAATAGCTACGTAAGCATTCTCGTGTCAAATCTTATCGCACCGCGATCCAGGAAGACAGGTTGCGATTTGCTCCTGCCGTCTAGCGATCCTCCTTCCTTCCTTCTTCTCGCGAGAGGTCGATACGCCTTTAGTTAGCCGTTAAATTAATAATTAACCGCGATAATGCGACCTCGACGTTTTTTGCCGGCCTCCCCTATTCTTCGGCTGGATACATTAGCGAGGCTTTGACCGTGGGACCTTGCGAATTCCGTCTTGGTGGATGCAGAGAATTTCGAAAAATTTACATCATTCTCTTCTATGACGTTTTCCACGTTGCAAAAAAAATTCAGAATTGCGTGGAACCGCGAGGGTATGAACAACAGAGGAAGAGATTTTGTTTCGGTGTCTTTGAGAAATTTTTGCTTTGCGATATGGAAATCTTAGCTTCGATAACTTGGAATTTGTTTGGAATCGTCAAACTTTCGAATAGAAAAGATTGAATTAAAATGATTTTATTAAAATAGACAATTTTATAATAGCAGCTACAATGACATCGCCGTAGATTTCTAAATGACTGCAGATTGTTGCGTTTCTGAGAAATTCCTCTCAATGATTTACCATCTTCTCAATAATACTCGATAATATTATTTAATGGGATATCTTTCCGCAGATCTTCTATTCCGTCCCGCTCTAATTTACCATTTTAGCACCTCACACGTTTCAATTCCTCGCCTTTAATCTATTTCTATGAATCTGCAAAATTCCGAGCACCCAAAACGAATTCTTGATAACAAAACGAAACGAGCATTCGCCAGATTGCGAGTCACTGATCGAGCAGAGATACGTAACGCGAGATTCACCGAGGAGACCTTAATTCTCGGCTTCGAGGAAGGATAGGTCGATGCGTATACGCGTACCTCCGTGAATTGTTGACATTCGCATAATACACATTTCATTTCGCGTAATTAACGCCCTGATGTATAGTTACATCTCCGAGCGAACGGAAACTCATTCATAATACGACCACTCGCCACTCAAAACGATTACTCATAAGCGATACATATCGCATGAGATTCGCAGGAGAAGTACGACCCCGGCGAATCTTCCGCTATTGGGCCATCCTCCTGGCTTCTTTTTTCCAGGATTCATCCGGGAATTAACCTCTCTGCAACTGTAAATCCGGTCCGATCTCACAGCAAACGTCGAGACACGGTTCTTCGCTCGTGCAACGTTTCGCTGTTG
The DNA here is from genome assembly GCA_963989415.1 of Cerceris ruficornis. Classification (NCBI taxonomy): domain Eukaryota; kingdom Metazoa; phylum Arthropoda; class Insecta; order Hymenoptera; family Crabronidae; genus Cerceris; species Cerceris ruficornis. The sequence continues at coordinate 27,259,623 of OZ022519.1, forward strand.
CGAAATCGTCGGTGTAATTAGAGCCGATGAAACGGATTGTCTCGCGAGCGGCACGTTGCACGCCGCTCGACTGTGATAATTGGTAGATGCAACAGTTCTTATTGAGACCGGAGAACGTTGAGTTTCGTTGGGAAACTTCGAGATTCTGATTTATTCCGTAGATTTTTAACGGTGGACGGTCTTTCGTCGCTTGCACGGCTCTTGCAGGATTTCGGATTTAATTGCGTTTGATAGAAAGTGACGTTGCTCGAGAATTTTCTTCCTCATTTTGTATTTTTTCGATTGACCTTTTATACTAATTTGTTTTAGAATATACTGTCTTACTTCTTTGCAGGGATCCCAGATTTAAGCGCTCCAAAGACTTGGTACAATTTGCATACCCGATTATTTTGTAGTTTTTCGGAAATTCGACATACATTTATTGCGCTAAGAATTTGTCATAAGAATATTCAAGGCTACGTTGCCTTAGTAAAAATCAATTTATTTTTAATTTCTTGAGTCGTCGATACATACGTGCATATAAAAAATGATTCATTAGCTTAAAGAAATTCCTTCTTAAATAAAATCCGCAATCACTCAGTTGCCAACCCAATGTAAATAAAAAAAATAGATTCCGTATTTTAGCACAATTAGATACAGTGCTATCGAGTACCTCATCAAATTAAAAAAATTGCAAAAATTTCACCGTTGCCCAAACAATTTCATCCGCGATTGACATGGCACTCTTACAAATCCCTCCAACTGAAGAATTGTCGTTGAATCCCGACAGCATCTCGATCGTCCTCGACACTTCGATCTCCCAATCGTCTCGCGGCGATCATCGTCACAAAGTTTCGATTCCCGACAACCGTGCAGATTATCCGCGATGATCTCGCGCACCGGTAGATCGGCGTTACGCGCAGGGTATCGTGAATAATTCAATCTCCGTTTGTGAGAAACTCGGGGGACGTCGAGGGCCGGATAATGCGGCCTATTAGCGAGTCCGAGTTAATCTAGCATACTTGCACTGACAAGCTCAACATGCCGTAAAACAGGAGCCGCGATGGGATCGTCCTCGCGGTCTTTTTCCCCTGAAATACCTATGGACACGTAAATGAGAGAGAAGGAACGAGTGGGAGGGAACGAGGGAGGTTTGCCGAGCCACCGGCGAGGAGCGAAGTCACGAAGGGAGAGAAGAGGAACGCGTTGTTGTAACGTCGGCCGAGTGAGAGCGAGGAGGAGTAGGAGAAGAAGGAGGAAGGGAAGAACGGATAGCGAGGGTGGGAAGAAAAGAGACAAAGAGTGGCGGCAGATGGAGGGAGAGAGGGAGAGAGGCAGATTGAGGTTGATAGGAAAGAAAATCGCACTCGCACGGCGTCGTTAGCTTGTTAAGTTGCACGCAACACCTTCGGCTCAAATACCGGATACACCGGGCTCCTCTTTCCCCTCGCGTAACCGTGGCACTTTGCCTCTTTTCTCTCCTCTCTCTCTCCCTCTCCACGCTTCGTCTTCTCCTTTCTCCCCCGTGTTCTCTCTCCTTATCGACTCTTCTTTCACTTACGCCCGGTCCATCAACCCTTTCCCCACGTGCTCTCGCCTATTCGAGGAACTTGCAAAGACGTTTTGCCGGGGCACGTCTTCGCTTCGGGCGATCTTTCCGTTTCCATTGGTATCCGCTTCTTCTTCCTCGCCTTTCTTGCTCCGCCTCTCCCCCCCCCTGTTGCTTTTTCATTCTTCCACGGCGCGTAGCCCTTCACGGTTTTTCCTCCGCGGCTCGAGAAACCTGCTTCCCCTCCGTTGCAACCCTTTTAAAAGCGTCAACCCGATGCAACGGGAGCGCAAGAAGGGCGCTTTTTCTCGGTATCGGCGAATGGCATTAGCGAGACAAGCCGCTGGCGAAAGAAAAGTTCACGAAAGAGGAGCAACGACGATGCACCGGGGCTTTGCTAACGGAGACGCGCCGATCGACGAGTTCGCTCTTTATATTGGAATATAGCGTGTTCCGTTTGTACGATGTAAAGTGAAATGCGATGGTATCGATATTCTGGTTTAACTTGCGCCGAGTTTTATTTCTCGGGAGTTTGCTGCATCGCGGTTCAAAGTCTGCCATTATGTTTCGTGCACCCTGGCCGTTGGGTATGCGAAATCGTCCCGGTTGAACGTATTGTATTCCATCGGTGGGTAGATATCGGGGGAATTTATTTGGAGGAATTATTATTTCTTTCCTGGTAAGGTATCTAGGAGTTAACCCCTTAGGGTGCAGTGACGAGTGACACTCGCGAGACGGTGAGTGGAATAAAAAATTTCGAAGTTTTTCGCATTTTTGTCGCACTCAAAGTGTTAATATTGACTTCAGTTATACGAAATATCAGAAATCAGAGAGAAATTTTGATTGAAGGGATTAATTCTGAGTTATTGCGCGCGCAGTCAAATTAGAAGTCGTAGGACAAGGGGTTAATAGTACTTATTAATACGTTCCGTCTCAGATAGTAATTTTCTACAATTATCGCTACGAACATAGAACAATCGTGATTTAATTAATCTAAGAGCGATGGATCAAGGTGAAGTTTTCTGTTAGTTTGCATATCACGTTTCAAGTTCTATCTTTCTAGCGAAAGAAGCGCCAGTTGGAGAGCCGCGCACCGGTCCCATTGGCGAACGCGATTGATTCGCTTCCCTGAGTTATTAATATATTTTCATCTCTCCCGACTATCCCTGAACGTCCTATCTCGTTCAATCTCCTCGTTACTCTCCCTGAAAATCGCCGATTTCGCTCGTTCTCCGATCCAAGGCCACAGAACACAGAGCAACACAGGATGTCGCTGAAATGTCCCCGTCGTTGTTAAACTCGATCGTTTAATTGCGTGTCAGTGCGTAAACGTTAAAAACAGGTTTCTCGTGTCCGACGAGAATAGTTAATCCGCATAGTCGATCGATCCTCCGAACGTAAACACGATCATCGCCTCCATCCCTCTTGCACGACCGTTCCCCGCTCGAATCCGAGAGGATTGTTTAACCATCCGGTGACATAAAATTAATAACCACTCCCATACGAACCAACAGTTTCCCAGAGATAGGTGGAGGAGGGCTTAATTAAAAAAGCACGGTGTAGAAATCCGTGAAAGGGTGGCATCGCGTCGTCGTGCATTAGCCTTAAGTGGGCTCGTTTAATTACCATCGGCGGTTATGCGCCTGTAAACCGGCCTTAAGGATACCGGGCGCGTGATTCCCTCGGATCGACCCAACCCTGGTGCTCGGACTCGAACAGAGTCGAGTGGACTCGAGCGAAGTCGAGTAAATTCGAGCAAACCCGAGCCAAGTCGAGTCGAGTCGAGTCGACTTTCGGCAGTGAGCGGGGACGACGGTCGAGTAAATTCGAGCAAAGTCGAGTAAAGTCGAGCAAAGTCGAGCAAAGCCGAACCAACTCGAATCGAGTCGAGTTGAGTCGAGTAGACTTTCGGCAGTGAGCGGGGACGACGGTCGAGTAAACGAATCGAGTCGAGTCGAGTCGAGTAGACTTTCGGCAGTGAGCGGGGACGGCGGTCGAGTAAATTCGAGCAAAGTCGAGTAAAGTCGAGCAAAGTCGAGCAAAGCCGAACCAACTCGAATCGAGTCGAGTCGAGTCGAGTCGAGTAGACTTTCGGCAGTGAGCGGGGACGACGGTCGAGTAAATTCGAGCAAAGTCGAGTAAAGTCGAGCAAAGCCGAGCCAACTCGAGTCGAGTCGAGTCGAGTAGACTTTCCGCAGCGAGTGAGGAGGACGGTCGAGAAAAGTCGATCCAACTCGAACCAACTAGAGTCGAATCGAGTCGAGTCGAGTCCAGTCGAGTCGAGTCGAGTCGAGTTAAGTCGAGTCGAGTCAAGTCGAGTAGACTTTCCCCAGCGAGCGAGGAGGACGGTCGAGGAAATTCGAGCAAAGTCAAACCAATTCGAGTCGAGTCGAGTAGACTTTCCGCGGCGAGCGCGGACGACTGTCGAGCAAATTCGAACAAAGTCAAACCAACTCGAGTCGAGTCGAGTCGAGCAGACTTTCCGCAGCGAGCGAGGACGACGTTCGAACAGGACGAAAACTGGAGAGCACATAAGACGGGGAGAGCACGTTTCTTGTCATACCGTTGGAGGGAAGGTGGACGGGCGCTAACCGTCCCCACCACGCCTCTCGTGCCTCGAGCCGGCCAGGTAAGCGGCCAGGTAACCATCGGCCGATGGAGCGCGAGCCATCCCAGCATCCAAGAGGAATACCTACCCACCCAGACCTACTCCTGAAAGAGAGCGTTCCAGCGCGTTCTCCTCCTCTTCGTCGGCCCTCTCCGCCGAGTGAGGATGCTGCTACCGGACGATCGGCTCGATCGGTATTCGACGTCCTAGCTCGATGACATATATGGCGTAAAGAGAAGAGGAGATTCGAGGGACGATAAGTTAATAGATAAACCATCGGCTTCGAATACGTCCCGACGGCCGTTTTTGGAGGATCGCCGGGAATGCGCTTACGATAGGTCCATGCCGCTCCCGAGTTTCGGTCTGCCGGCTTTTAATTGCTAATTGAAAATTCTTTTATGCCGCGGGAAAGATACCGTGGACCGCGACTAAAATACTGCCTGCGTTAACCAGTCGTAATGAGTGTCAATTTGCGGAGGAAAGAATTCTTTGTTGACGGCGAGACCCTGAGAATCTGGCTTCACCTTCTTGCCACGGAGGAGGTGGATGGGTGTAATTATAACAGTTCGATGCTGGGGAAAATTTCGTGGGCGATGAAGCCACGTTCTACGTGATTCTGGCTAGATTTCGTGGGACCTTGTGGTCACGGAGATGATTCTTTTTTGAAAAATGAACGACTCTGATTATTTTATAGATCTCAGGGACAGAACTGGGATCGATTTTGAGGCAGAACCATTATTTTCAAAATCTCGAATTAAACTGCTTAGATTTCGTAGCAAAAATGTTCTCCACAGCTTTAGCACAAGACTTTTAACTCTTGGAGTGCAATGAACCAATGTTAGCAACGTTGTGAATATTTTATTCGTCCGAAGCAGTGATCGTATTAGCACATTTTAATATAAGATACATGATACTGAAAAATCTTTCTTAGAAACCGCAATGTTTAAAGATGCTTCGTTTCAAGGACCTCAGAAAGAGAAAAAAATCCCAGAAAGAAAATGTGCATACAACTTAATCCCACTTTTTCCATTCAGAACCAACAAGTAAACAGTTCCAATCAGATTGAAGTCGTCAACGTTTCGAATCCAAGATTCTAATCCTGTCTCAGAAATCGCGACAAAAAGTTCTACCCATCACATATTCGCAAAAGACCACGATCAGGTCACCAGTTCTCGTGAATTCGCGAGGAATTAACAGCGAAGGTTCGCCCGGCGATAAATTCACCACCTGTCCGGTAAATGCGTGTATTAATTATTGACCGTAGTTCGACATATCTCGATCAATGTGTAACTTAATTCCAGGATTACCTAAAGGTTAGCCGGAACTAAGGTCGCATGCCGGAGTGCGTTAGAAACTCGCGAAACTCGGTGCGTTGAGTATTTCTATAAATATCGCGGGAATCGCAGATAATACGAATTCCCCCGGTGTTCCTTGAATTTCCATAACTTCTTCGGCCCACTGTGCCGGCGCGATGGGCATGAAAAGAAGTGCGGTCGCGAATTTCTTTACTCTTTTCGCGAGTATTCCGATCGCAGCTGTAGTTGCTCGTTTTCTCAGTAGCAGATGTTACCCTCTTTCGTGTCTGTCGCGTGACTGTATCTCCTTCGCTGTGCTTTCTCGTTCTCGCGCGTATAATGCTCTCGATGTTACGGTTCGCGTGCGTCTAGTAGGTACAGTTGGCGACAGAAATTCGCAAGGTTTTTCGTGTTCAGGTGGATCATTGCGAAATTACGGCACTCGTGTTTAGGATGACGCGTGAGAATTTTAATTTCGGTGGATTTCAAATAGTCAAGTTTAATAATGTGTTTGTCGCTGGAGTTATCGGCGTTAAATGTATTAAATAAGTAGCTTAGGAAAAGAGGAATCAAAAGATGGAGAAAATAGTTAGCTCAGTAATTTATGTTTTGTAAGATCTACTCCATGGTTTTGCTATGGGTTTGGAGAATTTTAAAAAAAAATGGGGAAACAGTCATTTGACTGCCGTTGTGGTTTCAGTGTTAAGGAATTGAAATGGGGGATTCGTTGCGAGTGATTTAACCCCTTTTATAAGGTAGTCTTAATTACCAAAAAATGTTTATTCTATAAATCTCTGCTCTCCATAATTATTTAGTAATTCTCATATGTACAATGTTTCTCCACTATGTGAAAATTTTTTTAAATTCAATATCGGAAAAATACAATAATTGACAGTCTTATATTCATAAAATAACAAATAAATTTCAGTCACGGTGTTCTTTTAAATGCCGTTTCGGAACGGTTGCGTAAAAAATTTCAAAAACTGGACTCATCGCATATTTTAATTTACATCAATGGACATTAGAACATAATTGCACTAATAGACGTTGTGTTGCAAGTGAGAAAATTCCTTTGCAGAAACGATGAAAAGTTTAAAAGTTCGACGAAATTAATAGTTGTCTCGTTGCACACAATTCAAGGCGGAGCTCGAAACAAAAACCTAAATATGTAAAAGCGGATAATAGATGACATAGTTCACTGACATAATTACCAGCAAACATGAATTTAAATTTTTCTCTGCATTGTTTTACATTATATTTGTGTACAGTGACGTGCACCCTACTTGACCTCTCGTTGTCTCATATATTCCTATTTGTCATGTGCGTTTTGTCGTTACAACTCTACGGAATGAATATATGACTGATATGCAAGATGAGACATTTACGTTTTCGTCATGGTAATTGCAAGCTGAATGTAGCCTTTCTATTCATGAGCGCCCACTGTAATTGTAATTGTCAACCGCACCTAGACTTAAATATGGACACATATAGTAGCCTTCTGAAATGAAAAATTCACTATATTTATGACACTCGTTTAACTCTCTATGTCACTAGCGTAAAAATCAGTTTTGCAGATTATACTCCTCTCAGTTCACCAATACTCCCGTCAATTCGTTGGATTATACGGGGTCTATGGTGGTTAAATAAATAGAGCCTCGAGCCCGCAATCATTGGGTCCAAGTTCAAATGTTCCATCATCTCCAAGAAATTCTTCCTAATTTATTATTAAATATATCATACCGTCGTCAATTTCGAACCCAGCTGAAACAGTAAGTCCTTGGCAAAGTAGCCATAGTAGTTAAAGCCAAAAAATACACATGAAAGAAAGATAGCCTCGTATGGGCCCTATGATGGGCAAAGAAGTCGAAATCGCAAGCAGCAGGTTCAAGTTCAAATACTCCGTCACCTCTGAGAAATATTTCCTAATTTATTATTAAATGTATCATACCGTCGTCAATTCGGAATCCACCAGAAACGGTAGGTGCTAGTCAAAGTAGCCACGGTATTTGAAGCCGAAAATTCCAAAAGAAAGAAAACTAGCCTCGTTCTCTGCTCTCCGCTCGCCGCATTCGATTTCACCGACTGTACCCAGGACTCTCCTATCGTCGAATATGAAAAGTGCGTCTCGAAGCGGCGAGATAAAGCCGCTGGTATCTCCTCTCGATGGTTCCGCGGCACGGCCGTGCGGAGCTTACAGGTGTGTGCCTTAAAATTGAGTTATCATTTTATTGCCGGAATTAACGGCGGCACGCTTTCGCTCTTATCGGTTCGCGGCGCGATAAACATTTGTACCGGCCGGCGGTATAATCGGGCATAAATAATTGAAATTATAATAAAATTTAAGTATCCTTCGAATGCCAAGGATCCACTGAGTGGGGATTACCAAAGGAGCCTCGTTTATCCTGATAATTTCGGCCGATTAATTTAAATCGCTCGCAGTGTTCTTAGCCCTCGTTACGAGCCGGCCGGGTTGATAAGCGTACATAACGATCGGATGGATGTGGTCTAAAAAAATCCTGAAAAGCCCGCTGCACCGTTGCCTGGCTTTAACCAGCAACGAGGCGTGTCAACAGGGTCCCATGGTATTATTACGAGCGGACTCTTCGAGGCCCTGGCTCGCGGCTTTGGAGAAAATGAGATAGGACGACGGCGAGGGGTAAGAAAGAGAGAGCGAGGGAAAGGAAAAGAGAGAGAGAAAGAGGAGAGAAGGAGAGCCGGAATGGGCCGACACGCCCCGCGACTCGTTCGAGGAGTTGCGCTTGCAAAGAGTTGATTAAAGTCACCGTCCCTGCAACTTGTATTTTCGACCTCTCGAACCCGAGGAGGCTGGATCCGATTCAATGTTCCGCGAAAGTGCTTTGTAATCGATCGAACGTTGTTCGCCTCGAAATGTTTCTTCCGCTTGTGTCAGTCTCCCACCGACAGGCAGATCCACCTCCGTCAATATAATAATGTTTGTTCGACGTTCGCAATACTCCCTTAATAAATCGAATTATCGGACATTTATCTCGGTTCGTTAAAAGTCGATTTAGGAGCCGTCCCGGATCGGGCATTATGAAATCCTCGGGTATTCCTCGAAAGACGAGCACAAATCGATCTCGGGTCGGATCGTTCTCCAATTAAAACACGAAAAATGTGGATGGATGAGTTTATCGAAGATTTTGCGGATCAAATTTTATTTATTATTGCGAAAAAGTTTGCCCAACTATGTATCAGAGGCTCAACAAACTTTCAATGCTTAACCCATTGCTCTGCAATAACTAGTGACAGTCGTGATGAGGTAAATGGGATAGGAAATTTTCAAGTTTTACAAAACCTATCAAATTGAAAATATTAATGGGACGCGACGCGATAATGTTATTCCTGTAATATTAATATTACGTTAAATTATAGGATATGTCAAGATCACTGATCAATTTTTATTTTAGCAATTACTTAAATTCTGAGTTATTGCGACGGCAGTCGCAAAACAAAATGTAGGGAAGGCTTTAACACGTTGAATGCCACCCGTATTTCGCTAGTTTCACTGTTTCTACTGAAGTGAGACTTTTTCTAATAAAACCGCATCTTTATAGATCAAAAATGTAAAAGGTAACAATAGTTATTATTAGGCAGTACTTCACTTTTTTAATAGCAGCAGTTAAATATTGAATGTAGCAGCGAATTCGTGAATTCTCTCGTTTTAAAGTCGCAAGAAATTTCATTGAATTGTATAGCGCCGGCCACCGATGACCGCCACGGTATTCAACGTATTAAACTATCTTCAAATTATCTCTAAGAAATAGAATTTCCCGAAAGAAATATAAAAATCAAGTACACCTTCCTCCTCCAACAAATAATCTCCCTTCAATTACCACAATTCCTCCCCCACACCCCCAAAAACCCAAGAATCCTCCTCATTTCCCCACACCCTCCAAACCTCCCCCATTTCTACGCAAGTCATCAGAAACATTGAAGATCAACAAGAAGAAACACCAACTTTCCCGTTTCTCCTTTCACCCACCATTATCCCACGGAAAGATAATAAACGCTCGACCAACGTTCCTCTCAAAGTACCCCAACAGCGGACTTACAATCCCATTGGAAGTATCCACACAAAAGGACGATAAACCTAATCGATTATTCCTCTCATCTCGAATAATCCCGTACTCCCCGTCATAATTAATACACGGGCCGGTGATCATCGGGTCCGTCTCGAGCGAACGTCGGCGTTTTATTCATCGCGCGTTTAAAGTTCCCCGTACAAAGGCTGAAAATGATTTCTGCGAGTTATTATGATGTTACCTGTAGCATTCGCAGGGCTGCACATCGCGCGACGATGTATATGCAGGAGGGTATTGCGGTGTAACCGACTATACGGCTCCGCATAATCAGCAAGCCGCAGCGAGTACACGACGCCGGCCAGTGCACGGGGATAGTGCACGTGTGAAATATGCATTCGCTTCGCGAGACAATGCAAGCCGGACACTAAATTCTCAATCGCGATAACTAAACTACGCGGCAACATTCGCGTACACGCAATCCTACATGCGAATATAAAGTTCACGTGCCAATGTCGCCATGTAATTGAAGATACGAGTTTCGCCAGGACTTCTTCGCGGCGGGACTTCCCTTTTGGCAAAATTTCAGGCATCGTTGTTTCGGAGATCGAAGGTCCCCGGTTGGAGCATTGTACGGGAGGATGGAGAAACTTCTTTTCGAGAGGTACCTTTTGCCGTTGGAGTCGAAGGAGAATGTGTCGTGGAGGGTGAGGATGTTTGTGATGGCTTGAAATTATTGTTAGGGGGATTATGCATCGTGATTTGTGATAAGCAATGTAGGAACGGAATTTTTGTACCCGTAAATATTTTTAATCTTTAGAGTTAGTGAGTGTGGCTGGTTTGTGTATAGTGAGGGACCAGAAACAAGGCACTTGAGGAGTAATTTGCTCTGATTCGCCCGACGGATAGGGATATCCCTCTCCCTCATGCATTTCCGATTTTGACGCTCTATTGGCCGAGAGACCCACACATTCGTTGCGTCGTCATGTGAACGACGAAAGGAGTGTTTTATTTTCGGTTGTCATTCGTCGATCACAGGTTTCCAGGACCGACATGGTGGGGATAGGCAGCGCGAGAGCAATCTCCCCTTTCGTCCCAAGTGCCTTGTTTCTGGTCCCTCACTATAGAAGCGAGAGTGGATGCTTAGAGTGCGTGATTTGGAAGGCGACGGATGCCAGGACTAGCATGATTGTTTAGTCTATGGATAAGGAGAAAATGAGTGAGTGCAACAGAGAATGCATGGTGTGAGAAAGAGTATCGAGGTTGGATTTGGGAAGAGTGGCAGTTGAGAATATGCAGTCTGGTTGAGAGTCCAGAGAGCAAAAGGCATAGCGTGAGTGGATAAAGCTTTAGTGCGAGATTCAGAATTAGAGCAATTTTAGAGTTATTCAGAGTTTTGTATTTTTATAGTTATGTATATTTAATAAAGTTAATCATTCGTTTTAAGTTACACGCGTTCAATTTAGTTACTAGGCTACGATATTATTAGTTAATTTTAAGAGAATCTACTCGGTTTCTTCAAAGACGAGTACCGATATTCTTTGGGGGCTCGTCCGAGATTTAATTAGAATAGGACCCCATAGTAAGTTATCTGGGATAGAGGAGCTACTTGGAGGTTTGCGTTCTCCAAAATGGCGCTTTCCGTCGTTCCTTTTCTTCGACTCGGTCCTCAAAGCAACTTAGGCAATCAGCAGCGGTCTTTCTTATCCCATTGCAACTATTCAAACTTCCGGTTCCATCAGCTGCATCCATCAAGCACCTCCTCGTGACACATAAACGATGGACGTTATTCCGTCAGGAAGGAAATCCTTACCGTAACTTTAATTATCCCCATTTCAAAAGATGGCTCGAATTCTCAACTCGCAAATGCAAAACGGACAAAACAAGCCTTCCGAATATCTCGATGCAACTGACTTTCGCCTAACGATGCTCATTGGTCTCAATCTGAGCGACGAATCAGAATCGGCCTCTTCCTAACATGGCTCGAGCGACGAGGTCGACGAGGATCGGCGCGGCCTCCTCGTCGACAACGAGGAGGACGACGGAGCAAAAGTCGCGTGTGCCGTTGCGGCAGATAGTGCAAACAGAAATTCCGTTATACTGCATAAAGCATCGGGCAACGTAGTCGCGAGGGAGAAAAGGCTGGCAGGTATGCGGGCTGCATTCTCCGGGCTGCTTAACTACTGCGCGAACGAGTTAGCGAGCTGCTAAACGAAGGAGCGAACAGGCCGCCTTCTGGATCCTCCGACGAAAGAAATATTCGAGAAATAAGTAGCTCTTCGTTCTCTCTTCCTCTCTTACTCTCGTCTTTCTCCTTCTGCTTCTATTCCCCTTTCTTGCCGTTTCCCCATTATCTTTCTGTCTTCTCCTATTTCTTGCTATTTCTCCTTCCCTCTCGTTCTATTTCTCTGTTTTTTTCCCTATTTCTTCCTACTTCACCTTCTCTCTTTTGCCCTTTTCTATTCTGTGTCCCTTTCGCCATCGTTTTTTCTTCCCTTCGTGCCTCGCCTTTCGTAGTTTATCGCCTCTAATTCATTGTTTTCTACGGCACGATCTTTTAGCTTTATGCCCCGCCATTACGCTTTATCCTCTCTCATTTGCCTCCTTGCAAGTGGCCCTTCGCGGGGTATTCTTGCGAGCTCGTTTTCTCGTTTCCCGTCGTCCTGTTCTTTCCGTTTGTTAGTTTTTCACCTCCGCGCCGTTCCTCCTCGCGATTCTGACGCATTGCTCACTTACTGCCGCTGCATTGCGCCCGTTTTTCACGGGGAGTTTTAATATTCTACTGCAGCCTCATCTTTTTCTTGGTTTTGCTGCTGCATGTAGGTAAATGGATTAAGATATCTTCATATTAAGATATCAGTAAGTGATATTTAAAGATTCCTTGGAATTTCTTGTAGGGCTTCATTAAAATTGTTCGAGATGGAAAAAACTGCTAATGGTGACAGTGTTAATGATAAAAAATTATAAAAGAAATTGTACGAGGTTGATATTAGGAGTAGTCTCAACTGTTGTGGGAAGAGTGTGATTGTTCGCCATCTAAAGTTTCATATCTCTGGGTCTACAGTTATTTATCGAAACATAAAGAATTAAAATACAACATTGAAATATTTACATACCTTAGAAAGGAGAGTTCGCTAGAAAAATCCATTAAAGTTGTGCTTGATATTTTTGAATATTACATTTTTAGAAACTTTAACACGTTGAGTGTCATGGAGATCACCGGCGACCGGCACTGTTGAATTCGATGAAATTTCTTATGATTTTTAAATTGCGATATTCACGAATATGTTAATATATTCGATATTAAAATATTGCTGTTAGAAAAGTGAAGTATTACTGAGTATATAATTATTCTTACGTTTAACATTTCCATTCTATCAAGATGTGATTTTAATAGAAACAGTTTCGGTTCGGTGAAAATGATGAAACTAGCAAAATGCGGGTGCCATTCAACGTGTTAAGAACAGATTGTCAAATACTTTCACAGAACCATAATTTCAATAAGAGCTTATTTAAAGCCAAAATCACGATATTAATCGGCTCACTTTATTTTCCTTGACACAACAATCCCTAAAAGACTCAAAGAACATCCACCTAGTTAACAAGTAGACCTCTCGTCCGCTCGTTTGTCGCAATTCGATGCATCTTCGGCTCGATCAACACGATCGCCTACAACTCTCCATTTATATTGCTCTGCCGTTTCAATTGGTCCGCATAATTCTTCACTCTTTTTCGTATTACCTGGTACCAGCAGGTTGTGGTATCTTTGATTTCCTCCCGTCCTTCTACCCCCTTTTCTTGGACCTTAAATTACACCGGCCGGTGACTGGTTGACGGGCGTAAACCTACCCCGGCCCAGAAGCTTTCAACGGAGAAGTTAAACGATGCGAAGAGTGTTTTGCCCGTGATATGTTGTTAAGGGCTTGTTAATTACAAAAGTGGCAGAACAGGATCGTACTATATAGAATACGAACTCGTTACTCGGCGGTGAAAGAGAGGGAGAGAGAGAGAGAGTGGCAGAGAGAAAGAGGGAAAAGAGTAGTTGGAGCGGTAGAGTCTGAGAAATAGAGGATCCGAGGGAGATGGATTCTGAGAAAATAGAATTCGAGAAATAGGTGCTCTGAGAGAGAGATACTGTCGGAGAAATAGAGGATCTCAGAGTGATGGAACTGGAGAAGATAGAATTTAGGATATAGGGAATCCTAGAAAGAGAAAGTTTCGGAGAAATAGAGGATTTGAGGGCAATAGAATCTGAGAAATAGAAAATCTGAAAGACAGTATTTATAAAAATATACTGGGTGAAAAATAGAGGGTCTGAGAGATAGAGAGCTTCTAAGAGGTAGAATCTGAGAAATAGAGGATCTGAGAGAAATAGAAAGTCTGAAAGAGAGAATTTCAGAAAATATAGTAGCTGACACATAGAGGGTCTGAGAGATAGAGAGCTTCCGAGAGGTAGAGTCTGAGAAATAGAGGATCTAAGAGAAATAGAAAGTCTGAAAGAGAGAATTTCAGGAAATATAGTAGCTGAGAAATAGAGGGTCTTAGAAATAGGGAACTTCCGAGAGGTAGAATCTGAGAAATAGAGCATCGAAGAGAAATAGAAAGTCTGAAAGGCAGAATTTCAGACAAACACAGTGGCAGAAAAATGGAGGGCCTGAGGAAGAGAGAATTTCAGACTCCCAGCAGTAGAAAGTCTGAGAAAAACAGGGTCTCAGAGACAAGCAGAGTCTGATAAGTAGAGAATTTGAGAGAGAGCGAGAGCGAGAGAATCTGAATGACTGAGGGAGTGCGGGGAATGAGAGAAATAATTTAAAAGAGAGAAGGAAAGGCAATGGTGGACCTTGGCATCGTCTCTGCCTCGCCATCACCCGAGGAAGAAACGGGTATTACTATTTTCGCGAACGCACACTCTAATGTATGCCATAAATGTTGAACACCGCGATAAGATAATTGCCTCGAATTATCGATCGATCGTTATACATACGTTTTAACGAACGAAGATCTATCGGCCCGTCGAATTCTCCGCTGCTCCTCGAGTTCATAATTCGCGAGACCGCTAACGCACTGATTGCCGTGCGTGGCACCCGCGATACGGAGTTACTCGCGCGAGTAATCCGGTTGAATGTTATTAAGGTAAGAGGATGCATGCGTTGAATTTCACCATCGAGATATTCGCGATATTCCCCAACGTTTTTCTTACTTTGGACATCAAGCAGAATATATGTTATGGCTGATGCAAAGTGTTTTTAAATTCTGTTCTACGGGTGATAATTGTTACGCTTCGTTTGCTCGATTTGGTTCGAAGAACACGATATATCATTGTTTCCTTGTATTGGACGAATTTTAAAGCAAACATTTCTATCTTTCTTCTTATTATATCGACACTGTATTTTCAAAAATCCTCAATAGAGAAAAGTTGATTATACAATGATTCAGTGATTGTTCCTTGACTTTTTGCGACACTGAAAAATTCGTTATAATTCCTTATTATCTCAGTCTTCGTAAAATTATCCTAGACTTTCAGAAGAGAATCTCTACGCAATTTTCCATACAAAACGATCTCATTTCAGTAAACCAACGTACCGTGATTCATTGATCACCGAGACATTTTTACGTCGAGCCTTAATCGCAATTGCAATTGCCGCAAAATGAACGAATGCCAGGTACAAGTGTAAATTCCGTGTGGCATTAAAGCAAACCGCAAAATGGTCCTGGTGTTGCGCTATGCAGGGTGTGACTAGGTTCTTCCATAATTCACGTAATCGTTATCGTACTCCGTGACACCATTACCACGATATTTATTCGTAATATCTCAAGTAATCGCGAGTAACTCACGCGAGTGATTTGCACGGATCGATTCGCGATTGCTCCACGGTTGTTACACGCTCTGGCATTGATTACGCGTTGATTACTCGCAATCGCAACCGGCAATAATGGATACTACTCGCGTATCTTCGCGTGCGTGCCCAGAAATCTAAAACCGTGCAGCAGGGGCTCCAACAGAGACGGGAATAATGTCTGAAAGTTCATCTGCCAATTAATTTCATCGAATTTATCGAGATTTGTAAGAACCATTGTTCCATTCATTTTACATATCGTTTACATAACTGTAGGATTAATATCGCCAACGTTCAATGAAGTTTATTTATTTTGTGTACGTCTTAGACGGAGCAATTCCGATGTAGTAGTACAATCGAAGTTGAAGCAGTTTCATTTCATACGAAATATTTATATCTTCTTAATGCAATCGGACAGCTTGTTACGACAGCTGCATGTTAAACGCTTCGCAGCGTTTTGTGCGAAGCGTCTGAATTACCAGCGCATTCCTTAATTCCAGTTAAATTGCTGAGGATGGCCACATTGTTAAGAGCGACTGAATTGTGAGAGTTACACTTAAGTGTAATCGTTTGAAAGAAGATTCTTGTTTAGGAGTAGTTCTTCAGAATCTTGTAATTTTGCCATGCAATCTCTATCAAGTTTAATTTCTAAATCTATGTTTATGGAGTGTATCATCTTCCTTGATGATACTTCTGGATCATCTGCCATTAATGCATTAATGACAAATATAATCCTCACGTATGTCGCTTTGCCGTGGATGATTAACATTTTCTTTCGATTTATTGCACAAGGAAATGAAGACTTTTCGATGTTATCTCGGGATAACGAGACTCTATGATTATGCAAAAGATGGAATATAATTTATTCCAGTTTATTTGTGTAGGGAGAAATTAAAATAACCGCGTCTCGCATAAATCTGCGACGATGGATTAAATTACATCGTGAACGGCGCTTTTGACAGGTCGACGTTAGAGCGACGGGGATGTTAAAAATATTAAATTATTTTAATCGC
Organism: Cerceris ruficornis; assembly: GCA_963989415.1. NCBI lineage: Eukaryota > Metazoa > Arthropoda > Insecta > Hymenoptera > Crabronidae > Cerceris > Cerceris ruficornis. Next base: position 27,275,944 of record OZ022519.1, read on the forward strand.
CATCGTTTATATTCATAGTTGCAAAGTAAAAGGGATAAAAGGAAAAAAAGATACGGGTAAGGATGTAAACTCGATTGGAAGGGAAGCTAACCGTTCGAGTATGAATCGCGCTCTATTGCGTTAAGTACTACTGACAAAATGATTCCATTTAAGGCTTAATTAAGAGAGTTCTTCCTCTTCGCGTTTATTTTGAACTCGACGCGGTTATCTGCGTGTCCCACTGTTACATTTATTGAAATGAATTAGCATCTTGAGAGGAAAAGGTAAATGAATTTGGGAAATTTAACTGTTGTCTCTGTGGAGGTTATTGAGATTATTTAATTTCCCCCTTGACCAGTAATATCGTCTTTGCACCCCTTGACTAGTAATATCGTCTTTAATTCGGGGTAGGTTACGACTGAAAGCGAAAAGAACGAGTGTCTCTCAGGGTGCAGACAGAAAGCGGAAGAATTTCTTTCAGAAAACAGTTTGAAATAAGTCTCAGCTATTTTACAAACATTGAACGTGTCATGGGAAGTGGTAAATATATAGTTAGTCAAACAATATCGTTTCTATCATTTTTGTATTAATCAGAAACACTACACCTTCCGCTGTAATTTCATTTGCATCCACGCATGTCAAACTGAAATATTAAATTGCTGAAGAAATTTATCAGTTTCTGTCACAGTCCCCTCCAAAATAAAACTAAGGAAATATAAATAATTTTGTGGTGTCGTATCCCGCTAATTTTTTCAACTTGGCACTTTTTACAATGTGTAAAGTATTTTTTATTTGATCTCCCACTCCAAAAGTTAGTCCTCATGAAATTTAACCACCCCCACCTAATTGTTTCAAACTCTATCGTACCTCAAAGATCCAAGTTCCTCTCAACATCTTCAAATTCAAATATCTCCAAAAAATACACCAGAATAGTCGATGATCATAATTTATTCGATCGATCATAATTTATTTATCCCATTCACAAAATCGGGCCTTAAACGATCATCGAAAGCTCTAGAACTCGACAGCCTCATCCTCCCAGAGCGATCTCTTCCCATGCAACGGATATCCGTTTCCGTTCTCCACGGGGCAGTACCGAATTCTCGAAGTACCGGAGAACTTCAAAATTAAGACGGCGGCTAAGGTTGTACCGTTGCAACTGCACCCGGAGATATCTCATTCAATTCGCACAAAACCGAGTGGCGAAGTTCCAGTTTTATGCAAATAGTTTGCAACTTCGAACTGTGCCGATTCGCTCGTTATATTCATTTGATCCGACTGTAATTTTACGAACCTGCGAGTTTTATGAAATCGGGAATATTTGATCACACGTGTCAACGTGGACATTTCTGGCGGAATGTTTGAAACGCTTCGCTGGATGTGTCAGGTGCAATTATTAACAATAAGCATCGCGGGGTGAATTTGTTGCTCGATGGGAACATGAATTATTGAGTGAAGCTCGGTTCATTCGTTTGACTTTTGCGAGGAAATCGATTTTACGATGGTTATTATACTTTTCGATTTTTTTTATATAGTGCTATTTGAAATTTAAAATTGAGTTGTAGTAGATTATTTGAAAATTTGAAGAATTTTAGAATTGATTGCCAGGTCATACTATTTATTTCGATATAAATTTTTCCAGAATTCTATTTGCTGGTAGTTCATTTATTTAACTGATAGGTCACTTAGTAAGTTTAAACTGTTTTAATATAGAGAGCAAGAAGATATTCCTTATTTTGTTATAAAACTTTTGAGAATTCAGTTCATTAATAGTTAACTCACTCGGATAACAAGTCATTCAACAATTTTGAATTACTTTAATATAGCGCCCGGGAAAATACCAATTATTTTGTTATAAAATTTCGGCAACTCATGCAACTCATTAGTAGTCCATCAAAGGTCGTCCAATATTTTTTGGAATATTTGAAAATAAGAATTTTCTTAAATGAAACCTGAAAACACCGAATTTTTCTCCACATTTTTGTAATAAACGTAGCACATTTTCCAGACGTCAACGATCGTATTGATTACATGCAGGTAGCACTTTCAGTTTTTCCGGCACAATGCAGTTTACATACTTCTGCATCGCCTCTAGAAATATATGTAATAACATACGTAATGTAGCGTAGGTAGAAATGTATTTCGATATCCTGCGGATACGAGAACATAATACCGATAAAACCAGATTAATTGATTCGGTTTTTCTTATAGTCTTATTAGCGAAGCTTGCGCAGTCTGAAGATATCCGATATCTCTGCATAGTTAATAACTTCTATCGAAGCTATCTTGTCACTCAACGCGTTAAAACTGAAAGTCGCACGTGTTAGCTTAATTTAATGCTAATTGCCGTAGGTTTCTATCATTCACAGCAAACGCGTTTCTAACTTTTTCCTTTTCCTCTGAAAGTAAAAAAATCTACAGAATGACAAGTGCTACATTGACAATGATATTGAAATCTCAATCTTGCATATTCGAGTTCAACTTTTAACACCATCTTCGCCTTCAATGGACTCTGCAACTTCACAAATTATCTACAAAAATCTAAAAAGTTGCATCTAAATGCAATGTTCTTGGTAAAAATAGGGATGCACGAAAAAGCGAAAAAAGCAGTATTAACCCTCGAATTACTAACAACACTTGTTACGAATTACTAACTACTAATTATTAACCAGTTATAACAACTTATCTACACTTTTGGCAAAACACGTGTCTAATTATTTGCCGAGTAGAACACGTGTACCAAATTTGACACCCAGGTCTGGTCCTCCCCTTGTAAGACAGTCAAAATAGCAGCTTCCAAATAGTTTAAAAAAATTCTTTAAATTTATAGAAGAGCCATACAGTAGGCATCTCACGTCCGTCATGTAAAACAAATTACATTATAATTAAAAGTGCTAATTCAGTATACTCGTTCCACGTGTTTAGTGCATCGTAACTTCCATGGCTCAGAGCCAACCCATAAGTACAATTTCTCAAGTGAAATACCGTGGCAATCGAACCATGAAACGCTTAGAAAACCACAAAAACAACATTAACGACTAGCGAACGTGTTAATTTATGTTGAAGAGCTGCATCGACCGGCCACGCTTCTACGAATCTGCTGCCTTTTAACGAGGATGATCGAATGCTCGCTTCGCGCTCTTTTATCAAACTATCCGATTCCTATTACAATGAACCGGTCATTACTTATTCCGTCGATGTAACGGTAACGAAACGTGATGACAATGTAAACAGACGTGACTCGATTAGCATGTGGTATTGTTTCGTACTGAAATTCCCTCTGAAAACCCTCGGGCACAATGGCTGCATGGAAATGGGAAGTTTACGATTATTTCGGCGCATCGAAACGTTTAAGAATCTTAACTCCCTTGAAAACCGACGGTCTTTTACGTAGATTCAATGTCGAATAACTTTTTCTGGGTAAGCTTTTTCAAAGATTTCGACGGTATATAAATTTCGTTATTTTTTCCAGTTTAACAGGGAATTTTATGAATTTTCTCTGAATTTAATTTATATAGTAAAAACAACAAAGGTGAAAGTGGTCATATATGCAGCAATATTTGACTTATTTTATACCAGTATTTAAATATCGAATATGGCAGGAAATTGGTTAATACTATTGTTTAAAAGTCCTAACAAATCGAATTTCACAGCGCCGATAATCGATGATTCCCGTGGTATTTCAGATGTTAAATAATATTATCGAAACATATTATTTTTAATCCTTTGAATTGTAGCACATTTAATAATATCAAAGTTTCACAGATTACTTCTTACGCCGCGCGAAGTGTGATGTTTTTTTAAACGAGAATCGGTTCGCGCTTTTGAAGAAACTATTACACAACGTTGTTAATTGTCGGATAATTAAAGTAGCACTGTAACGGCAATTGCAGTAATAACCGATTGTTCGAAATCTCCTAATTAACGCGCGATTCGAAGATGAAACGAACGAAAGCAAAGTGTCGGGAGAATGGGGGTTGCGACGGTGTGAATAAAAGTGCTTAAGGTGTTAAAAACATAAAAATAGAGCATTTTATTGTTCAGTCACAGGTTTTATTCTAATAATATCATTTCCGTTGTCGAATAGCTTTTTTCGGTTTATATTCGTCGTTACTTTTTTTATTTGTCGTTTTAGCAAAAGGAAAACGAGACAGTTCGCTTGCGAGGAAAGCTAAAGGGGCGAATGATTTCACGTTTTGTACATTGCATTTCAGACATTTATAGCGGTACTTTAGTTTCCTTGCGTGACGCGCATTTTGAATTCGACGGTCGCAATTAAGCGAATTAATTGCACGGCCAAGTTTGCTTCATTTTCCACCGAGGGTGGCCGGAAGTCGTGGAAAGGGTAAACCTTATCAATATTTAAAGGAAAGTTCCATTTCTTTCCCCTATCGAGAAACTTCGTTTCACGAGATAATTACGAGCCGTCCGTCGAAATATAATTCACATCTCGATTTTTCTCTCACGGACGACCGATTCGCCGCGCATTTTGCCATTTTCTTTTACATCGAATTTCACGTCGATCAAAATTTCCGAGACTGTCGAATTCAAACGGAGACTTTGCGCGAAACGGGGCATTCTACGATCGATCGTCGATCGGCGCGTTAACTACCGTTCGCTCTGAACTTTATCAAATTTTAATTTACCTTGCCTCTTAGAAATTTCCTCCGGTCTTTATTAAAATTCTTTCGATCTTTTCCCCCTTCAATTTTAATAGAAACACCCGGCAAAACTTTATTTTAAAGTATCTCTTCACGCGTACGAGCAAACGCGTCGACGATCGAACAGAATGCGACACCTGCACCGATAACTTTTCCTATTTCCCGGATCGCGCAAAGTCACGCGAACGTTCAGTACGAAATAAATAAAGGAGAATTGATGTGCACGCATAATACTTTACAAAATTTCACGCAGTCCCGTTAATCACCGATAGCGTGAGCTTATCACCGGAACGTAAGCTCGCATACCTGGATGAAATTCGTCATCAGCCAGTCTAAGTACAATTAAATATACATTAGAATTAGAATTAGGAAGTGGTATCACTGTCGGACCGGCGGCCCGCGAAAAAGAGCCGCCGTGAACGTGCGAGAAACGACGGAAAGACGGGAAACCATCTCACCGTCGGACGTCGCGAATAAATGTTCTTATATCTCTAAAAGACCCGATAGTTCTTCACCATCGTCGACCAACGATTTCTCTATCGTTCGCTCGAATAACGTCCTCATCTTCCCATGTCGTTCTCGTCTCAACCGTTCTACAATATCGTTATTCACGAGGCTCGATTTTCGGACGAACTGATTGCACGAATTTCTTAAATCTCACGTTTACCTTTCTCGTCGCGGAAACGTACGTGAATTTAGGCTCGAACGGAACGCGAACTTCTAAACGAAGAATCTTAGTCTCCGAACGAGACTCTGAAACGTTTCAATGGAATATCGTGAGTTTCTAAAAAACGCAGTCCCACTGGAATTCAAACAAGGTATTTACAACGACTTGAAACTATCTATCGACTCACTGACTCGCTCGAATGTACAGACACCGGGACGCAAGAGAGTCTTGGAAGTATCCATTTTCTCGCGAGGAAGCACCATAGACGTCCTCCTCTCTTTTTCTTTCTCCACTTATTTACACACTTTGCCACGATGAGCACATTTTACATAGAACATTTATATAGATCCTTGCTTTATGTACACACTATCAATTATGCCGTATTGCACCGGTGAGATACACTGGGGTCGCACCGAGGACCAGGGGAAAACAGCGGATCCGTCGGGTGACTTCGCGTCGCCCGATTTTTCACCATTTCACACGATTCTCACGATTACACAGAACCCGGGAGGAAAGAGGCACCACGATTAAGCTCATATGTGAACGGAGACGGTGCGCGATCCGTTGGACGTCCTGTTGTTGTGCTGTCTTCGTACCGGCGGTGGTTGCCTCGTTCTCTGCGTCGTCCTCTGATTGTTCGGGACGTCGGGAAGCGCGAATCTCAGCTTCTCCCAGAACAGCTTGTCGCCCCATTGCAAATACGTGTTGGTCTTGAGATAGAGACGTATGTCCGGATCGAGATCTCTCTGATGAACGTCGCCTACCAAGACGAGGATCAGCCTACGCCTCCGGTCCCTGAGTACTTGATGGTGGGCAGATTTAAAGTCGAACCGGCACCACTCGGACTTTATGAAGTTCTCCGAAAGGACCATTATCGTTCTACGCGACGATTCTACGGCTTGGACTATCGTGTCGGCTATGAAACTTCCGACAGGGAAGTCACGATAATGGAGACACAGCTTGTACGATGGATTGCCCATTTCGAGGACCGGCGCGAGTTCCTCGGCTACGAAAGCCTCGTCTTTGGAGCTGTAACTGACGAACGCGTCGAAGAGCTTGTCGCGATCGTCACGATCGACCTCGTGGTTCCGGTAGAATATACGAACACCGAATCGCGAGTGGAACCAGACTCGAAGCTCCTGTCGGAACACGAAGGCGAGCATGCAGAGAAGCATGACGACGAGAGAGCCGACCAAAGTTGCGACGAGGAGTGGCAGGTAATCCTGGAGAACTTGCTTCTCGATGATGGTCTTCGTGTAGTTGCGATGCGTCTCGTTGTCGAGGCTCACGGCACCGGTGCATACACTGTCGTTGCCTCGATCGCGGTCGTTCGTCACGGAGAAGCCGAATTCGTCGTCGACGAACACCTCGTCACCGAAGGCCTCGAACTCGGTGACGTTGAAGACACAGCGCAACGAGGAGGCATCCGTGACGCGAACGTTCGGATCGCGAATCCACTCGCGGTAACTCTGAAGATAATCGCACTCGCAGGACCACGGATTCCCGGAGAGGCTGATCTCGATGGTACCGGCGATCGGCCAGACTGCCAGCGTCGTTAATCGGTTGTTCTCCAGCCGGAGAACTCGCAACGAGCGAAGGGAGGCGAAGGTATCGTTGCCGATGGCTACCAGCCGATTTCTTTGGAGATAGAGAAGCTTCAGGGCATCCAGTCCCTCGAACTCGTGTCCTCGTAGCTCGCGTATCCTGTTGTCTTGGAGATGAAGGTCCTCCAGGTCTCGAAGGCCGTTGAACGATCGGTTCTGAACGATCTCGATGTTGGAGGAGTTGAGAAAGAGGACTTTCAGCTTCTTACGACCGATGAAAGCGTGACTCGACACTGCACGGAGATCGTTCCCGTCCAAATACAGCCTGGTAGCGTCCATGGGTATCTGTTCCGGTAGCTTGTTTACGTGACCGCCGTTGGAGCAGTCCACGACGTTCGCCGACCAGGATTGATCGTGGTAGCAGGTACAGTTTAATGGACAGGTCATCTCGCAGTCGCAGGCGTCGAAGTCGCAGCAGTGACAGAGGGCGAAGCAGTGGGTATCGTATTTGCAGAGAAACTGGGAATGAGAAGCTTCCACCAACGGAACGAAAGCGTGCTCGCGATCGTAGAGGAGCTTGCAGTAGATGCTCTCGAGGTCCATGACTCTCGGTTGAACTCGAGTCTGATTCTGCCGATTGACTCGCTGCAGCCACTCCATGGTGCAGTCGCAGAGATACTGATTGTCGCCGATGTAAAATTCCGGGAGGGATTTGTCCGGTGGTACGGCGCTTATTCGTAGAGCGTACGGTTCCAAGTTTCGTATCTGGTTGCCCTTGAGATCGACGCGGGTTAAGTTGGGCTTCTTGAAGAAGGAGTAACTCTGAACTTTGGAGATTTGATTGTCATTGAGAAAGAGAAGCTCGACGCTCATTGGAATAGCATTGCCGGTGATCTCCGTGAGCCGGTTCTCGCTTGCGTCGAAGGTGCTCAGCTGCAATTGCGTCTCGATCTCGAAGTAATTGCCCAATTCGCGTATCTCGTTGGAGTGTATGTCGAGCCACTGCAATCCGGTCGGTATCATGGCATAGTCGAACCACTTGAGCTTGTTGTCACTGACGTTGAGCCAGACGAGGTTCGGTAGATTCATAAAGAGGCCGGCGATGTCCGTTAGCTGATTACCATCGAGACGTATCGCCTGCAAGTTCAGGTTCTCATCGAAGGTGCCGGGTTCGATGTACTGTATGCGATTCATCGCGAGATTTAATATCTTGAGTTCCTTGATACGATCGAATACGCCCTTCGTCAGATTTCCAATATGATTTTCGGTTAATCGAAGCCCGTAAAGCTGCGCCACGTGGTCGAAAGTGCCGCTCGGTATCTCCGAAATGAGGTTCTCACCGAGGTCGAGGGTTCGCAGGAGGGGAGTGGCTTTCAGGGCGTCCGGTACCGACTTCAGCTGGTTACGGTTCAAATGGAATTCCTGAAGGGAGGACGCGTTTCGAAGGGAACTCGGGTGTATCGTGTGCAAACGATTGTTGTCCAAGGAGAGCAAATTGAGGACGGTGAGACCGCTGAGAGTCGTGCTGTCTATAACGGTGAGAAGATTATCGCTGAGAAGCAACGTATGAAGATTGTACAGCGCCGAGAAAGTGTTCTCCGGTAGACTCTCCAGTAGGTTCTCCTGCAGACGCAACACCTGGAGGCTGTAAAGATCGCGAAAGACCGTCGGATCTAATCGAGCGATACGATTGTTCGAAAGATCCAGCACCACTAGACGTACCAAGCCACCGAACGTAGCCGCGTTCACCCACTCGGCGGTCAACTCGTTGTGCGATAAATCGAGCACCAGTAACTGCGTTAATTCACTGAACAAGCCCGGCGGTAGAACGTTCAACGTGTTGTTCCTCAGATGAATCTCCTGGATGTTCCTCGCGTCGCTGAAGAGATCGGGTGGGAGACTCGCGAGGCGATTATCGGCGAGCCTCAAGACAGCCATGGAGGAGAGGCTCTCGAAGGAACGGTCGGCCATGAAACCTATGGCGTTGCACCGTAGATCCAAGGTGTGCAGCCTTCCGAGGCCGGAGAATGCGGCGCTCGGCAGAGACTCGATGCTGTTGTTGCTGAGATCGAGCTCCTTCAGATTCGAGAGGCATCCGGGTACGCCGTTGAACCGGAAACTTGTAACGTCTCGAAGTCGATTCCTCGTGAGATTGAGAACCTCGAGATTGACGAGAGGACACAGAGCACCCTCCGGTATGCTCCACATATTGTTCTCGCCGAGATCGAGTTTCTCCAATTGCCGTAACTCCTCGGTGAACGCGCCGGCGGAAACGTCGAGGGCCATGGCGGACCAGTCGGTGTTGTGTGTCCTCACGGTGAGATTGCGCAGCTCTCGGAGCCCTTTGAATGCATCGTCCGATAGATTGCCGATCTTGCAGTACTCTATCACGAGCTCTCGGAGCTCGACCAGAGGCCGGAAGCTGCCGGCGCTGAGGGAGCTCTGATAGAACAGCGCGTCGCTGCATTCCAGTCTTAGTCGTACCGTGTGCTGCGGCTGTATCACGCTGAAGTTCGTGTTCTCCAGCTCGCTGTTTATCGTGCGAAGACGACACACCAGGGAGACGTCGTCCTCGGTGTCGCCGGTCGCGACCCACTTGCACTCGTCCGGCGCCTTGTACCTGAGCGCCTTGCTGAGAGACGCGCCGAGGACACCGAATATCGTGCCCAGTAATATGGCGAAGAAGGCAGGACTGCCCCGCATCTTTCCGCCCGATTCTCTCAATCTTCCATCAAATCCCCCGTCGGTCTTGGTTGCTCTAACGACTTTTCTTCCAGTCCTGAAACCGCCGGCGTCGATCCATTTAAGTCTCGAACCCCCCGACGATTTACCTCACATCGCCCATGACACTTTGTATCCCCTTTTCTCTCCGGACGCTCGCATCGATACGAGGCTGGGCCTCTTCTTCTCTCTCCCTCTCCTCTCTTCTCTCTCAGTCTCTCTGTCTCTTATTCTCGTTCCTCTAATCCCAGGGATTTCATCCTCGCCGCGCTGGTCAAACGAGCGACGCGCGGTCACAACTAACGAGCCACGGTGCGCGCGCGGGTTCACCGACCTCTCGAGATTATCGGTACTCGCGATGAGAAAAATCTCGGCAACGACGAAAAGTCACGGGCGTTGATACGCGCGTACGCGGCTCCGGTAAGACTCACGGTTCTCCGAGGACTGGTTGGCAAGTTGTAAGGCCCTCGCTGGCACCGCTACCCTCGCCCCTCCGCCCACCGTTCTCTCCCTCTCCGGGCCCCACTCCCCGGGCCGGCCGTCCTTCCTTCTCCCACCGTGCGCCTTCAACCTTCTCCTCCTCGTCCTCGTCCTCGTCGTCGTCGTCCCCGTCGCCGTCGTCGTCGTCGTCGTCCTCCGTACCCGGGGCCCGACGTTCTGGCAAGCCTATAAAAACAAGACAGGTACACTCTCCGGGCCCTTACAGTGGCTCCTCGGCATCTGCAGCCTCCATCCACTACGTTCTTATTTCCTTGTCCCTCCTTCTCTTTTTCACCTTGGGTCTTCTCTCTTCCTCCTCTTCTTCCTACTTCTGCTCCTTCTCTTTCTTCTCCTCTTCATGCTTTCCCCTCTGCCGCCTCGTGTTCAACGTCTCTCCCTCGTTCTTTCGCCTCTTCCTTTCCCCCTTTCCTTCCATCTCTCTTCATCTTCCTCTCGATCCTTTTGCCGTATTGCCCGTTCGATTCGTCCGTGAAACCTTGCCTCACCGTCATCTGTTCTCACATCGTTTCTACGATTCTGTCACGAAGAATGAAACCTCGAAAAAGAATGTTTGCTCAATGCCTTTGTGCGAATCCCATTCCCATTCGCATTCCAGTTGTCGCCAGTCCTCCACCTCTATCCCTCTCTTCATCTTTCCTGGTCGTAGTATTTTGCAACTAGTTTTTTCATTCGTTCATTCGTAGTCCCGTCTTGTTTACCTCTATCTGATATTACGTATCGTATTGTTCTTTTCGCTACGTCTTCCCTCGGAACGTTCTCTCGAGCGTTCTCCGATGTCCTCGCGTAAAAGGACGAAGAGGACACTTTGCAGAAATTGTTTTCGTCGTTTCACCCGAGCGCCGTAAAAATTCTCCGATTTATCTTCAATCTCTACGATCGAATCTACCGAGGAGAAAAAAAAAGAGAAGATCGTAACATCGCGGGAACATCGACGATCTGCCGGAGTTAAAAAGAAATTCGCGAAAATTCGTGTCGTCGCGAGGACGATTCAACGCCCTCCCTAAAATCTGTAAAAATAGCAGGTGAGATACTTTCCGTTCGGTCGAATTTTCCGCCTCGTCATTATTAGCTTTATGGTCTGTTTGGGATTCGCGCATTCTCGTCCCATTGAGTGTAAAACGATCGGACGCATTGTGTCAGGAATTGTGTGTAAGGACACGTCAAGTGGTTCCCCACAGAGAAGTCCGCCTCCTTTCAGAAAACAGTGCTCGGTAGTTCCGTCTCCCGTCGTTGAAAAGTGATTTGTTACCTTTACCTGGCCCAAGTAGGGGCCCCGCATTGGCAGGGCCTACCCTCTTCCTCCTCTTCATCCTCCTCCTCTTCCTCGTCCTCCTCTTCCTCCTCCCAATACGTCGTCGTTCCGCCTTGATTTACTCATCGAAATTCAAATGGGCAGATTCATCATTTTCATCGACCCAATAAAAGTATCGTTAGCAGAGATTAAATTCCACGTCCTCGCCCTCGCTTTAACCCATTCGCTGCTCAGAAAATTCACCGACTTTTGCCCTGGGTGATCAAAATTTCCTCAAGAGAATTGCAGATGCTCTTTGAATTACCAATTAATTATTTCTCTTGACTCCTGCAAATGCCTTGAAAATTCTCCAGTTTATTAAAAATTTTTGGCATTGAATTTACCAAGAAAAAAGTGTCGCATCGAAGAAACAAGTTTTTTTTTCTGTATTTTGTTAGTGTGTATTCCACGTCACATAGGAAAAATGTTTAATTTCTTGAATTCAAGGTTAACGTTGTTTTTCTGCCTGATAGAAAAAGGAATTCGCAAGTGCAATCTTGACATTCACACTGAAACTAGTACGTTCGTTGCAGCGGCCTTTTTCAGAAGTTTCCTATTTGGCGGCGAAAGAAAGCAAGCGACAAACTGGATTTTCCTATTTGTTTCTTACAGACTTCATCCTGCAACGATTCAATTAGCTCTTGGCGCTACAAAAATAAAAATGTCAGGGCTCTACAATGTCTTTCGATCTCATCGCTTGTTTCACTTAACACGTTGAATGCCATGGGGGTCACCGGTGACCGGCGCTATTAAATTCAATGAAATTTCGTATGACTTTTAAGTTGTAATATTTGCGAATTTTCTAATGCATTCAATATTTAAATATTGACATTAAAAGGGTAAAGTGATTAACCTCACTTTTTGAATTTTTTAAAATTTATGTCTCAAAGAACTTGATTGAATCCTAACTTTTTATGTTTAGAACAAATTTTCGTAACAATAACAATTAACACCATTAAATGACGAACTTTGTTTCGCCATCGAATAATAAATAATTGAATTCAGACGTCAATCTAATTAATTCCAAGGCTATTCCACTTTACTCATTTTGTACTTCGTTAGAGGAAAGCTACATGCGATTATATATTCTGCAATACTTATTTGTATTTATATTTTGAAGGGAATTTTCTCCAATTTAAGTTTTATGGAGTTCATCCGTCTGCAAAGCTTCAATTAAAATACCACACTGATAAATAATAAACATGAAAAATCTATATATCCCTGTGATTATGAATATTCTCTGAATTAATATTTGAAAACACTCGTCTCTTATTTTCTTCTGCACTGCACATCACAAGTGGTAAAACTAATTTGTATAAATGATAAAAAATGGGACATTCAACGAAATTAAGAATACCTCGGTACACAGAACTCAACGGACACTCAAGATAAAAGTTTCGATATCTCAAACCGACGAATAAATGACTTGGATCACCGTCATAATTACCGCCACATGTGTTCCATACCTCACCGTGCGCGTTGAGAAAAGTTGCCGCGTTCGAAGATTCCTCGAAAGCGACACTCTCCCGCAATAAGCCTACCCTGTCCCGTTACCAAAGGAGAACGTACCGATGGAATAATTCGCGATTACAGAATCGCGCCGGAATTACGATATAACGGATAAAAGTGATTGTCATTAACGCCGATACGGGAAAGAATAAAGTACCGCGATGAAAGTCGTAGGATGGCGCGCGTCTTATCGGTCCGTGCTCATTGATCCTTATTACGAGATCTTTAGCAAGGCCGCGGGCACGAAATCGCTATAATATTTCACCCTTTCCACCGCTACTCTCTCTCTCGCCTTCGCGTAATTGCCGATCGAGCGGATTTTAGTCATCCGTAAAGCACTCGTAACGTTATTCCGCCGAGTGTCCGGTGTTTCGCGAATTAACCATATATCACGCCTCGTAAACGCGAAACTGCAACCAGTTAAGTGGCCTCGATCGCCTTCGGTTATTTCTCACAATTCCTCCCTCATTATGCGGAATTCGGCCGTTATTCGTGGAAAAATTTGCACGCTTCTCGGGACCGTCTACTTTTTCGTCGACAACGATTCGGAGTATAAATTGCGCGCGCTTTTCGCGGAGATCGTTCTTGATTCGAAGCTCGGGGAATTACATTGGAGGATTGAGATTTTTAAACGTTCGATTTATCCTTCGATCGTCGATGGCAGTGACGAAGTGTACGGCTGTACCGTGTGATTTTGGAGCGTGTTAATAGGAAGCGTAAATATTTTGATATCGAACGTACAGAATAGCACGTCATTATAGGTCTTTGAGGGTCTATTTTTAGCCTTCACGTAGCCATTGAAGGAAACGTGAAGGCGCTATTTAAATAAAAATATCGTTGACCTCAAAATTCTCAAAGGAATTACCTCGATATTCCATCATAATGCTACGCTTCTAACTAACTCCGTTCTGCTTTGTTCGTGCATCCATAAACAATGGAGACACTTCCGTGGTCTCCTTTTAACATCCTACGTGTACGATTTCCTGGTAATACTAAAATATCGTCGAGCCGCTCAGTGTTTTATTTACTTCGCGAAAAAAAGAACGCTCCAGCAAATTACGAATACTTAATGACAACCTAAACCCTCATCGACTTGCATTTACAACTTCTTAACACGCTCGCAGAGCGTAAAGTTCATCGCCGTGAAATCGCCTAACGAGTATTTTTACGATCCATTTTCTAAATAGCGCGGATCGGCACTTCCCACCTCGCAAACTTCCATGTACCTCGTACGTTTCACGTTTTCTACCCTTTCAATTTCCAGAATCCATTATCAACACGACACCCGTGCATACGCAAATGTTATTCCACCTAGTCGTTTCTGGTTGCGATGTTATGCAAATAATTCCATCGCCGAGTGTGTTCCACGAGTCACGTCGCCCCGTGGAAAGTGAATTTTCATGATTTCCAGGCAGCCGAAATTCCAGGCGGCTTTTTGTACGACTCGTCGGGTTTGATTAGCGATGCGATGTGAATGAGCCTTAAGAAGGAGGATGCCCCGATGGCTGCGCCGCTGAAAGGTGGCTAGCTGGCGGCAGGGATCGGCGAAAGCGGTCAGTGATCGCTGGGGCCTCATGCTCGGGCCCCTCGTTGCTCACGATCGCCTCCCCACCGTTCCCTTCCTCACAGCTTCGCTCTTTCTCTCTCTCCTCCGCTTCTCGACCTCTCCTCCGGCCCCTCTCAGTCCCCTCCTTCGTCTCCTCCTCCTCCTTTCCTCCTTGGACGTCCCACCACTCCGCCCCTGGGCCTAGTCTCCTTTCAACGGTGCAGGTGACGGGGCATTCTTTTAAATCTAATCAACTACCGAACCACGGCTCCGTGTATACAGGGTGTTTCCGAATGTCTTCCTGAATGACGATAGGGAAAATGGGACGGCGATTGGAGGCACTCGTGATTTACTGGTTTACTCGGGCTGCCTTTGTCTCTATTTGCGAGCTGGGGAAAGAGCGGTTGCGTTTGCCTCGTTATGTTGGCTCTTGACGGCACAGTTTGGGAATAGAGTGGTAAATTGTATTTTATTTTTGAGTAGATAAAGAGGGAATAAGGTAGAATTTTATTTTTGGAGGATTATAGAAGTAGAGAGGAATTATTTTGGGTTGGGAGATTTGTTATTTGATTGTTGCCGATTGGAGGGACTCGTGATTTACTGGTTTACTCTAGCTGCCTTTGTCTCTATTTGCGAGCTGGGGAAAGAGCGGTTGCGTTTGCCTCGTTATGTTGGCTGTTGAGGGCACTGTTTGGGAATAGAGTGGTAAATTGTATTTTATTTTTGAGTAGATAAAGAGGGAATAAGGTAAAATGCATTTTTTTTTTATTATGTAAGTAGAGAGGAATTATTTTCCGTTGGAGGATTTGTTATTTGAAGGAGGAAGTTTGCATTATCTTAAATCACTTTTTTTTCCAACAGGATTAAAATTGAATTGCAGTTAATTTAAATTTAACGCTAGATCTACAAAGTTAGTCAAAATGACTGGTCGCTAATTTTTTTGAAAAATTCCTACACTTCCTAACGCAACAGTTTCTTCATTTTTGTGTGCCTATATCGTTAAATATGAGCAATTCCATCATTCATTAATTTTTCCCCGTTATTCCTTTCCTCTTAACAATTTTATTAATTATCTCTAAATATACTGTATTAATCGTCGGTAGTTCCAGTGTTAACAAAAAGTCACTTCAACGCTACGGTTGTGCAAATTCATTAATAATTGATGTAATCGCGTGCAGAAAAAATATATAAATTGTTATCGCTTTGAAATTACTGCGAAGAACCGTTTCCTCAAACATCGTACATCGCAAATGCAAAAAAATCCTTCCGCAGGAATTCTGTACCGTTAATTGAAGTACCAGCGAATAATCCGAGTGACTGTAAAAGATAATTCGGATAATCAGCTAAGTAACAATTTATTCAGACAACGTTCAACCCCGCTTACACGTGTGCCTTAATGGTGTTCGCTGATATTGAGACGCGTAACACGGCAGATGCACACTGCACTTTGCCTGGGACTGTGCAGGTCGGGCCCAAATCTGCAAAGCAACCAGGCGAAAGATCACGCATATGCTTCTCTTATCGTTTGACTTTACGCAACCAATTTCAAACACGTTTCCCGCCGTCCCTTTGGCCATACAAATCGTTAAACCGATTAAAGCTATGGTTGCAACACTGATAGAAATTCTTCCTCTCAAACGGGGAGCTTGAACTTTAACCCCTCGCATCGGAGACTCTCCGAAACCTATTTAAAATTCTAAGTTTCTCGTCGATGCACTTTTACAAGTCAAAATGAGAGATATAGAAGGAGATAACATAACTCGGTAACCCAAAACATCGCCTTAAAAATCCAAAATCAAGGAGGGAGATATGTTAAACTGCAGCTAAAGGCTCAGACTCCCAATGAGACAGTCCAACTTTAACACTAGAGCTGCCAAGGCAGTCGAAATGACTGGTTCCTTATTTTTTCAAAAATTCTCCAGGCCTACAGGGAAGCCCTGAGTAGATGTTCCAGGTCCACCTTATAAAACTTATGTCAACTACACTTTGTTATATTTTTATTATTTTATTATATATGATATTTTGTTTTATTTAATTTTAGCTAATATTTTGTTTTGCATATAACTATTGTTGCTCTTAATGTATACCAAAGGGCAATTTCCCCGTCAATAAAGTAATAATAATAATAAAAACGTAAATTACTAAATTAACCCTTTGCGGACGGAGACATTTTTGAATATTTAGAGATAACCATTTGTTTTACGACCCAAAACCACCTTTTTATCAGCAAGTTAGACTGTTAATCATATCTCAACGGTTGTATTTCAATTTTTCAACTCTGTGTATACAAGCAGCGATAAACGATAATTAAATTTTTTCTCAGACCACATATATGCGTCGTTAACCCTTAGAGGGTTAATCATCTTTCCCACCTTCCGATTCCTCCTTTTCTAAAGCGCTCATTTAATATATTAGAATATAATAGCTTTAACGCCGGTAGTTCCAGCATTAAATACTCCATTACCTCATAAAATTTTCACCCTATCTAATACCTGTATCAACCTCGATGATTCTATACCCACCGGAAGTACACCCTATCCAAGACAACCGCATCAATCAACACTATTCCTACCACGACCGGTCAAATGACCGTTTTTAAAACTTCGATTAGAATTTCCTATATACAACGTAATTGAATCGCCTTTAAACTTCACGACTTTTCCTCAAATATTCGTATAATACATTCACATTATAATACATTTTTCAATATTCTCTTCTTTTTGTACTGTTCATTTTCTGGGAAAAAATTATCATTTGACAAATTCACCGGTTGCGGTAGGAAAAGGTATACGTGAAGTGTCGGTAGGAATAGTGTTAACGTTTAAAAGCCTAGAAATACAGCAACACCCTTCGCATTTCATCTAAACCTACCGAATTATCCACCCTGCAACGTCCAAGGCACAATTGGCGTTCCAAAGACGTCATCCAGGGTGTCGAACTTTTACAGCGACTCGTGACTTTGTTGCGGCGCGTTCGACGTGGTGCTTTTATCGCGATTAACGAGCGAAAAGCGAGGGACCGCACGTCGAGAAGTTGCAATCTCGCTGCTCCTTTTTCGAGGACGAGAGAGAGGAGAGAGAAAAAGGACGAAACGAGAAAGGTGGCGGGTCCTCGCGGTGACACGTGGCGGATACACATCGGGGCACCCTGTATATACGACTCGAGGGACAGAAACGCACACGGGCAGAAAGGGACACGAACGTTTCGACGACGCTCTCGTGGCACGGCTACGGGAATCCGAAGGCACGCGATGACAGAGAGCATCGACTCTGGAGACACCGGCGTCACGCGGCTCGAGGAATTACGCAATCAGGCCCCGATACGTTCGGGGCCTCTCCTTAGATTTCCTCCTTTTTCCGGCCGCTGCCGATTCGTCCCGGATGGGATGCTCATTAGCCTACGGCATGAAAATCAATCAAACCGGCGTCTCAATTGTTACGTATCCAAGTGGAGTACGAAACTACCGGATTCCGATCGTCGCTTTACCGGTTTGATAAAGACTGATGTGTAACGATAATTCACTGGGCCCTCTAGCCGTGTAATTTATTAATCTGGAATGCAACTTTGACAGGCGAGACTGAATACCCGAGATACTGTCCGGCGATTGTAAAAGGACACCTTGAAAAATTTATAATCCTCGCGAACCTGCATGAGAAATCGCTCCTTCCCTCTTTTTCCTTCTTGTTCGTCGAAGAACGACGGGGACTTTTCACCGTCGCTCGTTCAGCCTTCGATCGAGGATCGAAAGAGGAATCGAATTATCGATGCTTCGTTCGCGGAGATCGTTTACGTCTTCCTGGAGATGCGGATTTGTTGTGGAGGCTGGAGAACTCTCGCTGTTTTAAATGCCTTTCGTATCGTTGACTTTGAAGAATAGCTTGCGCACAGAATTTTTGCATTATGTATCGTTCGATTTATCTCAGAAACTACTGTCATTGCAATTAGTTTCTATAAATATGTGTTTTTTTTTCTGGTTCTCAAATTATAAATCTATAACTATATTTATAAAATTGCAATTTTATTTGTAAAATGTACTAGTTGCTTTTGCAATTTAAATTTTGTTTGCCAATGTGAGAATATTATTTTCGCTGTTTTCCGAATTCCATTAACCTAAAATGCGAATTCCAATATTCATAGCGTTGCGGTAAGAAGCAGTGGAAAATACATCTATTCGTGTTAAATTAGATAAAAGCAACTCATTAGAGGCATTGCACACAGGATGTGGAAAAAACAAGTTCCCCTGTAATTGCACTATCTAACACGCATCGTATTCACTTCATGAGTTTAAACTCCCGTGACATTCGCTCTCTACATAATTCTCTCGATAGTTTACCACGAACTGTGATTTTCATAGCGTTTATGAAAAACTAATTTGCGATATAACTGCCCTGTTCCACGTCATAAATGCCCGATCTGCGTAACTGCATCCGGCTGAAGGGAGTAGAAAAAAGTTATTGCTGAAAAAATATTCCATTCGCTTTTGTACGAGTTCGCGACGCACGCTGGCTTTCACATACGTGCTAGAAATTAGCACAACTGTTATATTTACTTGCATACTTGCTTGTGGGGCTTGTATTCACACCATGGTGTCTATGGTGTTAGAGGTGTAGAGCTGTGAGCAGTGGGTGTAAGGTCCTCTTCACCTTCGAAGAATTTTGCTTTCTAGAAATTGCGTGATCTCAGTAAGTAAAGATTGGCAGAAAATAATTGCTGCGAATGTTTATGCAAATTTCAAGTTTGACATAGCTGCTAGCAAAGAAGCATCCGAGTGCAGTATTTTTTCACTGGTTAAATGTTACAACGAATGCCGTATATTAGATATTTCAGATATTCTTTTCACGCGTCATAACGACAAAATTTGTCATAAAATTTGACGACTTTTCAAATTTGTCATAAATTGATAAAAACCCTCAGTCTAATAATTACTGATGACAAGAAGTAGTTTCTTAACACGTTGACTGCCACGGGGGTCACCGGTGACCGACGCTATTGAACTCAAGGAAATTTCATGTGACCTTTAAATTGCAATATTTACGAATTTTTTAATATATTCAGCATTTAAATATTGGCGTTAAAAAGATAAAGTTCTGCTGAATATATATCCATCTGTGTCTTTGAAGTTTCTGCTTTATAAAGATATGATTTTAATAGATAAAGTTTCACTTCTTTAGAAACGATAAAACTAGCGAAATACCGGTGGCGTTCAACGTGTTAATATACAGGTATTTGTCATAATTAAATTGAACACCCTACAATTGCCACACAGGTGAGACAATCCTTTGTTTTCGTACGTCTGACCATACTCGACAATTTTGACACTTAAATATCTTTTGACAATTAGAAGTCCATACTTGATAGTTTCTCCTCGTAAAAATTGTTTAACTCGAACTTGAGAACATGCTAATAATGTCCAATCTTCGACCGGATATTTTCCACCACCTACAGTTACCGTTACCGTCAAACAATCATGAATAACTAATTGGAGAACATTTCACGAAATTCACTTCCCTCCGTTGCTGACAAATCGAGAAAATACCTTTTCATTCCGTCTTTTCATCTTCACCATCGTCCTAATTTCGACATCCTCGCCAACGCTGCACTCCGTGCAACCTTATAACGTCATCCCACTCCCTCATCCGTGTAACATCATCCATCTAACCCAGCCAGAAACGACTGATCGCAATCGTCGCTCAAAAGACAATAGAAAAAAAGAAACTAATCGCGTAAACGCTATCTATCCCACATTCGCGTTGTTCGCGCGTCAAAGCCGAGAGGGTTAACGAACGTGTTACAGTCTTATTATCGGTTACCTAATTCACATGGTTGGGAAGGTTGTCGTCTCGCAGTCCGCGCGAGCAAACGCTCATAGTGGCCACTGTGTTGTCATTCCGCGAGGATAATTGTCGACTAAGATTAGCATCAACGGTACTCCGATGTGCACCAGGATGGCGAATGCAATCGTACGTGGTGCATTTAAGTGTACACGTATGCAATACGCACGTGGAAGTCACATAGATGCACGTAGAATCGTCATCTCTCGAGGACACTCGGTGCAGAACGTCCGCGCTTCTCTCTTTCTCTCTGCCAGCTGGATTTTCCGCGGGTCAAACGAATCGTC
Organism: Cerceris ruficornis; assembly: GCA_963989415.1. Taxonomy (NCBI): domain Eukaryota; kingdom Metazoa; phylum Arthropoda; class Insecta; order Hymenoptera; family Crabronidae; genus Cerceris; species Cerceris ruficornis. The sequence goes on from OZ022519.1 coordinate 27,296,481, forward strand.
CTGAAGTTCCACTCGAAGCGCCGTTTAAGCAATTGCAAACGTTTTATTGGATTCTCCCGGACGTAAGATACCGTATGAAGTGTTTAATGATATTTCCCCGGCAGGATAATTACGGTGTTGATTGAAATATCTATCGTTGTGCGCGTTACGTCCCCTCGGACGTCGCTTTTGTTGGGCGTATTGGCCTGTCCAAATAGTTTAATAAATGAACGTCGCGTGACTCTGCGAGAAAGTAACGTCGACGTTGATGCAGAATTTATCTTATATTTAGATGAATTCTACGGTGTTTCTTGGCCGTTTAACGCGTTTATGGCGAGAGACTTCGGCGGAATCGATCAGAGGAGAGGAAACCCGAGGAGGAGAATGCGCCGTGTTAATTAGAATCCGTTGCAGAATTATTTGTGGAGGGTGGAATACGCGGGCTTGGAATTTTGGAATTGGAATTATTAGAAGGCCGATTTTCTTGCGGGGATTTACCTGGGAATTATTAGTCGTCGTTCCTTTAATTGATGTTGATGTAATGGCGCGAGATTGACGATTGTGGCAGTGGTTCCCAAAGTGAACAAAGCCACCCTCTGCGAGGCACTTTGACAAAATGACTGGTACACAATTTTTTCCAAAAATTCTCAAAGTTAATAGGAGAGTCATAGAAGAAATATTCTAAGTTCAACTCAAATCAAATAAATGACCGAATTGATAATCTTTTCCGCCCCTTGATTCCTCTTTTCTCAAAGTAGTTATTTAATATATTGAAATATAATAGATTTAACGCCGGTAGTCTTAGTGTTAATAAATCTAATGTTAAGACAAAGGTTTCCAACGGTACAGGACATTAAAAGCTCTAAATAAAAAGTAGGCTTATTAACAAATTCAAGATACGCCTCGAGAAATTTCAACAGATATTAACTCCTTACCGTACAATAACGAGTGACATTCACGCCGCGATAAATGGAATGAGAAATTCTGAAGTTTTCCAAAAGCTATTAAATTAAAAATATCACTGGCTCACGATACAATCAAATTATCTCTATGCTATTGATATTGCGTTAAGTTATACGTTATGTCAGAAATCAGGGACAGATTGTTCTTCCAGCAATTAATTCTGCGTTATTGCGCAATTCAGTCCCAAAAGAAATCGTACGGCAAACGGTTAATCAGAACTTCTCAAATAGAAAAATCCATTACCCGTCAGACATCCTCGTTTCCCCTAAACTCCTTACTTTGTATTCAAACTGTTTACCCAGTAAATAAAATGGGATAATAATAATGAAAATAAATGTACTCCGCATTCTCGAGGCTCCTCAACTTTCGAAATCTTGTTCCAATAAGAGCCGCCAATGAAGCTCGCAGACACATGAAGAGACGCGCAATCCTCGACCCAATAAAACGTAGAGGAGCTCGCGCAATTAACCGTCGCTCTCAGCCACTAATTATCGCGACTGAAAATTTCAAAATCCCGCGGAAAATATCGCGGTGCAATCTCGTCCAGAGTGTAACAAGTTGCAGTATCCTACGATTGCGACGCGGAGGAACTAGGATGCTCATTGTCGACTTTCACTCGAGCCGAACTTTTCTCGGTGTCTCGAGTGCGGCAGCCACGACGTTGTTTATTGTTTTGAGAGGAGCACGAAATCACGATCTACGGGAATGGCCGCAACGATCACCTGCTAGTTCACTCCGACATTCTTATCGTCCGAGTGCTAAAACTTTCCATTCCGTGAACTTTTCAAGTACGCTTTATTGCCGTCGTGTAACAATGCTCCGACGAATGGACGACGGGGAATGTGTAAAATTGGTTTAATTTGGCGAGGAATGCTTCGGATGAAAGTTAATGGTGAAGGTGTTGCGTCGGAGAGTTGTCGACGTTGCAGGAGGTGGTTTTTGTCGGGAGAAATTTAGAGAATTTTGTAGCGTCGATGACAGTGTTATTTTTAATGACGTCGAGGAGTTTGGAGAATTTTCGGGGCGTTGGCGGTGCTTTTTTATCGATATCGGACGATAGAGATGAAAATTGTTGAAAGCTGATGATAATGGTGCTTTTCTCGGTATTAGATGAATGGAATAAAACGAATTTAATAAATTATAAAATTCTGATGGCAATTAAATATGTTTCAGTATTGGAGAATCAAATGTAGAAAGTAGTATTGCCTTAATAGGAATAGGAAAATTTGAAATTTTCTCAAAACTATTAAATTGAAGATATCAGCGTGTCACTAGGTGGCAAATTATTTCTATACTATTAATATTGCTTTAGACATTACGATATATCAGAAATTAGTGGGACAAATTTTATTTCTGGAATTAAATCAGAGTTAGTGGTCGTGTAGTCACAAAAGTGATCGTAGGGGTTAAATTTTCTTTTCCCTTAATTTAAGAAGTGAAGGCGCAAATTTTAATTCCACAAAATTTTCATTTTTACTTACATTTGTATCACGATTTTTTTAGCCACTCGTACAAGCTAAAAAATATAAACTGAAATGTTCTGCAGAGCATGATTCAACGTTAGACCGAATTAAAAGCATGCCGTTAACATTGCTCTAATTAACAGACTACACGGAACGGTAGCGTGAATGTTACAAAAATCGCACGAAGCTGCATTCTAGCCGATAAAGCAGCGCGATTAAACATACAAAAGCCATAACAGTATCTCCTCGGTTCCAGCACGATACAAACTTCGATGCAATAAAGTAAAACGCCGACTGCAATTCGACTGTAAAAGGTTAAGAAAAAAGGGGAGGAAAGATAAATGTGTGGGCTGTTTAAATTGCGGGAGTGTGTCACAAGTATACCTGTAATCGTCCTCCGTTAATGAATAGAACACAGGAGAATCGAGGGGAACAGTTCTCATTGGAAGATTACAAAATAGCCTGGCGCATCTAGTATTCCATAACAAAGTCGGTTAACTCAATTACCGTCTCCTTTCTGTTCATTATTGTGCCAGTAAAATCACTGTATTTTAATGCGTCACCCTCGATCCACAGTTACGTAACTAACCTCCGCGTTTCCATAGATCGTTGACACCATAAACTCTATCTTTTATGTCGGAATGTTTGTCCAATCGTACCCATAATCTGCAAACTAGTTTATTCTTCTGCTTTAACTTTCTCCATAATTTCACCTGCAGTTTTAAGTAGATAATGGTAATGTATTAAGTGATAAGCAAGCAGAAATTTCGTAACTTCCTTGTGTTTTATTTAAAAATCGTCGTATAACATTTGAATATGTTCTCCTTCGTTATCTGCCAGTCATAGATTTCATATCGCACACTAATTCAATTTTTTTTTGGTTTTCTATTTCGGGTACAACTGCTATGGCTACTTCGCCTAGAACCTACAATTTTAAGTGGTTTTCAAACGACCGTAGTTACGATATATAACATATTAACTTAGAAAATGTCTGATCAATTAAAAAAGCGACCCTTGAATTTTATTTTCACCGTAACTCCCTCGGAATTTGCCTCGAACTAATTCCGTGAACTGCAATCGTGATCTTTCGTCGTATGTAATACGATTGCCACGATTCGGAGCTGAGAAAGCGGAGATAAAAGTTACCAGGCCTTTCTTTCATTCTCTCGTTCTGTTATCGTTAAAGGTCGAAACTCGCGGTTTGTCGCACTCCTGAAAAAGAAATATGTCAGAGAAGAGACGAAAAAGTGATCGCATGAAAAAATATAGAAATTAAAAATCTCTAAATTTTAAACATTTTTAATTACTGTATTTAAAGATTCGTGGATTTATTATATTTCAAGGTTTAACTTCTCTTCTGTGTAGTCATTCAACTTGCTTTCAAATTACGTAGGAGCTGTTGTTGTGGAAGACTTCCGAATTACCAAGGCTGTAATATAAAAATCATTAATGGAAAATGTCCCACAACCAATTAGAATTCAAAGTCAGACAGATAGATTCACTAATTGCTACTCCCTAATTAATAAAAGAACTCCACAGTCACCATACCTCCTCCCTGTAATATAAAAATCAGTGATGGAAAATGTCTCATAAGCAATTAGAATTCAAAATCAGACAGAAAGATTCACCAATTGCTATTTCCTAATTAACCCCTTGCACTACGATTACTTTTACGACTGTGCGTGCAATAATTCAAAAGGAAATTGCTAAAATGAAAATTTATCAGTGATTCCTGATATATTTTACAATTTAATGCAATATTACTAACATAGAAATATTTTTACTGTGTTGTGTTCCACTGATATTTTCAATTTCATCATTTTTGGGAATCTTCAAAATTTCCTATTCCATCTACCGCATCACGAGTGCCACTCGTTATTATAGTCCAAGGAGTTAATAAAAGAACTCCATAGTCACCATACTTCCTCCTACCCCATTTTCACACCATACATCCCTCTATGATCAGAAACAGAAATTTTAACTTTGCCTACGCAAAGAAATCTGGAAATTACGATTTCAATTACTCCAAAGATCCCCATAAATCATAGACTGCCTCCTCGAATTCCAGAAAGCAAAAACAAACAGCCATATAGCCAGCAGGGAAAGCAAGGTTGACGGGTTAATTCTAGAACTTAATTAAACGATCAAACGTTAATCACGGCTGAAACAGTGGACCGAACGATGAGCGTAGGACTTACAAAGTGCGCTCAACAAGGAAGAGGAACGGTTCGCCAACTTTCCATCCTTCTTCGCCGTTGACTTCCGGCGGCCACTCGTCAACCGTCGTTATTACATAGTTTATTATCGTTTCGTGTTGCGCGTTTACGGGGATAATCGGCGCGTATCGATAATCGGCGTGGAAAATTTATCGTCGGGAGCGGAGGCGCGATCCCAAGAAGCCGTTTTCCGCGTGTAACAGCCAGCTCTCCGAGAGAAGAGAGAAAACGAGAGGAAGCCTCGAGCAGAAGGAGAAAGGTCGGAAGAAAGAGAAACAGAGAGAGTCGAACGGCGGGATTAGAAGTCTACGGTTCCGTTGGGAGAAGGCTCGAGAGTGGCTCGTGTCTTTCGAAAGAGAAACGAAGAGATTGAAAAGAACGGAGAGAGACGGAGGATCAACGAGTGGCAAAAGATAGAGGAGAAAACCAGGTAGAAATCAGAGGCTCCCACCTTCGAAAGAAGGAGAGGGATCGTCGATGACGAGGAGAGAGGGAGAAGGACGAATCGAGTCAGGTAGGCCGTGAGAGGGAGGAAGAAAGGCGCGAGAGCGATCGTCTATAATCGAGTTGACCGTGAAATTTTCATTACACCTTTTCTGAGTTATGCATATAAATAAGGAAGAAGGGAGCGGGATCGGTGCGCCGCGCCGGGAGCGAAGAACGTGGCAATGCCTTTGTTAGCGGAAGGTTAATGGCGAGAGACCCTCGGGTATCTTACGACGCTGACAGCAGTCTCGTTAACGATTACGATAACTCCACGGGCTCCTCTGGGACGCGTAGTAGTCGGCTCGGAGCAATCGCCAGCTTCGGCCAAGGTAGTCCAGAATTCACGGATTGCCGGACTATGCCGGTATAAGTCAAAGCACGGACTGGCCGCGATCGTCGCAGGAAAATTGACAATCCTCGAAGGATACCAATCTGGTCGGTGGCGATCTGGAACACGAGGAGGAACGTCGTTTCGTTTGCCTTAACCCTTTCGAGACGGGTTTTTTTAAAGAAAATAAAAGAGGCAGGTTACATTTCTAATGCTTCGAGTGATGAATTTATTCATTGTGTCAACATCTACCGAAATTGTGGTACTAGATTTTAACACTAGATTTACGGGCGTTAAATCGGTCACGCTTAAATATATTAAATAAGTGCTTTGTAAAAAGAGGGATCAACGGGTAAAGACGAAGATCGGTTAAGTAATTTGTATATTATAAGATACAAGTGAAATATTGACTGTACCACGTCTCTATGAATTTGGAAACCGTTTTTAACACTAGAACAACCAAACCAGTCAAAATGACTGGTACACAATTTTCTCCAAAAATTCTCCAACTTTATAGAAGAGTCATAGAATATATATTCTGCGTCCATATTATAAAACATAAATTACCAAATCGATCATCTTTTCCACCTCTGAATTCCCTTTTTTTCAAAATACTTATTTAATATATTTAAATATAACAGATTTAACGCTGGTAGTTCTAATGTTAAAAAAGTAGGAATCCGTCAATTTGACGGCTTCCGTGAATCTAGTGTTAAGAAATGTAACAATAGAGACCCATTCACAACGAAGCAATGTGCAAGAAATTTTAGCAGATTGATAGCTTCTACGGTTAAACTTGGCTGGGATATATGTGTCCCAACTGTCTCGAAAGGGTTAAGGCTGTTTTATCAGGCGCGATAGGTTGAAATACTTTTTTTGCCACAGTTTTGATTTTATTATTGTGGTAGTATTTTAAGGGATTTAGGTAGATTTAGGGAGTGAGTTTCGAATTATCAGTTTGTGGTGTGTGTATCGATGAGAGGAGGGTTTAAAGACTTGGGTAGAACGGGATTCAGGCTTGGGTCTATGATTTCTAGGTTTGTCGCTGTTGTTTTTCAAACTGCCGAGACTATGATGTATCGTGATACCACTGTTTAAGACTCGAGGCTATATCCTCGCAGCCGTCGAGACTCTCGAAGTGTGTTGTCGATATAGAGTTGGATTAGAGTGTGCACAGGAGTGTGCCATCGAAGGACATTGTCAAAAAATTCGACTTTTACGAATATACGCGCCACAAAGAGACAAACATGACTAATACCGTCTTAAAAGAACCGTTAATAAATATTTCTGAAATCTCTGCTTTGCAATTTATCAATATTTCTCTCTGCTTCATACTTTTCAGCCTCATTAGAAATTCATAAAATTCTCTTCTTACTCTTCCATCGTACTGTTACTTTTTTCCAAGATATATTTTTATCTAAACTTTTTAGTGCCGGAAATTTTTTTTAAATTAATGACAAATCTATTTCAATATTCGTTGAAAATCGTAGGATTAACATTTATCTAACATTATTAGGAAAAATGAATAATTCCTTTACTGATTGTAGCCAGTTGTTAGAAATATAAGGAATTATCATTTCGCCATAGTTTAACATTAAACCTATCGTGGCGGTCAAATGACCGCTTTCTGATTTTTTCTAAAAATTCCCCGAATCGATTGGGCAGCCATTCAGTAAATATTTTAGGTCTATCGTATAAAACAAAAAATACTTAACTGATCATTTTTTTCACCTCTTCAAATCTCTTTTTCCGAAGTACTTATTTCGTATATTTCAATATAACAGATTTGAAGCCGCTAGGTTTAGTGTTAACATAGAATAACGTAATATGGAGCATAAATTGTGTATTCTCAATTATTTGCAATAAAATTACTAATATGATATGAGCAAACTACGTAATAATACGTAATAATTAATAAAAGGGTTAATACTAGATCTACCCGGCCACGCGTTGCTGTGGCTCGGTCTGGTTAATTAGAAAAGAAAAAATAAAGAAAGCGCACGCTGCTTTTAAAAAAAGCACATTTTTACCTGTCACAGGTGTGACATCTATATAATTAGGCATATAAAACCACGCGCATATTCGAACTCAACGTTGTGTCAAAATTTCAAAGCAATCGGTGAAGAACTTACGGAGATTTAAGATTGTGAGCAAACGGAACATTTCGATTTTTATTTATATAGATATTGTAGCAATGACCGCTCAGAAACCGTATTAAATCGTCCCAAACCATCTTAAAACTAACGATCTCGCCACGCTGTCCGTCTAAAGTCTCCGGAATCGTCGGACTTTCACCGCTGTCGATTTCGGCGCGCCCAGTTTCGAGCGCTCGTCATCGATCGTGTGCCGTAACACAGCGATATTACGTTGAGGAACTTTCGTTCGGTAGTTAACGAGCGCTCCTATCCGAGAAAGTTGGCAGAGTCGATTCGGTAATGAATCAAAATCCTCGATGATCGTGCGCTGGCCGATCGACGTCGGGAATCGCCGAGGGTTCGAGTATATTTCTTTTTTTTTCCAGCTGTAACTGTTATGGTCATTTCGTCGTTCATTTAAGTCCTACAGTTGTAGAGGGCTTCTAAGCCACCGAGGTTATATCTTCTTCTTTTATGTAAAAATAAATGTTTGTTTGTTTGTCCCTTATGCATTCCTAAACCGATCATCCGATTTTGATACTTTGATATGTTGTGCACATGCCCGCCGCGGTTTCTGACTTACAAGTTTTGTACTTACAAGACTTGTTAGTACAAAAAAAAAAATTACATATTCAAAAGCACTTCAATAAAAAAAAATTAACACAGAATTGTTATAACGAGCTCTCTTTAAATTCGATTCTTGTAGCAGCGCGCGCGGGGTACAGCTAGTATTAAATAATAATGTAGAAAACTGGCACTGTTGTAGTTAAATTATAGATCATGTCATAACGCTCAAATATATTGTCAATATCACCTGGTCAGTGGTAAAATTCATATCGGACTTCAATTGAATATTTTCTATTGAAGTGTTTCGCCTTTAACTGCTGTAATGATCGTTCCTAAGACTTACAGTTTTAAATGTCTTCCAAACCATCAATACTATAATATATTAAACCATATCTAAGAAAATACCTTGATGAGTACTCAAACTCTACTCTGCTAATTATGACTAGAACCAACAACCACCAGTTTCCAATTTTTCAGAAAAATTCTCCAACAGGCGTGCCGTACAGGAAATATTCCACACTGAATCGATAATCTTTTTCACCCCTGCATTTTCCATTCGCCAAAATACTTATTTAATATGTTTAAATATACCGGATTTAACGTCGGTTGTTCTAGTCTATTAATCCGATAACACCATATCGACCAAAGCCCCCGATACGAGGCTTCTCGGCGATCGAGAACGGGATACTCGATCAACAAGGAATTACGTGTGTCCCAGACACGAGGGACACGCGTGAAAATTAACGGATTTTGTCTGTCACGACGAAATTGTGGCCGTGCGAACGAATACTCGTTGAACGTCGTTCAATTCCAGCGTGACTCACGTACGCCATTATACAATGTACGATACATGGAGAACGCGTGGTGCCGGAGCGTGTTACGTAACGAGGCTTTTGCATTGAAACGTCTTAATTGCTCTTAATGGTGACCGCGCGAGTCAATAACTCGTTAATGATAGTCTCGACGGTTTTTTGTTCGGACTTTTCTATGACGATAATTCAGACGTGAATCCGTGTTTAATGTGGCGCGGAGTTATTTGATAACTTAACTACGAGCGGACGAGGAGACCTTTTTTATGGCGTCGAAGATTAGTGTCGTTTGTTTGGACGGTGGGAAGTGTTTGAATATTTAACCCGCTCCGTTGCCGATGAGAGTGATGGCGATGGTTGCGAAAGGAAAGAATTTTTGCGTTGGAGATGTTTGAAGTGATTTTAAAAAAGTTTACTGTTTGCTGAGGAATTCTTATCGTTATTCTTTTCACTGTTGAAGATGATTGTAGTCGTCGGACATGGATTTACATTGCTTTTAGTAAAGCAATAAGAGTCTTACTGTGGGTACTGAAGTTCAGTATTCAAGAATTCTTTCATTTTAGAAATTTTTATGCAGAATTTCTGTGATTATTAAATCTTATCACTGAGATGTACCCATATATTTGCTATGATCTCGAGTTGAAAATCGAAAAAGATAAACGTGACAGCGCACTATTGTTAACCCTTTGAGGGTTAGGGATGCATGTATGTGGTCTGACAAAAAATCTGATTATAGTTTATCGATGCATATATACGCGGTTAGAGTTAAAAAGTTGAAATATGATTACGCCAATAGTGATTTACAACGTCCATACATTAACACTCTAACTTTTTGATAAAAAGCTGGCTTTTGTTCGCGAAAGAAATGTTTATTTTAAGCTCCATCAGCAAAGGGTAGAAAGTCCCGCAATCAAAATTTAGTATTCTATATTCATACATCTTTCAAAATCATCACCAAAGTCCTCGTTTCTCGAAATGCCAACAATCTGTATTCAAAACTTCCGCACAATTCAAATAATCCCCCGGCTGCACCCTACACAATTTTCCTCCCTCCCTCGATGACCGGATAAGCAGCTAAATACCCCGGTTTGAATTCAATACCCAAAACCCTCATATACACTTTGTAAATCATCATCCACAGAATCCACGTATGCACCCTCAAAATCTCTCATAAAATACCCACCCCCTCCACGTAGATTACCAAAGTTTCCCTGAAAATTCGACAACTTTCAGACCCGTCCCCGGAACCAGACCATAAGATAATCCAAAAGAGATAAATGCAAAATTATTCCCGTCGTTTTCGAGCACGAATCTAGTCCCAGGAAATTACGAGGCGAGCGGGGGCAAAACCGTAAGGTAATTCCCGAGCCCGGAGAGATTCGTCGGTGGGCGAGAGACGTATCCCACCGGCGGCCACCCGAAAATTAACGACCTCGCGAACCGGCTAAGACTCGGTAAACGAAAACTGGCCAATTTTTTTAAGCCGGTCGTTAAAGCCTCGTCCACACGCCGCCTCTTTCTACCTCCGTGAACCAACGAGCTCAAGACGCGTGCGTGAGCACGTTTTGCGCTCGGCTACAACAGGGGCGGATTCGTGCTTTCTGTAAGCGGAATCGCGTGATGTTTTTTTTTTTCAAAACGTTACTCTTTGGAGTTTGGGAGTTTTTCATGTTTCTGGAGTTACGGTGGTGACGGGAATTAGTATTCTCTGTGTTATCAATCTATTGCTACATATGTACAAATTTCAAAGTCGAAACTAAATCAATAAAAAATTAATTACAGCAGAATTCTCAAGTACAGCTCGTCATAATTTTATGTCACAACAATTTTTTTTACATTTCTGAACGTATATTTAGACATTAAAAACGAATATTTCTCATTTCTCCGTCATAACTTCTTCGACATCGTCGATTACTTCGCCGTACACCGATCGTTTCGTCCATTTCCAGACCGTCAAGGCTATAATATGCATATTACGTGGGAAAAATTCCCCCGAGATGACAAGTCAAGAGGATTCGAACTTGACCTCACTATTTCCATGTCCGAGAGTCTACCTCCGTCACCGTAACTTCAAAAAGTTTCTTTTTTTACTTCTCGCCGTGCTTGCCTAATGCAACACGACACGATCTGTCGTGAAAATGTCGTAAAATAAAATTATCTTCCTATTCAAGCCTTGTTATCGAACGGAGCACGAGGTTTCACAATATTCTCGAGGCATGTACCTGATTCGATCTATACACACGTACACAATCATAGGTCAATGTCATTTAAATGTAAGGGAAAATGGGCGCGCGATTTCAGCTATTACGTAACTGTTATTCTAAACAGTTTCAGTCGTCGAGGTTTATTTGTCTTTCCGGACTTATTTTCTACGGATTCATTGCCAGATTTTAGATATCTATGCGTTTATTGAAAATATTAGTGTAAAAAACAGATAAGATATTTAAAGGTTTAATTCTTATTATGTAACAAGGAAGATTAAATACTTCTACTTAGGTTCCACTTTCTGAATTGATATTCGCAACGAATTTGCATAAACTGTCGTAATCTACTTGCTACATTTAATATTGGAATTCAAGACGATTAATCAAGTACATTTAGATATATCAGATAAATAAGAGATCAATGAAAGCGGGGAGAATATTGATCGATGTAGTCGTCCTTATCTTACAAGGTACACGCAGGAAATCAGAACACTCGTAGTCTTGCAATTAGAGGGATTTTGCAAAAATTAAGAACTTAAGAAATTAATACTAGAACCACCGGCGTTAAATCTATCATATTGCAAAATATTAAATAAGTACTTTGAAAAATGAGGAATCAAGAGGCGGAAAAGATAATCGATTCGGTGATTTATGTTTTTTAAGATGGACGTAGAAAATTTATTCTAAGACTCTTCTATAAACTTGGAGAGTTTTGGAAAAAATTGTGTACCAGTCATTTTGACTGGTTTGGTAGTTCTACAGCTAAGAATCTACTGGTAACTTTCAACTTATTAAGCAGATAAATCTTACTCGACTCATACCAAACTTACAAGTTACTAATTAACTGCAACTTATTCAACTTCCACCAAACTTACAACTTATCAATCAGATGAGACTCGTTCAACCTTTACAATTCTTCTCAACATTCTTTGAACCTCTTTCTTGAAGAACTTTATTTTTCTTTTCCAGTCGATAAAAGCGCCTTTCTATTGTCAATTCAACGACGTTCACAGGGCAGCCAAAAGACTGGTAGGACAATCAAAAGACTCAGGACTTACCCTTGATATCTCCCTTAACCCTTTGCACTCCTTAATTTTTTGTCGTCCACCAACAACTCCTAAATTAATTTGCAAAATATATAAAAAAAGGGGGCCTCAGTAAAAGGTTGCATTACAACAGAAATTGTTATTATTATTGTTACTATTATTTTAAATATTGTGAATCCAGCTCGACATTAAAGTTGTCGTAAGAAATGTAACGTCGAGCCACCCTCGACATAGGAGTGCCAAGGGTTAAAGTTGAAAACAGTCACTAACGAATTACAGCGATCTTCTTAAGTAGGTCTAATAAATATTTGTGCAAAGTTTCATCAAAATCGGAGTATACCAGCTCCCGAACTTCCCTTGTCACTGTAAAATCTGAAATGAATATCGCTCTGTAAAGTGAGGAACCACAGCATAAATTCGCACACCGCTGAATCGGCCTCGACGGCCGTTAAGTGAGACGTCCAAGTGGCATTTTTTCTCCGGCAGGAATCGCCGGTATAAATACGCTTGTTGTTGGCTCGGGCCCATAAATATGGAAATTACAGTCGAAATACAAATACTTCTTTCGATTTTAATAGCTCCCCTCCTCCCGCGCCTCGAGTATCGATAATGATCCGATAGAGAACGATACAACAATGCCGGCAGCGTTCTTACGCAAGAATCGTAAATTAGACGCTGGCAGAAATCGGCACGGCCAACGAATCGTTCCCTTGCGTTGTATCGATCGATCGATTTTCCATCGTATTTCTTCCCTCGCTCGCTATCTCGATTATTCTCGCGTTTTATCTCGCGGAACTCTCAATCCATCGAGCGGGGTGTATACTTAAAGTGGCGATCAGGTACGGGGATGAACTCGGAGAGAAGAAAAAATGGGGAGGAAATGTTTGCGCGAGTTTCAGCGTTGATTGACCTGATTCTGAGATGTGTTTTGTTCTGGAGTTGTATTTGTCGATAACTTTTTTCATTGCTTATTTTGAATTATTTTGTACAATTTTTATACTTGATTAACACTAGAACTACCGATGTTGTGGCTTTTATATTTAGACGTACCGAATAAGTACTTTGGAAGAAGAGAAATCAAGAGGTGAAAAAATGATCAATTAAGTAATTTATGTTTTATAAGAAAGAAGTGGAATATTTACTGTATGGCTTCTCTGTCAGTTTGGAGAATTTTTAGAAAATATTCGGAACCGGTTATTTTAACCGCCTTGATAGTTTGAGTCTTAATTTGTATTTTAACCCCTTGCCCTACGATTACTTTTGTGACTGCCTCCGCAATAATTGAAAATTAAATTGCTAAAATAAAAATATGTTAGCGATTCCTGATATATTTTAGAATTTAACGCAATATTAATAATATACAAATAATATTATCGTGTCGTGTTCCACAGATATTTTCAATTTGATAAGTTTTGAGAAGCTTCGAAATTTCCTCTTCCATCACCGCATCACGAGTGTCACTCGTTGGAGGTCAAAGGGTTAATACTTTAGTCACCGGTTGAGTTTTGTGAAATCTTTCGCCTGTAATTTAACGTGTTAATCCACTCCCTCACTGGAATCATCCTGTACCAAATCTGAAAAATCACCCTACCCCAAAAGCACCTGCAGCCCCAAAAACTCAACAGCCTCCACATTCGTCCCAACTCCATTTCCAATTTTTCCTCCAACTGCCGCCAATCCCATAACCCAAGGTACACCTCGTGCACCGTGTTCCTCCCGCACCCACAAAACTCTCGTCCTTTCCCCATTAAAGAAGCAAGAACCCGCAAAGTGCATCGTCTATCCACGATCTCATAAAACCGCAGCCGAAAGTTCGGTCACGTGTAATTATCTCCGATGCGAGGGAGATAATCGCGGCTCATGATTTATAAATTTCTAGTTTTGTTTCTCGAGCCCGGCCGATCAAGATACCCATGAGATATCGTTACTCTTACGGTGCTATTGTGCTGCTAGATTAATTCGCGGCAATAAATTCTTCGTTTCGCGCTCGCGCACGCTCGCCTGCACACGCTCGCACGCTCGCGCGTTTAAGTGATACAAATGAGTTCGATATTCAGTTAAATATCTGCTAACTGTTTCGGCAGGCCAGTCCGCCCCTGAATCCGGCCGTACGATCGCCTTGAAAAATGAGGCCGTCGTTGCGGGCCGCGTATTTAATGGAATTAAAGCTCGCCGAGATGTACGCGATGGAAGTGCAATCGCGTTTCTTTCCTCGGTGCAATATGACGCCCGTGTTATCGATGACTACGTTTCTCGCTTTAATTTCGAACCCCTTGCGCCCACCGCCGTGACCTGTTCGCGCTCGTTGCTTTCGCGGTTTGGTCTCGTAACGTTGCCGAGCTTTATTTTCCTTTCGGCCCGGGACCCCTTTCGTCGCTGTTGCCACGGCAATTCTCGGATTCGATGGTCAACGTTGAGAACTACTTCGGGCCGCAATATCGGCAGCCGTGCTTGCCTTTTTACGAGGCGACGTGAGCCGCTGAAATCGTCGCTGTTATGGCCATGACGCACCGGGGTATCGTTTTTGGTGGGGGCGGAATTCGAGTATTCTGGGTGGCTGATGGGTGTTGAAGTTTGAGATTCTTGTTAGGATGTGGCGGAATTAAGTGGATCAGTGTGGAGGAATGTTGCTGATGTCGGAGTAGTTGTTGCTAATATTTTATTACACAAAAAGATACTTTTTTTATTACACAAAAAAAACTTTGTAAAGTGAGAGACCAGAAACAAGGCACTTGGGACGGAAGGGGAGATTGCTCTCGCACCGCCTGTCCCCGCCATGTCGGTCCTGGAAACCAGAGATCGACGAATGACAACCGAAAATAAAACACTCCTTTCGTCGTTCACATGACGACGAAACGAATGTGCGGGTCTCTCTTGCCAAAAGCGCGTCAAAATCGAAAATGCGCGAGGGAGAGGAATGTCCCTATCCGTCGGGCGAATCAGAGAAAATTACCTCTCAAGTGCCTTGTTTCTGGTCCCTCGCTATAGCTAACTCAGTTAGCTGCAGTTTATTTGCACCATTGCGGGCAGAGACTTTTTTTTAAATATTGAGAGGTAATCATTTATTTGGCGATAAAAAACCACCTTTTTATCGAAAATTCATAGTGTTAATGTGTAGAAGTTATAAATTATCATTTGCGTAACGATATGTCAACGGTCACATTTATCTGTTTATTGAGGGATGGAGGAAAATTGTGTAGGGTGCACCCAGGGAATTATTTCAATTGTGCGGAACTTTTGAATAAATATTGTTGTTAGTTTGAGAGACTAGGACGTTGCTAATGATTGTGAAAGATGTATGAATGCAGAATACTAAATTTCGATTGCGGGAATTTTAACACGTTGCTGACGGAGCCAAAAAATAAACATTTCTTAGGTGATCAAAAGCCACCTATTTATCAAAAAGTCAGAGTGTTAATGTATAGACGTTGTGAATCACTATTAGCGCAATGATATTTCAACGGTTACATTTCAATTTTCCAACTCCAACCGTGTATACATGGTCAAACAAACTGTAATCAGATTTTTTCTCAGACCACATATATGCGTTCGCCGTCTTCAAAGGATTAATTATAGTGTAACAGTTCTCGAGTTATTATTTTCTTCCACGTACATTGTCGATCCGTTCCACCGCGAGGCGGTATCATCGAACGACATTCCCGATGGCGGGAAATCGTATGGAAACATCGCGTTCACCTTGCCTGGAAATACCGGCCTCGGATGTTGGTTTAACGCGATCATCCGCCGCCTTCGCCGTCTCTGTCGGCGATCTCCCCGGTATTGCTCGGATCGGGTCTCGATCGCGAGAGCACGGTCGGTGCTATGCATGCGTGGGGGCAAGCTCATTTATTTACCGAGGATCAGTATTGGCAGGTTGTAATTTAC
The DNA here is from genome assembly GCA_963989415.1 of Cerceris ruficornis. Taxonomy (NCBI): domain Eukaryota; kingdom Metazoa; phylum Arthropoda; class Insecta; order Hymenoptera; family Crabronidae; genus Cerceris; species Cerceris ruficornis. The sequence continues at coordinate 27,312,562 of OZ022519.1, forward strand.
AAATGCTGAGACCCGCTGGATTTATCGGCACTCCGCTACCCTCTCATTACAACCCTCTGCCCTCCGTCATCTTCTCTTTTGGCCCTCATCCTTCTCCCCGACTACCTCCCTCCCCGGCGCGGCCCTCGCCGTTCTCCACGTCTCCTCGCTCGTTACATTTTCACCCTCCAATCGGCCGGCCTTGGTACAACTCCGGCGCGCTCGTGATTATCGTCAATTGACCTACACTCGATTGAAATACATAATAAAAGAAGAAGGTAGAACGCACGACTCGACGACCCGAAGATCCGATCGGTACCTCTCTCTCCGTCCTCGTTCTTCGGCTCGCCTCGTCCCTCTTTCGATCCTTCGCCACCGGCGATGCTTCGAGCGCACCTCCGATGCTCTTCGTCTGCTCTCTTTCTCTTGCCTTGTGATCTTTCTCCTCTCTCTCTTGCTTTCTCTCTCTCTCTCTCTCTCTCTCTCTCTCTCTCTCTCTCTCTCTCGCGCTTTTATAGCGCGCCGTGGTACGCGACGTTATCATTGATAATTCCTCGGTGGTCGGCAAAGCGAGAAAGAGGAAGGAAAGGAGCACGGGAGACGGAGAAGGAACGGTGGTAGCGGAGCCTGGCAGAAGAAGTTGCGAGGAGTTTGCGTGCCGACGGTGCGTCGAGATAGCACGGATTATCGCCATATCCGATAATAGAGTCGGAGAGGTTCGAGTAGGCCGATGATCGTATATGGAAAAATCTCTACGAGCAACAACCGGTGCAGCCACGCCGGTATAATCGAGCGGATATACGTTTCTACGAAACCCTGGAGAAGCAACCGGATGCGAGAGAGATCACCGGCTGTTCGCGATTGCTTTCTGCCTTTTTCGCGGACTGTGCTTCATTGCATTTTTCACGATTCGAGAACACGAAATGGGGATAATTGAGGATTTTTTTTAATTTTTACAACGTCGTTGGTTGCCGCTGATCTTTTCGATGGGGTGAACAAGTAGGGTTATTTGCTGGATAGGTGGTTGTTGATATTTTTTAAATTACAGGGTCGATGACAATAGTTTCTTTGATAACTGCGTTTCTAAAGTAGCTTAGGAAACATTGATAACCTAATATTTGCCTCGCAGAATATCAGAAGCATCTGGTTGCAGTTATTCGCACGTTTCCTTGAATTCTTCGGGGGTAGTGCGGAAAGTTTGCTCCTTTAGTTGCAATTTTCATACGCACAGGCTAGACAGTGTAAATTGAGCTTTATTAAACGACTTTGCTCTTGCAAGAACAAATTGTATCAGTTGCGAAACTTACTTGCAATCTCTGCACCTGACTGGTACATAGACTGCACAATATTCACCCTTTACTCCTACAAAACTCAATCAGCATCTTTCTCCCAGTTTATTTTTCTGCGTTCCTACAGCTATCAGACATTTCACACGGAACGATTACATTTTTAATTATCGAAAAACACCACTCCATCCATCGCTCCAATATTTTCACACCTTAACCCCTTGCCGTGCAATAGCGAGTGCCACTCGTGATGCGATAAATGGAACAGGACATTTTTAAATTTTTCAAAAACTATAAAAAGTAAAAATATCATTGTGTCGCGATACGATGAAAGTATTTCTATGCTATTAATATTGCTATTAAGTTATACGCTATATCAGAAATCGGGGATAGATTGTTATTTCGGTAATTAATTCTGAGCTATTGCGCATTCAGTCACAAAAGAAATGGTACGGCAAGGGGTTATCTTTTCCGGAATCATTGGGGTATATATAATCCAAAGAAGGTCTAATAACTAATAATTTGTAACTACGAAATTCAATAAATTTCGGTATTTTATACCACTTTACGTCCATTTCATGAAAACTTGCAAAAAGATATGTTGATCGGAATGTAGTCCTGCAAAAGGGGTACTGAAAGGGTTAAAATTCTACTCAGACTATATTAACACGTTGACTGCCAGGGCGGTCACCGGTGACCGGCGCTACTGAATGCAATGAAATTTCATGACTTTTAAATTGCAATATTTAAGAATCTTGTAATATATTCAATATTTAAATATCGCCGTTAAAAAGATAAAGTTCTGCTGAATATATATCCACCTGTGGCTTTGAAGTTTCTGCTTCATAAAAATGTGAATTTAACCCCTTGCCCTACGACTTTTTTGTGATTGCCACCACAATAATTCAGAATTTAATTGCTAAAACAGAAATTGATCAGTGATTCTCGATTTATCTTATAATTTAAGGTAACATTAATATTGCAGGAATAATATTATCGCGTTGCATCTCATTGATATTTTCAAATTCATAGGTTCACAAAAACTTGAAAATTTCCTACCCCATTTACCTCATCACGAGTGTCACTCGTTATTGTCGGGCAAAGGGTTAATATTAGGGGGACCGGAAAGTAACGCCCTTTTTTTACATTAAATTCAGACAAATAAACTTGCAACAAGTTTTTATTTTTAACGAATGATGTCATCACCCTTGTTATCGACAACCTTTTGTCATCTAGTGTACAAATTTTCAATGCCGGATCGATAAAAATCAATTGCTTCTTGAACAAAATATCTAGAGAAACAACATTACGTTCCGGTCCCCCTAATAGAAAAAGTTTCACTTCCGTAGAAACGATGAAACTAGCGAAATACCGGTGGCGTTCAACCACATCCAAAGTTCATCCCCGAAATATCGCCCAACCCTCTCCTCAAATCATTCTAACCATAAACCCATCAATTTTTCCATCACCTTCCAACATCCTCGCGCTAGACATCATCGAAACATCGCGAGAATGATTTCTAACTCTTCCATCCCTGACTATGATACACGATACACGTTCCCCATTAGCGTCTTACTCGCAGCACATGGGTTTCCTACGGTGAATGCGTCGAAGGAAGAATTATTTTCGTCGCTGTCAATATCTCGTCACTCTCGTTAGAAAAAACCAGCCGTGCCCCCCAGGAAAGATTCTACGACTCGGATGGACGTGTTGGACGTGCCTCTTCCTCCTTTTTTTCCACCTCTTCGTTGGAAGAGGAGCAGAGTGTGTAAAAGGCGCGAAAGTTCCTCCGTAGGAACGGTATCAAAAAAGGAATCGCTCGAGACTAACGATCGGAGTGTTCGTGACTGTCGTAAATAGATGGAATATCCTATAAGGTAACCCTTTGTTAATGAAGGCTCCGAGAGCTCCACGGGATTTCGCGACTCGCGTGCGTTAAGAGAGAGAAAGATCGGTGGAGCAGATTCACCGAGGCTAGGCGTATCGCTCCTCGCCGGGATACGAGCCTCCGAGGGCGCCGTTTCCTTTAACCCCTTCAACTTTAGCCTCGATGCGTCGCAGCGATTTAAGCGTCTCAGTTTTATCGACGGGCTTTTCGGTGGATCGCTTCTCACGACTGGATCACCTTTACGGTGATTCTTTCGCGATGATTGCGTCTGCAAAGCTTGGAGGAGTATTTGGTTTCCGATCGATCTGGGATGGAAGGAAGATTTTGAGGGGCTACGGTGGGTACGGAGGAAAAGGTTCAGATTCGGAATTAATGGGACCGAGATCAAATGCTTCTCCATCATTTCTGGGAAAGTTTTTCTGGGTGATATGTGTTTCATTGCCTCGGTGGATTAGGACCCATCTGAAACAGTGGGTCTTTGGCAAACTAACTGTGGCAGTTAAAGTCAAAAGGTAGTATAGGGTCCGACTGAACTAACAAATTCGAAAATATTAAAATTTAGAAGTTATACGAAACGTTGAATTCAATAGCGCCGGTCACCAGTGACCACCATGGCATTCAACGTGTTAATGTATCAAAGTATAACAAACTTAACGTCAAGAGATCTTGAGTTAACCCTTTGCGGACGGAGACCTTTTTGAATATTGAGAAATAATCATTCATTTGGCGATCAAAAAGCACCTTTTTGTCAAAAAGTCAGAGTGTTAATGTATAGAAGTTATAAATTTCTATTTGTGTAATCATATTTCGGTGGTTATATTTTAATTTTTCAACTCTAACGGTGTATACATGCACCGATAAACTATAGTCAAATTTTTTTCGGACCGCATATATGCGTCCGTCGTCCTCAAAGGGTTAATCCTTTCGATACTTCTGGTGACTATAGTCATCCGCCGCATGACACTGGCTGGGTACTATCGGTGACTATAGTCACCCGTCGAAATTTCAAACGAAGACTTAAGTACTAGTTCATATTTTGTAATTGGATATTTTTTAAATACCGTAATGTATGTCCCTATCCGTCGGGCTAATCACAGCAAATTACCCCTCATGTGCCTTGTTTCTGGTCCCTCGCTATATACAAATCATCCACACTCACTAATTCAAGAAATTGATACTATTTACGGGTGCAAAAATTCCGTTCCTACAGTAGGAAGAAAATAGAAAAGATCTGAAATTTCAGGGGTAAATTCGAAAGTTGGAAACTAGCCGAGCACAAAGGACATCTGTTACCGGATACTTACTTTTTCAAACCACAGTGTTTTCTAGAAATTGTAGCCCCAAAAGGGCAGCAAATTCACGACAGATTGACCGCAGATTTCTAATTGCAAATACAGCGTAGAAATTGAAAACTTCGAATCTCAAAGTGCACAAATCTGATCCGTCATCCGATCCTCGAAACCCCATTGCCCCAAGAAACAATCCAAGTCCACGGAACAACGTCTCGCCTCCCATAGCGTTTCTCTCTACAAGGAGTTCCCTTCGCTCCGAATGTTCGCCGATTCAATAATAAAGTCCACGAACGCGCGAGGGTACCGATACGACCCGACACTCGGCTATCTCATCGAGCACGTACCGTTCGATTCTTGATTTTGCGATCGTGAGAATAAGCCAGCGGAGTACTCTGGTAAGCGGAATGCTCGATTTTTCGCCGATCCTCCTCGCCGTCCTTTTGCCGATAACGCTTATAGACACGTATATACGCGACTCTCTATGGCGAAACGCGGAGGAAATAAAACGATGCAACAGGACGAGGACGAGGACGACGACGAGGGACTTTGCTAACAGTAAATTCTTTTTCCCCGTGGCAAAAGCGCGCTTATGAAAACGCGGCCAGAGTCCTCTCGATTGCGGAGCGGCTTCCGGATACGAGGACGTAATAACAGTGATACAGCGATAGCGCTTAGAATCGCCGGTAGTGATATAGTTGCTGGCAAAATTGCACGTTGGACGCGCGTATTACGAGCTAATACCTCGCGCGATAATCTCATTGAGCCTTGAAGAACGAAGGCAAACAGAGCCGTCTCGTCAAATCTCGAGATTGTTCGTGCGAATTTCTATTCGCATTTAAATCGCGCGACGTTCCGTCTCGTTTACGGACAAGTCTGTAAATGCGATCGGTACCGGTGCATACCGGAACAACGTCCTCGTGCCTTTACGCCAATGTGTACAGAGTACTCGAACGTTCGACAGGAAGAGAGTCAAAGACACTGTTCTGCCCACGATAGAATTCTCTCGTCGATGGAAAAAGTATTCGGACGAGAATCGATATCGTAGAGTTGCTCTCGGCGGTGAAGGTTTGCCGGCGATGGTTGCAGCGTGGCATCCAGCGTGGATGGAACGGTGGATCCAAGCATGGATCCAGCATGAATCCAGAGAGGGAGAGGAGTATAAGAACGGACGATGGTTACCGCACGCAGAAAACTGGACGCGAGCCGTACGGCTTACGGTCGAGTAGCTGAAACGAGTGGATGCCTCGCACAGGTATTCACCGGCGGCGTTAAGCCCTATGTTACGCCGACAGTTCGATCAGGGAGTCGCGGCGCAGTGCCGTAAATAGGCGAGGTAATCGGGCGCATTCGATTCCACGAGACTCGAAGGGCTCTCGGGGATACGGACTTTCGGCCGTTTAACCCTATAACCGTGTAGCCATGGCGGGCCCAAAGAACGAGTCTCTCCACCTACTTGGATCCTTCCGTCTCTCTCTCTTGGTCTTTGCTCTTTTCTTTCTTTCCTTCCGAAGACTCGTCTTCCTCCTCGTTTCCCTTCGTTCCTCTCTCACCGTGTATTCCTTGGTTTCTCTCGCGCTCGCGTTCGCCTCGGTATCACATGGCGCACATGCATGCATGCATGCATGCATGCATTTCGAAGCGAGGATGGCTCAACTCTCGGTTCAGGCCAGGGTCTCGGCTTTCCTTCTCTTCGCGGAGAAGAGAACCGCAGCTCGTTAAAAAGTTGCCCGACCGGTTGGGCGCTCGGTGCTGACTCTGCTGTGGTCTACGACCCGACACCCAACACACTCCGGGGCCCGTTCCCGTACAACCTTGCGGGCCCGTGTTCCTATACGCGGCAGGGTAAAGCCTGAAACTCGCTGCCGCGTGTGTACCCTTGCACACGGACCGAGAGAGCCGGATATTCACTACACGCGGATGAACATCATTGAAGGCTCTCCTCTTCTCTTCTTTTCTCTTCTCTCCTCTCCGCTCTTCTCTCCTCTTTGCTTTTCTCCTTCTTCCACCCTTTTACCTTCCTTTTCCTCTTCCTTCTACCTGTCTTCTCTTTTTCTTCCTCCCTCTCCCTCCTTCCTTCACCTTCCCACTTCCTCTCTCGCGGTACCTCTTCCCTCCTCCCCTCGCCCTTTTCCTATCCCTCTCTCGTCGATTCCATGCCTTACTTCTACGTACGTTTCGACTATCTCCACCGTAGGATGTACCTCGTCTTTTATACTCACCTTCACCGGTATTCGGCTCTGGCTTCCCTCTCGCTCGCTCCACCTTATCCTCTTCCTCCCCTTCGCTCCGTACGGTCCTTCCTTCTCCCTTCCTCCCGCAATTGAAATACGGGCATGCCATGCGCATACACGCGAAAAATCCTCATGCGAAACTCTCCTCTCCGCGGCTTCGCTCCTCTCGTCGTCGTTTCGTTGAACCAAGTGCTTTTCCCGATGCATCGTCCTAAGAGATCGCGCGTTTTCACCGATCGCTCCACCGTTATCCGTCTCGTGATTCTGCTCGTGTTTTCGTCCGCCGGACTTGTTCTCCCTTTCTTCCTCTCCTGTTTGTCCGGTAACGGCCACTTTCGGCCCTCTTCTTTATCCGTGGTAAACTTTTTCCCTCTTTCTCTCTCTCTCTTTCTCTTTCTCTCTCTCTCTTGTGCTTGGTTTCTCTCTCATTCTCTCCTTTTTCTCTCCTTCCGACGTTATCCTTCGTGTATCCTACCGCGAAGAAGATACCGATGATCATGCGCTGGAAATTCCACGCGGATGAGCATCCACCCGAGATTCTTTTACGTTTCTTGCAACTCTTCCCGCCCCTTTCTTCTTCTTGCCTCGCGCGTCGTATTATATTGTTTGATTTGTTCCGACCGTTTCGAGCAGTCGATCGGGGCCGTTGTTTTCGATCGTTTTGCCGGGCCGTTATGCTTTTCGAATTCGCTCCGCTTCTTATTTCACCTTCGTGGCGGCCCTATCGCACTCCGCTCCTCTGATAGCGATCTTCGCCAATGACTTTTAGCGACGATTGTTCCAGCTTGTGGAACAATTGTTGACGAACGTTGCAAAATGTAGCACAATTGTTGACGAACGTCGCGGAATGTGGAACAATTGTTGACGAATGCAGCAGCTTGTGGAACAGTGATCTGGAGAACGGTTAATTATTTTCCGAATGTTGATGGATCATCCTTGGCAATATTTAACTGCTACGATCTTTTTATTTATTAGGGGGACCGGAAAGTAATGTCGTTTTTTACATTAAATTCAAGAAAATAAATTTGTATCAAGTTTTTATTTTTAACACTAGATTTACGGGGTGGAAATCTGTTACATTGCAATATATTAAATAAGGACTTTGGAAAAAGAGAGATCAGCCGGCAAAGATCATAATTCGTTAAGTCATTATTGTATTAGAAAATACAGGTGAAATATTGATTATACAGCTTCTCTGTAAATTTGAGAAATGTTTATAAAACAAGTAAGAACCCGTCAATTTGACGGCTTCCGTAAATCTAGTGTTAATGAATGATGTAAGCACCCTCGTTATCAGCAACCGTTTGCCATCCGGTGTGCAAATTTTCCATGCCAGATCGATAAAAATCAATTGGTTTTCGAGCAAAATATCTAGAGAAACGACGTTACTTTCCCGTCCCTAATAGATTGTATACTTTATAATAAATATTCCTTGGTGTGGCGATGAATAAACTTCGGTCTAACGAGGGTCTGCGGGTTTGGGAGGGTTCAAAATCCGTGGAAGCTCCGTCGGCATTTTGGACGAGTTTGAAATTACCAGGATTATAATACACCTGTCGTACGATACACATGACACAGCTGATAACGAGAAAATTTGAAGATGAATGAAATCTAGAACTGCAGAAGCTTACCAAATTACCGTAGTTTCTACCTGTCGCAAGAGAAAAATAATTCTAACTGCGCCACGTAAGATTGAAACTCGATTCTGCCTCTAAGTTTCCACCGCTCTGTTTTCAACGATACATCGACGGATCCTTGTTTAAAAAATTAAAAATCCACTCAAACCACCCTAACTTAAACTAACCACGCCAATCAAAAATATCCTCCAAGACTCCCTCGTCTTGTTGCAGCCGCCAAAACTTTTTAAACATGTCGCCTCGAAACGACGTAATAAACAATTTATACGACAATTTGCCAGCGTAATTTACTTGGTAAAAGCGTAAAATCGTAGTTTGTCGCCTGGCGGTTGCTTCGCCGTTACCAAATTTGTCTGTCGCGCGAGTGTTTGAGATAGTACAATGTACCGGGGCTAAAGGGAGCGCGAAACTTTGATAATCCAAGTTATGCGCGAGAGGTCAAAGTAGCTTATCGTGCCTGGCATCCCAGACGTGGTATCCAACTTGCTGCTAAAATTTCCACGGGAATGGAGCGGGGCTTTTTGCACCGATTCCATACGTTCTTCGGCGGATCGGTCCGTCGAGGACTTCCGGAATGGCGGAGGATCGAGGATCGATGAGCGGAAACATAGTGAAACGGTCGTAAAGATCGCGAACGTTCTGTTTCCCTTCCTTTCTTTTTATCTTTCGACTTCGATCGCTGTGGTCATTTTGCTTGAAACCTGCACTTTTTGCATGGGGCCGCAGTCCTTGCGTCATTCGGTATAGCAAATCGTGGAAGTAGCAGGAAAAATTTCTCAGAGATGATGGGGATTTAACCCTTTCAACACTGAATTTCATTTCTTCAGAAAATGGCTAATTTTTAGCAGTGTATATTTTGTGACACAGGAAATGGAATAAAAATACGACTGAGAATGAAATATATTTTTTTTTATTTCGGGAGTTTTCAGATTTTCTGCTGGGATAGCATAGATCCTAGTATGTTACTGCTGCGATATTTTTAACCCAGCAGTAAATATTGTCATATAAACAAAATAATATATGGAAATAAATTGTACAATAGTAACATGAAAATTATATGATAATGTTTGGGATATAAAATATCCCAGTAGTGTTGTAAGGGTTAAACTTACAATTTCAAATGAGTTCTAAACCACCGAGGCTATGATATGTCAAATAATAAATCAGAAAAATTTCCCAGAGGTGATAGAGAGTCGAACTTACTATTCCAAGTAGATGCAAACCACCGAGGCTATGATATATTAAATAATAAATGAGAAAAATTTCCCAGGGGTGACAGAGCCGGATTTTACCTGGGGTCCACTGATTGCAAGTTCGAGTCGATACCTCTTTACCCACCATAGACCCCAATTTGAGTCTTTAAATCCATAACCACCCTTCACTCTACCCTCTATTATCTTTACTGTCTATTATCACTCATATTATTGTTTGCTATTCCGACTTCAACTTCAACGGTCACTTCCCCTAGAATCTACAGTTCTGTGTCCCCTCCGAGCCAGGGACACCATGATACATTAAGCAATAATTCAAGAAAAATCTCCCAGAGCTAACGGGTATTTGAACTCGGCCCACTAATTGAGAGTCCAAGGCTTTAACATCATGCACACCGTAGCCCCCCTTCTTTTTTCTTTCGACGACCAATGATCCGACATTTTTCACTCGTCTCCTTCGTCCTCGCCGGTTTCCCCGTGCGCAAGGTGGACGAGAATCGCGACTCGGTATCCGAGAGAGCAGACCCTTGGACATCGTCGAGGAAGAAGTCGCGTGCAAAAAACTTTACTCGGAACTATGAAGCTATTCCTACATGTTCGACAGCGTTCGTTAAGGTACGATGGCCGAGGATCGTCTGACCCTTTTAAGTATCGGTAACCGCGACAGAAACCCTTTGTAAGGCGCTTCTTGCACGGCCCGTTTCTTTCCCTCGGTCTGACGCAAGTGTAAATTTATAAGATATCTCGTACACGGATAAAAGAATACGGAACCCGCCGACACTTTACTGCCTCTGTTTTCTGATATTTTAGTATCCGCTTTACAAGCACCGTAATTTGCAGTATCTCCAATAGTACGTTACGTCTTGCCATTTCTGCGATCTTCTGTCTTCCTTTTCTCCGTTGCGCTCTCTCTTTCTCTTTCACTCTGTTAATTTATATTCATACGTCTCAGTCTCTTTTGCTTTCTCTCTCCCGCCGCCCTGCTTTCTTCATCGCCCTCGCGAACGACCCGCGAATTTCCTGACTAATGGTTTTCGTCTTCTTCTTGTTTCAGGTATGTGTAGCAGCGCTTTAAAGGGCTTTTTAATGACGACGTTTTCAGGTAATTCGTGTAATTTCAACTCGTTGCCTTTTTGCAAATTTGAATTAACTCTTTAGTCGTAAGAGCGCGCTAAACGTAGTGCGATTTTTCACACGCAAATTTCTTCTGGGCTACTGGAAGATTATATATCGCGGGCTTGCGAAGTATCGCAATTCGGATCAAATTTGTTTTTAAATACAAGTAGCGTCGAATTATTCCACTTCGTTTTGCAAACATGCAATGTAGAAGGAGAACACTGCCAACTGGCCGTCATTTTGATCTTTACGATGCAACGCCAGCTGGTATGGCAGTTTGCTAAACTTTATTTTGCCAGGTTCAGGTAAATTTGTTATTCGAGACAATTAATCGATTGGATTCGTCCAATTAACCCCTTGCCGTACAATTTCATCTGTGACTGCCTTCGCATTAATTTAGAATTAAATTGGTAAAATAAAAATTGATCAGTGATTTTTAATATATCGTGCAATTTAACATAATATTAATATTATAGAAATAATTTGATCGTGTCACATCTGACTGACATTCTCAATTTCTTAGGTTTTGCAAAAGTTGAAAATTTTCTATCCAATTTACCGTATCACGAGAGTCACTCAAGGGGTTAACATCGAAGACAGAATTTGACGAAAGTACGGTATCGCGAAGAACACGAATTCCAAGGTGAAACACGGCCGGTGCTTTGATAAGCATCGCAATTCGGATCAATTGTGTTTTTAAATACAAGTAGAGGCGAATTATTGCACTTTTTTCGCAAACATGCAATGTAGGAGAAGAACGCTGTTAACTGACCATAATTTTAATCTTTACGATGCAACGCAAGTTGGTACGGCAGTTTGCAAAATTTTATTTCGCCAGGTTCAGGTAAATTTATTATTTGAGCAATTAATCGATTGGATTCGTCCAATGAGGGCAAAGATCGCATAATTCATATGCAGTATTAAAACAACGTTGTTCCCAGAGGACGGTCATCGTCGAAACACGTTAATACTTCAACAACGAAGACAGAATTTGACGAAAGTACGGTGTCGCGAAGAACACGAATTCCAAGGTGAAACACGGCCGTCGCTTTGATAAATAGAGGATAATTCGAAACCGTTCGTCGGATGACGCGCAACAAATCAAACGGATACGCGGAGATTACACGATTTTACGTTATTTATCAATCCGGCTAACGCACAGTGAAAGATTAAATCATTATCCGCCGCTGGAATGCCATTGAATATTCACGAAAATCGTCAATCTTTTTCCTGCCACGAGCTCGCCGGCGCGCGCACCTCCGGATATAACGTTGCGACGGGGGAATCTTCGAATTTCTCCAAAAGAATAATTATCCGACGTCGAGGAGAAAAATATAAAAAAGTTGTACGGGTCCTTCGTTGGCCGCTTAACGTCAGAGGATCAAACTTTCACCTCTTTCCCTCTCTCCCTCTTCGTCCATCTTTATCCACCTTTCTCCTTCGTTCTCTTTCCCGATAAATAGACTTCATCGCCGGCGCACAAATCGTCGTAAATCCGATTATCGTGGAATAGAAAGAGCGACACGGCATATCAATTTGATTCACGATTTAAGGGACTGGCGTCAGCGTCTTCGTTCTGGTTTGACAGTAACGAGGAAGACGTCCCGGCGCCGTAAGCCCTCCTGGAACTAATCCTCCTCGGAGAGGCAGTTAAGGTATTTGTATTTTAATTAGCTCCTCCTTTTCGATACCCGTTTGTTCTGCCCACACTCCTCTTCGCGCCGTGGGCCCGACTTACTTACCTCGTTCCCTCCAATCTTCTCTCGCTCTTTCTACCCTTCGAATCGTTTAATCATAATCTAATAACCGGCTGACACAAAAAACTAACTCGATAAGTGCATGCCGTTAGCTTAGTGAGGGTTCTCATACGTGAGCCCCTCTCGCGTTGTTACACGTCCCTACGTATTTATACCTGTGTGTGCTCCTGCTCGTTCTCTTCTAACCAGTCCTCCTCCTCCTTCTCTCTCGGCCTCCTTCTCCTCCTCGTCCACCTTCTTCGTCGGCTTCCCTCGGTCTCTCTTTCTTCCTCTGTCCTCATCTTTCCTCCTCTTTCCTCATCTTTCCTCCTCTTTCCTCGTCTTTCCTCCTCTTCCTCGTCTTCTCTCGTCCAGGCCCTCGTTCCTCCTGACGCGGTCCTACCTTCGGTTAGGGACGCCCGTATGGGAGGCTTTTTTCAGCGTGCGTCGAGCGCGTGTGTGCCCCGAGAGAGTCGTACACGAGCGGGCCCTTCGAGTCCAACGAGAGAAGGCCAACGTCTCTCCCTCAGATATTATCTATTGCAGTCTGTCTGTCAGACCGACCGAAAGTCGGCCTCGACGAGCACCGCTACAGGATGAAGTGTCTTCTGCATAGTCACCCTCTTTTTATGCCGAAGCCTCGGTTCGGCCATCTCGCTAATTCCGTCGTAGCACGCCAGGCACGCCAAACCGAAGCTTTTCGTGCGACTCCCGATCGTACTTTTATTTTCCTCTTTACCTCCCCCTTTTTCTGTATCTCCGTCTCCCTCCTTCCTTTCCTTCTTTCTCTCTGTCTTTCGACCTTTCCCTTCTTCCCTCTCCTCGTATCTTCCTCTCTCACCCCGTTCTTTCTCCTTTCTCTCGGCCTCCATCCTCCCTCTTACCGTTTCTCATATTATTTCGTTCTTTTTTTTTTTCTACTCTTTCCCTTACCTCTCATTCCGGCAATAATATATCCGCTCCCTCGCCGCTGGAAGAAGTTTTGGCGTGCACAAAAAAGATCGCGGTTTGCGAAAATTACACGATCTCCCGAAAGTCGTTTCGAGAGTCCCCGTAATACGCTGCGACCGATACTGCGACTGAAAAATCCTTTCGTCGCCTTTTAAGCCCGTGATTATAGGAGAGAGGAGCTTTTGTAACAGCCGTGTCGATGAACGCCCTTGCGCGCTTACGTCCGCTACATTCCTTTAGCGCTGCGGTTATTCGACTTGCCGGCCGACTCTCGCGTATCCTCGTTCGAGTTTGTTTCTTTCTCAAACAGCCGCTTTCTCACCCCTCGTGCAACCGAAGGATCTCTCCAACGAATCTGCACAAAATTACGAATGATTTCGCCTTACAATAAGCGCGTGCAGACGTCCGAACGGCAGATTAATATTGCTGTACTTTTTAAAACAGGAGAATCTTTGGGTTTGGATGAATGGGGGTGAAATTTCCGGGGTGTCGACCCTGAAATTTTTCCTACGAAAATGCACAAAATTGCGAAAAATTTCACCTTAAAATAAGCGGCAGATTAATGTCGCTGTATTTGTGAAAATCGGAGAATCTTCGAGTTTGGATGCATGGGGATGAAATTCCCGGGGTGTCGACCTTGAAATTTTTCCTATGATGCGTATGATTTATCGACATCACGGAAATTGTCCTAAACTTGATAGTTTGAAACTTCTATAAAATTGACTGATGAAATTGCTGACTGTAAAACAGTCGGTCCTTGATCTTCTATCCGAGTCCGATGGACTTGTTATTTTTTTCCAAATACGACCGAGCGATTAACCACGTTATACCGGAACAGGAAACCAATTAATTCCCATTGTAAAAATGTCGTTTTCTACGGGGTTCCACCATAATTCAGAATCTCCCTGAAATATCAGAAGTTACTCGTACAGGTAACCAGAAAAATACACGATTCCACGGCGAGAAGCGAGTTGGAAGAGCAAACAACAGCCTCGATTTTTCAGCAAAACTTCCATCGCAGCGAGGCGCATTGTCGCTTCGTTCTACCGCGTGATTCGCGTCAGATCGTCGGAAGTTTTATCAACGGCAGGGCGGATTCATCACGAGCGAAAGCCGTGTATACGGTCTAATATCCGAAAGACACACAACGGTGCCCATAGACGCGGCGCATTGTCGATGGAACAAAGCCCTCGCGGGGCGAACGTATCCCGCTCTCCCATATTGGTCCGCCGTGGCTTCTTTTGCTTGCCATTCTTTCTCGTAAAACTTCATATCCCTCGTCGACTCTTCATATTGCATGGCCACGTGGTTCGCTTTCGAAGAGAGACAACGCGTTCGCCGCTGCAAAGCGTACAAGGTGCACCAACGTCGGTGTCTGTAAATCTTCACTCCTCTAACGAGGTGTCGTAAAACGCGATCTTATTAGCGGATACCTTTGCCCGCGAAACACGTTGACTACGAGGGAGGATATCGATGTTTGGTTGGACGAGAGTCTTTGATAGTTTCTCCTCTTCTGAGGATTGATTCTCCTCTTCTGAGTGATTTTTCAGTGCGAGAACTCTGAGACTTCTCTTTGGGGGTTGAATGCACGTTTGACGGGGTGGAGGACGTTTTGACGGAGAGAATGAAAGGTTGGACCGACGGTGGAGGAGGGGTGGAGAATTTTTGGAGATTCAAATTTAGATGGGGAGGGTTTGGAAGTTAGGGTGGTGATTTTGACGGATGGTGGAGGAGGGTGAAGAATTTTTGGAGATTCAAATCTAGTTGGGGAGGGGTTGGAAATTAGGGAGGTGTTTTTTTCAGATTACTGGGGCAATGGTTCGTGGGTGGAAAGACACTAAGGGGGTTAAGGTTATTTGGAATGCAGGTTTGAAGACGCTTTGACAATGGGGTGAAATACGGAATTGATAGCAGTAACGTGAACGGACTCACAGAAAACTGAATGGACAACTGGATAGTACAGAAAACGCCAGCTAATAAGGGAAGTTCGGGAACTGATACACCCCGATTTTGATAAAACTTTTCATAATTATTAAATCTAAAATCAACTGGTATATTTACTTCTTGGAATGCTAAGGAGTCTGTTTCTTGTTAAAACCGGAAAGGGTCCTCAGACCCTCGTTAAATTCTTTTAGACCTCACTCTGTGACTTTCACTCTTAGAGAGAAGAGTACTCTTCATATATTCGTATAATAAAGTCTTAGTCTATTTCATTAATTTTTAAACAGTGTTGTTATTTAAAACCCTATAAACCAATAGTTGCAACCTGCCTGTCCTGCCTCTGTCTGCGATGCAGCTTTACAGATCTCAAGAAACAGCGCAATCTTTATTTTAACACTTTTTGCGCATCTTTTGTTGTTTACGACTTACAAGCACGTCAGTTTAATTAATAGCCAACCACGTGTGCAATGCCGCGTAGCAACGCATTACAGAAGCTATAAACAAATTTTTGTACATATTTTCTTGTTTGAGACTTACAAGCAAGTTAGTTTAATTAATAACCAACCACGTGTGCAATGCCACGTAACAACGCACTACAGAAGCCATAAAACAAAATTACATCGATACTTCTCCTGGCACGGAATTACACGCAGCACCCTACACCGTACAAAAATACCGCGAATGAAACGACAGGGCACTTTACGAGACACCGGAAACGGCAAGGACGTGGCACCGAACGTACAAACCTCGTATGTATACCAACAAAGGCAAAAATTGTATGAAACCGGGCATTCAATGAAACCCCTCGCAGTAAAGATACGGCAAAGAAACAGCTGTTCCGCGACATTATCGGACAATGGTAGCAGCGCACTTTTCCTCCATAACCTGCGTTTAACGCGTTTCGCGCCAAGTGTCTCGATCGACTCGTTTCCCCAACTGTCTCACGAACGATCGAGCGGAAAGATCTCCCCTTTCGTATCGTTATCTCCTCGCTCACCTCGTAAATAGTCGTCGTAGAAAAGCTGCGAGCCGACACTCGCGGAAATCGAGCTCGTTTCCTTTTCGACGAAACGAATGCACGGCATTCGTGTAAAGGCGCGACTTTGGTGGGCACGCGAGTGGCCGGTAGTCGTTGCCATGGTTTATGAATTCTACGCTAATTCTCCCGTGGGCCTTACGGCCCCTTGTATCGGTTACGACACGTACGTACATTCGTTATTATCGCAACGAGCGACAGGAATCGGATCGCGGCTACTTGCGATGCAGCCTGCATGCGCACGCGGTCGGTTCGCTTTGCTCCCGAAAGAGAAGGTGTGGGAGAGAGCGAGAGAGAAAGGGAATGGAAGTGGGAGAGCGAGAGAGAATGGATGGGAGAAAGAGAGGGAGACGCGGATGGAAATAATCAACGTGCAGACAGGGCTGACGAATGGGATTCGAGCGAAGAAGACATTGTAAGATCGATAGATCGAATCGGTGTGTGTAATGTAAATTGACTGGACCCGAGCCGCGGAAAGACGAGAGGAACGAAACGGTGACAGAAGCGCGTGCTGCCTTTTGGTCGCTCGCGAAACGACCTCCGTTAGTTTCCATGGCGTTTCGCGAGAGATGAGGTTCTCGTTGCTGCATGCATTCGCACCGTCGAATCTCATTTCCGGGACGATGGAGATGGGGTTTTAATATTTGGAAGTTTCTTGTCTCAATTCGACGGTGCACCAGGGACAAATTAATCATCGACCAATTAAATCAGGAATACTTCATTCTACTAACTACAGTTTACAATATTTTTTCGAAGAAACTACTTTTGCATTTGGAGGTTTAGAAACTTCGGATAAACATCGTCGCAAGGTATGGACTGTCAGCAATTCTAGACAATTGATCCTCTGGTTTTCGTTTGTTTTTTAATTTAAACACAGCTATTTAGCATAAAACCTGCGGTCTTTCGTCACTTCCGGGTCACCGGGTCACACAAATCCTGAGTAACTTCACTATATGTAACACTAAAACTATCGACGTTATATCTACTAAAATTTAGGTACACTGAATAATTACTTTGGGAAAAGAGAAATGAAGAGGTGAAAATGTTGATCGATTAAGTATCTTAGGTTTTATACGATAAAAGTAGAATATTTACTTCATGGCTCCTCTATCAATTTAGGAAAAAATTGCGGACCAGTCATTTTAACCGCTTGGTAGGTTTAGTGTTAACCCCTTGACCTACAAATAATGAGCGGCACTCGTGATACGATAAACGGAATAGGAAATTTTGAAGATTACCAAAAACTATTAAATTCAAAATATCAGTGGGTTACGAGACAGTCAAATTATCTCTATACTATTAATATTGCATTCAATTATACGACATATCAGAAATCATTGAGAAATTTTTATTTCACGAATTAATTTCGAGCTATTGCATACGTAATCACAAAAGAAATCGTAGGCCAAGAAGTTAAGGGCTCCAAGACAGCCTGGTGGGAGGTTCGGATGACCTTGACTTCTCGTGATTAAGGTTCCAAAGGGCGGCCACTTTCCCTGTGACTTCCGTCAAGACTATTTTAAAAATCTGCTTTGAAGGGAAAGCGTTGACAAAATAATTTGGACCCTGAATCACCTTTGGTAATATTTCAGGGGATTATCTTAGAGAATTAGGTCGACATTCAACGGTATCAGCCTGCCTAAAGAGGCAACACCCTGATGGAATTCATCCCGTAACATTATTTAACCCTTTGGTTCTTTTTTATTTATTTAGCCCAGCTGTCACTGGACGCGACACCGCACCAAAAAAGTGCGTACGTTTCAAAAACGATTTTTTATTACAACACTTTTTTATCGTACAAATACTCCACCATCGAATAAAGAAAAACTGAAGCCCGTCTCGACGGCCAAAACGTACTTTGAGTTAGATTAATCCAATACAATTAATCGGTATAATTCGATGCCGATTATATTCGACACTCGTACACACAGTTCGTCGGGTGGATACCGACTATAGTCGCTCGTAACGAAAGGGTTAAACCGGATAACCACCGCGAACAATGCTCCATACCAACACCCAAACTTTTATCCTCCCGCGTGACTCGAGCTCGTTGCAGCCTTTTCAAATTCCCCCTGAAATCTCCGCAACGACTGCCGGCGCAAGCCGGCGCAGATAACAGTCGCCATATTAGCGGTGAAAAACAATGGCAGATGAACGGCTTTATGAATTTTATCGTCGAATTAGTCCACCTAATGTGCCCGCACTGCCGGTCGTTCCCTCCTCGCGAAAGGGATGCGTTTCTCGGTTACACCGCGGATACGGAGAGAGGCAAGACCGAATACGGCTTAACGCGAGATCATATTGACTCGATCGCTCTACATTGGCAGTCGCGGGATTCTCAATATGCATCGGATAACATCGGATAGTGGCAGGAAACGGCACGGTGTAGCCGTCCTAATATGGCTCGAGTCCACATTACTCGAACCCTCGCTCGGGTACCGGCGGCCCGATGGTTCTCAGAAACGGCTACTATACTCCCCGTATCCACCATACACCGTCACCATCGACATCTTCGTGCTGGAGAACACGTAGAGTACCACCACTACTCGCCGCTACCATTGGCACCGTTGTTGCTACCACCATGGACGTTGTATTCCCTCGCTACTATCGCCGGTATAATGCTGGAACGGTAAGTTGGCAGCTGAGGGGTAATTTGCTCTGATTCGCCCGACGGATAGGGACATCCCTCTCCCTCACGCATTTTCCATTTTGACGCGCTATTGGCAAGAGGCACCCGCCATTCGTTGCGTCGTCATGTGAACGACGAAAGTAGTGTTTTATTTTCGGTTGTCATTCGTTGATCTCAGTTTTCCAACACCGACATGGCGAGGATAGGCGGTGCGAGAGCAATCTCCCTTTCCGTCTCAGCTGCCTTCTTCCCGTTCCAGCATATTATTCTGGTGGAAAATTTACTTGGCACCTCAGGGGTAATTTGCTCTGATTCGCCCGACGGATAGAGACATCCCTCTCCCTCACGCATTTTCGATTGCGACGCGCTATTGGCCGAGAGATCCGCACATTCGTTGCGTCGTCATGTGAACGACGAAAGTAGCGTTTTATTTTCGGTTGTCATTCGTTGATCTCAGTTTTCCAACGCCGACATGGCGAGGATAGACGGTGCGAGAGCAATCTCCCCTTCCGTCTCAACTGCCTTCTTCCCGTTCCAGCATATTATTCTGGTGGAAAATTAACTTGGCACCTCAGGGGTAATTTGCTCTGATTCGCCCGACGGATAGGGACATCCCTCTCCCTCGTGCATTTTCGATTTTGACGCGCTATTGGCAAGAGACACCCGCCATTCGTTGCGTCGTCATGTGAACGACGAAAGTAGTGTGTTGTTTTCGGTTGTCATTCGTCGATCTGAGGTTTCCAGGACCGACATGGCGAGGATAGGCGGTGCGAGAGCAATCTCCCCTTCCGTCTCAGCTGCCTTCTTACCGTTCCAGCATATTACCACGGACACCACCGTCGCCTTGGCATCAGCGTCATCTCGGTGATACCCACCGTGACCGTTGGTACATCGGTGCGTGGCCCTAGCGACCATCTTCCCTCTCCTCTCCGGCTGTGCTTCGTTTTCTTGCACTTCCATTCCATCCATATTCTCCCTTTTCGATAGAGAACATTCTTACTTTGCGTCCGTCCGCTCCATCGAGCATCGGCGAGCACGGGGACGGGAAGTGAAAGAGGGAGAATCGGTTACAGGAACGCCTCGATGTTGGGGATTTACTGACTCTGCGATCGTTTAACGTCAACGTTTCACGGTATCTGAAATCTATGGGCTTCAATAACCCGTTTTAATTACCGGGGGGGGGAGTTATACGCGCGGCCGAGTGGTCGGCTAAGCTTTCCGCGTAATTTAAATTCAGATGCCTCGATCGGCGGCCTTGATCGACCGTTAAAACTCAGACTTGAATTTTAATCGAACGTATGGCAAGCTCTGTTCAACCCTTTCGCTGAGACTGAACCCGAAAGGGATCGGGACGTCGGGGATGGGAGAGGGGTTTCGATTTATGATGGGCTCGCGCGTGGAATTTTGCTGATTTTGTGTTCCGTGTCGGAGGACTTTTATTTGCGTGGGAATTGATGAATGAAAATTGCACGGATTTGCATTTAAGTCTGGGCGATCATTTTGATGGGTTTAGAGGGCACGTAAATGTGGGAACTTCGATTGGTATCTTTATTGCTGCTCTTTTTAAACGACTGTCTTATTTTTGATACATTTAACCCCTTCGTTCCTTTCGGTTTTAATGTAAAATTACGTGTCAAAGAATATTGTTTCTATTTTGCAAAAAATATGCAGCAATAAGTAATACATTTTTCTTGTTGATAATATTTAATTTGGGTCTTGAAGGGTTAAAGCGTTGTTTAAAGCAAATCAGTTAATTGTTGACATACAAATGTTAATAGAAAATGAACTCGTTCTACAAACTCTGGCGCGTAGATTTTTTGCCAAGCTATGGATTTATGCTCAGAAAGCAGCAAAAGAAAAAAGTGAAGAAGGGAGAGAAAGTTGCTCGTTTATTTCTTTAGGAGATCGGTTCATCATTATTATTATTTTTATAAACCTCTCATTAAACGAAGGGAAGAAATACCCGGTGGCATAATTAGTATCTTGCGAAAGCCCGCGAGAGAACGTTGAAAAACAGCGGTGCACCGGTGCAGTAGTGTCAGTCAATAATTAACCCTGCTCTTCTGTTTGTACCTAAGCGTCTATATTGTTCGGGTCGATGATTCGCGGTACTTCAGCCTTGAAAACAGCAAGTGTTGCAAATACAGATACACTATTCACTTTCAAAATCCAACTAAAATCTGCACAACAATAATTATTTAATTTCTTTATATCTGCATAAGCATAAGTAATTTATTTATCATACTCGGTACCGTTGTAAATCTGTTCTTCGGCTTTAACTCTTCTAATTCGTTCTTTTAGGACCTACAATTTTAAATGACTTCCAAATTTCCCAGTCTATGATATATTAGGTAATAATTTAGGTAAAATCTCCCAGAGGTGACAGGAATTTAAACTCGGGCCTAATTGGGAGCCTTAACACCATTCACGCTATGTTCCCCTTTACTGCTCTTTAAGGCAATTTGTATTTGTCTTGGAAATGACTACAGTCATTAATAAATCACGTTGTCATTTAACAGCTTGCATCGCCAAATTTGCAACGCAGGTAGAAGAAGATTGTCACAATACGTTTTTAGCCTCCCATGTTCTTACAAGATATTCACGAGATTCTCTATTACTCTGTTGGGACGTCTGTGTAGTCGTAATTGGTATCTTCTACTAAGTTTGGCGTTTTTCTATCTCGCCGTATAAGTTGCCGGCTTCGTAGTTAATTCAGCTTCGTATTCACAAGCAAATGAAATCAATTTCTCGTTGAGCAAAACCGAACAAAGTGGCACTGTTAAGGGATACAGCCGAGGGAACCGGCTTACGCTTATTCCCAGAGTTTTTCCTCCGCGGGCGAGACGGCTGACAACTATTTAATCGTACGAATCGAATAGAACCTTTCCACGTATGCCACCTCGTTGAATTTCATCGGGCGTACTCGAGGCGAATGCGAAATCGTTATTTGACAAACGTTGTACCACGAGAGTGCTAATGGCTCTGCTGATTCGAGGAATTTGAAACCACCTGTCAGCTCGATCTTCTTCTCGATATAAATAACCGTGGGGAGGATTCTGTGGAATTCTTTTATCGCTTGTATTTGACGGAAAGTGGTGTTAGAAAATTTAATTACGGGGAATTACAAATTTCTGGATAGAGTTACGGTTAGAGGCTTAGACTCGCAATTAGTGGAAATTTTGTCTAATTTGTTATTTAATACATCGTAGTCTCGATCGTTCAGAACCCAGTTAAAATATTAAGTCCTAGGAAAAATGACTATAATAATTAAAGATAAAAATCTCGATCTCAGGATCAGACAGTCCGAGTTAAATCCCCGTCACTTCTGGGAATTTTTTTCTAATTTGTTATTTAATACAGCGCAGCCTCGATGGTTCGGAACCCCTTAAAATACTAAGGCCCAGGCAAAATGACTGTAATAATTAAAAACAAAAATCTCGATCTCCCGATCAGTGAGCCCAAATTTAATTCCCCGTCCCTTCTGGGAATTTTTTTAAATTTATTATTTAATACATCGGAGCCCCGGTGGGACGGAAAACATTTAAAACACATCCTCTAGGATAAATGATCATAGAAGTTGAAGCCAAAGAGTATAAAATAGAAAAAAAATAGACATTAACATAGTAACTCTTTTCCCTTCTTCTCCCTTCCGGCTTCAGCAGTTACAGTACACTCCTTAAAACCAAAATACAAAGCAGAGCAATTCTGGCAACTGTAATTTAACATCCCAATACACCATCAGTCACCAGCCCCCAACACAGCAATCGGCACCTTAAGTTTCTCTTCCACGTCAAACATTTACCGCAAACCTCAAGCAACAATTTCGCCTCAACTTTCCTCCGCCCTCGTGCCGAACGGTCAAAGTACTCCTACTGCTTGAAACATCGTTTGTCAACGAGATTATAAAGTCGACGATACCAAGGGCGTCGATAAAAATCGATCATCCAAGTCCACGGTTAAGATTCGACCAGTCGAATCGACGATCTCGACGATTGATCGCGTCTCCATCCTAGAAACTCCTCGTGTACGTTCCACGGAGAGAGAGAGATAAAGCGAGATGAAGATAAAAAGAAAAGGCCCACTCGTCAAGGTGAGACAGGAGGAAGACGAAAAGCGCGTCTCGGCCTATCCTCCTCGCGTTGGTCATTGCCAGGAGAGAGAAAACGGAATGAATGGTGCGAGCACTGCACGCTGAATGTCATACATATGTATATGAGTTGTATCCGATTAATCAACGTAATAGACCGAGTTGTAATCGCGGCGGACACTCCATTATGATCATTCGCGTGTACAGTTTCATGCCGCTAATCTGAAATTAATCAGCCGCTTAATCATTACCGCTGCGCGGTGAACTCTCCGCGTGCGGTGCGACCGGCGGCTCCGTTTTCTCATTACGGCTATTCTATCTCTTCCTCCGCCACTCCACTTCGCCCTTCGTCCTCCTCTTTCGTTCGACGATCTCGCTTCTACCTTTCACGCCCTCGGTTTTTCGATCGCGGCTTCGCTCTCGTCTGTCCTCCTTCGTTCCTAATTTCAAGCCTACGCCCTCTCGTTTCTCGGGTGTCGATCGACTCTCTGTTTCCGGATTGCCTCGATTTTCTACATTTTTTTTGTTGCTTTTTAACCGTTTTTTTTTCAACAGGTTTACTTCTGTTGTCGATTAATTTTAGGTCGACTGCCTCGTTTCCTTTGGGCGATTGACCCTCTTTAAATTTTCTTCTTTTTGTGCCTGTCTAAGATTCTTCGCATTTGTCGCCATCTTTTTGTTTCTTGTTATTATTATTCTCTTCGTAAGTGACCAGGAGCTTCAATTCTCTATATTGCACAATTCTGTTGAAATTACTTAAACTTAAACTTCTTACTTAAACTTCGTGAACAGTGAACTCTATCAAACATTCACAATAGAAACAATTCCACACAAATTCTTCCGCAACCCTCTCTCTCGCTGGTTATTCGTTATCTTCCACCCCCTTTCATCCCTTTTCTCCCCGATTTCGCGTTACCATTTCCACCACGTCCCCCTCTCTCAACCACTCATTTTCCCCATCTTCCTTCGTCATCCCCCGATGCTACCTATCGGCCACCCCTCGATCTCATCCGATCTATCCAACCCTCTCGTTCCTTCCTCTAACCAACGATTTATACCTACACCGCATTATGCACGATGAACTACATTAATTTAGCGTTTTCGGCGACGCTGATGTATCGTTCGGAGCTCATTATCGCTCGCGTCGAGGTAGAATTTATAGTGTGACTTAATCTATGATGTAATCTCCCGTTTGTTCTCTCCCGTCTCTCTCCTTGCCTCTCCCTCTCGCGCACGGTGACCATGCGTGTACGTACGGACCGGCGCCTCTTAATCTCGGAATTTCTTCGTTATAATGCGCGCGATCGGTGATCTATAGACGGGGCATTTCTTACATGCCGCGCCGGAATAAATTACCGTCCACGGGCACCACGAAATTAGATGTAAAAGCGCGGCAATTACGCCCGGCGACGCCGCCGCGACCTCCTCCACCTCCTCGCTCTTTCTCGATGACTTATATAAAACATCGATGCTCGACGTCCTTTCGCGTTTCCTTCATTTATTTCCCTACCGTCCACGAAAGCTGTCCTATGCCTTCTACAATATTCCATGGTGAGTTTCTTGGTCTCACCGTAGCCGGACGGCGATCGCGCCAACGTTGGATCCGATAGCCGAGGCGCGCTCATCGTGACAATCGGTTTCGCTGTGTTTCAGCGAGTCAAAATATTAGTAGTGCCGCGTGACACGTTGCAGGTAACCTACCTGTCGCGATTGGCAGGGTGGAGAAGTCACGGAGGGTGAGGGAGAAGCACAGAAATAAACAGAAAAGAGGTGGGGAGAAGGGGAGAAAAAGAGGCAAAGGTATACCTCGCAAAAATAGAGAAGTTTCGCGGTTTGAGGCACGGGTAAGGGGAGAGTGTCGCTAGCCCCGCCTATCCCCACCACGTCCAAACACTTCGTTCGTCGTTCCCATGACGACGCAACAAATGTGCGGCTCTTTCGACCAATAACGCGTTAGAATCGTAAATGACACGAGAACGAGGGATGTCTCTGTCCGCCAGGCGAATCAGAACAAACCACAGGTCAGAGGACTTCTCTGTTTTTGCGAGCTATATCGAGCTATTTAGGAAATGCAAAAGGAGATAAAAGCAGGAAGAGACCGAAGAAGGGAGGAAAAGGGTGGAAAAGACGAGTGGCGCACTCGACTGAGAGAGAACTTATAACGAATAAGAGAAAGAGGTCGGTAGAAATAGAGCGAGACACCTACGCAGGTATGAAAAAAGGGGTGAATGAAGACAGAAATGAAAAGAGAGACAGAAACCGCGACGGATGCAAAGACAAGGAGGAAGAGAGAAAGACAGGTATGCAAAGAGAGAGAACGCGAGGCGGAGAAAGAGATACAGCGACAGAGGGCGAGAAGAGAGAAGTGCTATGTAATTTAAACGTATCTCTCATCGAGCGAGCGGCCGCGCATTAAGTTTTCCAGCCCCGAGACACTCGTGATTAATCGAAATGAATCAGCAGCGGTGAGCGGTCCGCCGTCCGATAGAGGAAGAGGGCTCCGATAATCGGGGTGGGCGTAAACTATTACACACATCGGCGGGAGATGTCAGCCCGGCCGGGTGTTGTTATTAATTAAACGTCTGACTGATAGGCATCGCATCGACCGGCATGCCAAATTCCCTCGCAGCCTTTCCTTCCCTATTAGACGTCATTTGTCTCCGCTACCGGTCCTCCCTCCCTTCGCGACATGCTCTCCTTTTTAATCGGACGGATATCGCGTTTTTTATCCGCCCGCTTATCGTCCACGCTCGGTAATTTGTTTCTCTACGAATTCTTCTCGGTTTTTTTTTCAACCTCGTTGCGCTCGTCGTTCTTGCGAAATTACGATGAATCGTAGGAAATTTTGTGCTTTATTTTGCTACGTTTTTTTACTTTCTTTCTCTCGCGAGTTTTGCAAATTTGTTCTGGATTTTTCCATCGTTATGATATTTTTGTTAAATCGATGGTCCATTAACGAGTGGAAAACGTGGTTATCGAACGTCAGTGAATTACTGTATGGGGTAAATTACGTCAATTTTTTTGCCCGGGCTGTCAATTAATTAATACAGGCTTTGAAATACGTTTTTGTCCCGTCAACTTTTCTCCACGGCGATCGCCTATGGGGGACTTTGGTCGGTTGCAGGCTTTGGTCACTTTTCTTCTCTATTTGTCTCCTCTCCCTGTCAGCTAGTTGGGAAGAAGAAAAACGAAGAAGTCAGGCGACCCGAGGCAGCCCAGTCGACGCTCGATAACCGCAGCAGCCGAAGAAATAAAAAGGAATTTTCCAAAGGCGAAATGTTTATTACGCTTTTTATGGGATCAGAGAAAAAAAAGCACTTTCTTGCCTCCGACGAAGTTCACGTTTTTTTCGGCTCAGTATTCTGTAAGAATCTACGATATTGTTGAATAGTAGGAGGTGTCAGATTCGTGCACAATTGAAATCGTCGCTTTTCGAAATAAGTGTCCGCGCGGTTGCTTTGCTATTCAGATCGCCTTTCTTCGATGAAACGGTTGAAATCGTGGATCCTCAGCGATTGCAGCATTCGAAGCTGAAAGAATAAAAGAAAAAGAGTCTCAGTCCTTCGGTAGAAGAGGCGGGCCGACGTAGAACGCAAGTACAATAGAACACAGTAGATAAAATTAGGTGGCTTAGAATCCACCTGAAATTGTAGCTCTCGGGCAAATTCACCGTAACAGTTAAACTCGAAAGAGTACAGAAAAAAATGCAAATTACAAATCTTTTATTTCATTAACCCCTTCCCGTACGATTTCTTTTGTGACTGCCTCGCAATAATTCAGAATTAAATTGTTAAAATAAAAATTGATCGGTGATCCTCGATACATCGCATAATTCACCGCAATATTAATATTATAGAAATAATTTTATCGTCTCGCGTCTCACTGATATTTTCAATTTAATAGATTTTTCAAAGCTTGCAAATTTCTTATCCAATTTACAACATCACCTGTGTCACTCGTTATTGTACGTCAAGGGATTGAAATTTAATAAAAAACAAAACACCGATGAAACATAAAGTAAAAATAACCGGTTCAATTGATAGAAACATCGTCCAAGAACGACGAAAACAAGCTAATACTCAACTAAAGGAGATTTAATTCTTAAATCAGGCAATTCCTGTGTTTCATTATTTCCCTCGCACGGAAACTCGCGCCGCATGAAAACAGGTAGTCGCAACATCTTTCTCGCGTTGCACGAAAGTCCACCGTACATCCTGCTACAAAATATAAAATGCGAAAATCTAACTTCGTCAAATTCACCTCTGCCTCCCAGCAATCGGCATTCTCTTCGCTCACGTCGCACCTGCAGCAATCCATGCGATCCAATGGGGCCCGTTGAGGTAAATCGTCCGGGTCCCCTTCCCCTGCCCCATGGTATTTTCCTACGGTGGTTTCGCGACTCGAAATCATCGTTTCTCATCGGGCCGGCGTGAAAAATTTCTAGGTATCGATCGGCCAACTATCGTATCGTTATATCCGACAGATACATACGGCTTATTAATATTAATGAATGGCCTCTCATAAGTTCTCCTTGATTTATGTCTCCGAGTCCTACGCCAATGCAAGCTTGTTGCCCCGCCGTAAATCTTCCGGCGTAGCGGGACAAAAGTAATTTCTGTACGTTATTTGTATTTTTAACGGGTCCCGGGTCTCGCTGAGTCCTCGTTTTCGTCGCTCGGGCCCTACCTCTCGACACGGCAGGTCGTTAACGAACGCGGAGGGAAACGGAGAGGAATCGGAGGGAGGGACTCCTCTCTCTCTCTCTCGCTGGTCGTGCGCCGTTCGAACTTTCGTCCCCTTTCCACGGCTCGTAGGACGATTTTACTGTCACGGACGCTGACCTTCGCGGAATCACCGTGGCGGACGCTGAACCTTCGGAAATTGCGCCGAACGTTGGCGAAATTTGGAATCGCGGTAATTGGGACGTTTCACTTTTACTGGCTGACGATCTGCGCCGATGTAATTGGCAATGATGGGGGTGATTTGGAATCTTCGCGTTTCTTTAAACGCGCAAGGTCTGTTTGGCGATTTTCGAGGGTTGCTGCGACGTTGGACATTGGAGAGGGCGATAGCTTAACTCTTTTAGTGCCGGATTTCAGATATATCGTTATTAGCAACACTCCTAATGCCGATCATCATGAGATTATTATTTATTTTGCTCATATTTTATTGCAAATAATTGAGAATACACAATTTATGCTCCACGTTACGTTATTCTACATTAAATTATGACCAAATGATGATTCTTTTTATGTCTAACAACTGTCTATAATTAATAACCGACTTGTTCATTTTTCCTAACAGTGTTAGATATATATTAGTCCAACGATTTCAACGAGTATTGAAATAGATTTGTAATTAATTTAATAAATTTTCCCGGCCGGCGCTAAAAGTAAACGTACCAAGCGGGGTCAAATGGTGCCTTTCAAAATTTACTTTAAAATCGTACATTCATTGTTATTTCTTTCGCTCATCTGACTTTCTGTAAATTCATATACAGGGTGTTCAAACACAAACATTCAATATTTATATGACATATAAGATACACTGTACTAAGGAAAAAAGCTCTAGTAAACATAGGTCGAAAGGTCAACCGTTTCTGGGATATAAACATTTTTGTTTGCTAGTATCGTGATTGACTCACTTGCTTCCATCGCATGCGATGTTTACTTTAGTGTTTATAAACCGCTTTCTGAGGTTCTTATTGAAGTGCCGACAGTAGATTTCATTGTGCATCAGTCAGTTGTGGATAAGCGATTGTAGATATTACACAGTCTTCTGTAAATATCGAAAATTCAGTGGTAAGTCAATTATGATAATAACAAACAAAAATGATTATATCTCAGAAAGGGTTAACCTTTCGACCAATGTTTACTAAAGCTTTTTTACTCGGTACAGTGTATACTATATACCATATAAATATTGAATGTTTTTTTTTGAACACCCTGTATAATCTGATTATTTAATTTCTCGCTTTTCATTTCTCTCTTAGGTTACTTTCTACCAAGAAAAATTCTTCGCATACCTTACGTACCACGAGGGGTCAAATGATACCCCTATTGGTAAGAATAGGGATATGTAAAGTGCCGGTACGTTTATTGTTAAGTTCTCGGGTATAATTAATTCGTGTGTTGGTAACTTGATACTTTTCAGTTTTAATTGTTACAATTGCGTGTCCAAAAAAGTCTCGAGTCATCAGCATACAAATCGAGCGTAGGGGAGGGTGAGAAGGTAAATGCTCGGAGGTCAAATCCTCCCGCGTCACTTCTGTGAAATTTTTCCTACGTAATCTCTCAACGATTCGGAATTCTCCTAAAATAATAATTCTTCAACGAAGTAATCGTAACATTTAAAGCGATAAAATTCAAAGGAACGAAACGAGGCAACCGGGCATCGACGAAGAAGGCGTGTCGATCGGGGCGTACTAATTTAAATTACCCCCCAAGGATTACCAAAGCAACGTAAAAAACTATCCCTTACACCGTATTATACTGCAAGATCAAAGCTAAGAAAAAAGAGACTGCAATCCACCCCCGTTCCTCCTTCTAAATACTTTGCGAGCTCGTTAAGACACGGCTGAACGAAGATGAGTTCGGTACTGAAGCAAACTATCGGGGAAGAAACGAGAATCGTCGAGTCTCCCTCGTGTCCCTGAAAATGTCAGTAATTTCAAAAGTGCACCCAGGGCGTCTGCAAAGTCTCCGTGTTCCTCTCGCCGGAAGTTTTCCGCGAGAAGGTAGAAAGAAGTGAAGTCGAGGGTCGTTTTTATCGTTGCCTCGGCGTTCCTGAATTATTCCAAGATAGAAACAGCCGTGCGACTCGTGTTCTCGAAAAATACCTATTAAGGACACTAGATAACGATCCCTTTGAACACGATACACCGGATTCTTCTTCCTTGAAAGGCTCTTCCTCCTCGTCCTTCTTCCTCTCGGCGGCCAACGAGGGAGGAGAAACCGAGAGAGAAAGAGACGTCGCAAGAAAGAGGCGAGGGAAAGGAGGAAGACACGAAGAAGAAGGCAGAAGCCAAGAAGAAGAGGGTGGAGAAGAAACTAATTTGATTAAAGTTCAAGGATACAAGTGGCTCCGCTTATCGTGCTCTTCCTCGTGGGCGCTCCCGGGTGTGAGGATTCCTCAGAAAACGGAGGATAAGTTTCTGGCGAGCGTGGACAGTGAATTATGGGCGTTATTGTCCGCCCGCGAACAACAGCCCGCCTCATTACATGTGGGAATTATTGACGGCAGACCGCCTCGGTGGCTCTCTAAGTGCACACTACGCGAGAGAGGCCGTCTTCCACCTTCGTCGCCTCCACCTTTACCTTGCCTTCGTTCGCCTCGCCTCGTCTTCCCTCCTCCTCGTCTCCTCTCCTTGCTTCGCCATGGCGTGCCTTACCTCACACACCGTGGTGCTTTCTTTTTTTTTCTCTCCATCTTTTTTTTCCCTCTCTCTTCCTTCTCCCATCTTTTCCTACCCTTTCTTCCCTCTCGTTGCGTTTCGCGTGTCCTTGCTTTGCCGTTCCTCGCGTGGCCTCTGCGCGACCTCCACGCTGCGAATTCCCTCCTAGAAGGAGACCCCGTGGATGGTGTGCGTGTTCCCGTTCGAAGGTCCTTTACGAGCGCGGTCGCGATCGTTGCAATTCCAAGTTATTGACGACGATGGTGGCTCGAACGTGACAGGGGAAGCAGGATATCGCCGTGGAGGGTTAGTGGCGCGTTTAGAACCGACACGGGGTCGACTCGCGTGAAAAGCGAGCCGAACCCGATGTTACGTTACACCGCGAGGCATTATTTTCAGTTTAGTGGTCGCGCTGTTTCGTGGAATACAGCGCCGTTTCTCCTGCATCGATACCCTCGCGTCGCGACGCACTTCGACGGGAAACTGTTGCCATTATGGGACATCAATTTTACCTTCTGACAGCCTCGTAGTTTTTTCGGGTGAAAAAAAAGAGAGGTTGACGGTCGAACGTGACGCAAGGGAGGGCGACCATTGCGAGCCATGGGGTTCGCTCGGTTGGGAATGGAGACAGTGATGGGGTTGGTGCGATTGTGGAGTTTATTAATATATTGTGGGTAGATAATGAGATGTTTCGAGTTTAACTTGCCCTTTACAAGGGGAATTTTAAGTAAGGGAGTTCTAAAAGTAGAAAATTAAAAGTTGTAAGAAATTTAACTCCGCGATGCGTATCATTTTTTCAGTTTTCCGTCGCCGGAGGGAAATTAATTTATTTTGATTTTCTACCGTTGATCAGTCGCATTTAACTGGTAATAGCAATTGCTGCAGATGCACAGCAATATTAGGCAAAGCAACAAAGTTAACATTTTACCGATCGGTAGGCGATTAATCGGTTGCGTTGGCAATCAGCAAGCATTTGTTATTTGATATTGAGGTACTAGTTAATTTTTTCTGTAAGCTTCCATATTTTTATAACATTTTGAAAACTTAGTGTTAATCATTTTGAATCCCGAATCACTGTAAAATTTCGGAAAGCATAAACTTATAATATAGTGACCAGCGGTCGAAGTGTAAAACCCCTAAGACAATGCAGAGTTTGTACAATTAAAAAAAAAGAAATAGAACAAGTTTTAACTGTAAATGCTGTAATGTTCCACTACACAAAGGTGACTGTTTTGAGCGGTATCATAATTTAACCCTTTCGAGATGGATTTTTATATTTAATTTGAAACAGGGTGTAACCTATGTAATCTATAATTATATGTTGATGTTGAAAATTATTAAAATTTAGAAATGTGTAAGCGGGACATTTTTTTCCACCAGATTTTTATATTGATATTATATATCCCAGTAGTTTAAATGAACATTCGTTTGGGATATATTGTCCCGTTAGTCTCGAAAGGGTTAAAGAAATATGGAACAATTTCTTACTTGAAAAATATGGTTATATGGATTATGGTATATTATATAAATATTAAACTGAAAACGATTGTAATAGATAAAATAAATATTGCTTAGCACTAATACCATGAAAATAAAAAATTTTATTAAATTTGTCTACCCCGAAAAAGAGCCAATGGCAGGGGAAGATCTACGGCTGAGTGGCCGGTGAGAAGTGCATAGAATTTTGAAACGCTACCGGTCGGTAAAGTGTTAAAATAAAATTACAAAATTGAAATTTAAATGATAAAAAAATTAAATACAAAGGTTTAACTGACACCTAGAATAATCGAGCGAATTGAGCGAAAGTTTCCTCAGCAATTGCTTTCGAGAATTCCTCAACACGAGCCCATAATTCACGGCGAACGAATACACTCGTTCTCAGCGCCCATTGATCAACCGGCAAATCCCGTCAAATTCAAATTCAATCGACGACCAATAAAACACAAGCACCTCGACTAACGCGTTCCAAGCGCCAAGAAGTTCAAGGGGATCGTTAAAATCGCGATTCGTCCTAAACGTTCGTATATGATGCGACGGGACGATAATTTTAGAAACCTCCTGGAATGCTCGATATCGAGCTGATCGGTCCGAGAAAGGTCGTTTTATTCTCGTATTATATACACGTGGCTCATCTTGCACGGTAGACCGGTAGACTTTCTAAACGAGCGGCTCGGAGATCCGCTGGAATCCGCTCGTGCAGATTTGCGCATTTCGTGAGAATTGCAGCAGACCTTTTAAAGACGCTGACACTAATTAATTCTCAAGCGAGATACGATCGTGCGCACAATAAACAGGAGAAAGTCGCCATTAACTGACAGAAAAATCGCCGCTTGTTAAGAGAGTTGGGAAGGTATCGTTATAGAGTCTGATCGAAGATAACCTGATATATTAACGTATAGTGTAACCCCTTTTTTATCCGACGATATACTTTGCCGTTACGTGTACTTAACCGGCAAACGCTATGAAGTCCGGAGAGTTAACGGTTCCTCGAAGATTCGTAGCCGGTAGTCCTCGTAATTTCATCGCGTGCAACTACCGATTTACGTAGCAAACTCAACGAGAGAGATCGTGATTCCTCTGCCCGTTCGATGCCCACTGAGACGACCGCGAACGTACGACGACGACAGAAACGACGAAAAGGAGGAGAAACGACGGTGGAAATACGTCTAAACGTAAATCGATGGAAATCGTAGCTGAAACGATTCAACGATTTCTCGAGTGTCCATTAAAATGATCTAGATATTATACCATAAAGCGTATAACCGGCATTGGTACGCGTAATGCCAGCAAATACGGGACAAATGTCGACGACGTTGAATACAAATCGGCAATGCGACGATCGAAGAACCGTACGCGTCGCCGTTCGAGCGATTTTGCTAAAAATCAGCAAAATAATGTCCCGGCCATTACCGTGAGCACGATCATTTGTGACGGATAAAAGTACGCATTACCGAGATTCCATCGTGTAGAATCTCAATCGGACCGATAATTCTGAGAATTCATGGCCTGCAAAGTTCCTATAAATTTAGAGGAACGTCTCTAACCGGGGATTCCATAACGATCATTTTGATAGTATCATCCCTCTCTATATTTACGTAAAGCGATACATATCTATCCCGTTGATGTCCGATGAAACGACCACCAACATTTTCATCCCTCGTTCTCTTGCATCGTTTCCCGTCTTCCTCTTCCACTTCCTGCTCTTCTGCATCTTCGTTCTACATATTTTCATCCTTCTATCGCTTCTGCCTCTTCGTCTCATCTTGCTCTATTTTCCTTTCGATAGTAACGACAATACTCCCCCGTGTATTTGCAGCACGATCTCGCACACGAGCCAATGTAAACATCGCCGTGATCGAACTTGCTAGAAATTATATTTGCACTCTTACTTCTTGCCGAGGTATATATGTATATGTATATATACATTTTCGACCAAAACTTTCGGCTGCCTTTGAGAGATTTCGTGGACGTAGGTTTTGATGGAGTCGTTTTTTTCTTTTCTTCGGGTGTTCCAGAGAGAAAGAAATTCTACTGTAAATATTTGAGGTTTCTGTGAGTTTAACGGTAGAACTACCGGCGTGAAATGTAATATATTTAAATATATTAAATAAGTAGTTTGGAAAAAGGGGAAATAAATGGTGGAAAAGATGATTGATTCGATAATTTGTGAACATCTAATCTATGGCTCTGCTATGGAGAATTGTTAGAAAAAAGGGGATTTGATTGCCTTGGTGGTTCTAGTGTTAATGAACCCTTTGTGATATATGGGTTATATGTTTTTTTGGTTTGCAAAGTAAACATTACTTTATGACTTGGTTTCCAATATTTTTTTTTATAAATGTTAGAGTTTCAGGGAAAAAGATTGTAGGTCGTTGTTGCAGTTAATAGCCTGTCACTGGTGAATGACTGAAAAATATATTAATAGCGAAAATGTATAGTTTCGGAGATCGGAATTTTGAAGCAGTTCTGACGTAATGAAAAATAATTTTTCGCTGAACGCGTTGTTCGATGGACGTATTTCGGTAATCCCACTTTTCTGTCGAAGTCAGTTTTTTTAATTAAAGATAGTGGATTAAAGTGGAACGTTTAAAGTGAGTTTCTTCATTTTTGGCAATATTCTTTTACAATTTACATCCGTTTTCGATATTAAATATCCCCAAAATTCTTTCAGTATTTTTGGTTGAAAATTACAAGAAATTCATCGAATCTGGCTTCGCCGTTATCTATGGCGGCTCTGGCATTCACAGTGCCAACCCCTAAAATATCTACTCTCCCCCAAGATCATAAATTTTCGCGTAGAATGACTCCTACTATTCAATAGAACTTCTACTATTCGATAGAACTCCGTGATGCGTTTAAAAAGTTGCAAAAACGTTCAGATTTATGCATTAGGAATAAAGAAATTTAGAAAAGAACAGAAAAATAAAGAATTCTGAAGAGCATGAAAATATAAAACCCAAAAGTGAACTACCCTTATTATAAAGAAATTTAAATCATCGCTGCAAAATTCTAAACTCCTCACCTTCCTATTCTAAACCACCTTCTTTTCATCCCCTTAGCAGCCTCATTTATTTTTTAATTTTGCTTAGCTAAGTAAAAGTAATTTTACAAAATTTCCTAACCAATTGCCTACTTTCCTAATTCTCCAACTAATTGCCAATGTTCAACCCAGAATATTTCCGTGAACACGAAAAATCATCGTTCAATTTCAAACCCAAATTCAACCCTTAACTCTAGAACTACCAACGCAGTCAAAACGACTGGCTCCTAGTTTTTTATGAAAATTCTCCAACTTTATAGGGGAGCCATAGAGTAGATATTTTACGTCCGTCTTATAAAACATAAATTACTGAATTAATCATCCTTTCCACCTTTTGATACTTCTCTTTCTAAAGTACTTTTTTAATATATTCAAACATAACAGATTTAACGCCGGTAGTTCTAATGTTAACGGTCGAAGGCCACGCTCCGGAGGCATAACACTTACGCCGTAGAAAATGAAATTATAAAAATTAATTTCATCGATAAAACTATAAATCGACTAAACACCTTGAATTTCTATCTAAATAAACCACTTTGAATTACATTTAAGTTGTCATTCCAACAAAGTTTTAACACATTGAACGCCACCGATGTTTCGGTAGTTTCATTTTTATAGAAGTAAAACTTTTTCTTGTAAAATCATATCTTATCGAAGCAGATACCTTAAGCCCTTGCCCTTCAATAACGAATGACACTCGTGATAAGGTAAATGGGATAGGAAATTTGCAAGTTTTGCAAAGCCTATCAAATAGAAAATATTAACGCGACGCAATAATAATATTCCTGTAATATTAATATTATGTTAAATTGTGCGATATATCAAGAATCACTTAATATATCAAGAATCAATTAAATTCTGAATTATTGCGAAGGCAGACACAAGTAGTTACATCGTCAGCAGGACTTTTAATGTCAATCTTTAAATATTGAATGCATTAGAAAATTCACAAATATTACAATTTAAAAACCATACGAAATTTCATTGAATTTAATAGCGCCGGCCACCGTGTTAACACTTCATCTACCGGAAGCCTACTAATAGGCTTTTTGTTTATCAGTACTCATTCGCCGACAGTCTATTAATCTGTTATTACAGATGATAATAAAATAAAGTTACGCTGCCTCGGAACCACTGAAATTAAAACGACATAATGAGTGTTTCTTCACACTTTAATTTTAATATTATAGAGCTTTGCAAGCAGGTATATACACTCGTGCATAATGTTCAGAAGAATGAGCGGTAGATAAAGTGTTAACCGTTTGAGACCCAGAGGCTTTTAAAAGAACCGAGTACTGGGACTTTTCGACAGAAAATCTGAAGAGCGCGATCGCGCTCCTTGGGATTCAAACGGTTAATAAGCATTCATCAAAATTTCCTATCGTCCTACCATTACAAAAGAATTTCCCGACTGTTAACCTTTAAACCTACACCCCCTCAACTCCCCCAAACACCTCCATCAGTACCATCGACGCAAAACTCCAAAGTATTACCATCCCCCCGAACCTTTCCGTAAATCCATAAAATCGCAACAACTCCTCACTTCCCGAACGCCAAGGGACTCCAGCTAGCCCGCGAATTTCCCAGTACATCCTCCCCCCGTGCCGCGTAATCGTCTTCGAATCGATATCGAGAAGATTACCCCGGAGATTCGTCGTCGTTGGCACGATACCGGTATATAGGAGTCCGTAAGGTGAACCATAAGGAGAGAAAAGTGTACACCATGGCCACGATACGCGTCGATGGGGGACACACCTGCGAAGGTAGCGCGCACACCGATGGGGGCGGCGGAGGTAAGAGAGCGTGGGCTACGCCGTAATAAATTTCAGCCGGTAAAAACGGCACACGGTGGGTTACGAGAGATTGATGGACCGACGCGCGAGGTGAGATGCGCGAAGCCGTAAGCGGCCTTTTGCCCACTGACAGTGATCATCAAAGCAGAAAAAGTTGCCACCCGGAAAGCTCGCTCCGCCGGACCGCCCTCGATTGAGGCTAACCGCTGTAATGACCGCGCCGCGTTGCTCGCTCGAAAATAATTTTGACTCAATTACGCGCAGCCCTCGACGACCACGGACCGCGATGGACCATCGTAAGGACGCCCTGGGCTATGGGGAGTGACGCGCGCGTCGTTCCTCGTTGCCGAATTGTTTCGCGAAGTTGGAACGGTGGGGTTGAAGGCGGCTGTGAGTGGAGTTTGTGATTTGGGGGCTCATTTTTGTTGGCTGCGTTTCGGTTCCAGTTTTCTGTGGAGTTGAGAGTGCTTAGGGGAGGAGGTGTTGCTTGACCTCTTGCTTTGCGATTTCTTTTGGAACTGCGTCTGCAATCATTTGGAATTACATTGGTGGAACAAAAATTGATCGGTGGTTCTTGATATACGGTGTAATTTAACCCCTTGCCCTACGACTTCTTTTGTGACTGCCACCGTAATAATTCAGAATTTAATTGCTAAAACAAAAATTGATGAGTGATTCTCGATTTATCTTACAATTTAACGTGATATTAATATTAGAGGAATAATATTATCGCGTTGCATCTCATTGATATTTTCAATTCGATAGGTTTTTAAATACTTGAAAATTTCGTATCCCATTTACCTCATCACGAGTGTCACTCGTTATTGTAGGGCAAGGGGTTAAGGTAGTATCGACGGTATAAAAATAATTTTTTCTTGTCGCGTCTCATTGATACCTTCAATTTTATAGGTTTGGTAAACTTGCAAATTTCCTACCCTGTTTACCGCATCGTGTCGCTCGTTATTGTAGGACAAGGGGTTAACACTAAGCCTACCAAGTGGTTAAAATGACCGGTTTGGAATTTTTTCTAAAAATTCCCTAAATTGATAGAGGGACCATGAATTAAATATTCCACTTCTATCGTACAAAACCTAAGTTAGTTAACCCCCAGGTCTACAATAACGACTGACGCTCCTGATGCGGTAAATGGGATGGGAAACTTTCAAGCTTTGCAGAACCTATGGAATTCAAAATATTAATGAGACGCAACGCGAGAAAATTATTTCTATAATACTAATATTACGTTAAATTATACGACATATGAAGAATTACTGATCAATTTTTACTTTAGCTATTTAAAGCGGAATTATTGCAGATGCAGTTACAAAACAAGTCGTAGGGTAAGGGGTTAATCGATCAGCTTTTTCGCCTCTTGATTTCTCTTTTTCCAAAGTAATCACCCGGTATATCTAAATTTTAGTAGATATAATGTCGATAGTTTTAGTATTAAATACAGTGAAGTTACTCAGAACTTGTGTGACTCGGTGACCCGGAAGTGACCTAAGACCGTAGGTTTTAGGCTAAACATCTGTGTTTAAATTAAAAAAAAAAAACGAACACCGGAGGATCTACGTGGAAGTTCCCAGAGCTGCAAATGATCGATTCAATTTTCCGTTATCCCGCGATGTTCTCGATTTAGGTGAATCTATCTCGAGTGTTTCTAATCTCAGCAAAGCCAGCTGCAATGCTGACAAGATGAAGGTATAATCTAAACTCCAGAAGTAGCTTATTCCCCGAGGCTTAGGCCCGGAGTGACACGAACCACGTCTGCGATGCCTTTATCTCTATTAATCCAAGTATGCTCGACAAACCGACACCTTCATGATTCACCAATTACCCCGCTCCATAGCAGCAACCACCCGAAAGAATTTCCAAGGACTTCTCCCAAAGCACCTTCATCCTCTCTACGTTTCCTCATAGCAGCTCGAAGTGCTGCCTACATCTAGGGACGCAAGAACTGCACAGTCATCCTCCGAGCATGTTACGTCGATTCAAACCGCAGGTAATATCGCCGTCGAAACGCTGTTAAATTTGCACCCGATTGAAATTATCGCGAGGAAACAGCTAACTGGTTTAATCCATTCCCATGCCTCCTCTCGCTCGCTTCCTCTCCCGTCCGACAGTTAACGTTACTCCAGGATCAACGTCCGCGACAAGGAGTTTTCGATCGTTAGGACCGATCGAGCCTGCGGTATCCTGGGAAAAATTTCTCTATAGACTCGTTAAAAGGATCGATGAAAAATCCGGGCGATACGAGAGAATCCGTCGGAAGGAACGTCCCGGGAGATTCTGACGGGCTCTGTATTGACTTGTGAGGAGGATGAATAAGCAACGTTCCAAGTATATCGGGCGATGACGATGCTTTACGATCGGAGATAACGCGCAGAAGACTATACGCCAATTTCAGGCCGCATTCCCCTCAAGGGATTAATCGCCTCTCGTTTAAACCTTCGCCGCTCCTCGTGCTTCCATTTTTAAATCCTCCATCGGCATCATCCGCCGTGAAGGTGGTGTGCATCCCTTCCTCTTCCTCTGCGCAAGATGCTCTCCCCTTGGACGGGTATAGGTAACTACTCTAATTATCGAGACCTCGCGTAAAACGAGGATGTAAACATAAATCGACAATCTTGTCGAGTCAACCGTGCGATCGGTTAACTACACGGAGAAACGATTTTTCTTCCGGTATCTTCGCGTGTCCTTGATGTCTTATTAAAACGATTAAGAGGCCAGGTTTTATCCTTTTCTTCCCCGTCCTTCATCTTAGTCTCGATCCGTTGCTGAAAGTATCTGTTTGCTTTCTTCGTTGAAGGTACTTATCTCGCTTGATCGTTCTTTCGTCTGTTATCGGTTGATGTTATTCTCCATTTGGAGAAAATGAAGACTTTGGAAGTCGAAGAGGTTTCTCTGTTTCTTGGAAGCAGAGTTCTGCAGGTTCGATTGCAAAATATTTTTCATTTTGGGCGTAGAAAAATCTTACAATAGTCTTACTTACTAATTTGGGCCATAGTTTGCGCATATAAATTTATTCGACAGGGAGATAATGTTTCCTGTGAAATTTTAACAAAAAAACAACTTTTTAATATATTTTTTAATTAAATAATTTGTATGCAACTTTTTTATCCAGTTTAATTGTGTTGAAAAACACAGAATTTTAAAAAAAATTGTATGGCCACTGGTTACTGAGATATTCCCAAAAATGCGTTTTCCACCCTCAACTTTAAGGGGTATTTTCACCCCTTCAGAGTGGATGGTTGCTGATAAAAAAAAATACGTGAAAAATATTTTTTTGAGAAGTACTTGTCACATAAATTTCATCAAAATCGGCGTGTTCGACTTCGATATGTTCCCTCGTTAGATATGAATTACATTTTTTGGTTTTAGTATCTATCCGTTAACGGTTCAGGGACCTCTGTAATTTTGAGATAACGCAAAACATATTTTTGTCACTTTGGAAAGTATTAGAAATTATTGCCTACAAATCGAATCAATTGTTCGTAATACCGTTTTCAACTTCTTGCCCTATAACGACGAGCGACACTCTGGAATAGAACATTTTGAAATCTTAGAAAAACTGTAAAAGTGAATATACCACCATCTAAATGTACAATCAATTTTATTTTTAACTACACGATGTATACAATCACCGATTAATTTTTATTTCCGCAATGTAATTCTTAATTACTGCGTGTGTAGTTACAAAATAAATTATAGAGCAAGGGATTGAAATTTGCCACTGCGCTACGGCGTGTTCAATCTTCCGGAGCAACAAGAAGCTTAATAATTTCCTACCGTTCTCAATGATAATTATAACCACGCATAAAACCGTCCGTATACTTTTGACTTACAGCGTATAAACTGAACATTTCTATCCGGCTTCTGTGTTGCGCCTCTTCTTACAAGGTTGTCGTATTTCCTCCCTCCTATTACGGGACCCGATCTTGTTTTCCTCGCGTCGAGGTATTTCAACGGGATTAAACGATTTCGCCGGTTAGTCGAAGTTGTAATTATTTACAACTTTAATGGCGCATGCGAGTAAATTGTTCTCATGCCGACGTATTTCGTCGGGTATAAGGGGAGGTTCTTTCAGCCGCAAAATGCGCCGAGGGGATCCTTACGGATTATTTCACGATGCCGGTGGTATGTAATCATTTCTTTGCATTTCTCTCTCTCCGTTTCCCTCTCTCTCCTCTCCCGTCCACTCTTCCCCGACGCATTTTCTTCCTTCCAAGGAGTCAGGTTGGCTAATGAGCATCGGGGTGAGTTGGTTTTTGCGCGAGGAATCGCGTGTGCAAGGGCGAAAAAAAAGGCGAAAACCCGCGGCGCGACCGGTCGCGCAATTCAGCTTTTTCATTTTCACTCGAACCCTCTTAACCAGCCACTTCCGTCGTTGGCCGTTTTTTGTTAAATAAACATCCTCCGGCTGCGAAATATTCCGGCACGCAAAAACCTATAGGATACGATGATACGGAATTACAATTAATTATACAAAGTGCATGCAAATTTCAACCGAGGCGAAAGGAAACAAGGAGGACGAGGACGGGTGGGGAGATCGCGCCGGAATTGTGGCGATGCACTCTACCCGGTAAATTAAGTTTCGTTCGATAATTCAGCCCCGACACCGCCGCAAATTTCCTTTTTCGTCGTTCCAGTTAAACGAGCGAATTCGTAGGCGGCCGTTCCTTTCGGTAGTCGGTGCATCGCTGAACTCCATTATCGCGTTTGTAATTACGCCGATAATATACGGTGCGCGTTTTTCGTGGAATCCGAGGGACGTGCGCTCGTAGATATAATACCCCCGTGCGAGAGGAATCGCCGATTGTCGGAGTGGTAAAACGGCGCGATTCTTTCGGAGGGTTGAAGATGCAGAGGATGAGGCGAGACAATGAAGAAAGTTGGAGGAGGATGAATATAAGAGGAAGAGCGAGGAAGA
The DNA here is from genome assembly GCA_963989415.1 of Cerceris ruficornis. Classification (NCBI taxonomy): domain Eukaryota; kingdom Metazoa; phylum Arthropoda; class Insecta; order Hymenoptera; family Crabronidae; genus Cerceris; species Cerceris ruficornis. Next base: position 27,354,238 of record OZ022519.1, read on the forward strand.
ATTTAAAAAGCTGACAGAAGAGCAACAGAGAATTACCACGTTGCCGCACATTTTTAATTTGACGATCATGCTCAGAAACACATTTTTTTTTTGGTCCGAAGCGGTAAAGCATGAGAAAACGCATAAAAGAACAATTAATATATTGTCTGACATGCTATACCTTTTTTCGATGTATTACTCAATAATTAACAAGTGTATGCGTTAGTACACTTCGTACTAACGCTGTTCTTTTTTTTATTGATTAAAATGTGCACGACGGCTATAGCCGTCATTTGCGGCAAAGTGTTAAAAGAGCGATATAAGACAAAAAATGTAAGGCCCACAAAGACTAGCAGAAATGCGGTAGAAAGAGAAATATCGTGAGATCGAAGCACAAGAAACAGAAATGAAGGAACAGTAAAATCAAGTCAGATACGGAAGCAAACGAAAAAAATGAACAAAAGACGCAAACGAGAGATAGAAAAGTAACAAAGGCCCAAACCCCGAACGATAGAGGAGCCACGTAGAGAGAGGGAAGAAAGAGAGCAGGAGATAGACACAGAAAGATATATAAAGAAAAGAGAGAAAGAGAAAGAAAGACGGAATGGAGCGCACACGCGAAAAAAGGCCCCGCGTAAATTGAAAGGGGGCACGGCTGTCTTGTTGTGTTTAAAAAGGCAATTTGCGGGCCTGAGATACGGCCTATATATTACGGCGCAACTGGTACGGGTGGTGGGAGATAGCTCGCTCGATAGCGCCCCTTTGCTCTCCGCTCTGTACCAGCGGGAGAAGCGAAAGGGGACTTTCCGTGGGCCTTACCGTCGCGCAGTGGTATGGAGCGAATTTTTAGGCGACCTCGCGCTCGATTTTCGGCTGCCCTCAACTTCGTCGAGGGCCCACGACCGCTTGGAAGGTCTTTGCCCGGCTGTTCGCTTTCGTAAAATGACCCATCATTGCTGACTTTTATTAAATGACGATAAAACGTACCTCTAAACTATGCAACTGCAATAATTGCAACGTTAAGTATACCTGAGTGACTTGGATAACTGAAAAGAAATTTTATTCGGTACTAGGTGAAGTTTTCAATCCTTATTTTACAGCTTACCCTGTATAGCGGCTAATTTGTATAACATCTTGCCAGTTACATTTTACAGTGAAAAGAGAAAAAGTGTGTGGTACAAAGAGGAATGCAAAAATGAACGTACGAAATTTCAAAGGGCTAAAAATCATTTCCATACCACTGTACGTGGGCCTTACCGACCCCGTTCTCCTTATACCCCTTTCGGCGTGCGTTGCGTTCCCCATGCTCGCAGGAGGGGCCATGGTGAATTCCCCCACCATAGCCATCCGGCAAATGCATTTCTTGTGTAGCACGCTGCTCGTTTGCGGACGGTACGATTTACTCCCCGGTATATAGTCGTATTCAAATATCTTCTTGCCTCGTCCGCCTCTTGCGCCCTATTCTACTTTTCTTCCTCTTTCGCCCTTCTTATTTTTCCATCTGTTTCCTCTCCTTTCGTTTTCTCTTTGTTTTCGTTCTCTCCCTTCATTTTTTACCTACCGCCTCTACCTTTCTTTTATGGGGCTTTTCACCGATCGCGCATTTTATGCACTCGCTGTGTACTTACGCGTAATCCACTTACCGCCTTTGCATTTTGTACGATCATCTAATTGCTTTGGTATTTTGTAATTTAAAGGCTACTAGCTCTTAGAGAAGTCGATCGATTACTTTTTTAATTGATTTTATCATTTTTGGTGCAACGATGCAATTTTAAGTTCTTAATTCCGTTGTTCGAGACATTCTTGAAAGAAGAATCTTCACGCATTGAAAGAAAAACTTTGGTTCAAAAATCCAAGGAGGAAATAAGATCTCGAAATTTTACAGCAATTTAATAGCACATTTAAATGCCAGTAAATAATATAAAAGTAATCGTTCAAAGATGAAAAATACCATCGACCGTACTTCAGCGAAATGGAAAATTGAAATTTACTTTTCTGAAATTAAATTACATTTTTTATTTGAAATCTTAACCCCTTGTCGTACAATAACGAGTGACACTTGTGACCTAATAAATGGAATAATCAATTTTGAAGTGTTTCAAAAATTATTAATTTAAAAGTATCGGTGGGTCAGGATAAAATAAAATTAATTCTGTGATATTTAATATTGCGTTAAGTCAAACGCTGTATCAGAAATCAGGGATAGATTGTTATTTCAGTAATTAATTCAGAGTTACTGCGCATTCAGTCACAAAAGAAATAGAAATAGGGTTAAGACGAAGGTGTGAAGTATCCTGCACATATGACCTACTAAGGGGATGACGCGGTGTATATGACTAAAGCATTAACCCCCGATATTTTCGTTTTGGCAGTCGTTAGACTCTGCATCTCCGTCATCGCGATGGCTCTCTCGCTCACCAATTTAATTATCGTCACGTTCGAAGGATGAAGTTGGTAAATCGAGTATTAATACGCGATGGTACGGTGCATCCCTCGCTTAACGACTCGGATATTATCTTCTTGAAGATCGCTCACGATGGAGGCATTTAGTGCTTTTTAGTGCATGAAAATTCCCCGCCGAAGAAACGCTCAAAGTACGAGCGAAACTCTGAGGGTCTCTCGAGAAATCGTTACAGCAAATGTTTATTTTCCATCTTTCCGTAAGACGCTTAGGGTGAATTTTTCTCATGAGAATACGTTGACAGTGTCTATATTACTTTTTCATAATGATCTACGTGAAATATGGATTTCTGGGAGGTACGGAGAGGAAAAGATCTATCTTCGATCCTTTCTGTTTTACCGGCGACGTGCAGCAGGCTTACGTGTTTCACCGTGGATGTCGCTTCCTGGCTGGCATTTTTGATAACGCGATAAACCCTCACGATGGCAAGATACCATGCAATTTTAACGGTCGGATTAGAGAACCGTTTTACATGAGAATTTTAATCCTTTGGAATCCTATGTCCGGGTGCACTGGACGCAGCTTACCGATGTAATTAGTTTTTGACCCATTAAATTTCGACTTTGGAATTTAACAATCATGTTGCACTATCACATAAATATTCCTCAATACCTATAATTAATTTTGTATTAAGTAAAAATCAACGGTGGAATTTTTCCGAAATTATTTGTGTTTAGTTGACGAAAAAGTGGTAAAATAATTTGAACGGCAGAGTTATATTATTATTCATAGAATTATATTATATTAGAGTATAATTAAAATGTATTATATTAATTAACACTAGATTTACCGGCTTCGTATCTATTCTGCTTAATTATACTGAATAAGTACTTTGGAAAAAGGGAAATGAAGAGATTAGTCAAGTAGCTTTTGTTTTATAAGATAGACGAGGAATTTTTATTATCTGCTGCCTCTATTAATTTGAGTAATATTTAGAAAAAATTTGGAAACAGGCATTTTGACCGCCTTGGTTATTTTAGTGGTTAATTGGAATTATAATATATTATTTATGATATATCGCATAGGAGTAACTCGAGAAGAGGACGAGGTAGGTAACCGACCGTAAAATATATGACGAAGGAAGTTATTAAATACCTGTTCTGTTTGATCCTGTTTCTAACTTGTACTCATTCTTCTGTCGTATCGATACGCGGCTTCTTATCTGCGGAGGAAGTGCACAAAGTGTTTAGAGTGCACCTGAATGCAAGCTTCTAACCGTATCATAGTTTCTAATCTTGTCAACGCTTTAAATACATCGTTAACTAACGAGCTCCAATATGTTCTGCTCTTATCAAGGAAATGAAATAGAATTACACGAATAACACGAATTAGTATTTATTACTATTAGTTACCCTTTGAGAAATTACCTGTAGATCCTCTAATGAAATCTGTTGCAGTAATTCAGTTTGTTATAATTTGTAAGAGAAGATATATACATAGGCGCATCTTGTATCTTAAAAATAGCGCAAAAAGTGCAGATGAAGCAATGCTGGCAATAAAATTAAAGCTGGAAATTTCAGTTGCGCATCGAACCACGAATTAACATTGTCTCTTAGCACTTAATTTATTTCTGAACCATAAGCTCATTAATTCGCAAATTTATCTATGATGGCTGTAAATAATATTCTTTAACGCTAGAATTACCAAGCCAGTCAAAATTGCAGGTTCTTAATTTTTTCGAAAAATTCTCCAGACTTATAGGGGAATCATACAATAGATATTCCACATCTATTTTATAAAACATAAATTACCAAATTAATCACCTTTTTCTCGATTCCTCTTTCGCTAAAATACGTATCTAACCCTTTGCGGTGCGAATAATTTTGTCGATTTTGCAGTGAGCTAAATGAAATTAATTTTACGACATTTACTATCCTTGGTCATTCATTTTTTTTAAATAATAGCAATAACTACTGACGGATATTTAGGTGATATAACAAAATCATTATGAAATTGGAATGTCGACATTAAGTCGATAGAAAATTAACTGAAATGAAGAGCTATGTCAAGTATAGTTCGACATAGGGTTGCAAAGGGTTAATATATTTAAATATAATTGATATAACTATAGTTCCACCGTTAATAATATTAAAAGCTAAACTTTCAACCATCGACTCCAACTTCAAATTTCCATCTCCAATCTAAAATATTTTCTTACCATTATATTATAATATTTTTCGATATATCGCAACTTCTCCCGAAATAATACAAGATCCACAAAACAATTATAAAAGTGAATCTCAGTTCCGTACACGGAAAAAACCGATTAAAAATCTGAAACGCAAACGGAGTTAATAATTTTCCGCGGAACATCTTAACGTGTCTTTACGCGGTCCATTTGGGAGGCCATAAGAAGAGCATCGGCAACAACGTTACAAGCTCATTTGCACAGAATGCGTAACAATTGTAATAAATATCGTCCCGATATCGATCTGTTTTCGTTACGTACTAGCGCGATCTAGGAATCTCACATTCCACGCCGGTTTGCTCCTTCGAGACGGCATTATAAATTCCGCACGGGCCCCAATTAACTTTATCGCAATCTAAACAAATTATACAGAACGCCGATCCCTGAATTCAGTAGCGTGCTGGACGAAGATAATGGAAGGGCAACAGGAGTACATCGTAACGAAAGATAACGCTCCTCCTTTTTCTTCCGAGGCTTTATTAGGGTTAACTACCCCTACGATTCGTTATCCGCCGTTATCGCTTTCTTTCGCTCTTTTAAAAAACTCTTTATCTTCCGATTAACTAATTTATTGTAGTCTTGTACGACTGCGGGATTCCGTGGATTTTTCGTTATTTATTTTCTGGGCTTCAGTTTTTTAGGGCTCCTTTCCTTCGGTTGCTTTGCGTGCGACGACGAGATGTTTTAGTATTCTCTTTAAAGGAGAAAGTGACGAGTTAAAATTTTGAATAAATATATAGGGTTATAATGAGTTATAAATTTAGAGCAGACATTGAAGAACATTCAATTATGTAATTATCATTGAAAATTCTTTAATCGAGGCAATTTCTATGATCTTTGCACCAATTGCCAAACTTCGCAAGTACCGCCCTTCTTTCTAGAACGTAAGTAACACAAAAGAATTCTACAATTCTACCTCTCACATTCGCGTAATTTTTATTCTCCCGCTGTGCCAACTCTAAACAGTTTGCTACTATTGTTATCTAGCCACCAAAAAGTAGCCAATAAAGACGAAAAATAGTAGTATACTCGGATCAGCATCGAGTAATACAAACCTAGATAATTTCTACCATTGCGAAGATAAGAACCTTGAATTAAATAAGTCTCATCTGAAAATCCCCAGCTAAAACAATTTTCCTAATTTTTGCGCCAGTCGAAAATTACTTTCTTTCTCTCCAAAGACCAAAATCTACCTCCACGATTCTACCTCCCCTATTTGTATCCTTCTTATTCACCCCCTCTACCAACCCCAAACAATTCTCTAATGTATATTCTCATCCAGCTACCCAAAAAACAACCCAAAAAGTGAAAAAGCAACAGTGTTCCTCTCCCAGTACGATCAGAATAATCCCACCTCACCGTCATCGAATAGTCTACCCTCGTAATCGACTATTTTCAGCCATCCACGATACTTTTCTCGCGCGAATCCAGTCAATGGGCGACATTATACGCGAAATATCCAGAAAACTTTCGAAGTTAAAGCATTCTGCGGGGATTCGAGGGAGAATAGTGTCGCGGTCCTGCATCTTCGATACAATCCCAGTGCGGCAAACTGTACGAAGAGTCTCGGTGCCGTTTTCTAAAAAGAACGGCGCCGAGAAGAGATAAAAAGGGAACGTTGGAAAATAACGCGGTCTTAACGGTAGAATAACGCTCGAAGTTCGCCGCGTGTACAGTCATCGAGGATACATGGCTGTAAGCTGATATTACGTTACATGCACGGTAGACTTTCGAAGTTAAATTATTCTAGGATACCCTCGAGTCCTGCGACGGACATTTGCATCTTTGGCATTGCCCCGTGGTATTGCTAACGAGAAATTTCAACGTATCGCTCAATCTACGGTGACGGAATGGGAACGGGATGAATTCGGAAAACGAAGGGCACGGTTCGAGGAATAAATTAATGTTCAGAATTATGACGATATGCGGGGTATATGCTGATACTTATAATTTTTTAGAGGATGCAATGATAATGAAATGATTAATGCAAAAAATACCAAGGCGGTTAAAATGACCGGTTCGTAATTTCTTCTAAAAATTCTCCAAATTGATAGAGGAGCTATGCAGCAAATATCCCACTTCTATCTTGTAGAATCTAAATGACTTAATTGATCATTATTTTCACCTCTTGATTTCTCTGTTTCCTAAGTAGTTTTTCGTATTTCTAAATATAATAGACATTACGCTGGTAGTTTTAATGCTCAGGAAGAGCGTTAATTTAAGATTGTTAGTGGAATTTTTGGAATTTTTGAGAGGTGGCTAAAATATTACAGGATTCGAGGGATATTGAAGATGCAGGGTGTTCAATGTGTGCAAGCACGATTGTTAAGGGGTGAAGTCTACCTTTAACACGTTGAATGCCATGGGGGTCGCCGGTGACCGGCGCTATTAAATTCAATGAAATTTCGTATTACTTTGAAATTGCATTATTTGCAAATTTTCTAATGCATTTAGTGTTTAAATATTGGCATTAAAAGAGTAAAGTCCTGCTGATTATATAACTACTTGTGTCTTTAAGGTATCTCCTTTGTAAAGATGTGATTTTAATAGCAAAAGTTTCACTTCTGTAAAAAATGATGAAACCAGCGAAATATCGAACTTGAAAGTGTCACTTTCACGCACAGCTGTATGAACTTTCACCTCAAAAACGCCCTGTAAAATTCACCCATCCGTCATTGCTCGAAAATCCTTGAAAATTCCACCGCCCCTTTCACGGTCTGCTTCATCCACCAAGTATCTGATGATCGCAAGTGACGAACAAAGCCGGTGACACGATTTCCCATCATTCCGTTGTAGATCGCAAATTTTTAATCTCCCAGTAGAGAACTTGTAAAGAGATCAATACCTTCTATCATTGAAATGCCTTCTACCCTTAACGAATCCACTGTTCGCATCGTCATGAATCAATAATCCTCGTTAACTCCACGAAAAAGTAGAACGGAGTCATCTACTTTGTAACCTCATTGTCTCCGTGGGCTGCGGAGCAGCTAAAAAAATCATCGTCGCCATTCAGTCATTTTTAATTAAAAAAAAAAAACAGCAAGTCTCTCAGATTCGACCCCTTGCCTTACAACTTCTATTTTGACTGTGCGTGCAATAACTCAAAACAGATTCTTGAAATCAAAATTTCTTTCTGGTTTCTGATATTTCCTACAATTGAACGCAATATTAATATTCTGGAAACAATTTGTTCGTCCCGCGACTGATTGATATTCTCAATTTAATAGTTTTTGGAAAACTTCAAAATTTCCAATTTCATTTACACCGTCACGAGGGTCACACGTTATTGTAAGGCAAAGGGTTAAGCTGCTCCAGCAAATTCTTAACCCTTTGCGGACGGCGACTTTTTTGAATATAGAGAAACAATCATTTATTTGGCGATCAAAAACCACCCTTTTTGTCAGAAAGCCAGACTGTTAATATTTATAAGCTATAAATTACCATTCGCGTAATCATATCTCATCAGTTACATTCCATTTTTTCAACTCTAGCCGTGTATACAGGAGCCAATAAACTATAATCAGATTTCTTCTCAGACCACATACATGCGTCCGTCGTCCCCGAAGGGTTAATGGGTAATAAGCTTCCCGTTAACGGCTCGGTTTCTAAGAGAGCGACGGCACGTCCGGAAGTAGCCCCGAAAGTTTCGAGGTTTCGGAGCGTGCTGCGCTCCAGGCGATCGGTAATTTACGTGTATCATCTTTCGGCATCGACTCACGTTGTATTATGCACTCGAGGAAGCGCTTCCTCCTGTACGGTCGGTCTGGTAAACAGAGCAATATTTACCTGCATTAACCAAATTGAAGTTCACTTTCCGTTTAAGACCGCCGGCAGACCGCGGGAGACGAAGTTCGGGCGGAAAAGCGAGGTTGGCAGGGAGCACCCGAATTCTGAAAATCAATGTTTACCTGACGAGGTAAATGAGAGACCATCCTCCCTCGCGTATACCTTCGGGAGGCACGATTTGAAATGTTGATATAACGGATGGGTGAACAAGAAAACCATCTCGCTGTCCTCTCCTCGTATCGGTTACCTTTCTCTCTCTCTCTCTCTCTCTGTCTCTCTCTCTCTCTCTCTCTCTCTCTCTCTCTCTCTCTTTCGCTCTCTCTCTCCCGTTCTCGTGCTCCCGTAACGTACAAAAACGTAGACAACGTCACCGGTACGTTGAACTCCGACGAGAGTTCTGCCAGTCTCTCGCGGGTCCGTTTCAGTATTTGACTGTTCGAGCAGGACGATGGGTGCGCGGTGCTCTCCCTTCGCCCTTTTCACCTCTTCTTTCTCCACTTCCACTCCTTTCTCTCTCTCTTTCTCTCCACCTTTCTCGTTTTGTCTCCGTTTCTCTTCCCGCTATCCTCTCCCCCTCTCGCTCGCGCTCCCGACTCTTCGACTCCTGTCGAGACGACAGAGCGCCATAAGCAACCAATTTAAATGTAAATTGAAAACCACCGCGGCATACAAATTGTTCGACTCGCCGTCAAAAAATACTGCGAGCAAAGATCAAACGAAAGACAAGACGCAGCGGCGAGAGGGTAGCTCCGGTGCTCTCTCCATTCGCAGACTCACAGGCCCCCCCGATACGTTCGAGATAGAACGAGAAAAGCTGCCCCGAAGATGCCAACGCCGTCTTTGCCGATCTTAGACGCCGCTTCGTTCCTCCTTGACACCCCCTTGGTCCAACGGACACCCTACGGATGTCGAATTCTTCTTTAAATATTTGTCCTCGCGCGGCCTCGCGAAATTTCCGCCCTTGCGTGGCGTCGTCCTTCGAGCGGGATGTTTCGAAGGAATTATTTCGTCGAGGAACTCGAAAGATGCTTCCGTGTGGCGACCCGATCGCGAGATGCTCGACCGGTGGTTTAACCCCTTCAGACCTGAATTTTTTTTCGTTGAAGAAAAAATTATTTTTATACTAAAATTAACTTTATTCGTGTGAATGAAAGCATCAAAATACTTTTTACAAAAATATTTATTTATTTATTTATAATTTATAAATGTACATTTTAATGGACATATGATCCTTCCGCAAAATTTGTAACATTAAGGAGATCCTGAGAAATATTTGTATAAAAAAAAACTAAGTGAAATTAAGTTTAAACCTATACGTAATAAAATACAGCAGGAAAAGTATTATGTACATTACAATGTGCACAGGGTCCGAAGGGGTTAACACGTTCGCGGACGTGAATGCTATAACATCCATTTTCATCGAAATGTATGCTATAGCATTCATGTCATGTCAAATGATAAAGCCAGTTATAATTCATTTAATTTTATATAACCTTAATTATTTGAAATTATTATGCAGTTTAACACTAGTACTGCCGATGTTAAATCTGTTATAGTCTATCATATTAAATAAGTACTTTGTAAAAAGAGGAATCGAGAGGCGGCAAAGATGGTCGATTCGGTGATTTATGTACTTTGACATGGACGTAGAATATTTATTCTAGGAGTTTTCTTTAAACATGGAGAATTTTTGGAAAAAATTGTGCACCGGTCATTTTGACCGTCTTGATAGTTTTAATGTTAATATGTGTTTCAATCCGCAGAACATTTGTTGCCTTTCAACGAAACTTTTTTCCCTTCCCATTTAATATTACGAAATTCTTAGGCATTCTTTATCTTAATGTTAACCAGAACCTAAAACAAGCATTCCAGATTTGCGAAGGTCATTTTTTAAAATCATTCCATTTGGTTTCCAGAGGCAGAAACCTCCACGTTATCGTCCTGGTCTTATACTCACCGAGTCAACATTGCTACACAGTCATTCTCATTATCCATACTACATTACAAATTTAAGCAACTTCCCTTAATTTACATATCGTACCTTCGCTTTCATTCCACATCTTGATACCGTCTCTCGCCAATTACCATCGCGACGTCCCGCCGAAATACTAATTTAACTTTCAATATTTGTCGAATAAAAATCCAGACCAGCCTTAATTCCCCCTCAAATTAGCTACCTCGTTACGTCGTTCAGTCCCGGTAACAATGTTCAACCTTGCCCGCGAGCGAGGCCCAAGAAATGCTCGCATTTTTCACCCGGGAAACTCGAAAGCGTAAACGCGGTAGGTCGGGTTTTCAAAAATTCAACAGCCGGCCTGAATGAACCCTTGGAAATGTCCGTGGAGAGAAAGGGAGATTGCGCAGAGAGAGAAAGAGAGGAAGAGCGAGGGTAAGTGATGTTAGAACGAGGACGAGAGGGAAGGTTGAAAGAAGTAGGTTCACCTCGGTTTTTTACGTTTCTCCAGAGATTTTTAGATGGAAGACATCCCGCGCCGAAATAAAGTATAAAAAGGTAGGCGAGTTATCTCGGGTCAAAATAAACCGAAACCGCGCGGTGCGGTATAGGGCGATAAAAAATAACGATGGGTGGGGTGTAGGTCTCGATTTTTACCGAGTCCTGGAACAACGAGCGGCCGTTCCACGGCGAAGCGAAACGGACAGGAAAGATATAATATACGTGAAAACGAAGAAGAAAAGAAAAAGTCACCGCGAAGAGTAGGAAGAAAGTGAAGTAAAGGTAGGAGAGAAAGATAGACAGGGAGGAAGAGGGAGAGAGAGAAAAAGATAGAGAATGATCGAAGGAATCGACGATCGAGAAATTTCACGGTGTCGAGGTATCCCCGAGAATTAAGCGGGATCGGTTTCCTCTCTATCGACGATTTCCGTCGACTCGGAATCAGCCGGCTCATTGCAGCGAATTAATTTCCCATTCCCAGTCGCGGTGGGATGAGTCGACTTACCATAATTTCGGTAGCGCCGGATCGTTCTCTCCGATCTGGCTGTTGAATATTCCCTCGCTTATTACGAGGAGGGCCTTCTGTAATCGACGCCGAGGCATGACCGAGCGCGCCGCGAAGAAGTAACGACTCTCAAAATGGATTTCGATTAAAGTAACAACGGTGATCCGGCGGTTTCGTTCGTTAACGAATTACCACGATCGAGAATCGAAACGTAAACGCGTTTGGAGAAGGAAGAAAACGGTGCCTTCCGTAATCGGCCGATCTCTTTTCGTGTCTCTTTTCGCGCGAAATCGATGCATCCGAGAGGGAAGAAACGGAAAGGGACGAGGACACTCGACGCACGTAGCCTCGCCGAATCGAACTAATTAAACGGCACAAGGTCTCTTCTGGACGATCGACGAGGATAAATCGATCTCGTTTGTCGTCCCGGAGCCACGACATCGGTGAAACTTCGCCAACTATTCTGTTCTCGTTTCTTTTTCATTTCCTACGTTTGTTCCGACGATGAGAGAATTTCGAGAAACGTATTCTGGGATTTCGACGATGCAAAACGGCACGCGCCAAATGCGATCGTTTGAATTACGATGCTTTCAGAGCCGCGTCGAAGCCCGGGCGAGCACGTAAATTTGAATTTTCTGAAACGCGCGTATCCTGCCGATAGGAGAGTGCTCGTTAGCGTACTGGTAGCCATCAACATAATTAACCTCCTAAGTGGAGACGGCTGTGTATCATTATTAGTGTACATGCCCCCATGATGTTACGGGAGGTTCGAATGTGCTTATGAGAATTTAGGACCGCGTCAGGTGTCCTGATTTAGGCGCGGTAACGCGAAATATCCAATTAAACGGTAATGGAGCCTTTATCGTATCCAGTGACGTCGACCGACGGAATTTTGATCGTACATACGACCCTTCGCGATTGCTTTGTTGGATGATCGTGAATGTAATGCGGGGAATCGTTAATGGTGAACCATCGGAGGAGATATTCTTTCTGCGAAAAAAAAAACGGTTGCTTCTTGTATTAATTTTAAGTTTTTTCTTTATTTCCTTGCGAATTAATTTTCTATTGCAGGGTTTGTTTAACCCCTTGCCCTACGAGTTCTTTTGTGACTGCCTCCGCAATAATTGAGAATTAAATTGCTAAAATAAAAATATAGCAGTGATTCCTGATATATATTAGAATTTAAAGCAATATTAACAACATAGGAATAATATTATTGTGTCGTGTTCCACTGATATTTTCAGTTTGACAATTTTTGAGACGCTTCAAAATTTCCTGTTACTGCAACCGCATCACGAGTGTCACTCGTTGTTGTAGGGCAAGGGGTTAAAATTCATCGTAGAAGTATTTACGACTTTGAATATTAATTTGTGATTTACTGTGATGGTAGATGCGAAGATGAAATTAGAATTTGGATCACACTAAAAAGTTATCGGGGTAGTGGAAAGTAAAGATTATTTATATCTTTAACATATTATGTAAAATTGTAGTGGAAGGATTTCTCTGATTTTCTAGGGGTGTATAGCAAAATTTGTATTGTTAAATCAATCAGTATTTTTTTCTTCTCCCGTCACAATTCGCCTATCGTTTTTAATATCACTAAATTCTTCAAACTAATCTCCAATAATTTCGGTATAAATACGCCACATAATCGGACTTCAAAATAAAGTTCATCAAAATTGAACTGTCCCTAAAAAAAAAAGAAATTACCAAGCCTACAAGCCGAGACAATTCCCTCGCCACGAAACCGCAAATTTCATCGGAACCCCAAATATATTGGTTTTTAGGGTTTAAAATAATAACACTTTGTTTAAAAGCTAATGGGATAGACCAAGACTTTATTCTCAGAATATATGAAGAGGGTACGTCCTCTCTCTAAGAGTGAAAGTCACAGAGTGAGGTCTGAAAGAATTCTGCAAGGGTCTAAGGACCCTTTTCGGTTATAACGTAAAACAGACTGCATAGCTATACACCTGCAACCTCTTAAGCATTCCAGGAAGTAAATATACCAGTCGATTTTTGTATCTGTAAAATATACTATGCTCGTAGAGACATAGAAAACCAACAAAATAATCCCCTCAAAATACAACAATAAATTGGCCGATTATTGACGTACCTTTTTCCTCATTGGGTTGCAGTTCGGAATGGATATTCGTGCGTACCTGTTGCTCTCTCGGAAGGACTCGACATTCGATTGAACACAGCTGCCAGGGCAGTCCGATATGGGGTGAACGGCGTGGAGGTCTGGGCTGCGCCCTCTCGCAGTCCCCATACAAATCACACCGTTTACAAGGCGGACGCCGTTTTGGTTACGCTGCCTCTCGGAGTCCTCAAGGCTTCCGCTCCGCCATCCGCGGTAGCCTTCAACCCGCCGCTTCCGGACTGGAAGTCTCAGGCCATTCAGAGGCTCGGCTTTGGCAATTTAAATAAGGTAAGCTCCCGGACATACCGGCAAACGGAGAAGGGAGGTATGTCGTCCCTTTTGCGTGGAGGAAGTCCCTTGATTTATGCGCACGGAAGGTATGATCGTGACTCGTGGATGTTGAGGATGGAATGGGACGGAGTGCCTTTGGAACGAAGTAGATTTGGATCGATTGTCGACAGGAATTCTGGATATTATTGTGTGTGACTTGTATTGAATTTTTTTTAAGTTTCGAGGCACTGGGGGATGATATATTAAGTGATAATTGAGGGGAAATGTTGTAGAGGTGACTATGATCGAGAGATTAACCCCTTGCGGTTGAAATGGTTATCCAATTTGTGTTCAGTTGGCTGGCCATAATTTCTGATTTTCTCCAAATGAATACTTGATTTTTTCAAATTTCCGGATGTTCGGAAATATGATATATTAAGTGGTAATTTAGAAAAATTTTCTAGAGACGATTACGATCGCCAGGGAAAGATTAACCCCCTGCGGTTGGAGTAATTCGTCCAATTTGTTTTGCAGTTGACTGAAAGTAATTTCACGGTATTTTCTGCCGTTAAATATTTACTTTTTTCGAATGACAGCAGTAACTGTAGGTTTTGCAGGGCATTTCGATTATTTTGGATATGCAAAGTAGTAGCGGTGGTAAAACTAAGGGCGTTAAATTCGATTCGGTCTCTGCGTGGAGAGCGAAAGGAGAGAAAGAGAGAAGACTCCTTTTCGTCCTCGATCACCGGCTGACGTGGATTGCCTCGTCGTGGCAGGTGTTTCTTTTTACGATTTTCTGCGAGGCTTCGCTTTATGACGCCGTTACATCTTTCTTTTCTGAGACGCGGCATTTTTCTCGCTCCTTTTTTTAAAGCGCAGTTAAGAATTTATTTCCCATAGTTTGCACGCGCGCATTTTCCAACATGTCGATGCTTGATTTCGCGCATTTTTCCTGCCGCCTGTACGATTGTTCATGGTGCGCTGTGCGTTGCAAAATTCAGGGCTACGTTTTTTTTACAATTCTGACAAGGTAAATTCGGGAACTGACGCACTCCGATTTTGATGAAACTTTGCAGAAATACTTATTAGAGATATCTAAGAAGATAGCTGGAATGCGTTTGTGCGCGTTTTCAAATTTAAGGGAGATATTAAGGGAGGTCCTGCCTGCCCTGTCTGACTCTTACCTGTCCTGCCTCCCTCTTGCTTGTCCTGCCTCTGTCATACCCTTCCTGTTCGTCGTGACCAAAAAAAGTGTTTTTTCAAAACAATTTCCCAGAAACGTAACGTCGAGAACATGGGCTCATATGATTTTGACATAACTCCGATCGTATTTGAGCAAAGTCACATTTTCGAGAGCAGTTCCACGGGCAACTCTGGCTCAAATTCATGCCCATAGTTTGGAAATTGACATTTTTCTGAAATAAGGTAGCCCTTTTGTGCAGGAATCGTCAATTGCCTGAAACAATCACCCTCAAAATCAGCGCAAATAATGCCAAATTATTCCCCGTATCGCAGAAGCTACTAAATTCTCCATCATTCCTCTCTTCACACTACAGGTAGTACTCTGCTTCGAGCGGATCTTTTGGGACCCAACCGCCAATTTATTCGGACACGTGGGAAGCACGACCGCATCTCGCGGTGAGCTTTTCTTGTTCTGGAACTTGTACAAAGCTCCGGTCCTCCTTGCCCTGGTCGCCGGTGAAGCAGCCTGCGTAATGGAAAACGTCAGCGACGACGTTATCGTTGGACGTTGCATCGCCGTGCTCAAGGTAAGCTGACTGACGTTTCTGTAGCATGGAAAACGAGATTCCTTCCGCACTTTGTCTCTTCTTTTCTTCCGTCGGAAATTTACGTCTTCCGACTGCTCTTCGGAAAGAGACTGACTCGAATAGTTCTGGTTGATGGGGATAACATATTTGATACCAGCGTCGAATATGCGATAGGCTGATGTGTTGTTTTGCATTTCCGTTGCAGTTTTATGGTGATTTATCTCTAAAGTTGTAGTTCCTTTACATTCGATTGATGCAAGTGTCCTTCATATCTAATTGAGTGAAGTTATCCTTTATATTTAACTGACTGAGATATCCTTTGTAGTTAACTGTCTGAGATTTCCTTTATATTTAATTGACTGAGATATCCTTTATAATTAACTGACTGAAATATCCTTTATAGTTAATTGACTAAAGTATCCTTTATAGTTAACTGATTGAAGTCTTCTTTGTAGTTAACTGTCTGAGATTTCCTTTATATTCAATTGACTGAGATATCCTTTATAGTTAATTGACTAAAGTGTCCTTTATAGTTAACTGATTGAAGTCTTCTTTGTAGTTAACTTTCTGAGATTTCCTTTATATTCAATTGACTGAGATATCCTTTATAGTTAACTGACTGAAGTATCCTTTATATAATAGTTAACTGACTCAAACATCCTTTATACTTAACTGACTGAGATATCCTTTATATTCAACTCACTGAGATATCCCTCACACTTAATTGAAGAACATGGCACGCATCTATCGCACGTTCAGTCCTTTAGACTCTAATCTACGAACCGAGCTTCGGTTCCGGACGTTCAAGGAAGCGATCGCACATTCTTTCAGGGAATCTTCGGGAACCAGGTGGTACCTCAGCCACGGGAGAGCGTGGTGACGAGGTGGCGAGCGGATCCTTGGGCCCGTGGCTCCTACAGCTTCGTCGCGGTCGGCAGCTCCGGCAGCGATTACGATCTGTTGGCGGCACCGGTAGCGCCTCCGCCGACTCCTGGCGCGCCACCTCCGCAGCCCAGGGTATTCTTCGCAGGTAAATATTTACCTTTCTTCGGTTTGCTCCTTCGTGATCTTAATAAACGCTCTTCTCCTTTGTCCCTGGCGTGTAATTCAATTCTTTTGTTTCTTCTTTCTTCGATGTTAACTGCTCAGAGTCATTACTGATGCGGCCCACTCCGAAATTAAATTTGTCACTTTGCGTCGTATCGATTTACGTTACGATAACTTTAGATTAGCTCGTATCAATCCCTTGTCGGACTGCCTCCGCAATAATTCAGAATTAATTTGAAAATAGGAAAATAAAAATTGATCGGTGATTCTTGATATATCGTATAATTTAACGCATTATTAATATCATAGAAATAATGTTTCATAGAAATAATGATATTTTCAATTTCATAGGTTTTGCAAAATTTACAAATTTCCTATTCAATTCACGTTATTGTATGGCAAAAGGTCAATAATAATAAATTTGCTTTGCTCTTGAAGGAAAAACCTCGAATTCCAAAGTGAAAAATACATTGTATAAATCATTTTAACAATTACTATCGAATTTCCTGATACATTCAATATTTAATTTTGCATTAAATCAGCAAAGTCCCACTGACTACGTATCTATTTGTATCTTTAAGGTTTCCGCTTTGCGATATTAATAAAAAAAATTTACTTCGATGGAAATGATAATACTAACGAAATACCGGTGGCCTTCAACGTGTTAAAATTGCATGTTTCCATTTACCGATAAAACCGATGCTGCCAGATCGCGACAGCAGTGTCGTCGATGATTGAAAACGTCGTAACGCGCGCAAACACAGTGTTGTCGTCGAATCGCAAAGTATTAACACTAAAACTACCATTGTTATGTCTATTATATTTAAATATACTGGATAAGTATTTTGGAAAACGATCAATCAAGTGGAGAATATGGTGGTCAGTTAAGTAATTTAGGTTTCATAAGATAGAGGTGGAATATTTTCTTCATGCCTCTTCTATCAATTAGGGGAATTTTTTGAAAAAATTATGAACCGGTCATTTTCACCGCCTTGGTAGTTTTAGTGTTAAGTTCTCTAAACAGCACGAAGCTAAAGGAAGAAAAGCCAAGGACTAAACATCGGAAATCTGCTTCCAGGAGAGCACACCATCCGAAATTACCCAGCCACCGTGCACGGCGCATTTCTCAGCGGTTTACGGGAGGGTGGCCGGATCGCGGATCAACTCTGCGGAAGTCCTTACGCACCCCCAACGATGCCAACTTCCGTCCCGCCTTCAACGGGCATCCCATCCGCGACAACGGGCACCAGCTCGACACCTTAGTATTTCGTGCTAGGATCCTTCATCCTGGCTCAATGCTGCGCGTTACTTTCGTTTATGCGAACGAAGACGGCAACGACGACGATGGCTCTCTTGTTTTCGAGCGCTCCTCTCGAGACCACCACCCCCATAACTTTCGTGGATGCGCATTTCGAGTTTCGCCGTCGTTGTTGTCGCCGATAGTTGTTAGTTTCGCGTGTCACGTACTTGTGCATTTCAGAGCACCACTCCGCTCGGATTCGACGAACATATTCGTCGATCGGTTTGCCCCGATTTCCACCCTCACGCACATCCGATTCGTTCGATTATTATCGCGTTTTATTTTTTTACCTGTGGCATTGGCATATGAGAGGGTACAGGGCGGGACGATAAGGGGGTGAGTTTCTAGGGTGGGCAGAATTCGGAATGATGGAGGGAGAAGTTTTTAATGGGAGCGGGGGCTGTTGAAATTAGTTGGGTGGTATTGTTATTCACGGAGGTGGAGGTGCTTGGGAAGTATCGAGGAGAACTTCAGCTTTTTGGATTATAATCTTGTTTTAATGATAATTGTGACAATTTGATGAAGAATTCAATGAGACGTTTTGCAAAATATTTTCGAGTTGCGGAACTCGGAAATACAAAATCGCAGAGATTGATGGTACTTTGGTACCTTCTGAGCATCTCTGTCCATGAGATTATACCTTTTTACGATTGTTTGAGTAAAAGCGCGAAGATTTTTCTGGATAATTGCATCCCTAATTGAAGCAAAAGACTAATGACCCCAGTATCTATTGACCCGCCCTGTACATCGATCGACGACGTTACGAAGTTGTGCCTTTGATATTCCACTTTTATCACTTTAGTTTTAGTTTGTATTATACATATAACCTAGGATTAATTTACCTTAGCCGTTTACGTGTATGTCGTAGCATCTAATTATCCCGGCGTATTTGTACTTTTCGTTAAGAAGAAGAAAAAAAAAGAAATCTTTCGTTACATAAGGCATCTCCACCGTCTACAAGTGTCATCGTGCGTATTCGATTATTCTCGAATTTATTCGTAACCCGATAAATACCGTTGTCTCTTCCCAATTTACGTGTTTATGCTTCCTTGTCTATCTAAGCGACTTTGATTCCACGCTTTCGTCTGTTCGACTTAATCGTCGCGCTTTTTCGCGAGACATTCCGCTTTTCGTTGAAACCAAGATGGAAGTAGCCCTTCGACAATCTCATACGGATCATTCTACATTGATATCAAATCATACAAACTTTCATTTGCTGCAAGTATTAATTGACAAGTCCAAGGACTTTATCCTTAACAATAAACGAAACAGGAAAATTTGCCAATCCAATCGAAAGTTTGACTCGGTTGAACCTGAAGGGTTGAACCTCGATTAAGTTCCAATCATCGAAGTGTCGCAATCCTCCGCCGCGTGGCGCTAGTTGCAACGCGAGGAATTAATGTCCGCCTTCGACTCGACGCCTGTATTTCCATCGCATCGACTCGTTGTGGCCTCGCAAAAAGAAAATTCACGTTGTCGTTAAATAAATTTTCCCTGCGACAATAAACAATCAAGCGAGACCGGGCGAGTCGCGTTCGAAGAAACCAATTGTGAGATTGAACGCACGAAAATGTATAAAAAGAATTTATATATACATATATATATATATATATATTGCAATTAAATAGAAAATTGTTACGATACATCCAAACTGCCGTTTTCTTCGTATCTACGAGATATTAACGAGCAAATGATCGACTCTCGCGGAGATGACGGAGTCCCACATTTTTTAGCATCGTTTGAGAGTCTCTTTGGCACTCGTAGCCGCTTGGCAACGTTCTCCAGGAGCCGAATGACTTCGAGGCGATCGTTTCGAGCAGTTTCAAGTAAGACTCGGACGATTCCGCGAACGTCGAGTCACTTGCCATTGTGAAAGTCTTCAATTCAGCTGCTCTATCTACACTCCAGCGATACTTTCCGTCGTCGGAGGAACACTTAGGGTAAGTTAAGCCTCGCAATGAGAACCGTCGATGTCTCAAGAGAGGATTCTTGGCTATTTTCCGCTTTGGCATTAGGTGTACTCGTTGCACGTATCTGCCAGTGACTCTCTCAGAGGTTTCTAGGTAGAAATCATCAGGGTGAGTCGAGAAATTCGTGGGTCGCCTATGCGGATAGATTCTGGCCGCCATTATGGTACCGCTGGCGACGACGGAAGCGACATTTATGTTTGTATTTTGAGTCTCCGATCGAAAGTCTTTGATATTTTGCTGATCAGCGCCTAAGATCTTACGTGGGGTTTAAAGTAACGAGTGTAGATTGCAGATAATGTTTGATAAATCCGCTAGAGTTGATGGTAAGAGGGTTCGAACTGATAATTACGGGTTCGGAGTCCTTTTTCTCGCCACTGCAGGCTGCCATTTTTCGTAACGCTTGAGGTTATCGCGTGAATCAGATTAAACGGTTAATTTAACTATTGTATTTCGATGATATCATGTCTTACAAAGATTAAAAGGGGGCCAGACATGTCAGTCGAAAGAGCCGATCGTTCTTTCAAAGTCTCTGTCATGTCGATTACAGAAACGAGGGATTAAATTTTCAAATCTAAGTCTCAATCCCTATTATTAAAACGCATGGGAATAATTTGCACGTCGTAGCCCTCGATTTGCAACGTAGAAAGCAGTGCCCACCCTTGGTGCAATAGCCAAAGCTGTCAAAATCGGCGATTACGACAGGGCAACCTAAATTTCGCAGATTTTCGTTGAACAATTATGCATGGGGCCTGCGTTTCCGCATGAACCCCACACTATCAAAAATTAAGCGTCCAAATACACTCTTTAGGAGTATTTACAGGCTTCAGCACGAGGCCTCTTGCCCGGGGGAACCACCTCGATGATCATGATGTCCCCTACGCCAGGTTAGTATGAGGAGATCGTTCTCTCGCGTCCACGATTATTCCTTTTTCTCGAATTTTTACCTTCGAGAAGCTGCCAGTTTGGAAAAATCAAACTCCATCCATCGGTAATTTACAAAAGCTCCGGAAAAAGTTGACGGACGCGATAGAAATTTGCGATCGCGCGATTTTCAGATCGAAGAGTGATACATTGACATTGACGTTTGATAAGGCTGGGATTTATGTATTCAGTGAACGAAGGAATTCTGCGCTTTTTTCCAGCCGCTGTTTTAAAACGCAGAGGTTTATTTGAGTGATAGTGCGAAAAATAAAGTACAAAGTACTCGAGAGTTTGCAATTAAAGTGATTCGAATGAGTGATTATAAAAATTGAATGTGCGTTGACACGAAAAGGTTATCTCGATCGACGAACAGGAGTGCGATGAAATTTAATTGTCGAACGACCTTGAATAAAAAAGAAATCTTTGTAAGTCTAATTGAAATAAAGAGAAAACCCACCTTCGATGGCCGATCATCTCCAACATTCCTTCAAATTAATCCTCGTAAAAAAACATTCCTATCGCGTCAAGTACAACACAAAAAAGCCCACAATCAAACAAACCGATTAATCATACAAAGGATCCCCCTCACTTCCAAGCATTTTCCACCAATTTACAAAAACAGCAGACCCACCCTCGTCACGAGAATTTAAAGATTCACCCTTCCCCTTCCACGACTCCCACCCTTAAAAGTAACACCTCGATCCCAAAGTTTCTTCCAGCAAGGGGAAAAGAAAGTCTTTGTTCCGGGGAATTAATCGCAACGATTGCCGTTGCTTTGCATCGAATTAAATAAACTTTGAGGCACGAGGGGATCCCTATTTAAGCCGCGGCATTCGTAGCCGTTTAATTAAAACACGTCGTTCGCGTAAACGGCAAGACGAAGGTCGAAGTTCGAGGTACTTTTCAGCATCGTCTCGAACGCCTGCGAATAATCCTCGCTCGATTCTCCATCGTCGAGTTTCCTGCCTAAATAGGGGATATCGTTACACCGACAACGTTGATACAGATATCGCGTTACGGCGATCGCCGTGGGCGTGTAATTGCACTACGCGGAGCGTCTCGTGAACTCGAAAGACGAGTCCGCGTCAAAGGCCGAAAGTTCCGCGCTTCATGCGACGTCGGTATCCTCGGTTTCATTCTGGCTAATGACGTGACATTAGTTTTCAAACGTTTCGAACGACTGTGCTGGTCGCGAAAGCGATATTCAAATTTGCACGAGCGAGATCTGCCGGTGATTGTAACGGGATTTTGCGATGATCTTCTCTGCGCTCAGTTTGGGGTGTTGAGAGTAGTGCAGGGTGAGAGTTGTTTTAGATGTTAATTGTAAGAAGTGTTTATTAACATTCATGCTGCTAGGAGGGTTAAAATGACGGGTTTCTAATTTTTTGTAAACATTTGGGAAATTGACAGGGGAGCTATGCAGTTAATATTCTACTTTCATCTTATTGAAAGTAAATTACTTAACGTTAGACGCGCTGTGCACGGTTAAATGACTGGTTCTATGGAAGCGAAATTTGTTTTTTTTTGTATTATTAAGTAAAGATTGGTTATTGCGATGTTTCCAATATTAGAGTGACAATCTACTGCAGGTTTTTCACAAAAATATTGTCATTGTTTTATAACCGGTCGAATGACCGATCCCGGTAAGAATATTTAAACGCAGCATATTTAAATGTGATAGACATCGCTCTGGTAATTCTAGCGTTAATTTAATTAATAGCGTTAAATAATAATAACAGAGCGACATTGGACGATGCAGGGCGGAAACCGCAACAAGTACGGCATGACACTAATTTAATTTACATACAATCGTACATTTTCTTAATTCTGAAAGTATTTTCCTATACTTTTCTAATTTCCAAAGACTTCACGCAGAACACTACCCTCTTTCAACCCTAGGAATTTTTTTCTATTTTTCTCTCACTGAGTCCCAGGCGAAGCAGCCACAGCAGTAACATTTAAACAAACAAAAATTACTTAGACCTCTGCTACAATTACCAATACATATTAATTCGATAAAACAATCACCATAGTAACCGCATGAGGTTCTCCACGTTTCCCCAACAGCC
Source organism: Cerceris ruficornis (assembly GCA_963989415.1). NCBI lineage: Eukaryota > Metazoa > Arthropoda > Insecta > Hymenoptera > Crabronidae > Cerceris > Cerceris ruficornis. The sequence continues at coordinate 27,377,101 of OZ022519.1, forward strand.
CCTTTCCGTCGCGTATTCACTCGATGCGAAGCAATGAGTGTACATCCATTGCCAGAAATACAATGCGGTCCTATAAAGCACCGAAAGTATCCTCCGGATGTAACGGGGACACCGAACATCTCCTACGGGCACAGATTACGCGAACGTTCCGGATGTCGGGTCGTGAAACGCGACGCGAGCGACTTCTTCGACCAACCTGGCGAAAGTCCGGAAGACAAGAGGGAATACGAGCAGATACTGAAGACCAACGAATTCGTGCAGCAGACGGATCGAAAGATCGGAAGAAAGAACGTCTGGAAACACGTTCGGCAAGGTATTGACGTGGATAGGATGTTGACGATGACCGATTTGAGGATCGCTCTTGGATTCCTTTGATAAGCATGGACCTTTATCTTATCGTAAGTCTTTAGTTGGGGATTATCGCGGTAGTTTAAGTTTATCGAGTCATTTCGGTGGTTGTGTTCAGTATAGAGAGAATATAGTTGAAGGAATTAAATGTCGGGTGTAAAGATTACGTAGTGGCGGAGCTGCAGAGGGTGGAAATGACGCGAGATGTAGGGGTTGGTAGGATTCTGCAGGGTTCAGGGGGATCTATCGCGTTAACCCTTTCGCTTTTTGGCCGAAAGTAACGATGATACATTTCTGAAAAAAATGCAGAAGACTGTCAAGTTAATAGGGGAAACAACGTACCAAACTTTCTTTACTTAACACTTGGACTGTGATACTGATACTTTTACGTTTTTCGCAATCTGTCACTGCAGCGCGGGTCACGTAAAAATACGTATTTAGTAGATTTGTGGTGGATAGCGGGTAAACTTCAAAAATCGCCTACTTTTGTGATTTCGTGAAAATGTTGTCTTTTATTAAAATAATCATAGAGTATATATTTAACTGTAAAATAAAAAATTTTCGTTGATAAAAACGAAGTAGTTTTCGATTTACTGCGATTTTACTGAATGACCAAACTCTCGCGTGATTCGCGAGAAAACGCCCGTTGCACGCGTAAGTTGGCGGCGAAATATACCCGCAGTCCAAGTGTTAATAGTACAAGAAATGACATATTTTCATTTCATCGAACCGGTCATTCGATCGCGCATGGTGCGATTAGTGTCGAGCAACGACCTTTGCATCGAACAGATCTGCATCCCAGTTGCAGCAAAAGAACCTCCACTCTGCCGCAACTCTGTAAATTGCAGAAGAATCTTTCTGCTACATTTCCATTATATATATATCTACAATCCGCGTTCTCCATTCGATCCAAAGTCTCGGAAAATTTCCCAACTGGCTACTGTTTCGAAGCTCAACAAACATCTCGAAAGAACCACGTCGTCTACGACCAATCCACCGTGTTTCATTCAACGTAGCGTCTGACGAAATTTTCTCCACCTGAATGGCGTCTTTGTTGCGTCTCTACCCTGTTAAATGTACAGGGAATCTACGGTACTCCAGATTCGGTACTTTCGACGAGTAACGAAGGCAATTCCAATAACGTCTTCAGCTACTTTCAATCGTCCTCGATAGAATCGTCCATTGAAATCAACTGCTCGGAGGGGACGATCGATGAAAATTACCACTCGAGTCACGATCGAAATCCGATTTGCATCCGTCCGCGGAATACAAAGCCGCGTTACCGGTTAATAACCGCTCACCGAAATCCACCGACGTCGTCCCTTTGCAAGTGGATTCTTCAAGGACCGATGATTACATCGACGTTAACTCGAAACCGGTTAATTCGCAGGCCTGGCGGCGTACGAGGACAGCTTGAATTCGCGAAGGGAGAGGCTGCGCGTGCTGATGCTCGAGGAGGAAACGGGCCTTATGCGAGAAGTCGTCGATCAGGCCCAGCACGGTGACGATGCGCGGATGGACGAGATGCGAACGGAGATAGAGAAGCTGAGGAAACAGCAGGAGGACGAACGACTCGCCACGATCGAAGAGAAGAGGATGCAGCAGTATCTCAGCCGATGTCCGAAGGCTAGGAGTGAACTTTTGAAGAAGTCCACCGTCGAGGCGAAACGCTGCAATTTGGCGCAAATGGCCGATAACGAGGCTAAGAGAGAAGCTGAGAGAGAAGTGGACAAACTTTGGCATAGCTTGATGCTGAAGGAAGTCGAAGCAAAGATGAGGCGAGAGGTGGAGGAAGAGAAGAAAAGAAGTTTGGTACGATTTGAGACAATGGGCTTCCTGAACCGGCAAATGGCGGGAAAAATGAGCCTCGTGGAGGAGAAGAGAGAGGCGCAGAAGGAGGGACGGGAAGAGTTGGAACGTTTATGCGAAGAAATTCGAAGAGAGGAGGCATCGAACTTGGAGAGGGAGAGGAGGAATAGAGAGAAGTTGAAGAGAGACTTGGAAGAGCAGATCGTGATCGCCAAGAGACGTTTAGCCGAGAGGGCGAGGGAGGAGGAAGAGATGGATCGCAGGCTGAGGACTTTGGCCGAGGAGGAAGTTGCAAAGGAGAAGTCTAACGTTGGACAATCTAGCGCAGCACTTCGGAAGGAGTTGCTGGCTTATATGCGATACCTGGAGGACATTCGCAGGGAGGAAGCTAGAAGGGAGGTTGAAGTCGATGCTATAATCGAAGAGTCCACGAAGAAGGCTTACGAGAGGCGCGACGAGGCGGTGAAGAAGGTCAAGGAACTTCGGGAGAAGGATCTTCGCGATGTTCTTCGGGAAAGAGAGCAACAAATTCGAATTAAACGCGAGAGAGAGCGCGAGGAACACGAGATGAGGATGCTGGAGGGTGAATTATTGGAGAAAGAGATCGAGCTGGATGCGAAATTGTGTGCGGAGGCACGAGACGAAGCTAGGAAGAAGGCGCTGCGTTACAGAAGAGACCTCGAGGAGCAACGGAAGCGCGCGGAAGAGGAGCGTCGTCGAGAAACGGAAGAGGAAGACCGGAAGCTCGAAGAACAATTGAGGCAGGACGAAGAAGAGTACCAGTTTGTGAGCAAAAGATTGATGGAGGCTTCTGAAAATATGAAACCGCATCCTTTCAAGATATTGCTGAATGAATGCGCAACTCGTCATTCCGCGGAGAAAGAGGGACAGTGTTACTGTCCATCGCCCTTGGAATGATGAAGTTATTCCGTCTTCGAGACTTTGCTTTCTATCCTGTAACCAAGATTAATAAAATTTCTATAACGCTTCGAAAAGTTTCTTTCTGAATATTTTCAACAGAATTTGAAAGAAATATGGCTTTTGCATCGGCGCTTTTTGCGGGGATAATTTAAATTTGAAAGTGAACCACGACGACCGTTAGGACTGCACACACCATCTGTGGAATGTGGAATGAACTTGGGCATCAGGTCCCTTGCTTACCGATAGGACGGTGACCCGGGAATACAAATCGATGAATGAAATGATATTTTGCTTGAACATTTAACTCGACCGTGTTGTTAGTGATATTTGTATAAATTATTGAAAATGATTAAACACAATGGTTCGAGTTTATCGAGTAAATTCGATTCATTTTTCCTGGATATTTAAAATTCATTGATTGTCGATGTTTGAAGTACTCTTTCGTTTGGAACTCGAGACATATTTATACGCAGAATGGATTATTAATGATGTTAATAGTTTGATATAAACACACGCGAGTTGTTACGTACATAGAGCATCCGATTTCGGATATTTATCCCTCTTTGCGTAAACGATTTCGTTACAATTCTCGTAAACATTAACGAAACAATATACCGTTGCATTAAATAATAAAACCGCACCGTGTTTCATGTAATTTCACAACTACGAGGTATTATTCGCAAACGATATTTCGACGATCGGGAAATATTTGCGAGTTACGTTGATATTTTCGCGAAAACAAGTTGAAACGCTACACTTTAAAAGGTTTATGTTTCAGTAAAAATATAACTTTCAGGCGCACAGTTCGCATCGCGGTATTAAAGTTTTCTTCTTTATACAGCCACTTCGGACGCTTCTCCTGCTGTGAAATTACTTTAAAATTGGCTCGAGTAACTTAACTTATTCCAATTTAAAAAATTAAAAATTACCGCCGATGTCATGGGGATTAATATTCTATACGAGTTCATTTGGGGTTGTATGGGATTGGTTCAATCACTTGGCACATAGAAAAAATGTTAGTTTCTGCCGCTTGAGAACGAAGAGAAGTAATTTATAAAATTGATTTTCATAAAATTAGAAAGCAATCAATTTTAAATTTAAAAGTAATAGCGATTCTATTTTAATAGCTTTCTTAATTACTATGCATACTTAGATTTTCAAACAGACGGTTCGATTTAGAATCTCTATCATATGAGAAATTCACTCCAGTGACTTAAACATCACAAATTTAGGAATTCATCTGGAATTGTAAATGATGACTCAATTAACAAATTCATAAATATTCCAATTTAGAAGTCGTATGAAACATTGAATTCAATTGCGCCGGTCACCGGTGACCCCCATGGAATTCAACGTGTTAAACACTTTTTGGAACTTAACAACTCATTGAGACTGAAAGGGTTAATATCCACTATCGTGAAACGTCATAAACACTGAGATAACGACGGAGATAACGGTTAAAACGAATACACCAGGGCGACACCGCTGCCACGTTTAACGCAGAGTTTGAGGTATGAATACGGATCAAAGTTTCGCCGGTCGCTTCATACGAACGGCCTTGCTATGGTATTCATACGTATCTGGAACTCGAGCGTCTCTTCTCCGGTTATGCTTTCCTGTTCTCCGAATGCTAATGCGCTCATATATGTATGCCGTGTATTATCGTAAGCGTGTCACGTTTAACGCCGCGACAAGATGCATCTCGGATCGCCTTTATCTCTCGCAACGATGGAAAAACTTTCAGAGACGTTTCCATCGCGATGTCTGGCACTCGTTAAAAGGTGATGTCCTTTCATTGCGCCACGATAACGCGCCCCTTTTCGCGAGGTTCATCGTGGAATTAATGGCCGAGGTGCAGTGGCGAGATTCAGCTGTTTAAAGCGTGGAAAATTGTAATTGCGTTGCTGCAAAGCACGGGGGGATTTGACGATATTGACGCAGCTTCGATGTAATGGGAGTTGTTTAATGGATATTTGGAGGATGGGTCGATGGGGTGATTTCTGGGAAGTGACTGATTCGGCTTTGTGGGGCTTGGATAGCTGTTGGGAAGTTTGCGCTCCGTTTAAGTGGATAGCGGTATTTATGGGTATTTAGAAGTGTGTATAGGTAGTAGATTTGGGTTTTTTTTCAAATTTGACAGTGAATGGCAAAGGTGAATGAAACTGTTGGAGATTATGCTGGGTCAGGGGGGAAAGCAATGGAGTTGCTTTCAATGAGTTCGAGTTTAAATCCTCCCCGTTATCGCTGGGAAATTTTTCAAATTTGTTATTTATTAATAAACCTAAAACTGTAGGTGCTACGCAAAGTGACCATAGCAATTATAGCCATTGCATAATGAGTTATGTCGTACTTCTGTTAGTTAATATTACTGATTCAGTCTATGGAAATAAATTATAATTCAGAAGATAAAGTATTCATTTCATATCTCAAACACCAACAGTTTTCGCTCTTCTATTACACAAAAACAACTCAACTATATTGCAATTATAGCCATAGCATAATGAGTTATGCCGTACTTCTGTTAATTAATATTACTGATTCAGTCTATGGAAATAAACTATAATTCAGAAGATAAAGTATTCATTTCATATTACTAAACACTAACAGCTTTCGCTCTTCTATTACACAAAAACAACTCAACTATATTGCAATTATAGCCACAGCATAATGAGTTACGTCGTACTTCTGTTAATTAATATTACTGATTCAGTCTATGGAAATAAATTATAATTCAGAAGATAAAGTATTCATTTCATATCTCAAACACCAACAGTTTTCGCTCTTCTATTACACAAAAACAACTCAACTATATTGCAATTATAGCCATAGCATAATGAGTTATGTCGTACTTCTGTTAATTAATATTACTGATTCAGTCTATGGAAATAAATTATAATTCAGAATATAAAATATTCATTTCATATTACTAAACACCAACAGCTTTCGCTCTTCTATTACACAAAAACAACTCAACATCTCTAAACTTCATTCAACTATGCTTCATCTCCCAATTAAAACTTGGTCCACTTAATATTCAACCCCTCGACTCTAATCGGCCAAACCAACCTCTCACCCCATTGCAAAAAAATCCCTACAAAAGTTTCCAAACAAATCAAAAATCATCTCAATCACCGTGCAACGCGAGGCCAAATTTCTCTTGAGATCCTCGCGAAAACCCATCCGCTGGGAAATTCTCAAAAGTGCGATAAAACACCGCCCGGAAAATCATCTCCGCCGGTCGAATCCGACCAAAACCCGCGTCACGGTGAAGCATAGATCATTAAAATGTCGATCGTAATTCAAAACTGATCGGCGGAAGGTCAAAACGAGCCTGCCGTTGCACCGAATTCGCAATCGTCCGCAGGCCGAACGATCACGCGGACCTGCATCCGACCAGTCGGCAGACGGTGCATTCGTGATTGATCGAACGACTACCATGAGAGACAGTGGCGTGCGGTTTGTCTCGAGGTCCGTCTCGTTTCCATGGTGTGGCCAGGGGATAGTCGCAGATGCTGTTACGATGCTTTCTCGCAAGCTTTCAATGTACAGGCGACCCTCTGCTTTCGCACATTTTTAAAAACGCAATTTTTTAAAAATTTTGTCGATATTGCAAAAATTGTTCGCTTCCATGCAGTCGCTCCCATGGAACGCTGGAGCTCGCACTCACTCACGCATTGCCTATTAGAGGCTCTCAAATATTGTAGTAGTGCCTCTAGTATTGCTTCTAGTATTCCCTCTAGTATTGCCTTTAGTATTGCCTCTAGTATTGCCTCTAGTATTGCCTCTAGTCTTGCCTACTAGAAGTGAAGGAATCTCAAGTTTACAAAGAAAACACATGAAAGCGCTGAAACACTACTCAGTATCTTATTTATGTATACTGATAAACAAAATATTTTAAAATACAATTTTTAATGTTTTTTCTATATCGCTCTAATTTCAGCGCTATCTATGTTACTCCTATTCCAATCACATGTATGAATACCTAAGTGATTAATAATCTGTAGGTTTCAATTTATAACTTGTAAATGATGTAAGATCTGAGCGTCAGTGTGCAGAGTCTATTAAAAGCTGGGATTCCTAATTAGTGGGATTGAGTTTAAAGGTGGGTGGTGAATTATTTCGGGGGGTGAATTATAATGCAAAGTTTATTTTTAACGCGAGTCACGATAGCGTTTCGCAATTACGTTTCGCGGAATTGAAGTTTTTAGCGTATAGTGGATATTAGGGGGTGAAAGTTGTTGGAGCATCGCGAACTTCTGAAGCTTTCTGAGATCTTCCGTACAGGGTAGGTCTTGATACGTGGGATCCACTTTGCTGGTGGACGGGGAACGCAGAAACAATGAAAAAGTTATAGCCAGTTTCGCACTCGAGTAAATCTCACACGGAACTGAGGCAGGATTAATTTATAACTGATAAGGGTGCGGGAAGTAAAAAAAATTATTTGATTACAAAACTAACCCTTAAAACTAGCAAATCTGTTAACTACACTGAAGTATACAAAATTGAAAAACACTAACATTAATATTCTCAAACGTTTCTTTACTTTCTCAACTTTAACTGCTATAATCATTTCTACTACTTCAACTAATAATAATTAAACTAACAATAAATCCCACTGTTTTAGATGGCTTCTCGACCACCCTGACTTTGATAAATTAAATAAAAAATTATCAACAATTTTCCACAGCCGCCAGGGTATTTAAATTCGAACCCATTGACCGCCAATCTCAACCCTTAATGCAAAAACGCCCCAACCACCCTCTAACATCGCCACCATCACAGAAATATAAAAAGATACCTCCACATTTCTCTCCAAAGCCTTTCCACTGCGATTATCGCGCACCCTTCAACCCCTCCACACCTTACAAACTTTCCAAATCCAAAAACCCAAAGCAGAAACCTTCTCCACACCTAACCTAATCCAAAATTTGGAACCTAATCCAAAATCCTCAACATCCATCGACCTCGAAACGCTCTTTCCAACTTGCTCGCACGCCGAGTGCCGGCACTTCCTCGTGCTTTCGTTTTTCGCCTAAGGGACGAGTAGGATTTTTTCCTCCCCGACGGGAATTATTTCGCTCGGCTGGCCGGAGGCGCGGTGCACCTGCACGCGTATGCACTTCTCCGCTGTCCCGGCACAGACAGCTCGGGGAGGCGGATGAAGGAGCGAGGGAGACCAGGTAGACGACCCTCTCGGTGGAAGAGAGACCGAGGAAAAGAGACAAAAGAGGAGATAAAGACCCGCGGGGGCCGCGGGGAGGGAAACGGAGGGGGAGAAAGCCGAGAGGGGAAGATTGTGGGCTTGCAGGAGCGAATGGACTTCGCCTCTAGGGATGTTCTTTTGACAGTCATGTCGCTGTCGTCTCCTAAGGTCCCCCGGCGGCATTGCATTAATCTTCTTCTTCCGACCCCGCCTTATTGAAAATTCTACCGAGCGCCTCGCGTAGTTTTTGCCACCCCGGCAGGCCGCCCTTTGTGGACTCCCTCCTTTCCCTTTCCATCCTGACTCTATCCACCTTCTTCGAGGCCGTCTCTCCTCCGTCGGGACCGTGATCGCGAGTTCACCTGTACCTTGCTCTTCGATCGAGAACCGGAGTCTGACGATTGCGACTCATTCGCGACTCTGGAGAAGAGATTTCCGCGGGATTGCCGGGGAGAAAGGGGGATGGTGGGGGCGACGGGGATGTTGGCGGTTGATGGAAGGGTGGTGGAGGTGGGAATTGATGTTTGTAATGTTTGCGCATCTGGGATGGTTAGGAATAAGTGAATTATTGTATGCGGCTTGACGTGGGAGGAGGGCTTTGATGTTGGGCGGGAAGAGTTCAACCCCTTGTACAATAACGAGTGACACGAGCGATGGCGTAAATTGGATTGGAAATTTTCAAGTTTTGCGAAACATGACAAATTGGAAATATCAGTGGGACGCGACGCGATGAAATTTCTATAATAGTAATATTACGATATATTGTGGTATAATACCCATAAAGAGATGTCTCCCCATAGAAGAAGTGGGGGAGATTGTCACCTCAAGAGGTTGCGGCTCGCGATGCATAGATTCAGTAAGATTCAGTTTAGAGACCCAGTTGGCCACACAACCTTTCTTTTAGACACCATTAGACACCTTAGATTATTTAGTTATTCAGTATGTTATTTTCTATTCTATTTACTCCATATTACTCAATATATATATACTATTTAGATACCTTAGATTATTTAGTTATTAAGTATTTTATTTTGTATTCTATTTATTCCATATTACTCAATACATATACTATTTAGATACCTTATATTATGTAGGTATTCAGTATTTTATTTTGTATTCTATTTATTCCATATTACTCAGTATATATACTATTTATTATCATATATTAACACTTTATCTACCGCTCATTTTTCTGAACATTATGCACGAGTGTATGTACACACTTGCAAAACTCTATAACATTACAGTTAAAATGTGAAGAAATACTCATTATGTCGTTTTAATTTCAGTTGTTCCGAGGCAGCGTAACTTTATTTTATTATCATCTGGAATAACAGACTGTCGGCCAATGAGTATTGACAAACAGAAAGCTTATTAATAGGCTTCCGGTAGATGAAGTGTTAATCATTAGTTTGCGTGTGTGTTATTGTTATGTATTTAAAATCATTAGGGATCCTGACAACATCCACCACTTACAATTAGTTTTATCCACGCCTACACATTAGTCATTCATTAGTCCTTATCCTCCTTAGTTTTATTTAATCGAATCCTACTACAATATGGAGAATCACTGATCAATTTTCATTGCACTAATTTAATTCGGAATTATTGCGAAGGCAGTCACAAAAGAAATCGGATAGAATGAAAGATTGAGCTGTTACAGTTTTTTGTTTTATCTCAGCTGACTTTAAAGATACTTCCTGCACTCGAGTGTAGCGGGAGACAATTGAAGTCTGATATTGTCGCAGTTACGATGATTTTTTCCCTTTGAGTCTCGTCTATCCGCTGGTATTGCAAGATCCTCGTTACCTCTCATCAAGTTAAATCGAGCTCCTCTACTGACAACCGCGAATGTACGTTTCCCCGATAAAAAAAAATACAAGAAGAATCCACGGAACAATGAATTCGTGCCTCATAAACCTTCAATGTAACTCTCATCGAACGAACGATTCCTCAAACTTCCACCCACAGGAGGAACCATAGACCGGGCGCCTCTTTAAAGAAAACTGCCGGGCCGTCGAATCGATCGGCATAAATCGGCCATCGAATTAAACACAATTTACATTCCTCTCGATGCGCGTATTATATTACCGGGCGCAATCCCGTCGAGTTGGCAGGGACGTTAAAGGAGAAACGTTAAAACCGCAAATCACGGAATTCAATAGCCCGGGTTTGGCAAAGCCTCCCTTTTTTCTCGCTCTCCCGAGGAGCATCGAGAGCGGCTTTCTTCGCCGTATCCTCTCCGCTCAAAGTTAATCGCTCTCTTCGTCGTTCAACGAACCGTGGAAAATCAATGTTTTCCGGCCAAGGTTTGCTTTAATAACGGCAACCGGCTCCTCGAGGAGTCGCGACTCCTGAAGCGTTGCTGCGCGCATCGGATTTTCGCGGGGGAAATACCCTAGCTATCTTTCTTTCTGTATGTTTTCGACTTTCAGGGCTACGGTCATTACGACTAGGACCTAATGTTTTAGGAGGGTTCCGAGCCATCGAGGTTGTGAGATATCGAGCAATAATTTGGAAAAAAATTCTTAGAGGCAATGGGGAATTTGAACTTGGCCCCAGCGATCGCGAGATGCAATCTTTGACTGTTCAGCACAGTCTCGAATCGACTCGTTGTCAACTCTGTGACAGATAAATATACTGAGGGACCAGAAACAAGGCACTTACGGGGTAATTTGCTCTGATTCGCCCGACGGAGAGGGACATCCCTTTCCCTCACGCATTTTCCATTTTGACGCGTTATTGGCAAGAGAGACCCACACATTTGTTGCGTCGTCATGTGAACGGCGAGTTAGAGTAATTTTAGAGTTATTAAGACTTTTGTATTTTTATAGTTATATATATCTTTAATAAAGTTAATCATACTTAGTTCAGTTTAGTTTCTAGGCTACGATATTATTAATTAATTTAATCGAGCCTATTCCGTTTCTTCTAAAAAGAGTATCGATATCATTTGATGGCTCGTCCAAGATTAAATTAGAATAGGAGCCTATCTTTGAGACCAATGACTGAAAGTCTGAACCTCTGATTATCCATCACAGTCTCCAATCGTCTCCTTGTCAAGTTAAGTCTCTAACAAACAAATAGAAACATCCACAAAGCCAAATTTTTTCCAATTTTCACCGTTCTGCAGTTCATCTTCAACTGCTACGATCCTATCGTCTCGCAGGTTCTGTTTTAGATGAATTTCGAGCCTCCGAGGGTTTGAAATATCGAATAATAATTTTGCAAAAATTTCACGGAGGATTTAAACTCACCCTTACTGATTGAGAGTACGAGCCTTCAACTCCATACCCACCATAGCCCTTCGGCAGCCATTTCGCGTCGGATCGCCGAGGAGGCATTCGTCTCGCGCTTATTTGCATATCGACGCATAGTGAGCGCGTTTCTTGCGAGAGAATTTCGCACACGGTGCCGCGGAAATTCGACGACCGTGCAAGTATTCGGCATGGGCGAATCTCGGCGATGGTTATTCCGAACGCGTTGATTCTTGGCGGATGAAGTCGCGCGGGGTTGATGGCGAACGCGCTTGAATAGCTGGAGGAATGAAGGAAATAAATCTTTGGGAGAACGATATGTACTTTTTCTTCGGTCGCGAATTGATAAGATCGTTAATCTTAGTAGAAAAATATTGCTACAATTGTTTTACATGAATGAATATTACAATTAACCCCTTAGCCTGCAATAACGCGTGACACTCGTGACGCGGTAAATGGAATAGGAAATCTCCATGCTTTGCAAAACCTGACAAATTGGAAATATCAGTGAGATGCGACAGGATAAAATTATTTCTACAATTGTAATATTATGTTAAGTTATGCGATATATCGAGAATCACTGATCAATTTTTATTGCACTAATTTAATTTTGAATTATTCCGAAGGCAGTCACAAAAGAAGACTAAAGTTTCTTAGTTGTCTAAAAACTATTAAATTGAAAATATCAATCGGACACGCGATGAACAAATTACTTATATACTATTAATAATGCGTCCAATTATACGTAATATCGGAAGTCAGAGCGAGATTTTGACTTCAGGAATTAATTCTGAGTTATTGCGCCCGAAGCGAAATTAAAAATCGTAGGGCAAGGGGTTGTTATATACAATTAAACGTTAAATTACGAATTTCAGGTACGCGAGAATGTAGGACGAGGCATATTGTTTCGACGATACCCGCTACTTCTCCAGCGACACGAATTTTTCCACTCTCCGAATCGTTTAATTAAACGTCGATCAATCAGCCTCATTGTTAGTTCATTAAGAGAGATTTTACCCGTGAATCCTCGAAAATTCCGGCTGCTCGTAAATATTGAAAAAGTTCCGAAACCGTGGCAGTACCTCTGCCGCACGTAGATTGATACGTTAAAGCAACTAATTTCCGGTGCACTCAATTTCATCAACTATCGAAAATAGCGCGTCGTTATAAAAGGAAGAGGGAACCCGGAAAGAGATAAAATATTCACCCAGGTTGCGGCTGGGCGGGCAAAGAATAATTACAACGATGCTCCTCTTAACTCTCAACGATCCCTCGAGCTCTCGGAGGCTCTCCATTTCCAAAATTAATCGTTTTCCCCCCGATCCTCTCCTCCTGCCCCCGAAGAGGCCAATACGCGTCCCGGAGTTCCCGGAGCCTCCCCCGTTATGATGAATAACGTCTCCTGAAAAAAGAAAGTGGCTCGTCGACCACCCGCGGGAGAAACAACGTTACCAATTTCCCGGCGCATTAACGCCGGATTAACTCCGCCCTTGCGGGGACACCGAGGAAGAAATCGAGAAAGAGGGCATCGGAGGAAGAGGGAATAGAGGCGGGATAGAGCGGAAATGGAGAGAGGCTGTAGAAGAATATCGAAAGAGCGAACATTGCGAGGGAGCGAATGACAAGATGATGACAGAGAGGAGGGCGTTGGAGGATCCGAGAAGTGTAGAACAGAAGGAGAGGAAGAACAGAGCAGGAATGACAACACTGTGATAGCAAGATGATAGAGCAGGAGAATGGCAAAATTGTAAGATACAAAATAGTGCAGCGAAACGGTAGGATTGAAGTACAGAGAAATATAGGGGAGGAATGGTAAAATTGTAATAGGTACAAAATAGAGCAGGAATGACAAGAATGTAATAGCGAGAAAATAGAGCAGGAGAATGGCAAAATTGTAGCGGGTACAAAACAGAGCAGTGAAATGGCAAAATTTAAGTACAAAGAAATATAGGGGAGGAAAGGTAAAATTTTAATAGGTACAAAATAGAGCAGGAATGAGAAAATGTAATAGCAAGAAAATAGAGCAGGGTAGTGGCAAAGTTGTATCAGGTACAAAATAGAGCAGTGAAATGGCAAAATTTAAGTACAAAGAAATATAGAGGGGAAAAGGTAAAACTGTAGTATGTACAAAATAGAGCAGGAATGAAAAAATGTATTAGGAAGAAAATAGAGCAGGGGAGTGGCAAAGTTGTATCAGGTACAAAATAGAGCAGCGAAATGGCTTGAAGTACAAAGAAATATAGTGGAGAAAAGGTGAAACTGTAATATGTACAAAATAGAGCAGGAATGACAAAATTGTAATAGCAAGACAATAGAGCAGCGATGTGGCAGATCGGAAGAGGAATGAAACAGAAAATCATAGAGGTCGAAGAAGAAAGAATGAAGCCTAATATCGAACAAACAGAGCTCTCGATACGGAGAATAAGAAGACGACAAAGAAGAGAAAAAAATGTCCAGAAAATAGAGACATTTCCAAACTCTCATAACAGAACACACCAGAAAGAACAAAATTAAAAAAATCAGGGTAAGAAGAAACAGTGAACAAAAACAAAAATAGCAAACGACCAGAAAGCAAATACGGAAGCAAAGGAAACAGAGATCGAAGTAAAAAGCAGAAATCAGAGACAGAGCAGAAAAAAAGGAAGTGACGCAGGCAGACAGCGAAGAAGGAGGAGCAGAGAGAGAGAGCGTTGGATAGAGCAATGGTAGAGCAAGGAGGAAGAGAGGCGAGACAGACAAGACAAAAAATAGAGAGAGGGAAGGCAGACAACAAAAAAAACGGGAAGAGGAGGATGCGAGAGCAGAGAGAAAGAGCTTTTTCCGCGAGTCACGTCGTCGCGACGCGCTTATCGGGCATCGCACGCCGTCGATGCGCGCTCGTCCGAGGATGGAGACTCGCGAGACGCCCCTATGCTCTTCTGCTCGACGAGCCGATCGAGACTTATCGATACGTTGATTGATAACGTCGCTCGACGGCGTCGGGGATGTGCGTTCACTTAGCCGTATCCTTCACGGGGGATCCATGCAGATGCCTCCGAAGTTTCACTTAAAATCGCACAACAGCTTTTCTCTCCGAGCTTCCCTCGGGATTGGAAATTTCAAGTTGGAAATGAAATTCTCTGGAAACCATTTGATTCTAATGTTTCCTGTTTTGCACAGAAGCGGATAATGGAAGCTGTTGCTGCTTGACGATTCGGACAATTCGTTTGTTAGTGCTTTTATTCTAGGAGAGTTTGTAAAATCGGTAAAAGTTTGTGAAATAATATTAGTTGTAAAATCGATTTGAGGGTGCACTGATATTTCTAACGAAAATAGGAAAATAAGCGGGAAAATCGAAAGTCAGAATTAAACCGCTTCGTTAAAAAGGGAAACTGAAGTGCAGCTGTTCCTCACTGTTGGAACCAAAACAAAATTAAACTACTATAAAATTCTTTTTGCGGCACTTTTATACTGGCGCCCAACGTGGCAAAAACATCGAACCAATTAAATTCAGCGATTCAAAAAAATCGTCAATTATTTCAACACCATTTTAAGCGATATCAAATTCACGTTGAACGAATCCTTCACGCATCGGTTCCGCTATGGTTTACGGGAAATGGCGATACCAATTTCAGGGTGTTTCGCGTGTCACAGGGCGACGAGTTCTCTTCCTTTTTTGGGAGACGTTATTAATCATAACGGGACACGAATCTTGGGTTACGTACGTCCGTAGGGGTGGCAGGGGGTGAGAACGAGGGAACGTGGAACCGCCACGGGGGTTGGCGGTACCGCGAAACGATCGTTCGCGATAAACGTGACGCTCGATTTGTCGCGGACGAGTGCATCCCTCGATTAATAACGAAAACCCCCGACCCTCCTTCCACTTTTGAGGCTATTTCACCCCGTTTAACTCTTTCTCGCCGCAAAATTGCCATCGTTTCGGGCGTATTGCATCGCGGGTTTGGCTCACCGTGCAGAAAACGACCACGGCTTTAACGTTTTTCGACGACCACCTGTACATGTTTGCGTTTGTCGCTGTAAAAGTGCCCTTCAAACTCTGATTTTTTTTAACTGGAAACCAGAGTCATTCGATTTCTCCGGTGAAAAAGAGTTCACCTCGTTTGAGAATTGACTCGCGGCGCGACGAGTGATGGAAAATTTTGAAGCACATGGTTAAAAAAAAATGGAAAAAATTTGAGATTTACTTGTACGTTGTTAATGATAAATGTTACTGGAAGAAATCATTGTCATGAACAGAGACCAAACATCAATTTTCCGCTTATATAAACAATCACCCTCTTTTTTCCACCTCTACCGAGCTCATCGTCACGCGAAGGTTCGAAAATTCAGACCCAATATTTTTTTTATCGTACTGAAAACATTTAGAAGCAAAAAACCTCGTTTCTTGAACGTGCCACGGCGAATGCAAACAAAAACGAACCGTAGACAGTACTTTCTTGACGTTGATGTGCTTTTATTGCGCTCGTAGCACATTTTTTAAGAGCCGAGGAGAAGATCAGGGACAACAGATCCCGTCGCATCACGTACCACCGACTTAGATTAATGTTTCGGCCACGTAACCACATCGGATATTTTCTCGCTTTCTAGTCAGATTCCACGAGCACGCCGCAAACACCGAGCAGTCGGGGTCGGCGGTAATGAGATTTTGCGTTTTCACGCCATTCTTTTCGTCCGTGGAATGTTTGACCGTGAAAGATCGAGGTCTTTCGTGAAATTCACGTGCAAACGTGCGATTCGACTTCGCTGAGTTTACGGGATCGAAGGGTCGTTGGTGTTTTTAATACTTTTCGCCTTTAACTGTTATGGTTACTTTATCTAGAACCTTATTGTTTTAGGTGGTTTTTAACACGTTTTATGCCGTGGGGGTTTCCGGTGACCGGCACTGTTGAATTCATTGCGATATTCACGGATATGCTAATATAGGGTCATTTAAATTACGTGGTTTTTTTAAATCTTTGATAAAACACACAATTTGCTTTGAATTAAAAATACTTTTTCTTGATAATTAAAGTGTCTGTTTTGCCATTTATATACGAAAAACAACGCCATCTGTGTTTTATTAAAGATTAAAAAAAAACGCGCAATTTGAAAGACCCTTTATATTCAATATTAAAATATTGCTGTTAGAAAAGTGAAGTATTACTGAGTACATAACTATTCTTCCTTTTAAGGTTTATATTTTATAATGATGTAATTTTAACAGAAACAATTTCGGTTCGGTGGAAAGGATGAAACTAGCGAAATACGGGTGGCATTCAACGTGTTAAATCACCGAGGCTATGGTATACAGTATCACATAGACAAATTTCTCAGAGTCGTTCGTTTGTTAAGATTAAACCGCGACTGCGTTCACCGAAATGCACACGTTTCGATTGCAAATATATCTCGATGTAGATTAACTCTTTGATGGAACATTTTTCTCTTTTTTATTGAACATCTCTGGTCCGAATGCCCAGCGTGGTTAAAAAGTAAGAAACGTATGTTAATTACTAGCGAAAAAGTTTACTGATAAGCGTCAAACCTTCCTCCAAAAAATGATAATTTCAAATCTGTATCACTCGCAGATACACGTCAACTGGAAATATATAAAGTCAGACTGAAAACACCATTAACACTAGAACTACCGGCGTTAAATCTGTTATATTTAACTATATTAAATAAGTACTTTGAAAAAGAGGAATTCAGAGGTGGAAAAGATGATCGATTCGGTAATTTATGTTTTATGAGATGGGCGTAGAATATCTATTCTATGACTCTCATATTGGAGAATTTTTGGAAAAAATTGTGTACCAGTCATTTCGACTGGTTTGGTAGTTCTAGTGTTAATTTATGAAAGAACCAGGGTTAAAATGAACTTTAATGCAAAGTTCTCGAACCTATCGATCTCTTTTGTCGCATACAGGACGGAATCGACTTTCAGTGGCGATAACGACGAGAGGCCGAGGCGCGATTTTGCAAACGCGGTCGCGTTCGCTCGCGAGAATCGCCGGCGAGTCGATAACGCCCATCGATCCGCGCTATTCGCTCGCGTGCGCCGGGATGCGTGCATGCGGAAGTGCTCGCATCGATGAGCAATTCTTGATTGCACGCATATGTCGAGGACCCGAGCAACGCTCCGGTTCGCGCAACCCGTTCCCCGACAAGGCAAATGGTAATTTGAGGTTTCCAGTTCAATCGGGAGGGAGAGGTCGCGACATTCGAATTCAATTAAAAATACAAGGGCTGCACCCTCCGTCTTTGTGCCTCTCGTTTTGCCTCTCTGTTTCTCGATTATGTTATCTGTCCGGTTCTCACCCCCTGTTGCTCTTTCCCTCATCCTCTGTCCGCATCTTTTCGCCCTTGCCCTCTTCTGTTTCTCAGCCCTTTTTATTTTTTCGATGCTCTCTTCTTTGGTTCTCGCTTCTTTCTTTTGTGTTCTTCTCTTCTTTTTTCCTTTGCTCTTCTTTTCTTCTGGGTGCCAGTGCTCTTTTCTTCTGCTATATTGCTGTGCTCTTCCTATATTTATTCTTCTTTTTTGTCTCTTTCTCAATTTACTCTCTCAGAGATTACTCTTTCGATCTTGTCATTTGCCTTCTCCCTCCCTTCCCCTCCTTTTTGCATCCTCTCTCTGTCTTCCGATCTCTCTATATTTCGCTCCTTTCTTTTGGGTCATCGCTCTCAGGCTGTCTTTCATTTCTCTCTCTCTACCCTCTCTCTCCTTCCTCTCCGGATACTCTCTGCATACTCTCTCTATTCTTTCTCTGTTCTCCTTATAGATTCTCTCTATTCGCCCTCTATTCCATCTCTATTCGCCCTCTATTCTCTCTCTATTCGCCCTCTATTCTCTCTCTATTCTCCCGCCTTTCCCACTGTACAGTCTCTCTATTTTCTCTCCATCTCTCACCCTCCCCCATTTTAATTTCCATCTCTCTTGTCCCTCACATTCCTCCCTCCGGCTCTCTGTCTCATTTTCCCTCTCTCCTCTGATTTGTAGATGAAGAGGGGAGTCAATCGCGAACGAGGAAAATCAAAGGAACCGCGTAACGACGGCAAAGACCGCGCTTCGATAGGGGTGCACGTTAGCCTACGGTGTTGTTTAATGCTTTGCACTAATTTGCGCCCGGCTATACTTCAACGCGGAGGGGAACTCTTATCGACGATATTTGCGTTCGCGTCCCGTTTCCTCGCACTCTTTTTCCCATTGTTTGCTTAATGGCTGTTAAATGGATTGCCGTGAAATAAGGCCGACAGTAGGTTTCCCGGTTGCCATGGGATGCAATTGGACTGTAATTAAACTATTATTTCAAATTTACTGTCTCCGAGTAAACAAAAAGTAAGGCTTGAGAATTAAAGTACAAATAATTGAACTATTACTTTAAGTTCAACGTCTTTAAATAAATTAATGTCGAGACTGTAGAATCATAGCATGGATGTGAAGTATAATATTCAAGATTAGATGATTAATTCAGTTCGTTAAAAGATACGAAACAGATCTTCTTCTTAAATAGAAAATAAAAATGAAGGAGGAAAAAGTTGATCAATTGTAAAATGATGTAAATTGTAAACTCAAAGAAAAAATTAGCCCCTTACTGCATGGTAGCTCATATGTGGCACAGTTAATATTTTCTTTTATAAAGCTCACTTAAATTAAACAACAACCTGATTATCTTGCATGAATGGTCGTATCTGACAGTCATTCATATTTATTGATGTCATAGGATATCGAATGGCATTTTCTGAAACTAAAATCCTCTGACTTATCTAATGACTCCCGGCGACTCAGCTGATTGAGATATTGTTCCTTTGAGAATCAATTTTCGCTTAAAATTTGTGCAGTTCTTACAAATTAAAAAATACATATAGACTGTACATATTATCTGAAAAGTGTTTAGTGTACCCAAGTATTTCCTCAATTACCTTCTGCACTTAGCAAAAAATATGTCGTACCCTTTATGGGACACATCATAACTATCAATTTCTATCAAAAAGGAATTAGAAAATATATTTCTAACATTCTTCAGGCTTGTTTTATTACCTAATTCTTTGAATTTCCTCGCGAAAAAAGCAGTTTGCAGCAAGGGCTTAAGAACAAGTCATTCCGAGTGGCAAAATCAGGCGTCAAACACCTAACCCAATTGTCCTGCTACCTCACACTCGTTGCACACACCACCCGACCGCTTCTTCGCGCCCCAATCGCCACCCTTTTCTCTCACCCCCGCGATCTACTTCATTAACCACCACCCAGGAGGCGCAGTTAACGCCAACTGCGCAAAATTGATTTTACAATTTCATCGGCGGAGTCTCTCATTACCGCGAAACAGGAGTACCATCCAGTCCTCCCTGCAAATCGCTACGACCAACCTCCGTCGAGATACCTCTGTGTCCCTAATGCAAAACCGATTACCGAAAGTGCCGTGGCGAATAAGGAGCGTAATTTCCAATCGCTCGAGTCTCCAACGTCGAAAGTAGCGCAACCACCGGATCGTTTCACAGCTGGCGAAGTTGCCGATCGAACGATCGGGTCACCTAAGATCATGGTAATCGAGACTCGCAATTATGCCGCGACAATCAACGGGATTCCTGACGAATTTCCAGCTAGAATCGATAGCCTCTTTGATGACGATAAATACGACGTTGTTGGTCGACTTTGGAGGCATGGCTGTCGTTGAGGGATGACAGGAATATTTGGGGTGGTTATTCGGAAATTTCTAAGGTGAATTTTTACGGATGGGATTGATGGGATGCGAATTAAAATTTGTTTCGTTATTCTCGTAACAGAACTTTCAACCGATTATAAAATAACGTTGATACTTTTCCGAAAGAATTGGAGGAGATTGTTAAATTAATATAGGAAACGACGTAGAAAACATTCTTTAGTTAATATTATAATTTAACCGCACTTAATACGGTTAATGTTGAAGAAAGTGTTAAAATGTGACGTGAATATCTTGGAGTGGCAAGTGTAAATTTGTAAAGTGTATTTATAGAAACCAAATAGATGAGATATGTATTAAAATAAACTTTCTTTTCGACCAAGAGAATATCAAAGGCAAAAACTTAATTTTAGCTCGGCCTGTTAGAAGAAACAGCTTGTTTCATAGCGATTCTAACGATACAAAATGATTTACATTTTTGTACACACAGTTTTATCAAAAATTGATAATATTTGCTTTTACTTTTCATACCCACCCTCGCAGCTTAATGTCTATAATCTCCGAGAACAGTCATCCTCCCTTCTTTAAATCCTGACACGTTGGATGGAGGGTCGCGAACCCCTGCCAGAGGAAGGCCGTCGCCGATCCGACGTTTTATTTACCCGAAAGACGACGATATTACGCAATCGATGGGAATGCGTCTTTCGCTGGCTTTCCAAGATATCGCGCGGCTTTTGTCGCCTCTTTACGTTTTTCTATTTTCTTTCCAAACGCCCCGATCCTCTTTCCAGCCCGACGTATCCTCCGTGTTTTTACCCTTGCCGTATCAATTTCATTTTCCGCCGATCGGAAAAACCTTGAAAAAATGTATCTGTATTATTCTCATAGCATCATAAATTTATTGTTACAGTAACTTCCAACTTACGCCATTAATTCATTTCAGCAATTTTCATTGAACACTGCGTAAGTCGAATAGTGCTCATTAGCGAGATTAGGGATGAGGATTTTCGCACGAGCCAATATATACAGGGTGTTCAAAAAAAACATTCAATATTTATATGGTGTATAGGATACACTGTACCGAGTGTAAAAGCTGTAGTAAACATAGGTCGAAAGGTCAACCGTTTCTGAGATATAAACATTTTTGTTTGCTAGTATCGTGATTGACTCACTTGCTTCCATCGCATGCGATGTTTACTTTAGTGTTTATAAACCGCGTTCTGAATGTTCCTATTCAAGTGCCGACAGTAGATTTCATTGAGAATTAGTCAGTTGTGGATCGGCGATTGTAGATATTACACAGTTACAAAGTATCACGAAAATGTCAGCGTATTATTCGACTGAAGAAATGGCAGATATGCATTTTATGTTTGGCTGTGCTAATGAAAGTGCTTTAGCTGCACGACGTCTTTACGCGGAAAAATTTCCCAATCGAAGGGTTCCCTCTCACATGCTGTTTCAAAAACTTCACCAACTTCACCAACTTCAGTAGTAAGTCAATTACGATAATAACAAACAAAAATGTTTGTATCTCAGAAACGGTTCACCTTTCGACCTACGTTTACTAAAGCTTTTTTACTCGGTACAGTGTATCCTATATACCATATAAATTTTTAATTTTTTTTTAATACCCTGTATAGTTAGCTGAATGTCTACGATGTAGACGAGCAATTACTTATCTTCGCCTCTGTCACAAATGTACCAGCAAAGCTTTCGTTCCGACAATCAAAAAACGAATTTCACTGTTCGGAATTGATCTCTGATTCGCTTTTAAGAAACTGCGTAACGCGGAGCCAACGTAAGTGGAGGACTTACCGAACTCAAATCCTCGAATCAATAGCAAACGTTCTCCCTTTCGAGACAACACACTCCATCCTCCTTACTTCTAATCGCCGCAGCAACTTCAAACATTCGGACCAAAAGCTCATCGACTTAGCGATCCAACGGTAAAATCTTCCCAACAACGAACTTCCAAAATCCTCCGAAAGCTCAATCGTCCGCGGAGCAATATTCAAATCAGCAATCAAGGATCCCACTCGATCCGAGTAAACGTGAAATTCCCCGAGCAACGAACAATCTCTTCTTCTTCTGGAAACGAAGAAAAAAACCTGAATCGACTCGAAGGAGAGAAAGGGGGTTGTGATTCACCCTCGCGCAGAACTTTTCGTCCAGCACGGAGAAACGTGGCCGCCGCGGCGCTATCTTCTCCACTCTCTTTCTTTCTCGCAGTGAGTTATAGAAACAGTTTGCGGTATCGCTCCGCCATTTCGGGGCGCCGGTGCATAGACGTGCCCTTATATATTCGAGCAATATTGCACCGATATTGCATCCTGTCCTCCGCTGGCAACCCCTACCCCATGGCCGCGCTGCGCGGCCGACCTTACCGCCATGAGTATCTCGTCCTTTCTCTTCTAACCGAAACCCCTGATGACTTCCCGACAACGATCCTCCGGACGACCATCTCCCTCTGCGCTCGTTTCCAGCACTCCTCTGGCTGCAATTCATGGCTGAGAAGTTACGGCTATTTTCGGAGAGGAGTCATCCTTGATCCGCGGCTCCGTAGTTTTCTCGGATTGGAAGTGTTTTCCGAAGAATCCGGGGCGCGATTTTGGAAAGTGAATTTTTCGATCGATTGGGGTGGTTTTTTTCTATATATTTGCTGGGCGATGAAGTGGCCACGAACAGTTATAGTTGACTGGTGGTGGAGGGATGATTTTGTAAGGGTTGGTGGTATAATACAGGGTGTGGTTTTGGAACGCGATTCTTTTGACCGAATGGGGTGGTTTTTCTGTATAGTTTCAGGGAAATGAAATGATCTTAGGTGCACAGTTAACAGTAGATTTACGGAAGCCGTCAAATTGACGGGTTCCTACTTGCTTTATAAACATTTCTCTTTACAGAGAAACTGTATAGTGGATATTTCACCTTTATTTTATAATACAATAATGACTTAACGAATTACTATCTTTGCCGTTTGGTTCCTCTTTTCCCAAAGTCCTTATTTAATATATTGCAATGTAACAGATTTCACGCCCGTTAATCTAGTGTTAATGTTGACGGCTGGTAGCGGGATGATTTTGTCAGGGTTATTCGCAGAATCAAGGATGCTTTTCTGAAACGCGATTGTTTCGATCGATTGGGGTATTTTTTCTGTATATTTTCAGGGCGATGCAATGACCGTACGTAGCTAAAGTTGATGGGAGTTAGGGAGATGATTTTTGTCAAGGTTATTTATAGAATCCAGGCCGCATTTTTGGGATGCGGTTCTTTCGATCGTATAGAGAGGCTTGCTGTATATTTTCAGGGCGATGAAATGATAAGTAGTTAAAATTGACGGGTGATAGAGGGTGAGTTTGTCAGGGTTGCTCGAATTACAGTAGCTCGATGCAGAGTCTCTACAGTATCGAGCAAAAAGGTCTACAGACATTACACCACAGTAGATTATTTTTCTAAATAATGTACTTTTGCTTCGATAAATACCTTTTTCCATTTACTTTGCTGAGAAAGTATCCACAAATTCAGTGTGTTTTTTTTATATTCACGCCAGGAAAGGCGCGCTTTGCGACCAACAGAAAATTCCTTCTCGACAAAGAAGCTAAAACACCCACGGAGTCACCGTACGCCTTGCCACACCCGGAAAAACTCAAGGCCTCCCCGCACCCGTCACAATAACTCCCAATTCTCTCCCCATCAATATTCGTTTTTACTCTCGTTCGATAAATACGTCCGAAACGTTTATTCGACAAACAAATTCCAGCGTGCGACTTGTCTCCATTAAGTCCATCACCGCCCCACCCATGCAAACCAACGTCCTTCCGCTCGAATACACAACGAGACGATCGACGAATCCTCGACCCATAGACAACCCCAACTGACTCGCCCCAAAGACGAGAATCTCAACCAGCCACCTCGCTTCCACCCTGAAAATCCAAAACGTCCTCTGCAAACTCGACTCCCCTCCCTCCACCCTTCCCCTCGATCTCGTAGAAAACGCATAACGATAATATCCTCCCAATAGACTCTTTAATTAAACCCGTGCCACTGCATTCCACGAGTTCCATCTTTCCCCTAGAATTCCAAGCCGAAACTGACTCCGAAATACCCCGGCAATTAAGATATTCCGAAGCAAGAGCTTAATTCTTCGATTTCTATTCCACCTATCTCCGATGCTCCCGCTGTATTCTCAACGGTGCCCGCACGATTTGCCAAAATTCCGCTCTGGAAAGTCTCCTCCGTTCACCTACGCCCTCCCGCTCTATGGGTACCAAGGGATACCTTAATTACCCGCCAAGAAGACCATGGTATTTCGGGGGGGTTATCTTATCCAAGAGCTGAGTCAGTATCGGGTCCGATGTTTCTCGTCGGCGTTATTAGCATAACATAAGAGAGGCTTCGAGCGTGCTGCGTGGGCGGCGGCTGCCTCGAAGGGACCCCTTTCGTCGACCATGGGGACCAGCACGGGGACCAGAATGGGGGGGATAACCGAACGAGGCCCCAACCGAGTCAAGGAGGAGGGACACGTCGCCGGCGCACGGGCCCCGGTACGGATCGAGGCCGATATCGCGCCGTGTCTTCGGATACGATACCTGGGACCGTCAAGAAGGGCTCGTGCCCTTCTTCCCACCCCTCTCTGCCTTTCTCCCTCCGGCGATGTAGTTTTAATCCAAAGGTTGCTTTCGATACACGCCGCATGGCATGCATTATTCAAGCGGCAAGCACGTTTCGGACGGGGCCATTGAGGGACGGACGGGGGATTGTCGCGGCTGTGGACAATTGCGAATCGGCGAGAGGTCTTCTTTTTAACCCTTTCGACGAGGGGGGAGGAGGATGTACACGCGGCCGGATGAAATTGACGTTCGTTTGCGAGGGACGTGTTTGTGCCCGATCGAGCGACACTACGGGGCTTGCTCGCGGGGACCGGATTGTACAGGGTGGTCCCTTTCGATTGACTCGTTTGAATGGGGAGAGGAGAGACGGCGCCGGGGACGTGGAGGATGATGGAGAAGGACCGAGGGAACGTGGATGGGTTGACCGAGTTTCCGGGGACGCGTGATGCGAAATTAAGATCTTGTGGTTGGTTCCTTTGGTGGGGAATGGGAGTGGAAAGAATTGATAAGTTTGGAATGAAACGATGGGGCGCTTCTTTGGCGCGTTGACGTGCTAAAAGTTGATGCTCTGCGTTTCTGAGAGTTGAAGGTCCGAGCGGATCAATGGGAACTGCAATAAATTATAAGAAATAATTAGAAATTAAGTTAACGTTTAACCCTTTGAGGACGACGGACGCATATATGCGGCCTGAGAAAAAATCTGATTTCAGTTTATCGGTGTATGTATACACGGTTAGAGTTGAAAAATTGAAATATAACTGTTGAAATATGATTACCCAAATAGTAATTTATAATTTCTATACATCAACACTCTGACTTTCTGATAAAAAGGTAGTTTTTTAGCGCCAAACAATGATTATTTCTCAATAGTCGAAAAAGTCTCCGCCCGCAAAGGGTTAACTTGTAAGGATATTGCACCTTGTTAACTGTTCATTCGTTGCAATATTGATAACTCTGAGTTTCGTCTCTCCTGGTATATAGAAAAGAGTGCAAATTTTATCATTGGACGTTCTTTAGCTCTCTGAAGTACGGCGGAATTAACCCCTTGCCCTACAATAACGAGTGACACTCGTGATGAGGTAAATGGGGTAGGAAATTTTCAAGTTTTTCAAAGCCTATCAAATTGAAAATGTCAATGAGATACAACGCGATAATATTATTCCTGTAATATTAATATTACGTTAAATTATAAAATAAATGGAGAATCACTGACCAAGTTTATTTTAGGAATTAAATTCTGAATTATTGCGGCGACAGTCACAAAAGAAATCATGGTGACATTTTTGTCCCACCTCTAAAATTGATATTATTATATAACTTTGATAATAAATATAAATCAACTTTATTCAATCAAAAAAAATTGTCTGCGCAACATGGGTTATTTTATTTTCTGAGTTCCCGTGCCTCAAAGAGTTAACGATATATCTCACAACCTAACGAATCGGAAGTTAAAAAGACAGAGGGATAAATAATTCATAGGGCCGAAAATATAATAGTCCCTCGCGAATACGTCAAACGAGAGTCGAAGGTAGAAAAACGTTCAACTTGTTATCAAAACAGGATAGGAACAAAGTTACGAGAGAAATCGCGAGCGGCAGGAAGATGTGGAGGATAAGGACGAGCGATAGAAAATTCGCAAAAGTGATGCCGAGTCAGTTCGTCAGTTTTGCCGGACTTTGTTTGCGCGCCCTTCGAAGATAAGAGACCGCCATTCTGTTTGGGACGAGCGATGCCGATAAGCTCGTATCGCGCGACAAGCAAAATACGAATTTCTTCGTGATGCGGCCAATGGATGCCATTACTCGTCAATATAAACGACCACGAACGAGCAGAGGTAATTTTTTTTCTGGGTTTCAGCAATGAAATGACAATTGTTTTGCGATTAAACCCAGGGGGATGCTATCGAAGTCATTGAAGCAGCTCTATGGAATTAATTGTCCTAGAAGAGCAATCTATTGCCATTCAATTACGTTTATTCGTTTATTTTGATGCATTTAATTACGTTTGAGGACGAGTTCTTGACAAATGCTTTATTGAATGAACTGCAAAAATAAAAACCCGTTGCAATAGGATAACTTCTGTGGAGACAAACGTGTTTTGAAATGACTGAAATATTATTTTCTTTTAGTGTCTTGCAGGCATGAAAATTGTATATTTTTAAAAAAATTAAGTACTTCTTTTATACATTTTCCTAGAGAATGATACTTTCCAAAGTACGGAATAATTTCAGTGTCATATTTTTGCAATTAACTGCAGAGCGAAATAAATAAAATTGGAGACGATCAGCAAGGTGAAATTTTGTAAAATTGTTAAGATATTTTTATAGATAGTTAAAAAACGGGCGTTTTATGCATTCGTTTTACGTGTACGGGCAGTAATGTGACTCAAAGTAAAGCAAGTATCCTTTGATACTTTCATTTTTCACGGAGGTGGTCATTTAATGGGACAGAACCTCACTTGGCCATTCATCGCAGCATCCGCTTTAGGAAACGGGTGAAAAATGGCTGTCTTCGGTCAAAGGAAGACAAAAGAGGAGGATAATCTGCCTGTTTAACCCTTTTGAGCGCATCTCATCGTGTTACATAATATCCAGCAGCATTACACTTTCCGCAGTTTCTCCACGGCTTCCTCGGCATTTTGTGCTAATATTCAAAATAACCATAAAATTCAATTTCTCCATTGTTTTCTCAAAGCTTCCTTCTATTTATCAAAATCCACACTTTTCTAACACTTTGAATTTTTACGCTTTTTGCACCACGATATTTCCAAGCTTGCTGATATATTTATACTTCAAATGTAAGTGTTAAATAAATAAAATAAACTCTGAATATGTCTGAAACACCTCTACGCCGTCAAGAAATGATAATAGGAGCTAATTTAATACATAGTTTCACTCCGATAAAAAAACAAGGCAGACAAAGTATTCAACGCGCTCACATTTCCCTTTGCAACAATTTCTTGAAAACCTTTCATGCCAAAATACTATATAACAATAGATTTACCACAAAGCTACTCTGTCACTGTGTTAAAAAACCAAGCCAAACCTAAAGTAACTATTAGTTAAAACTACTCTCCATCAACAACACCAAAAATCAACCCCTACTTCGACCGCCCCTCTCAACCCTAATATTTTTCCACAATAATTCCATCGTACTAACTACGGTTCGCAAAACTATATTAGTAGGTTAACTACCAAAGTAAACCGGTTTTCTAACGATCTTAACTTTTTTCGTCCGATTTTTAGGCTCAGTATCCTCACGCTCCTTAACAGATAATCCATCTTCACTTGCTCATTTCCTAGTACAATTATTCCACGTAATTATCCCTTTCCCATAATCCTTACCCACATTGTTTGTTTTGTTTTGTTTATCCAATCCCACCACACTCTCTTATTTTATTTTATCATATATATATTTTATTCTACTTATTTCATTTATTATATTCTCTAGCTATAGTTATATTTGTTATATGTCTATCATTTCATGCACACCGTAACTATTGTTGCTCTCAATGTATCCTAAAAGGCAATGTGCCCGTCAATAAAGAATAACAATAATAATTTCAATCCCAATATTCTTCCACAATCATCTCAAACCCATTATCAATAACCCTCGACATTTATATACATAAATCCACCTACTTCCACGATGAAAAAAAGGAAACAAGTAGTGCCGCATTTAGATGAAAAGAGGCCCTAGGCTATTTCACTTATGAGGCCCTTTCACCTCTCATTTTTAAATTTGTAAATTACACGAGAGATAACAAAATACATCACTACTGTGATATATATCAATATATTAAATGTTGTTATCGTTACTAACCTATATATATGTTCAATACATTGAAGATTAAACATTTTTACGTTTGTTTATTAGTCATAGCGTAGAATTTCTCCTTATTTTCGGTCCAGTGTTTTAGCGTTCACTGTTTTTAGAATAGTGTAATTTTAATTTTGCTAACAATTTGAATGTAGGCCCCTCTTGATCTCGAGGCCGTAGGCTGAAGTCTAGTCAGCCTATAGGAAAATCCGGCCCTGGAAACAAGTCAGACTCGTCAGTAGTTCGTCGGAAAGTCATTGCGCAAAGGGTTAATAAAACGCAACGTCCACCGAAACGGCCGTCGCGGTGTTGGACGAGCAGGAAAAAAACCGTCGCTTCGAATCCGCACGAAACTGCTCGTCGTAGTCGAGGGTGATCATACGGAAAAAAAATGCACGGACGGATGTATCGGACGATTGTGTCCCGTGCGTTCATTGATGGGCGGATTGAAATGTTCGCATCGGTGTCGAAACCAATGCCATTCCCGCGACGTAATCAACCCTGGCGAGCCCTGCCAAATGAATTGGAAAATTGCCATCTCATGAGCATAGCACGGGTGAGAAGGGGTCGGATTTAACTGCGAGAGAAAACGATGCACAGCCGCCCGCGGCCGGAAAACTCGGTTTTGTACGTGAAAGCCAAACTACGTGCATACATACGAGCGTACCTTTCCGAACGGGGCCATTTCCTAAATGAAACGGAGGGCCGAGGGCCGTCTAGCCGTCTTATTGCCTGTGTAATAAACAAAATTGTTCCCGTGAAACGTGCAACCGGGCTTTTGATTAAGGGCGCGGGGGTTGCTTTTGTGAAATGAAACGATTGCTTTATGGAGGATGTTCCGAGAATGGCTGCTTTGATCGTGGGTTTTCGGGGATCCGGGATTTTTCATAAGAAGCACGTCGGTGTTGGGGATGTTCATTTGAATTTGTGTTTTGAGGAAGTTCGTTTGCCTTTCTTTCTTTATCAGTAAATGTATCAGATACTGTTGGTGTTAGTGAAGTCATTTACGCAAGAAATATTAATTTGAGGTGTTTTTAGTTCGTTTGCTTGCTACGACTTAGGACACCGTTTCCTCAGTCGTGCCGACATTATTATTTTAATTTTTTTTAATTGCTCTCGATTTTGAACATGTATTTCGATTTTTTTTAAATAGTTCCAATATTCATAGAAGCTGCAAATAAAGAAAAAATTTTCCCTTTGTATAATGCAGAAGATTATCAACTTCATATGGTATATATCGCAGAAAGCAGCGTTTAATTAATAATACCAAAAATTACATATTTTCGTTCCATAGTGTTAATTTTTATTATTTTCAACTTAGCTTACTTAACCCCTTGCCGAATAATTTCTTTTGTGACTGGCTCCGGAATAATTCAGATTTAAATTTGTAAAATAAAAATTAATCAGTGATTCTTGATATATCGTATAATTTAACATAATATTAATATTGTAGAAATAATTTTATCGTGTCGCGTCTCAGATATATCTTCAATTTCATAGATTTTTGAAACTCGAAAATTTCCTATCCAATTTCCCGCATCACGAGTGTCTCTCGTTATTGTACGGCAAGGGGTTAGCTTGGTTTGCTTTACCTTTTTATCTATTATACTTTGACAAATTTGCATTGCCCTAATTGTCCTTTGGATTTTTTTGAACTTTGAAAATACCCAATAGTGGACTCTAGCTGAAGCCTCTTCACCCTCAACAAATTTGAAGTGTTACCAAACGGCCGTCCAAATAGAAATCCACGAAAAAGCCGAGGCAAGGTAGAAAATGAAAGTCTACAAAATTGAAACGATACACTTTCTAGCACTCTCAAACATTATACCTATCTCCTATCACCTCTACAGCACTCCCATACGACAAGCAACATCGCATCCTCCATTATCGGAACAAACAAACTTCGATGCCTCGACGAAACAACCCGGTGAACGAAAAATGCCCAAATCTACCGCGATATTCGCCTCGAAGCGTAAAGATCGTTTCTCTTCAACGTCGACAACGTGTATACCCCTCTAACGCGTATATAATTCGCGAGCCGGCCAAAATACGAGGGTAGAGTTAGTAAACACGTTGCGAAACACCCTCCGGAACGGAGCGACGGCCTCCGAAAAAGTGTATGTCTATTTGTATCGTTAATATTTGCAGTATCAGGAAAACGGCCGTCCGTTTCCTGACGGCCGGTCCTCCCGTTCCTCCGTCCGGCGAGATATTTCGAGGGAATTTCGAAAGAGCCCATCAATTTCGACGGTCCGATCGCCCGAGGACGGGCAGCGGTAAATTGGAGGAATATATTAAAAAACGCGGATCGCCCGGTCCGCTCGTAGGCCTCGGGCCCTCGGAATTACTTTGACAGGGCAATTAGGCGTAACGAATAACACGCGTGTCCGGCTAACGCGTCGTCGTAACGACCCACGCCGATGTTTATCTATTTCGCATGAACGCGCCGGGAAAGTTCGTCTCTTCGTGAGGAACCGGACGTTCGTTCTTTGTCTCCTTCTTTTACATCCTTTTACTTTTTTTCACGGGAATTTTGAGACTCATTGGACGCACGACAATAACGGACGAATTTCACGCGATATCGTCCGTATCTTGTCCCAGGATGATGGATCGTAATGATCGAAGGAGTCGACGTACCAACGACCAGGGATCTTATTCTTAAGACGGATGATGGTAAATAATTTTTTACAGCGGCCAGTTGTTGGTCGTTTTTCTCGTCCAAACGAGATTGGACTAATCCTCGAAAGCCTCGGGATTGTAATACATGTTTTAACGAGCCTGTTAATTGCTCTGTCTTGCGCTGATGACGCGTTGAATCGTTGAATCGCGGAATGGGGGTGATTTGTGGTGTTGTTAGGAGGTTGAAGGATGGGAGAGTATGGTTAGATGTTTATGAAACGATGATGGACGGTTTGAGCGAGTATGGGGTTCTTTGGTGAAATGGAGAAAAAATCCAAGTGGTTTTTGTGGTTTAAAGTCGGTGGTGGAGGAATTTAATGGGGGAAGGCGTCGTTAACCCCTTGCTGTAAGGGTTAAATGAAGGCATTTATATTAGATTGGTAATTTGACAAGCTGCTGTAAGGTGGAGAAGTCTGTTAGGTATTAATAGGTACACTCCTTCGAAGATGCCTCGGGTTTTCGCGTGATGGCATCATTTAAGCTGGTTGGTGTCTCTGACTGGAGCAACAGCCTTGCAGTGTTACAAGATTCGCAGTGTAGCAGGCTGTGTTTTTGCTTCAATCATGTTTAGATAATTTACTTAATTATATCTGTACTTCTGGCAGTGCTTTAATTGTAAGTCATTTCTTCTTCCTTTCCAGGTACTTAAACTTTCGTTTTTCGGTTCACGTTAAGTTCTGTGTAATGATTCAGCTATCAACATCGAATTTTAAAATTTAATTTTAATTTAATCGAACTTTGAATTAAAATTTTATTTACTTTAAAATATCATTTTTATCACAAAGTAACTGATAAGTGTAATTTTTAAATTTTTTACAGACGCAACAAATATTCCTGTCTATTTGCACCAAACTCCAACATTCAAGCTGCATTTAATCGAGCAACTCGAAACCCAAAGTACCAAAAGACTAATTATATCCGTATTTGTGGCAGTGTTTTAATTGTAAGTAATTTTTTCTTCCTTTCTAGACACTTAAACTTTCGTTTTTCGGTTCATGTTAAGTTCTGTGTAATGATTCGCCTATCAACTTCGAATTTTAAAATTAAATTTTAATTTAATTGAACTGTGAGTTAAAATTTTATTTAACGTTAAAATATAATTTTTAACACAAAGTAGCTTATAAGTGTAACTTTTAAATTTTTTACAGACTCAACAAATATTCCTGACTATTTACACCAAACTCCAACATTCAAGCTGCATTTAATCGAGCAACTCGAAAGCCAAAATACGAAAAGACGCGTAATTCGAGGACACTGAACGACATTCCAATGCAACATCCACAAGGAAATTCTCTCAAGTCGCTTCTCTAAATGGCATTAACAAGAGCAATGCGCCAGGAGGAATGTGAAACACGGGCACTTGAAGATTGGAAAAGTGATTTGTGCGTGACACAGTGAATGCGAGAGATCTCGACAGACAGAGAAAGTAAAAGAGAGAAGTAGAGAGAGAGGACGACGAAGGGAGAGAACCTTGTCTACCCTTTAGGGATGACTTGCGTCATATTTCAGTCGGTGGAGGAACCCTAATGGCAGAATTGCACCGCCGAGGCGTTGCTTCTCCCGATTCTCTTCCTCCAACTGTTTAACTCGGCTCGATGCGACTTTCCATCTTGCGCTTCTCGCTCTTCGCGCCATTCGAATGGCAGTTGTTATGTTAAACTGAAATTACTCGTTACGGGACGTGCGTTCGCGCGGGCGCCTCCTGCACCGTCAGAATCTACCGGTATACCGTGAACGAAGCAGCCGGTAGAAGAGACATTTGTTGCAACTTGGGCACAATGCAGTGTCATTTGTTGTAAATAGTTGGAAACGAGAGATTACGCGGTCTGACGTCGCACGAGGCTGACGTATTTGTGTTGCGTTTAAGATTAATAAATGCTGGATGTCAGTTGTTAATAAAGGCGCTGTGACGATAAGAGCGATTTAATGGACGAAGTTTAGTACTAAACCTACCAAGTCGGTCATAATGACCGGTCCCCAATTTTTTCTAAAAAAATACAGGGGCCTAAATATACCTCGCAAAAATAGAGAAGTCCTCTGGCCTGTGGTTTGTTTTAACACTTTCCCTGCCAAGCCATTTTTGCTCGACTTGTTAAGGCCATTTGATGTTTTGGCTAAAGATTGATATATTATCACACAATATTTCATTATAACAACAATCCATAAGTGCTGTCCAGTTGTTAATAGATAACGCCAGCGATCGCCCCGAGTGCAAAGGGTTAAAAAATTGTACCAATTTTACCAAACAAAACAGAGAATACAAAGTTTCAAAAACGTGCAATTGACAGTCCCAAATATTTTGAAATGCACCCAGAAAAGATTCTCCAAAAAACACTCACTTCGTGGCAAACCACATTTTCTATTCTCAATACCGAATTTGATTAACACGTTGACTGCCATGGTGGTCACCGGTGACCGGCGCTATTGAATTCAATGAAATTTCATATGACCTTTAAATTACAATATCTACGAATTTTGTAATATATTTAATATTTAAATATTGGCGTTAAAAATATAAAGTTCTGCTGAATATATATCCATCTGTGTCTTTGAAATTTCCGCTTTATAAAGATGCGATTTTAATAGATAAAGTTTCACTTCAGTAGAAACGATAAAACTAGCGAAATACCGATGGCGTTCAACGTGTTAAATCCTGAATGACAATCAACTAAACACATTTCACAAAAATCTTAAAAAATGCATTGAAGAATCCTCAAAAGAATAATTCCCAACGCAACAAAGTGCCACGCCCGCCGTCGTGCACGTTAAGCAACAAGGCCCCGGGACACGAGCGCGTGGGTGACCGTTGTCCTCTCATTTCACGCATCCTGCAACAATAGCGCAATCCCAACGTCCGTATCATAAACTCAAATTACATGGCAACACATAATGCAGCGTCTTTACGGAGCTTAATACCTTTTTCCTAATTACACGGTTAATCCCGTGAAACCTCTGTTACATTAGAACAGTAGCGCTTGCTGGTAACATCCGTAACAATAGATTCCAGGAGAGGTCTCGTATGGCAAGTACAAATGCGGTCGTTGCCATTGCACGATTTGTATTTATGAAAATACACGCCGGCCTCGTCGAAATATAGTATAAAAGCGTATATCATCGTGGATGCATTTCGCCGATGCATGCACCGGCATGCATCGTGCTACCCGGAGATTTGTGCAGAGTGGTATCGATACCGAGCACAATCCGTGGCGATTTATAAATCGAGTCGGTTGAAATAAATAAAATCGCGGGAAGATTTACTCGGCAAGTCGTATTTTCGACCGGGGATAAATAATTTAATTAATTGTAATAGGATGCGGTGGTGTCAGTGTATTAGAATGGGAGGACTGTTCAATTCTTTGCGGGGGTGAATTCGTTCGGTGATAAATCTACCTATGGTTTCTAATAAATCCAATACCATCGCGTAAACAATATGCCGAGTTCACATCCGATACAAATGTTTCCCGTGTTTACGGAATTTTGTATTATGTTGCACGAGCTTTGATAGGTTTTATGCGCTTGGATTTATGTCGTCTCGTATCGATTTAAGTTCGTAATTGAATTTCATGTTTGGCTTAAATGAACGCAACAAAGGGGAGGTAGGAATAAAGCGATAGGTGTACAGGGTTTTACGATTATCGTTTTGGCGGACTTTTGAAAATACTGAGACGAAAAAATAATGGATTTACATTAAAAGACATGGATTGGAATTTTTGGTAAATGATACATTTCTTTTGCGGAGTTACTTTATAAATTTTTTTAGGAAAATAGGGAGTATTGTGTTTGAAAAAATGTATATTACCTTCTTAGCTAAATTTCAGTTCCGGAAGAACTGTAAATTAGCCGGGATTCTTTTCCGCAGAAATTTCGAAGGGTCGATTCCCACAAAATTTCATTTTTACGCGATTCCGATACGAACAATATCGAAATTCAGGACGGAGCGCTTTTGAAAAATGTGAATTACAATATTTAGATAATCCCTGCATTCTTTCACTCCGAAATATTTGAAAAAAATATCAACTGTAACCCATTATCAAAATACATTTCACCCTCCAATGTGAACAGTAATTCCCGAAAAAAATTAGAATCCAACGAAATTACCCCGAAACTTAAGTTTCATAAAAAAAATCATTTCATCCCCCGATACGGCCGACATCCAAATTCGTTGTGAGAAAAAACTGTCAGAAAAACGATTCCCGGCCGTTTAAGTGGCCGTATTTCGTAATAATAATAAATCACAAAATAATCGCGATTCATTGGTCTCGTTAATCACAGGATCCACTTCGAAAACACCCCCTTCGAGTTCCTCTCTATCTTGCAACGCCCGGCGGAAAATGTTTTGAAATTCGATTATCACGTTCAATCCTTTCCCTCCCCCCGCGAAACGTGCACAACGATGAAGCACTTTTTCCCCGTAGACGCGTCGCAAAGAAAAGGGCGAAATCCATCAAAAATTCCCGACAGAAAAATCTTTAGACCGACGAAATTTCATCCCCTGCGAAAGTTCTTGCGGATCGGTATATTAGAGGAGACCCGAACACCCCTAGACTTTTATGATCCGTCGTCTCTCCTCCGCAAATGTAGCGATACTAACTACTTTCGTCGGCTGGTACATTTTTCTCATCCCCTTGCGTCTCAACCCCCTTCTACGTCCGATGCTTCAACCCCTGGACGGTTTTATAACGGAGTTTAATATATGGGACGATTATTCTTCCCTGTTATCCAGGAAACTTTGCGAAAGGGATCCCATTAAAGGACTCGCCTTCGATATATCGGACGTGCAACAGTTCGATCTATCGGGCCTTATTATCTAGCTTCTAGAATAAACGCGGCCCTTCTGCGGGACTCGGGTGTCCTTTGAAGGGCTCGATTTAAGGACGGGTCTATCGGAATAAATCTCGCGGCACAAACGTATCTGCGGGGGAGTTAACGCGGAAACTTTTAACCCGTTCGATGGAAAGGATCGCTGGAAAAGTCGGAGACGGCCGTTTCGAGTGGAGTTTGCATATTCGAGGGGTAAAATGGAAAGATGGAGGGTACAGGATTTATGGGGGCTGTTGTATGGAGTTGGGGAATGCGTAGTGGCATGGAGATATTTTTTTTGGAGTGAAAGTTTGATAGATTGATAATTATATCGATAACTTTTAATTTAATTATTTGATTTTTTGAGTTTTCTCGAAGATTATTGAATTGTAAGGTAGACAAAGTGACGCAGAACTGAAGGTGTTACTTTATCTCGGTTACTTTGTAATTATAATTTGTGACTCGATGTTTTACTCAATACCAGAAATTGTACAATTTTTTATTTTGTGCTTTGGCAGCGCTATAGTTTTAATTAAACGCACACAAAATTTATTATTAAAATACACGATAGAAATGAGCAATAAAGATTCCGGTACTACGCTTTATACAGAGAAATTCCGAAAAATAGACTTTTTCGCGCAACACCGTTTTAATTATGTAATTCCATACGCTCAGAATATGTCATTCGAAACGATAATTCCATTTCATCATGGAAAAACGTAGCACGAGAGCGATCGAGTCGCCATTCGCGGGATTAAACGATAGGAAAAAAAGGCCCTCGGCGAAATGCCTCTCTCTGGATATTAAAAACGGAAGAACCCGACAATGCGGGGGCGCGCTATGCGTTATTATTAGCAAAATTAAACGTGTATTATTCATTCTTAGCCGGGCGTATAATTATACGTAAAACAACGTGTCGCGTGTCGTATAACAGTCGGACGTTCCTCGCTATTTTTTAAATGAGAATTTCTGCCGACGAACGACCAACCACCTGCAACGTTGAACAACATTAATTATCGCTTTTTCCATTCCATTCGAAGACCATCAACAACGAAGAAACGTAGCCTTCGTGTTCCGTTTCCGGCGGAAATCGTTTTCGCATTACGACTGCCACGTTTCGAGTTATTACATTTACGAAATTGCTACGATTTCTGCAATTGTACGGTGACACGTTGCACCGTAGTTTAACCTTCGATCGGGTAATTCCACGAGAGGAGCGTTATTGTTCCGTGAAATCACGAGATGACTATAATCGACGTCCACACACCGATTTCTGCACATTCCCATGGTTAGTTTCTCAATTGCGGGCAGTGATTTCCGTTTTATGGGGATTTGTTGCTGGCGTTGCGTGTCCCGAGCAATTGGAATATTTATTTGTTAGGTGATAAATCGATCAGGGGATGACCTTTTTGTTATTTTTTCCAAAGTGTGGAGGTTCTGCCTAATATTTACACAATCTAAGACCTGTATTGCGTATATTTTTGAAAATTCCAGAGTATCCGATTTTCATTTTTTTTTCTTTCACGACTGTATAGTTTTTATATCAACTAATTTCTAATGTTTTATTTTGAAATATGAAAAGTAGAAATTTAGAATGATAAACGTTGAAAAGTGGGGTACAAGTTTCTAAGAAACACTGAAAGGTATATTCCCCTATCTACCACGGGCTCATTACTCATTGTGCCTCACAAAAAATTTTCACCAGCCTCAAAATGTCTCTATTAATAAATTTTCAATGTCCTATCGAACAAATTTCCTCATATCTACAATCTTTCAAAGTTAAAACATCCCATAGCTTCTACCAGCTTCAAATCCAAGCAAAATCTTCTCAAATCGAAACCCAATCGCTCAACTGAGCTCCACCGCCTCAGACTTCTCATCAGCACCTTCCACCCAATGTAACATCCTCGAGACGAATCCACAAGATAACTTACGCTTCTTACGTCCCTCCATTTAACGGCAAACCAATTTCGCAATAACGGGAAAAAGGGGGATGGATTCGTGAAGGCCCCTTTTAAGCGCGAACACCTCGGCAAAACGACACGAAACACCGTCTAGGCGGCTGAGACTCGCGAGCGGAACGAAGAAACACGACGGTGCGCCAATCTCTAATCTCATTTTCCTGAAAAAGCCAACCATGGACGTTATATTCCATACACATCCTTAAACATGACCGCCTGCAGCGCGCCGCGATCATGTATTATGCATTTGCCATCGGGACGCGCGTACGTGGCCCCCTTTCTACGTGTAAGACACAAGGAGCACGTTCGCACGCGTGTTCATATGTTCGTCCGAGCACGCGTGCACCTTGCCAGTTTGCTCTGGCGACGAGGCGAGGAGAGAAGAATGGAGGGATTACGGAAACGAGCGAATCTCGACGATACAGTTTTGCTGGATCGAGACATCTTTGCATTTCTGCCTCTTCTTTTATTATAAAATTCAGTTGACTTCTGATCATTTTTTTCCGTTTAATTGATGCGGTTTATTGTCGGAGCACGCGTACAACTTGCCATTTTTTTCTGGCGACGAGGTGAGGAGAGAAGAATGGATGGCTACAGTTTTGCTGGATCGAGACGTCTTTGAATTTCTGGTTCTTCTTTTCTTCTAAAATTCAGGCAGTATATGATGATTTTTTTAGGTTTGATTGACGCGGTTCATCGTCCTAGCACGTGTGCCTCTTGCCGGTTTGCTCTGGCGACGAGGTGAGGAGAGAAGAATGGAGGGATACTGTTTTACTGGATCGAAACATCTTTGGATTGCTGGTTTTTGTTTTAATATAAAATTCACCTAATTTCTTTGAATTTTATACTGTAGGGGTATTATAATGTATGAGTGAGGATAGCAAGAATGCCGGAACGAATGGAAATGTTTGAAAGTTAAGAGTGGCTGAACGAGACTGTGAAAGAATGCCAGAGTAACGCGAGCTAGAGATTTGGATGTTTTAAGAATGTATATATGTGTGTGAGCGTGAGAGGGTCGAAGCGAATGGGTATGCTTGCGAAGAGCGACAGTTTAGTCTAGTTTGAATCGAGCAACTGAAAACGTCGTAGAAATAAAAAGCATTTACACGTATTTCTGAATAAATACCAAACCCATCCTTCCCGCGCACCAAAATACTCCAAACTTTGCCTCGAAAATAACAACATCGATGAAATGACTTGAGTGAAGTGGTGAACGCATCCTTTTCACTCGTTATTACCCCATTACCGTGTACAGCCTCCTCTGAAAAGAGAGAATGATGGGAATACCTCTTCTTTGGGACGAGTACAGTAGCTACGAATGAGATTTATGGCGTGGAACGAGGCAGAATACCCCCGTGTGTTCGTAGTTGATGCGGTAACGAAAGGGAATTATTCTATTCATCATTACCGAACAATGAAAGTGTTGCTAATACAGAAGAGACTCGTATGGGGAGGACACCTGGGCCATGTAGAGAGGGTCGCACCTCATTATTATCCGATTATCGTGTATTATTATGTACAGTCGCTTTTAAAAATGAAGATCAAAGGGATGAAACCTTTTTGTTCGCACTAGGTACCCTCTTGCATCAATCTTCTCACGATTGGTAACTTGTGTGTCGTTGATTAATGATGAGTACTATTTATTTCTTAGGTGGAGTCGATCATAGCTATAAATCAGTACATTTTTTATCATTGAATGCAAGTTTTGATCTCAAACTTTACGAAATTCTCAAATCTTGATGCCTCAATCGGAAACACTGAAGAATTCTCAACCGTGATAGATTCAACGTTTTAAATTCTTGAATATTAAAAGCTCTCTGGCTGAATCTCTTGAATAATCTGAACTCATAATCTCAAACTCTTGAAAGTTCTCAATTCGCAGTCCCAAACTCTAGAAAATTCTCACTTCTCAGTCTCAAACTCTTGAAAATCCTGAGCTCTCGGTCTCAAACTCTGAAAAATTCTCAATTTTCAGTCTCAAACTCCTAAAAATTCTCAATTCTCGGTCTGAAACTCTTGAAAATTCTGAGCTCTCGGTCTCAAACTCTGAAAAATTCTCAGTCTCAAACTCTTGAAAATTTTGTACTCTCAGTCTCATACTCTTGAAAATTCTGAACTCTCAGTCTCAAACTCTTGAAAATTCTGAACTCTCAGTCTCAAACTCTGAAAACTTCTTAATTCTCAGTCTCAAACTCTTGAAAATTCTGAATTCTCAGTGTCAAACTTTTGAAAATTCAGAACTCTCAGCCTCAAAGTCTCAAACTCTCGAAAACTCTGATCTCTCTGTCTCAATCTCAAATCTATCAAACGAACGAACCGCGACCGCCTTAAACTTCAACCCCTATCTCACCGAACAGTGCTACAAAACATTACCTCAAAGATATTCTTCCCCTCGTTCTTTCTCCCTGCGACTGTACCTCCTCAAATCCATCCCCATCGATGCAACCCGTCCCAGACCCTCTCAAGACAAAAGATACCTCATCGTCCAACGTTCTAACCCGTTGCGTATTACCATTCGCCAAAACGTCCCTTTAGAATTCGTTGACCGCGATGGCGCACACGAGTGGCCGTTGCACGAGGATTTTGCATCCCCAATATCGCCGGTCCCGTCGCTTCGACGTTAATCTACTTTCAAGTTCGCATTGCGATTCTGTCAGGTGCGCCGATGCGCCGGTGCAAATTCAGCACCGAAGTAACACACAGCCCCGGTAAGCTCCGTGCAACGAAGTCACGGTAGCTGACTTTCGAAGTGCTTCGAAACTGCACCGAGAGTTGCATCCGCCTGCAGGATATCGGGCAACGTCTGAACCGCTTCGCAGACAGCTCCGAGCGTTATCCGGACGGATCTTCGTTGAAACGGAGAAGGCGAATGAAAAAATACCTAAGGCCCCGTTCCTCAGACGTCCGACACCCTCGGCTCTCCCTCGTCGTTGATCGACCTACCCTTCCGCAGGGTCGAGAGCACCCTGGGGTACGTCAAAACTTCCGAGGGAAAAGTACAAATGCGCTTAAGGAACTTTCTCTCGTTTCGTCCATCCTCATTCACCCCACTGTCTCATCCCCTGCCGAGATTGCAGACGCAACGCTCGTACGCGGAATTCGTAAGGATTCGCGATGATCGTCGGGGAAGGTCTTCCGAAGGTTTTTCAACGTTTTCGTGGCAAATGGGTTGCGCTTTTGGAATGTGAAGTTTCAGGGATGTTAGAAGTTTTCGAAGGGTTGGGGTTTTCGAGGATTATGAGAATGTAGGTTTACGATGGGAGTTCTTCGGAGAATTTTATTTGACAAGGATTCTGCATCTTCATCTAAATATTCCTTAATATCTGCAGTTATTATTGTTGTCAGCTGAAGGTGAATATCCGATGGTAGAGAATTTTACGAAATTCAATTTATATTGGCTAGAAAAAATTGAAAAATAATTTGAACCGTAAAGATTCAAGTAAACTGTAAATGTAGAGCAAGTATGACAAAGCTAATTATTTTCAACAAACTTGTTGAGACAAAAAGATACCAAGTGTCTTAAAAAAATTTACCTTACACCAATGTCACTTTCATCGAATTAATTCGCCGCTCACACGTGTCCCCAGCAAATTAATAGAATTAATTGCACCCCTCGAAAATAACCCTCTCTTCTTCGTCGCTAAAAATCATCCCTTAACGTCCACCCGTCTTCCCACCAGCAGCAGCTGCATTCGCATTTAAACAAAGACCGCCACGTCCCACGAAACTCTTTCTGCCCTCCCGGCCCTTCGTCCTCCCGCTAACGAAGCACACCGGCGGTGTAGGGCTCGCATAAAAATTCAAAAATTCCACGATACCTCAACGATGTTTCAGCGCGCCACGAG
The DNA here is from genome assembly GCA_963989415.1 of Cerceris ruficornis. Taxonomy (NCBI): domain Eukaryota; kingdom Metazoa; phylum Arthropoda; class Insecta; order Hymenoptera; family Crabronidae; genus Cerceris; species Cerceris ruficornis. Next base: position 27,418,982 of record OZ022519.1, read on the forward strand.
AGTGGCTCAATTTCGTCCGAGCGGACGCACGCGTCTGCCCTTTCATAGTCGTTTTACGGCCGTCAAGGGCGGTCCTACAGGGCCAATTCTTAACGGGAGACCCGCCAGGGGTAACTTCGTCATTGCCACACGTGTGCGAGCCTCCAATGAACTCGGTCTGGCAAAGAAGTAATTTCGTTGTTACGTTCTCTCTCGTCCTCGCTCGCCTTTTTTTTCCTTTCTTTGCGCCCTGTAACTCGCGCGACCAAGCTAAAAAGTCCCGTGGCTGAACGCGTTAGATGTCCCCATAAAACGATGAATTTGACGGTGGTGGTGCTGCGTGATTTTGCGCGCCGCAAGGTGGTGTAACGGGTTTGTAGGATAGTTGGGGAAATTTCTTTTTTATTTCAAAAAATTTCTTACAATTTACATGCTTTTTTTTTGGTCTTGCGACGGGTGCACTTGACGGTGCTGCAGGTGCAGTCAGAATTTGAGGGTGGAAAGGTAGTCTATGGTTTTACTATTGCTGTAAAACAACGGGAGGGTTGTTTATGGTAACTTGGAATACTTGTGCGTGATATTACATCGTGATTTTTAAGTATCAAGAGGAATGCATGAGGTGCATCAAGTTTTCTTATCTCAATCGTTCTACTTTACATATTATCCACCTGAAGAAAGAAATTCCAAAATTGCTGAGTCAATTCTCACACTTAAAATGCCACCATAATTATCAAAATGTCGAGCCAATAATCAATATTCTACGGTATCCCAAAAGAATAAATAACGCCAGCATACCATACGTGAGATGCATCAAATTTTCTCAACTCAGCATTTTATTAAGTAAGTATTAAGAGCATTAATTAATAGTACGCAAAAAGTGTATATCGTGCCGAATAAAAATTTCGAGCATATATGCAGGGTGTACCGCTTAATTTCGCCACTTTGGCAATTTTTCGATTAGCTTTTTCCTTAATTTGATCATAATTATTAGAAGTTGCATAGTTTTATGGTGGACTGAGTATATTGCCAGTATAATATGGACCCCATATGCAGGGTGTATCGCCTAACTTTGTCACTTTGACAATTTGTCAATGAGCTTTTTCCTTAATTTGATAATAATTATAAGGAGTTGCATAGTTTTACGGTGGCCTGAATATATTACCAGTATAATATGGAGCCTATAAACTTGGAGAAATTTTGTCAGAATCAATATTTCTAATTTTGCGTTGTACTGGAAATTTCTACGGTGATAAATTTAATTGTTATATAACATAAAAAACGTAGAGGCAATAAAAGTCGGGAAACGTATATATACGCCTTCGGCAGTCGGAAAAAATAGAATAAAAACGTGGTTAATGGAGCTTAAAATTAAGAAAGAGTGTTGCTGATGTGTGAGATATTAAATTACGGTATAAAAGTTCATTGTTGCTCGGTACTTCTACGTTTTATCACGAATTTCTCGTCGCAAAAGTTCGAGACGCTCTTCACTCTTATTTCCCACTTCGTTAAAAGCCTCTACGATACTTTATCCTTTTAAAAGGAGGCCGGCCGATTCGCTCAGGATAATTTGACGAGAAGACAGCGACGTTATCAAAACAATTTCCCAAGTAAGAGTTTGAATTTTTGCCATTTTCCCTCGTATTTCTTCGTCGCGGTACCGGCAAACAAGTAAATTGCGGAATTCACTTCTCTACGTTCGCTTTTAAATTCCACCAATTTACTTGTTTGCGGAGAAACGAAAGCCGCGTCTCTGCTCTATCGAAACGTTATAATTAGCATAATGCGAGAAAAAGGAGGAACGGGAACTCTCTTTTTCCATCGTTCTTCTTTCGCCGACGATATAAGCCTCATTTCGCACAGTTATTTTGATAATTCTTCGACTTTTCAACTTTGCAGCTTTCCCTTCGGAATTTTGAACTCTGCAATTTCTTACGTGTTCCAAATTGTTAAGTCTATGTTTCTCAAATATAATAATTTTATAAATTTCTCCATAGATACATAAACCAATCTTCAAAATTCCCTTCTTCCATGCTGGCCTAATTGTTTAAGAATTCTTTTTCTACGTCCACAGCAACGGAAGTTGAGCAAACTACTCAAAACTGACACTCTAGACACGTCTAGACGTGAATTACCTCAACTCTTTTCATTATCATGCAATTGGCTCAAATGGAGAAACAATGAAAATCACAAAATGGACATACTGTATCAAAAGTAAGCAAAAATAACAACTGCGCATTACGTTTTAGATCGAAATGCGTTGGAAAGATCAGTTTTTGATTTTTTTCACTATGGCGCAGGTGGTTTAAAAATGTGAAAAAATTAAGGGTAACAATCATGGGTACCAGATTGTTACTGTAAAAAGGAAAAAGTTGTACCTCGAAGATTTCGATACGATGTCTACTTTTTCCTTTTTTAGAGTTTGCGCGTTTATGGCACTTAGATTTTTCAATGGAAAAATCTGAAAAAAATCTCAAACATGTATCGGTATGTGTAGAATATGTCAGAATTTTTTCTAATTTTTTGCACCTCAATAAATAGGAGAAGAAGGGCAAAAACCTGTTTTTTTAATTTACCCCATAACTACCCTTTCGGTCAACATACAGGGTTAAAATTTGGTACGCAATGGTCGCAGATCATTCTCTACCGAATGACACCTTCTCCATTGAAATCGATTCAAGGGCACTTTTGACCCCGTTAAACTGCTGTACCCGTTCCAAAATTTTCTCGCACACCCCATATTGTTCCCATTAAAATCACCCTCCAATTTTTACACTTCCACCAAATACAAGATCCCCTAACAGATATCAAGAAGATTAAAACTTGGACCCACTTCCAAAACTACGGGTCCCCTCTCCCATTCCCATGTCCACCTGCACCGTCGCACGGAACCTTCCTGAGAAGTCGATCTTCCGTATTCTTCCAAAAGAGATCGCCAACTTCCCGCAACTCCTAAACACACACAAACACATACACGCATCTTAAATTAAATTCTCTCCTATGCCCCCAGCGACCCGGCACTGACGCGAACCTGGCATTCGGTCCAGAGCAGACAGAAATAGAGAAGAAAGGAACAAAGGACATCGGAAAATGCAGCGACACAAGGCAAAGCAAAGGGCACGGTCACGACGAAGGGAGAAGGGAGGAAGAGGCGGCTTTACCGAACGGATTATTCCACCCTAAATCGTGTTTTCGGGCCGAACGTCGTCCCGGCATTGGCATTCGAAGGCAAAACCAAGGGGGGGACACCTGCGTGGGCCGAAGGGTTCCGGTTTTGCCCCCTCTATCCTCTATCTGCTCGATATTTGTTTTTTTTTCCCTAATGTCGACGTCCTCTTCGCCGGAGAAGAGACGATTTCCTGCCCGTTTCTCGCTCGCTTTGTTCGAAATCGACTGAGAAACTGCGGAAACTTTTCTTCCGTCTACAACCCCCGTCTTCGCCCTCTCCTCGCTCCCACCCTTGTCGCCCGGTGTACCTTTCTCCGTTCGGGTCCTTCCTCCTTTTTTCCGCTAACGAGTTTCGTAATTTTCCTCTTGTTAACGAGTTTTTAATTTTCTCTTAAATCTATGTGCCCGGACCGCTTAGTTCCGAGAGTATCGTAGCTCTCGATACTAATACACCTTTCGGTCGAGTTTTCCCGCCCCCTCTTCGTTACTCTTACTTCTATCTCTTCCGGTTAATTACAAATCCGCGCCGCGTCACTGACAGTTTTTTCCGCGTTTGCTTTTGACGATCGAACGATAAATTGTCCGAGTGCTGGGGCAAATTCGGGTGGATGTTTTGCTTTTTTTCAACCCCTGTGACGGCTTTACCGTTTGTTCGCGATGGTACGGTAGGTGCAGTCGGAGGTCGTGGAGGAAGGGATGGGGGTGAGATGATCGAAGCGGACGAGTTTTATGGTTTGCGGGGTTGCGAGTCGGTTTTTTAAGGAGATGTCAGTGAGCGATGGTGGAGAATTAAATTTAGAGGGTTCGTTTCAATTGTTATTGCGACCTTTTCTTTCTGGGTTTAGGGAATTTGTATTTGGCTGTTGAAAATTAGTTTAACAATCTATCTAAGGTTAAAGTAACTTGAATTTTTCTGTTTCTAATCTTTTGAAGAGTCAATTCTAATAAAATATTTAAAAATTAATCTTAACTCTTTATCCTACAACGAGTGACACTTGTGATACGGTTGATGAAACAGAAAATTTTAAAGCTTCTCAAAAATTATCAAACTGAGAATATCAGTGGAACACGACACGATAATATGATTTCTATGTTATCAATACTGCGTTAAATTCTAAAATATATCAGGAATCACTGCTATATTTTTATTTTAGCAATTTAATTGTCAAGTATTGCGCAGGAAGTCACAAAACAAATCGTAGGACAAGGGATTAATTCGAGCTCCTAAATTAATATTCTGTTATTAATATTTGGCAACATTGTCCTCAACAGGTCAATTATAATAGTCTATATTGCGATTTATGAATTTTCAAAAATCACAGAAATTCATCCCGCCGCCTTTCTTTCATATTCTACATTTATTCTGTAAAATTCAAGCCATCACACAGATTCTCCATAGTTTTATTTCTTTTCTTCGAAAGTTTTCACCTACTACCTCAAAATATCTCAGATAAATCTACCCCTAAGTAGCACCATCAACATTTTTCTAATCGCCCGCCCAAAAAGCATTAGAAACTCCAATACAGAAAATATTTTTTTAAAAAGACATATTAATTATTAAACTACATTTAATAAGATCTCTTTACGCCAAAATTTCAAGTGCACGTTGCATCTCAACGTCCAAGCTTCCTTGACGTTCAAGGAATTCGAACTCCGCCGAGCCACGTGGAAGTCCTCGGCAACTATTCGCCTGACCGCCGACTATAATCGTCTTTGCAACTTCCGTCTCCGCATTGTTTAAATAAGTCCTTTTCCGTAACCTAATTCGAGGCCATGTCATTTCGTAGCGAATCGAGGATCGCCGGTACAATCGGAGTGAGATGATACTGCTACCGGAACTGTATCTCCAGTTTGGTGCACCGAAATGACGCCACGGAGTCGTGAGATCAGTAATTAAACGGATGTCAATTAACGATAACGGATTGACGCCGGTCAACCGCGACGTCGCTAACGATGCAGCCGTACAGATCGTGTCGTGTAAATTGCAGTTGTGAAATAACGTCCCCCGTTTAGATCGCACTGGGAATACTTTTTCTGTTACTTCGTTTCGGAGAGATAAAATGGGGTAGGAGATTATTGGGGGTGTCTGGGAGGTGCAGGGGGATGCTTAGATCGATGTTCGTCAATTGAGGGTGAATGATTGGCGATGTTGGGGGTGCTTGATCATTTAGAATATGGCGGTGCGTTGATTATTAGTTGGCGATTTTGATGATTATGGTGGAAATTGAAATTGTGAGGTGCAATTGAGTCAGGAATTTTGGGATTTGTTTCTTCGGGTGGGCAATAGGTAAAGTAGAACGGTTGAGTTAAGAAAATTATAAATTTCACGAATTATACGATGGAGTTACCTCATTATTTAAGAAACGGTGGAGTCTTGATAATTCCATTGACATTTTGATAATTATGGCGGCATTTTAAGTGTCTGGTTTGAGTCAGGAATTTTGGGATTTATTTCTTCGGGTGGACAATAGGTAAAGTAGAATGGTTGAGTTAAGAAAAACTATTAATTTCACGCATTGTACGATGGAATTACTTAATTATTTAGGAAACAGTGCAATCTTGATAATTCCATTTACATTTTGATAATTATGGAGGCATTTTAAGTGTGTGAATTGAGTCAGGAATTTTGAAATTTCTTCAGGTGATATATAATATAAACAAATATCGAAAAAAACTTGATGCCTCTGAGGTATTGTATGATGAAGTTACTTAATTATTTACGATACCGTTGAATATTGATTATTAGCTTGAGATTTTGGTAATTGGCATGGCTTTTCCGAGCCTTCAACTAAAAAAAATTTGTTGGAAATGTTTCTTAAACTCGATCCAGCCTAAGATGGTAGATAATGTTGAAATGAAATTTAAATATTAATGTGAAGCAACAAGGATTCGATCAAAGTAGCTGCACTAATTAAAGTGGCGCGGAATTGATGATACATATTGATAAAGCCGGTGTTTCATAACGATGCAAATTAATAACTTTCCGCTATCGATTCAAGTCGATGGGAGCTGCATTGCAATGAGAAAATTTAATTTAGTTAGAAATGTATTAAAGCACACTTCAATTTTGTTCGACCCAAGAATCCTCGAATTAATGTCACTACTTCTTGTGTCGATTTAATCGGTGTTACAGTGAGCGACACTTAGGGAAATTAAGTACTAATTTACGAAGTTAACGGTGTTCGTCGTGTCACGCGTGTTTCTTCGACTCAAAGACCAACCTTCACATTATTCTGAATTAGATGGCAGATAGGCAGAGATAAAAAGAGTTCTGGTCTCGTGTCCTATGGAAATTAACGAAAGAAACATCGTACTACCTGTGTACATCGGTAATATTCAAATTTGAAAAAGGGAAATTAAAAATTGTGGTAAAAAGACGGTTGAAAGTTCACTTTACACGGAACAGAAATTATAGTGATTTCCAATATTATTCGGCAAAATGCTAAGCTTCGCGATTCAATTAAAACCTAAGGTCCTCCCCCATCACTTTTGACAAATTTTTCTTAATATATTATGCAGTACTAGAACTACCAAGGCAGTAAAATGGCTGTTTTCCAATTTTTCAGAAAAATTCCCTTTTGTAGGGAAACCATACCGCAGATGTTCCACGTCTATCTTATAAAACTTATAAATTTAACTAATCTTACAATTTACTTCCTAACTGATCGTCCTATTTGCCGCTTGATTCCTCTTTTTTTAAAGTACCTACTGAATTTATTAAAAATAGCCGATTTAACACCGGTAGTTCTAGTGTTAATACATCGGCTCAGACCCCATAAAACAGTAGGCCCCAATCCAATTGACTATGTAAAATAAAAAAAAAAAAATGTAAAACTGAAAAACCAAAAACTATCTTAACTTTCTCGATGTAAATCCTATTTTTAGAATCACCCCGAAACTTCTCCCGTAAAAATTAAAGAAAATCGCACCGCACCGTTGATGCACCTCGATAGAACTGAAATTTGAAAGAAGAAAATGAAAAATCGCAGGGTAAAAGCTACATGGAAATTTCATTTACACCCGAGAGAAATTAAAATGCACTTGAACTTTGATCGGTTGCGTCGCGAGGGCAGTCGACTTTACGTTCCTCCTTTTGTGTCGATTTAATCGGTATTACAGTGAAGTCTCGGACCTCGACGTGACTATATTTAGGAAAATTACGTACTAACATCCGTCCAATTATCGTCCGGCCGATCTCCGGTTATATCGAGGCGTCCATGGTTTGGGGAATAATTTAAGAAATTTGGAAAGGGCCCCGGACTTTTACGAGCGGCCGCGAGTGTTCGCGTTAACGCTTTAAAAAGCGGAATTTGCGGTGGGACGATTTTACGATCCATTCACAGATTTATTTCACGGGTGTATCGGTGCACTCGGATACTCGTGGTTTTACGCAAGCCTCTGAGATTTGGTGTTTCTCAGAGGGTGGGAGGGGTGAAAAGAGGGTGAGGAACGCACTGAAACAAAATGAGAGGTAAATAAAGAGAGAGAGAGACGGGGGGGAGCTTGAAAAAAGTAAAAAGGTAGACAAGGAAGGAGAGAAAGACGAGAGAGAGAGAAAATATGAGAAAGTGAGAGATAGAGAGAGAAATAAAAAGTATGGAAATGAGAGAGAGAGGAGACGGGCGGTAAAAGTTGTTGGCGCGAAGAAATTCGGAATTACGATACGAGAAAGGCGATTCGATTTTTTAGATGGTCGAAACTACACTGAATCTCGGGGAGGATGACCGTGATTTAAAATTTCGACGTGTCGTTTTTCTGTAAAAATACGACGGAGATAAAGGTATTTCCAATAATTTTTACTCCCTGGCTCAAGATTACAATCTTAACACGTTCGAGCCTGTAAATTCTTGAGAACCGACGCCTTCAGAATTTTCGACGGTCGTCGAGACGACCATTGTATCACGATCAAAAGTTTAAAAAGTTAAAAAACGAACGACGATCTTGGTTCTCCATTTCAGAAAAATCTGTGGCAGCGATTCTTGGTGCTATAAAAATTGCAAATCATATTTATTGCCAACAATTCAATCATTCACCGTTAGATCTTTCACTGCGTTACAAAATATCAAAAAAAAGAAATCCGTAAATGTTTCCAAAAGGACTATTAACTACATCCCGATATTCCATCCATTTTAAAAAATCGTGGCAAACCAAACCCTCTGGTAGTGAAAAAAGAATAAAATTTCGACAAAATCCCAATCCTCGATGGTGAAGTGTCACATAATTCTGGCTATTTTCTATAAAAAATGAAAGATCTTCGTTAAAAATGAATATAGATCATGGTACCATCGCTCATCCACGTCGTCGTCAAAGCGAAAAATCTCTAGCAGGATCTACGGAGGACATGAAGTTAAAAAACTCAGACTCCCAATTAGTGGGTCCGTGTTCAGATTACCATCAGCTCTGACAGATTTTTCCTAAATTATTATTTATTATGAGGCAACATAAGATACATCGTCCATCTATCCTTTACAATTATACATTTCACTTTGTTAATTTTTAACTATCATAATTGAAACCCTAACTGTTACAAAATTTATTTACATTGGGATATTTCTTTTAGATGGAGGGAGCTACGGTGGGTAATCTGTTAACACTAAAAATTCCGCCATTATATTTATTATATTTAAATATACCGAATAAGTACTTTGCAAAAGAAAAATGGACAAGTGAAAAAACAAACCAATTGGGTAGTTTAGGTTTTACAAGCCGGAAGTGGAATATTTGCTGCATGGCTCCGCTGTCAATCTGGGGAATTTTTCGAAAAAATTTATAACCGGACATTTTGACCGCCTTGGTGTTTTTAATATTAAATACTTAAGCCCCTATTAACCCTCTATAATCCGACAATTTTTTTTATCTGAAGATCAGTTGCACGATAGCACGTCAGAAAAGGATAAAAGTACAATTTTAAATAATGGTTGCAACTGATTTCCAAACATTGAATTGCAAAGAATTTCACAATTTTTAGTAACTAAATTGTAATTTTTCCCAAAGAAAAAAAAATGACTTTGAAGAACAGAAGCTTAGATGTGTCTTGTGTGACATTAAAGTCACAAGAGCCTACAGATCCAAAATTCTTACAAAGTGATATTACTATTACAATCCAAGTAATTCCGGATCCACCTGAAAGCCAAGAAAATACAACACAAAGAAAACTAAAGAAAAACACCATAAATCTGCATATCGAAGCATCGCCAGCAACAAATCGCGGTGTACTTTAATTTTCTCCCGTGTAAATTCAATCGCGACCTGACGCGCGCGTGGACATTGTTATTTATAATACCCCCTCGTATCGGATGCACTCGGTGCATCCGTATGCGGCTGCATTCGGACACAATTATCCAACGTAACGTCGGATAACGCGATTACCGTGACAAACGTAACGCTTATATAGGTATGCACGTACGGTATATTCAACATATTACGCGTCAAATCTCCATCGAGCATATTAAGCGCATTAGCCGGTTTCAAAACTTTGTCGGTGGCCGCGTTAATAATCTGCAAATTCGCTGGCTTATTCGTGCGCGATTCGCCAGCACGAGACTCGCGATATTACGACATCGTGCGAACTCCCCGAAAGGGTCTGCTGGGATATTTAAACGGATAAATTCGTACACCTTATGGCTCCGGACAGTCGGATTCATGCTGACGATCGAAATCGTTGACTTTGTCTTTGCAGATTTGCTTGTAGTTTTGATGCATGGTTTTTTCACTATTTCGGGAGAAAATGAACGATGGGGATTGTAATTCTAACGCGAAATTACGGAGGCACTTTACTGTTCTTTTTGGGGTTTGGGTTAAAGTCAATTTTCAAATTATCTGCAGTCTAGTTTGCTTTGGTTTTTGGACCAAATCGGTGTATATTGTTTCTGGATGTATATGGGTAATTGCTGTGTTTGTGGGACTGTGGTGATAGCACAACGAAATTGATGGTAATGCGTCTATGTTTAGAATTTGCAATCAATTCAGAATTATAATGTTTAGTATCGTGATGAAGCAGGAACAATATGATACGGGCTAAATAATTACTTTTTAACGTTATCAATAGACACATTAGAGGTATTGTGAATTCCCGAGCAAATATATTCCGTAAGATACATATAAATAAATAAAATACATACAATTGAGCGAAGTTTGTTAGCAAATTTCCAAATTTTAGAAATAATTCCTACAATCACAGGTGAGGTTGAAAACAACTATCACACAACTGACCTCACACCATCGAAATGAAAGCTCAGACTGAAAAACACCTCGAACCGATCCTCCATCGTCAATCCCACCAAAATCGAACGAGCGCTCATTAAAGTCTCCACGTTTCCTCCAACGATTCTTCCAAGACTTCTAAACTCTCTCGAAACTTCCCGCCCTAAACTTCACATCCGAGCCAATATCCCCGAGGTCTCTAAAAGCGCCTCAATAAAATCTCATCTTCCACCCGGAAACCGCTGCATAAAGCGTTAATTCGTCTCCGGAAGACCCATCGCGCAACTTCGTCCCCGCCATAGCGTAGGGTTGAAGTCTCGACGCGAGCCATCCACCCTTATTCGACCGCGGCAAGAATTTCTCCATCGACTAGGCGGAGAGTGTTGCTAAAGAAAAGTCAGTATCTTATCTCCACCCCGACAGCATTGATCACGGGCACGTAAAGCGAGTCTAATCGCAACGATCGAGAAGCGAACGTAGTCGCGGCTTTTACTCGATTAAGCAGAAAAGTTAAAGCCACCTATGCTCGTGTGTGCCTTGCTTTGTTACTCGAAAGATGGAGGGAGAGAGAGTGAGAGAGAGAGAATGGAGACTTGCCGGTGTGTGTCGTACACGTTGAGTGATAATTTATGGACGGAGTGGCTGGTGGTACCCACAGGCAGGCAGACTTTGTGGGTCGACGAAGACGTGGGTGTGGATGGGTGAAGGAAAAGGAGGCAGAGAAGCGGAGGTAAGTGGATTGGGAGGATACCTAACGTTGCTCGCAGCACGTATCGTAAACTGCTAGAAGTTCGCCGGGACTTTGGAAGTAGCTCGCAGATATTATTGAAGCCCTTCAAGATTCCGGATAGACGTGTACCAACGCTAAATATCGTGCTTTATATGTACAGACCGTTCCTGAACTTCGCTCCTACTGTCGGACGTTCGCGTAGGTCGTACGCGAAGAATGACATACGCGGGGCGATAAATCAGAGCGGGTATTTATGGCCGAGGGAAATGGGAGAATTCAGACAATGATGTCGCGGCTTTGCTCTCACGCTGATGCACTGCAGTCGGGCGAAGCTGCTCGGGGAGATTGTATCGAGAGTTTTGGTAATCGTTGAAGACAGCGAAGAATTATGTAGGTTGGATGCTGCCTTGGAATTTTGTCAATTAACACTAGAACTACCAGCGTTAGATCCATGATATTTCGATATATTAATAAAGAACTTTGAAAAAAGAGGAATCCAAGAGACGGAATTATGATCGATTCGGTGATTTATGTTTTTTGAGATGGACGTAAAATATTTAGTATATGACTTTTATATGAACTTGGAGAATTTTTGGGAAAAATTGTGTACCAGTCATTTTGACTGGTTTGGTAGTTCTAGTGTTAATAGGCTGATTGGGGAACGTCGATGATGATCTGAGAAAGGTACGTATGGGATAAATTTGCGTCGCAACATTTGCAGAGGTGTGTTTCTTGAAGGTCGAACTGAGAGTTTGCCGGTCGTTGAAGACAACGAAGAATTATGTAGGTTGGACGCTGTCTTGGAATTTTGTCAATTAATACGCTGATTGAGGAAAATAGATAATAATTGAAGAAAGGTACGTACGGGATAAATTTGCGTCGAGACATTTGCACGTGGAGGTGTCTCTCTTGAAGAAGGTAGTACCGAGAGTTTGGTAATTGCCGACGATAACTAGGAACAATGTGGTTTGGACAATGATTGAGAATTTTCTGAATTAAACTGATTACAAGTTTCCTGAATTAAATTAATTGATAAAGGTAAGTAACGTTTGAGGAAAGCTGTGTGAAATATAGTTCACATAAAACGAATTTGCGATAAATAAAAAATTGTAGCCCACTAGAGCTGACAAGCATCACAGCCATCTCCTTCAGACATCTGCGAATACCCGAATTAACAGGGCAAACAGAGAAAGCAAACCGTTTGTTCTGCAACTTGTCCGGACGGTCCTCAAATAAGGCTGTAGAATCCATTGCTCGTAATTGATTTAGAACAAAGTTCTCCACTCGAACTTCCCTCCATATGATCACCCATCTGTCCATAAGACGGACCAAAAACTTCATCAATTCCCTTTCTCATCTCCTAATCAACAAAATTCCTTAACCCCATACATAAATCAAATAAAATTGCCCGATTCATCGCCATCAATTTTACCACCGCGCCATATCCACCCGGAAGACTTCCCCCTTAACGAAATTCCAAGCAACACGCCCATCTGGAAATTTCCATGGAAAAATATGTACATCCGGTCTGCAAGTGAGTTAAAACATAAGCGAGGTTAAATGATCATTAGCAGCCGTGGAAACTTAGAAAGAAGATCCCGATCGTTAATGCGGAAGAAGTAATTCCCGTGCTTCCGTGTGCCGGTTGTTCGTTGTCTCGGATTAAAACCGCGGGATGTTCTCGAGTTTAACTCGACGGCTGCGAATGTCGAGGAACGTTACGAAAGTTCGGAATGGAGAAAAGTTCGAAATAATGCAACCACCGTCTCTCCCCGACGTTGTTTCCCTTCTCCTTTTAAATTTTAAGGGTTCGATCCATCCCCTCCGGTTGATTCCCCGTTGGGAGCCGACGATTATTGCGCCGGTAACACCCGACTCCCGGGCTAATAATAACCGATGCTCTCGGCCCCTCGCAAATGCAGATAATACCATGCTGTAAATGACTTTAGGTATACACAGTACTATGCTTATGAGCAACGCACGAGGCGCCGGGCTGCCGTCTAATTAATTTTCTTTGCGACTCAACTACGCCGCGGCCAAAGTGCCGGGAATTATGCTACGAGCATCGAAACTTTCCATGCTTTCTCATCGTTACGCCGGACATTCCGGCCAACTTAGAAGCCGCACGCTGCACGAGTATTTTTACATTTAGTCCTATTACGGTGTCTGTGGTGTCCCGTAGGCTGTTTTCTTCTTTTTTTTTTTACGGGAGAAATAACTGCGGAGGAAATTTTACAAAGTATTTCTGCCGCGAGTTGATTCGTGGTTTTGCACGGTTTTAGTTGGGTTGGGAGAATTGGATGGATGTTTTTGTTTTTTTTGGTGATACGGAATTGTTTTGCAGGTTGGAATGAACGGGGGAAGGGTTTACGGTGAATATGAGAGTATTATGGCGTTGGTGTTCTTTAAAGGAGCTTTGAGAAAGGCAAGATCAACGAGGTAATGTAATATCTGGAAAACAAGTGGAAATAAGGTTGAGTGGCAATTTAACGCTGTCGGATAGACGTTTTAGAGAAGTGCACAAAGCACGGGAAATGTTTGGGTGGAGAGGGATTTTACGATAGTTTTTTTTGCAAAAGTTATTGCTAATTAGTAGGATTCTAAAGTCATAGTTTGTATTGTGAAAATTCCTATGATGTTTAGTGGATATATTTATCAACTAATTTCTAGGTCGCTGAGAAGAAATAGTTACCCGATTTCTGCAGAATTTTCACGTCTTAAATTTCAAAGGATGGGTCACGTTACAGAGTTTCATTATGCAAAATTGTTAATTCCAAGCGTAGCTTTCAGACGATCCTAATTTCTCTGTGCCTAGGATATTGGCATGTTTTAGAAAGTGTAATTTAAGGTCATTAAACATCGCACCCCGAAAGTCACTGTGTTAATGATTACTCCCTGTTCTACATTTTCTTAGACGAGGCTGAATACCTTAATCCTGCACTTCAAACCACCTGCCACATTTGCTCCAACGATTCGATCGCTCAGCATTCATTTTCTTCAATTTCAAATCGAAATTCCCCGGCAACAGAAATATTCAACATTGTTTTCAACAGGACATTAGATAATTACACTGCGAACATCATTGTGTTAATAATTATTCCTTTTTATAAATCTTTTACACGACTAAATTCTTTTATTCCACACGTAAAACCACCCTCATATTTGTTCCAACGTTGAAATCGCTCAAGCATTCATTTTCTCCAATTTAAAATCGTAATTCACCAGTCACAGAAACTCTCAACATTTTTTCAACAGGATATTAGATAATTACACTACAAAAGCCATCGTGTTAATGATTATTCCCTTTTATAATTTTTTTACACTACTAAATTCTTTTATCCCACACATAAAACCACCCTCATATTTGTCCCAATGTTGAAATCTCTCAAGCATTTATTTACTTCAATTTAAAATCGAAATTCCCCAGCAACAGAAACATTGAACACGGTTTTCAAAAGTATATTAAATAATTACACTCCGAAATTCATCGTGCTAATGATTATTCCCTTTTATAAATTTTTTACACGACTAAATTCTTTTATTCCACACCTAAAACCACCCTCATATTTCTTCCAACGTTGAAATCGCTCAAGCATTTATTCACTTCAATTTAAAATCGAAATTCCCCAGCAACAGAAACATTGAACACGATTTTCAAAAGTATATTAGATAATTACATTCCAAAAGTCACCATGTTAATGATTATTCCCTGTTATCCGTTTCCTACACGACTAAATTCTTTTGCCCCGCGCCTAAAACCACCGCCACATTTATTCCAACGACTCGAACCCAAGCATTCCATCGCCTCCGTTTAAAATCGTAATTCTCCAGCAACAGAAACATTGAACACGGCTCTCATCGACACCCTCCGATAGGACGTTAAAGAAAAATTCCAGAACTCAATCCTCCAGGTCTTCCCACTCATCGTCGGACACTTCTCATCCGAGACCAACGATGAGCAGCTGCAGGCGAGTCCTATCAAGCTGAAACAGTGTTTCCTGTAACTAACGACAGTTTTTTTCGTATCGGTCCCAGGCCAGCCGGAGATACGTGTTTTCCAAAATAGTTTAAAATTGGAACGTGTTCGTAGATTCGTATCTACTGACACTCCGCGCGTAGTAATTAATTTCCTCCCTCTTCCCTCTCTCTCTCTCTATATTACCGAACAGCTCGTAATCGTCAAGCCGGAACGGGACAGTTGTTCTACAACGGAATAATTCCAGTCGCCCTGTAAACTTTAAATTACATTCCCGGCGATAATTAACAAGTCAATCTATCAGGAAGATACGTAGCAGCATACGCGAGCTGAAGCGACGGTGAGGGCCTTTAATGACGAGCAGAATGAAAATTAAATATCTATTAACGTCCACGGCGATGCACCCGAGTGAACGTTAATTAGGAACCGGCGTGTGGAGCTGCTACAAGTCGCGAGCTATTTTCGGTGGATTGTTTTCCTTGAAAGTAATAGGAGACCTTTTTCTTCCTGTTGGAATTATTCTTCCGCGGTAACTGCTGTGAGGCCCACTTTTTTTTTGCCATTTTTGGATTTTTGCAATTGAATAGTTTTCTTCTCTGATCTTCAATTTTTGCTTATTAATCAGTGCCATGCGTTAGCGTTAAAATAATATTTTATCGAGGAGGAATTAAAATTCAAATCATTATCTTCATAGCTCTTATAATTTTACAAACTTTTCTGCATTAAAAGATGCAAGCAAAATTTAAAAAAATGCCCTTTGAACCCAATCTCAATCCTCTTTTCAAGTAGCCACTTCACTCAATTTCTAAACACCCCTTCGAAAAAAGAAAAAAACCTTTAATTGCCCGTTTCACCCTCGGCATCCATTCATCCTCCAAAACCAACAATTCCCAGCCATTTCATTTTTAATTTTAACCACCGCCTCGACCAAGATGTCTCGCCGTCCTTCCTCCGAGAAATTTCTCCACAGAATAGTCGTATTTGGCCCTAGAGAAATCGGCTTTACCCTCAAAGAAGACGAGAGAGGGCGACCGGGGGGTTGAAGAAGGGAAACCAGGATGAGAATGCGGTGCCATGTGTCGGCCATTCCGTGGTAATTCGTCTCTTGTCTAACTCGACCTACTTAATTACCAGGGCGGCGACAGATATCCTGCTTCAGGAAATATTTCTCGTCCCACCGCGGAAAAGCGGCTCTGATTGCTTCGACGAGGAACATTCTTTGTCGGTCGACGTTTTCCCGGGAATATCTAACTCGAGTGATGTCCCTTTTTCTTCCTTCCCTCCTCCCGTTCTCTCCCTCTTTCCACCCCCTTCGTCCTTACAACCCGATACGATCGGGGGTAATTTATTCCCGGCACTATTGGCGAAGAAAGTAACAACGTTGCTCGTTAGAACGTTTAAAGGCTGCGGCGCGAAATCGCAAAATGAACCGGCGCGATTCGCGAGTATTAATCGTTACATTCGCGACGTTATTGCAGCGACGAGTTATCGCTAATCGAGCGATAAATTCCATGGGAACGAACGACCAGCGGCGTGCTCTCGTTGCGCGGTTGAAAAACGGATTTTCCAGCGCTGTTACACCGGAAATTCAATAAACCGGCGAGCTGCCCGCGACGAAAGAAATCCTGGCTGTTGCCGCGTGTTCGGCAACTCCGACTTGTGCACTCCGACTCGTTTTCACCCCTTCGACCTTATTCCTCCATCTTCTCTCTTTCTCTTTATATACACACGCGCACCAACGTCGACTAGAGGTCTAATTAATTTTCTTTGTAACTCAATTCTCGCGCAATCGTCAAGGTGGCGCAAAGGTGTTCCCGCCGGAATCTCGCCAGGCTTTCGAACGAGAACTTTCGCCACTGTCGTATTGCGGATTTAATAAAGACCTACTCGCGAAAGTTCCGTCCTCTCGAAAAACCCATGGAGAGAGTGCAAGGAAGAAGCTGGAGGAAGAGAGAAAGCCGAAGAGCGAAGGAGGAAGAAAAATAGAGGGAGATTGCGGAACGTCGAAGGAAGGAGGACCAACGCACCGAGCGTACCGGATAGAGAGGGGGTGGAAAGGAAGAATTTCCTTTTTCGAAGTAATCAGCGGCGCTTCTGTCGCGAACTTCTTCCTTAAGTTGTCGTTAGAGAACCGAAAAGAGGGGAAAAAAACGGTCCCTCGTCTAAGGGCATGGGGATGAAGGGAGAAGGAAGAAAACGGATCGAGAACGAGGGAGAAGGAAGAGAAAAAGGAGACGGGATCGGTATATACGCGTCCAAGGATGCTAGGAGCAGCTGCAAAGGAGGACCAATGGAAGGCTGTAGCGTTTTGGAACAATGTCACCCCGGTTGGAGTTGGGTAACCTCGCTCCAGGAAATCGTACGATCGGTCCTCTTTCCACCGTTGTCCTGACCCTCGCTCTCCCTCGACGCTGTCGGACGACGATGCCTGGTGCACGCCCTGCCGATGGTCCAGCTTCGGCTTGTCTCCTTTTCTCCCCTCGGCTCGCAAAGGACTTACGACCAAATGTGCAACCGTGGGCGGTACACCAGCCCCCTTCCGAGAGACTGGTATTACGTCTCTTGGGGGGTGCCAGAGTTTTTTGGAAATTTTGAAGAGAGAATATTGAGGTTTGTTAATTCTGGGGTGGTTTCGTGTGTCTTTCGGGAGAGGATATCAGATTGTGGGTTGGTTTTACTTTAATTTGATTCATTTGATCGTGGACCGGTCCTTAATTCAATTTGATTAATTAGATTATGGATTTGTCTTGAAAATTTTGGGGTGAGGATATTGGAATTTTTAATTGTGGATTGGCTTTGAAAATTTTGGGGAGAGTATATTACACTGTGGATTGATTTCTAAATCAATGTGATTAATTTGATCGTGGATTGGTTTTGAAAGTTTTGAGGAGACAGTATTGGAATTTTTAATTGCGGATTGGCTTTGAAAATTTTGGGGAGATTATATTAGACTGTGCATTGATTTCTAAATCAATGCGATTAATTTGATTGTGGGTTGGTTATGAAAATTTTTGGGAGAGGATATTGGAATTTTTATTATGGTTTGGCTTTGAAAAATTTGGGGAGATTATATTAGACTGTGCATTGATTTCTAAATCAATGCGATTAATTTGATTGTGGGTTGGTTATGAAAATTTTTGGGAGACGATCATGAAATTTTTAATTGCTGATTGGCTTTGAAAATTTGGGGGGGAGTATATTAGACTGTGGATTGATTTCTAAATCAATTTGATTAATTTGATTGTGGATTGATTTTGAAACACTTGAGGAGAGGGTATTGGAATTTTTAATTGTGGATAGGCTTTGAAATTTTTGGGGAGGGGATATTGGAATTTCTAATTAAGGGGCGGTTTTGAAAGTTTTGGGCAGAGTATATTAGGATTCTTGAATTTGGGTTGGTTTTGAAATTCTTGGGCAGATGATAGAAGTTTTGGCATTGGGATTTTATATCGAGCTGTAGGTGATGTATCGATTTGTAATAATTAAGTTTCTGTTAAAGTAATTAGTGCCATCGTCGAAAAATATATTACAAAATAAATTTCACGCAGCTAGCAATGAAACGGAAAATAATTCGTACCGCAAAAGGTTAATTTGCATTGTCGATAATTTCATATATTTGCACCAATAACATAATGTCATTTTTTAAAGTCGACTGAACGCAGAGTTTAAAAGCTTCTGGGATTAATATTAACCCTTTGCATTTCATATTATTTTTCCAACGAATCGTCAGTTAAGTGAATTTAATTTAATAAAATCCTGTAGCACAGAATATTCAATTTCAATTCACGGTGAAAATAATTGCCTGGACAGTGTATTAAAAGATTATTACAAACTTCCAGTGCAAAAATGAATGCGATTGAAAATGACTTATAAGATGGAACTGGGTCGAGTGCAACTCCAAGGAGAGTTGCTAAAAGGGGAATCTTAGATTTCAATGCGAAGAAAAATTCATGACACGAAGAATATTAGCGAAATCGCAGAACAAAGTAGACTCCATGTAGTTTTGCGAAAATATACTTACTTCGCCACTTCTGACGGGACTGTTTGTTTCGTTCGACGGTCGGCAAAGGTCAAAAGTACTTCGTTAATTCGCCGACTTTCGTCGAGGTCACTCTTAATGATCGTTTGCATTGAGGGAGAGATCTCTTTGTCGAAAATTCATTTTTCCCAAATTCAATGGAACTTCCCACTCCGAGTCACGTGAATGCGACGAAAGACGGATTAACTCGGGCTTTATTAAAGACCATTTTTACATTCCCGGAATTACGTAGGAACATTCTTGATAAAATTCAACGTCGCTTTGTATTTCCATCGGAGGCCTTTGGAAGCTGAGGATTTAACTTACCGCGGTTCTTTCTTGTTCTGACGAAACTTTTCTGAAATATGAAAACGTGGAATTTAATATACGAAAGAAAATTGTAGGAATTATAGTAAGTCGTATTTTTGGGGTTGCGATAATGGTATATTAAAATATATTCCGTGGTGCACAGCAAGTTGCATGAATTCTGTGATTGTTGCTATTAAATATTACAACAGGATTTCTCATCCTCTTGTATTTATTATCACTCTTGTTAAGTGTTATTATTTTACGCTCGTATATATTATCGTTTAAACATTTTTATAATAATCCGCACTTCGACATCCGTCTGCAGCATAAATTACAAAATAGCTGTCGAATAATTTATTCGCTTCGTTACATAGCCGCGACAAATGTATTCATAAACTCCCATCCACTAGCTCCGTCGAGTTTATATTGAAAAATACCGAGAAAAATCTGCGGATTTCCTCCGCAAATCCGAACGCAATTCCTTCCCTTCGCGTCACCCGGACATTAACGAAGGATGAAATTCTAAATTTATATTCGCCGGAAAGAATTCCGACGCGGTTTACATAGCGACAACACCGACGCTTCGCTTCAAATTTAATGGACTTTCCGCACTTTACGTCATATTATTGTAACGGAGGGTGAATTAGGCAGTTTGCCGCCTTCTTTTCCTTTTTCTCCAGCTCTCTATACCTTTCTACCTTTACATGTCCCTATGTTCACAGCTCCAGATCGCTCTATCTTCCTGTTTCTCTATTTTTCTACTTTTCTATCTCTCAGTTTCTCTATCTTTCTTTTACTCTACCTTTCTACCTCTCTTACTTTCTATTTCTCTAGGTCTCTACTTCTCTATTACTCTAACTTTCTACCTCTATATCCACTCCAATATTCCTCTGTTTCTCTAATTCTATATATCTTTATTCTCTATTTCTCTAACTTTCTATCTCTCCACCTCTCTATTTCCGTAACTTTCTATCTCTTCACCTCTCCATTTCTCTAACTCTCTATCCCTCTATCTCTCTACTCCTCTACTTTTCTACCTTTCTATTCCTCTATCGCTCTATTCCTTTGCTTTTCTATTTTTTTATCTCTCACACTACTTCTCTATTACTCTAACTTTCTATCTCTCTATGTACTTCACTATTCCTCTGTTTCTCTAATTCTATATCTCTTCATCTCTCTATTTATCCAACTTTCTACCTCTCTTACTTTCTATTTCTCTAGGTCTCTACTTCTCTATTACTCTAACTTTCTACCTCTCTATTTACTTCACTACTCCTCTGTTTCTCTAATTCTATATCTCTGTATCTCTCTATTTCCCTAACTTTCAATCTCTCCACCGCTCTATTTCTCTAACTTTCTATCTCTTCACCTCTCTATTTCTCTAACTTTCTATCTCTTCACCTCTCTATTTCTCTAACTTTCTATCTCTCCACCGCTCTATTTCTCTAACTTTCTATCTCTTCACCTCTATATTTCTCTAACTCTCTATCCCTCTATCTCTCTACCCCTCTATTTTTCCATCTTCCTATTTCTCTATCGCTCTACTTCCTTGCTTCTCTAATTTGTTATCTCTCACACTATTTCTCTACCTCACTGTCTCTCCACCCCTATATCTCTCTGCGTCTCTCTCCAGATCTCAATTTCTCTATCTCACCCCCTCTATCGCAATTTCTCTCTCCATCTCACCCCCTCTGTTGCTCTCTCTATCTCACCGACTGTCTCCAAGCTCCAACTTTCAAGACTGCAGAATTCCCGGAAGAAACGCACGAGCCCTAATTAATTTCAATTCAACGCCGTACTTTTCCTAAGAACTCCTCCCCGTCTCGCGGAGTTTTGGTCAATTGGATTAATTGCCGGGTGTGTCCGGTATTCGCGAAATTCGTCAGAGGCCGATGCCTCCGCATCGTTCCAGCCATCCGGCCCGCTTTACCCGGTATCCCGGGAATTCTTAATGGGATCTTTATAAGTTCATTTACAAGTTTGTCTCGAAATCCTTCGGAGGATTTGCCCGCCCAATCGGTTTACCAGGTTTTCCCTCCCTCGTGCGAGCACGCCGATGAAACGAAATATGCATTAGCCATCGACCAACACGGGGCTTTAATCTTCGACATCAGAAGCCTGAACTTCGTAGGATTTCACCGGGGGTCGTCGGCAGTAAATCTTCATGAACACCAATTCAACCTCGTCCCGAGTGTCGCGCCGCGTTTTTCCAACGCGATAAAACTCGCGTTTCCGCCAACTCCAAATTCGTACGAGTCACTTTGTCTAGATTCTTCTCCCGTTCTCCTTTCTCGGGCTGCAATAAAGTCATTGCTTTTCTACGCTGCGATAATTGTGTCAAAAAGTGGAAATAGTTTGGGGTTTCTTGGGAAATTTGAAAAGAGAGGGTGTACTTTTTTGCAGCAGGGATGAGAGAATTGTTTGTAAGCGATTGTCGTAAGTTTTTTGTTAAAACTCTGTGTTCCTCGCTGATGGTCGGAGTTGAAAATTAGTTGAAGTGTGAGTACATTAGCAATTATTAGCTCTTTGAATGCGGCGCACTTTAATGAGAATCCTCCGAGAAGGTAATAAATCACTAATTCATTTGTAATGAAATTAAAATTTAAGTTAGTAAAATTTTGCTTTGGCGATAAAAAAATATTTAACGCTAAAAGGCATATATATTGATAGAACTGTGAGAGCGTATATATACGCAAGCAGTCAAAGGGTTAAGCCCTTGCCCTGCAATGACGAGTGACACTCGTGACACTGTAAATGTGATAGGAAATTTGCAACTTTTGCAAATCTATCAAATTGCAAATATCAATGAAGTGCGACACGATAAAACTGTTTCTCTAATATGAATGTTACGTTAAATTATACGATATATCAGGAATCACTGATCAATTCTCATTTTAGCAATTTAGTTCTGAATAATTGCGGAGATAAGCGCAAAGAAATCGTAGGGCAATGGGTTAACAGTGGCATTGTATTTCTAGATTTCAGGAAGTATGAGACACGGTCAACCCACCGCACTAAATTAAAAATGCACTGTTTTAAATTAAAAATCTTTTATCCTAAAGAAACCAAGCCTCCGCAAAAACTTTACCTTCGCAATGACTTACAAAGAATAAAATATCATTATTCAATTCCCACAAACGCTTGAAACGCAGTCAGCCCGATGAAATAAATTACGTTTATTTTTCTAATTACCCCGACAGTATTACATTCTCTTCCCATTCCACCGTCCCGTCCGTCAGCTTATATATATGCAAATGATAATGCGAATCTATTATCAAATTATGAATATAACCTTCGATCCCTTTTAGCATAATATCGATACGACAACGCGTGACGTTAATTCGAAAGAGTCTTTCACCGTGCCAGCAAAAAATATGGATTTCATCCACAGAAAAAGAAAACAAGTAAATTCCCTCGGAATCGCGGAAATCAACGGCAATCCTTCAATAATGAGATTCCTCACGAAGTCGCGTTTAAATATCCCGCCCTCTCTTTCGTCGACGTGTTATCGGTTTTTACATCGTCTAGACGTAAAACGGGTTGCACGTTCGGTAGCGTACTTTGCATCGTCTTAAAAAGCGACTTTCACGTTCTTAGGATTCCCGGTACGTGTACCGATAAATCTTCATAAATTCCGATTCACGAGGCCCGACGGGCGTTGCCATTGTGTTCGTTCCGGTAAAGCCACTCTGTGTTTAAAATAAGGGCTCAAAAGTCAATCCTCGACTTAAGTCTGCATTCGCTACATAAGTTTATAGAGGAGTCGCGCAAAGCCGTGCGCGTTAAAGTGACTCCGGCTTGGTTGCAAAGTGGATGACGCGATTGGCGATACTTAATACTTTCGTATTGGCGATAAATTGATACTGAGTGGGTTTGTTTCGATTTTTTTTTAGAAAATGGAAGATGCAAAGTGCAGTAGCTTGTTTAGGAAGTATTTCGTGTCGTTCGGTGACCTAAGTCAGATTGAATTGAGGCCCAGCTGAGAAGGGGTTGTCTGGGTTAGGTTATCGCTTCTCGGTGTTATGGCTGAGGTCAAAGTTTATTTTATAATTAATACGCATCGTTTCCTGAAATAACACAGATCTAACCGAGATGATAGTGTCCTTTGGAGGAATATATTTTAAAAACAGTAAGCAAATTTGTTTGTTAGGTTTGCAGGGAGCCTCGGTTTTGTAATCCTTTTGGTACCAGTTTTGATGAAAATCGGAAGCAGGTTTTAACCCCATGCCGTACGATTTCTTTTCTGACTGAATGCGCAATAACTCAGAATTAATTGGAGAAATAACAATCTATCCCTGATTTCTGATACAGCGTGAAACTTAACGCAATACGTCCCAACAATTCTCAGTGCACCGGTGAGCCACTGCATCTCCGACTTCTCCCTCGTGTCCTTTACATCGTATTTCCTGATACCCTCAGAAACTTCTCGTCTCGGAACATATACTTTACTTTCAGCATTAGTCATTCCTTAGTCCACCGAGAAGAGCGGAATATCCCGGAGAAATTGCAGGCTGAATCCGCAATTTAGCATCGGTCCCCGTGCCGGCGCAATAAATAGAGAAATATTTCCGTGAAGTCTATCGCAAATAACGCGAGTCCCGTCCGGTTCTATAAACTGCCAATCGTCCTATCGGAAGTACAAATTTATACAACGCATTCCCGTGCACCTCTTTTTCTCATATCCCAAGTAATCAACGCCGGTACCGGCGTCGATAAGGCGTTAAACACGATTTCTTCTATTTTTCCATCCGCGGCCGTTCGACGGGCCAGTTAACTCGTTCACTTTTCCGCCCCTCCGCGTCGACGTCCGCCAAATGAATAACGTCCGTGTAATGAAACGCGGCTCGGTGAGCGTGCCGGCCGTTTCGCCTTAAAGCCAACCTTTTACGCTCGCAGGATTCCCGCGCCGTGTACCGATAAATCTTCATAAAATCCAATCCGCGACCGGCCAAGGGTGTCGTTGCACTCTCGCGACCGTGCAAAGGAGTTAATGAGACCTCGACTGTGCCTGACGGATAATTTGACGTTGAGAAAAACCCTGAGGGGATTTAACGATCCACGCGGCTCCCCCGAGCCCTCGAATTACTGGGCGTGTTAAGCGATTTTTATTTCGACTGCGATTTAACCTTGCCACTTATTCTCTCGTTGGGGCAGCTTTCACCCTTGGAAGATTGAAGGCAGTTTTGGTGGAAATAGTGGCTGTTACTGTCTTTTTTTTTTGGGCGGGGTGGAGATGGTTGATTTTAATGGGGTGTTTAGAATTGTGGGGGATTGAAAGTGGGTGATGGTAGGAGTGGTGTATTGTAAATGTTGTGATTTGTACGAAATAGGGAGGGATAATGCAAAGTCTCTGGATTATTGAGATAGAAGTTGGATAATAAATTAACTGAGGTTATTTAATAAACTATCTTATAGTGGTTTCTGTGGGCTTGCGAGATTTAGGGGTTGAAATTGTTCTCTGTGAGCTCTAAATATTAATTAAAGACGCATATTATAAGAGAATAAATGATAATAATTATAAGGCAGCCCTAAAAATTATGTTGACCACCGCAATGATTTATAAAAATGTACGGGTCGTAACACTAGAACCAGCAGCATCACATCTATTATATTTAAATACACCGAATAAGTCCTTTGGAAAAAGAGGAATCAAGAGGCGGGAAATATGATCAATGAAGTAATTTAACTTTTACAAGATAAGTTACTAAGTAAATAAGAATATTTACGTCATCGCTCCTCTATTAATTTGAAGAATTTTTAGAAAAAATTGGAAATCGGTCGTTTTCACTGGCTTTGTAGTTTTAGTGTTAATTCGAAAATACTTTAACATTAGTATCACCAAACCAATAAAAATGACTGACACACAATTTTTTCCAAAAATTCTCCAAGTTTATAGGAGAGTCATAGAATAAATATTCTACGTCCATCTCATAAAACACAAATTACCGAATCGACCATGTTTTCCGCCTCTGAGTTCCCCTATTTTCAAAGTACTTACTTAATATATTTAAATATAGCAGATTTAACGCCACTAGTTCCAGTGTTAAAGTGCCCCGAAGTATCCTTTTCCAAAATCCTGACCAATCCTCTCCTATTTATTTATTATTATTGTATTAAATAATCTGCAAAATGATAAATATAAGAATATATAAATATTTCACTCCTCCATTTTCAAATTCAACGATCCGAAAACCTTGCACACCCTCTTTCCTTCAGTACAGTGTTTCAAAATAAGTATTTCACCCCGTTTAACCCTTACAACACTACTGGGATATTTTATATCCCAAACATTATCATATAATTTTCATGTTATTATTGTACAATTTATTTCCATATATTATTTTGTTTATATGACAATACCTACTGCTAGGATAAAAATATCCCAGCTGAAAATCTGAAAACTCCTGAAATAAGAAAAAATATATTTCATTCTCAGTCGTATTTTTATTCCATTTCCTGCGTCACAAAATATACACTGCTAAAAATTAGTCATTTTCTGAAGAAATAAAATTCAGTGTTGAAAGGGTTAAAACCCTTTGGATTTCCAGTCCCACGGCACGATTTTCCGTTAATTCGTCTCGTATCACCTCGGTGAAACAGTCATTAGCGAATGTACTTTCCGTCGTCTTGAAAATCAGCATTTACGTCCCCGTGGGACGGTGGGCTAATAAATCTTCATAAAGTCCAATTCGTTCGTCCTGCGCGCCGGCTCTGTCTCTGCCGTGAATTTTCCTATTATGCTTTTAAATGGAGGGGCTTAGAAGCCAATCGTCGCTGAATCGTATTAAGCTCGAACGCTCGCTGAATTTTTGCAATAAATGCCAGCAACAATGTCGCTCTTACGAGCCTCGAAAAGTCGATATGCCGTTACACGAAAGTTCCGCGGGACGACCCGGAACTTCTGGAGGTATTCTGAAATAACACTTTCGTTTTATTTTGGGAAAGCTCTTTCATTCGGAACGTCTTAACGTGCTCTGTGAATTAATATATCTCTTGTAATAATATTGAATTGAACTTCTGTGCAATTGTTATTTCGAGGAAAAAAAGATTTTGGTTATTGGATGTTGCTAACTTTGCAATTAGCTTTATTATTATTGTATTTAAGTTACTGCTATTTAGATATTTCTACTTCTCGTTAGGCAGATCTTGGAATATCAACGGATTGAAATATCTCTTTATTCATTCTTTATTCTTTATTCAAAGAATTCAGTACTTATTCAATCTTAATTCCAGTAAAAAAAGCAGGTTTGATTTGGAAAAAGGTCAGAGATAATTTTAAAGTGAAAATGTGTATTTTCAATATCCCCGCAACCGATATAAAATAACAAATAAATCATTCTACCTTCATTGATATCTCTAGCTTTAATTCCGCCAGTAATTATGCCAGGTTTATAACCGTAATTGTCTAATTAAAATGAAATTTCCCTTTTTCTCGTATCTGAAAGGAGTATTTCATTGTCTGAAAACTTTTTCTACCGTGCTCGTTTGTACGTTTAACATTCACGCATTGTCGAAGCGAGAAACATTGGTTCTCTCGTTGCGTTATGATTTCTTTTTTACTTTCCCCTCGCCTTCCACTCCTCCACTTCCGACATGTTGCGTCGATCGTTATGATTATTTAAACGCCCCGTATTCGTTACGAGTTAATATTTCGAAGGATCAACGTAAAAGTACGACGACAGGATTTCGACGTCCATCATATTAATAGAGTAAAAATGGACGTAACGAATTTTCGATAAAATTTTCGCCTATTAAAAATACCGCGTTACACTGAAATTTAGCAGCCACTGCGCCATTTCCAAGCTCGTGCTTTTAATCCGTCGTATAAATAATTCTGTGTCCGGTAAAATAACGAAGGAAAAGTAAAAGGAACGAAACTCAACGATTACGAGCGATGAAATAAACGGTATAAGGAGAACGTTATCAAAGAGTTAACGGGCAACGAGAACGACTCGAAGGTTTAACGAAAACGGACAAACAGGAAAGTAAGAAACGAGCAATTTCACCCTTCTTTCATTCCATTCGAATCGTTCGCATTCACTGGAAGGAAAAACCCGCCAAGTTTTCCACGGCGAAAGGTGTATCTATATATTTCTTGATTAATCGAAAATTTCAACAATGAAAACTGCCACTGGTTTGCAACACGACAGAACGTTTGTGAAATATTTCACTATTTCGGATTTTTCACGGAACTCTTCTGACCACAGCTTTTTACCATTCAATGGAATGCCGTGATTTCCGTCTATAAAACTCACCCCTTATTTCTTCAACTAGATTTCTTGTTTTCTATCACTCTCTGTCTTGTTGCCTCGGTCTCTCTCTCTCTCTCTCTCTCTCTCTCTCTCTCGGACTAGAAAACAAAAAGAATTCCCAGCAACCGTGCTACCCAATACGCCTTTAAATACAATTTTCTGCACTAGTGGTGGAGCCGGTTGTGGCTCGCAATCAACGAAAGTATTTGCACGTGTGCGGAATACGCACCCCCGTCCTGGCCCAATTTTGCTCGTCCATTCGGCGAGGAAAAAGAAATTAGAACGTCCAGGCTCTGTTAATAACGAGCACGGATTGAAGTGTTCTTCGACGTTCGTTCCGTTCGTGTGCATGCGCATCGTTAAATGAAAATTTAGATAGAGAATTCACAAATTCCACCCCCTGTTCCTTGGATTTCATGGTAACCTGAACGTTCCGTTAGAATTTCCAACACCGCGGTTCGATTGGAGCCATTTCGATGCTTTTTTTTAGATTTTTGGACTTTGATTGTTATGGGCATTTTGTCTGAGGCCTATGGTGTACGGTGTATTTCGGATCATCGAAACTATGGTATAGATATTTCTTGGGAAAATTTTTCTAAAGTTGACGAGGGTTTTGAGCGTAGCAATTGTTCCTGATGGCGATTTTTGTTATTTTTGTTCTTTAACACTGTGCCGTCCGCGCGATAAATCAAGATTCTCTAGTTTGGCGCCGGTGAAATTCGTATATACTGAGGGACCAGAAATAAGGCACTTGAGGGGTAATTTGCTCTAATTCGCCCGACGGAGAGGGACATCCCTCTGCCTCACGTATTTTCGATTTTGACACGCTATTGGCAAGAGAGACCTGCACATTCGTTGAGTCGTCATGTGAACGACGCAAGGAGTGTTTTATTTTCGGTTGTCATTCGTCGATCTCAGGTTTCCAAGACCGACATGGCGGGGATAGGCGGTGCGAGAGCAATCTCCCCTTCCGTCTCAAGTGCCTTGTTTCTGGTCCCTCACTTTAGATCTCTTCGCTTGTCGCCGGCGCTTTTCGAATTTGCCGAGGAATCATAAAACGTCACGTTGTACTAATCGCAATAAGTTATAATTCTGTCCTGCAATTTTCGCGAAGTTTCGGGGATATGTAGCGTATTGCAGTCTGTGCAGAATACAAGCGATACTTTGCAACAATTTGTGTTTTTGGGATAGCCGCGACGCTTTTGCGATATAACAGGCAACTGTCTTAAAATTTTAGCATGACATCAACGTGGTGTCAGCGGCATTTGTTCGCATATTTTCGCATGACATCAACGTGGTGTCAGCGGCATTTGTCCGCATATTTTCGCACGACAGCAATGTGGTGTCACCGGACAGCATAGTGTTAATATAGCTAATTGTATCTATTGCAATTATTAACAATGAATAATTTATTCAAAAGAGTGTGTTAAAAGCACGATGGAAATGTCAGGTGCCTTTTTTATCGCTTCAAACGTGATTGAAACGTTCTAATTCTTTCCCCTATCGGAGTGCAATTTTCTGGCGTTTTGACCTTTCGGGAAGCTGCGTTTAATTATAGACCCCGAGCAGAACCAACCGACATGTTTAATTCATTCGATGGTGAATGCCGCGGGTAGTGTATTCCATCTCCGGAACATGTAAAAACGCTAAATTATTCCACCGTTAACGCAGCCATCAAAGTACAAATGATCGGTGGTTTAGTGGTAGCATGTGGGTCATTGAGGGGGTCATGGCGGTCATAGAGTTGGAGGTTTGCACTTCCAACTAGTGGGTCCATCTGTTTAATTCAAATTTCTATTGCTTTGAAGAGACTTTGTCTACGTGATATGTAAATCACATGGTTGGCTCACACTTTCAGCCGGCGAGCACGTGTTCAAATCTCCGGCAACCCCTGTCGGATGTTTCCTAAGTGATCTATACGTCGTAACTTTGGTTGTTTGAGAATGAAAACTAAATCTTGAGAAGAACGGAGTACTTACAGGAGAAATATATAACAGGATATCAAACACAGACGTGAAAAAAGTAACTGCTACTTTGATAATGACGTTATCACGTCGAATGCCATGGGGGTCACCGGTGATTAGCGCCATTGAATTCAATGAAATTTCATATGACTTTTAAATTGCAGTAGTTACGAATTTGTTAATTCAGCTAATATTTACGCACTGGTCTCAAAAAGGTAAAGTCCTGTTCTCTGTATATCTCTTTATGTCTTCAAAATTTCTACTTTGTAAAGATATGATTTTAACCCTTTCCACTCGGAGCCGCCCCTGACGCTATCTTTGAGCATATTTCCGAATTTGTTAATTCAGTCAATATTTACGCTTTGGTCTCAAAAAGGTAAAATCTTGTTCTCTATATATCTCTTTGTGTCTTCAAAATTTCTGCTTTCTAAAGATATGATTTTAACGCTTTGCACTTGGAGCCATCCCTAACGTTATCTTTCAGCATAATTACGAATTTGTTAATTCAATCAATATTTACGCGTTGGTCTCAAAAACGTAGTCATGTTCCCTATATATCTCTTTGTGTCTTTAAAATTTCTGATTGTAAAGATTTGATTTTAATAGAAAAAGTTTCAGCTCAGTAGAAATGAAGAAACTAGCAAAATACCGGTGGCATTCAACGTGTCAAATGCTCAGACTTCTTATCACAACCAGGTCCTCATCACCCCTGACAAATTTCTCCTAAATGATCTGTGCATCCTAGCTTCGATCCCACACCCCCCAGAACTGAAGGTTCCATTCAAAATGATCATAACATCGAAGCCAGCAAAGAGAAAAAAATAAAAATAGGGTCACCGAGCAACCTCCTTAACGTCGTGCAGCATCGTAGTCGAAACTGTTGGAGATTTTTCTAAAACAATTGGACGTCCCTGTAGGATCGTTTCCCGTTCGGTTCTTCCCGTACGTTATCCTCCGTGGAGCGATTAAAGTGATCGACGAGGTGTCGCGTCATCGATCTCCCCATCGGAAGGATTCTTCGTCGCGGATGCATTTTTCATGAATCCCCATTTCCGGCGGGGCTCCGCACTGTACACTCGCTTTCGCGTATGTTTACTTATCATTATTATACAGTTTGCGGCCTGGCCGGGCAAAGCTGGCATAACATTCACGAAACTGTGTCTCCTTTGAGGACGTCTAAAACAACATTGTCGGGACATGCCTGAGCGGATCTTGGCTCTCACTACGCCGCGGCAGTCTACCTCTTCTTTCACGTCTCATTTCTCTCCAGTGCTCTCTCTCCCCCGGTAACATGCTTACACTGCACACAGGGGTTATCCGAAACACGGGGGAAGTAACTCTAATCCCTAACACGATGGAAATTAACGACGTCAACAACTTTGTGCCTACCTTCTCTTCCTTGCTCTTTCTCTGTGCTTCCATCTCTTTCGGTGGCTCTCCCTCTCTTTCTCTGTCGGTATCTTTCTCACTGGCTCTCTCTGTCTTTCTCTGTATCTACCTGTCTGTAGCTCTAGTTCAGTTTCCAGCTCTAACTCTACCTCTATCTCTATTTCTCTTTATATCCGTGACTCTAATTTTTCTATCTCCCTCTGCCTCCAACTCTCTACATTTCTGTCAGACTCCTTTGCAATCTCTGTTCAGCTGTATCATTCTTCGTTACTATCTCTCTCTATTTCTATCACTCCCTTTTTTCTAACTCTCTTTATCTCTATCCGTCTGCACCTCTATCTCCATCTCTACATTTCTCTATTTCTGACTGCCTCTAACTCTCTGTATCTATATCTCTGTCGCTCTATTGCTCTATGATTCTCGTTTTTCTATCTCTATCCGTCTGCACCTCTATCTCTATCTACCTCTATCGCCACCTCTAACTCTGACTCTACCTTTATCTCCATCTCTAACTCTGACCCTACCTCCATCTCTACCTCTACATCTCTCTATTTCTGTTTTTTCCATTTTCTACTCTCTTCAGTCTCTATCTCTCTTCATCTCTGCAACTCTTATTTTCTCTATCACTTTGCTTTACTATCTCCCTCTATCTCTATCCGCCTGCACCTCTATCTGTATCGATCTCTATCGCCACCTCTAACTCTACTCTACCTTTATCTCCATCTCTAACTCTGACTCTACTTCCATCTCTATCTCTATCTCTATGTCTCTCTATTTCCCGCGCTGTCTATCTCTCTCTATCTATATCCCTGTTTCTCTATTTCTCTATGATTCTCCTTTTTCTATCTCTATCTCTCTTTGCCTCTATCTGTGTCTCCCTTTCCGTTTTGCCTAAAGCTTCACCTACGCGCTAATCCACCTTTATTAAATTTTGTTCTATGAATTACTCGGGCATACCTGCGTCCTCATTTTCGAGAGGACAGTGCCAGCCTGTGGTCGAGGGGTGTATTTTCGTAGTTGATAAGATAGATTGTGTCTTGAGTGGCTCTAATTGCGTGCACGAGTGGTGACCAATGGCGGCTGTTTTACTGATGTATGGGAGGGAAGTTGAAAACAAAGGATTAGGGAAAGTAGAGGCGATTCAAATTCTACCCTCTTTGCTCCCCGTGCTTCGTGTATGCGGTAGCCAACGTTTATTGAATTTTGTCCCGTGAATTACGCAAGGATTCCTGCGTTCTCCCGTGGATAGTGCTAGGATATGAGAACGGTTGTTATGGTAGGTTTAGATAGTTAAGACAGACTTTCTGCTCAGTGTCTTTAATTGTCTTCGTGGATGAGTTAACGTCTGCTTTAGTAATCTGTAACAAAAAAGATAGAAAGTAATGGTTATTAAAAGTGCAACGAAGTATTTCGTAAGTTCGGAAAGTGTTTCAAAGGATCAGAGTTCTCAACTGTAAGGGGTGAAATTATCCCTTGCAGCGAAAATGTAATTGTAAAATATATTTTTTATTTTCGCAGCTTTATTAACGCTAATCGTACCACTTTATGAATACCTATGCTCACCGTGATAGATATTTCAACCGATTATAAAATTATGTTAACAGATTTCTGAAAGAAATGCTGGAAATTGTTAACTGAATCACAGAACCCGGTGCAGAAACCAGCCTTTAATTAATAATTGAAAGAATTTTATGTTTTGATTCCACTGAACCGGTAATTTGACCGCAAATGGTGCGGTTAGTGTTAAATACAAATTAAATACAAATTGGGAAAAATTAGGAAAATAAAAATCGAGGGAAAGTTCTTAAAAGAAATGTCTTGGCTTATAATTAAAAGTACAACACTATCAATGCGCAGCACTAAAAATTGTAATACCAGTCAGATTACCCAAAACTTTTGTCCAAATGAAATAAAAATGCAGAACCAGTAAAAGAGAACTACTATCACAAACAAATCCGCTTTACATTCGTAGAGATATACGCGCGAAATTACCGCTAAAAGTAGCAATCTTCATCCCCCGGGAAAATCTGCAATCCGGTGCACACGCTCTCATGGAAACGAGCATAATGCAAGAAATAAACAAAATTTAAATATTATCAACAACATACGAGGGCGGGAAGTTAAATAAATTATTCTCCCAGGTAACTAGTCATTAACATCGCCGCGTGCTTCCGCGAATGAAAGGGACGCTCTGCCGTTAATGAAGCGCAGAAGTTATGTACATTTTAATCGCTCGTTTTATTGAAGTTTCAATTTACTTTTTCGTCACGTTCGACGCGGTTCGCACGCGAGAGAAAACAAAAGGAAGACAGGGAGAGATAGGAGCTTCGTTACGTGCTCGTCTAACGTAGCCTCAATTAATTTCGATGAAGTTCAAACGACGCCAAAGTGTGCTTAAACGCGCGACATTGTTTGTCTTGTCGTCGTTGCTGCAGTAATTTCGATACTTTCTAAGAGAAG
Organism: Cerceris ruficornis; assembly: GCA_963989415.1. Lineage (NCBI taxonomy): Eukaryota > Metazoa > Arthropoda > Insecta > Hymenoptera > Crabronidae > Cerceris > Cerceris ruficornis. The sequence continues at coordinate 27,452,427 of OZ022519.1, forward strand.
CCTGTAAGTCGAGGATTATAGCGAGATTTTCCAGGAATTTTCCGGGAAATCTGAGAATTCTTGCGCTTTTAAATTGCACAGGGTGAAAGCAACCCCTATGGCTAAGTCATATATGTACATATTCGTAGCTAATTAATTTTCAAAATTCGTAAAACTATATTTACGGCTTTTATTAACTATAAGTTCGTACTTAGCTGGGAAGTTTAATACCATGTTAATATTAATATGGTTAATGCGCACAGTGCCAGTTAAGATTTAAGTCATTTGTCGATAAACACCGGATGGAATTAAATTAATACGTTGAATCGATTCTACGGTAATGAATGTTTCTTTTATTAAAACTGTATCTTTATAGAATAGAATCGTTAAAGATAAAAGCAGTTGTATACCCAGTGGTACCGTACTTTTTTAACAGCGATATTCAGATATTGAAAGTATTAGCAAATTCAAGAATATTTCAATTAATATCAGCAAAATCAACAGCGCCGGTCATCAGCGATAATGGTATTCAACGTGTTAAACTTAATCAAGGACATTAACCCTTAGCTGGCAATATTTATCCAATACCACATCAATTCATACAGTTGACGCACAGACTGAAAACTGAAGGAAGGATCAAGCTTCATTTCTACCTCTTCGATAAGCTTGTTACCAATTTTTACGCATAACGATTCAGAAACAATTTAAAAAAGCTCCCCATCTGCCATCCTTTTAGTAACACAATCATAAATCTGCTTCAAACAAGTTTGTGTCTCTTAATTTAAAACCCGCGCGACGGAAAAGAAAGAACTGAATTTTAAAAGAGTGAATTTTCATTAAAATTGCAATCCACTTACATAAGAACGTCGAATATTTGTAAAAAAAAATCCTTGGTAAAACCGAAGGCCGACATCCTCCGCCGATTAGTCGTTTCGCGTGACTTAAAGCTCACCCCCAAAAAAGATCTCGTAGGGGGAGGACAGGCTGAAAATGCGCAGGACGACTAATTTACAGCGATCCGATTACCCTTTGATACCCGCGAGATTTTACAGTTCCCGGAGCGAGTCCGACGGAATCGTCGTGGAAGTTTAAAGCCGATTAAAAGGACTCCTTAAATTCCGCTAATTATTCGCCACTGCTTTTTGATAATTATATCTACGAACAGCCGGCTGGCTTTCATTATCTACGCAACGGGGAAACGTTGATGCTATCGTTCCAACGTGGAGGACAACGTGCGGGTTATTAACTCCCTCGAGAAGAACTACGAATTAACATCGTAATTTAATAGTCGTTAGAGAAGGATAATTACAGGGGACCGTTGTTTCGCTAAAAATATTTTGTAGTAGCGGCTGAAGACAAAGAGGGAGAGAGAAAGAGGCGGAGAGAGAAAAAGACAGAGGGATGTAGAGAAACCGGGATGAGTGAGGGAATTAGGGAGAGACAAAGTGGGAGAATGATACTCAAAAATTGAGAGAAAGACTAAAAAGGGCAACTGCAAAACGAAAGGGGCAATTAAACAATCCGGAGAGGCGTATAATTAACACGTTGAATCCCATGAGGGTTACCGGTAACCGGCGCTATTAAATTCGATGAAATTTTTACAACTTTTAAATGGTGACATTCACAGTCTTGCCAATATGTTTAATATTTCAATATTGCCGTTAGAAAAGTAAAGCACCACTGAATATATTACTATTTTTGCATTTAATATAGGGACTGCAGCTCTACCTAGATATGAACTATATGTTACTACATATTATATATATTATATAATATGTCATATTACTATATATTACTTTATATTAACTATATAAACTGATAAGGCATTGGCTAAATACTGCCAACTGAGGGTTAACGTCGTTGATTAAGTTTAACACGTTGAATACCACGGTGATCGCCGGTGACCGATGCTGTTGAACTCGATGATATTAATTGCAATATTCGCTCATTTGCTACTAAATTGAATATTTAGATATTTCTGCAAGAAATGTAAATTTCCGTTGAGTGTATAACCATTTTCACCTTCAACATTTCTGTTCTGTAAAGATGTAGTTTTAACCCTACGATTGGTTTTGTGACTGCCTCCGCTATAATTCAGAATTAAATTGCTAAAATAAAAATTGATCAGTGATTCTTGATATATCGCATAACTTAACATAATATTAATATTATAGAAATAATATTATCGCGTCGCGTCCTATTAATATTTTCAGTTTGATCGGTTTTACAAAACTTGAAAATTTCCTCTCCCATTTACCTCATCACGAGTGTCACTCGTTATTATAGTGCAAGGGGTTAATAGAAAAATTTTCAGTCCCGCAGAAGCGATGAATCTAGCAAAATAAGGGTGGCATTCATTATAAACAGTGAGAATATAGCAACAAGCAGAAAAATTGTAACAAAATTATGCATCTACCCTGACAGACATGGAATAACATTGACAAAGAAAAGATGCAGGGAGAGACAGAGAGGAGGAAACGACAGAGAGGAAAAGGGGAAGAAGCAAAACGAACGGAGGAAAAGAAACGTTACATCAGCGCCGAGATAAAATTACCCAGCACGTAGCCGGAGCGTTTTATTTAATCGAAGAAAAAACGGAACGAGCCGGCAAGGTGGAAAGGAGGGAGGGGCGGCTCGCAGTGCGAAAAAAAGTGTCATTAATTTTCATGTTATGTCGCCGTGCTAAACCGAACCGTAAGATACTCTCGCGCCGACCACGAAATTCCTCGTCCGCGTCCGCACAACTTTTTCCCCTCGGTATTCTTTCCTCCTCTCGTCGAAATAAAGCGGCCGGACGTTTCGTTGGCCGGTGGAAATTACTAGCGCGCCGAACCATTGCGGTATAACGGCAAAAATGGGCGAATAAAAATACATTTTGCCAAGTCAAGCTCGAAATGAGAACGTTTGAATTTATGTATTTTACCGTCGACCTCGCCGTGCACGCCGGCCGTTCACGTAGAGCGGCCAGGTACTTCGCGATACTTTATCGTGGCTCCTCGAAATTTTTTGCACCGCAACGAACGCCGAAAGGTAATTCCACTTTTCCGTTGGACTCTCCGGCAATTTTGCTTTTCTTCAATTTCAACGATTTTCCAACGCGATCGACCATATTTTTAACTTCGTGAAACGCCACGGTCCTTTTTGGGTGGCCGGACAATTTTTGGGACGTGATGTATGCTGCAATATGTTATGCTCTGACGGCTTTTTTGTTGTGGCTTTTTTGTCTGCGATGCTGTACTACTTTTTGTGGGATTAAGTTTGAAGCATTTTTGTGGGCAGACGAGTTTTTTCTAATTGTAAATGAAGTTCGGTGGTTGAAATTAATCTGATGATGCTGATGTTGCTTCGTGATTTTTAATGAAATTGTTTCTTTTTAGAAGGGTTGCACGTTAAATATGATACAGTTATAATAGCTGTGTGATTTAACACGTTGAATGCCATGGGGGTCACCGGTGACCGGTACTATTAGATACAAGGAAATTTCATATGACTTTTAAATTGTAATAGCTACGAATTTGTTCATTCAGTCAATATTTACGCGTTGGTCTGAAAAACGTAAAGTCGTGTTCCCTATATATCTCTTTGTGTCTTTAAAATTTCTGATTGTGAAGATGTGCTTTTAACCCTTTCCACTCGTAGCCATCCCTGACGTTATCTATCAGCATATTTGCGAATTTGTTAATTCAGTCAATATTTAAAATTTCTGATTGTGAAGATGTGCTTTTAACCCTTTGCACTCGTAGCCATCCCTGCCGTTATCTATCAGCATATTTACGAATTTGTTAAGTCAGTCAATATTTACGCGTTGGTTTCGAAAAGATGAAGTCCTGCTGTCTATATATCTCTTTGTGTCTTTAAACCTTCTGCTTTGTAAAGATGTGATTTTAACAGAAAAATGTTCACTTCGGTAGAAATGAAAAAACTAGCTAAATACCGGTGTCGTTCAACGTGTTAACGTCGAATAGTTCTATTAATTTCTTAAGGAAATAGTATCACTTACGTTGCATTCATTTTACTTGTGAATTCAGAGCAACAGGTATCAACGATTCCGAAAGTCTACCCTACTTCTTTACAATTAAACGCATATTCAAATTAGCATCCCCTATCCATACAACTAAAATACGATCCAAGTAAAACTCCACTCCAACAATCTTCAAATGCCCCGGCAACGAAACAGAGCCACCTGGAAATTACACCGTAACTAAACCGCCGGACCAATTATCCCTTAAACGAAACCGTCCTCAACATTGTAGCAAAACCTGCCCCAAAAAAATCGTTAAAACCTCATCAAATGAATTTCACGACCTTCCAATCGTTCCCAAAAAATGATCCTTCGTCTTTGCGGCGAAGTCTGGAATTCACCTGTGCCGCAGGTGCATCAAAACCTGCAAGGCATCCCCGATCGGTCCGTTGAAAATTTCGAGCGTGACGCGTACATTTTTTCGGGGCCGAATCGGCTCGAATCGGCTCGGCACCATATAAACTCCCTCTCTCCGGTAACTTCTCATGGTGTTTCGTGGCGGACAGTAAAATTGCGGTCCGCTCCGGAACGTTGACGCGTACAGACCGCAGTTTCTAACCGAGCGGAACGAAAATATCGGCGTACTGTCCAAGTGCATGCCCAATTAAATATCGTGGATGCACGGTACGGTCAGCCGCAACGAAGCCCGGCATTTGTCTCCTCTTTTTTCTCCACCCTCTTCCGCCCCCTGCGTCCTCGCGGGGGCCTCTTCTCGATCGTTTTAATTCGCTACCCCGTTCGCTTTGTCATTCTGACCTGGTGAGATGAAAATAATATTTTAATAACGAGCCGAGAAATACTGAATTCGGGGTGGATTCATTTTATTGTCATTGGGGAAGCGTTGTTGCAAGTGGAACCTCTGTTTTGTGTGGTTTGTGCTTATGTTTCAGATAGACTGAGATTTTAGGGGTTGCGATTATAGCTGTTGCGAGGTTTTTCATTTTAGAGTGAGCGATGAAGGAATTTACGTGTGCTGTAAGTTTGAGGGGGTGGGTTGTTGCAAGTGGTGCAGTTGTTTTGTGTGGTTTGTGCTTATGTTTTTGATAGTCTGAGATTTAAGGGGTTGCCACTATAGTTGTTGCGGGGTGTTTCTTTTTATACTGAGCGATGAAGGAATTTACGTGTGTTGTAAGTTTAAGGGGTGGGTTGTTGCAAGTGGTGCAATTATTTTGTGCCGTTTGTGCTTACGTTTTTGATGATTTAGGATTTTAGGGGTTGTGATTACAGTAATTGCGGGGTTTTTCTTTTTACAGTGATCGATGAGGGAATTGACGTGTGTTATAAGTTTGAGGGGGTGGGTTGTTGCAAGTGGTACCTTTGTTTTGTGTGGTCTGTGCTTATGATCTGTGTTTCTGATATTCTGAGAATTTAGGGGTTGCGATTAGAGTTGCAGTTTTATTTTCTTTCTAAAATTATTATTTAATATACCAAAGCCTCTGTGATCTTAGAAACGAGCTAACATTTTTAATCCTAGGCAGAATAAGTCCAAAAATGTAAAGTGATCCTGGATTCAAAACTGCCCTCCAACCGATTTGATCTAGCGACGAATCATTCTATAGGTGACTAAAAAAGATCACTGTTCACCAAATTTTCAGTTTTCGCGCCATTTTCCCTATTTAATACGGTGCAAAAGTTTCTAAAAAGTTCCAAGTCACAATAAAAAATAGTAATTATGCCTGATAACAACACGAATTGAAAAAGACACTCTTATATCGTCACAGGCGTCAAAAAACACGTGCCAAAAAATTTCTATCCCCGCACTGTCACGCTATTTACGACATGAAAAATGTCCACGCTCGCGGAAGAGTTGCGCAAGGAATGGCAAACGCCAGTATTCAAAGCGCGACAAGAATGTCTCGATGATCAAACGGAGTTTATATGACAACGAAACAAAACCGAAAACGAGAGGCCGTTTCGACGGTTACGGGCGCGTGTTGGTTAAATAAAAAATTCAACTGCGAGAAAAAAGGAATTCAAAGCGAGCGGAATAATTGTAGTTGAAAAAAATGGCTCGCGGATGTCGCCGGTCCAAGTTCTTTTTTTCCCAAGCGAAAAACAAAACCGAGACAATTATAAAGTTCGCCAAGTTTAATTGAATTTCCGCGCCATATTATTGGACGAACTTATAAAGCGTTACACGTGCTACCATTCGGCGACGGAATTGCATGCATATTGGAGAGAATTAGGATTGATTTTCATGATAAAATATATATTTCAGTGATATCGATACGGTGTTGTTGTCAATCGGTGAACCAGGAACAGTCTGAATGACGGAATATTGGAAATCTATATATTTCTGTGCAAAATCACCTATCCAAATCGAAGCAGCTATTTATCTTCTCTAGTATCGATACATTTTCCACGAAATATGATGGACTTCAAGGTATAACGACACCGTGGAACAAATTATATCCTTTATTACTTTTCTCATATATTTCAATGTTAATCAAAGTCCGAGTTTTTTATGAAGCAAATATTTCTACTAATTGTTCATCATAAATAATGTCAAGTACGTTCGAATATGGGAATGATATGGCCTTGAAATCACCTTGAACCTCAAAATTCAATGACAAATGTGAAACTTATCTGCTCCTATATTTTCGGCTTTAACTCCTCATTTCACTAATGACAGTTTTAGGGTTCGTAACCCCCAAAGCTACGAGACATTTCTCAGAGGTGACGATGAGAGGATTCGAACTCAAACTTCCCGCTTAGAACTTCGAGGCTTTATCCCTGTCGCCGCCATAAGCCTGTGAGATGTTGTAACGTGAATCGGTCCTTGAAAGGCAAGATATGAGAAAGAAGATAAAGCATTGCATGTACAATGACGAAAAACTAGTACAATCATAAACATTTATATAATAAAGATTTCATTGTTCCTTCCAATTTTTCGTTCACGCCATCGTCGTTACAGTAACGAATTTTAATCAAGCTAAAAAAATTCAAAATATTTCAAAGTACTGCAAAGAAAAACGTACTGATTTCGGGGTGGATTCATTTTATTATCATTGGGGAAGCGTTGTTACAGAAACTAATTTTAATCAAACTAAAAAAAAATAAAAATATGCCAAATTACAGCAAAGAAAAACGTACTGATTTCGGGGTGGATTAATTTTATTATCATTGGGGAAGCGTTGTTACAGTAACGAATTTTAATCAAACTAAAAAAAATTCAAAATATGCCAAACTACAGCAAAGAAAAACGCACCAATAATTCGTCCACCACTGCAGCCAAAATTCGCGCACGTAAAATTTCCAGGAGCCGCAGCAGGAGCAACGACAATGACCAAAACTCCGACAAAACTTCCCAACTTTCGACGCGAATTATTTTAAACGACTCCAAAGAAAACGGCAGTCGGAGTCGCGGCTTTCCACGAGCGAATTCTCGCAAACAATCGTCTCGGCTGTTGTCATTTTTCACAGGAAAAATCGTCGACCCTCCCGTTGAAGTCCTGCACGCATTATCTTTTCATTCGATCCATCCGCAAGGTCGGCGGTTCCTCCACGAGCACACGGCTTCCGGTTCCACGAGAGCGTATTACGAGTTTTCGACTTGCCTCCGGCTGTTTTAGTTGGCCGACTTTATTTCCGATTAATGCGACTACTTCGCCATGGCTGCTCGATTCTCGGCTTGGGATACTCGCGCAAAACTGAATGGGATAGAAGGGTGCTTCTGTTACGTGTACCTACCCCCAGAAATGAAACGGTTAGGGCTTCTCGGCAATATCACTCCACGCGAAGTTTCCAGCTAGTTTTAACCCCCCCATGAAATTTATATCTGTCAGGGACAAGGCACGAATAGACACGGTAACTTCTCTGTTTCCGCTCGTCCCTATCTTTCTCTCTGGCTCTCGATGTCTTTGTTTTTCGGTTTTGGTGGGCTTCTGTTTTTATTTCTATATTTCTTTTTCTCTGTGCATGGTTATTTTCTGTTTGGCTGTGCATGTCTGTGTCTGCCGTTTTTTATTTACTTTGCTTACTTTTATTTTTGTCTGAGACTGTCTTTTACATTTTTATTTTTTTTTGGTTTGTTGGTTTATTTGTTTTTGAGCTTGATGGATTTCTTTTTTTTTTGATGGAGGTTCTCTGTCTCTTTCTATGTATCTCTCGATGCATGGGCAATGGCGATGCTTCTGCAAATAATTAGTTTACTTCGAGTTCGTTATCCATGGATAAATTTGATCATTACAGTCCGAACGCAAACACGTTGTTAATTTACCGCGAAAAGATATCCGTCCGGTAAATTGAAATTCGAATTATGACCGGGCTGAATTGCAAATATGGAAAAATGAAATGCTGTGAGTACAGGCGCGCCGAATTGCATGAGACTGATCGGCTGGGTGAAATCGTAAAATTATTAAAATCCTACGGCTTTGAAGAGCGCCATTAGTACGAGGAAGATTTTGAATTTAATTCTCGTTTATACAAATTATCGCAGAGTATTGATAATTTATTCCAGCCTCCATCGGTATACGTGCTTTCCTGCAGATAATTCAATTTTATCGCTTTCAACCTTACCACGGCTCGAACGCAAATCATCCCCCAATTCCGTCAGTCTGAGACCTTCAATCGTCGTCTAATTAGATAATTCAATCGTTGTAATCACAGTCGTCGTTACGTAATTAAAAATAAGTATGATTGCCACGGTGATTAAGCCAAATATTTCATCGTCTTCGACGTTACCACGCCTCAAGCACGAATCATCCCCAATTTCGCCGTACAACGCTCTTCAAATCTCATCAAACCCCAATCATCATAACAGAATTAACAACAAAGGTTACGCCGGTCCCAAAGATCGAATATGCACCAATCCTTTCCACTTTCTCACGTGTCAAACAAAAATCAATTTCACTATACACCATCGAACCCATCCCTATCACCACCTAACAGCAAACGTCAAAACACCCACAGCAATAAATTACTCCTCAACTTATTATCCATCGATGTAATTATTATCGAGCCTCTAAGTGACTTAAAGTCAACTAGCAACTCAATACCTATCACCACCTAACAGCAAAACACCCACAGTAATAAAGTACTTCTCAACTAATTACCCATCAATGTAATTATTATCGACCCTCCAATTGACTTATAGTCAACCAGCAACCCAATCCACCCCGTAACAGCGAACTGCAAAACACTCACAGCAATAAATTACTCCTCAAATTATTATCCACCAATGCAATACTGGCGGCACGACCTATCGAGCACCAGCACCGATCTACCGGTTGCCGTTACGCCTACGTCCCTAGTTCCAGGATCGTCCGCTAGACCCTCGTGTCTACCGATGGACCGCTCTCGCGAGTTGGCCAACGACGATCAGTGCCTATATATACGATCAATCAACAGATACCATCGTCCCATCCGGGGCACAATGTCTAGGTCAGGGCCTGTTCGGTCAGCCCTACTGACGAGTCCACGAACAGGCCCAGGACGAAACGCAGCGCGCTAATCAACACCTTTACCCTTTCCTAGAAACAGAAAGGACAACCACTGGCCCCAGGCACCCCGGGTTCCTTCACAATTATCATCGAGCCTCCAAGTGACTAAAAGTCAACCAGTAATCCAATGCCCATCAGCAGCTACAGCGAAGTTCAAAACACCCACAGCAATAAATTACTCCCCAACTTATATTATCCATTAATACAATTGTAGGAACGGAATTTTTCCTACGCTCAAATAATATTAATTTTGGAATTAGTGAGTGTGGATGGATTGTAAATAAGCGAGAGTGGATGTTTAGAGTGCGTGATTTGGAAGGCGACGGATGTCAGGGCTAGCATGAATGTTTAGTCTGTAGAGAAAGAGAAAATGAGTGAGTGCAACAGAGAGCGCATGCTGTGAGAAAGACGAAGAATGCATGCTGTGAGAAAGAGGATCGAGGGTGGTTGCGAGCGTGGATTTTTGGGAAGAGACAGTTGTGGAGTTGAGTTCATAGAGTCGAGTTGAGTGGAGATATACAGAGTGGAGATTTAGAGCGTTAGAGTTATTTTAGTATTGTTTAGAGTATTGTATTTCCTATATTTAATAAAGTTAATCATTTGTTGTTTTTAATTACACGCGTTCAGTTTAGTTTCTAGGCTACGGTATTGTTAATTAGTTCTAAGGGAATCTGTTCCGTTTACTCAAAGACGAGCATCGATATTCTTTGATTGCTCGTCTGAGATTAAACTTGAATTGGACCCTATACAATTATGATCGAGCGTCCAAGTGACTTAAAGTCAGCCAGCAACCCAAACACCACCTAACAGTGAACTTCAAAACACTCACAGCCATAAATTACTTCTCAAATTATTATCCATGAATCAAATTATCATCGAGCCTCCAAGTGTCTTAAAGTCAGCCAGCAATCCAATGCCCATCAGGAGCTAACAGCAAACTTCAAAGCACCCACAGCCAATAAATCCTTAACTTATTATCCATCAATGTAATTATCACCGAGCCCCCAAGTGACTAAAAGTCAACCAGCAACAACTCCAGTCACCTCAAGCACCAGCAGCAGCAGCAATCAGTAGTCTATCCGTTACAGCAACGACAGCAGCACTAATTGAGTATAGTTCGAGTTGCTTTCGGTACACAGTGACCGGAAGCCGGCAGACTACAATCATCTTTAGCACACGGGGTGCGAAGTGTACAACACCGTTGGCAACAGAGATACTCGGCTCTAATTAAACGACTACAGCCGCGCGTTCTCGCTCGGCGAACAACACCCGACCACAATCCGTTTGGCAATTATAATCGCCTTCGCCGGCGAAGGGGTTAAATCAGTTTGAATTAGCTAACGCGCAACAGAAAATCAGGGACCGCAAAGCGTTCACGGTAATGGGCTGTGCGACGCAACACCCTTCTCATCACCGTTCATTACTATTCCATGGCTGGTAGGGCGGGAGTGCAAACTTACATCAAACTGTCGGCATGATTTCACCTGCTCGTTTAATAGCCGTCACATTTTCCCGGGAAAATCGCGCTCCGCCGAATTCCTGGCATTGCCGATGATTCTCCTTGGGGTTTCGATGTCTTAAAGCGCCGAGGGCTGACGGGAACTTGGCGCGACGGATGGGGGATGATTTCTGGAATGGGAATTTGGAAATTCATGAATGGAGGGAGAGCGAGAGTGAGTTGGCGAGGGTTTTACGGCTGTTTTGTAAAATTATGGTTAGAGTGGAAAAATATGATAACGGAATAAGCTTTTTAACGCTGGAACTAACGGCTTTGTTATATTTAACACTAGAACAACCAAACCAGTCAAAATGACTGGTACACAATTTTTTCCGAAAATTCTCCAAGTTTATAGAAGAGTCATAGAATATCTGCGTCCATCTTATAAAACATAAATTACCGAATCGATCATCTTTTCCACCTCTTAATTCCCCTTTTTTCAAAATACTTATTTAACATATTTAAATATAACAGATTTAACGCTGGTAGTTCTAGTGTTAATAATAGGCAAGTACTTTGGAAAAGGAGGAATCAAGAGGCCAATTAAGTAATTTGAGTTTTGTAAGATAGAGGAGCAGCATTTACCATCGATTTGGGGATTTATTACAAAAAATTGGCGACCGGTCATTTTGACTGCGTTGGCATTTTTAGTCTTAAATATTAAGTTGAACATTTCTACAAATCTATTTGCATTCCATGGAAAAGTAATATAAAATTCTAGAATTATGATCGTAATACAAAATAAAAGGACACGTTGAAATATTTGAGGTACTTCGCAAACTTCGGCGAAAACATCCCCTAAACATCCTTCCCTCAAAAGTACCAAGTGGTACGACGGAGTCAAGAAAATATTAATACTTCCCTTAAACATTAATAAAACCAGCCAATATACCCGGAATACCGTCCAATATATTCAGGGCGATAAAATAAAAACGTAACGGCCGTCTCGTAATTTTCACCCCACGAACTTTACCATTTTGAATTTCCAAGGGCCAAAGAGCGTGCTCCTTTTTAAACAACGTGGCATTTAAAAAAAAAAGAAGAGCGAAGCAGAGAGAGAAATAATCTCGATGCAAATATTCGAGTCCCACTGGGATTGCTTTTAATTATTGTTTATTATCGGACGATGTTAAGCGTAACCGTGCTCCGCACGAGACCCGGGGGTGTATTGTTCCCCCGGGGAAAATGTTTCGAAAGTAAAGGGTTAATATGCTAAGTGTGTTGTTTGAGGCGCTGGAAAAAATGAACGATAATCTAGCACCTCTGTCGTTTTGTTTAAAAAGCTCAGGATATTGCTCCTCGCGAGCTTTCCTTTTATAATTAATTAAAAACGTTAACTTAACGACCATTCGTTCAATTATCCTCTTAAACATTCGCTACTGTACACCGTGGAAAATTGAAAATCGATCGTTGGGAGAAATTTCGTGAAAATTCATTCGTTCGAACCGAACTACCCTGAAAGGGGAAAAAATAGCTTCTAAATTTCCAACGTCCGCATTTCCGTTGATTAAGTTCCCGTTTGTTTCACACGAGCGGAGGCTTCCGGCGAAACTCGAAACTCTCGGACAGATGAGTCAAAAATATCGATTACTCGATAATTAAAAAAGAAGGAGAGCGAGAGAGGGTGACAGAGAGAACAGAAAAATACACTTTCATCCCGAGTAAACACTTCGAGGTCGATAAATTCATGGAATTTAGTTCCCTCGAAGTTCAAATTTCCCGATGTCTGGCATTTCGTTCACAATTATCGGCCGATCGTGTGCATTTGGAATTCTGGCGTCCGAATTCTTGAACTTTACGTCGCAATACGAATGTAATTTCCTATTTCGGTTCGATGCCACCCATTTCCTCAGCGAGTTTTCCCATCTACGTCAAATGTCCAACTGAGTTATAGTTTACTGCACGGATTTTACGAAGCAAAGGAATCCGGCTTACGTGAAATCGGACTCGTAATTTCATCGAAAACATATTAGAATCGGTTTTTGACCGTGGATCCACGGCCTGTATAACCGTACGTAAAAGGTGGAACGCCTAGCATTAAATCTTTATTATTGCACCAAGTGTTATTACCGTTACCGTGCGATGTGGACCTTTATGTGCATCCCTGACACGTGCACTGCCGGCAGTCATATATTATCTGCCACGAATATTACACTTTTTATGAGAACTTCAATTTCGTGCGAAATTAATACAGAATTTTTTCCGCCATTTCTGAAAGCCCTCCACGCTTTTTCGGCACTTGAAAAAGAAACGTGCACCTTCACTTTGCTACTGCAATTTGCAGTGCATTGCTCGGTGTAATTCTGCTGGTGTGTTTGTCGAAATTTTTGTTTTGGACGTACTTTGAAAGAGTGTAGATTTCGGAGCTGAAAGTAAGGCCGTAGGACAAAATTAGGAATTATTTTACAGCTTTCTGGTAGCAGAATGAAAGAATTTTTTAGCGATAACTCTTTATACGAAAATTTAATGCACACATTTTAATTAGAATATCCAGATCACATGTGAAAGTTCTATTAACCCTTTAAGACACAAATGAAATTTTTCCAACACGAAAAAGATGTAATTTATCGCTGCATATTTTTTGTAAAATAGAAAAAAAGTGGTGCTTCCATTAGATAACCACTGGAGCACATTTTTATTTGTAGTTGTTTCACAGAAACACAACTGACATTCACATTAAAAATTCTTTGAAAAGGTGTTTTCTGGTAAAAGCACTAGCAACAAAAAGGTTAAAGATGCTGCAGAATGTGCATTCGATGTCACGAGAGACAATGGTTCGATTTAAAAATTATTTTAGAGCGATTTTCCAGGACAAGTCCATCGGAAATTTTGAGGAGGACCACAATTCCTACTGTCACACAATCTCTGCTTTTATTTTATTCTGGAAGATAAACACCTCGCAGAAAAATCTTCTGAAAATGACGATAAAACCCGAGACCCACATAGGAGCTCCAGTTTCTATCAGCTTGACCATAGTCTCCTATATCATCTGTACAGCACTTTACATTTCCGGTTGAATATCCTCCTCATCTGAACAGCACCGATTCAACCGCATCTCCCGGCAACAGCTCCCTTTTCTTTTTAAATTGGATTCGATCGAACGAAATCATCATCGACAACAAGTAGTCCATTCATTGGTTCGTTTGCACAGACCTCATCATACTTGGACATTGCTTCTGAACGACTATTATTTGAAATCTAGTCCAGAAGCTAAGATCATTCTCATTTTTACCCAGCACGAAAATTCCCTAACAGAGGAATATTAATATTTCCCGGAATTTTCAAAATTGCTCGGCATTATTCGTTAGCTAATAATCCCATTCAAATCATTAACACCAGAACAGCGAATTTTTCAATTATTTTCGATTTTTAAATCAGCACACTATTTTCATATGAAAATCGTAATAATTAATTTTCTTTTAAAGCGAAAGTAAAGTTGGACTATTAGATTCCTATTCTTTTTATATTTTATTCGTTTGAGCGACAGAACAATTATGCTGCTTGTTGTGCAAACGGATAATTATCATCAGTGATGAACAATAAATAGTGTGAAAAATAAATAGGTGCGGAGAGAAAAATTGTTTCGCCGAGGATAGAAGAAGGCGATTTCCATTCTTGTGAACGTAAGAGGGACTTCAGAGAACTGATATTGTTTTCCAGCTTGCCTCTCTCACTCTCTCTTTTTCTCTCTTTCGCAATATTTTATCGGCGACAGTCGGATTGCCTTTCTGTCGTTCAACCGCAGCGCTTTTCAATGATAGCGCTCATCCCTCGTTCTTCGCCATCTTTTTCCACCTCGTCGTGTGACAATTTTTTCACCCCTTCTTCACGAAATTCCACCCCGCGAATATTCCACTCTCTCGGCCCTTCTTACCACGTATCTACAAGTTCGCGTCATAGAAACTTTCCTTTTTCTGTACAATCACCCTAAGACAGTTTCACGAGAACCAAACTTTCGATTGCTTTAGCCACTTTTCTCCACACTTTGCCATTTTAATCCGACGCTCCTGGGAACAATTGGAACCGTGCTGTTCGTCTTTTAATTTCGAAGACATCGGAGGGAATTTCGTCGGATTACCAACTGGGATATTGTCAGTGTATTCAATTTCATTTTTAAGGGTGTCAAGTCAACTCTTTAGACGACTGATTTTCATTCTTTTCAGTAACCTGAACAGTAACGAGTAGAGAAGAGTACTCGAAGTAAAAGTTCAGAGGATGGGAAACTCTTTAACAAAAGGAAATTATAAAGTTGGGGAAGTTTTGCGAGCTACAAATTTCTACGCGGAGAAGATAGTCCCTTCTACTTTAAGAATAGATTTCAATTTTTAAAGAGTGATAAGACACTTATAGGGTGGAATTTGTTGTTGCTTTGTATTTAATTGAGGCGATAATTTCTAGGTTTTGGTGGATTTCAAGCCATTGAGGCTATGATATGTTAAATAATAATTTAGGAAAAATATGCCTGAGGGGATGGGCATTCGAACGAAGGCAAACTAATTGGAAATTAAAACCTTCAGCTTCATAGCCATCGGAGCTACTTTGAAATTTAATGAAAGATAATGGTGTAACTTACAAATATACATTCTAACGTTATTCTAATAGTCATGAAATTTTTAAAATTGATTATAATTACATTTCTTCTCGGCTTCGTGGTTATTTTGTCTAGGACCAAGCAGTATTATTTGATTTTTGAATCGCCGGTTGATATATTAAATATATTAATTACAAAAAACATGTCAGAGATAATGAAGATATGATTTGGGTCCACTAATTGACAGTCTGAAAGTGTAATTCCACACACATCGTAATTACTATTTAAAATACACTTTTCTTCTGTGTTAGATCATGTCAAATTCCACCGGAATAACTTGCTACCGATGTGCTATTATATTTAAAGGTAATTAGTATGTTTAACACGTTGAACGCCACCGGCATTTTGCTAGTTTCGTCATTTTTATTAAAATGAAACTTTTTCCAATAACATCACATCTTTACAAAGCAGAAACCTTAAAGACACAAATAGATATACAGTCAGCAGGGCTGTACCCTTTTAACCCCTTAACCCTTTCGACACTGAATTTTATTTCTTCAGAAAATGACTAATGTTTAGCAGTGTATATTTTGTGACACAGGAAATGGAATAAAAATACGACTGAGAATGAAATATATTTTTTTTTACTTCAGGAGTTTTCAGATTTTCAGCTGGGATAGCATAGATCCCAGTAGTATGTTAGTGCTGGGATATTTTTACCCCAGCAGTAAATATTGTCATATAAACAAAATAATATATGGAAATAAATTGTACAATAATAACATCAAAGTTATATGATAATGTTTGAGATATAAAATATTCCAGTAGTGTTGTAAGGGTTGAGTGGAAAACACAAGTGTCGCCCGCATCAGTATTCAGTGCCTTTAAGTTTGTCATGCTACATTCACCCTATATCTTGCAATTCTCTTTAATAAAATTCGTTTTTTTTAACTTTCCATTATAACTAATAGATGCAGTAACCTAATCATTTTAAATCAATCCATTTCAATGCAAAATTAAATGATAACATTTACGTCGAAATCTTCAAAATTAAATATTAAGGCAACGGGTTAATGCTAAGATTTAAATATCGAATGTAGTAGAAAATTCGGAAATATTACAATTTAAAAGCCATACAAAATTTCACTGAATTCAATAGTGCCGGTCACCAGTGACCCCCATGTGGTTCAATGTGTTAATACTCAAGCATCTCAAATACTCCAGAAAATCAAATATCTTCAATTCTCAAAAACTAATGATATTTCTACGGAATAACTGAAAAGTGTAAATATTTGAGAGACATTCCCGTGTAATTGGTTATTTAAATGTATCGCAATTATCTGGCGCGCGTTACCTGAAAAGACTGGGAGGCTATTCTATCAAGTTTCGATACTGCTAGCAATACAATTGGTCCCGTCCCTATCCTAGGAGGATGCGATTTGAATCGAGAGCCTTTCGAAAGGGTCGTCGTACGAAGGCAGCCAGTCTACGGTAGTTTCATATCGATCTAGGTGTCGTTATCAAGCAGAAGGAGGGGGAGAAGTTATATAGTTATTGGCCCCTGTACAGTTATTGGTCTCCCCCGACTACTGCCATTGAGGGACCAATTTCGTGGCTCATTTTCATCTAGTCGACTTTAATAATAATGAAGATAAAGTCATTTTTTTCCCTTTCGAGCCAAACTGCCATTATCGTTCGGAAGTTATGCAGCCATTCTCGAATGTGCCTTTACGACGTCCCACGAAATTCCGTCGTCGAAGTATCAGCGACGGGGTCGTTTGTACGTGGCTTTCAATTTTTCACCTTTAACCCCTTGCCTTACGATTTCTAGTTTGACAGCGTGCGTAATACCCCAGAATTAATTGCAGAAATAAAAATTTCTCTCTGATCTTTAACATTTGGCACAAGTGACTGCAGTATTAATATTATAGAAATAATGTTACCATCTCGTGATCGAAAGATATTTTCAATTTAATAGTTATTGGAAAACTCTAAAATTTCGCATTCCATTTATCGCCTCACGTGTGTCACACGTTATTGTAAACTAAGGGGTTAAATTTTCGTCTGGCAATTGGACCGCTTTACCAACATTAATCTTCTATTTTTCCATAAGTGCAGTATATTTTTTAACACGAATTTTTTTACACGTATTCTTCAGGAACGTATCTATCGTGTAAAAACAGAATTAAGTGTACCACCGAGCTCCAACGCCGGAAGTCGACCACGAGCACAACCAACCATAATGAATTCTCAACCGCCTTCGATACTTGCTCACGATAACGTGCGTATCAATCCTACCGCGCTATTAAGCGACGTAAAATCACACAACTCGCAAAACACATCGGGAAGAGTACACTTAACGTCCCTCCGAATGCATACAGTCGTTCGATGCACTCCGGTTCGTGTTATATTGCCTTCATGAACCATGCGCAAATATGTACGTGCCCGATTCGAGTCGCCGCATCGGCGAGGCCTCCAGGTAAAGGCTGCACTGACCTCCCGTTATGCTGCACGGTGTAAAGTTCGATTTGCACGTTGCCTGCGGTTTCTCAAACTTTGCTTCTGTCACGTCCAGATCACTAACTCCGCGGGGAAATAGGGGGACAGGGTTAAATCGAACGTTCTAGATGGCAACGAAATGTTTTGTGTACCGTGGAGTTCGAAATTTAACGTGCAACGTACGCCGGACGTTATAACACGGAGACGTGACGGGATTGTAGCGAAATTATTGGCGTTTCGAGCTCTCCTTGGGTTTGTGTCTTTGGTGTTTTTGGCACTTTTTTGCATGGTTAACTCCTTCGGATCAGAATTTTTAAATTATAATTTAATATAATTATAATTACAATTTTTATTTATAATTTGTAAATGTGCATTTTAATGGACATATGATCCTTACGCAAAATTTGTAACATTAAGAAGATTCTGAGAAATATTTGTATAAAAAAACTAAGTGAAAGTAAGTTTAAACCTATACGTAATAAAATACAGCACGGAAAGTATTATGTCCAGCGAAAATTCAATCGCGGAGGCCCAATTAAAAGTCGATTTGTGGGAGAACGGTTCATTTCTGACCCATGGTTCCTCTCAGACATTTTACTTACGTAACAAGACGAATAAGATGGCCCAGCCCAAAAAAATCGACTACCCTTCCGCGAATTTTGCGGCAGGTTTTGAAACACCCTGTACATTACAATGTGCACAGGGTCCGAAGGGGTTAAGAAAATACTTTGAATTGTATGTGGATTGTGGGCCATTGCACCTGCGATTAGTGGGTTTGCAAAGTTTTAGGTATTGCGGGGTGTTGATTGCGGTTGGAGTTAACATTAATTGGCGAGTTTTTGTGGGCAGTGGGTGTAGTTATGACTGATATGCAATTTTCTGTATAAAATTCTTTGTGAAAGATTTACATTAGAAATTTATAAGTCTAATGGTAGGTCCGATTACGAACGGGATGAGACGGCACTAATTCCAGGTAATCAAAAGGGGGTAGTTTTTAATAGACCGTGCTACCCATCATATTTTTCCTTCCCGGGGCCCGAAATTTCTGTGACCAGCCCTGAACGATCTTACACAAAGCCATAAATGTGCCGCTAATCGTGCTAGCAACTTAAATCACTCATTTCCCGTTTCAAGATACTCAAACTCCGTTGAACTTGCAATGATCTATTGAACTAAATAACAAGTGACTTTTTCAAATTTTCTTCTAAGATAGTTACACAATTACCGCCACGGAAAAGCAGAACACTAACAATTCCACCCCTTCTTCCTCAAACACCAAGAACAAGACGGCATTCACTTATTAACGCAAACGTTAATCCATCGTTAATTACACAGACCGCTACTTTGACAGAATCTCCCGTCGTGTCGGGCTTTCACATTAATTAAATTTCTCCAAACTACTGATAAATTATCAATTCCATTCAACCGTTCGCCTCATCGTCACTGTTGACACGCTGCACCACCGTCTGCCGGATTACCCCCACCGAAACTGGGTCACCGTAGCCTCTCTGGCATCCTATCAGAACTAAGTGCGAATAATCCGCGGCATTCCGAATCTTCCTCGCCAGCGACCGTATAAATTCGCTCTTTAGCCAGAACCAAGATACGCAACGTGTACCATCCACCCCGAAATTCATGAGGGCGCAGGACGGGTTTGCAGGATACATCTTCTATCATGTTACACGTATCGAGGGGGAGTGTAGCGTTTGACCGTGTCAATTACGACCCCGGTCAATCCCTCTGGTCATCGGGCCGTGCATCTGCCAAGTTTCACGAATCACTATATCCCGTATATATGCTGTGCAAACGCGAATGTTGAACCGTCTGCCCCACCGAGGTCCTCCTCTGTCCCTATGGCCATCGGAGCTGATGTACAATCAGCCCACCTTTCATAGAGGACCCTCCATCAATTATTGCGAAGGAGACAGGGGCCATTAGTAATTTTAGGTCGGTATGAGCGTGAATTGTTGCCGTGCGGTTTCGTAACTAGTCACGAGCTTGTTTCGACGGTGGTTGTGGGCATTTTGTGTGGGCTGTTTGGTGGATGTTTGATGTGGGTGATTTTTTGAGAAAAGACTCTGGAATTTTTTGTTGGGTGTGCGTTCGAGAGTTTGGCAGTTTTGTTGGATACCGAGTACTTTTAAATATTTTCGTAAGATATACGCCGGAGTGACTCTGTTTCCAAATAGGATGCACTAATTATTTTCCGTCATGTAAGAGCCTGTAAGAGGGCTCTGCTGAACTCGTCGTCAAGTCGTCGACTGCCGTCGACGTGCGTTTGTTTTTTTTTTTTGGTTACTACGCCGTGGTGATCGCAACACGTGGCAGTCTCGACGCAGAATTTTGTCACACATATTGAATATACATTTTTATTACTCTTTTAATACAACTCGCAGTGTATTTTTATTAATATCTTGACTTTGACCTCGCATTACAATTTGTCGCATTACAGTCATGTATCGCTTTTTCCAAACATTACAAGCTTATCGTTACAGAAATAACATCCGCCTTTCGGAATACGAGTCAAAGGTCAGTGTTCCCTAACCTCCCAACACTAATTTAGAGTCCTTAAAAAGACGATCTAAGGCTCACAGAATAAATAGATTTCAGTTTGCAATTTTGCTATGAAGTCATACCGTCGGCCTGCGTTTCTTATTTCGTTTGCAACCGAAAAGTCTCGATTCTTGTTTCTTACAATAAAATTGTGGTACACGTATCACGGAAACGCCATTATAAATTTTGTGCCGGAAGTGGGATTCCAACATAAAATTGGTGTCAGAAGTGAGATTCCAACAATTTTAATGTGGTGAGCAGGAGGTAGGATTTCTCGCAGAATTTTGTGTGCTGCCTTGTAGACGGTGGGTTTAAGTGGTTTTTCGATTGTATCTGTGTTTGATGGTGACTGAAAGGTCTGTTGATTGCGATAGGAATAAGAACAGCGACGATTCTTTTTTGTACTTTAGATTTTAATACAGATCTAGCATGGAAGTGCGATTTCCTTCCAATCTTTCCCCACTCCTATGTACATCTCCATAGAATATCAGTATCACCTAAAATTGCTGAAAAATTCGGAAAACCTTCCTTCCCGCAAAATAAAATCCAAAAGATCCCAGGAGCCGATAATTCTAACAAAAAATCCAACAAACACGGCACCAAAGGAAGAGCAATAGGAAGCAAGAAAAAAAGCGTTCTCCATCGAGACTACCTGCTCAAGTTGCACGATATGCCCGCAAGTAATTACGGACTTTGGCGTACATTAATCGGATTGTAAATTTTATCGCGGGAAATAATAGGCTTTCGATTTGAAATCGGCAAAGTGGATGACTGACTCGTCTCGCGGAGTTTGGAGAACCGCACCGTTGCCACGGCTCTCGGCAACCCGTTCAAGATATTAACTCTCCAGTTACGGATAATTCCGTCCGAGGGTTGTCCGGGGTCTAACCACGCCTCTGTAATTACTTTCGTCTATCTCCCCGACCTTCTCCCTCTGTAAATAATCATTATTGTTTGAAGGTATGCGAAGCGCACGCCGAGCGAGCATCAATGAATCACCGGGCAAAAGTCGCGTCCTCTGTGTCTTGTTTCTTCGTCGGACGAATAAAAGCCAACTACGGGACGCCATGAAAAATATTACACGTTGTCAGAGGACACGTCATTGCCCGTATAGCGTATCGTTAAGTAAGATATCCTTGGGGCACTGTAAATGCGACACGACGCGGGCTACTGCGTGCCGTAATTTCCAGCGGAAATATAGAGGCGCGAAGTATGGAGATTCGGAGAATCGCATTTTTAACCCCTTGCCGTACAATAACGAGTGACAGTGTTAAAACAGTTATTAAATTAAAAATATCGGTGGGTCAGGATAAAATGAAATTAATTCGATGGTACTTAATATTGCGTTAAGTCATACTCTATATGAGAAATTAATTAATTCAGAGTTATTGTGCAATTCGGTCACAAAAGAAATGGTACAGCAAGGAGTTAACACTAACCATATAATACGCGGTCAAGTGACCGGTTCAATGAAATGAAAATATATAATTTTAATAAGTTTATAATAAGTAATTTTAAATAATTAAATAATTTTAATAAGTATTGCGGAGACAGTCACAGAAGAAAACGTCCGGCAAGGGGTTAAACAATTAGGAAATTCAATATGTTATTTATTCTGTGTTGCGCTAATGCATTGGCCTATGGGGAAGCGCTTGGTAGAAAATATAAAAAATTGAAGTACATGTCGCAAAAGCAGAAACAAATAAGTCAGATATAATATTAACTTCAGGCTATCTGTTACATTCAATTTCCTTTCTTGCATTTTCCAAAGAAATTCAAATAAAGCTAGTTCTCTCATTTTTGCTAAAGTGACAATGTTTCTGTTAAAGTCACACCTTTATAAAGCAGAAACTTTGAAGACACAAACGGATATGTATATTCAGCAGGACTTTATTACATTTAACTGGTATCAACCCCTTTAGGGACGAATTGTTTCAAGTGAAAAGAAATCGATTTAATAATTTATTTTATTACGTGTTGTACACTTCGTATCGACAACAATTCAGTAAGTAAAAAAAATATGAAAAGAATAATAAACATGTACAAAAAAAGATAATGTGCGTTAATGGTCAATTATGAGTGAAGAGTTTCATTCATAATTTTAATGATTCATCATTCTAACGATGTTTTCTTCGGCAACCGTTAATGATATTCCTCAAACAGTTACGAAAACTTCCGAAATCAGAGGTTAACATTACCATGTTTTCAAAGCCGTGATCATAAAATAGAATAAAATGCTATCAACGCTGATATTCAACGATTTCTTCCTTATTTTTTTCATTGTTGAAGAATTCTGTAGCGAATAGTTCTCTCAAAGATTTTAATTTCTTCTTTCATTCGGAATAATTTGAATTTAAAAAAAAAAGAAACTAAACGTACACTCATGCGCCAATGTTCCTGAAAATGTAAAACAAATCCTCCTCCCGGTTTCCAAACGACCACAAAAGAATCCGCGGTCGAAACTCCAAAAATCCAGAAGAACTAAAAAAGAAGCACGCACACCTTCTACTTAAATTCTCAAAGGCGCAATTCAGTTTTTACGATTGCACATTATTCCCCGAATGACAAGATTTCCGGAGACCCAGCCGCGTGTTTCGATCGGGCATAAAGTTAACGTCCGAAATAGAGTGCGAATAAAACGAACGGGAATGTATGCAGAAGCATTAATGCCCCGATATAATTTGTTTGGTAAATTCCAAGCGCGAGCGAACGTTGCGGCGTAACGCATTAGCCATACTCGGACCAGGTCTAAATTACACGTACGTTACTGTATTAAATTCCAGAACAGGACATACGAGCAGACATTTGGATCGTTACGAACACGTGGGACATTAAATTCTGAGAGCACGACAGACCACTTCTCTCCGGCCGTCCTCTCTGACATCCTGACGTCCGTAGTTTCACGGCCACGTTGCGTCGTTTGTCTCGAGGACCCTTTCGAAAATGTTGCCAAACTGATATGCGTTTTTCCCATTAATTATAATTCTCCCCTTGAACCGTTCTAACCGAGCGTCATTGAAGATACAATCGCGAGTGGATAAACCGACTTTCTTACCATTTTTTTTCAACAGACCCTTAACACTAATACTACCAAGGCAGTGAAAATTACTGGTTCCTATATTTTTATAATAATTCTCCAAATTCATAAGGATACCATACAGTAGATATTTCACATCTGTTTCTTAAAATGTAAATTACTAAATTAATCATCTTTTTCACCACGTTATTCCCCTTTTTCCAGAGTACTTAATTTAATATAAATATAATAGATTTAACGCTGGTAGTTCTACTGTTAACCCTTTGGGGGCGGGAGCATTTTTGAATATTGAGAGATGATCATTTAACGATCAGAAGCCATCTTTTCCGCGGAAAGTGAGACTGTTAAAGTATATAAATCATAAATTACTATTTGTACAATCATATTTCATCGCTTGTACTGCAATTTTTCAACTTTAACCGCGTATACATACGGCGATAAATTATAATTAAATTTCTTCTCAGGCCTCATATGTATATGCGTCGCTAGTCCTCAAAGGATTAAAAAAAGGCAACGCTGAAGAAAAAAAGCTTGAGAGACGTTACGGTTCTGCATGAATTTTAAACTTTTCGTTCGGTAATAAATAACGGGTACGTTCGACGGTCGATCTTTGTTTCGGTCTGGTGCACACCGAGCTTTTTGTCCTATTGGGACGTTCTCAGGTTCAATGATTCTCTGTTGGCTTGTTATTGCTCTCGTAGCTGCTCGTTGTCTTCTCCTTTTTTTTTTGTTTCTGTATGCTTCCATCTGGTCGTTGTTAGCTCGGTGTGCTATCATGGAACGTGATGCGAATGGGAAAGAGAGGAAAAAAGCGCACGTTAGGACTAGGACGAATGGACAGTTCGAATTGTACGGTGGGGGTATCCCCACCAGGGACCATTTATCGAGATCACTGTACACAGGGCTTTTTTCCGTTTCAAAAGCCTTAAATGCAATAATGGATTTTTAGTTGACCGTCTGTTAGCTTTTTGCTTCTCGCTGCTTGCATTCTCGTCTTTCTTTTGTTTCTGCCTGGTCTTTTATTTTCGCTGGTATACTGTTTCTTTGTTGCTGGCTTTGTCACACGTATGTGCAGGCTGCGATAAATGAATATGGGACAGCTTTTTAACGGATTCACGTGTAACCGACTTTGTATTTCGTCATTCACCCTTTTACAGCCGACTGGAAAAATTGATCGAAGTAATGACAAATGTATTTCAATGTTTGTGGAAAATCGTAGTAATAATATTTGTCTAATGTTGCTAGAAAAAATGGGAAAGTCGGCACGAATAAAAAGAAATTATCATTTGGCCATAGTCTGATATAGAACTGTGTATTTTTAATTATTTATTATGGAATTACTAATATCTTATAAGGAAATTGTATGATAATCTCATGATGCGCAATATATATCAGTATTGCTAAAGACTATGCGCCGTCTTCCGGGGCTACAAGGGTTAAATTATATTTAATCAAAGGTGTGAGTGTTCTAGTATCTTATTATTTTTTTAAACAATCTCTAAAATTAGAAACATCGCATATTTAAATCTACTAGAGTCAGCCTTTGTTAACTATTTGCCTCTCAAAAAAGTTTTTTCACCTTTTCTATCAGCCAGCGAACATAGAAAAATTCACAAATTATACCTAAAGTTGATCAAGACCAGCGTGCACGTATTATCAACTGTAAAATGATTATTCACGCTACAAGTGGCGAGAAAAATGCCCATAATTTATTCTCCGCGACGTCGAATCGCCACGGATAAATGAAAGCAGATAAGCTGAGATAATTTCCATTCGCTTCGAGATACTGTTCCGCGGTTAAATTGTTTTTCGCGTTTTGCAATTTAATAATAGCCATTTCACGGAACATCCAATATCGATACGCATTATTCCCGGCGTTTCTCGTTGTATGTTTAATCGACCGTATAATTGTTCGAATTTTTATGCGTTTGCTTTTTTGTTTCCGGCTCCTCCGAGTACCGCATCCCGGACTTTTATTACGTGTGCGTTATACACGACGAACAATGACCCGAGAACAAACGGACTTGTTTTTATAACGTTCGACATCGTTGCCAAATTAAATAATGACCCCGATGGTATCGGTTTTGCGCGTGAAATATTTTATTGGTCTTCAATTATTTTCCGCAACGTTGCCGCTACGAAAGTCCGCCGCTCTCGTGATTTCATCAATTTCTCCGATCGACCTCTCACTTTTCTTTTCTCCCTGCCACCCTTTCGGTTCATTTCACGTGAATTTTCTGGACTTTCGATCGGCCGGCAATATCATTATTGCCCTCGGCTTCGTCGGAATAATTTACTTTCACCGAACCAAGCAAAATGATTCTTCGTTTGTTCCAGAGCTCTTGTTTCGGTAATATCGTCTCGTGGGACGTGACTTCAAATTATTCCATTTCGAAAAAATCACGCTGTTGTTTGCGCTGGTAAACATTTATTTTATTCAAAGCTACTGGATATTTGTTCAAAATGCACAGGGTGGATTGGGTTCCCGTTGAATTGGGAATTTAATGTGGAAATATAAATGGAAAAAAATCTAGTGGTTTTCTGCTCTAATTAGTTTTCTTGATAGTCGAGGACTTATAAAGTATGGGGATAAAAAAAAATATTAGATAATGAAAGACATGAAAGTAAGCAGGCTAGATAAACATAGTCAATCTTCCGCCACGTTGCGCTACTATTTATACTATCCGTTCAATATTTATTTATAACTGCATAAGAAGATTGTTTATTAGTAAGCTCTGCTGCACACTAAACCTGCCAGGGCAGTCGAAATGACAACCCACAGATTAAGTTCTCGCTCTCCGACATAAAAAATCACGAGCACCTCCAACACCATCGCAATATTTGCTAACCATGGCCGCTAATCCCCCATAAACACAAAACCACGTCCATCCAGCAATATCGCAACACAAAGAACGGAAATATAAATTTCAATATCCCACCAGTCGATCGACATTTCAAACGTTAAACCAGTCAATCAATCACCATTCAAAAATTTCAATTTTCAACCTCCACTTTGAACTTCGACCGAACGTTAAAAAACAAAACAACTCGCTTTGAACCGCGGGTCATTAAAACTCACCCCAGGAAAAGGTCAAACGGTGTTTAAAATTTGCAACGGATTCGCGAGAAGGTCCCTGGATACGTTTAAAGTAATCCTAATTTTCCGGTTAGTACTTTCGTACGGAAAGTTTTCAATCGCAATTCGCCAACGGCTCGTTCAACGTCCGCACGATCCAAGAAACGAAATACCAAAGTAATTTCAATGCAGAGGATGAATTATACAACGTGACTACTCCGTTTCCTCGTCGTCCCGATGCCGGAGAACGACGCCGTCGCGATTCCTCGTTGCATAAGAATATTGTTCGGTATTCGCAATCGCGTTGCTGATCGCAAAACCAGTTCAGAGGAACTTTTACAGCGGCCGCGGATGCAATGTCCGTGTGAACGACGATATCCTCGAAGCCGACCACGCCTAAGCCTTGCGACACTTTCGTCTCGTTGCAAATCATTCGCAATTTCGTCGACCCTTATCGTTGCAGTTTATCGACCACTATCGATCAAATTGAGAGCAACTTTCACTGCAAATTGCATCGTTAGGTGGACATTTTTTGAACAGGTTCAAACGGTTGGCGGGGGACGTTCGTGGAATGTTTGTCTTCCGTGAATTTCTTGTGTCTGAGTATGGTGGCTGTTGAGGATTTATGGTTTGTGGGATTCTCAGCGATGAAATTATAGTTTTGGGTCGGGTTTGTTTATTTTGGGAGAAATGGAAATTGAATTAGCGTTGTAAAAGAAATGTAATTGAAGTAGAAAGTGAGAGTTAATCTCGTGGTTTACAAAGGTAAATGTAAGTTATGAGAAATATTGTAAGAAATAATTCAACTCTTTGCCTGTTTCATTTCTATGGCTCAACGAAAGACTATAATATTCATATCGCTATGGAAACGTGCTGTTTGGTCATTTTTAATTCCACAGCCGTAGAAGGGAAATTTTTAATAACATTACCACGAAATATTGATGCCTTTGTTATGCAATATCATTCTATAATACCTGTAGAAACAACGGCACCCTCATCTGCATAAATTAATAATAACAAAGCGGCTTAAACATCTTGCAAGACGAAAGTCTAAATACTTGGAATCTTGTTACACTTTCGCAATTCTCGCAACGATCATCGAGCCAGTAAAACAAATGTTTCACATCTAACTTGCAAGTTATCGAGAAAAGTCCACATTGAAATTCCTAACATTAATTTCCCCCCCCGGAGAAACCCCCGATATTTTTCATATTAAACACACGTTTCTGTACGGTAGTTCCACGAGGGCAGACAGCGTTTGGCACTTTTTCCTTCCATTTGTCAAGTGCACCTAATAAATGGAGTAGTTAAACCGTTACGAAACAAAGGTAAAATATCCGATGCTGCAATGTAAATCCACTTGTATCATTTTTCTCCGAGCTCGAGCACCATCTCCTCGAGTGACTCGTGCACTTATCGCGATATTGAAATTTTTCAACTTGTACCACTTTCCCCGAGTACCCGCCAATTATAGATGTAATAACGAACATTATGGTTAACAGAGGACATTGATTATCGACTTCCTCGCGGAGTCCCATCGAATGAATATTCAACGATTACATTATACATCGACACGTCGAATAACGGAGACACTTTGTTTATCTCGTCGTTTGTATTGAAACCAAACTCTTACCATTAAAAATACAACGTTTATTGAAATATCGAAAATAAAGGCGGTTAGATAGTCGAGAATACTTGCCTTATTTCAGGACATTATTTTTCTATGGAATTTATGGAAAAATTCCTTGATGTTGTTTTTTAAGAGATAGAAGAAATTTCCGTGAATTTTGCAACGTTGGTGATCGGCGACTCTCGTAGCATTTATTTACAATGTAAATGGTAGAGATATTGGCATTCAATTTGGTATATTTAAATATATTCGATAAATAGCACTGAAAAACGAGCGGTGAACGGTTTAAAGTATCGATAAAAGTCACCTGCGGTTTATAATATAGATGTGGAAAATTTATAGTATCGTGCGGCTATATCATTTCTAAAATTTGTATAAACAAAGTTAGGAATCAGTCGTTACAACAGGTAATTTTAATATTAAAAAATTCATTCGTCAATGCTTCTTCTTTATTCGTTCCTTTTTCAACAGAATTCTAGTATTTTGCCGGTAATATCTGTTATCAGAGGGCAATAATAATCGGAGATCTATATGAACCGATTGCGGGAAAGAAGCAAGCTGTAATTTGTCGAGAAGTGACAAGAAATTTCGTGATATCTCGCGCTTCTAACGCACGTTTAATTATTGCCGATCATTATATCGAGATCAGGCGGAGATTAGAGTAATATTAGAGAGATTTCGAGCGTTGCGGTATTCGGCTGACGGTAGAATATCGGAAAACGATTACAACATAATTCACTGTATCGATAAAATTTAATTACACTTTATAGATATAGGTGTATATACAATATAATGTAATGGCGGGCGAAGTGCGCAAACCAGAGACAGAGTGGATTTATAGTGTCACTTTTGCAGGCATAGGAAATATCGGGTAACAAGGTGATTTCGATGGTAATGCAATTTGTTATCATCCGTGCTCGTTTTATCATTATTGCGAATCAAGTCGGTCCTATTTTGCAACTCTCTCCCTCTTCATTTTCCAGCTTATTTCTGCTTCTCTCTCTTCATTTTGCCATCTGTTCCTCTCTAGTTCACCGTATTTCTCTGCGCACTGCTATGTCAATTTCCCTCTTTATTCCTCTGCCTGCCTCTATAACAATTTTCCTCTCTATTTGTCTGCCTATCTCTATGTCAATTTCCCTCTCTATTTGCCTGCCTATTTCTCTGCCCATCTCTATATCATTTTCCTTCTCTATTTCTCTGTCTATTTCTATGTAATCTTCCCTTTGTATTTTTCTGCTTATTTCTCTGCCTATTTCTCTGCCTATTTCTATGTCAGTTTCTCTCTCTATTTGTCTAACCATTTCTATGCGAATTTCCCTCTCTATTTCTATGTCAATTTTCCTCTCTATTTATTTGACTATATCTGTTTTTATTTCCCTGCCTGTTTCTACGTGAATTTCCCTTTCCGTTTCCCTGCGTACCTCTATCTCTAATTTTCTCCCTATTTCCCTATCTGTCTCTAGCTCTTCTGCTCCCTCATGCAATTTCCCTATTTTCCCGACATTCCACTTTAATTTTCCCGTCTCTATCGTCTCACTTTTCCGCAAATGCGGCGCCTTTTTCCCTAAATGGTACCATAAATCCCGATATAATATTGCAAACAAAGCCCGTCCAAACTGTGGCGAGTTTTTCCCACCGAAAAAAGGCACAATGCGAAGAAACATCAGCGGCAGCCTCAGCAACAACAACAGAATTACTCCGGGTCGTAAAACCCTAAGGAATTTAAAATGAATTTCCCTCGCAATCACGAGGATCGTTTAAATTGTTTGTATTCACTCTACCGTCCCGCGGAAACATTCGTCGAGAATACTTTTCTCCTCGCTCTGCTTTCGCGGCAGTGTAATTTGAAAAGTACCGAGGACTCTTAAATAAACGTATTTCCCCGACGATTGAAACATAACTTCAGCGGGTCGACCACTCCGTTTAAGAATAAATTACTAACTCTTTTCTAGATTCTACATTAAAGCCCGGCACAAACGCGCTCTTTGACCGATACTTTCTTTCTTTTCGTTCGTTCCATTTTTTTCTCTCTCTTCGCCTCCATCTTCTCTCTCAGTTCCTTCCCGCGAAACGATTAACCCTTGAATGCGTTTAATTTAAGACGCTACCGTTAACAACTCGCCCAACGTTTGGATTATAAGGGAGATAATGGTAGCAGCTTAACGATAGAATTCGAAAGTTTCATAATTACCTCCTTACTGTGTCGTATTACTCGGCGATGCAGATTTTACGGCGAAGTACGATTGAAACTTAATTGCCGCGCGCGAAGACACTGTGGAGATCTTTAATTTAGGTATGAAGGTTCGTGAGGACGGATAGATTCAAAAGGGTGGAATTAATAGGGAAATAAATAGTAGAAGAAAGGATGGGGAAGAGGTATAAAAGGGAAATTAAACTATCCTCCGAATAATCCTTGAAATAGATCACGGAGTAAACAATGATTGAATATACACCTAATTCTGTTTTTACACGGTTGATACGTTCCAGACAAAACCGTGTAAAAAAAGACATGAAGTACATACATAGAAAAAAGAGGATTAGTTTCATATCCTTTAACCCTGTAAAAAATAGTTAAAATATTTTATTAAAAAATTTATTTTAAGAATATTTTAGATTTTTTAATCGTGCTAAATCAAATGAAATCGTGTAAAAACGGAATCAATTTTTTTTTCTGGACCGTGTTAAATCAAAACCGTGTAAAAACAGAATTGTGTGTACAATTAAAGAAAAAATTGCAAGAAATGCTTTATGTTTAATAATTATAATATAATGTACATGCGCTGGATGGAAGTCGAACTTTGCTTTGATAATTAGGAAACTAAGTTTTAGGTGAAATAGCTACAGAAATTAAAGTCAAAGATTAAATAATAAAAAGGAAAGATACAAATTCTGAAGGAACAACTTTAAATTGGAAAGATAAGAGGAGCAAGGAGAAATGTAGAATAATCCATTTTCCAAATGCTCTCCCTCCAATAACTCATAATTCATGATATTTAAATATGAAATAATTTGAACCGGGGCAATAATGAGTTTAGCTTGATAGCTGCAGTAGCTAAAAGCAGAAATAACAATAATAACAATAGCAATGATACAGAGGTACGGGAATTTACACGAATTGTTATTTCTATGCAATCTCATAGCTACGATTAAATGCCATTTCGCATAAACACGAGCGACTGAATTATTTCCGTGGAATCTAATAACTCCATCCGATGAAACGCCGCCTTGCTTAAGCACCGAACACCGACGTTCTATGGTAAATAATTAAACGTCAACTGCGAAATGTTTCGCGAGACATTAAAAATTGCTTGTATATGTCGTAACCAAAGCAGCCTTTAATTACGCCGCTTTTGACGGATTGTGATTTAAACAATAATCCGGCGTCGTTTCCAGTGCCATGCTGTTATTCGTGAATTGTAAATTGGCATTTTTAACGATGCTATTTTTGAGGATACTGCTAATCATCTGATTCGATTTAATGAGAATTGGATGGGTATAGTGATTACGTGATTATGGAAATTATTTTTTTTTACTGTAGCAAATGCAATTTTTTAGGTGTGAACTAAAGTACCAATTTAATTTCTAATTTATATCTGTGATAAAAGAGAGATGTGATACTTTACCTTGTAATTGTCATTTTCTTCGTTTATTTTTGTATAATTGAAAACTGACCATCGGTAAAGTGTCACATTCTAATTAATGAAGTATAATTAATTTATTTACCAGATGATACGTGCATTCAATAGACTAAGGATCACAAGACAATTCATCGCACGCATCGCGATATAGATTGGAACTTATCAGAACCAATTAACGCCGTTATTCATGGTATTTCAGTATACATCCTAATTGCACAAAGCTTTTCATTGCATTACAAGACTTTCAACCATTCTCGCTAATCTCTACATTCATTCCAACAAAATTCATTCCCATTTTCCGACTAATGAAGCCGACTATAGAATTAACACAATCACCTGCAAAATACCCCTGCAAACGGAAGCAACGTACGAAACGACGCAAGAAATTTGTCGAATAGAATTCAACACAGTGGACTTAACGAAACGTGCAGAAGTCTTAGATGCTCTCTTTCTCTCTCCTCCTCCTCACTC
The DNA here is from genome assembly GCA_963989415.1 of Cerceris ruficornis. Taxonomy (NCBI): domain Eukaryota; kingdom Metazoa; phylum Arthropoda; class Insecta; order Hymenoptera; family Crabronidae; genus Cerceris; species Cerceris ruficornis. Next base: position 27,484,804 of record OZ022519.1, read on the forward strand.
TCGCTCTTTCTGACTCTCTCTATCTCTGAGAATAAGTCTCTATCCTATTTCAGATTCTCCATTTTTCAGGCACACTCACACTCTCTCTCAGACCCTCTATTTCTCAGGCTCCTTACGGTCTCTCTCTGAGATACTCTATTTCTCTAGCTCCCTCACTGTCTCTCTCCCAGGTTATCTATTTCTCAGGCTCTCTCACTATCTCTCTCCCTCTCAGATTTTCCATTTCTCTGGCTCTCTCACTGACTCTATCTCTCTCAATCTCTCCTCCTCTTTCTCAGGCACACATTTTTAGGTTCTATTTCTCCCAGATCTTAAATTTCTCAGACCCTGCGTCTCTCAGATCCTCAATTTCTCAACCTTTCTCCCCATCAGACCCTCTTTCTCTGAGACTTCCTCTGTCTCAGATCCTCTATTTCTCAGGCTGCCTCCCTCAAGCCCTCTTTTTCTCAGACTCTGTCTCAGATTCTCCATTTCTCACACTCTATCTTCCCCAGATCCGTAATTTCTCCGATTCTCTAATTCTCAGGACCTATTTCTCAGGCTCTCTCTCTCAAGCCCCCTTTTTCTAATGACTCTGTCTCAGATGCTCTGTTTCTCCGACTCTATATCTCCCTGAAACTCTCTCCCTCTCTCCGTTTCTTAGTCAGAGTCTCTTTCCCTCTTCTTCGCGCGACCGTTGCAAACGAATTAAATTTTATCGATTCGCAAAATACCTCCGGGAAGACACCGAGATACGAGTAACACATCCGCGTGCCAGGCATTACTGATAGCGCTGAATTGCCGGGGAACGTCTTGAGCATTTCTCCAGATATACTCCGTGAATGTGCGCATAACAATTCGAATGCTTTATGCCAGGAGTAGAGCTAACTGAATCCAGAGAAAAGATAGCAGGACGCGCGAGAGACACAGGGGAAGATTTTCCATCCACCGTATCAAATATTTTTCATGCTTCCAGGCAGCAACCGTTGCATCTAGCCGCTGCCATCAACGGAGAGTAATGCACCAACAAATACGGGGGGATGCGTTCGCGGAATTCTTTTTTACAGACATATTCGCATTCTACGGTGCATTGTTATATTACATAATATATTTTGCTTCAAAATATGTAGAAATTTTCATTTTAATTTCAGTCTCCGAATTTCAGAGGTGTTTATGAAAACGAGGCATATTTTTCGGATTGCAAATCTGAGATGCAACGTTTGATAAAAGTTAAAATAGCATGAAGTCGAAGGATTTTCTGAAAGCAGAATTCCTCCGGTTTCGTGACAAACTGCTTATTTGTTGGCAAGCTTGGGAGATAACAGCGTTTTAATAATTGAAACGATAATAATAGAATTTGAATTTTACAAGGAAAGGAAAGAAAAATAAAATTCTTCTCGAAGAATAGGAAAATTGACTGTGTTACGTTTACGTTAAAGGAAGTTAGGGTGAGTTAACGAAACAGCAATTTATTATTAAACAGTTGACTGTTTCTTACAGAAATCTTCCCCAGCATTACAATAAAAATTAACGTGGCGCTAAATAAGGAATAATTTGAATTTCAAGCGATTTTTAATTCGCAATTATCCTATGTTTTTAAGCACCGTTATCGCCGGAACATATTGCAGAACGACTGCAATTTTCGATTCCGAACCAGCGAGGTTGATACACGTATCACGTAGGGAGAATTTGCCACAGATGACGATGAGGGGATTCGAACTGGGGTTCACTAATTGGAAGTTCAAAGTCGTACTTCAAAAATTCGCCATTTGGCAATTCTCAGCGACATATACGTTTAACTTCACTGAAAATTTCCCCGAACCTCTATCATTTTATATACAATTTATTTACAAATATTCTAGCACTGCTATCTTGAAATGTCACCCAAATGTTAATTACCACGCAACTCTGAAGAAAATTATCTTAGAAATGTTTGATAAAAAATGCCATACGTAAATTTCGTTATACAAAATTATTTTTTGCTTGAAGTCAACGATAATATCAATATACTATGCTTTGCAATATTGTACGAATTATTAATTATGTATCGTAGCTGTTCTACACTGTGGTATTTTTTTACTACCATGATTTACGACCGAACTCAAAATTCTAACCAAAAGGTGCCTCAAGTTTGTTCGCGGTATCTTCAATTATTCCGTATCTTCGGCACGTTCAGATATTCTGATTCCGAATTTCTGTCGCGGAGTTTGTCGATGAATAAATAACAGGTACGTTCTTCGGTAACGAGAAAATAGCAGAGCAGTTCTTTGCATAATTAACGTGTCTTTCAAACTCTTCCGTTTCATGTAACACACTGATCAAAGTGTCTCGTTCAATAATGAACGGAAGTAACATGCACCAAAGTTTAATCGAATAGAAAAACTTGCGTGCTTTCGACCGTCGATTCAGTAGCTAACAAATTTCTCGTATAAGCGAGGACTAATCTAATAATTATCTTCATACGATAGAAAAACTTTAGAATTTTCTTACGTATTTTTAATTATTCATCCAGCGCCTTTCCGCCAAATTGAACGCAAAAGACCCACACGAATAGACTGCTGAATTTAATTTTGGAAATTCTATAATAATAATTACAAACCCATGATTTATGTATTTTTAATTATTGCTCCATCACTTCTCTGTCAAACGGAGCGCAAGAAGCTCGTAGGAGTAATTAAATTTAATTTCGGAATTTGTATAATAATAATTTCATATCTATGACTTATGTATTCTTAATTACTTCTCCGTCGCTTCTCCGCTGAATTACATGCAAACAGCGCACAAAAATAGATTATTAAATTTAATTTTAGGATTCCTGTAATAATAATTTCATAGCAATGACTTTTTTATTTTTAATTACTGCTCCATGGTGTCAGTGTGGTGTCAAGAAGCTCATAAGAATAGATGATTAAAATTAATTTTGGTATTTTTATAATAATAATTATACACCTTTGGCCGTAAACAGCAGTGTTCCCTTCTATGATGAGGTTAATTAATAACATCCATATATGAACACGAGAGCGTGATTTAGTAATTTAGTACGCCGAAGTTACGATGTAACGATCGCCATCGACGGAATAAGTTGATTACACATATAATACGTTAATCCCGATGATGTTTGCTCTCCCATATTGACATACTTCAATTATAAACAGTGCGTTAATTTTAACCTTTAACCTTCGCCCGCGCTATAACTGAATTTCGTCCATCGTTTTCCATCAACCCGATTTAAATGGATCTCCGAGAACAATTTACCGATCGTTGAATATTTATATTTGCTTTAATAAGCGTCCGATTGATTTCAGTGGAGGTCGACGCGATATAAGATCCTCGTGGCGATAAAATAACGCAGATTTTGTATTTTCTGCGGAATATACGACCGCTAAAATTCCGTACCGTTTGGTATCTGTGGCGTTGAACGTGATTTACTCTGCTGTCGTGATTGCTTGCTGATGTCGTAACATCTGCTGTTTGGAATCCACCTGATACCGCGGATCTTTGATGATGTTACTATGGTAAATTAATGCTAAATATGCCAAGCTAGTGAAAATGATTGGTTCCTATTTTTTTTTAAATTTCTGTATTTTCTATATTGCAAAATCTAAACGATTCGGTCGAGTAACTTAGTTTTTCTGTTTCTTTTCATCCAATGTATTTATCTTTTGGTTGTAAATGCAGCAGACTGATCCTAATATTAGCAATACTCCTAATTTACCACTAGTAATATTTAATACGCAAAAACTCAAATTTTCAAGAAAGTCATCTAATCCTGAAAATTGCCAACTCTTTCTGTTCAAATCTTTATTCAGAAATCTAAAAGAAAACACCGGAAACTTAACTACCAACGTTGATCCAATCTCCTAATATATTTATTAACTATTCCTAGATGCATCAGAGTGATCCTAACATTAGCAATACTCCCAACTTGCGAATAGTAATATTTAATACGCAAAAACTGAAACTTTCAACAATGTCATCTAATCCTGCAAATCCCCAACTCTTTCTATTCAAATCTTTATTCAGAAATCTAAAAGAAAACACCGGAAACTTAACTACCAACGTTGATCCAGTCTCCTAATATATTTATTAACTATCCCTAGATACATCAGATTGATCCTAATATTAGCAATAATTCTAATTTACCAATAGTAATATTTAATACGCAGAGACTCACACTTTCAACAAAGTCACCTAATCCTGAAAATGGTTAACTCTTTCTGTTCAACTTTTCATTCGGAAGTTTAAAAGAAAACACCACCTGCTCAAGTCGATGCCATCTGCTTACATTAAAAAAAGTTAATCTCTCCCAAAGTAGAACACCACAAAACGTCCACACAAAACGATCATTCAAATCTTCCGTTCAGTGAATCCACCATAAACGCATCTCCAGAGCGTTCCCGGTAAAACGAGGAAATTTTTCGGATTAACGTGAAGTCGCAATGAAATGTCAGATAAATAAGCACACACACCGACGCAGAATGCGCAGGATTTCCACGTTGCATCGCAACCGGTAACGATTCCGTGCATTCGTATGCACGTTGGTCCAAATAGCACGTAGCTAACTGTGCTCATGAAGCTGACTCGGAATCGCGTAGGTGGAGCATTCTGGCGCACTGATATCGGAGATTTTTCTTCCTCGACAAACGTACGGAAAATTTTTCCATTCCCTGGCATAGGTATCCTTCGCGGCGGATGTTCTTGGTATATTTTATCGGAGGCCAAAGTGGCCCCGAATTAAATGGAACGCGCAGGAATAGCATTTACCGGTGGAACATCTTCGTCATCCGGGGATTACGCTCAAGATATTCCGGGTCATAAAGAATCATGGAATCTTACTTACTGGGACGTTTCATGTTGCGAACGAGTGCGCTTCCAAACCGTCGAGAATCGTACGTGAAATGTCCCATGGGACGTGGTTAGGTGTTCGCGTTTGCTCGGAGAAGAAATGAGTCTTTATTTTTGAAAATGGTAGAAGTCCGTTTTTTGAGAAAAGAGTGATTAAGCTAGTTTCAGCTGAACGTAGGCGTGTTCTTTCGCATTTCAAGTGGCAAAGTAAGTAGAATGAAATATCTTGATGATTTTATCTAGAATATTTTAATTCTTACACGTTATGTAACATAAGAAGAAAGGGAGTTGTAGCACTGTCCTATATAACGGCTCAAATGTTGGTAAATAATCTTAAACTGTGTTTTAGTTGCTCAGCTGATCAACTAAGATGAATGGCTGGGATTTTTTTTATTTTGCATTTTTTTAAGTTTAGCTTGTACGGTTATTTTAGCTAGATCTGTAGTTTCAGAAGGTTCTGTATCAGCGAAGTCGTAATATATAAATGTTTGTGCGTTTAGGAAGAATTTGTTAGAGTGATGGTCGCTTAACTCTTAGAGGCACGGCGGGATTAAAAGTGTCCCACCTCGAAAATTTATATTATTTTATAACTCTGTAAATAAAAATAAACCAACTTTGTTCAATTAAGAAGAAAAAAGAATGTCTATGCAGTGTGAGTCATTTTATTTTCTGAATTCGCATGCCTCAAAGAGTTAAACTAGAAAATATGTGCTACTTTGTGTTTTAACGTTAATTTCACACATTGCTATGATTCCTTTTATAGGTGTTTTCCAGCGCAGAACACTTTCTACCGAAATATATTTAAAAGGCAAGGAATATTTTCTTACTCATAATACTAAATTTATTTAAAATAAACTCTTCCCTCCCGAACTCCCCAAAAGTGTCCTTCCACCCTCCGAACGCTATTCCACGCGACATCAATAACAAAACCACAATCTCCAGCAATAACATAATTTCTAGAAAAATAAATTATTCCTATCACCGTGTCCAACGATAAAAGAACACTTTATTCACATACGCCTAGATGAACTCGCACACAGCCACCGTAATCATCCAATTAATTATCCTTCCGACGATAACGCCCAGCACGAAGCACTCTCGACCCAAGGAGTAAATTCTTTCTGTGAATTTAGGAAATTCTCGGAATGATCCTGATACACGTTGCATTTCCGCGAGGAGAGCGTTAAAGATAACGTTGAATTGCAAAGGAGGGACTGTTATAAGTATCTCACGGAGGAAGATAGAAGGTGGAAGCGAGAAGGGAAGGTATTCGTAGCACGCTCCTGATCCAACGGCGTGTACGTAAGTGAAGGAAATGTACAAACATAATGCCGTGAAAATGTAGAACGGTTTTAAGAGCACTTCTGGGGAGCCTCGAAAGCAACCAGGTACTTTTGCCTCTCGACAAATTGACAAACTTTCGACGCCTCGTCGTTTCGCCACTCTCCCTTAATATCGCTGACATTTTTTACGAATGTCACGGCTCCGCCAACTTTCCACGGAGAAATTGTTTTGGCGGGGCTTGATTATTTTTCTTGCGAAAGTAGCAAAATCGGGGTGATGGTAAGTTCGGTGGAAGCAGATTGGAGGCTCTGGCTTATTAACACGTTGAACGCCATGGGGGTCACTGGTGACCGGCGCTATCAATTCAAGGGCACTTTGTGTGACTTTTAAATTGCAATATTTACGAATTTTCTAATACATTCAATATTCTATATATATACTCTAATACATTCAACGTTCGACGGCTGAATGAGGGAGCGACAGCGGCGGTTTTAACCCTTTGCACTCCGATCGGTTTTACTATGAGCTGCCAGGTACTCCAGGACTATTTACAATCGTACGAGTGCACATCTGTAGAAAATTGAAAATCTCGCTCGGTCATTAACACTAGATCTACGGCCGCTAAATCTGGTATTTTTAAATATATTAAATAAGTGCATTGAAAAAAGATGGATCAAGCGGCGAAAAATACTATCAGTTAAACAATTTGTGTATTATAAGATACTCTGTTTTCAAAATTTCGATTAGAATTTCCTATATACAACGTAACTGAATCGCCTTTAAACTTCACGACTTTTCCTCAAATATACGTATAATACATTCACATTATAATACATTTTTCGATATTCACTTCTTTTTCTACTGTTCATTTTCCGGAAAAAAATTATCATTTGACAAATTCACCAGTTGCGGTAGGAAAAGGTATACGTGAAGTGTCAGTAGGAATACTGTTAATAAACTAAAAGTCTAAGCATTGCTGACAAAAAGCCTATTCATAGGTCGGTAAAGTGTTAACATCTAATTCACCCTCGTACAAACATCAACAATCGACACGTAAACTGAAACCTCTACAAACAGTATTTCTACCTAACTCCTCTCTTTTTTTTATTCTCTCAGCACAACGTTCAAGTATTTGCCAAACGAGGGCACGACATTATCCGTTTAGGTAGGTCGAGTGTTCCATTTCCGACGATTCTCACGTCGGTGATGACACTAATTTTATTTCTCTAGCAGACCGAAGGAGCGAAGGATTTCTTGTAGCTCCTAGATAGCCGGATTATCCGAGCCATTCTCTAATGCCATGGAAGCCGTGGAAGGGAGAATGGGGGAGAAAAAAAAGGAACACGGAGAAATCGCCCAGGAAACGCTTTCCCCGCGATGCACGCTTTACTTATGCGAGGGAAGCATTAGAGATAACGCGCGCAACTATGGCAGAAAGTCCGAAATGTTGTGGAAAGCAACTAGAAAGATGTGCACACGGGACACTCGAGTGCCGAGCGAACACGGCAGAATGGACGACTGCATCTCCAAGAGTCTTAATATGGTGCAGCGTAAGAACGCCACTTGGCAACGAATTTGAAAGGGTACCTGGGAGGGGAAGAAAATTTCTCTTTGGCATGGGAAAATTCAGAAATATTTCCTACCGCGATGTACTTTAATACGGAAAGCGTGTCTTTGCGAGAAGCGGATATTCGAAATTGCACCGAGTTCTTCGAGACTTCTCTAATTTCTTTTTCTTCTATTTTCAATCAAAGTAAACCCGGCAAATATCGTTTCGCGAGAAACGGAAGGCATGTGGGAAAATCTGCAAAAGTTTCGTCGGGTCGATATCTAGCTAACAAATTGATACGAAGCTGATGAATTCTCTGAAGAGAGAGATTCTTATTTGTTTTTCTTTCTTCCGGGAATATTTAACGTTTTATAGTATATTAGTATTATATATATAAATAGTTACAGATGCATCTATTGTTACGATATACTTGGTTAACTTTTGTTAATACTAGAAGCCTCTTTCACCTTGTAATTAGCCCTCATTAAATCAGAGCCGCGACTTCGCTCATTAAACTTCCATCAACATCGACTTCCTCTCACGGATAACTATGACTCCTTTCAAAATATCGCGCCAAAACACGGTAAACTCGTCGGATCGCAAAAGCTGCGCAAAATTCCTCAACGATTCTCCAGAAAACTTTCTCCCGCGTAGAATTCACGTCCAAAAACTTCCGTTCGCCGTTGCGAACGTCTCGATTAGAACGCTGAAGATTAATCAACGATCGTTAAGGTAGCTCGAGGTGGCACCGGTTGAAAATGAGGAAAAAGGCGGGATTCGGAGTACCAGCGAATATCAAGGTACAAAGTACATCTGCTCGACTAATATAAAACCCGCAAAGAAGCGCACTCGCGCGTTGATAGCAGGTATTTTTCTCCCCGACAAACTGACAAACTTTCGGTATTCCAGGTCCGTAGTCTTCCTTAATACCGGGCGCGTTCTCACTCCTTAAGAAAGCGAGTCGTGCAAAATGCGTTTCCTTCCGGATCTCTCTGTTCGTCTTTTTCTTCTCTCTCTTCATTTTGTGGTTTCTCATTTCTCTCTCGCAGTCTTCCTCTGACTTTTGGTTGTCCTCTCTTTAACCTACCTTTCTGACTGCTTCTGGCTGTCCTCCTCTTGCATCTTTCACCGGTCTCTCTACCTCTTCGCGTTTTTGTCTCTCTGTCTGTCTATTAGTCTCTGTCGCCGTCTCTCTGTGACTGTCTGTTCGCCTCTCTGTCTGGCTAATTGGCTCTCTGTCTGTATGTCAACTGGCTCTTTATGTATCTGTCTCTCCCTCTCACGCTTTATCTCTTTGTCGGCCTATTTGTCTCTCCTTTTCTTTGTCTCTCTGTGTGTTTATTAGTCTCTGTCCCTCTCCTCCTTTCTGTCTCTCTGTATAATTGTCTCTCTGTCTGTGTAATTGGCTCCCTGTCTGTCTATTTGCGTCTCCCTCAGTCTCTTTCTGTCTGTCTATTTGTCTCTCTGTCTGCATAATTGTCTTTCTGTCTGCCTAAATAGCTCTCTGTCTGTATGTCTAACTGGCTTTCTGTATGTCTGTCTCTCCCTCTCACACTTTATCTTTTTGTCGGCCTATTTGTCTCTTCTTTTGTTTATCTCTCTGTGTGTTTATTAGTCTCTGTCCCTCGCTTCCTTTCTGTCTCTCTGTATAATTGTCTCTCTGTCTGTGTATTTGTCTCTCTGTCTGTATAATTATCTCTCTGTCTGTCTAATTGGCTCTCTGTCTGTATGTCTAACTGGCTCTCTGTATGTCTGTCTCTCTCTCTCTCACACTTTATCTTTTTGTCGGCCTATTCGTGTCTTCTTTTATTTATCTCTCTGTATGTTTATTAGTCTCTGTCCCTCTCCTCCTTTCTGTCTCTCTGTATAATTGTCTCTCTGTCAGTCTATTCGTCTCTCTGCCTGCCTAATTGCCTCCCTGTCTGTGTATTTGTCTCTCTGTCTGGATAATTGTCTCTCTGTCAGTCTATTCGTCTCTCTGCCTGCCTAATTGCCTCCCTGTCTGTGTATTTGTCTCTCTGTCTGGATAATTGTCTCTCTGTCAGTCTATTCGTCTCTCTGCTTGCCTAATTGTCTCTCCGTCTGTGTATTCGTCTCTCTGCCTGCCTAATTGTCTCTCTGTCTGTGTATGTCTCTCTGTCTGTATAATTGTCTCTCTGTCAGTCTATTCGCCTCTCTGCCCGTCTAATTGTCTCTCTGTGTGCGTATTTGTCTCTCTGCCTGTATAATTGTCTCTCTGTCAGTCTATTCGTGTCTCTGTCTGTCTAATTCTCTCTCTGTGTATTTGTCCCTCCCCTCTGCTCATTTTTGTCACTCCGTCTGTTTGTCTCTCTCCCTCTCTGTTCGTCTATTTCCCCTCTCGCTTTCTCTGTCTCTGCTCGTCTCTCCGTCTCATTCAGCCTCAAGCTTTTCCTTTCCCGCTTTCGCCATCTTGGTTCCTCCTTCAACCCGCTTTCCGGCTGTTTCCGCAACGCGGTTCCCTTTATACGCAGCAATTCGCGACCGACAATTGCCGGCGGTTCGTGTAGCAGCGAGATGGCAAGTGTAACAAACTGGAAGTAAGCTCGTTGAGCTCAATTATTTTCGGCATTTTTCATCGTGCCCTTCGAACGGCAACGACCTCCAGCCGCGGCATGCATTCGAGCTTCCGCCGGTGTGGAGCATGTACGTATATATTTCTGTCGCGGAAAGTTTCGCGAGAAATTGCCAGGGGAATATCTTCTGGGGGAAGTTACGGGGATTGTCGAGATTGAGCGGGAAGCTGGCCGGGCAATGCTATAGGGAAAATAGCCGGGGAGTGTTTTAGGGGAAGAATTTTGTCTGGCGTAAATTGCAGCGGGGTTAATACGTATTTTGATGGAGGATTAAAAACTAATTGTAAATAGAATATTGCTGACGATAGGAGTTTCTGTGATTTGTTATGTTGGAGCGAATGAAATAGTTTGGAAATAGTAGGAATAATAGGAATAGTAGGAAAACTAAGGGTAGAAATAGTAATAGTAACATGTAGAATGTCATGGGCGTCACTGATGACTGACGGTGTTGATTTCAATGAACCTTCTTATGACTTTGAAATTACAATATTCATGAATTTCTTAACGTATTCAATATTTAAATATTGGCATTAGAAGTAGAACTGCCAAGGCAGTCAAAATGACTGATTCCTTATTTTGTAAAAAGTTCTCATTTATAGAGGAGCCGGAAAGTAGATGTTCTACGTCCACCTTATACAGCTAAAACTTCTGAATTAGCCATCCTGTCCACCAATTGATTTCTCTTTCCTTAAAGTACTTATTTAATACATTTCAAAATATTAGATTTAAATCTATTACGCAAAAGCGTAAAAAACCTTCCCGCATGCTCGTATCAAACGAGAATAGTCGGGCAAACGTCGAAATTAACACTAAAACTACCAAACCAGTCAAAATGACTGGTACACATTTTTTTCCAAAAATTCTCCAAGTTTATAGGAGAGTCATAGGATAGATATTCTGCGCCCATCTTATAAAACATAAATTGCAGAATCGATCATCTCTTCCACCTCTTAATTCCCCTTTTTCCAAAATACTTATTTTACACTTTTATATATGATAGATTTAACGCCGGTAGTTCTAGTGTTAAGAAGAAATGTAAAAATTCGAGTTAAAAATCATCCGAGAGTCTCGCGGAGCACCCTTTTCCCTCCCTTTTTCATCCCCGTATTTTCTTCCCTCTTCGTGCTCGTACGTAGACGTATATACAGGCACGTGCCTCTAGAAACACTTAACACAGAGGGCTCAACGATTATCCTCGTTACTTTCTCTCGCTCGACTCGTCTTACTTAACGTTAAGTCGCATTTTCGCTCGGCGGCCCTTCACTCGCACGTTCGCTTAAGCCTGTTTCGCACAAGCCGTTTCGGGAGATTTGTCTTTTCAGATTAATGTCTCTGCTTCCTTCATTTCCGGCGATCCAATGGATTTCTAATAGAAAAAGTATCTTGCTGCTACCTCTGGACGATGGAAAGCAGTGTTTCTTCAAATTTGCGAAATCGTCCCGCGGGAGACATGAAGGACAATTTGGTAAATGGGACACGATGGGACAGAAGAGGTAAATGGGGCAGGAAATTTTGAAGTTTTGCAAAACCTATCAAATTAAAAATGTTAATGAGACGCGACGCGATAATATTATTCCTGTGATATTAATATTGCGTTAAATGGTACGGTATATCAAGAATCACTGGTCAATTTTTATTTTAGCAATCAAATTCTGAATTATTGCGGAGGCAGCTACAAAATCAACCGTAGGGCAAAGGGTTAAGGTGGTGATAATATTATTGAAATATATGTGTTATATTTACAGAGATTGACGTTACTCTGTGTAATTAACCTAAGAAAATATCCAATTGAAGAAAATGTAGGTGGTTAGTGATTTTTTGGCTGCGAAGAGGACGGTGGATGAAATATGTTATGCTAATTTGTTACGGAGTCTCTAGGTGATAGGTGTTTTTTCGTTGAAAATTAATAAGTGACGAATTGTTGGATTTAATCGAGGTAATGACTCGAAGACGCTTTCCCATGATGACATCCGCGCTCTCCAGCTTCTCCAACCCTCTAATGCAAATTGTGCAAACGGGACTGCATGGTGTTCGGTAATTAACAAAATAACGAGAAGTTTGCATTATCAGTGGAGTAGCTCGTGCAGAGTAGAACAAAAATCGTAGATGTCGTGCACTCTTCCCGTTGAACGTATATATACGTGCGCAGTAGTTGGCACACCGTACTGCCGAGTAACGTTAGCGTCGAGTAAATTAGTTTAATTAGTAAACGAGAGCATAGATAAAACCCCCATGCACATCTGGTATGTACATCTGCTCGTATAAACCGTAATTTGTGAGTTGCGCGGCGGTAATTAAATTTGATCGGGAGAGGAAAAATGTTCAATTATGTATGGTGTATAACGTGTATGTAAATTGTAACGCGTTAATCTCTTTCGACGAAGGTTCAATAATTCAGGAGAAAATGCTTCCGAGCCGAACGGACGGTAAAATAGTGCTGTGGGATTAACACGCTGATAATGTAATGGGGGATATCGATCATTCGAGTTTTACATAATATCGGATGTTAATGTTATTTTAATAAAGGTGCACGGTGTCGGTGATAATTCGGATAATGAGAGGAGTGTAAGGGAAGAAATAACTCTGATAATGAGATTGGCGTGGCATTACGTGGTCGTATCTGATGTAAATACACATTCACCTTGGATTTACGCATTGAAATATTTATCTGATGTTTCTTGCAAGGCATCCACTGTCATTGGCCTTTGGAATATTTTTGAAAAACGTAGTCAAATGGATATTATAGAATGGATTCTCGTTTGCACGCAATTAATGAATATTAAATGCTTCTACAACCAATATTCCCTTGAAAGTTACATAATTTCTGATAAGATAGTACTTATTCCATTCTTACGATCTGTATATTCGGTTGTCATCAATTCTAATAATCGTAGACATTTAATACTTCTATCTGCAATAGATTGGACAGACAGATTTAATATTCGGAAGATAGTAGCATGTATTTATATATTATTATTAGGTAATATGTACTATATTTTGTATCTAAATAACTATTTTTGTAAACAGAGTCTATTTCTTGGCTGTAAAGCTGGAATTAACAAAGATTATAATACATTTATCATCGTATACAAAATTGAATTTAATTCGGTACAATTAGAAATGTATTCAAATGGGAAGTATAGAATGGATTCTCGTTTGCACGCAAGTAATGAATATTAAATGCTTCTACAACAAATTTTCCCGTGAAGGTTACATAATTTCTGATGAGATAACATTTATTCAATTCTAATAATCGCACACGTTTAATACTTCTATCATCGTGTACGAAATGGAATTTAATTCGCCATAATTAATTCCATCCCTTATAATACCGAGCCACGGTCATAATGGAGATTATTATTATCGTTAATGTTATACATTATAAGCCAATTAGTACAATAAGTCAAATGAAATGCCATTGTATGACGCAGATTGCAATTTAAACGTATCATATGCAAATGACATTCATGGTACGAAAATGTAAATCAATTGATAGTTTTACTTACGCTGAAAAGCACGCAAATTGATACCTCTCAATGATAACACGTAACGATCATTAACACTCACAGAACCATGCATGGTTAAATGACTGGTTCAATGGAATGAAAATATATAACTTTAATAATATAAATGTTTATGTATATTTTTACTACCGACACTTTACGTATATCTATTCTCACCGTAAGATCTCTCAAGTGGTTGCTAAATAACGTTAATAACTTTTCGAAAACAATACAGGAGATTGTTATATTAATAACTAAATGCTCCTTTCTCCGTCGTGTCTTCTATTAAGTTAACAATCTCCTGCATTGTTTTCGAAAAGTTATTAACCTTATTTCGCAACCGTTCGAAAGATCTTACGGTGAGAAAAGGTATAAATAAACTGACCGTACGTCAATAAAGCAAAAGCGTAAATCTATCGCTCAAATGTTTATTTTGAAACGCAAATCCGTCACTGCAAAGGAATAATCCAGAAACATTGCAGAAGCAGTGCCCTATCTACGCACCTTAGGCAACCGCTCAAGGGCACCTTAGGTAAACACTCTACGTAACTACTGCCGGAGCAGCCGTATATTTCTAACATTCTCCCGAAATAGTTATTTAAAATTGCCACGACACCCGTGACAATCATCTCACAAAATAAAGTTATCGCACATACCTTTCGTTGCAAAGATTCTTCCTTGATGATACTGGGCGAACGATGCTGCTGTTGATCTGTGCTTCGACCTCAATTGCTATGGCAATTTCGTCTAGGACTTACAATTGAGTCGCGCAGAAGCTAATGCGGTTAAGTCCTTTTTTTATATTTACTGATGTTTGTAAATGTTCTATTCTATTAAAATTTACAAAAATCAGAAAATGTCAATAAAATTGACTTAACCGAATTGGCTTCCGAGCGACTCAATTTTGGCTGAATTTCCACTACTGACTTTTCACTAATGAATAACCCGTGGTCCGTTATTCGCCTCGAATAAGTTAAGTATTATGACGGCAAACGTGTACCGGAAGTGCGAGAAATGCGACAACGAAAGTGTTAACCCGTTGCACTCCATAATTTTTTCTCACCTACCAACAACTCTTCAATTAATTTGCAAAATATACCTTAAAAGGGGGGCTCAGTAAAAACTTGCATTGCAACAGAAATTATTATCATATTATTATTATTATTATTTTAGATATTGCGTTGTATAATGTTGAGTCCAAGTTGACATTAAAGTAGGCGCAAGAAATGTAATGTCGAGCCACACTCGACGTAGGAGTGCCAAGGGTTAATATGGATACCACGCACTGCTTTGTGTCTATTATACGTTGGCATATTGTTAATTAAATGTTTAAAATAACCGTGTTCGAATAGCCCGTAATATTCGCGAGGTTTCGCGTAGCTCGTTAATCTAGCCGGAACGGTGCTGTCGGTAGAGAGGACGGAGCACAACTAACTCGCCTGACACTCGAGCCAAGGAGAGCGCGTGTTGATTCGCGGCGGAGGTCAGGTGTAGTGACAACAAACGGCCGCGGACCGAAGGCAAGAAATCCTTTATCGGTGAAGTATTATGAATTTGTTCACCGGCACAGTGAATTTGCCGAGTAATAATTATTGAAATTTTAATTAGAATAATGTGTGGCTTTAACACTAGAACTACCGGCGTTAAATCTATTATATTTCAATTAATTAAATAAGCATTCTGAGAAAAGAGGAATCAAGAGGCGGAAGAGATGCTCAATTCGGTCATTTATGTTTTTTTTAGTTGGATGTAGAATATTTCTCTTATGACTCTCCTATAAACTTTGAGAATTTTTGGAAAAAATTATGAACCAGTCATTTTGACTGGTTTGGTAGTTCTAGTGTTAATTAAGTCAAATTAAAATTTGTTATTGCATGTGTATACATGTACCGTATTAAATACATATCATTTATACGGACAAACGTGATTTATAATTTATGTGTTTTAATTTATGGTATGCAAATTATGTAATGTTTGAACATCAATGTGTGACATATGTGACGCTGTAGAGTTAATTAGCCTTTGATAATTGCTAGGTTTTGAAGGGTGGAAATGAGTATTTATTGAGAGGTTGAAGGATTTGTATTTATTTTGTAGTTTGGTAATTATATTATGATTATAGTTAACTGGTAAATTAAGTGATAAACGTTACATTTTGGAATTCTGGGAATATTGTCGGGTAAGAGGTTGGTGGAAGCTTGCTTGTAATTATTATATAATACAGGATTCGGCGATTCATCTTTCGATCTCTGTTTAATTAAATTTAATTTAATTCAGTAAACTCCGTATAAAAGTACGGTCCAGTGCGTAAATAATTACATACTCCATTTCACTCTTTTGCTGCATTTTCAAGAAACCTGCGCACCACGATTACCAGTAACGGGGATATAATTATTTCCATGTTACGTCGATCGTTGATTCCATTTCCCTTCAACTTTTATTCCAATCTACTAAATCTTCCATGAAATTACAAAATACTGCACAAATCAAATATCCTATTTCATCGTTCTTCATTCCCACAATCGCTATTAAAGAATGATGTTCACACCTCTTTTAAATTTCCAACGACCTTTTAAATTTCAAAATCAGATACTAAATCCTCGCCAAACAAGTCATTAACATTGTAAAATAAAACATCAAGCCCGAAATCGCAACTAAATCATCCCCAACCGGTGCTTAAATCGTCGACACATCCACGAATTTCCTCGCAAGCTCCATGCTCGCCGTGTTCGCACCTCGTGCCAGAAATTGCAAGCATTACAGTAGCATAAATTCGCGGGCGCTCGAACCCCGTTGAATTTCGCACGACGAGGCGACAAGTGGACGAGGCCTCGTTACTTTCTGTCAAGCTCCATTCATTACGTTCCGTTTTATGCACTCGGTCATTATTGCAACGGCAGTTGCATCGGTGCAGCCGAGAACGGTGCGCCCTTTTCCGGCAAATCGACTCTCCGCGATTCTCGTCCTACGACGCCCGCATTCCGTCGTTTAATCGTCCGCTCCGATCTTCGAGGCCTCATAATGATCGCTCCTGTCTTAATTAGTCTTTCATTAAACTTTTATTGCGAATTCGCTTGGATTTCCATGGCTGGGTTTCGTCGATGCAAAAGAGAGGAGAATAAATGGAACGATCGATGGAGGCTTCTTCCAGGAGGGAATTAATGTGGTATTATGGTATCGCGGTAATTAAGGATCTCCTTTACTGTCCTGCCTCGTAATAATCTCGTAAAGTCATTCGAATCGATGGCTTCCACCGTAGTTTACGGTGACGAAGGTGTTTTTCCATGGGATGGGAGTTCTCTTGGAGTTTCTGGAGTACTGAGATATTCAAATTGGAGGAGGACCTGTTTTTTAGGTTTTTGGCAATCTGATGTATTTTTTGGAGAGATTGGATTGAAGATAATTTAGGTGTTTTTATGGGACCGCATTTTGATAGGTTTGGATCTCTCATTTGTTCTATATTTCGATTTTAACCCCTTGAGGACTAGTGACGCATATATGCGACCTGAGAAAAAATTTAATTATAGTTTATCGCTGCTTGTATAAGCAGTTAGAATTGAACAATTGAAATACAACCGTTGAAATATGATTAAATAAATAGTAATTTATAATTTATATACATTAACAACCTAACTTGCTGATGAAAAGCTGGTTTTGGATCGCAAAATAAATAGTTATTTTATCAATATTCAAAAATGTCTCCGTCCGAAAAGGGTTAAACGTCACAGTTATTCCGACTAGGAGATTTCCGTGGCTTTTGAGTCACTCAGGCCATTACTTATGATTTCATATTCAAAAATCTGAAAAATCCATGGCTTATGAGCGAATCGTACAAAAATCTGAAATTTGAATTCGATGGAATCACTTTAAAACTAAAATTACCAAGGCGAGCAAAATGATCAAATTCGATTTTTTTTTAACAATTCCCTCAATTGACAGGAGAGACATGCAGTAAATATTGCATTTCTTATAAAAATCCTATAAAACTTAAATTACTTAATTAACGATCCCTTTCGTCTCTCCATTTCTCTATTTCCAAAGTAATTATTCAGTATATTTAAATATAATATTGTAAATTTTACATGTAATTGCAGTAATTTAAATTTAATAAAATTCAACAAATATTTAAATAACAGCATGCTATTAATGCTGCTGTTAACTCCACAGCCACGATATTCTATCCATCTTTTTTGTATTTGAAGTCTGTTAAAAGTAATATGCATTTCTGAGTCCATCGTCCACGAAGCATCATGATCGCAACAAACAAACGCTATTCGCGAAGTCACGCAAAAATTTCCGCCATTCCCACGTGTTCGTTTACGAGAAACTTATACCATTCGCGTGCTCGACTCGCCGTAATATTTCATCCGGCGAAACTTTCAGCCGAACTCGAAAGAAACTCGAAAGATACTTCCAGCGTCGAGGAAACAGTAAACTGCCCGCATATTCTGCTCCACCTAATTGCTTTTATTTACGTGAAGCACTGTAACTCGTTGACAATTTACGGCGACGCCATTAACATCCTCGTGTCCGCTTTAATTGTGCTATACTCCGTTTAATCTTGTCCCGTACAACACGAATTGCCACGGAGTCAAAGGAAAGAAGACTCGAAAAGAAACTTCGAAAGTTAATTAAAAAATAAAAGGAGAGACACGCCGATACCTGCGACGAAGAGGAATCTAAAGGATAAAAAAGAACTGATCGACAATTTCCATCGGCATCACCGCTGAATTGTTTGCTCGATACTTCATTCGACCCGCCCAAGAAACTGTCTTCCTGCCGAAGGAAAAATATTTACCTTCCTCGTCAAAAAATCACATTTCAGGTTGACGCGGACGAGCATCGATGCACCGGAACGTTCGAAATTTCGACATGCGATATTGCCATGGGAAAACAGAATGCAGGGTGCACCGGAAAGCAATGACCATTTTTCAGGAGTGGTTCCTTCACGCTATCTTGCAGAAGACACAATGGCTGTCGAGATAGAAAAGAAACTACAGATAATGTGCCTTTAGTCGCATGATTTGCTATCTCTATGAAATAAAAAAATACAAAATGAAAACAATTCCAAATTAACCCTTTGCGGACGGAGACCTTTTTGAATATTGAGAAATAATCATTTATTTGGCAATCAGAAACCACCAAAAAGTCAGTTTATCAAAAAGTCAGAGTGTTAATGTATGGAAGATATAAATTGCTATTTGTATAATTACATTGCAACGGTTACATTTTAATTTTTCAACTCTATCGGTGTATACATGCACCGATAAACTATAATCAAATTTTTTCTCCGACCGCATATATGCGTCCGTCGTCCTCAAAGGGTTAAAATCCAATATACGGTACCACAAAATCTACAGCTTCAAAAACAATATTAAAATTCCCTCCCCGAGTGTTCTCCACCTACCACGAATCATACCTCGTTTCAAAGCCCTCCAAAGACAGCCTTGAAGCCTGATTCACATCCAGCATTACATTCATCAACAATTACAATTCACCCTTAAAACACAAGACCTCCAATTACTCTCTCCACCCCCGTTATTCAGGAATTCCGTCACGTCCTCTATTCCCATGTTATTCATTCCTTTCAGCGTGCAAATTCACCCTCCCTGAAATCGACATCCATTTACGAGTCAGCCGATGCGTCATAGGCGAGAACAGGACGCGAAATAAATCAACGTTCGTGCGGTTCGTTGGAAATAAGAAAAAATAGCGGGCCTGTTATCTGTACGATTCCGTAGGTCCGTGCGGCGGCCGCGAGCGAGCGCGATCCGCGATACGAAATGGCGAAGGAGGAGGACGAAGAAAAGGTCGAAAAGGGAAAGGGCCGAAGGGAAGATATATAGACCGTTCGCATAGTCCATTCGCCCCGACGCGTACACCGACCTGTGGGACAAATAACCGTATAAATTTACCCGCGACATCGTCTCTTATGTCGGGCGAAAACTTAGCCGGCTTAGTCGGCGACGTTTCAACCCCCTTACCGTAAGATTCCGTTGGTGGTTGCGAGAGATGGGGGTAGCTGGTTAATTGCTGGGATATTGCGATGGATGAGGCGGCTTGTATATCGTTAGCTATGAAAAATAAACTTTTTATTCCGTTTAATGGTCGAGGGTGGTAAAGGTTTAAGGGAATTGGCGCTGGATCGGGTCTAAGGGTGGAATATGAATTTTTTTTATACTTGGATTGTTTTAATACTCTTGCTAGAGGTATTTACGTCTGTTTTTGATGTGCGACAGGAATTAATGCACATTCTAGCAGCGCAAATTGTGTAATGTTAGTTGTACACCTAATTCTGTTTTTATACGGTAGATACGCTCCAGACAAAATCGTGTAAAGAAAGACACGAAGTACATACATAGAAAAAAGGGATTAGTTCCATATATCCTTCAACCCTGTAAAAAATAGTTAAAATAAAATTAACAAATTTATTTTAAGAATATTTTAGATTTTTTAATCGTGCTAAATCGAATGAAATCTTGTAAAAACGGAATCAATTTTTTTCTCGACTAGAATTGGGTGTATTAGGTACAGCGAAGAAAAATGTATTTTTCATGTCTGGTGGGAAATTTCGAGGGTGATTCATTATGAATTATTATAATGTGGTCAGACTGTGACAGTCGAGGTATACTGGGTGCAATTAGGAGGACTAAATATCATATATTTTTTTTGTAATTAACACTAGAAGTACCAAGGCAGTCATGGGTTCCTAATTTTTTATAAAAGTTCTCCAAAATAGAGCAGCCATAGAATTAATACTCTACGCTTATATTATGAAGCATAAATTACTGAATTAATCATCTTATGCAATTTTATAACGCCGGCAGTTCTAGTGCTAAATTACAAATTTTCTTTTCGTAAAAAGTAACCACATCTCTTTTCGCTATACCTAATATCTCTGTTTTAACCCTTTGCAGTCCTATGTCGAGCTATACTCGACATAGCTTTTCACTTCATTTTATTTTCTGACATTCTAATATCAACTTTCCAATTTTATAATGATTTTGTAATATCCCCTAAATATCCGTCAGTACCTATAGTTATTGCTACCATTAAAAAAAAGGAATAACCAACGTAAGAAAATGTTGTGCAATTAATTTCACTTAGCTCGCTACAAGCTTGATAAAATAATTCGGACCGCAAAGGGTTAAGGTCCGAGGTTGATCCACGTCTCATTATTTCCTCGTCCATACATTTCATCATAAATAACAATTCGCAGCTACAATGCAAAACACTGGGATACTGCTAATTAGCAATAACAATTATTCTACCATTATAACACACTCAAAATCCAACAAGTGTCCACACATTTCCCAGCAACTGAGTCAAACTCCCTTGACAGGCTCTCGATGATCTCGCTGAAAAGAGTAGCAGTGAGAAATTCGCAACAAGCACCAATACACCCATGGTGTACATAAACTCAACGATAATTACCTGCCAATTATACTGAGAGCAACGCGTCATATCTCCTTCGATCGTTGCAACCTCCGCCTCGGAATAAAAGGCATTTAAAACACAAGGGAATTTTCGGAGGCTCGATCACTTAACGGCGTATCGTTATAGTCGGTAATGAAAGGCTTAAGATCGGTATCGCAACGGGACTCGGGGACTTTTTGCGAGTATCGCTTTCGTTGCACCAATTTCGCGCTCGCGCTTGCAAATACCCCATTCCGAGAGATCACAGATACCGGGGGAATCTTGAGGGTTAATGGGTACACGAAGGGTAATTCGGTGTGTTACGCCATTGCGTTACTCGGATAATGAAGATATCGGCTTTGCACGGTTTACGTGGATAACCACACGATATTTGGATAATACGAGTGGCCGCATTGCGATTCAGATGGAACACTCGATACGGCGTTCCCGTGTGCAGATTCGGTGTACGACGTTTGTCCTGATTTTCTTTGGTATCGGTATTGCAGGTCATTTGGAGGAATAATAATTTTCGTTATCGCGCGCATCGCGCAGGGTATTTACGAGTCGTGCATGGTCCTCTGGTTGTTCTTTATCGATGCGTTATGGTGGCTGAAATAAAAGGAAGATGGGGTGGAAGAATTTGGGTCGCTGGATTATGTAGTAATTTTCTTCCTGGTGCGTTGCAATTTTGTTATTTTTCTTACTGCTTTAGTTATAGAGGTTCGACAGATCCTCGGCTTATTCTTCGAACAGTAAAACATTGTTCTCCAGACAAAAAAGTATAAAAATACACCGGATTTACCTGGCAACGGAATTATCAGTTTCTATTACAATATCGCCGTTACGGCGACGACGTAGTGCACAGGGTTAAATGTGTCTTTACACTAAAAATACTAAAAAAAAGGATCAAACAACCCTCCCCAAAGAAACACAATTAACACGTTGCCGCAAATGACGGCTATAGTCGTCTGATCTTCGGCGATATGCAGGCAAACGACGGCTATAGCCGTCTTGCACATTTTAATCAATAAAAAAAAGAACAGCGTTAGTACGAAGTGTACTAACGCATACACTTGTTAATTATTGAGTAATACATCGAAAAAAAGGTATATCATGCCAGACAGTATATTAATTGTTCTTTTATGCGTTTTCTCATGCTTTACCGCTTCGGACCAAAAAAAATGTGTTTCCGAGCATGATCGTTAAATTAAAAATGTGCGGCAACGTGTTAACAAGCATCATCTCAACTTTCGAACCCAATTCGCAACATTCTCGACGTCCATCGACGAGGAACACAGCAACCATCGACATCCACGTTACTTGTCAAGGAACGAAGCACCTTCGACCCCCATCGACGAGATCCGGTGGTGGCTGGGAGTGCACGTCCTGATTTCACCGGTGCAATTGGACGTGCGGGAGAATGTGCACGGGGGATCTGCACTTGCAGCCCGAGGGGGATGTGCCCGGAGGGGTTGGGAAGGATTCATTCATATCGCGAAGCCGAGTTCTCATTGTCGAACCGGGAGGGCGGACAAAGCCGGAGCAAGGGGAGTGAAGTGCTGTCAGGAGCAGTGCACTCCATTGCGCGACACAAATGGCAACCAAAAGTGGGGCCGACGGAAAACGAGAGCTGACCGAACGCAAAGGAAAATTATTTCCCTCTTCCTACCGTTATTCATTGCGATACAGATTTACATTTCGACGTCGAATACGCGTACGAGCGGGGAAACTTATAAATATTTCATGCACTCGGTCACGTCGAATGGACGACGGGGAGGTTTTGGCAGTTTTACGTCGGCTTTGTCGTTTGCGCTATGTCCGAGGTATTGGATGATTTAACGAGGGTTTTAATCGATGGGGTTTTCATTTTGAACGTATTCTTTGGGCAGGAGATGAGGAGTCTTGTCTGTAATTGGGAAAATTGCTTTGGTAGGGTACTTTTGGAATATTATTTTTGCTAGGATGAGTTTAACGTTGATTGCATATTATTTCCAGCACCGTAAAGTATTTTTGCAATTCATTTGCAATCCGTGATCGGAGCACCGTTTTTCTATGTCTACTTTATAAAGTATTCTTTATTGCGGAATAAAATACGCAAATATATTGTCAATTCTCTCATTCTCCGCTTTCTCACGTCCAGCAAGAGATCGTTCTCGTTTTACTTACCGTCGAAATTATAAAGCAGAATTCCATCGGCGGAATAAAAGTCCCTCAATTACTGCCTCGTTAACCGTGGCTATCGCCGTGCTATAAACCGAACGGCAATTAATTAAAATTTGCAAAACAAAAAACCGTAGGTCTTTAATTAAAAGCCATCGTCGGTGACCGGGAGTCATCGTCGTTGATGGAGAATTAGAAAAGAAAGGGAAGAGGCCCGAGCGAGGATTCCCCTGCGACGTATGATTACGTCGGCGACGATACGCTCGAGTACTGCGTAATTTTCTGTGTTGCGAGTCCACTGAATAATTATAAAAGTAAGAACTGCTTTTACGGATGTGCGAGCAGCTTTCAGCAAAGCCGTATAATTACTGCGCTAAGAACTCCTCTTTATGACATGTGGCGAGGGCGTAGCTGTAGAAGTATGGCATAAAAGATACCTCGAGATATGAAGCAGCGGTTGTAGCTACCAGAGATATATTAACCTATATTTCAAGGGGTGGGCACAAAGTATTCCGCCATTTTCTACCCTGCAGACTCCTGCTGAAAAAAAAGGATGAGAAGGACGTTGAATTTGCCAGCTGATGACTTTGTATTTCCTATAGTTACAGCCAGCATGTGGCTGTTTAAACGAAAGGATTGGAAAAAAGAAATAGAATTTGGCAACTGATGACTGGCATTGTATTTTGTATAATTGCAGCCAGGATGTAGCTGTTTAAAAGACAGGGTTCGAAAAGGGAAGTAGAATTTGGCAATTAATCGGTTTGTATTTTTTACAGTTTCGGCTAGGATGTAGCTGTTTAAAAAACAGGGTTGGAAAAAGAAGTAGAATTTGGCAACTGATGAGTGACGTTGTATTTTGTATAATTGCAGCCAGAGTGTAGCTGTTTAAAAAACGATTGGAAAAAGGAAGTAGAATTTGGTAGCTGATGGATGTTGTTGTATTTTGTATAATTGCAGCCAGAGTGTAGCTGTTTGAAAAAACGATTGGAAAAACAAGTAGAATTCGGCAACTGATGAGTGACGTTGTGTTTTGTGTAATTGCAGCCAGGAAGTAGCTGTTTAAAGAAACGATTGGAAAAAGGAAGTAGAATTTGGCAACTAATTGGTTTGTATTTTCTACAGTTCCGGCTAGGATGTAGCTGTTTAAAAAACGGGGTTGGAAAAGG
Organism: Cerceris ruficornis; assembly: GCA_963989415.1. NCBI lineage: Eukaryota > Metazoa > Arthropoda > Insecta > Hymenoptera > Crabronidae > Cerceris > Cerceris ruficornis. The sequence continues at coordinate 27,509,300 of OZ022519.1, forward strand.
AAGTAGAATTTGGCAACTGATGGTTAGCGTTGTATTTTGTGTAATTGCAGCCAGGATGCGGCGGTTTAAAAAACAGGGTTGGAAAAAGAATGTTGAATTTTGCAACTAATAGCCTTGAATTTCATGTAGTTGCGGCTAAGATATAACTGTTTAAAGGAAAAGGGGTGAGAAAGGAAGCACTGTTTGAGAATTAATGGCTGGCTTTGTATTTTATTTAGTTGCAGCCAAGATGTAGCTAGGTTGCAAAGTAGATTGTGCGCCAGCTAATGGGGTGTAGTTGATATTTCCGTCACCTTCGGAAAATTTTTCCTTAATTATATATTTAATATATCATAGAGTCGTTCATTCGGAAGCCATAAGAGTCAAAACAGAATCGAAAATTAGTAAGTATAACTAATAATATAAATTTAAGATAATTATAAGGACAAGGACTCTTAATTATAATACTAGATCCCTTTGCATCTTCAATGACTCTTAACAAGCTCTAACTTCCGTTTGATTTAGAAGAATAAACTGCACGAACAAATTCCCAAGAAACACAGATATTACTGGAGGAGATTAGATACTATGCTGCGATAGATGTGCAACTGCAGAAGACAGTTTCGAGATGTTACGTCGTTAAAGATATCGATGTTTATTTAACGTTCGTCAAGCGATGCTGGTTTCACGAGGAGCTGAGTTACTTAACTACTGCAGGATGCATCTGACGTCGTTAATAGCCAATTACTGCTGTTAATGTGGCGTTAAAAGTGAATAATATGAACGGCTTGATAATTTATGACTATGCCTCGATATTGAGATGTTCCCTTAAAGATTCTCGAAAGGATAAGTTGAAAGCTTCTGTCTTCCTGATATTACGTGATCTTTTAAAGACCAATTTTTCGAAGAACTTTCTGCCCGTATCATTGAAAATTCTCTTGATATTTTCCTGCGACGGTTGCACAACTGGAGGCGACGGTTTTGAGATGTTACGTCGTTAAAGATATTGCTCTTTATTAAATGTCCGTCAAGTTCTGCAGTTTCTTGAAGGAGCCGAGTTGCTTAATTACTCCAGGATGCTTCTGACGTTGCTAATAACGAAATACTTCGGTTACTACGGCGTTAAAAACGCATATCGATATTTTTCTCCTGAAAGTTTGAGCACTTTTAATTGCAGCTTTTGATTACATACTTCCTCCAACTTCGTTCGATGCTCCATAGACAAAAAATTCTTTCAAGGATTGTCAATTAAAAAATTCTGATCTTTTTCAAAACTTGTCGTAACGATAAGTAAAACGGGATTTCCTTTCTTCAAAGAACTTAATTCCAAGGGGTTGAGACCACCCCTCGAACTTTACTAACGTCAAACTATTCTCATAAAATTAATCTATCGTAAACGATGTAAAATTTGTAAAAACAAATTGTCATACTCCGGCAAAATGCAACCAAATTTTGAATTAATTAATGGCAATCACCTCGATCAATTAATTCCTGAATATCATTGCTCTAAAAAACGTTATTTAAAGAAATACCAAAAGTGTATTGAAATCAGTCCCTCATCTTTCTCCAAGTGCAATAAAATTAACTTTACATTAATTATATACATTAATTATATAAAAATGAAAGCAGTAAATTAAAGCTTGAAATTTATTCTACTATTTGGTTAAAGAAGAAAGTATATTTATATCGATCGTTCTCTTTCAAGAATAATTGTTTCCAAACGATCTCCTCACCGAGTGGCGAGAAATCACGTTAATGGCGCATGAAATTGATGCCGCGAAAAATATCGTCGAAAATTCCGTTCCGCGCTTCTGCACGGTCGAAAGTGCCGAGTGACATTTTCCGCGTACAAATTTCATTTGACGATCGGTAATACGCACTTGTTGCCCGATGTTTTTCAATCGAGCTAATGTAATGGACCCGGCTACGATTGATTTCTCCATAAAGAACGAAAATTCATAATAATCCATCGAGGAATTCGAAACAAAAGCGAAACGACGACACGCTGCTCTTTCATCGTCGACGTTACACCCCGAATTTTCACGGTAAAGTTAAAAATTTCTTTTTAACGTTACATTCAAACGCGACGATGGTATTTTTACGGCGAAACATTAATTTCCGTTTGACGAGAGACACGTTCGAGTGACGTATTCAAATCTGCCGCGTTACCTGCGAAAAAAAGCGTGGAATTTTTTAATAAGTTCGGCAGAAGTTGGGGAAATAATAAAACTTCGCACGATTTTCACGCTACAGGTCGATGGTTATTTAATATCAGTTTCATTTCGCGAGATACGTTTGTAATTGGAGAGGAGAAACCGAAGGGTGTACGGTTTTCATTTCGAAAAATGGCCCTTTGCAAAATTCAAGGTAATACCGACCATTTTGGTGAAATAGTGCTGCTCGTGATAATGATACTTTCCTTTTTTTTATATCAAAGGTTCCTTTATTATTCCATCCATCGCCTATCCGGCATAAATAAAAAATTGGTCCAAATTTTATAGAAACCGTTTATTTACATCGATCCTTGTCTTCTTTTTTTTTCCTTCAATGGATCTAATCAACAACATTAATCGTAATTATTATAACTGCTTCTTAAAAAACGGCCGAAATAATACCCGCAGCACACGCAAAGGATTCGATTAACTAAAGCGCAACATTATGTACAGAAAGCGAAACGAAATTATCCGGAACGTATCGCTCTTTGTTCGAACATTTTCGAATAACGCGCGCAGAATACGTTTCCCGTCGAATTAATACCATTCGGGAGATTTACGCGAACAATTTCAGCTTTGATCATATTTTGTTCGAACATTTCTGTTTCCTTTTTTCTTTAACAGTGCGCAGAATGAACTTTTGCGGGAAAAATTAATATCATTCGCGAGGTCTCCCCGTGCCGGAATTTTCCACGCATCGCTCTTTTATTCCCGCGCTTATTAATTGCGCTCGCGTTAAAATTTGTACAGCAAATTAATATCATCCGTGAGATCTCCGTTCTCAAATTTTCCATCGATCGCTCCTTACCGCAAAAATATTCCAACGGAGAATTCGTATACGTTCAATTACCATCATTCGCCGGCTTACAACCTTCAAATTTCCCGCCCTTTCCGATATTTCCGTGCACCGTCAATTCATACGGCAAATCAACGCAAATAAAGGGCAAATTGGTATCAATTTTCTCCCCGTTCAATTTTTAATTCCAATATTTCCACGTACCGTAGATTCGCCCAGCAAATTAACATCGTTCGCAGAACTTTTCCAATCCATTTTTCCGATCGTTTATCTTCCGATTTCGATATCGTTGAACGAAACCTACTGTACAATCTATTCTTACAAAAATTAACGTTAATCCTAAATTCCATAATAATCGAATTTCTGCGCTGAGACGATTACGAGAAAAAAAAATAAATGAAAAACGCAAGGAATCACTCGCTCGGGAGAAGTAATCATTGTTACCGGAAACGGAAGCGATACCAGTGACGCGCTAATGACATTAATGATTTCCACGGTACAGGTCTATGTTAACGAACATACATTATACATACCGGCTGATAGAATTTCAGATCGCAACCTCTGAAGGTTTCTTTTCGTGCTAAAACACGCGGCAGGGCGGGCTTTTTGAACGGATCAAACGAAACTGACCGATGCCGTCTTTTAATTAACCCCTGCGACGGGACAATAGGATGTGTGCTCTAATTTTTGTGATTAAAATATATATATGTATATGTATGTATATGTATATATATATATATATAATTATATATAAATAACTTTATTGTTTATAATAAAATGCCCTATCTATATTACAAATATACAAAACTCTCGCTATGTACATTAATCGTCCGTTATTTCGAGATAGTAAACAAGAGATTTTACCGAAGAACTTGCGTACGTTTTTTTTCCATTTTTTGTTTCTTTCTTTAACCATTAATGATCGATCGATTAAACCTATATGTGTGTGTGTGTGTGTGTGTTTTATTTATTTTTTTTCATTCGAGTAGAAAGAGAAGAAAACGTTAGTTCGTTGCAAATACGAGTTTATAGATTAGTAGTATGCTCTCGCGCGCCGCGCTCTGTGACTTTTACTTTTTTTTTTCCTTTTCTTTAATCCTTATTCCTCGCCCTAATTACAATTCTTGCACACTACGAAGCTATCACGATTTTTCAAAAATACGAATAACCGTTTATTTAGGTGCGACGCCGCGCAGACGCCGGGTACATTGCGATAGTAAGAAATACTTCTTGATAATAAGTAGAGAGAAGTTGTCGCGACGTCGGTCGGGGATTCTGAAACAGAAGAAACGAAATTGTTGCGATTAGACGGCGGAATTCCGCGTGGCGAATTTGTATGCGGGAAATGAGGGCGCGGCTGTAATTGCTTCTTGGATGTTTTTAAGGATAACGAATTTTTACCGATAACGAGGTACCTGCGGGCTTTAAGTTCTTCGTGATACGAGACTCTATACTTGCAATTTTAACGCTAAAACTACCAAGATTGGCAAACTGACTGGTTCGCAATTTTATCTGAAAATTCGCCAAATTGATAGGGGAACCTTGTAGCAAATATTCCATGATTATATTATACAATAAAAATTACTTGACTTATCATCTTCTTCAGCTTTTGATTCTTCTTTTTGAAAGTACTTATTTAGTATATTTAAATAATAATAATATTGATCATTTATTGCAGAAAGAATATATAATAGTTGACAGATATAGAAAATATTGACATGTTTTAAGCTCAACTGGTTTGTTTAATATTCTAAACATTTGTGAACACTTAAGGGCTAGTAAACTAATCTGGGATTAAGCTTAGAGGAAAAATTAGAAAATAAAAACCTCAACTTGTAGGAAAATAAAAAATCTCCACTGTAAATATAATAGATACAAAGCCGGTAGTTTCAGTGCTAATACGTGATAATTATAATTGACGTAACCCTTGAGAATGAAATTGACGATAAAATTCACTGAATTTATTAAATTCATGCAGAAAAATAGATGATTCAGTGAAAACAGAATAAAAGTTATTAGTGATTTGAATGAACTTCTCAGCGCCGCGTAACAAAGATACCTCGCATAATTGAATATTAGAAGAATTTAAACAGTTAAGTGAAACACCTCGTACATTTGTCTACTTCTGAAAAAAGGGACAAAGACAAAAGGAAGATCTATCAATTTAATTGCTCAACAAAAAAGAACATACAGGAAAATACCTCGTCACATTTGTGTAACTTTCAGTTAAGTCATAAATCAGCTGTTTCGTTCGCTTCGAGGGTTCAAGAGTTTAAAAGGCGATTTTGCAAGGTGGAGGGCAGAGGAAACGGCAACAAATGGAGCTAAAAGTTTTCATTAGGACGGAAATTTTCAGACTCACCTTCCTTCCTCGCTGCGACTTCCAATTACTTCATACGTAATGCGAATCGATAATACTTCTGGCAACAGTTCACATCTGAAACAGGAAGAGAAAGCATTCTATTACGCCCGTCATAAATCATATCGCGCCACACGGCGCTCTCAACGCGAGACAAATTTCTCGGCAAATATTCCGCGCAAACAGAACGCGAAATCCGTGCGGTCAGCCAGATACAATAACTTATTATATATATATTTTCTATTTCCTCCCTTTTTATCTCCCTCTCTCTTCACCTCTCCCTTTGCTTTTACCGGAACCACCCTCTTTGTCCTCTTTATCATTGTTTTTCCACATCTTTGCGTTCTTAATTCTCTATTTTTTCCATATATTTTTATCACCAACTCTCGGAAGATTATCATATTTTTTTCTGCTGGTAGATGGAGCAGTATTTTATAGTATTATTAAATAATCCTGCGAATTATTGAACTTCGTATTACTGTAAAATAATATTGAGCTATAGCGACACAAGTTTGTCGATTTGTGAAAAATTCTATAAATATTGTTTATGCTGCTTTATAATTACACCTCGCAGAAAGATCAAATAGTGCAACAATGTTATTACAATGTACAATAACAGTAACTCTCATTCTGTTTCCGATTCATCTGCTACTATTATCCGGGTATGGTAGTACCTCGAAATATTATTGCACAATGTTATTACAAATTACACACGATAACAACAATTTCTTCCAACCACCTCAGTCACAGCTTCTCTCGATACCATCGCTATTTCCCTCCCTCTCGATGTTTATCGCTACCACTGTCTCTATCCTCCCGAACCTCTATCGCTACAAGTCTCCACCCCCTCTGATCTCTATCGCAACCCCTATCTCTATCTCCCTCGATCTCTCCCGTCTCTGTATCCACCCCTATCTCGATCTTTCTCGAACTCCCCCGTCTCTATATCTACCCCCGTCTCTACCTCCCTCATCCTCCACCATCTCCACCAAGCCTCTCACTCCACCTCTATCTCCATTTCCACCCTATTACCACCCCCTCCAAGCTCGACCACCGTCCACAACCCCCGTCGTACTTCCAGAAATGCATTTAAACGTCCGACTCTTCGTGGCCCCCGTCAAACTGCATTTCCTTCTTGCACGCTGCATCGCATCGCCAGAAATTCCTTCCCCTGTCACTCGACGTCCTCGAAAAATCACCCCCGACTCACACACCCCTAAGAGCATCTTCACGGGCTTGGCTTTTTTGAAATTCAGCTTACTTGAACTTCCTTACGCTTCGATAGACGGATATTGCGAACACGACACACAACTTGCCGAGCTTCTTCACCCCTTCCACCCACCTACACCCCTTTCATCCCTCTGTACGGCGCACGATGTGAGATAAATTGATACAGTGAATGTGAACGTTGCCCTCCGATGGAAAATCGAGCACAAAGCTCCGGTATGGGCTTTATTTATGCTTCTTTACGATATTCGATTTTGGAAGGTCAGGTTTTATACTCGAGGGGTTGCTCGGTGGGAATGGGGGGTGAAAGGGGAGGGATTATTGTGGAGGAGGAATAAATTAAGAATGGTATAACGGGGGGGTTTTATGGTTATGGAAAGATTGTGAATCGGTCGATTTTGAAGATTTTGAATGAAAAATGTAAGGCGGAGGGATTTTGATGGAAAAAGTTTCATGTTCAAAATAATGAAACTGGCAAAATATCGCCGCTATTGAACAAATCAAAGACCCTGGAGCCAGAAACATGCGTGGATTATTAAAATATATCCCATTTAAAACAGACCTACTTTCAAAAGTACGAAAACAAAGGAAACTATGTATAATAACAATTGTACTATCGAAATCCGCTGTAATTGGGTTGCTTTTCAATTCGGGAGAACAGTCTACAATTCACTGAAATTTCTGCCAGCACCTATGGGTTTTTGGCGAAATTTAAAGCATCCAGGTTAACGTGGAAATATCGGGGTTCCGAAATCCGTGTCTGTTTTCATCGGAGAGCCAACTTTCCTCAACAATATACCGCCATGGGTTTCTGTGCATTTCAGAGTTTATTTCCAGAGGCTCAACTACGGCCTATAACACGATAACAGTATGTTTGGAAAAATCATTTCACTGGGGAAATTTCTCACAGATACTTCGAGCGAATGTAGCTTACCGGTAACCATAAGACTCTCATCCCGTATCGTTCCGCAGTAATCCACCGTTCGCAGATTTATTTCGTTCAATAAAAGCGTTTACAAGCTCAAGTTTACCGCCGAATTTATACCTCACTTTATTGCCTCCTGGTATTTTTCTTATAGACTTTTAAATAAAACATGAAGTTACTTAAAGATCGGAAGAAAACTTACGATCATTTTCTGGTTGCAATTTGATTCTTTCGTTTTTTTTGTTTTACGCTTCTTTTTTACGTGTTTTATACTTTTGTGGTTTAACTGCTGTGGCCATTTAGTTTAGGAGCACTGTTTTAGGTGATGTCCTAACTATTGAATCAATGATATATTAAATAATATATTAGGAAAAATTTCTTAGAGCTGATGAGGAGGATTTGAACTGAGGCCCACTATTTGCGCGGTTGAACCTTGACCTCCTTACTCACTATGAGAGCTACTTCGTCTAGAATCTACTGTTTTAGGTGATTTCTGAACTATCGAGTCAATTATATGTTAAATAATAAATTAGGAAAATTTTTTAGAGCTGAGGGAGCAGGATTTGAACTGGGGCCCACTATTTACAAGATTGAACCTTGACCTCCTTAGTCACTATAACAGCTACTTCGCCTAGAACCTACTGTTTTAAGTGATTTCCCGACTTTCGACTCAGTGATATGTTAAATAATAAATTAGGAAAAATTTCTTAGAGCTGAGGGAGGTGGATTTGAACTGAGGCCCACTATTTGCGAGGTTGAGCCTTGACCTCCTTACTCACCACAACAGCTGTGGCTATTTCGCCTAGAATCAGCAGTATTAGGTGATTTCTGAACTATTGAATCAGTGATATATTAAATAATAAATTAGGAAAAATTTCTTAGAGCTGACGGAAGAGGATTTGAACTGAGGCCCACTATTTGCGAGGTTGAGCCTTGACCTCCTTATTCACTACAACAGCTACTTCGCCAAGAATCTACTCTTTTAGGTGATTTCTGAACTACAGAATCAGTGATATGTTAAATAATAAATTAGAACAAACTTCCCGGATATTGCGAGGCAAGATCTGTACCTCCTTACCTACACCCAATTACCCTCGACTGAAAATTTCAACAAAAGATAAACTCCAACCCCGTACTTCATTCCATCTGAAAACAACAGTTTAACCTTCATTTTCCCACGGCTATCAAGAATTATTCCACCAAGCTATCGCTCGTAATTTCACGCAAGAGCGAAACAAAGACAGCGAAGGAGAAGTCAAAGAGAGAAAGGCTCAAAGAAGAAAAGAGAGAAGGAGATGACGGAAAGCTCTAGCTCGCCGGTGCAAATGCAATTACAATGCCACCCCGAGGGGAAAACGAGAGGAATGAAACTGCACAGGAAGCGACGCGTAAACAGCAAAGTTATTGATTGCGAAAAATCACTCCTGACCAAACAGCAGAGAACACCGGCCGGAATACCAAGTCTGATTGGATGCCCGATCTACCATACGGCCGAATGACTTCGATGATCGCGCCATGCTCGCCTCCGCGGTGCGATTCGACGATCATTAAATCCAGTTGAATCGTGGCGAGCTCAGGTGAGAATTTGACAATGGCTCGGCTACAATTTCGGTAACGACGCGTCAACTTGTCGTCGTTATTAACGCAGCCGGCACAAAGTGCCCGCGATTGCCGATGCATTATATTATCAATTAGATGGAATAACGTTTTCCGCGGACGGGAATTAATTTATGCGCCGGCCAGCCATGCAAATAAGTGGCGAATTAATGCACGCCCGTCGATCATTCGCATGAGGGGAGGAGGAGGCTTGCGAATTCGCGGTGTAAACACCAAACGTTGCGTTCTGCAACCACCCAAACCCCTGGCCGCTCCGCGCTCTCCACGCGGGGGGTGGTTTTTATTTGTAAACGATGGTCGGCGAATTTCATTTCGCTGGCCGATACCACTTTGTGTAATGTTGTTTTGCGCAATGCTCCAAGCCTTGACTTTTCGCGAAAATTGATGGAAAGCGAGGAACTGGCGGGAAAAATGGCCGTAATGCGTGGAGTGAGGCGGGGGTGGGCTGATCAATTTTGCTGATTTTGTTCTGTCATTTTTGGAACGATTTTAGTGAGAGATTTCTTGAATTGTTTGCTGACAAATTATTAGTTTGTCGAACTATATATGTGTTTTACAGAGTACTAAAAAGTGATTACTCTTGGGCGGATTAAATAAATTTCAAATTATTCACACTGGTAGACGACTTTCATCGGCAATAAAATTATTTTTATTATGTTAATATCACGTTACATTATACGATGTATCCAGAATCACTGTTCAATTTTCATTTTATCAATTTAATTCCGAATTATTGTGGAGATAGTAACAATAGAAATTGAAAGGCAAGGGGTCAATCACCTTAACACTAGAACTACCGGCGTTAAATCTAGTATATTTAAATAAATTAAATACGTACTTTGAAACCACGTCAATTAAGAGATAGAAATGCTGATCGATTCGGTGATTTAGGTTTTTTCAGGTGGACGTAGAATATTTATTCTATGACTCCCCTACGAACTTGGAGAATTTTTGGAAAAAATTGTGTACTAGTCATTTTGACTGGTTTGGTAGTTCTAGTGTTAACGATCATCTTCGTAGTCAATTATCAACCCTGCGTTCTCCAAAATTCAATTACACTCAACCCAAATAATTCATAACTTGATTCACCAATCAATTGATGAATTATTCATCAATAATTCATAATATAATTCATCACTGATAAAAAAAATAATCCCACCTTAAATATTATTCATAAATCACGATACAGAAATGAACTTTTGTAATGCCACTTTCCATCGTGCATTTCGCCCAACAAAATGTCCAACAAATCGCGTGCCAGTTAACTTGTCGATAATAAAAAAAAAAAATATCCCACGCAGTCCGTCGAATTTCGACTTCTTTCGGGCGATTGAAAATCACGGGAAACAAAGCCGCGTGTCCGGGCGTTTTCCAGGGGAATATGCTCGTGGGAAACGACAGCATTATATTCGCGGGTAGTTAACTAAAATGGAAATACCACCGGCGGGGTTAGCAAAGTAATACAATCGCGGGAAATTCGATTTGTCCCGGTAATGAAAACGTCGGATTCACGGTGCCCTCAGTGCCGCGCATAAACTTCGCCGTGGTCGCCGATTTCCCAATTTAACGAAAGTATCGAACTCCCGACGTTGCTTCGTTAAACAGTAGGTCAATTTCGCGTGCAGGGGACACTTTGCGCGAGTTTACGAGACGGCGGGATATTTGAATGGGCGCTCGAAACACGGCAATTACAGGGCGCGCAAGATCTCTCGGACGTTTGCTTTTAAGTGTTCGTTTTTTATTGGAAGGTGCACTTTTTTTATTGTGAATGTGTCAACTGGTGTTGGATCTATTGGAAATTTCGGTTGAGAGACATATCCGACGAAACGGGGATTCGTAGAGTTTAATTTTGTAACGTTAGGAATTTTTTAATCCTTTGCACTCAGTCATTTTTACTATGAGCTATCAGTTACTCCAAAACTATTTACAATTGGGCGAGTGCACATCTGTGGAATATTGAAAATCTTACTTTGCCATTAAAAAGAAGGGTGTACATTTTAAAATTATGTTTTATATTATAAATAAATATAAAAACACACGGGATTTACTTGACAACAGGGTTATTTATCAACTTCTATTACAATGTCACCGTTGAGGCGACAACGGAGTGCAAAGTGTTAATTGTTTTAACACTGGGGGTAATTCGTTTTGTTAATGTGAATTTGTAACGTTTTCATGGCAGCGTACAAATAAAAAGCAACGGTGCAAACGTCAATTCTTAATATGGATGTTTTAATTTAATTGGTTAAGGAGTTCATTCTAATTTTTAAATGCGCATTGAAATTTGAGATTGTTTGCGATATATCGTAAATGGAAACGCTTGGGTTTTGCTTCCTGCAGCGGATATCAAAATAAATTGGAAATTTTTGTTCTCTGCTAAAAGAAAAATTAGCAGTTTGTAGGACAGCGTGAATTGAAAAATCCACAGTAGAGCAAGGTTCATTTTCGTTGGCAAATTTCGCAAATAGAACGGTATCAAATTACATTACAGCCTGATTGAATGAAATCTCTCGCTAATGACGTTTCGCGAATGCGATATTTCAATGCGTGCCTTTATACGCACAAATCCGTAGCACTTGTAGCAGCCACCTGAAGAAATATGCCGTTCCGGAAGCCTGATTTCGCAAAAAACCCAAGTGTCTAAATAAAAATATTAAAAATCACGTTATACATCATACAAAAAAAAACAGAGTTACTAATGACGTTCCTTTGACTTGATTTTTACGAGGGTTCACCCTCGGAATTATACGCTCCACAAATTCGACTCGTTTGTACGATATTATAAAACTCTTTAAAAAAACGCCGTTCCATGTGCTTGGAACCGCAGGAAAATTTTAAAATAAGATATTAAAAAAATAGAAAACAGCCGATCCGAAGGAACAATTCAAAGGAGGCAACCTCTCTTTGATCGCGAAGATTTTCCCCGAGACGTCCGCCCGAAACGAGACGCGATTAAATTAGCAAAGACGGGAAATATGAGGGAGAAAACCGTCTGTGGGACTCCCCATGCACGCTAATCTCCAGTTATGTTCGGTTTACGTTCTAAACCAATATATTTCATTAACGATTCCGAAGACTCGACAGTTTGCGCGTGAAAGCCGATTTATACGCGCTGAAACGTTGCGCGCTGTTGCGCGAAAAGCCGATTAATAGACTTGCGGATGAACGTGTTGCCGATGGAAAGACTTGTGCAACGGGGGAAGAAATAAAGAAGTGGCCGAGGTGTGTTGAACGTGTGCCTTCAAACGCGACGTTAAGTTTTAAATAGCTCGTTAAAAGGTATGTAAATCTCGGTGGAAATTAATCGGATGTATTTAACGGGAATCTGTGCGAAGAATTACTGCCGACTGAAATATGTGTGAAAATTTCGTCAGGAAATTTTATCGATGAGAACTGCGCGGTACCAAAGGGACCAATTCGGTTTTGTAGCAGTGTTCTGGTAAATTTAGGTTATTTTATTTTATAGACTATATAGATATTAGTATTTTATAGATATTATGGTAGTATTTAACTTTTTTTTAAATTAGAGTCATTCGTTTTATGGTATAATTGCAGCCTGGAGATGCAGCGTCATTCGAAGCCCTAAGAACTTGGAGTTTCATGGCTGTTAGTTCAGAAAGAAAGTTCGAAACGATGACCATCTGCGACAATGTAGAGCTGCAGCCTCCTGACAATTGGCCTGTCAGTCGTACTTCTAATCGTGTCAGAAGTTATTCATGCGCAAGCTGTGAATGGAATTGTAATGACCTTGTATTATAGGTCGTTGAACTCGGAAGCTGATATCGCGTGAGAAAAACAAATCGATCCGTTCCATCACGCTCGTTGGCTTGCATGAACGTGAAGGAAGCAAAACACGGTAATAGACTATAAAAAGATGTCGTTGGATAATTCATTTAGCGATATCCGTACCTATGATCAATCTCTATTTCTTCCTTCATTTTGCAAACAGTGTTCGTTATATATTTCATTACAAAACCCGTTAATCTAAAAAGATTAATGGGATTCTGCCCTATAAAAATATTTTCACGCTATCAGTCTTATTTTAAAATGCACAATATAGTGGAATTTTTATTTTAAATTTTTATTTTCAAAACTTAACGTCCAACTGTGGCATATTTGGCGACAAAAGAAACCACAGGGCAACGGGTTAACTTTAACAGGTACTTCTTCCAAGTCTATAAACTCCGAAGGACCCTTAAACTCCAAAAATACTACTTTCCCGCATCCACTCCATCCCCCTACCCCAATCGCAACCCCGCGCCGCAAAAACGAAGCGTACACACGATAACACGGGCAATAAATACGAATTCCTTCGTTCTACAAGCACCCAACACGCCGGCTGTATCGAGCGAAGCTGCAAAAAAAAGGAAGAAATATCGAATTTACATGTCCCGTGAATATCGAGAGGACGGAGAACATCCCCCGGCGGAAAGTTGGAAAGGTTCGCGCACCCCTCGCGCTGACATAGCTACAGGAAAGCTACCACCGTACGCGGGGGTAGTTTTCCGCGAAAGGATACGGAGCAATTCACTTTCCATGGCAGCGTCAGCGGGGATGGTAGGTAACAAAATACGGGAGACCGCGTCAAGTTTTGTTACTATTCGCGATCGGAGGGGTAGCTTTGCCCGGAGGGGTCGATCAGAGAGGGGTGAAGGACGAAGGAAGGAGGAAACGGGTAGATATAGACGGGGGAACTTTCTGCAGACTTTCGACTTGGCAACGGCAACGACGAGGAACCTTCAATTTTAATGAACCGAGCACGAAAGTACAGATAGAAAGAGGGTGCTTTCGGCCGAAGGAAAGTTTTAGCCGGAGCTTCCTTGCCCTCTGTCTCTTTTTCTCATTCTTCCAATCTCTCTCTCTCTCCCTCTCTCTCTCTATCGGGCTATCTGTATGTCTCTTTTTCTCTCTGTTTATCCGTTTCTCTATCTATCTATCCGATTTTCTCTAACTCCCTTTCTCTTCCTCTCATTGAAATCCTACCGGAGCGAATTTTAGCTCTACTCTGAATATTGGAGGCGAAGTTTTCTACGGATATATACGGGCTGTAGACGCAAGGAGGAACGAGAATAATGCATCGGAACTATTGAGGCGCTTTTATTAGTTTTCCGCCGTTCTGTCTGACACTAAGAGGTACTGCTTAAGTATTGATATCGTTGGTGTCGATGCGCGATGTTTCCGGGTGACGTACGTAAAGCGGATAAATAGTGTATGATGCATTCGATTCCAAGGGGATTGCGATGTTTCTTCGACTACTTAGGAAGTACTTTAGTTTATCGAATGGTTTTTTCATTCGAAACGGTAGAGGAGAAACTTGGTTCTTTGTGATTACATCCAATTTTGACTTTAAGATTTAACCCCTTGACCTACAATAACGAGTAACACTCTTCATACGGTAAATGGAGTAGGAAATTTTGAAGTTAACGAAAAATTATTAAATTGAAAATATCAGTGAATTACGAGACAGTCGTATTATTTCTATATTATTAACCATTTGAGTGCGGAAGAATTTTCTTGTATATATGCTAAAAGTGCGGAATAAAATGTGTAGTTATTTTTTTTGGAAAATAATAGAAATGGTTATAATTAAGTAACTCTGATTATTATATAAAAAGTAATTTTTACCAACAAAAATATTTTTTATTCTCACTTATTACAAGAGTATTTTGCTGCACAAGAGTATTTTGAATCTCGTTTATAATTTCTCCAATTTTTTAAAGTCCAACCAGCACATCCCTGTAATAATATGCGCGGGATAAAAAATGAAAGCCATTTCACGCTTTTTACGCCGAGATTGTAACAAAATACGACAACTCGCATTTTTGGGCTTCATTTAAAAGCAGACTTGACCGGTGTGCTTTTATCTGCGGAAAGCCGATACGCCGAAAATGGCGCGAAGGTACGAGGGGATTAAATTTAACATGCAAAGTAGAGGGCAACGGCGCATCGTTCCACGTACGTTTCTTATTTAACGGCGGCACACGGTCAAACGGGGTGTAAAATATTAATTATCAATTAATGCACGGAGTAATTTCGATCTCGCGGGAAGTCAGGAACGTTTCGAAAACGCGGCATTAACGATTTCCGAATCGTGCGCTTTAATTGCACGTCATCGTTGACAATGTGCGCAATGAAACTGAAATGCAATTACAGTAACTTTACAGGTAATATTAATTAATGTTTCATAATTATCAGACACTTTCGCGATACGACCTTTCGAATCTCGTTTTGTGAAATAAATCTCACCGACTACGATTTTCCGTCTTTCTCCTTGCGTTCGGTGAATTCGTTTTCTCTCTTCTCGTTTGAACTGCAGCTAGCTTTTTTCTCTCGTTGCAATTTGCGGCTATCGCTCTTCCTCACGCGCCGTTCCCTCTATTATCATTGTGAAATATATATACTTAGATAATAGTTCCGTTATGCCGTTCTGATTTTCTCTCCTTTCGTTTCTCTCCTGCCTTTGAATCAATCTCCCCCTCCTGTCACGCGGACTTTATCTCTTCCGTGCTATGTCTTCGGGCGTAGCTCTTTCCTTCTCCGTTTCATTCGCATTTACCTTTATATACATTTCTGGACCTTCCTCTTCTGCTCTATCTTGCGCCTTTCCTCTTTCCGTCTCTGTTTCGTACGTTTCACTCTTACCTTCACCTCGCTACCCTTTCGCAAACGTGCCTCTACGAGGACGTCTCCCTTTCCGTCTCTTGTTCTTCCGCGTTCGCTCCCACCTACACTTCCTTTCTTTCCTCTTCTTTTCTTCGGTGTACATTTGCATCTCGATGTTCCATCTTTCCTCGTTATTCTGAGTTGGCAACCGCCAACGCGCCTCTTCCTATTCCTCCTTCTCTTTTTCTCCTACATTTCGCTCTTTCTTCCACCTCTGCCGTCTTTCCATTTTCTTCCTTCAGTTCATTCATATCTATATCCTCTTTCCCTCTTCTTCTTCCTCCTCTACTGTCTTTCCATTTTCATCCCACAGTTCATTCATTCCTATATTTCCTTCCCCTCTTCTTCTTCCTCCTCCTCCTTCTTTTTTCCTCCTACATTTTGCTCTTCCTTCCTCCCCTACCGCCCTTCCATTTTCTTCCTCCAGTTCATTCATACCTATATACCTCTCTTTCCCTCTTCTCCTTCCTTCTCTTTTTCCTCCTACATTTTCCTCATGCCTGCATACTTTGCTTCCTTCCTCCTCTATCGCCATTTCCACCCTCCAATTCACTCATACCTACACCTCCTCCCCTCTTCATCTTCCTTAATTGCTCCTCTGCCTCTCTCCTCAGTACCTTCTCCTTTTTCCTCCATTTCCCAGTATTTGCCTACATCTCTTCCTTCCACCTCAACCTCCTTCCCTCCCTTTTCCTCCTTCGTTTCACTCACACCTCCTCCTTTCGTCCCAGCCACATCTCCGCATCTCTCCCCTGAACCTTCTCCTTCTCCCCCTCCGTTTCACTCACACCTAATTCTCTTCCTCTCTCCCTCTTCCCAACCACAGCTCCACATCTCTCCCCCATAGCATCCTCTTTTTCCTCCTCCATTTCACAGCACCTACTTCTCTTCCTCACACCTCAGCCTTTCCCTCCTTCGTTTCACTCGCACCCACTTCTCTTCCTTCCTCAATCACACCATCTCCCTCTCACCTCCACTTTCCCTTTTTCTTCCTCCCCATCGCTCGCACCTATACCTTTCCCTCTTTTTTCGCCTCTTCCCTCCACCTCTCGACCACCGTACTCGTCCCTTTTTTTCCCCTCTCCCCTCCACTTTCATGCACGATTATCCGTAGGCTTCGCTATCGGCTTTAATTAACACGCTCGCATTATATTCACTCTGTCGTGAATGGTTGAGACAAAGGACAGTGGCTCTTTGTTCATCTCATCGGCGAGGCTCTTTCACACGCTCGAGAGCCATAGGAAAGGAAAGGGCGTGTCCGCTCTCGCATAAGCGATCCCTTCAGAACCAGTTCCACTTGTTTGTAAACATGGAAGGACTTCTATTCGGATGAGGAATCTCGAGACCGCTTACTCACGTTTCATTCCTAACGTTTCGCGGGGAATTCGCTCTACCATTCTTACCGTAATCTCCTTATCTATCCTGTGGCTGTGCCTCGCCTTTTCAATGGGAAATTATTGCAAATGCTCCTTCCTGTCTATGGCTCCTCTCGCGTCGTTGTAAAATTGCTATAACGTTTCACATTTGCAGCTATCTATTTCATACTGCGGTACGATTCTTTCTTTAAATTTTATCCAATGAATTGATTTTTAACTTTATCTAATCGGGACTTGCATTTCAAAAGTATGAAATTCTGTCAGATATTTGTAGTTATCTGTGCCATGTTGAAGTACGTTTTTCTATTTAAATTTTGTCCGATGATTTTTAATTTTATCTAATCGAGATTTGCATTTTAGAAGTATGAGATTCAATCAGAAACTTGTAGTTATCTGTCACATGTTGAAGTACGTTTTTCTATTTAAATTTTATCTGATGATTTTTATTTTATCTAATCGGGAGTTGCATTTTAGAAGTATGAGATGAATCAGATATTTGTGGTTATTTCTGCTATGTTGAAGTACGTTTTTCTATTTAAATTTTGTCCGATGATTTTTAATTTTATTTAATCACGACTTGGGTTTTATAAGGATGAGGTTGTATTTGATTTTTGCTGTTGCCTATTTCATATTGAAGTATGTTTTTTCTATTTCAATTTTGTCGGACGAATCGATTTTTAACTTTATTTTTATCTCTCAGCACAATTTTGCAATTTAATGGGTCACATCGAATCGTAGTACTTTAGCAACCGAATAATTTTAGCCCCATAAACTCTAAAGTGAATGGAGAGACCTTGATGCATAGAGCTCTTAGCGGGCAAATTTAATTTCCAAACGATTTCACCGCTAAACTTTTCAGCGCCCCCACGAATCTCCATCGAAAAACACGGACCTTCGTCAAAACTAAAACCCACGGCTGAATTCCATTGACCTTTAACATCATCGCGTTCCGCAGAAACAGAGTTTTCTAATAATTTTCATCTAACTTCCTTTCTATATATCGACATATTTCCGCCCCAACCCCGTAACTTATATCAAACAGTGCTATTTTCGCCATTAAATAGCAACTTTGCCACCATGAAACCTAAACCGAACGAAACCCCCTGATACTTCAAGTTCTCAACTATTAATTTCCAAACACTTTCACCGTCAAACTCTTCCCTCTCGCGGATCTCGGACTAAAAACCTCCCCCGTGAAAACTGAAACCCAAACTTGATTTCCATAGACCTTCACCACCATAATACCGTACCCAAAGGCCGGACTTAGGCGGCGTTACTTCTTCAACTTCCTTCTCTGCAAGGGCGCGCCAGGAGAACCGTGGAAACACAAAGACTGTCCATTTGCCATCTGATAATAATTGGAAAAGTTATCGCGGAGATGAAGTTTTACCCCGCAACTAAGGTTCCCCGCCAACTATTCCTGTAATGCAAAATGGAGAAACTTTCGCATCGGGGAATAACTTCCGGTGCTTTTGAATGATATTACTTCTTTCCGCCGCAAATTCCCGACGAGTGCCTCCCGCGGTTTCTTCGCTGAATTTAAACACGCCCAGTGATTTGTCTAAGAGGAGGACTACTCTCGCTACTTACTTACCATGAACCGACGTTGAGGCATGCGAAAAAGGCGAAACGGGAAGTATTTGGGGATAAAGGTGATCGTTTAAGTTATTACCTGTTTGTACAAGACCTTCCCTTTGGCTTAAAATTGACAAATACTTCGGGAGGGATGAGAATGGTGAAAAAATATTTTACTCCGTTTTTCTGTAATTTCATCGTTGCTCCAGAAGGGAAACTGTTTCCATGGGAGACATACACATTTATATTTTAACTTGTAACAATTTTTTTTCTTCTCATTCATCTTATCGTCCTAAAAGTTTCTATTTCTTACCATTTTATTTGGTGCAAATATACATAAATACTCGAAATGAGTAAAATAGCATCAGTGGGGCACTGCAAAGAGTAGTTATATTTAATTTTATCAAAAGAATATTGAAAAATGTGAATTCTCTCGGTTAACTACCGACCCGTTAAGTTTTAAATACAGGGTGTTCAATAAAAATGTTTATATCTCAGGAAGGGTTGACATTACGACCTATGTTTACTAAAGCTTTTTTACTCAGTTCAGTGTATCCTATATACCATGTAAATATTGATTTTTTTTAGCACCCTGTGTATTAGCAAATTCATGAACATTGTCATTTAAAAGACATAAGAAATTTCATTGAATTCAGTAGATAAGATGATTACTAACTGCTAATAATACGACGGTCCATCATTGTAACATGCCTTGTTATTTCACAGTAAAAATAAATACTGTTCCTTACCAAAGCACCGCTCGGTCAACAATCCCTGCATACAAAATTTTAATAAAAAAATATACATGTAATTTATTTTGGCTCCCAGATTCGCAAGAAAATAATGTGGGTACGCATAAACATTTTTTAGCAAAATATACAATTCTGAAATTCCGAGCGAGTGTGTTTCAAGAATTAGTAGTTTTGGCGATACAATTAGATTAAAACAGGATGAAAAGAGGTGAATAACGCGATGGAAAATTGGTTGAAAAATGAACGAAAGCAGCGGACATTGGCATCGAAGGGACAAAACGGATGTTCGATTACGGGGATCGTAATGAGAGACGTTTAAGCGCTCGTCGAGAAGGAAAGGGGTCGGATATCAAATCATCGGGGAACGCACGAAATGCGCCGGGAATGCGGTTTCACCGATGCTAAAAGAATCAGCCATCGGACGAACGCGGCAGAGGCGACCGAAAAACTCGTTTCCTATTTTCATCGATCGAAAGCAAATGAGAGGCTGGGATAACTAGGGAAAGGAGAAACGGAAAGAGCGATAAAGCGAGGGAAGAGGAGGAAACTGAGAACGAGCTTGCGGCAGAGAGCGGAAGGGGAGAATAACGGAGGGTCAGAGCGAGAGGAAGAGTTTGGCAGAGGTGCAAAATACAAGAGAAAAAGAGAGAGAGAGAGAGCGATACCAGGATAAAAATAACGACTGAAAATAACGGCAGCCTGAGCGACAGAAATCAAAGGAAATAGAACTTGTGTTGCTAATAAAAATAGAAATAAAGATAGAAGTATAGATAACAAGAGGAGCCGAGATCAACAAACGTAAAAATAGTAATGTCAATAGAAATCAAAAGGTACACGAGTGAACGATAAATACGTTAAAAGGCAGGACCAACGATACAGAAAAAGATAAACAGTATCAGCAACATAAAAGCAAACAAATGGACGCGAGAACGAACGTAGGAAAATGCAGTTTTTATTTGCAAATTTATATAGATGAAAACAAAGATACACGCGGAGAAAAAGACACGGAGAGGCATCCATAAATAAATCGGAAGCGAACGAGGAAAAAGTGACGTTGAAATTTTCAGCAATATCTCGCGGTGCGCGAAACCTCGAGCGGAATGACACGCCGTAATGACGAAGCCCGAAAACCTCGAATTTTTTTTTTCACCGCCGATCGCAATTCAGATCGAACTATTCGAACGGAAGGCGAGAGCCTCTCTCTCTCTCTCTGTCGCGGATGTCAAGAATTCATTTTTGCTCAATTTTCAACGCTCGTCGCTGTTGATTTAACCGGAGCGCGCATCGGTGGATTTATTCGCAAACTTTTATGGAACACCGTCGACCCGAACAGCCCTGTCTAATATTTCACCAGCAATATTCTGTAATTTTGCAGCACGCTTTTACGGGGAAGAACGCAGCCCGGACAAAGGGGGAGGATCAAAGGGATTCTTACGGCGAAATTGAGAATGAAATGTGATTAACGTTTCCTATAATCTCCAATTAGTTGCACTACTCCAAAACGATTAAAAGATCGGTGTCTCCGGCTTTTCCAGCGGTGAACAAAGTTTGCGTGAAAACTTGAACAAATTGTGTTCACGCCTTTGAATGTGACAGCGAACACCAATTAACACCTGCTGAGGAAATCGAATTTTTGTTTTCGTGTTTTTTTTTTGGCTTTGACTGATAATTTTGATTAGGGTCTACTAATTTGGTGACTTCCGAACCGATTTGGTAAATAATTATTTAGGTAGAATCTGTGGGATATAATGGATATCAAAGTTCAGAGTGTTACTAATTAATACGCCTGTCAAAATTCTGATTTTCATTATCAGTTGCTGATAGTTTTCTTTATTTCGACTTTAACTGCTCCGGTCATTTCGCCTAGGAGACAGAGAAAGAGTTCCAAACCACCAAACTTACGACATATTAAAGAATAACCGAATTTGCAGAGTTCTCAATAACAGATTTCCGAATAATTTTATCACCGCTCCAAATCTCTTTAAAGAATCCCTGTCGAAATCTAGAACATCAACAATTTTGTTTAAAAATTTATTAAACTACTGACCACAACTCGTCTTAAAAGTAGCACAAGGAAAGTACCAATCGATCAAAGAAGATAAAATTTCAAAAAGTCAAAGAGTCACAAATTTTCACCATCGTCAAAATTCATGCAGAAAACACGCCTTAAATCTCTATTTATAATCGAACGAAAAGGGTGAAAAACCGACGCATAGGGAGTTGCGAAAAAAAGAAGAAGAGAAAAAGGGAAAAAGAAGAAAAAAAAAATGGCAAAAAGCGTGGTATGGGAAACGCGGCATGGAAATTTCGCTCGGACAACCGGTGCTCTTCGGAGTGAAATGTCACATAGGAACGACGATCCGCAACGCTTGTTCCCTTCGGTCCGATTCGCCATTTGTGCCGATTCCATTGCGAGACCGGCCATACGGACGAACACAATGTAAGAGCACTTTTCGTGCTAACGAATGTTAGCGCCTGTTTGTTCTCCTCTCATCTGGATTCGTATTTTCGTTTCCTTTCTTTCCGCGATTCGCTGCGATTCGATCGCGATCGGAAACTATGGTTAGGTGCTTCCTTTTTTCTCTTTTTTTTTTGTGTCCTTTGACTTCAACTTCTACGGTCATTTTATCTTCGACCTGTTGTTTCAGATAGCAAATACGTAATGAGAAACTGACTTTCAATTTTATTTGTCGCAACTGATTTTGCGTTATTGAGAAATAGATTTTGAAGAATTTTTTTATTTCTTCAATCGATAGAAATTTGTGGATTTTTTGGGGAATTCTGTTATCAATTATTTTGAGTAACTTTGTAATTAACATCTCTGTCTTTTATAGGACTCGATTCAGTATAATGGCACGTTGCAAAAAAGAAATTCTGCGGTCTGAAATCTCTCGTATATCGCGTTCATACGATGTTGAATAATCTACGAGCGAAACTCCAAACAAATAGTAACAGCAGTTGTGTTTGTAATAATAACATACACCATAATAACGTAATAATAAAGGCAAGATAGGGCAAGTAGAGTATAACTGTGGGAATTGCATTATTTACCATATTAAATGCCCGAATAACAAACCCGGAGTAATAAGTAAAAGTCAACATCCTCTAAGTTTCACTTTAATACGACGTGTACAATTCGTAAACAAGCCACGCTCGTCAAATAAAGAGGCGTGCAAATTCCTCCAAAATCCTTCCACGATGCAACTTTGCAGCCGAAATTGTGTCGAATAATTCACCGGAAGATAATCCGTGTAGTATATTAATGACAATTAAATTCGAGTGGCAGAACACGAGGAACTCCCAAGGAGAATTCGAACATGTTAATAAGAAGTGACAATGCTCATATTTCATGGAGCATTTAAAAAAAAATAGATAGATATTTTAACAGAAGAAATTTGTTAATAGTACTTTTCTGAAAGATTCTGTGCAGAGAACTCGAACACAATAAGAAGTGACGATTTTAATATGTTATGGAGCATTTAAAAAAAAATTGGATAGATATTTTAACAGAAGAAATTTGTTAATAGCATTTTTCTGAAAGATTCTTTGCAACTTTGAAAAGAACACTGGTCTAAATAGGTGCTAAATTAATATTTATTAAAAACGTGTCAACTGGATGGTCTTGTAATTTTGTGCTTTACAACACATTACTTCCCATTTGACTACTTATTTCTGAAACAAATCACAGGACCACCGCCATGTTTTTAATTTAATTTTAATTTATTGTTGTTGTTTACGGGTAAAAATAACTCTTCAATACACATATTAACATAGGTACAAGCAGAAGTACAATATAGCAGACATCAATAATCAAATGTAGGAGACAAAACCTTGGAGATACTTTTCTTAAATGATACTTCGGAGGTAAAAAAGTCCACACATTTACAAAATTTGTTCGAACTCATGATCACTCTATTTATGCAGTTAAATTTGCCGTACGTAGTCCGATGTTATAACGATATTAATTAAATTACTAATTTACTAAAATCATGCGCAGTAATTTCACAAACCGAGCCAAAGAAAACAATTTCCCATCCGATTACCTTCCACTTTGTTCTCCAAAAGTAAGCTTCCCCGATCAGTTACTCTCAATGCTTCTCAATTTTCACTTTTTCATTCCATTACATAATTTCAACGCAATCGACCGTCTCGCGGCGATTAAACGCGCAGAATGAATACCAGAAATTCGCAAGCGCAACCAAAGCAAAAATAATTCCACAAAGCTGAAATGAAAGCTGCGTTCTACTCGCTTCGCGAAACAGCTCTCTCCCATAAAATTGCATGAACCTCACGACGAATTAACTCGACACGTGCTCTTAGCGGGTTAATCGCATCGAATCGAGGCCCAGCGGAGTGCAAACGAGTATCTACGATCGTGGCTCTCGCTCGCAAATTTTTTCAAGCCGCGCGATAAGGCAGAAAGCAATTACAACGCGGTCCCTGTAAATCTCATTGTTCGTTGGAACATTTTTCACCGTTTCACCTTTCTCCTTCCTCTTTCTTTCCACTCTTTTTTTTCCGTTAACGTTTAACTCGCACTCGCTGGCGCCACATTACGAGCACAAAAGCTCGAAAGCTCGCCGCTCCTGTATCCTTCCATTCGCGGCTTTCGTATAACGCGTAAGGATCATCTTTATATCGCCACTTTTATATCGCTATACGGGAGAAAACGTCAGCCCCGTGTATCGTCGGTGCGAGCGATATTCTATGCGAAATTCATACGTTCCACTTTCGCGGAAAAGGAAGAAGGGCCAACCCCCTGTGAAACTCTTGTCGAACAACAAATTCCACCGTGCGCTTACCACCTATAACGTCAACTTCACCCTCTTCGTCTTATCGATTCGAGCGCCGTGACTCGCGAGAAGATCGCCGAGAAGGGGGTGAAAAATGTATTTTTTTTGGGGCGAGGGTATTTTCAGGGATTTGGAATGTATTTGAATTTCATGCTGTTAATGCGACGAGGACGGTTGTTTTGAAAATTGTGATGGATTAATTCTTTGCCGTACAATAACGAGTAACACTCGTGATGCGATAAATGGGGTAGTCCATTTGAAAGTGTGTCCGGAAATTATTCAATTAAAAATATCAGTGGGTCAGGATAAACTAAAATTAATTCTATGTCATAATCTTCTATGTATAATCATTTTTTGATTAATTAAAGCTACTCTCTTCATATTGATTCAAATTGACCTGGCTGGCGCAAAATAAAGAAATACTGCAATTTTTTTCAAAATTGTAAACGATTTCTTCAGATTTCTGGCGATTGCGTGGCTAAACTAAATTAACCAGGTATTACAAATTTTAAAATGACATTTTCTGGTGTTTTTAATGATATAACAAAGATTATTAGGAACTAAAGACTAGAGAAAATTGTTGTTTATAACCCGGACGTACGTCTCTGTTAATACATATCCCGGGCCGCCTCCGACTTTCATAAAAGGTTTAAATTAGAAAATAAATTCGATCCAACGACGCAATCTTCTTGTAAATAACGCAACGCCACTTTTCTCAATTTTCACCTCAACAGCTCTGAAACTGTTCCCTACACCTTCGCGTTCGCCATGCTTCTGTCGTTGAGGCACGTTCATTCACGTTACCCGGCAACGATACCTTAAAAATCAACGCGAGAGACGTAACTTTCATTACCGCCCTCATAAAACCTACTATTACAATTTTGCATTTTTTCTCGCTCATTTCCTAACGAAGGAATTGTAAACTCACAACTATAACGTTCGGAAATGAAAATTTGCGTCAGAAATAACACTGCGAAGTGCGATATTAAAATTCAGAGCGCCTCGAAAGAATTTTTGCCCAGTTTAAATAATTACAAAATTAATATCGATCAGAAAATTTCCAAAAATCCCCAGTTTCGTTTAGAAAATTTCCAAAAATTTCCAATTTTAATACTTAATCTGACTAAACCTTCCACTTCAAATTAATTATCTCCGAAAGGCTGAAAGTTAACTGAATCACTTTGCATTCTACACTTTTTCCTTCAACTTTTTATCATCCACAACTCTAAATAATGACAAAATTAATATCGATCAGAATACCGCTCATTTAGAAAAATTCCAAACATCTCCAATTTCAATACTTAATCCGACTAAACCCCCACTTCAAATTAATTATCCCCGAAAGTCTAAAAATTAAGTTAATCACCCTGCATTCTATACTTTTCCCTTCAACTTTTTATCATCCACCATCACTGCCACATCACAAACCAACAAAACCGAAGATTCTCTCCATAAGTGCTCCTTAATTTCAGTAGCACCTCTACTTAAAAGGGTACCTACCCCGAATGACTTAAAGTCGTAAAAACCTCCGAGTCCGATGAAGCCGAGGGACTTTCATTCTCGGATCCCTCCTAAAGTAGAAGCATCGAATCGAGCAGGACGTAAATATATGAGAGAAAAGGTAGGAAGAAAGCGGTACGGGGGAGGGCACCCTCTTTTTATTTTTTTTTACAACGTGTCCCACAAATTTCGGTTTGCCCCTCGAATCGGGATTGACGTGGCGCGGCCACGGGGTCCTCGGCTCCCTTCATTCTGATTCGCCGTTTCACGCTGATCCTGATACGAATTGAGCTATCTGACCCGACACAATGTAAGAGTCCTTCTCGTGCGAACGACCTCCGGATTTATCGTTCGCCGGGTGACGTAGGTACCGGCGGTTGGTCTCGTTTCCGAAAGTACGATAGATGGATATCCTCTTTTATATTTTCGTGCTCCTACATTTGTCCGTTTCACGATTTCTCTTTGCTGTACTTCTGCCACCCCCTGCGACACCGCCCAACCCCCTTCGTGTGCGGCCGTGCTCTCTTTCATCCGATTTTTACGAGTCGAGAGTGGAGGAGAGACTGAGGGCTTGGATGAAAGATGAAGAGAGAGGTGGAACGAGGAACAAAGAGGTAGGAGAAGCTTGAACGGTGAATTTGTCAGGGTAGAGTAACGTGGAAGTTTTCTATTGTCGATGGCTTTGGAATTTTGCGGCGTAGATCTGCGAGGTGTTCAACTTCTGGTGGTTTTAAGGATACGCTGTTTAAGGGGTGGGTAAGTGGAAGGTGGGGTTGATGATGAAACAGAGGTATTGCAAATTAGAGGGGTTTTGGAAGAATTGAAATGGGGATGATGAGGAAGAAATTAGAAAATTATTATGTTAGGGGATGATATCTCCAAGGGGGCTATGGTGGGTTAGAAGGTAAGGGCGCACGTTCGTAAGCTGTAGGCTTGAATTTTAATTCACCGTCACTTCTGGAAAGTTTTTTTTTAAAATTATTGTTTAATATTTCATGTCCTTTGTGGTTCGGAGCCCACTTAACCCTTTCGAGACCAACGGGTAAATATATCCCAAACTAATGTTTATTTAAACTGCTGGGGTATATAATCCCAATATAAAAGGTGGTGGGATAATTTCCACTACCAAATTTCTAAATCTTGATAATTTTCAACAGCAACATATAATTATCCTGTTCAACAAGCTTATCTTACATCCAAAATATTAATAAAAACTTATTGCACCCTATTTCAAATAAAATAAGAAAGTGCGTCTCGAAAGGGTTAAAGCAGTAGCTCCTTAGCAAAATAACTATAGCAAAATTAAAACCAAAAAGTATGAAACAAATTATTATTGGAGGAATGCAAAAAGTACATCTTTCCTCTGTCAAAGTTTTCTAAATAATTATTTGATATATCATGACCTTGGAAGTTCAGAACCCCCCTAAAACAGTTGCCCTTATGTGAAACGATCATCCCAATTAGAGGGCTATGCTGGGTAAAGCGGGAAAGGAAATCGAATTTCCAATCAGTGGGTTCGATTTCAAACCTCGAATTACCTTTGGAAAAATTTTACAAAATTATTATTTAATATATCAAGGCCTCTGTGGTTCTTCCCCTGTAGGTCCTAGACGAAATGCTGACAAGATTCTACCGAGTGATTCTAATATCAGAGTAAAATAGGGCATTCCTGTAACTTCCTCCCGCATTCACATCCATCATAAAATTCCACTCCCAAAGAATCCCGCTTCGACTTAAGGGTTAAACCGAGCTCCCTCTTACGCAATATCGACCGCCACGAATCTCCAGCGACTAGTCCTGAATTATTACTCGATCCGACTTTATTCTCCGCGTCATTTTTACAACATAGCGACGATATCGGTATCGAAACTCGGTCATCTGAGATACTCCCGAGCCATCAAAATGACCGCAGCTCTTTCCAACTCCTACATCGAATCATTTCTCATTGAGAAAAAAAAAATCCCTCCTCCATGAAAACGCGAAAGCCGAAAATCGCTGGAGACTGATCGTCCCTATATCGACGACATTTACAATCTCGCATAAAACTTTCAATTTAATCCGAGAAAAACGGCATAACTCTCCGGCCGGAGGCAATATTTGGAAAAAGTAGGACGGATATTCGAACGACGACGGTGGATCTCCATTCTCCATTTAAGTTGGAAGATCCGAGCGATCCGCCCGACGGGGAACGACGTGAATTTTCTCGGTAAGAACACGCAGTCGAATTTATCGTCCAACCAATGACGTAGCTGGGTACGTACGAACGTACATACATACTCGGAGGTCGTCCTCGGAAGTAGAATGGATGGACAAGCTCTTTCACGTTCCACCGGCATGGCGTCGCGACGCCGGCCGATAAGGGTGGTAAAGTAACTACCCTGTCTCTCGGTGAAACATCGTGAAATTATATATTACACGGTAGGAAACGTAATCCGCGATATTTCCCCGCTTCCAGCTCCTTCCTTTTGTATCGCGGTCACGTATTATGTTCGTTTCTTTCAATTTTCGTTGACGCTATCAAATAGCTCGCGCCATTGCATTATCTCTGCTCGCCGTTTCTACCGAAATCCACCGGAATGCTTGTCGGATGGAGAGCGAATGTTTTGCGAATGTTTATACGAAGCTTGAGACGATAGGAGCTGGTTTTAAGAGATCTCTTTTATCGGAGATTCGTTAATTGGATTTTTAATCCTTTGACTATGAAATGCGTATATATAGGCCCTCACAAGTCTATCGATATATACGAAAGGCGGAAATATTCGTCCTCTCTCTTTTCCAAGCACATATTTTAATCCGTTTTCGAAAAAAAAAATCAAATGTGAAAGTATGTAGTATGTAGTAAATATAAAATTCGTCGAGAAAGTAGATACGAATGCAAAGAATGTGATGTAGGTTAAGGTTTATTTATATCACACGGAAATTAAATATTAAATTGTTTCTACTATCCTTTCATTATCTTTATTCATTCATCATGTTCAAATTGTTTGTCGTTGTTATGTTAAAATGAATTTCTTCCTCATTATCAATTACGGAATTTTTCCTTTATATTTATTTACCCATTATTGTTGCAGGAATCAGCTAACTGAGTTAAGTAAATTAAAATAGCTTAAAAAGCTACATAAATAAAAAATGAATATTTTTAATTTATTTGCAATTATTATTCTGTAAATCCTAAAAATGGTATCAAATCTCCGGGTACCGTTTTGGCCACTGGACTGCGCAGAGCAGCGACCGACGTGCGCATAATGCGCCGTCCCGATTAATGGACTTCTCCGAGATCGCGCCGCAGTCAAAGGGTTAATAAGGTTGGTTGTTTATTGGGAATTTAGTGCGGGGATTTTTGTGTGATTTTTGTCAAGGATTATTGATCGATAGTCTATCGATCGGCTGTTGTAACTTATGAAGAAACGTGGTATATCGAAGAGAGATTGGAAAGATGGGGGAGAGTTTGATCATATTTTAAGTTTGAAGATAGAGAGCTTGGCAAGTAGATGTATATACCCTCGCCCTAGTTTGCCAAAACCAGATAGGTGCCGAAGGTGAATCGACTTCCAACAGAGCGAGTGTTAGCAGAATATTTTTCTACTATTACTTGCAAATTTTTAGCAAACTTCAAAAACATTAAAAATATTCGGCATATGGTAAAATAGCTGGATCTGCGACCGAGAATTTCTCGCGATTTCTGTCCAAAGGGTTGCACGATTCGGCAGGCTTATCCCATCGATAAATCCTGGGTTGATTCGGTAAGGGGAAATCGAAGGAGGGTAGTTTTGAAACGTTTTAACGCGAGACTGTTTTAAAGCGTGACAAGAGTTAAGTGCTGCGCTCGATAAATTTTTTCGAGCACTCTTTACCTTTCCTCTTTCCACGGCTTTGTACCCGCTCGCCACCTACCCTCTCCGTTACCTTTCAACCCTCTTCGAAGCTTGCAAGCCTTGGATCTACCCCTGAAAACTGCTACCGGATTTTCCGGCTCACCTGACGCATCTCCCCCCAGTTTTCCCCCTGCACCCTTTGTCTCGCCCGTTTTGGTATTCCGTCTCCCTCTGTGTTTAACCCTGGTCCTCTTTGACCATTTTCTCCGGTTTCGCACTTTTCCCCATTTGTTCGTCGTCGCCTTTGTCTTTTCCATTGTCGTCGTTCGCTTCTTCCAGTTCGCACTTTTATCTTGATATTTTTTCGCCATTTTCTTCAGCCTTGCTCTTTTCTCTCTTTCTTTCCTTGTCGATGTATATTTACCCTCTCATTCCCCTTCGTCGTCCTTCGTTCCTTCCAATTCGTTCACCTTTTCATTTTTCCTTTCTGGCTCCACGCTTCTTATTGTCCTTCGTTTCTTCCGGTTCTCACTCTTCTTTCAATATTCCCTCGCCCTTCTCTCCCATCTTGTTGTTCCTCTTCCTTCCAATCGCCGTATATTCACCCTTTCATTCTACCTTAATGTCTCTAGTCTCCGCTTCCTCCCTTATATCTTCCAATTCCCACTTCTCTCAATATTTCTTCGCCCTTCTTTCCAATCGCGTTTTTCCCTTTTCCTTCTAATCGCCGTATACCCACCCTTTCATCATTTCTTTATGGCTCTACTCTCCTTTTCGTCCTGAGTTTCCTCCAATTCCCACTCTTCTTTCAAAATTCCCTCGCCCTTCTCTCCAATCGTGCTTCTCCCTTTACCTTCTAATCGCCGTATATTCACCCTTTCATTATCTCTTTACGGTTCTACTTTCCTCGTCGTCCTTCGTTTCTTCCAATTCCCACATCTCTCAATATTCCTTCGCCCTTCTCCAATCGTGTTTCTCCCTTTCTCTCCAGATCGCCATACATCCACCCTCTCGTTCTTCCCTTCGCTCGATCTCGCTGTCAAATTAACATAGTTTTCGCAGTAGAATTTAAATGGCGATCCGGGTAACCACCCTCCCTCGTAACCCATAGCGCCACCCTTCGATTTTGGGTTCCCGTGAAAGTTTCGCTGGAGGCTGAGGGAATCCAATCCGCCGGGTAGGATTCAATGCGGACTTTTTGCGGGATTAACCGGTAATTGGAACAACCGAGGCTCGCGACAGCTTTGGACAAAAACAATGTTCGATGCACTTAATTCCACTTTGACGCTGGCCCTTCGAATTCTACTTGGCACGGCTCGAAGGACTTTCACCGTGGGGAGCAATTGTTTCGGTGTACTTTTATTTTCTAGCACTGGACCGCAACTTTTTCTCTGGATCAGACAGTATATCTGGAATGCGACTTCTCGGATGAATTTTTTGCTGTGAAAAGAATTTGAAGAATTAGATTGACCGCTGACCCAAACATTTACTTGGATCAGCGTGTCTCAGAAGGATGTGAGAAGCGAATCTTTCCTCTGGCGAACTTTTTTTAATTTATTATTCGATATATTGTAGCCTGAGTGGTACGAAAGTCACTTAAAATATTAGATCAATGGCGAAATGGCCACAGAAGTTAAAAATTCGAAAACCTAATCAGTGGGTTCGAGTTCAAATCCCCCGTGAATATGAGAAATTTTACCTAATTTATTATTTCATATATCATAACCTCGAGAGTTCTGAAATCACTTAAAATAGTAGATTTTAAGAAAAAGACCACAGCAATTAGGGGACTATGTTCATTAACCCCTTGTCGTACCATTTCTTTTGCGACAGAATGCGCAATAACTCAGAATTAATTGCTGAAATAACAATCTACCCCTGATTTCTGATATAGCATATAGCTTAACAGAATGTTAATAGCATAGATATAATTTGATTGTATCGCGAACCATTGATATTTTTAATTTAATAGTATTTGGAAAATTTCAAAATTTCCTATTCCATATCCCGCGTGTCACTCGTGATGCGGTTGCAGTAGCAGGAAATTTTGAAGCTTCTAAAAAATGGTCAAATTGAAAATATCGGTGGAATACGACACGATAATATTATCCCTATGTTGTTGACATTGCTTTAAATTCTAAGATATATCAGGAATCGCTGCCATATTTTTATTTTAGCAATTTAATTCTCAATTATTGCGGAGGCAGTCACAAAAGAACTCGTAGGGCAAGGGGTTAAAGAGGTAAACACTCCAACTGGCAATCCGTAAGTCCAAGTTTCAATCCTCCGTCACCTGCGGCAAATTTTTCCTAATTAATTATTTAACATATAATAATCTCGGTGGTTCAAAGTCCTCTAAAACAGCAGCTCCCAGGCACACCGGATCAACTAATTACCAGTTAAAACCGAAAAGTACAATACAAACAAACAAATTATTCAACAAACAGAAAATTCCTCCGCAGGCCATACAAAAGCAAAGCCAAATCACAAACAAGAACAAAGTTTCACGCTCACAAAACTTTTCCCGGCAACGATAATCGCTCGAACTAAAACTATCGCCGTCGGAGCGCAAAAGAGAGGGGTCCATTAATCCATCAAAGTCGTTGACACTACCAGAACCATCTACTTAGCTCGCAACAGTACACCCGGACGAAATTCCCTTTGACCGGGACACGGATGTTTATCGACTCCGGCAATCGACTCTTTCTCTCTTCAACGACAAAAGGTATAATGGTACAATCGTTAATGGGCCAACTGTATTCGCCGCTGACGAAGTAATCGGAAATTTCAAAGCGGAATTCCTTCGTCGAGGTCTCTTTTTGCGGTGGCTCGCTCGGCTCGCTCGTTGTGGTTTCTCTCTGCACGCCAGACACGTATTTGATCTAGACGAGTCAAGTGCACGAGCGAGTTTACTTGACGTGAATCTGATATCAAAAGTATCAGAGAACGTAGACAATTTCGCGATGATCCGACGATAAGTACTGCCGCCGAGAGATTTCTCATGGTTTAAGCGCGCATTCCCAGCTGCGCCGAGATCTTCGATTTTCCCTTGTTGAAAATACAGAGAATATAAGAACTATCGGGGGCAGAAATAAAGATAAAGTTTTCTTTTCTCGTCGAAAACACATGCCTCGTTTGATCTCACGAATGAAATTTATCTAATTAATTCTCTGACAATTAGCGAGTCCGAGTTTAACACTTTGCAGTGGGAATTATTTTTGCAACTTTTCAACTAGAGGAAATTAATGGTGTGAAATTGTTAACTATGGATTATTTACTTTGATCTGACGATAACATTGACTGCAAGTGCCGAGGGATAATTAGGTGAAGGTGCATCGAGTATCAATTTGAAAATTCGCGGCATTGGTAAAGGTTATCAATTTTGATTTCAATCCCGCGATTTTGGATTGGCAGAGAACTCTATTTCCGAATTCACTGAAAAATAAGATGGAATTCTCGCATCGCGTAGAATCCAATCGCAAATTTGCCCCAGCAGGAATTCTCAATCGAATCAGCAAAATATCTTGAAAGATTCGCCGAACGTGCTAATCGACCCGGCACGTTTTAATCGGGACAAAAGTTCCCTCGCGCCCTGAAGTCTTATCCGGCGAAATAATCGGATCGAAGATTATCTAATTCCAATATTCCAGTCTCCATCCACGGCAATGGAGGGAAAAGATGAGATTCCGTCGATCGCCTCGCATCCAATAAGCAAAACGGTAACTACGGAACGGGTAAAACGAGTGTCTCCGAGAAAACGACATATGTCATGATTTCCGTTATCGGGGCGTCTTTCACTCGCGCGAACTTGCATTTCGCCAACTAGTTGGAAAGTGCACTCAACCGTCGCTCGATATCTCTTACGTTACACGAGCGCTCGCGTGCAAGGGTAGTTTGAGATTCGCAGCGCAAAGTGGCGAAAACTCGGGCTGCTTGAGGATGAGCGATATCCGACGATATCGAGATCGTCGATCTTCCGTTTGACGACAATGTAAGTTGTTGGTATTTTGAGTCGAATAGTTCCATTGCTGGATATACTGAGATAATATCGTGAATCTGGCAAGGTAACCAAAATGACGCAGTTTTAATTTTTTGTAAGCGCTTCTTGACATTTTTAAGGGTGAAGCTGTTTTGGCTATTTTTCTGTAGCTTTTAAAGTGTGAGGTGTTGAGTGCAGTAACTCATTTCCCTTATTTTTATATTTCTTCTGGAGGGAATTGTCTTCTCTATCAGTCAAAATCGCTGGATAATTGGCAAAATAGTTCAAATGACGCAGTGTTAATTTTTTGTAAGAGATTCTTGAAATTTTTAAGGGGAAACTGTTTTGGGTTTTAATCTGTGGCATTTACAGTGAGAGGTGTTGAGTGCAGCAGCTCATTTCCCTTATTTTTATATTTCTTCTGGAGGGAATTGTCTTCTCTATCAGTCAAAATCGCTGGATAATTAGGAAAATAGTCAAAATCGCTAGATAATAGGCGCATCTAGCGAAACCGTTAAAATGACGGGTTGTTAATTATTGTAAAAGATTCCTGAAATTTTCAAAGGTGAAATTGCTTTGGCTTGTTATCGATGGCTTTCAAATGTCAGGTGCCAAGTGTAGCAGCTCTTCTTCCTTATTTTTACATTCCGTCTGGAAATAATTTTCATCTTTATTAATCATAGGCATATCTATCAAAATATTTGAACCGGCGGGTTGTTAACTTTTTGTAAGAAAGTATTCAAATTTTGAACGCCATGGGGGTCACCGGTGATCGTCTTTCAATTTGTAATATTTACGAACTTTTTAATAAATTTATTATTTAAGTATTGGCATTGAAAAGGTAAAGCCCTGCTGACTATATATCTACCAATGCCTTCAAGGCTTCTGCTTCGCGCAGATGTGATTTTAATAGAAAGAGATTTACTCCAGTAAAAATGATGAAACTAGCAAAATGCCGGTGGCGTTCAACGTGTTAAGGATGCAGTTATTATTTTGGCTTTTTATCTCTGGCTTTTAAAACGTGACGTGCCAAAAGGACTAGCTCTTTCTCTCATTTTCACCTTTCTTCTTCATCGAATATTTATAAGTACAGTGGGTTAATTGTCAGGAGTTGCAGGTTTAATTAATTATTGTAAATATACAAAAGTAACTTCGGAGGTCTGAGTGCAAATAGTGCACAAAAATATTGATAATGCATATTAATGCGCTAGTTGGTGCGCATGGAGGATTAGTAATACGGTAATGCTCCCTCTAAATCCCCATAGTTTCTTGTGAGTTGATGGTAATACACCATACACCTGCGTTTCTATTCTGACGTATTTCTCTCGACAAAATGAGCTTTCCTAGTCTGCCGAGATCAGGCTCTGCTCGACTCACTGATTGCCGAGGCAAGGCTGAATATATCCATCTTGTAAATGTAACCACTGTGCAGACCCTGAGAGACGAAAAAGTTTGAAAAATGTTGAAAAGATTATAAATTACTGGGTTAGATTACAACATTATAATAGACGTTTGTAATAATCTCAGGAGAATTACGATCTTCGTGTAATTTAGTCCAAAGGTATGAAAGATGCTTTAACGTTAAACGTAAGCTACGAGTCTCATATAACGTGGAACGTATCATGCACCATATGGTGGTCCACTGTAAAATTTTTAGCCCCCGGGGAAATTGGAATACTAGGTCGATTATCTCAGGATGAAAGCGAGATACGAGAAAATTTTATTTTGCAATCTGAACAAGCTGAATGCCGAGTGGGCCACTTTTGGCCAATGTTGCCGAATTCAGTCAAACTTCTTGTGACTTCTAAGCAATAATACCGAGGGATATTCTGACATATTTCAGCTAAAATTGCTAACGTAAAATTAGAAATGTGAGACTAAATATGTAACTGTATTTACCAAAAGCATTTTACATCAACGGAAGTGCCGACACTGGCAAAATATTATCAGGATTAACACCTTGCCTTACGATTTCTATTTTGACAGCGTGTGTAATACCCCAGAATTAATTCCAGAAATAGAAATTTCTCTCTGATCTTTAATATTTGGCACAACTGACTGCAATATTAATATTATAGAAATAATTTTACTTATTAAATATACGCCATGATCCTTTAACACGTTAATTGCCACGAGACTTCTAGAAAATTTTTGCTTCGGAAATGCGTCAAGAAAAATTATGCTATCAGTTTCTGAGTATTTTTTACATCTTCCTTGATTATCTTTTTCATCAACTTAGCAGAGAAAATAAGAATTCCAACATCTTTCTTCGAATGTAGCTTAATCCCAGAATATCTCGTTAGACACAAAACAGCAGCATGCCAGAACCGTACTAAATTCCATCATAATTATGAAATTCAATTAATCTCATTACTCCCTCCGTTACAATAATCGTTTATAAACAAGATTGAAACATCTGAGAAACATTTAAGCAAACATCATTCACTCTCCCGTTAATTCTATTCACCGTAAAACTCCTGACCCAAAAACGAGACACCGGTCGTTAACAGTTTAACGCGGAATCAGCTCCCTTCCGCTTGCGAATTTTGAAGCACCCTCTATGCAAAATGAACACGCAACTACAGACCAACCCCGGGCCCTTTTGCTCGTCGTTTTACGCGAAACTTGGCCCGCCAAACTTTCCGCGGATGCGAAGAAAAGTTTACGCGGGCATGCCGTTCCCTCCATCGAGTTCCCGCAAATAATTACGTGTCTCGACGTGGAAATTGGTTCCCGAAAGAGCCAAACTTCCGGGTATACGTTGCGTTTCCGCTTTGCCTATTTAGGATAACAAATCAGAGGAGTTCGGTGAAGCTGCGGAGACATTTTCGAGCTGTTTCTTTAGGACGAAGGGGGAGGAAAACGAGGGGGTTGTTGATTTGGGACACGGATTTTGGTTGAAAGGTGAAGCCGTGTTTTGCGATGTGGAGTAGGACATCGTATAATGGCGAGAG
Organism: Cerceris ruficornis; assembly: GCA_963989415.1. Classification (NCBI taxonomy): domain Eukaryota; kingdom Metazoa; phylum Arthropoda; class Insecta; order Hymenoptera; family Crabronidae; genus Cerceris; species Cerceris ruficornis. The sequence goes on from OZ022519.1 coordinate 27,545,823, forward strand.
CACGTTTTGTGATAGAAAAATTTTCTTGGTTTTGAAGTTCTTCGGTTTCCGCTGCTCTTGAGATTTCATTTACTGTTTTAAGTGGGTTTCCGGGAATCAGGGCTGCGATATTTTAACCCTTTGCCCTACGACAACGAGGCACACTCGTGATGCGGTTGATAGAAGAGAAAATTTTGAAGCTTCTCAAAAATTATCAAGTTGAAAATATCAGTGGAACACGAGACGGTAATATTATTTCTATGTTATTAATATTACGTTAAATTCCAAGATATTTCAGGAATCACTGACAAATTTTTATTTTAGCAATTATTCTTCAATTATTGCGGAGGCAGTCACAAAAGACATTGTAGGGAAAGGGGTTAAATAGCAATTTAGGAACACGAGACGGTAACATTATTTCTATGTTATTAATATTAAGTTAAATTCTAAGATATATCGGGAATCACTGACAATTTTTTATTTTAGAAATTTAATCTTCAATTATTGCGGAGGCAGTCACAAAAGACATTGTAGGGAAAGGGGTTAAATAGCAATTTAGGAACACGACACGGTAACATTATTTCTATGTTATTAATATTACGTTAAATTCTAAGATATTTCAGCAGTCACTGACAAATTTTTATTTTCGAAATTTAATCTTCAATTATTGCGGAGGCAGTCACAAAAGACATTGTAGAGTAAGGGGTTAAATAGAAATTTAGGAAAAATTTCACAGAAATGGTGACAGATTTGAACTCGTATTTAACTAATTGCTAGTCTGAGTCTTTAGTTTTGTAAGTACCATAGATTCTTAATTGCCAGGATCGCTTCGCCTGAGAGATATTGTTTTAGGTTGGTACCTGACCGTTGAGATTATTATATATCCAATAAAGTGCCACCATAGCAATCTAACTGCTATGGTGATTTACCTTAGGGCCTACTGTTTTAAATTTCAGGTGGTCCAAACCACCTAGATTATGATATATTAAATAATAATTTAAGAAAAGTTTCCTGGGGTGGCCGAATTTTTACCTCTTTATCAGAGCCCCTTAATTGCTATAATTATTTCGCCTAGGACCCATTATTTTAGGTAGATTCTTGTGAGTTTTTACCTCCTTACACACCATAGCTACAACTAATTTCATGTCGCACGGAGTCCCGGGTGCAAACGTTAAGATTTAAAGAAGATTTCTTTGTGTACCAGAAGAAATAGATTGCAATGTTTTTATTGGCACAGGGAATATATGAAGTTGTATGGTAATCCATAAGTTGGTTGTCGGTGCTTTCTACCCCTCATTCTGTGCTAATATTTCGACCCTCGCCGCGTGACTAATACTTCCACCCTCCCTTGCGAAAAAGTTAGTTATCCCCTGCGTTAACTCCTACCATACCGTTACTTTTCTCCCTTCCTTTCCCTTTTCCTTTCTCTTCCACCCTCTCTACGTTTCTCTCTCTCACTCTCTCTCTCTCTCTCCCTCTGCTTCGATCTCTCTCGCGCAAAATACATATTTCAAATTGCAGCACAGTCTGCGTGAAAGTAGAAGCAAATCGAAATCGAAGCTTTCAAAGCGCGGGAACAATGTTAAATAGGGCCAATTAAAATTTGCGATTTCATTTCAACTTTTTCTACGTTCCATTGGGACCGTTAGCAATTTTACGGCCCGGTATGTACGCACGTTTCGCGAACTTTCGCACAGGAAACGCGGGCAGACGGAAAAGCAACCGGTAGAAACCGAGACGAAGTTCCGATTGCAATTCCGGCAACGATAAACCGTACTCGCCGCATTCCTATGTTATTGCATTTTTTCGCGAGATCATTCTACCTACACGCAAGTAATTCTCTCTTGAGAATTAAAAGTCCCATGTCGTTTGATCAATCGAACTCTGAGAGACGGAGAGAGAGAGAGAGAGAATGAAAGACAGCCGGGAAAATAAATATTAAAATTTTCAATATATATATAATTATATATAAATATATAAAACTTTAAATATTAATACTGAAGCTTTAAATATATTTAAATATACTTTGGAGGAAAGAAATCAAGTGGTGAAAAGAGCGATTAATTAAGTAATTTAGATTTTATAAGATAGACTGCAATATTTGCTGCATCGCTCTCCTATTAATTTGGAGAACTTTTGGAAAAAATTGGAAGCCGGTCATTTTGTCCGCCTTGGTAGTTTTAATGTTTAATAAACAACTTCCTATATTTAAATGCACTAGATAGGTACTTTGAAAAACGAAAATCAATCGGTGCAAAGGATAATCAATTAAATAATATAGGTTTTGTGAGACAGATGTGGAATATTTTCTGCATCGCTCTCCTATCAAATAGAAGAACTTTTGATAAAACTTGGGAATCGTTCATTTTTACCGCCTTTGTAGCTTTAATGTTTAATAAACAACTTCCTATATTTAAATACCCTAAATAGGCACTTTGAAAAACGAAAATCAACCGGTGAAAAGGATGATCAATTAAATTGTTTAAATTTTGTAAGATAGACTGAAATATTTGCTGCATCCCTCTCCCTCAATTTGGATAACTCTTGGAAAAAATTGGAAACCGGTCATTTACACCGGCTTGGCAATTTTACTGTTAAAGAACGATTTAAAACGGAAAAGAAGAGCAGGAAGATAGTGACAAAAAGCTACAAAGTTAGCAACAAAGAAAGCTGGAGAATCGTCGTCCATTCTGTGCCGAAGGGTTCATAAAACTGTCCTGTCTGTGATATCTTAGCGGCGATCAAATCGCCTCGTTGCGGAACAGGAAGACTCCGCTGGAACGAAGAGAATCGGAGGGTGGAAGGAGAAAAATGAGGGAGAAACCGGGCGGAAATACTGAGCTAGTCGAAAATGGGTTAAGACGATTTTGGTCGCGATGCGGGAGGAGTCGAGCTTAACGACTTTCCAGGCCGATGAAAAGCGAAGGACGCAACCCAGTCGGCGTGAAGGGGTGGAGAGGCCAAGAGGGATGACGAGGAATGAGACCGATGGAAAAAGCGGGGTAAAACGAGATGAAACAGGAGCCGGAGGCTGCAAAAATTTGTAGAACACAAGTATTGAAAAGAAATTGCGAGAACAAAGAAGAAGAAGAACGATGACGAAGGAAATTCAAATGTTAAAAAACACGCAGACAAACTCGAAAAAGAAATCCCTCAATAGTAAAAATAAAAGAAATATTGTGTGAGAAAAGAAGAAGAAAGCCAATGACACAGAAATTTCAAATTACAAAAGACACGAAAAGGGAGAATGTCGTGGAAGGAATCTTAAAGAAGCGAAATACAAAGTAGAAATTGAAAGAACACGGATGAAAGTCACTGGCAAAGAAAAGGGGCAAAGGAAGAGTCAAAGGAAAGGGAATCCAAGAGAGGGCAAACCGAAAAAGATACAAAGGACAAAACGTAAGAAAAGACGACGAATAACGAAAGTTAGAAGCCCGCATAGACATCGAGGGGGTAGAATCTCGATCGCGCTTCGCGGGAGAGCAAACGGTTAATGTTCGATCGAAGAAGGAAGAAACGTTCGTAGCAATCCGGAACAATCCTAGGGATGGTTATACCGATAGCAGAGGAATAAGTAGCGCTCGCCGAGAAAGCTCTCCATTGGATACGGGAATTGGATGTTCGGCTCCGGAGGATTGAACCGACGCTACTCTGAAACGACTCTTCACCGTGTATTGACCGTGGGTAAATCAATCAGGGACAGTCGTTTTGACCTTTACGATCGGATTCAGCTCGGCAGAGCAGCGTGCTCTCGTTTTCGAAGGAAACCGTTGAAAGAAATGAACAAGGTGGACGCACGTAACCGTTGTTTATTCGGTCGCAATTACATCGGTACTCGCCCTCGAATTCGAATATTTTCTACTTTGGGAGACTTGGGATATCCGAGATCTTTGGAGAACCGACCATCGCGAATTTGAGGATCTCTCTGGTATGGCAGACTCAGGGTGACCGGGTTTCTTCGTCGACCGAACCTCGCGAATTTGAGGACCTCTGTCCTCGGGAAGATTCTGGACGACCGAGATCGTTGGTGAGCCGATCTTCGCGAATTTGGGAATTTCTTTGCTCTGGCGGACTTAGAATGGCCAGAATCCTTCTTGAACCGGTCCTCCCGAATTTGAGAATTTGTTTCCTCTGGCAAATTCAGGGTGACCGGAATCCTTCAAGAACCGATCTTCGCGAATTTGGGAATTTGTTTCCTCTGGCAAATTCAGAGTGACCGGAATCCTTCGTGAACCGCTTCTCCTGAATTTGAGAATTTCTTTTCTCTGGCAAATTCAGGGTGACCAGAATCCTTCGTGAACCGATCTTCGCGATTTTGGGAATTTCTTTGCTCTGGCAGACTCGGGGTGACCGGAATCCTTCGTGAACCGATCCTCCCAAAATTGAGAATTTCTTTCCTCTGGCAGACTCAGGTTGACCGGAATCCTTCGTGAACCGATCTTCCCAAAATTGAGAATTTCTTTCCTCTGACAAGACTCAGGGTGACCGGAATCCTTCGTGAACCGATCTTCGTGAATTTGAGAATTTCTTTTCTCTGGCAAATTCAGGATGACCGGAGTCCTTCGTGAACTGATCTTCTCAAAATTGAGGATTTCTTTCCTCTGGTGGACTCAGGAATGACCGGAATCCTTCGTGAATCGATCCCGGTGAATTTGAGGGCTTCTGTCCTCTGGAAAACTCTGGATGACCGAGACTTTTGGTGAACCAATTCTTTCGAATTTAAGGATCTCTCTGTTGTACCAGACTTAGGATGACCCAGATCCTTCCTGAACCGATATTCGCTAATTTGAAGATCTCTTTCCTCTGGTGGACTCAGGTTGACTTGAATCCTTCGTGAACCGATCCCCGCGAATTTGAGGACCTCTGTCCGGAAGACTCTGGGCGACTGAGGTCCCTCGTGAACCCATTATCGCAAATTCAACGATCTCCCTTATATATATTAACTAACTATTAACAAATAAATTAGGAAAAATTTCCCAGAAGTGACGAAGGTTTGAACTCAGCCCCAGTAATCGAGGGTCCAAGTCAAATGCGGCGATCGAACTCACAATGATCGGTTCACCAAGAATCTCGGATGTCCCGAGTTTGCCAAAGGACACAGGAAATGGATTCTTCGAGAGAAGCCATTCCGTGCGACTCGCGAAACTCGGTTACCCGGCATAAATAGGAAATTTGGCGACACGCGAGAGGAACATCGGCGAACATATTTATTGCCACCGCGTCCACATGTTTTATCGGTCTCCTTTATTACCTCCCTACCTACGGGGAATTTACTTCGGGCAAGTAACTCCAACGGGGTCTCCGCTTTGTGCAAGTTCGGTTCGACGTCTGCGAATCGACCGCGACCGGTTGCCGAGAGGAGGAACGAGGGAGAGAAGAAAGGAGAACAGGGTCGTTAGGATTTAAACGTAACGATTTATGTGGACGGTTTACAGGACCTCCAATTTTCCTATGTAAAATCCACGATATGTCTTGAGGATATTAAGCGACAAACTGCCTGCGAATATTTTACGAGTCTAAGAAAGAGACGTTCGCCGAAGATCGTTGCCGGCGAATGACGAATGAGACGGGGCTTTATGTAATGCCGCGAATGCTGTGAAAAGAGTCGTTTGATTTTCAAAAGCTGCAGAAATGCACGATTAAATTGGAGCAGATTTATCGGGGGTAATAGAGAAACGGTATTAGCGGTTTAACACGTCGAATGCCATGGGGGTCACCGATGACCGGCGCTACTGAATTCAATGCAATTTTATATGACTTTCAAACTGCAATATTTACGAATTTTGTAATATATTCGCTATTTAACCCCTTACCGCACCATTTCTTTTGTGACTGAATGCGCAATAACACAGAATTAATTGCTGAAATAACAATCTATCACTGATTTCTGAAAGAGCGTATAACTTAGCGCAATATTAATAGAATAGAAATAATTTCATTGTATCGTGAACCACAGATATTTTTAATTTAATAGTATTTGAAAAATTTCAAAATTTCCTATTCCATTTCACGTGTCACGAGTATCACTCGTTAATGTACGGGAAGGAATTAAATATAGGCGGTAAAAAGATAAAGTTCTGCTGAATATATATCCATCTGTGTCTTTGTAGTTTCTGCTTTGTAAAGATGCGATTTTAATAGAAAAGGTTTCACTTCAGAAGAAATTATGAAAATAGCAAAATACCGGTAGCGCTGAACGTGTTAAGCTTGACATACTTCCGGGCAGAAGTCGAAGGAGTAATAGCAGAAAGCGACTTCCGTTTCCAAATACGAAGAATTCGTTAACACTTCTTGTTTTTTGACAATTTGTCTCTAAAATTGTCTTTCTTATGTTTAACCTAATTTGCAGCAGATTCACAGATGAAAAGAGCCTCCACAATTTCAAGGACCACCCTTCCACCCCCATTATCACATAAAAGGTTGAATATTAGTATCATTGTCCCCGTTATCTTCCACCTCTGTTTTCCATTCTTTCAATTTCTCATCACCAGTTATAATTATTCTCGCCCCGAGTTCTTTATTCGCGTACGATCGAGCGTACTCGATGAAATCAATTTGCGCGTAAAATCGGCGGCGATTTACACCCCGTACGGTTTACCGGCGGACTCGCGGCACCTCGGAATTCCATGAATTTTTTATAAAATCGCCGCAAGACGTTTCGTCGACTCGGGCTGTTTGCGCGTTATCCGGAGTTCCGAGAAATTCCCTCTTCCTCTCCCTCTCTGTCGTTTCTCGATTGCTCCGGGCAATCCAGATTTTAAATTATTAGCTTCCGCACGCTCACCGACTTCGGCTACGTGCACGCCGGCCAGTAAAAAGCGCATAACCGATGCAAGGTGCGACCAATCATTTTCGGGGGTCGAGAAGGCAAAAGAAATTGCCGGGCAAGCTGGCTGTACGCCTTGCCCGAGCAAACCCATGGCCTTGGAGCACCTGCTGCTGTTATACGACCTACCTCTCCAACGATTCTTGTCTCTCTCCCTTTTCCTCTCTCTCATTTTGCTTTCTCCGTCGTTTGGCCCTTTCTTGCTCCCTTTGCCTTGGTTCTCTCTGTTTGCTCTTGGCTTTCTAGTTCGTCCCTTGATTCTCCTCCGGCTTCTGCTGGGTCCCTTCTTCTTTTATTGTGTGCTGGAAATTTGCACCCTTCGGAGTCTATGGTTGTACCTGCGGTTTCGTTTCTTTTGCGGCTTTCCGATTCCTGTCGTCTGAAGAAATGGATTTTTTTGAAGATTTACGTCTATGTGTGGAGTGATGGTCTTTGTTTCGGGCAATTTTTTGTTAGTTTTAAATGTTTTGTATTTTTCTGTGTCGGAGTTTAATTGAGAGGTTCGAGTGTTTTATTTTTTTAGGTTGCTTTTTGGGTTCTTTAGAGTCGTGATGTATAATTTTCTTTCTGGGGCAAGTGCATTTCTACAATTTTCAAACCTTCCGTACTTTTTTCCTTAACGCACCTCGCATGTCCGTTTTCTTCGATTCTGCCTCACCCAGTGTTGCAATCCGTTTTCGCTGTCCTTTTCCTGCAGCACCTAGTTCTGCACTATTTCCAAAAGTTCGTTTCTCGCTTACCTGACATTTCTTTCACCCCTTCTCGATTTTCCTCTTCCGTTCGATCGTAAGCATTTCTGTGTTGCTCTAAAAATGCACAAATTTCAAAGTTCCCTACCTATCCTTCCACCCTCTGTCCTTCTCGACTTTCGCAAAAGGCTCATTCCGGAGTCTCCCTTTCATCCCATTTACCTACAAATACCTTCCTCTCGTTTTCCAGCCCTCCCTTTCCGCCCCATTGTACTTAAATATCACCAAAGAACGGCCAGCCGGTTAAACTTCACGGCCGGCCAAATCTTTTGGCATCGTCCTGCTGGATTTATCCGTTTCCCTCTTCCAAATTATTATCGCTAGCCTCCGGTTCTCCAATTTCAGAATCTAACATTTTCCTTTCGTTGCCATTCTTACATATTTCTGCATTTCCGAAATTGTACCTCTGCTTGTTTTCAACTTTCTCCGAAGATCTCTATATCTCAAGGTTTCCCTCTTATCCCATTTCAAACAAATATCTTCAGCGCCCTTCGACTCTCTCTCGTTCTCCAGGCCTCCCTCTCGTTCTCCAAGCCTCCCTCTCCACCCATTATACTTAAATATCACCAAAGAACGGTCAGACAAAACTTTGGGCAGCGTGGTGCCGAATTTACCCGCTTTCCTCCTCCAAATTATTATCGCTATCCTCCTGTTCTCCAATTTCATAATCTACAATTTCCCTTCCGCTGCAAATATTCTACATTTCTGCCATTTGCAAAACTGTACCTCTGTTTCTTTTCTCCAAAGACCTTCCATTCCCAAGGTGGCCCTCTTATCCCATTCCCCTCAAATACCTTCAGCGCCCTTCGATTCTCCCTCGTTCTCCAGGCCTCCCTATCGTTCTCCAAGCCTCCCTCTCGTTCTCCAAGCCTCCCTCTCCACTCCATCGTGCTTAAATATCACCAAAGAACGGCCAACCGGTTAAACTTCACGGCCAGTCGAAACTTTTGGCAGCGTGCTGCTGGATTTACCCGTTTCCCTCCTCCAAGTAGTTATCACTCTCCTCCGGTTCTCCAATCCGCCACCCCCTATACATAATACCGGGAGCGCCGGGCCAGATGGCGGTCGCATTAAAAACTTTCTTGATCATGATTTTCCAATTTCAATGGTCAGGCACGTGCCGGGGGCGATTACCAGGCTCGGCTCTAAAGCCCGGCCTGTTTTATGTCTTTTTGAGGCGGATTACCGCGCACCGCGTAATTCGCACGTGCCAGCACCCCACGTTTTTTGGCCTGCGAATCGTCGTGATATATATCTGCACTCGGAAAACTCCAGCGACGATAAATCGAACTGCGACGGGGATCGAGTTGATTATTAACTCGAACGCGACCGTTCTTTTTGTTCTTGCACTTGGATGGCTGGTGTTTTTGCGAATGGACGAAATTGGCTTGGTGGTGGGTCAATTATTGCATTATTGATTCTCTGGTTTTCGAGTAATGTATTATAGAATTGTGACAATGAAATTTTCACGTTAAGTTTAATCAGCTTGCGGGAGGAAAATTTGATTTTGACGAGGGTAGAGTTTCGTTTGAGAATTTGCAGAGATGCGTGAGATGCGTTGGTTGAATAGTAAATAATTAACGGAGCGACTTGAGAAATTTTAGATGTCGGTTTCGAGTGTTTTATAATTTCATAAATTTCTGTTATTAATTGGTGTTTCTTTTGCAGCCACTAAAAAAATGAATTTATTGCTTTAGCATCGAGTTCATAGAGTTATCAATATTTTTATTAATGAGAGAAGAGTAAAAGCTTCTGCATTTTTATCAAAGAATAATTATTTCTGAAGTTTCAGATTGAATCAGTGTTTTCTATAAAGCAGAGATTATTCTTCAATTTATTTAGCATTCTTAATGGATGAAAATATTACCCAATGCGTCGGGAGATTATTAAATAACGAATGAGCTTACCAAGAAAAGATATAATACAAACTGCAAATCCACCTTCACGTTTTCCTGGAGGATTAAAACTAAAATAAGTGTCTTATAAAACATTCAACAGGCATAATTGGCGGGTTTAATTTTGCAAATTCTTCGTTTATTCCGCTGAAAATACGCTTCAACTTGTCGCAAATCTATTTCCATTCTCGTCGAGACACCGACGTAAATATTCGTCGATGAAATTCGCAGACGGCGCTTTAAAAATATAATAACGATACGATTATTCACGTGGAACGCAACTTCCCTGAAAAATCACGATCAATTTCGCGTAGAAAAAAAAACAAAGCGTCCCGATTGTTTAATTCCCGAATCGCGACAGCAAACAAAAACAAACCGCATCCCGTCGTTGCGGTGAAAAAAACCACGGCAAATTGAACGGAAATTTCCCCAAAAAATTCCATCTCCCGATATACTGTACTGATTGAATATTTAAACAAACATTGAGACCGAAGGTAAATAATTCCAAGTGATATTTTGTCGAGAGAACAGGAATTTTCAACTTCCGCGCGGTCAACTTTTGGCGCTGCAAAAATCTGCGACTATGAAGAATTCTCTTTTTAAGAATTTATTTTAATAATTCCTTAATGTTAAAAATACACATTTCTAAATATAAATATCGATAAAGTAACCACGGCGTGAGATTCTGCGGTATCGAAGTTCTAAACAGCGTGCCCAAATCCTCCCCTAGATCTACTCTCACGCTGTCACCCCTGAAATATTTTTTCCAACGATACACGTACCGTGGCACCTACACTTTTAAATTCACCCTAAGTTGTAATAATAGCTTCTACAATTTTAAATTCACCCCATACTTCAAGTCACTTGAAAGCATTAAATCCAAAATGAGAAAATTGCAGAAACAACCCTAAATACCACCTAAGTATCGATGAATATCATCTGTGTTGCACTATAGACAAGAGAACAACTTTCAGAAATCGAATTAAAAAAAGAAAAAGGCTTTTATTTTGAGGACACAATGGACCACAGAACATTACACCCCAAGTTAAGTCTGAGTTCCATTAAAATAAACAAATAATTCACAAAAAAACTGTCTGTCCAAACTCACTACACTAGAATCATACTTTTATAAAAAACTGATTGTCCAAACTCACTATAGGAAAATGAGGTTATCGTAAAAACCTCAAGGAACCAATTTTCACCAGTGTTTATCGAAAAACCTTCGAATAACTCTCCCCAAACCCAAGTCGAACGCAAGGGATTAATTCGCACCGCGAAACCCACCTTCGTTCGAGCCCTGAAACACGTAATTCGAGAATCAATTTCCCCGGAAAGAGTCGGAGCTCGCTTAACTTAAACGCGAAGGACCGTCGAACGAATTTTAAGGGACACATTTTATTTGTCGGCCGGTAGAAGGGGGCATTGGTAATGCGAGCGCACGAAACTCCAGCGGTGCAGCGGTGCAACGGTGCATTTATCTGGCTAACCGCCGCGTGGCTGTCGCACGGAATTGCGATTCGTGTCCCATTGTACTTAAATAGTTCGAAATGTCGCCGCTCGATTTAATTTCGGGACACGGCAACTATTTCCATTTGCGGAATTTATATCGCTTCGTATCGCGCGACGTTTTTGCAATTACATATCGTGAAAAATTCGCCATTCCCTTTTCCCGCCGTTGCGCACGTTCAACGTGCAAATTCTCATCGACGATCGTACATTTTGCCGCGGTAAATCGTTAGAGTTTGCATTTAATAAGTTGCTACGCGTATTTATTATTGTCCCTTCCGCGAATTAGTAGCAATTACGCTCGATTAAGTAGCACTTGCAGGATGATTAACGATGATTGAGATCACAAAGTACCCGCCGTTTTTCCGAGTTCGGGAGCTTTGGGTTCAATGACTTTGGTGGATTTTATTTTACATTTTTTCACTCTCTTTTTATATTGAGATATTTAAAGTTTACGCTTTAACGTGTTTAACACGTTGAACTCATGGGGGTCACCGGTGACCGGCGCTGTTGAATTCAATGAAATTTCAGGTGACTTTAAAATCGTAATATTTACGAATTTTGTAATACATTGAATATTTAAATATTAGCGTTAAAAAGATTAAGTTCTGCTGAATATCCATCTGTGGCTGTGTAGTTTCTGCTGTATAACGAAATGATTTTAATAGAAAAAGTTTCACTTCAGTAAAAATGATGAAACTAGCGAAATACCGATGGCGTTCAACGTGTTAAAAGCACTCTCTGCAGTTTCTGAGAAGATGCAGTTGCTATCTTGGATACTCATATTTTTCTCGGTATAAATAATTTCATATAGTCATTGAAAAATGATCATTTTTCATTACGATAAAGTGGCAAATTTCAAAATAAACATACGAAGGTTCTTACTGTGACAATTTAGAATATTGTAATGCTGACAATTCTGCATATTTTAATTCTATATTAACAATATTAAACTCAGACTATTGCAAAATATTTCATAACGTATTACAATGGAAAATCGAATTAATTCAATATAAAGTTGAAATATCAGATGTACATCGGTTCAATTTCAAGAGAGTAATCTTTCTTATTATCAGATATCCATCAATTTAAATTCAAGAGAGTAAGTTTTCCTTGAGATATTTTCCTTCGAAGTATGCAATACGTAGTGCAAAAGAAAAGCGTGGAATATTTGCTCAAAGCAGCGCGATTCACGAAGAAAGCTGCAGATTTACACGAAAATCTACATGTCTACGACGCAAAGTGCAACTCGTTGACACGATCTCTTTTTTTCACAAAAGACACATCGTGTCGCGAGATAACAGCAACGAGGAAAAGTCGGAAAAAAGAGACATGGATATTACGTAATCGTACGGTAACGCGTTGGCTGCGGCGCGAATTCGGTACGATTCTTCCGCGAGGAAAATGCAGCGGGAAATTGCACCGTGAAACTTGATTATTCAAAAGTACCCGGAAAATTGACTTTCTTATTGCCTTTTTCATTATTTGTTCGCTGCGCTTTAACGTGAAACCGGCGGATATTTCCATGAAAAAGCTTTAATTTCGTCAAATAGTGTCAATTTGTTTGGTAAAGGATATGTTGTGAAAAAATTAAACATTTGCGTTGATTGTCCTTTCTGATGTAAAGAAAACCCGACAAAAATTGACAACAACGAAGTTAATTGAAACAAAATATTTGTCATTAATATTCATTCTCTTTATACACGTTGAGTGCTCATTTTTTGTATTATTATGCATTCCTTTTTGTAGACAATTATTAAATTATAATCACTGAAAACAGAGAAAAAGGGATGAGCGGAAAGAGACGGAAATACGTGGAAACCTTTTTGAAATTTCACTCAAATGATACCGCATCGATTAAATCAAAATATTTGTCATTAATAAATTCCAATTTTTTCCTACCCGTCGAATATCGCCCGATATTTTTTATTTATCTACGTACAATTAACGCTTATCACCGTAGCCATAAATACAAGAAAAGTCGGACTTTAATTTCGCGTGACCGATCGCCGCGAAACGTTTATCCCCGTTTATATAATGCAAACAGGATATAATTTTCAATATTCCGTCCCTCCTCTATTTCTAATAATTCCGTTTATTCTCCCGTACCACCCGTTCACGCGACTATTTATCATATTTTTAATTATTTCCCCCGATCGTCCAAACTTCCCGGATATTCTGAAATTTCCAGCGTACGTTATCGAAGAAACAATTAATTTCAAACGGGTGGAACAACTTTTCACTGGATTTATACGAATATAACCGTTGAAATTAGTCTTCTCGAGGACAATAATCAACGACGTAAAACGTGTCAATTATATCCGATGTATTCATTAACGTTGAAGGGCAGTGAAAAGACAAAAAAACACGTATTCCATTCGCGGCGAGAGATTAACTATCGCGAATCCCAAAACCATAGAAACGTTCGACCGTCACGGATGAGAATTTGCTTCGCTTGGCAGCATTTTTCATTATTAAATAAACTCATTAATCAAACGTTCACACGGTGAATCGGCCGGGTAAATCGTAAATTACGTTTAAACTCGCGTGTCGAGTCAACGCGTTAATCGTCCGACTATAATTCATGTTACATCGGATCGGGATGAAGTACCGAACTCCCTAGAAATTTGTTCCTGCTTCTCGGACTTTGTGGAACATTGTGCCGAGAGAGAATGCGAGAGAGAGGGAGAAAGATGGAGGATTAGAGAGAATATGTGAAAGAGGGAGAAAATGAGGGAATCGGAGAGGACAAGAGATTCGAAACTGTCCGAAAACTAGACTCTATTATCTCCGATCGTTGCTGCGTCCTGGCACAACAAGGTATCTCAGGATCAGCGTGTATTCTCCCCGAGATATTTAAATCTTCGATATCCAAATAAAAAAGGCGGATGGGGCCGAAGAAAAAGCTATAATTCACCGTTACGAGCCCTCGTAGAATCCTCGAGAAATCCGGCTGGAAGTCGTACCGATCCCAGTTTTACGGCTTTACGATCGTCGATTCGAAAGTTCGACGATCAGGCAGTTACCCCCTTAACTCGTTCAAACGGAAGAACCAGGCGTATCTGGTAATGGCAATAAATAATCGTAAAAATTCCCTATCGTTCACGGTTGGTTAGCTTGGTTTCTTCTGCCGCATGGTCGAATGAGGCCGGCAAAACGAGAGAAGATTCACCGGCTTCCCGATGGAATTCAATGCAAGAGGCATCTAATAAATATATTTCTTTCTCGACTTGCGCGACACACGGTCACATATAGAACGGTAGACGAGGAATCGAGGGAGGGAAAGAACCACCGAAGAAGAGGAAGAACAGTCGATGGGAGAAAATGAGCGAGAAGAGGAGAAAATCGGAGTAACGAGGACACTGACTGTCGGAGAACCTGAGAAGAATAGGGGAGTGGAGAACTGGAATACAACTCACGGAAACAAATACAGTGAACGCTGAGAGACATGTGCACAATGATGAAAGAAATCAGGAATTTAGAGCAACGCGAAGATAATTATAGAACATGTGATTCTGGAACAGAAGACAATCAAACTCACGGGGACACACTGTCCAAGAAGCTGAGAAGAATAGAGGGGTGGATAACAGAAATGCAACTCGCAGAAATAAAGACAATAAGGCTGAGAGATTTGTGCGCAACAATGAAAGAAATCAGGAATTTAGAGCAACGCATAGTCAATTATAGAACATGTGATTCTGGAAGAGAAGACAATCCGAGTGACGGGGACACACTGTCGGAGAACCTGAGAAGAATAGAGGGGTGGAGGACAAGAATGCCACTCGCAGAAGCAGAGACAATGAACGCTGAGAGTCATTCGTAACGATGGAAGAACCCAGGAATGTAGAGCAGCACAAAGACAATTATAGAACATGCCCCAGAAAAGACAAAGACCTAAGCCCTCTTCTAACAGTTAGAGAGAGTCAAATAAAACAAACAATGTTACGAATTCCAGAATAAAAAACAAGCTTCACAGACCCAGCCCAGGAGATACTGAGACTCGCTGAGCCCAAGAGCTCAGAAAAAAAACAGTCGCAGAGCCCCAGCCAGACGGCGGCTGAGGGCAGGAGGACACAGGAGCACGAGAAAGAACAAAAGAGAAAATGAAGGGGAAGAAAAAGAGAGGAAAAAAAGGGCAGAGAGTAGAGAAGGGACAGAGGTGGTCTGGTTGCGCTCTCCGTCATATAAAGCAAGATATACTCGGTCGAGAAAATGTTGTCCGTCGTGGTATCCCTCGGTGTTACGTGTATAAGGTATCCGTGGCGAGGTTTTCAAGATTTCGGCGGCGCTAAAATGCCGAGCGTCGACTTCACCGCGGCAGCCGGAATAGAAGGGCCGTTTCGTTATCTCGGTCACGTTCCGTCTGGACCCCTGGGCGCGTTTCCTCCGAGGAAAAAGAGATACTCGAATATTTGTTGCCCGAATCTCTCGGCGATCTATAACCACGGAATCTATATACGCGTCTACGTGCATCGCGGATACCGATACCGAGATGCATCGCCTCGCCTCGAGCCGACCGTAATTTCGGGCGGAATTTTTCTTCTTCTTCTTCTTCTACTGCTTCTTCTTCTTCTTCAACCTGGGCTTCTTCTTTGCTGTGCGATGCACGCAAACGACTGCCACGATTCTTTCTGAGTGAATATCGAATTCTCGCGAGAGCTGCCATCTGTTTTTGGAGAGATCGAGGGTCTTCTATGATATTCTTGATACCTCGTTTTGCAAATTTCTACCTTTTTTGGATGTTTCAACGACGTGGGGGATTTGCTTTGGGTGTTTTGATGGTTGGGGTCCTTTTTGTGGTGTGAAAATGTTTGGTTTTAATTGCTGGGATCGTTTCGATTAAGAACTAGTATTTTAGGGGGGTTCTGGATCACCGAGATTATCATATATTAGATAATAAATTGACACCATAGCCACCTAAACTGATATGGTGATTTTTCTTAGGGCTTAATGTCGTAGGTGGCTTCCGGGCCATCGAAATTTTCATATATTAAATAATAAATAATAAAAATTCTCGCAAGGGAGACGGAGGAGGATTTGAACTCGGGCCCACTGATTGTCAGTCTGCTCTTTTACTTTCTTCGCCACCATAGACTCTTCAATTGCTGTGATCATTTCGCTAAAGACCTACTGTTTTACGTGGCTTTCGAACCTCCGAGGCTGTGACATAGTAAATAATAAATTAAAGAAAATTTCCGCGTTCCGATGGAGAATTTTGAACTCGGTCCCACTGATTATGAGTCCAAGTAATTAAAGATACAGAAAATTAATTAAGGTTATCCACCTGAAACTCAATCATCCCACTTTATAATTACTAAGAATTATCATTCTAAATTTGAAGAAAGAAAATGAATGCAGCATGAGAAGATACCGTAGAACTTGGTTTCGTTGAAAATATTACAGATCAGAGGCCGAATCGTCACGGGCGCGGGGCTTTTTTTATATCAGAGAGGATATGATTCATCGTACGAGCAGATATAAAGGATTTAATTGATTTCTTTCTTTGCCACGGCGGAGAGGCTTCATTAATCTTAAGCAGCGATACGTCAGAAACGTATCTGTTATCTCCTGCACCAGATAATCGGTAGTTGCGTAAAATGATTAAGCGATGCCATTACTCATCGAATCGTTTCATCGTCTTGAAGTACACGCGAACCCGACCCGAAACTTTCACCGCGAGAAACGAGAAAGAAAAAAGATAGAGAGAGAGAGAGAGGAGGAACGTACGATTATACTCGTGGTATCTTTCGAGGGCCAATTTTCGACGATAATTAAGTTGAAATATTTGACCGTCATTTATAAAACGGCAACACATTGTAGCATTGTAATTACGACGATTTTCATCTACCATTGCGAATTCGTGGATCGAGATTAACCTCCACGCCTTCAGTCCTGAAGAATGAATTCTTTAAACGTAATTGCAACTCGAGAAAGAGAAAAGAAAATTAATTGACACGGTGGAATCCACTCTCAGATATAATCATTGCAAGGTGAATCAAAGAATCGTTCGGTTGTTGAAATTCACCTAGAACATTACATCTTAGGGTAAAGTTGGCAACGTTTCTTTAATTAACAGCCATTGTTCCTCAAATTTATTATCTACATTCTACAAAGCCCCATAAACAGCCAAACAGTCAAATATTATGTCAATATTAATTATAACACTAAATAAAAATGATTTCAAGTAAAATATCATTATTTCAGTTACGCTGAAGACCCAGAGATCAAGGCAACAAAATAATCATACCTTCCTAGCCTTCATAATTATTTCTAAAACAAAATCACATCATTCGTCAGAAAATTATTAAAAATTGCAAGAAGAATGTCATCGTCCAGCGACAGGAAGTCTTTCCAGACTCCACAATTATTTCCAACACAAAATGACATCATTGTGCCAGAAAATTATTAAAAATTGCAAGAAGAATGCCATCGTCCAGCGACAGAAAGTCGCTGCAAAAAGAGGAAGCTCGATCAGCTCGATCATTACGACGAAGAGGAAAAGAAAGATCAGAGTGTACACGTGTTCTCCTGGCGCTTGTACGTCTGATTTAACACTCGAAATGCTTGGAGTACCATCTGCCGAAAAAGAAAGATCGAAAAAAGAAAGAAATGGAACGGGACAGGTCGAAGGCAGACGCATTGCACCGAATCATTCTGATGACGGAATAACTAGCGCGACGAGAGACCGTCATGGTGATTTGTAAAAGCACGAGAAATGGAACGCCATTATAGTGGGAGGATGGAGATGAAGATATATAGATAGACGGATAGATAGATAAATAGATAGAGAGATAGATGGAAAGATGGATGGATAGATCGACGGATAGAGATACGAATAGATGGATTTATTATTTGTTTTAGAATAAAGTCTCTCGAGAAGATACAGATGTACGAGAGACAGGAGAAGAATTAAATGGAACGTGCGGATGTCGTGGAAGTCAACGGAAATAGAGTTCTTTGTCGTAGGAAGTGAATAAAACTAATGGATATTAATATGGAAATTCAAATGGTACTATAATATCGCGTGAAATTGGAAACGTTAAAGATTTTAATTGAAACGTTGCCCGAATTATTTTCCTCATCTATCGTTACTTATATTAAATTAATGTAAAATTCTAATTTCGAATTAATTCACCTTTGCTCGGGGATAGCGGAAGTTATTACCGTTGGTGAGTACTATGGTTAAATGCGGCAAACTTTTCCGAACTTTAAGGATAAAGTTAATTCAATTAAAATTTCACTCCTGCACAAAAGCAACGTGCACGTGTCGAGTACAGGAGAACGTAGAAACTGGGGGGGTTAATGTGTTGTCTTATTCTCGCGAAAATTACACCGGAGAGAACTGTAGGCGGAGAGTGGAGAACGTCGGAGCTGGTTCTTGTTTTGCATTAACTTTCCGCGGCATATAGTTGCAGGATGGAAGGAAAAAAGAATATGCCCGTCGAGCACTTTCAGCTGGAAATGCCTTTTTCTCTGGCTGACATCGTCGGAATAGTTCCCAGCTGTTTTAACTCTCGAAGCCGTGACTAAAGAGCGAAACGTGCAATGTATTTTTATAAAGTACGTCCGACGATTACAAAAGTTCCCCGCGGTATTTCGCGGTGGATTGAAATATCAACGGATTCTCGACGATGCAGAATGGGAGAGGTCACTTCCGACTGTTCGGAAGCCATGAAACGTGGCTATGGTGGCCATGGTGTTAGAGCATTGCGCCTGCGATTAGTCGCCGGTGTCGAGCACTTTAACGCTTGAACTGTCGGCTTTATATCTGTTATATCCAAAGAGTTATATCTAAAGAGTTGAAACAGATAATACATTAACACTATTCCTACCACGACCGGTCAAATGACCGTTTTTAAAATTTCGATTAGAATTTCCTATATACAACGTAATTGAATCGCCTTTAACACTAGAACTACCAGCGTTAAATCTGTTATATTTAAATATATTAAATAAGTATTTTGAAAAAAGGGGAATTCAGAGGTGGAAAAGATGATCGATTCGGTAATTTATGTTTTATAAGATGGACGCAGAATATATATTCTATGACTCTTCTATAAACTTAGGGAATTTTTGGAAAAAATTGTGTACCAGTCATTTTGACTGGTTTGGTTGTTCTAGTGTTAAACTTCACGACTTTTCCTCAAATATACGTATAATACATTCACATTATAATACATTTTTTAATATTCACTTCTTTTTTTACTGTTCATTTTCTGGGAAAAAATTATCATTTGACAAATTCACCGGTTGCGGTAGGAAAAGGTATACGTGAAGTGTCGGTACGAATAGTGTTAAATAATTTAGGTTTTATGAGACAGAAGTGGAATATTTGCTCTATCGATTTGAGAAACTCTTCGAAAAAATTGTATCCGGTCATTTCAGTCGCCCTGGTAGTTTTAATTCCGCCGATCTACTGGCCATTGTTCTAGAAAAATGCGCTCGTCCGTTAAGGGTTAATATATCTAAAAAAAATTCTATCTTTCCGCAGATGGATACTGTAACTTTTTTCAGCAACTATATCCAACAAAAAGATTCAATATTCTCCGATAAAAAATTCAAACACACCCTTCCCAATGCAATCCTCGAGCATATTCCAGTGACACCCCGGGTGAAAAAACTATTTATCTACTTCCCAGCAACTCCAGAAAATCCGACTCCCCGCCAGGAATCAAATCTCTCTCCGGAACATTCGAGATCCACCGTTTTCCAGCACAATCCCAAAACCGATGTCCAGCAGGAGCCGCAAACTTAATCGCGGCCTTC
Source organism: Cerceris ruficornis (assembly GCA_963989415.1). Lineage (NCBI taxonomy): Eukaryota > Metazoa > Arthropoda > Insecta > Hymenoptera > Crabronidae > Cerceris > Cerceris ruficornis. Next base: position 27,565,544 of record OZ022519.1, read on the forward strand.
CCGATCGTCGAGCTGAACCGTCGCAAAATTCCGCGTCAGCATCGAAGTTAGAAAACTCCGAACCGGAAGAACGACGAGGCGAGAGGGTGAAAGGACGGTGGACAATGGAGGGTAGATAGATACACGGATAAAAGACGAGAATACGAGGGGGCCATGGCTGGAGAAAAGGTGGAGAAAGAAGGAGAGCAAGAAGACAGTCGCGTACACAAATGGCAGTAAAACTGGCCGAACAAAGCGGCAGATACTCGACGAGGAGCGGCAAAGAAGAAAGGTGGGTCCGCCGCTGAATCGGTTCATAGGTTTACGGGCGACCGGCATTATTATTTTCGTCGTGCATTCGTGAATTCCATTGTGCCGGGGCGTGAGGCTGTAGAGTGAGCATCTGCCCTCGTCCGGCCTTCCCTTCGCTTTTTCTCTGCCTTATGCGCAAAAGAGGCCGGCTGCCGATCTTACCGATTGCCCTACGATGTCGCCGATTCCGTGTCCCCGAAACGACACCGAGGCACTCGAGGATCCTTTTTGTCCGGGTTCTGTCCGCGTAACATCGTCTCCGTGGGATCGCTCGTTTCGGGTAAATGGGAAAGGAAACTGGCCGATTTCATTCCGGAACGAGAATAGAAGAGGGCAACGTAAACAGTGAAATCGGAGGATGTCCTTTGGAGGACGAACACGAAGGATGTTTAGATGGGATTCTATCGTCGGATTGTATGCCGGGGAGAATCGAAGAATAACTTTGCGGGATGCAACCGTGTCGTTTTTCTGCAATTTCGTGCTTACTTGGGAAGCACGCGACGATGCGCATGGATAGAGGGGTTTTATGGGTGATGGATGGTCATTTGGTTTTGGTGAGGATGCGATGTCTGATGGGGATGGGCGATTTTCTTTCGTGGTTTCAATACGCGAACGAAGGGGGAAGATATCGGTGTCTGTTGGGTTTTGGGGTAGTGTCGTAGTCTTTGGAGTATTATTTATGGATGGATAATTTATGGAGGAATTTCGAGGATATATTTTCGGATACTTGAAATCCTGGAGTTACATTATTTTCTATCGGTTATTCGTGGAAGACTTAATTGACTGGAAAAGGTCTCCGGAATTCTTCTACTTTAAGAAGCTAATGATTATCAGTTAAGACGAGGCAATAACGAGGCAATTAATCACCGATTAAGGTAGAAATACCGGAAGATTAAGCCTCGATGCGTCATACCATGGAAAAATGATAAGAGACAGGTTTCAGTTGGGAAAATATCCAACAATTCCATAACGTCGAGGGCAAGAAATTCCTCGAGTTTTCAGAGTATTAGCAAAACATCGTTGCAATAACGATGAAACCCAACGAAAACGGTCCCGACGTTGCAGTAACGATTAAAAACGACCAGAAGACCCATCCTTGGAGTCGTTTTTCGAAGTTTCTGTCCCGCGGACGATCATAGGCGGGACGACGAGGAGGAAAAAAGTTGGAAAAAGAGGAAAAAAAGAAGTGGCAAGGGGAAGGTAGAAAGGAGAGTGCTTCCTCTCGGTGAGTCGGAGTAACGTTTTTGTCGATACCCCGAGAAATTAACTCTTGACCCAGCGGGGGGAATTTTATGAAAGCGATAAATCTTCGGGTTTATGTATTTACCCTGGAATACGCGCTAATGGAGAGCGTTTTTATCCTGTCTTTGAAGTTGTCGCTTCCATGAATTATGCTTCAGCGCTCGCCGGGCGGACCGTTTACGCGTTAGTTCGGTAGAAAGTTCATTCTGGTTCCATACTTAATTAACTATCGCTTAAATCCACGACGTACAACTTACTTTTTCCTGCTTCTCTCGAGCCGGAAGGCGTAAGATGCGTTATGCATCCAGGATGGCGAGGCATTTCTCGAAGGCGTGGGAAAGGGGTGGTTTTTTGTTCGTGACTTTGATACGTTGCATACTATCTGCATTGATGTGGCTAAATTTATGGAATTTTCGTAGAATTATATTTCTATCAAGGAATAGATATTTATTGCGTAAAAATTGCGATTTTTTGATCTGTGTTTGAATGAAAATGTCTCCGTTGCACCTTTTCTAAAAGGACAACTCAAAATTTAAGTCTTAATTCGTCTAATAATTCATTTGAGTCTGAAATGATGCGAATAGAGTACGTCAAATTTTGAAATTTTCGACGCATTCAAAACCGAGGTCATTTCTTTTGTCAAAATAAGCCTCATCACTCCTTAATATCATTCGCAGCAACAAGAATGATTTAAATCGTCGCGCAATGAATTTAACCCTTTGCGGACGGACACTTTTTTGAGTCCTAAGAGACAATCATTTATTTGGCGATGAAAAACTATTTTTTATTAGAAAGTTCGATCGTTAATGTATCTGAATTATACATTACTATTTGCAGAATCATATTTCAACGTTACATTTTAATTTTTCAATTCGAATCGTGTATACCTGCCTCGATAAACTATAACCAGATTTTTTCTCAGGCCGCATATATGCGTCAGTAGTCCCCGAAAGGTTAAAAGTGTTCAGATTTAAGAAAGAAAGTTCGGGTCGAACTTTTTTTTAATCTCGCGCTAAAAATCATTTGCAATTTTAAGATCGCCCTATGCACGGAGCAGATTCGAGTTTCCGCTCGTCTTACAAGTTTCACGCTCCAAAAAGGATTATAACGAAAGCTGGGGCTGTTCCGTTCGAGGGAACGGGGGTTCGCGTGAAATTAATGGCTGTTTCCTGCAAACGAAAACAAGCTTGCGCCCGAAAAATATTACGGTTTGGTGGCCGCGGCTGGAATTATTCGCAGTTATTTCGCGAAACCTAGCGAAACAATTGCCGCGAGAAAAATATATTGTTATGAAATTCAATTGTTTCGCCGGGAAGTTGTCGGCCGGGCAGTTTGCCGACGAAAATCGCACGGGGCAAGAACCTTTCGCGATATTGCTCGAACGACCTTGCAAAAAGGATACCAACTTCTACCCTTTTGCGGAGTGTGTTCGCTCCAATTATTTTGTGGGTACATTTAGAACAGTCGTTGATCAAATGACTCTGCAAATATGTAATTTTGTTTGTTAACACTAAAGCTATCCAATTGGTTCCCAATTTTTTTCTAAAAATTATCTAAATTGATAGAGTAGCCATGAAGGAAATATTCCACTTCTATCTTATAAAACGTAAGGTAGTTATTTAATCATCTTCTTCACCTCGTCGTTTCTCTTTTTCCAAAGTAGTTATTAAGTATGTCTAAATTTTAGTAGATATAACGTCGGCAGTTTTAGTGTTCTTATCTTTTTATTAAAATCTCTTATCTTTTTTTTAAAATATCTTTTTGGTTTAAAAATTACCTTTCGCGTTTAGATTGAGCGCGATTGAAACGATTGTGAAAGAATAACGGATTTTGCGGGGCATACTTTGATGTAATTTTAGAAATTTTGAGAAACTGGTGCTTTTTTATTTAACATTAATCCATAATATGCAGTTTATGTGATGGCGCGACCAGTAGACCTGAGTTGCAAATCCTGGGGGAGATTCTTCCTAATTTATTATTTAATATCTCGTAGTCTCGTGACTCGAAAGCCCTACAAAACAGTGAGACACTAGCAAAATTAACTATAGCAATTAAAACCGAAAATAAATTCAAAGATGTAATTAATCCTCTATCATTCCTTGTTCCTAGATGAAGCAGTATACCTTTGCATTTCTGTTCTCTTTCAAAATATTGAAAATGGACCGCGGACTTTTTCCAAATTTGCAATGATATTCTTCTACTGAAGTTCACCTAAAATATTCTTAATAACACGTTGAACGGCACCGGTATTTCGATAGTTTCATCATATCTACAGAAGTGAATTTTTTTCTACTAAAATCACGTCTTCATAAAGCAGAAACTTCAAAGAAACCGGTGGATATATATTCAGGAGAACTTTATCTTTTTAACGACGACATTTAAATATTGAATATATTAGAAACTTCGTAAACATTGCAGTTTAAAAGTCATATGAAATTTCTTTGAATTCCATAGCGCCGGTCACCGGTGACCCCCAAGGTATACAACGTGCTAAGAAGAATTAATATTGCATGAACGCTGCAATTGCTGCCGATGAAACAAAAGATTGCACTTCAATTGAAGCTGACATACAGAAGGAGAAGTTGGAATTAAAAGGAACCTGACGCGATATCACAAATTACCGGCTGATCAAGTTAAGTAAGCCATCGTGTAATAGAATCCCGGAGGAAGGTTCGATCCGAGGAACAATGGAAATTTCCCTGTATTTCTACCTGAAGTTTCTTTGAGCAAGCAGCATAGCGAGGAGACAAAGAAAAGTCATTTCGCTGGTGCGGTGTCCTTCCACGAAGGAAGGGAAAAGTGACGTACAGTTAACGCAGAGAACTTCAATGAACTCGAGTGCTAACAAGTCTAAGAAATCTGATCTCTTATTCTCCGGACCGCTGCTGTTTGTCATTCTGCCCATTTAATTCCCAGCATGGAATCTTCCCTTTTTTCCTATTTTTCTGCTTTAATTGCTACGGTCATTTCGCCCATTTTACCAAAGACCTACAATTCTTGAGTTTCTGACCCCCCATAGCTAAGACATACTATGTGATAATTGAGCCGTTCAGTACACAAATCGATTAACTCCACTTTTTGAATTTTTTTAAATTTAATTCTCAAAGCACTTGATTGAATCCTAACTTTTTATGTTTAGAATACATTTTCGTAATAATAACGATTAACATCATTAAATGACGAAGTTTGTCTGGCCATCGAATAATAAATAATTGAATTCAGCAGTCAATCTAATTAATTTCAAGGCTATTCCACCTTATTCATTTTTTACTTCGTTAGAGGAAAGCTAAATGTGATTATATATTCTACAATACTTATTTGTATTTATATTTTGAAGGGAATTTTGAAAAGGAGCGTTTACTATTTCATCACGTTTCTCCACTTTAGGTTTTATGGAGTTAATCGATTTGTGCACTGGACGGCTCAATTATTAGGTTGTACATATGAAATGTCCGATTTTGGTTTATGAGTATTTTTGATCATTTGAAGCTCGCAATTAAATAGAATCCTCGAACAATAATTAGAGAACTTGGTCAATAATGCAATGTAAGTGCCATGACAATTTCACGCCACTTAATTTTGATTGGTAAGAAAAAGAAGTTGGATCAATGGGTACCACACGAGTCGAACGATCGACAAAAGTTTCATCGTTACGAAACGTGCAATTCGTTACCGATCTGTAATAAAAATAATCCGTTTTTAGATCGCATTGTCACATGTGACGAAATTCTCTCTCTGTCAAAAACAAAATAGGGATCAGAATTTCGAAAATTCTTCAAGTGCGCATCGTCGATCTTGAAATCTCGCGAAAATCAGACTTCCTCGTTGAAAAAAAAGCAGAAATGAATTGAATACGGTAAATTATACCTCAGAGTGAAGTTTCAATATGTAAAAGTATTCGCGTGTCCCCCAAAACGATGTTTCTCTCGCCCAGACAAGATCGTTTACACGTGCAATTAACGTCGGTCCCCGTGCATTAACAATTTTACTTGTTGCGCGATATTGCAGCAGCCGAGCCGATTTTGTTTGTGACAAATCATCTCGCCCGGCAGGTCCCTGTAATTCCGTATCCCGCGTAATTGCTACGCGCTATTAATTATCGCGCCAGCCAGCCAGACCAGGTAGGACGATGTAAAAGCAATTAATTTCTCAAAACAGGAGAAACAATCTCGATGGTGGTGCGTAACCTCCTCCGGAAAATAATTACCCACTTTCTCGTGGACTACCGTCTCATTATAACGGAGAAACACGGGAAAGATCGTGCCTTTGGAGATCGTTAAGGTGATATCAGCCTCGAATCTATCCGACGAAAGATAAGTGATCATGGAGAACAGCGAAATACTCGGAGTGACAGTTTAACCCTTTGAGGAGGACGGACGCATATATGTGGTCTGAGGAAAAATCTGTTTATAGTTTATTGGCTCCTGTATACACGGTTAGAGTTGGAAAAATGAAATATAACTATCGAAATATGATTACGTGAATAGTAATTCATAACTTCTATATATTAACACTTTGACTTTCTGACGAAAAGGTGCTGTTTCATCGCCGAATAAATCATTACTTCTCAGTAGTCAAAAAAGTCTCCGTCCGCAAAGGGTTAACTCATTTGTCGAGAGACTAAAATATATCTTTTCAGTCCTTTTGTACCAACTTTCGGCGTTAATTACTGCGACGATTCGCCGGATATCCTGAGGGTCAGGGGAATTTGCAATAATTGAAGTTACGATGTGCATATTAGCAAGGAAAAATCGTGTAGAGGTGGTGCAAACTTCAGTTAGATAGATGCACCCGCCAGGTGGGAGTCCGAACCTTCAGCTTCTGGGTACCGTAGCTCCAGTTCTTTTTTTAATATTGTTTTATTATATAATTTCAGGTTAATTGTTGCAATTACTTTGTCTAGGTTTCAGCTTGTTTCCGAACCGGGGATATGATATATTAATTGATAATTTAGAAAAAGTGTCCCAGAGATAAAGAAAAATTAAGCTGAACAGATAGCCCTGCCAGCTGACTCCAACCCTTATCTTCGTAGTTGCCATAGCCCCTATAACTCTTTGAGGCACGGGAATTCAGAAAATAAAATGACACATGTTGCACAGACAATTTTGTTTCCTTTCGATTGAATAAAGTTGGTTTATATTTATTAACAACGTTATATAACAATATGAATTTTCTAGGTGGGACAAAAAACGTCCCGCCGTGCCTCAAAGAGATGAAAAACTAAATCTAAATAAAATTCTAAAAAATATCTAAACTAAAGAAAATTCTACTGGTTTTCTCATATAATATTAGTAACTTTATTACAAATAATTGATTATTTATATCAAACAATGATAAAACGAAGATTCTTTCGCTTATAATAAAAAACCAAGTTTTTCATTTTTCCTAGCACCGTCAGATAAAAATTATTCCTACGATTTTCGACAAATTTTCAAATACATTTGTCATTAATTTAATAAATTTTCCCGGTCGGTACTAAAAAAAAAGGGTTAAACCCCGAGTATATTTACGGTTTGGAGCGAATTAAACTACCCTACGTCTCTTTCGATTCTACCAGCATCCCTCCAATTCTATGCTCAGCTTGATATTATATTAATCCCCGTTAAGATTTAATTCAGTCACGATACATTTCCCGTTTGCCAGGATCGTTAAATATTTGCATGCGTTTATCGCGAAAACGATTGTACGATATATCGCGCCAACGCTCCGAATAAATACGGCGGGGATAACCGTGGAAAACGTATGAATCCGTTCGTTTGCATTGCACGAAATCGAAATGTATTTTCGTTTATTAATTACAACCGGAATTAACGGGCGATTCGTCGGAGAGAGCCACGGGGAAACGTTATCGTTTTCCCTCGGAAACGTAGAAACGAAGGGTTGAGAAGAGAGAAACGAGGGGCGAAAAAGGGGAAAGGGGTGGTAAAAGGAGCACCGTTTACACCACCCTGAGATCCCATTTCATTTTCACACTCGGTTCATGTCCTCTCGAGGACTCTCGGAACTTCGGATTATGAGGGCTTGTGAATTCACCCTGAAAAATCAATCGAAACTTCCTTCGCTTTTGTGCCGGCTCGAGGCCCAGCTCGATGAAGCCTTTTTTAAATTTGTACTTAGAAATTCCCCCGTCGGGGACGTGTCGGAACTATCAAAGTGTCGAATAATCGATTCCGATGCCCTCCTGTGATATTTCCATCTCCTCCACCCAGGAAATCCTCCTTTTTCCCTCCTTTCTTCATCGCCTTCTCACGATTCCAAAGCGCGAAAGGGCTGCCACTGTCGCCCTTAGCGAGAATTCACGGGAATGACGGGCATGGAGTTGAAAATGAAGCGATTCATTTTAGGTACAATTGACAGAGATGAATTATTGGTTATTTGGAAAAAGGAGAATTTACGGTGGAAAAAATGAGCGTCCTCGGGGAGGAAGGGGTTGGAAGACGAGGAAGAGAAGATGGCTGTTGCGGAATAATTACAAATGAATGAAATAAAATAGTGTAGAAGAGCGTGTGAATGGGTTAAGAGTGAATGTATCTGCAATTTGAAGGGCTGAAGAAATTCGAGAAGCTCGTTCAACATCCTCGAATGGATACTTTAGAAAACGAAGCCCTTTGCTCCGATGAAAAGGGGTAGCAAGTTGCTGCCAGTATCGATAGCTCCTTAAGACAATTTAGATCTCGATTTCGGTTAAAAAATTACCCCAGGGGCGAATGAAGGACGAATGAAGGACGAATGAAGCCGGAAGATTAACACTAACCGTACCATATGTGGTCGAATGACCTTTTACCACGTTGAACGCCATGGGGGTCACCGGTGACCGGCGCTGTTGAATTCATATGAAATTTCATATGACTTTTAAATTGTAATAACTACAAATTTTATAATACAATCAGTTAAATATTGGCATTAAAAAGGTAAAGTCCTGCAGACTATTTATCTATTTGTCTCTTTAGGGGTTCTGCTCTGTAAAGGGGTGATTTTAATAGAAAAAGTTTCGCTTCGGTGAAAACTATGAAACTAGCGAAACACCGGTGGCGTTCAACGTGTTAAAACCGAGAATCTCCTGTATTTCGTACGTAAAAGTATTATCGATATAGTGAGGGACCAGAAAGAAGGCACTTGAGGGGTAATTTGCTCTGATTCGCCCGACGGATTGGAACATCCCTCTCACTCATGCATTTTTCGATTTTGACGCACTGTTGGCCGAGAGACCCGCACATTTGTTGCTCCGTTATGTGAATGACGAAAGGAGTGTTTAATTTTGGTTGTCATTCGTCCATTTCAGGATTCCAGGACCGACATGGCGGGAATAGGCGGCGCGAGAGCAATCTCCCCTTCCGTTCCAAGTGCCTTCTTTCTGGTCCCTCACTATATCTCGTAACAGGTCGAGTGACCGGTCACGGTAAGAATAAGTATAAATAGAGTGCCGGTACAGTTAGTGTTAATAAATCATTATTACTTACAACAAAAAGAATCATTTAGGACATCCTCTTCAAAAGGAGCTCCAACAAGAAAAATTTCATTTCGCGATATTAAGGGCGAATTAGCTGCCTTAATAAGCGAAATTTCGCGGCGGAGAAGAAAAAGGAAGTACGCTCGGAATCGGATAAAAAGTTTAGAGACGCGGAAGCGCGTGTGTTCGAAAAAGGACCCTCGGTGTTGGCGCGTTATTAAAAAATAAGAAGAGAAAGAAATCGGAGGAGGGAGGCGAAGGAGAAGGAAGGAGAGTCATTTAATGGAACAAAGACACGCACGTGGGTCCCGGAGCGGAACGAATGGAATGAAAATTACACGGTAGATTTAATAAAGCGAGGATCATACGGAGATCCACGCGTAATTTCGTCCGCGGAGGCTCAAAGCCTCTAATGATGGCCGACGGTACCAACGAGGGGAATAAGCGCCGATTATTTGGATTTTTCACCTCGGCTTCTCCCGGCGCCTTAATATCGAAACTACAAATTTCTTGGGGTTTCTTGGGAAATTTATCGGGCTCTTTGGTGGCGAGGGTTTCGTGGTTTTACGTGGTTTGCGGTGAGATTTGTAAATTACGAAGTTACTGGAGGTATTTGGCTTCCTTCGGTTTTCTGTAATTGCGAAGTTTCCTGTTAGATTTGGGAGAGGATATTTCCACCAGTTAAATTGCTCAATTATTTGTGGTTATTTTTAAATTTGTGACGTAAAGAAAAAATGTGGAAGAAGACAATAGCAATAGGTGATAGAGTGATTAACCCCTTGGCCTACAATAACGAGTGACACTCGTGATGCGGTAGATGGAATAAGAAATTTTGAAGCTTCCCAAAAATTATGAAATTGAAAATATCAGTGGAACACAACACGATAAAATTATTTCTATGTTATTAATACTGCGTTAAATTATAAGATACATCAGGAATCACTGATAAATTTTCATTTTAGCAATGTAATTCTGAATTATTGCACAGGGAGTCGTAAAAGAAACCGTAGGGTAAGGGGTTAATGGTTTTATTTGTGATTATAGAAATTTTTATTTAGTAACTGAGACATTAGCATTTGAGTTTTATGAATTAAAAATACACCGGAGAATTTTTATCATTAATTCTGCTTTTGGGGGTGTGTTTGTTGCGCTTTAAAAATAACAGTTAACTCTTACTTTTCTCGCACCCTTCGTTTCCAATTGGTACAGTAATTTCTCCCGGTCTCTCATTACATCTTTCTTCAATTAAAACACCAGAACTATGTTAAATATAACAGTTTTCAGTAAAACTCCGACATTCTCGTCGGAAAGCCCAGATTTTATTTCCGCAACAACCCCGACCGCCGTTAATTCTTCGCAGTGAGAGTTATTTTCGGTCAATGAGAGTTCAATCTGCAAAATTCTCTCCCCGCGTATGTGAGTTTTTATTTGCCGATACAACTGAAGGATACTCGTGCAAACGTACGAAATTGTTGGGAAAAAATCCTACGAATTAGCGAATATTCGGTGGCCGTTCCAGTTATCGCCCGCTTTCAACTTCGAATCGGAGAGTGCTGTAATTACCGTGGAATTGTGCGGGAATAATGAGAGCTTTAAAGGATCGTTAAATTGAGGGGAAAATCGTGAATGTTGAGAAAAATATCGAGGTAATTTCGCGAATTAAAAGGATTTTCACGAGTCCGTGGTTTCCGGCGAACATTGATATACATCGTTGTTTGCGTCGCATTATAGGATCGGTTTTATCGTAATTATTATTATTACCGGAATCACGCGAAATGATCGGTATGATAACGCTCACGTATGGCAGAAAATTAACGGGGAAATGGACGGGAGTTTTTGAAATTTGTAATTGCACGGTGAAAATTTCCGTGGAACGTGGCGCATGGAAGTGGTTACTCGCCGACAAAATAAACACAGAATCGCGCCAAGGTGTTTGTTTTTCATTTCATTAAAAGTGTAGGGAAAGAGGTGACCTTTCGACTCGTTTTGCCATTCGCCAAATATCTTGACTTATTTTCAGAAGTATGCTACAACGTTTATAGTACTCGCTTATTTACCATCGCGATGGCAAATATTTGTGGAGATAGTATCTACAAAGTGAACGATACGATGTTTCCTTAGATTCTATTAATATATTCTGTCACGTATTTCTATATAATAATATTATATCTGTCCAGATGATGATCATTATTTTGCGGCGTGGATGCTGGGAATTATCAAGGTTTTTTTTACAACATGGCGGTTTATTTGTAATTTACTGCAATTAGAATTAAAGATAAATTGTGATTCTTTTATCTGATAATACATAATTTACAACACCGCCATTAAAGCCACTCTTTACAAGATTGTTATGAATTATTCAGCTTCTTCCCCATAAAGTATTGACCTCTAAAGAAGTCTGACTCACGTCGACCATCGTGCAATATTTACTGAATTTAGTAAAATAACTTCTCATTCAGACTCCTTTCTACCAATTAAACAAATTTTTCAAAGGCTCAAACCTCTCTTATCACCCTCGTTGCAGCTCGCCAACCCCAAAGTTTCCTTCTTCAACCTCTTCGCAAAGATATGACCTTTCCAACCCCTTCACAGCTCTCTCACTCAAAAAAAAAATCAACACCCTCCAGCGATGATTTAACACCAGAACTACCGCCGTCAAATCTATTATATTTAAATATAGTAAATAAGTACTTTGTAAAGAGAAAAATCAAGATTTGAAAAGGATGATCATTTAAGTAATTTAGCTTCTATAAGATAGACATGAAATATTTATTGCATGATTCCCCTATCAAATTGAAGAATTTTTATAAAAAATGATAACCAGTCATTTTTACTGCCCTGGTATTTACTTCTAGTGTCAATATTCGAAAAAGCGCGACATTCAGTCAAGCTCTTCCTACCCCTTCCTCGCAAAATGGCGCGTTTTTCGAATATCAACGCTAAAACTACCAAGGCAGTCAGAATGACTGGTCTCTCATTTTTACCCCATCTTCTATGAATGTTTAACCCTTTGAGGACGGGTGGCGCATATATATTGTCTGAGAAAAAATTTAATTACAATTCATCGCTGCATTATACACGATTAAAGTATAAAAATTGAACTATAACCGTTGAAATATGATTACGTAAATAGTAATTCAAAACTGATATACATCAACCCTTTGCGCTCCGAATTATTTTACTAACTTTTCGCCAAATAAGCAAATATAGTCTCGGAAAATTGTCCAACTTTGATTGTTCACTTTTAATTAATATCAGGAACAATTGTAGGTACCGCGGGATACTTACGTTACGATGCAAAATTATTGTTCATTTAAAAAGTCTATATTTAGTAAATGAAACGTGAAGTGCCATAGAAAACTGTGTCGAGTGCACCTCGACATAGGCGTGCAAAGTCTATCTTTCTGATAAAAAGGTGATTTTGGATCGCCAAACACACGACTATCTCTCAATATTCAAAAATATCTCCGTCCCCAAAGATTTAACACTAGAACTACCAAACCAGTCAAAATGACTGGTACACAATTTTTTCCAAAAATTCTCACAGTTTATAGAAGAGTCATAGAAGGAATATTCTACGTCCATCTAAAAAAACATAAATCACCGTATCGATCATCTTTTTCGCCTCTTGATTCCTCTTTTTTCAAAGTATTAATTTAATGTATTGAAATATAATAGATTTAATGCCGGTAGTTCTAGTGTTAATAACGATCACCGCCGTAGACGTTCCGCGGTCGTTTATAAATTTCCACGCGATCTCCCGTGTTCTTTCTGCCAAGGGATTTTTTTTTTCATCCTTACGCTCGATATTCCCGTGCTGCGTCCTCGTTACATCGGCATTGTTACCGTAAGAACGAAGGATGTTATGATAGGGCCCCCGGTTTTCCCTCGGTTCTGCGGATTCCGCCGTGGACGAGGAGATTCCGCGATGAGGAAGAGACGAGACAGGCTGCGGTGAGCCGCCCCGCCGGGCATCCGATCCCTCTCACGGTTATCTTACCCCGAATGGACGGAGGCAGAAAATTCTGCCTTCCCGTTTTGCTCTTTTCAAAGGCCTCCGTTCGGCTGACACTTTGATGACAGGTAGAGTGCCGGCAATTGAAATAACAAGGGAACGTTAAGGAGGAGAATTGTAAACGGCGAGCTTACGGGGTAGAGGGGGGGTGGGAAAGGTCGAAGGGGAGGTCGAGAAGGTTGAGAGGGGGCGAGGGATGGATGAGAAGACGGAGGAATGGGAGATTGTGAGAGCGATGGGAGAAAATGATGAAGAGAAAGGGTTGAGAGGGTGGTGGTTGTAAGTGAGATGGGGTGAGAGAGAGAAAAGACGGTGGAAAGGAAAGAGAGATTGCGGGAGAGCAACGAATAGAGGAGGAAATGAAGGAATATCGGGATAAATGAGGCTAAGGGTGAAAAAGAGAAAGAAGGGAGGAAATACATAGAGGAAGAGGAGGGGTGGAAATTTAAAGGGGTAAATGCAGCGGGAAGAGAGAGACAGGGGGATCGAGAAGTAAACTAGATAGAAAAGAGGAATAAGGAGATGGAATAAAAGGAAGCGGAAGAACAGGAAAATGAAGAAAAGAGCGCAAATGACGCAAGAAAGGTGGAGGAACAAGTGAAGAGACAAGTTGAGAGAAAGCTGAGAGGTCCAAAAGGGAGAGGTTAGACGAGGAAACGAGCGAAGAAATCGAAATAGAAAAGCCGAGGGAAAGGAGGGCTGAAAGCGACGAGGAGGCAAAAGGGAAAAAGGAGGAAGAAAGAACAGGAAAAAGGACGGCTGGCTGCGCGAGCTAAATCCCGAAGTTTGTTTGAAAGGAATCCACCGCGATGCTCCGTGGCATTCGTCTTCCGTCCTAGATTCGACGATTGCAAAGCGTCCTGAAAAATTGTCCTTTTCAAACTCGTCGCGGTGCGCAACAATGGTCGGCCAGTCGGCGCGTCTTTCCGATGCGTTCGTCCCATTTCTCCTGAATATTATCGTTCCTCCTACATAAATTAACTATCCCGCTTCCCCGAGGGCTCGTAAATAATTCAACAACACCGTCGAAACTTCCGTGATGCCATTCATGCGCGTTTCGATACGTTTTCCTTGACTTTCGTGCGGTGAGCGCCAATTAATCCATTCATTAACGTCAGCCAGGATTCTCGGTTGACTTGGCCGTTGCGATTATCGAAACGCAATTAAAAAGTCATTAGACCGCGACACGACGAATTCCTGCCTCCGCTGGTCGCATTCCTTTGTAATTGATTCTATTTTCCTGCCGCGTCCCGAAAGGTAACAATGAGAGAGATAATCGAGAAGAATTAGCGGATAATCGTGACCGAGCGAAAACACAATCAACGCGGCGACCGTGCAAATTGAAGGCAGGCCCCGATCGATGATAATGGAAAATCCGGCCCGGTGTGCACCTAAGGGCCTGCCCTATAGTGCCAACTTTGCAAAGGGCCGCGGACCGAAGGCTGAGAGAGAGAAAAACGACCGGGGAGGGGGCAGAGGGAGAGAAACGGTTGGAAAGAGAGACGGTCGGAGCGGGAACCAACGAAACAGACAGAAAGAGGTACAGAGAGAACCAAATGAGCAGAGAGAGAATCAAAAGAAGCAGAAAGAGTCAAAAAAATTGAGAAAACCAGAGAGAAGCAGAGAGTGAAACAGAAAGAGAGAGAGGAAGACAAAGAAACAGGTAGAGAAAGAACTAAGTAAGCAGAGAGAGCCAAAGCAACAGAGAGAGTACCAAATAAGCAGAGAGAGCCAAAGAAATTGAGAAAACCAGCGAGAAGCAGAGAGAGAAACAGAAAGAGAGAGAGAGAACCAAAGAACTGATAGAGAGAGAACTAAATAAGCAGAGAGAGGCAAAGCAATAGAGAGAGTACCAAATAACACTAAAACTACCGGCGTTATAGAATATATATTATATTTAAATATAATAAATAGGTACTTTAGAAAAACAGAAATCGAGAGAAGAGAAAGATGATCACTTAATTTTTGCTTTATAAGGTAGAAGCGGTATATTTACTGTATGGGTCCTCTATCAATTTTGAGAATTTTTAGAAAAAATTGTACACCGGTCATTTTGACCGCCTTGGTAGGTTTAGCGATAAGCAGAGAGAGCCAAAGAAATTGAGAAAACTAGCGAGAAGCAGAGAGAGAAACAGAAAGAAAGAGAGAGAGAGAGCCAAAGAAACTGATACAGAGAGAACCAAATAAGCAGAGAGAGCCAAAGCAACCGAGAGAGAACCAACTAAGCAGAGAGAGAACCAAATAAGCAGAGAGGCCAAAGCAACATAGAAAGAAACAGGTATAGCGAACCAAAGAAATATAGAAAACCAGCTCGGAGCGGAAAGGACAGAGAAGGCGGAAGAAAAGGGAGAGAATAAGGGAGGACACGTTTACAACCAGAAATTTCTCCACCCCTCACGAACGCATTCACAGCGGCGACACCGGCGTGTCCCTCATTGTTAAGTTCGGTTACATTGTAACGGCGTAACAAATTCGGTACTGGTACCGCGCATAATTGAGTTCGTTCCTCTTCTTCGCGCGTTTTCCCTCGGCTTCTCTTCTTTCACGGTTGGCTTTGTGTCGGCACGGAAAATATTCCAAGAACAGCGTGAACGCATAATCTCTCCGCTCTACGAGCAGTCATGGATCCCTTTTCCCTGCTTAGGCGGTCGTCGTTAAATCGCCCATATGCTTAAGTCTGGTCACGTTCGCATATCTGCCTGATAAATTGATTGCGTTTCGGAATTCTCCATGGTGTTGCAGCTGTTAGCATAGCGTGCCCCAATTTCCGCTCGCACCGTTGGGGCTGTGATTTCATAGATGGAGAGGTGTAATTTGGATGGTGGTTGTCGCTTTTTTCACGAGATTTCATTGGATTTTTTGAGGGGAGATTTAAAACGAGAGATGAAGCTGTGTTTTGAAAGGATATTGGAAAAATTTTAGCAAATTCGTTAACGTAGGTTCACCGTTAATGGTTGAAGGGTTCCTCCGAACGGTTTCGCGGTCGTTGAAGTCACGTAACCGGAAGTTTATGGTGTTTAACGATAAAAAAATAAGAATCTTTTGACTTTTGCACATTTCGGATGAGCGGTTTCTGTCGACTAGCTTGACTCTGTAATTTTGAAAATTCGTGAAGTGTCTATTTCACTCTCTTTCACGGTTATTGATATCAAAGGAAATTTATCGCATGGATATAAAATGCAATAACATAAAGATACAAATCAAATGGGGCAAATGGTATCGTGAATCGTGCTCGCAATTGGGACAATATTCACAGACCATATCGCCTAATGTGCACCTAATTCTAATATCTCCGCGGAGCATGCAGAGGGCTTAAACGCAGAATGCAATTTGTCACATCATCCTCCCCCTTTCAGCACCTCCATCCAACACCCCAAAATCCAAATCCAGAACATATAAGTATCATCATAATTTTTCAAGCCAACAAACATTCACAGTCATTTCCACGGGTCCAATTAATCGAAATTCCATCCTCGTCCATCGCAGAAACGTTGCGAAATTATCCTGCCGACCTCGTCCGGCAGAAAGTTCCAAAGATACGAGACAAAAGGCCGAGCGTTCCTTCGGCTTACGTTTCTCGCTCCAATTCTCCTCCGTTCTGCTTTGTATTTGATATAAATTTAAATGTAAATTACATCGGAGACCCGTGGAAAATTTATTAAGCGACGACAGGCCGTGAATTGAAATAATACCTTGCGACAGGAGCGCAAAGAGTAGCTCCGTCGCGGACATTTCGAATTGCGATTTCGCGACGGTGGCCACGGTCAACGATAACTTTTGTATCAGCGTAAAGTGTAACCAGACGTGGCTAATTTGAAGCGCCAGCCCGCGGAAAATTATTCCGACGGCGGCCTGCCAGGATGTTTTCGTTTCGCAAATAAAACGGTACGTGCGCGGCGCCAACGGGCGAGCCACTGCCCGTGATAGCCCGTGTAAAGTTTATACTCACAATATCTGAAACTTTGCACGCTATCTGCCGGTAAGGTCACTCCATTATTTTCACCTACCTCTCTCACGGACTTTTTTTTTGCTCTCTCGCTTTTTTTTACAGAGCTTCATCGATAGTCAATGGGAGAAGTTGGCACGCGAGGAGAGAATTTTATGTTATCGTCTGTCCGACGATTTTTCAGGGTTTGGTCCATTTTTGTTACATTTTGGGAGGTGTTTATTTTTTAATGAGTTTAGAAATATTGATTGTGTTTAACACTAGATCTACGGAAGCTGTCGAATTGACGGATTTCTACTTTTTTCGAACTATTGGCCTTAAATTTATTATATTTAAATACACCAAATAAATACTTTGAAAATTAGGAGAAAGAGGAAGCGAGAGGTGTAAAGGGTGTTGAGTTGAGCATTTTTTGTTTTATAAAATTTACTGTATATTTGCCCTCTTAACACGTTGAATGCCACCGATATTCTTCCACCGGCTCATTCTTCAGCCTGGTATTTCCACACGAAAAGTGATTAGAAAATGCGAATTTGTCGTCAGCCCCCGAAAGCAGGGTGCACAATTTGTTTTAAATTGGAATCTACTAATTTTGACCGGCTTAGAAGTTTTCCTGTTAAATAATAAATTAGGAAAAATTTTGCCAGAGCTGACACAGCAACATTGATCATCGTCTCACCGAACGTGAGTGCGAACTCTTGCCTCCTTGCCTAAAATAGCCCCCTAACCCCCTTTTATAATCACCAAAACAACTACAAAATCCGCTGGCTCATTCTTCAGCCTGGTACTTCCACTCGAAGAGTGATTAGAAAATGCGAATTTGTCGTCAGCCCCCGAAAGCAAGGGGCAGAATTTGTATTAATGCGGAACGCATCGATTTACCCGCAGCCATGAATCTACGAAAATTCCGGTCCCTTTTGGTGAGTCATATCCGATCCTTTGCATCGAAGCAGCACAACACGCTAGGGGGAAAATGCAGTAAAAATGGGGATGGAGTTAGTGCTCCGAGCAACGAAACTTTCCATGGGGGGGAAAAGAAAAAGGTAATCAATGTAACCATATTTCACGTAACCTGCACATACACCGCCGCATTACCCACCGACGACCGTAATAAAAAAAGATACCACGGACTGATAATAAAACAGCAAAAAGATCTTCAAGTGCAATTCGAAACACGGCGTTGTTCCCTTGGAGAGTTAAGGGGGGATCGTTTGACCGATCGACTTGTGGTGTTTATGGGGCGATGGTAAATCGGAAATGCTGGCGTGCTGGAGAGAAAGTGGAAGTAAAAATAGTTGGTAAAAAAAAGTATGGGGAAAATGCAACGTAGGAAGTGAGGGCTTAAGTGTAGCTGTTCAGGGTGGAGGAATATAGCGTGTTTGAATATATTGTTACGGATTATTGGTTTTCCCCTGATATCGCATTAATTGTAAGTTGATATTAATTCCAAATTTCTGGAAACGGTATATTGTTACCGACGCAGCCGTAAAAAGGAGAATTAACAGTGAAATTTCAGCTCAGACAAGTAAATTTCTGAAATAAATTGTCCTTAAAATATAATTTATAATTTTCTGAATCTCGTATTATTTAATTATCTTAATTTTAAATTGATCTGCGTTCTAAATTTCTGGGAACGACGTATTATTACAAATGCAGCCGTAAAAAACAGAGTTGACATTGAAGTTTCACACAGCCAAGTAGGTTTCTATAATAAATTGTCCTTAAAATATAATTCGTAATTTTCTAAAACTCCTATCATCTAATTACCCCTCGCAGAAACTACAAATATCGTAACAATATACTTGAATCGCACTATCTTAAACATGACTCTGAAAGATGTTAACTTCCAACCGAAAGATCTCCGAATCGAATAAACGCGATTGTCTTGTGGCGACCGTGTCATGAAGTACAGAAAATCGTAATAATTCTGAAATCATAACTATCTGGATAATGACTAACCGATGTATTTAGTAAAGTAAAATCACTAGCCGCGGACAATATGCAAATGAGCTACTTCATGACACGGGGGTCCTAATATAGATATACCTGACCAGGGCCTTACCCCCGCATTACCTCCTTGACCAATCACAAGCGTCAAAGGGTCACGTCTAGCGAGACATAGGTAGACGCCCCCCACTCCGACGCGCACATTACGGAAAGCATATAAATTACGCCAAATATTGTATGAAACCAGTGTAACCAGAACACGTAGAAGAACAACTCTCTCGACATAATAAAACTCTCGGTTCTGGGAATCACGCTCACCTGCATCTTACCTTCAAGTGGTGACTACCCGACGTCAAAGGAAGAAGAAAGGAAAAGGCAAACATGGCTTACGCTGGTCTATCGACGAACACAACGACCAAAGAAAATAGCCCTTCAATCCGGATTCCACCTTTCTGGTCGGAAGATCCAGCAACGTGGTTCGCGCTGCTGGAATCACAATTTATTTTACACCAGATCTCCAGCGATAACACAAAATATCACTGCGTGGTCGGACAACTGGAACCGAAATACGCTCACGAAGTCCGAGATATAATATTGAGCCCACCAGAAGAGGACAAGTATAAAGTCCTAAAAACAGAACTAACAAGACGGTTATCGACTTCACAGGAACGAAAAATCATGCAATTACTGGAGCTCGAAAAAATGAGGGACCGCTCTCCTTCACAATTTCTGCGACATTTGCAAAACCTTGGAGGAACTGGTATACCGGAAGACTTCCTCCGATCGCTATGGATGTCCAGGCTCCCGGCAAACATGCAAGCCATCCTGGCCACACAAACGGACCTGGCGGTAGCAAAACTAGCGGAACTGGCCGACAGAATTAGCGAGGTGACACTGCAAAAGGATGTGTGTGAAACATCCAAACATCCCGAGGCCACTATACTTCGCCAGGACATCGCGGAGTTAAGACTGGCAATGTCTCAGCTCCGCCAGAGCCAGCAGGAAGAAGACAGCAGCCGATCGCGAGACAGAGCGGAAAAAGGATTACCCAGGAAAATTCCGTGCAGAAACCATCAACAGGGATACCCGAGCCAACATAGACAGGAAGAAAGCAACGTCTGCTGGTACCATCGAAACTTTGGGCTGCAATCCAAAAAATGCACAACCCCATGCAGCTACCCGGTGGAAAACGGCCAACCATCTCTGAATGCGGCGATCAACGACGTATCAGCAACGAGCCGCCTATTTATCATCGATAAATACACAAAAACACCGTTCCTCATCGACACCGGGGCAGACCTGTGCGTATTCCCGAGAGGAAGCATAAAAAATCACGTGGCAAAGTCGGCATACGAGGTGTACGCTGCTAACGGCACACCGATAAATACGTATGGCTTTATCACGCTGAAACTAAACCTGGGTCTCAGAAGGGAATTCATCTGGAAATTTGTAATAGCGGATGTGGCCAGACCAATAATCGGGGCAGATTTTTTAAAACATTTCAGCCTGCTGGTGGATATCCGTAATCGTCGATTAATCGACGGCGTTACGTCGCTAACAACTAGAGGGCGAGTAACGGAAGATACATCGGGAAGCATCAAAGCCATTCACGGGAACTCTACATATCACCAACTCGTGGCAGAATATCCCGAAATCACCAGGCCTACAACCTACGCCCGCCAAGGAAAACACCCTGTGACGCACAGGATCGAAACAACGCCAGGACAGCCGACATATTCACGTCCTCGCAGACTACCGCCAGAACGTCTCCAAGCCGCCAGAATGGAGTTCGAAATGATGCTAAAGGAAGGCATCATTCGACCCTCCAAAAGCGAGTGGGCATCACCCTTACACTTGGTGCCAAAAAAGGAGGAAGGAGTGCGACCTTGTGGCGATTATCGAGCCTTAAACGCACGCACAGTACCTGACCGCTACCCCATTCCGCACATAGAAGACTTTGCGGCAACACTAAGTGGAAAGAAGATATTTTCTACCATTGACTTAGTGCGGGCATACCATCAAATTCCGATGGCCGAAAGTGACGTTCCGAAAACCGCGATCGCGACTCCTTTCGGGCTATTCGAATTTTTAGTAATGCCGTTCGGATTACGCAACGCAGCGCAGACGTTTCAACGTTTTATAGACAACGTGTTACGCGGTTTAAACTTCTGCTACGCATATTTGGACGACATATTAGTAGCATCAAAAGACGAAACGGAGCACCGCGAACATTTAAATGCCTTATTTACCCGACTGCGAGAATTCGGCATCATCATAAACCCGGGCAAGTGTGTTTTTGGTGAAAAGCAAGTGAAATTCCTCGGGTATACAGTCGACGAAAAAGGCACGAGACCGTTAGAAGAAAAAGTGGCCGCCATAAGGGATTTTCCATTACCGAAAACGGTAAAGCAATTAAGGTGCTTCTTAGGTATGGTGAACTTCTATAGAAGATTCATACCAGAAGCAGCAAAAATCCAACGGCCCTTAAATGACTTACTAAAGGGTACAAGTTCAGGGCAAACACCAATAAACTGGACAGCAATGGCTCAAAATGCGTTTCAAACAATTAAGGATGGATTAGCAAACGCTACATTATTAACACATCCACTACCTGGAGCGACCCTCTCAATAACGGTCGACGCATCGGACTGCGCCATAGGTGCGGCACTCCAACAGCACGACGGTCAGGTATGGCAACCCTTAGCCTTCTTTACAAAGGGCCTTACAACTGCACAGCGTAAATACAGTGCCTATGACAGGGAATTACTCGCTGTTTACGCTGCAGTAAAGAAATTCCGTCACGCCATAGAAGGAAATCCGTTCATTATTTACACGGATCATAAACCACTCATCTACGCCTTCAAACAAAAATTGGAGAAATGTTCACCGCGGCAGTTCAGGTATCTAGATTTCATATCCCAGTTTAGTACGGACATTCGACACATCAGCGGAAAAAACAACGTGGTAGCCGACGCATTGTCAAGAATTGAAGCAATAAGCACGCTCGACTACACCCTCTTGGCAAATTCGCAGCAAAAAGACGCAGAATTGAAAGACGCACTGCATAACGGAACGAGCCTTCAGCTGAGGAAAATCTACATGCCAGCGATAAACAGGGACATATACTGCGATACAACAACCGCTACAATGAGGCCATTTGTAACGAAGCAATTTAGACGGGAGGTATTTAATTCTCTGCACGGACTCTCACATCCAGGAGTTCGAGCAACGCAGAAATTAATAACCAGCCGATTCGTATGGCCATCAATTAATAAAGACATAAGAGAATGGACACGAACATGTATCCCGTGTCAAAAATCAAAAATTACAAGGCATGTTACAGCACCGACAGGGACGTTCCAGGGAGCCCAGGAGCGCTTCCAGCACATCCATCTGGACATAGTGGGACCACTGCCACCCTGCAAAGGTTACAAATACTGCGTAACCTGCATCGACCGCTTCACAAGATGGCCAGAGGCTATACCAGTAGAGGACATCACGGCAGAAACAGTCGCCAGAGCAGTCTTCGAGGGATGGATAGTGAGATTCGGGGTACCAGAAAAGATCACCACCGACCAAGGCCGCCAATTCGAGTCGCACCTGTTTAAGGAGCTTGCAAACCTGACAGGTACGACTCATATCAGGACCACGGCATTTCATCCAGCCGCAAATGGAATGGTGGAAAGATTCCACCGACAACTCAAGGCTGCCATCAAATGCCACCAAAATGACAACTGGGTGGAAATATTACCCGTTGTCCTACTAGGCATCCGTACGAGCTTCAAAGAGGATGTAAAATCGACTTCTGCAGAGCTGGTATACGGCGCAAACCTACGCTTACCAGGTGAATTCTTGACGCCACAACCTGATACTAATGTATCAGACTTCATCAGTCAGCTACGCTCAAGGATGCAGAACCTCCGACCAACGCCAGCATCGAGACACGGAGAAAAGAAAACATTCGTTTTCAAAGACCTACGGATTTCTCCATACGTCTTCCTCCGATACGATGCAGTCAGGCGACCGTTACAACAACCATACAACGGCCCATATAAAGTGGTAGCAAGGAACAACAAAAATTTTGTTATCCGCATAGGAGACAAAAATACCACCGTTTCCATAGACCGCCTGAAACCTGCACACGTAATGGAGGAAGAACAGCCTACGGCCGCACAAGCATCACCAGGCTCAGCGAAAAAGGTCGTACGCATCTGCGAACCGTTACAACCAAGGACGAGTCGTTTTGGACGACCCTTAATACAGCCAGCATATTACAGACCAGCCTAAATAGTCTTTAATTCCGTTATCGTTTACACTGGCAGGGGGGTAATGTGGCGACCGTGTCATGAAGTACAGAAAATCGTAATAATTCTGAAATCATAACTATCTGGATAATGACTAACCGATGTATTTAGTAAAGTAAAATCACTAGCCGCGGACAATATGCAAATGAGCTACTTCATGACACGGGGGTCCTAATATAGATATACCTGACCAGGGCCTTACCCCCGCATTACCTCCTTGACCAATCACAAGCGTCAAAGGGTCACGTCTAGCGAGACATAGGTAGACGCCCCCCACTCCGACGCGCACATTACGGAAAGCATATAAATTACGCCAAATATTGTATGAAACCAGTGTAACCAGAACACGTAGAAGAACAACTCTCTCGACATAATAAAACTCTCGGTTCTGGGAATCACGCTCACCTGCATCTTACCTTCAGTCTTCACTTTTATATAATTATTTTTTCCCGCGAGAACCGAGGTTCTTAAGAAGAAAAAAATATAATCCATTGAGAAAGAAGTGAAACGAATTTTTCAAGATACTCAGGCCGCGTTAACCTCATTCGTTACCTCTTCTAAAAGCGAACCTCTCAAGGGTTTCCTCAGAATCAAAATTAATAAAGAACTTCGAAGAAGAGAGACTCTCAACCGCAGTACAAAATCCGGACTTCTTTGCCACATTGGAATCAAGCAGTTCCTTCCATCTCATTCCTTCCACCGTCGCTATTCCTTCCTTTTTCGAATACAGTAAAACCTCGATAAATGCACAGATTCCTGGGGCAAAGCAGTGCTCTTATCGTGTACCGGTGTCGAATCTGTGTTTACATTAGGTGTTTACATTATCTAGCCGAGCGCGAACTTAGAAAAAGACAGACACTAGAAGAGACAGAGAGAGCAAGCAAACAAAGCGACGGATTGCTAATGCAACAATAAACTTTTTTATTTATTCATTTTTCTAACTTGAACTTTTCCGAATATACTTTTGAGATTTTTCTGATTAAAATGATACCAAACACGGTATACCTGTGCACATTGTAATGTACATAATACTTTTCGTGCTGTATTTTATTACGTATAGGTTTAAACTTAGTTTCACTTAGTTTTTTTTATACAAATATTTCTCAGGGTCTCCTTAATGTTACAAATTTTGCGTAAGCACCATATGTCTTATAATAAAAATTATAATTATAATTATATTAAATTATAATTTAAAAATTCGGGTCTGAAGGGGTTAAGTAAATATAATTCAAGCTATATCGTGTTTCGTATCATTTTAATCAGAAAAATCTCACAAATACGGTAGGAAAGGCTTAAAAAAATGTCGAAAATGAAAACGGCTGACCCTGCAATTAATATTGCCTCACAGATACATTCAGGTGGTATCATTTTAAACTGCTCCCTCGTCGAGTGTCCAGGTACACCAAGGAGGAACCCCTATGTGAAGGGGATAGTGATGCATTTATCGAGGGAAACTCATGATGCCTTTATCGAGGATTTACTGTACTCCATAAGACCCCACCGTAAAAGAAACGTGTAAGAAGCAAAGAAGAAGAAACAGTGTGAAATTTTGACGAAATATGTGGTACTTCTTGCCGTTAACCTCGTTCCATCGCAGCATCCCTCATCCGGCGTCATCAGAGCGGAGGCTTGGAATTTCGAAGTAATAAAGAAGGTGAAAGAAACGAAGGGAAACGGCGAAACAAGAAGGAGGGACCTGGCGGGATACAACGATAAGATAAAAAGGTACGGGCCCGCGTATTAAAAGTGGAAGTAGCTCTTAAGTAAGACGCAAGGAGGCCGGATGACGAAGTTAGCCGCCACGACAGAAATCGCCGAGTGCTAAAGCGAGGAGATGCTGCTTTCCAAATTGACCAAACACGCCGCGAGATAAGACATTTAACGACTTTACCGAGAAGCCGGCTGGCTCTCCTCTTTCGACGGGGGTGGAAGAAAAGGAAAAAAAAAGGAAGAGGGTGCTCGAAGCGACGAAGAGTTCGCGGCCGAGGGGGAAGGCAGTAAAAAATTCTCGCTTCTCAAATATTGCTCGCGGATGCAGGTGCATTCCGGCGTGTGTACTTTGATAAGATTGCCTGGATCTCCGAGAATTCCACGGTGCAATAAAAGTGCTAACTATACGTTGCTATCGCGGCCCACCGAACGGCTGTTAGTTGGTCTTCCTAGAGGAAACGAGGCGATAAAGAAACTCGTTGTTTTAATCGACTCTGATTTCGCATCAATCGAACGTATCGAAGTGTAACGACGAGAGAGAGATAGCGAGTGTCGCGATGTTCCGGCAAGTACGATTGGCAATCGTAAAAAAGCTTATTGCTGATACTTTGACGATGCTTGAATGCAGAGCGTAAAAGTTTCGCGGGTTTTATGTTAATATGGAGTTGCTTTGGAAGAATTGTGCTTTGTTGGGATAATCAATATTTTTCTGTTTTTTTGCGACAAGTTTCGAGGATATTTTATCGCTTGTTGTTGTTGAAAGTTTATAGTCTTTTTGGCGGAGTTAGGAACTCGATATTTTTATCTGTTGCCGAACGATAACGGACAACGGGAATTCTGTATTTATATTGTGGAAAGGAGGAATTTCTATATTAAAACATGTGCACTTATATTATTTTATAAATTTTTGGACGATTCTTTTGATGTCACGTATGAAAAAAATAATTTTATAACAGTTCAAAATTCCTTCTTGCCACAATTTCTATTTAGCATTGTAGATCGATTGTTGGAATTTGTGCAGATTACTATTTTTAAGTAATAGCTCGTATCGCTGCTAGTAAATTCTTATCGTTATCGTCGCGAGATATGTATTTCTAGAAAAATCTCAATTACTTCACGTAGAACTACTTTCCAGGGAGGAACTGCTACAACGGGAATACTAAAAACTCGTCACCATGGCACGCTGGTATTACGATAAAAAATGTATAACGCCGAAAAAAATTAGTCAAGTTAATGTGGACACGGCGGTAAAAAAAGCAGGGAAAATAATTTGTACCACAAAGAATTAGCCTCCCGCGTTGAAATAACGAGCTCATTTTCGCGGATTATGAGTTACACCCACACTCGTATTTTTAATGATCCGTGTCACGTTTATTTAGCTATTTTTTTACAGCTGATAACAAGAAACATTAAACATACACGATTTTTCTATCCGGCCATTTTTCTCGTTCGCAAAATTAGAAAGAGTGTGCTTTTACTTCATAACGAGTGTTGCCACTTCCAAAGTTAGATTTGAAATCAAAACAATAAAGAATTCATTTTCATTTTTTCTTTACTCAATACTCACTTTCTTTAATTTACTCATTTTTTCTTTTTCATTTAATTTAATTTAATTTAATTTAATTTTTCCGTAATTTATTTACGTTTTACAAGATAAACGTGAAACACGTGAACTAAATATAGTATATTTGTTGTTATATGTGTATCATTTCATGCATACTGTAACTATTATTGCTCTCAGTGTATGCTAAAGGGCAATTTGCCCGTCAATAAAGAATATTAATAATAATAAAGAAATTGTATCCTCTCGTTCATTTACATATTCAAATCTTTTCCTACCAGCGCCAATTTCTTAATTTCTAATCTAATCCTCGATACAGGAACCCAACTAATAAAATACGATGCTAAAAATAAAATTAAATGCATATCACCCCAAACGAGAAGGAAAATTTGCCAACCAAGTCCAAAGCATCTTCTGATTGGCACAAAACTCAAAGTATTTCCATCACAGCTTAGCCCGCAGCCGAGCATAAATCATGCGGTTAGCTAAGCATCAAATATTCGTCACGGCTAATGGAAACTGTCTTGCGCTTGATATTCCAGCTAATAAATACCGAGACACTTTAAGTACACCGAGGTAAAATAAATGAAAATATCCACCGTGCTCCGCCAACAAGGGCAGATTAAATTCCCACGCAGAGGATTAACGTCCCTCGTTCTTCGATTGTTTCATACGAGGGCCACGCAATTCATTTCGAGGCATTAAAAGCAGCAAGGTGGGCCCCGTGTCTCGTCTTCTCGAGGATGAAAGTCAAGTGGATACCTGTACACGCTTTACTTTAACAATCTCTCCGCTGAAACATCAAGAGCGACTTCTCGAGCGTACGCTTCACCGGAGAGAAAGAGCGAAAGGAAGACCGGCGGCTTATTTGACTCGTTTCGCTTCGCGGTGCTTCGTGTTATATCTACGCCTTCGTAAATGTAAGTGCACGTTGGGATGTGGAGATGTACGTGCACACCTGTGGAGAGCGGCTTTCGAAGAGATTTTCAGAGAAAAGGAGAGCACAATGGGGAGAGGGAAGTTTTGAACGCTGGGAAAGCGTAGGGTACACGCGCCATCAAAAATGTCGCGTGGTGGGTGTACTCCCACTCCTCTACTGTAGGGTAGATGTTGATTCTGTTCTTTTTACAGCGAAATTAAGAAGGATTGCGACTGTTTCAGCACTTTTTTCCTTTTTGCAACTTTTGGGACTATTTTCTGTGGTCAATTTGGCTAAAAGCTACAGTTCTAGGGGAGTTTGAACCACCGAGGGTTACAGAATTAAGTAAAAATTGAGTACAAATTTGCTAGAGGAAATGCACATTTAAGCTGGGCCTCACAAATTGGGAGTTGAAGCCTTCAACTTGATATATATGTCACAAGCAAAAAATGGTACAAGAAATGCGGCTCTTTTAATTTTGAGAGAATTTTTTTTACTGATTGTGAGAGAAAGTAACTGAGGAATAAACAGATATTTTTTTATATAGAATTAATTTCTGTGCAAGCCGTATTTTTATAATCTGATTGGGACCAATATTGCCCAACAGCACGGTGTGGCTGACGATTTCGAAAATAAACTAGCGAGAGGATTAATGCTTCAAAGATCGTTGATGGAACAGTTGTAAAAGAGTTTACTATTTCTTGATGGCTTAAGATCGTCGATTTTCCCATGTATTATTCTCACGAGAGATCAAACGGATAAAGTATTGGTCCCAATAGAGGAAGCTGGACAAAGATCGGTTACTGGGTCCGTTAGGGGATTGGTTCGTGCGATATTACTGATTTCTTATGTAAAGTGATCTCGATAAATGGTCCGTGATAGCGCGTCCATATATATGGGTTGCGTGCGAGAAAGCGGTGTAACAATACATGTCAGGATTGTACTCTGTGCAACGTATTGTGATAGTACTGTATAATGTACACTGCTTGATACAATAGTACTGTACGCTGTATAATATATACTGCATCAGTTCAGTAGGCCATGTACCGGTACTGGACATCCGAGACTACAAACGGAAAGGAATGAAGTTCGATTTAAGCGGCAGATACTCTATTGCTGATAGCAATACGGATACCGGTGATACTTCGTTGCCAGACACAACTGCAATTATAATTGCTAGTATGGTTATGCAAGGGTAATGATAATTGTTGGTATTGACTTGTAAGTGGTAGAAACAGCACAATTTTGAACGATGAAGATAGTAGGTTTTAATTTTATTTCACACATTTTGAAAACTTTATGCTTGCACTTCTCAATAATTCATTAATTTTCGGGGTAATTTTTACCATCGAAAATTTCCTTATTAACACGTTGAATGCTATGGGGGTCACCGGTGACCGGCGCTACTGAATTCAATGAGATTTTATAGGACTTTTAAATTGTAATATTTACGAATTTTCTAATGCATTCAATATGTATACATTGACATTAAAGAGGTAAAGTCCTGCTGACTATACATCTGTTTGTATCTTTAGTGTTTCTGCTTCGTAGAGATGTGATTTGAATAGAAAAAGTTTCACTTCAGTTAAAATGAAGAAACTAGCGAAATATCGGTGGCATTCAACGTGTTAATTTGAGTTCCTCCAACGTGCATTATTACAAGACAAAGAAACATCGCAATAATTATGTCTTATAGACGACACAGTTCTTGCATAACAAAGATGTATAATAAAATACAGGAATTCAAATAAGTAGGTGTTTCTCGCCATCGATTTTTTCTGGTTCATTCTTCAATAACGATTTTAGTTTCTCCATTTTTGAAAACATAAAATCAACATAGTCGTGTCGGCCGCATGGAGGGGGAAACCTAGCCGCGCGCCATTTATCGAGCAGACTGTACACTCGAGAGTAGAAGGACGAAGATAGGAAGGAGAGACGATTCACAGCCTCGTAAAACAACCAACGCTAAAGTGACAATGAAAAGGTAAAGGTTTGATACGAGGTGCCAGGAAAGTGCATTCTGGCAGCGACGACGGACAATGCAACGCCCGCACATTGCGACTGATGTGCCAATCTCGGAATGTCATGCTTGTCGATACGCGGATGTGTCGGGCTGCTTGTCCTTTCTAACTCCAAGGAGATGTGGCCTGAAAGCGGAAGCGGTTCCCGAAATACCGTGAAATACTCTTCCGGAATGGTCGTACGCTTCCGCCGTTTCTTATTCCTCTTGATCGATGGCAGAAAGAATTCCGCGCGCTTGAAAATCATCCTAGTTGCTTCAGTTAAAAATACTTATTAAGTGTCTCAGAATCATCTTTTATTGATCTTTCGATTTCTTTTTATTTTTGTACTTCAGGAATTTCTAGTGTGAGTAAGAAAGTGTAGCTTTCCGAATTTTCGTATACTTGGAACAGTTGTACTAAACCCTTTTGTCTCAATTTTTCTTCTTTTGTTTCTAAAATTTGGTACAGCGTGTTCTTGGAATATTTTGCAAAATAACTACGCAATAAGATAAAATATATTCACCCCTTGCCCTACGACTGATTTTGTAACTGCATCTGCAATAGTTCAGTTTTAAATTTCTAAAATAAAAATTGAGTAATTTTTGATACATCGTATAATTTAACGTAATATTAGTATTATAGAAATAATTTTGTCGCGTTGCGTCTCAATAATTTCAATTTCACAGATTTTGCATAACTGGAAAATTTCGTATCCCATTTATCGCACAACCACTGTCACTCGTTATTGTAGGGCAAGGAATTAAATGAAAAGACCAATAAATATTGTGCAAGAATATGCAGAAACTTTCACCCATATAAAATTTATCTAGATTCTACCCTCCCTCAACAAGACACTCAATTACTTTAAGAACTGGTACACTTTGTCAAAGGAAGGAAACTTCATACAACTTCACGTAAAAGAATTGAAGTTTTACCTTACAAAGTTCCAAGAAAAGCAGGATAAATTAGTTTGAAAAACTAACATTCCTATAGACAAATAATACAGCAGCACTTTATCGCCGAGAAACGTTCAATATTCTCTGTTTTATTTGAGGTACCGACAAGCGGCACCTTTTTTTGCAAATTCCTATAGTTCGTTTGAACATGTAATTGAGATAATTCCACCACTTCCGGGTGGTATCCGGAACCTCGTATTTCGAGGTAATGATGCCGTTCTGCTGGCACTGTGCGTGCAATTAAAACAGGCAGCGGTGCAGTCTCACACGTTCCACGCATCGTAAAGTTTATCGTGCAGTTTGTGTAACGCCCGTAGAAAATTATAATGAGTAACAGCAGCCGGCAAAAAACTCTCGGCTCGTTTTGTTTCTGTTCACTCGAGAGTGTATTTCTTGACACGCCCGACCAAACAACTAATCGGCCGTTAAATGCAGTCATCGAAGAAAAAAAAAAGAAGAATCAAAGAGGTGAGAGAGTTCTACTTCAAAAACATTGACGTGCTCTTTTCAGTGCATCGATTAAAAAATAATTTATCGCCGACGCGAGGTCGTTCACCCTTGTCTCTGTCTGTTTTAATTGCGAAGTCTGTGAATTTTAAGATTGAAGGATAAACGCGGAATGAATTTCATTTGAATTATTTGGTTGAAATATAAATGCACCATTCAGTGGAGGATACAAAAATTGTTTATACGACTCCGAAACTGAGGATAATTTTGTTGCGATTGTACCTTGGGTCGAGAGATGTTTTATTTCATACCTGTTGTAACGATGAATTAAAATTTCAGCCTCTCTCTAGCGTTTGCAATTAAACAAATATGATGCCCTTTCGGCTTTTACGGAAGGTGAAATTTTCATTTGGAATTAATTTACCAAAAATAGAAACTTCAATTTCAAACTTTAAACTATTTCAAATAATTTCAAACAAGTATCTATTTCCTCGAGAATAAAATTCTCGAGAAATTCTTTGCGAATATAAAGTATAAACTTCGCATTTCTTTGCGGATGTCAAATTTAATTTACAACCCCTAAAATCCTGTTTCTCCTAATGTAAAAACTTCCCATACACCGGACTCCCACCATAAAATCTTGCAAGTATCACTGCTCCTATTAGAACCTGCATCTTATTTCCATAATTGTGACTGAATACACCGTGCAGCGTGCAAAACGTGCGACGATGACTTTCTCGTGTTTAAAAATTTAGAACGATAACACCGGAACGACCACCCGCAAACGCAGACGACGGCGAAGGCGGAACAGGAGAAGAGAGAAAAAGCGGGGAGCATGAGAAACGAGTGTACAAATCCCCTTTTAATTTCTACGTCTTTTGCCGGAAGAAAACGCAAGGCCAATGGTAAGCCCATTTGTCTTGTGAATTTGGTTGAACCCGCTGTCAGGTACAAATGTAAAGACCGAAGAACAGGTATGCTATTCTGTATTCTACCTGCTCTCCCCGTGGACCTCCCGAGGTCTGCTTTCTCTCGGCGTTCCGAGCTCTTCGTATTTCGACTTTTTCAATTTGTTAGGAATTCTAATGCCGCCGATTTTGCGACGCGAGTACCTCCTCGATCTGAATATATGCTAAGCTGTTGCTGCTAGGATTCTGCCGTGCTTTTTTGATCGTATATTCTGCTTTAATAAATATTTAACATCGTAAGGTACTTTTGACTCGACAATTCCTTTTGATTTTGACTCTTAAATTTTGCTATACACCTAATTCTGTTTTTACAAGGTAGATACAGACAAAACCGTATAAAAAAGAAAATGTGTAAAAAAAGACATAGTACATACATAGAAAAAAGGGGATTAGTACCATATCCTTCAACCCTGTAAAAACTAGTTAAAATAAATTTATTAAAAAATTTATTTTAAGGATATTTTAGATTTTTTAATCGGGCTAAGTAAATCGAATGAAATCGTGTAAAAACGGAATCAATTTTTTTTGAAAAACAGAATTGGGTGTAGTTGAATATTTTCCTGGTATTCATTTTCCGATTTAATATTTCCGGTTTGTTGCGTTTGGGAGTTACTATTTCCGAAATGTGTTTGCTCTTTGAGTCACTTCTATTTGATGGTCGTTAAATCTGTAATTTTACGTGTATTTTTATTAAATCAAATCTAAATTCAGTGTAAGGTTTAACGATCGCATTGATACTAAAACGCCGGAAAAAAATTGCGTTTGTCGCATCTTTGCAAGTACGATGCGTACTAATATACAATCTTTGAATCGCGTTCACCAGCTGCGTCACGATTTCAATAAAACTGCCGATCGAACGTCAACATTGCCGAGTCAACCGGAACAAAAAATTCCGCTCCCCCTCGTAAACCACCGGCTCGTCTAAAGAAACAAAAGGCACATTTTACCAGAAACAACGAGTAATACTTGTCAGAAATTTCAGACGATCGGAATGAGAGGCGGAATTTTTTTCGTTCAATTTAGCGCGCTGATTTTTATTTACGCGCCTTTCCCCCATCCTTCCATTCGAAGCGCGTAAAATACACGGGGAATTACGGAACGGAATTTACGCGGGTACATTTAAAAAGCTCGCTATGAAGTACACCTCATGACAGCCCAATCGATAGAAAGCCCCGGTCTCTTTCTCTCTCTTTTTTTTGCTCGCGACTCGTACATCATACTCGAAATCGAAACTGACAACAAAACCCTACCTCCGTCGCTAGGCGTATGGCGTGTAATAAATCACGATAAAAAAAAGAAGCACGTTCCTTCTTCTCTGCAAAACCCGACGAAACCTTAGCTTCCTCGTGCTAACGTTACCGAACCCTCTTCCTTTCGAGATGACCTTACAAAGGCGCGTCTACTCAGCAGAAGCTCGAGGGCCGATTTTTCCTTCGGTTCCTTCGCTACACTCACTCTCGTGATTCAATAATTCCCCTCACGCCCCCTTCTTCCTTTTTTTTTGCCGAATACATTCCCGGGGAATCACGTTCGGCAATTTCCGCCGTTTCACGTGTACTTTACGGTGAAATATGCTTTCGCGAGTAACGTCTATTTAGTGGGGCGCGAGCGGCCCTTTTTGCGGTGTTTGTGAAAATGGGGGAGGGAGGGACGATGGTTGTTGAGAATTTCGCTGAGTTCATCTAATTTTGTTTTTGTACCGATTTTAACGAGACGGTGGAGCGGCGTTTTGAGCGATGAAAATCGAGGGATAAGGCTTTTCCTTGCTTTGTGACTGAAGGAGACTTTGCGACGTAAGGATTTGTGAAAATGGGAAATTCCGGAAATTTACGGAAGATCGTTGCGTTAATTCGTGAAAATGGCAGAATAAATTCAATAGCAGTAACTTTCTGATTTTTAAAACTTATTAAGCTAGTCATATTTGGATTCAACGGGACAAGCATTTTTCTTGCTTTGGGACTGAAGGAGACTTTGCGACGTTAGGATTTGTGAAAATGGGAAATTCCGGTAATTTATGGAGGATCATAGCGTCAATTTGTGAAAATGGCAGAGTAAATGCAATAGCAGTAACTTTCTGATTTTTAAAACTTATTAAGTTACTAATATTTGGATTGAACGGGACAAGTATTTTTCTTGCTTTGGGACTAAAGGAGACTTTGCGACGTTAGGATTTGTGAAAATGGCAGAATAAATGCAATAGCAGTAACTTTCTGATTTTGAAAACTTATTAAGTTACTAATATTTGGATTCAACGGGTCAAGTATTTTTCTTGCTTTGGGACTGAAGGAGACTTCACGACTTAAGGATTTGTGAAAATGGGAAATTCCGGAAATTTACGGAAGATCGTTACGTTAATTTGTGAAAATGGCAGAATAAATGCAATGACAGTAACTTTCTGATTTTGAAAACGTATTAACTTGCTAATATTTGGATTCAACGAGTCGTTACTTTGTTAATTTTCCAATTTTCCAATCTGTTAATCTACAGAATTTTCCTTCTACAATTCTCTCATCCGTGAAATCTCCAATTGGTAGACCGATACTCCGTAAATCCACGAAAAAATGCCGAGATCTCCCGAATCACTTCGAAATCCCCGCAGATTTCCAAAAACATCCCATTTACACGGAGAAAGGCCGCGGAACGCCTCTCCACGGTTTATCAAGATCCCCGAATAAACACAATAACATTTCCCCGCATTTTTCCAGTCTACCAACCGCGCAGTAGAGACACGGAACGAAATCTCTCCTTGAATCGTTTTCCGAACACTCGAGACCCACGACGGCAAACATTTCCACGCGTTTTCTTCGGCTACCACGGTAAAATTCCCGCCAACGATACGTATCCGCCGAAACGGTAACGTAAAGTCAATCCTCTCTCTCTCGTTCTCCCTCTCCTTCCACAATCGTTCGGTAAAATTGTCAAACGTGCCGCTACGTAAGTATATTTTCCGCCATTGTTCGCCTCCAATACAATTTTCCCGAGAGCTTCCAATGCAACGAGGACCCAAAGTAAAAGGCACTTCTTTTCACCTCGTCGCCCTCCGCAACAACGGGACCATTTCCACGCACATTGTTCGCTCTAAATACACTTTTTCGCGTAATCCCATAAGACCGCCTATGGGCATACGTATACGGGGGGCCATAGACGATTGTCAGGGGGGCAAAATGGGGCCCGTATCGATGCGGCTTATCGACGGATCAGCCGTTAATGGAACTCTCGAAAACGCAGGCGTGAACGTGCTAGTTTTGGCAGATTAAAGGAGGCAAAAAAAGAAGAAGAAGGGGTCCGCACGGGTCCCTACTATCTTATGGGGATTTCCCCCCTTTCGTGCTGACCGACAAACCAGCTAGAATGGAGGAGGAACAGCTGAAACTGAAGCTTGTCATGGGAAGTTAACGCGGCGAGAGGATTCGCATGCGATGCTCCATCGGCCACCTGATACAGGGGGATGCAAAGGGCGGGAGCATTGTTGCAGAATTGCGGGGGATCGAGCTATCAATTGACTTTCTTAATTTCCCTGCCGTGATATGATGGGGTCTGCTTGTCATATTTCATGGGAGAGACGCGGCTGTGATTGAACGGCGAGGGAGGGGTGGCGGAGGAAGCTTGGTTTTCGTGATTAGACGCTGGGGGATGGTTTCATGATGTTTTTCTGTCGTTGAGGTCTCGGTGTATTGGCACTTGGGAATTTTAACTTGGAGGAATTGAGGGGTTGTTTTTTGTAAATTTTGATATGTGAAGTGCAACGGTGTCACGTTCGACGGCGTGAGGAAGCGATAGCGGCGGCTTTAATTATAAGAATTTGTTTATTGGCGGATTTGTTTCTTGACTTCGTCCTCGGGTCCAAAGTCACAGTCGCAGAGAGCAGATCATTCGTTATTTTATATTCTTATTTTTTCACTTATATTTAAACCAGCTTAAAGGTATTATATCTTTAAATAAATAAAACCATTAAATAGAAAAATTCCATCGTGATACACTGAGAGTAATTTTTACCGTTTGAAAGTGGATCGAAAGAGATAATATGATACTGAACCTCATAACTGTTGCTCTTAGGAGTGAAATAATGATTAAATAAATTAGACTGACATGTTTTTTGTAAGCGCCGATTCGTTGAGAGTAATTGATACTGTTTTAACCGCTTGCCGTACAATAACGAGTGACACTCGTGAACAGTCAATTTTGAAGTGTTCCAAAAATTATTAAATTAAAAATATCAGTCGGTCAGGATAAAATAAAATTAATTCTATCCTATTTAACATTGCGTTAAGTCACACGCTATATCAGAAATCAGTGATAGATTCTTATTTCAGCAATTAATTCAGAGTTATTGCGCATTCAGTCACAAAAGAAATTAAAGTCACAAAGGAGGTTAAAAATGAATCGAAAGAGACATGTTACCGAAACTCATAACTGTTGCTCTTACGAGTAAAATAATGATTAAGTAAATGAGACTTACATGTTTTTTGCAAACGGTGATTCGTTGAGAGCAACTGTTGCCGTTTGAAAGCGGATCGAAGGAGATATGATACTAAAACTCATAATTGTTGGGCTTACGAGGAGAAATGACGATTAAGCAAATGAGGCTGACATGTTTTTACATGGTCGTTACTTAGAATCGGTTAACCGTATCAAGTCTAGTTTGCAAGTGCAGCAAAACGAAGTAGTACAGCCATGCAAATTATTCCAGAGTTCCGGGGAACTGATCTACCGGCGGACTTTCGTAATTGGTCCGATACAACGTAGTTTCAGTTGTCATACTTCACGTCGATACAGCGATTGTCATTGGCCTGAGTAACGAGAAGGATACCTTTACAGCAGTTTCAATGGTTTTGCAGGCATTCACTCCTTGGACTGGTTTACTTTGCGAATACCGTCCAAGTATGAGACTGTCATAAACTTCTCCGACAGAACGAAACGCTGCTCGTTGATCCGATTTTAAAAATTGATTTTTAGACTTTCACGGTTGTCCGTGTTTTTAGGGGTCTTTTTTAGAAAAAAGACTTTATCTGCAGCTCTGAAGAAGCAAATTGGAATATTTGCAAAGTGTTGGCGACAAATTAGCTCTAGGCCGGCGACCATCCGGAAATGAAGACTCCCGGATTTAAAATATGTTCCACATTTAACATCAGAACTACCGGCAATTCATTCAGTGCAATTAAATATTTTAAATAAACACCTTGATAGAAAGGGAGCTAAGGTGAGAAGAAAATTAATCGAACTGTGAATGATTAATGCTAGAACTGCCGGCGTTATATTATTAGGTTGGTAAGAAATTAATGTCGGTTTTCGAGTTTTCAAACTTTGGCGCTTAATTTTAAGATAGCCGTTTATTTTAATCGGTTTGTTTCCTTATATCATTTTAGAAAAAAAAAATTATTAAAAAACTTGTTTCTCGTTGGGAAAAATGTGTAAATTGCAATGGAACTTATTTCGATTAAAAAAAGTTATTCCCATTCTCAACATGTGTATTTAAAGATAAAGTTTGAAAACCGACATTAATTTTCTACCAACCTAATATTATATTTAAATACACCGAATGAGCACTTTGGAAAATGCGTTATCAAGAGGGGAAAAAGATACTTCATTAAGTAATTTAGGTTTTACAAGATAGAAGTCCGTAAATTATCAATTTGAGAAATTTTACAAAAAAATTAGGCTCTTGAATTTAAATAAACACATTTCAAAAGAAATAACAAAGCGATGAAAAATCCTAATCGATTCCTCACATTTTGCAAGGCAAGCACAAAAAATCAGCGCCTTTACAAGTTCGAGGAGTATTTTCCCCAGAAAACTGATAACCCGTCGTTTCACCCTGACTTTATCTACTGTTAATACCATTCCCGCAAAACTAACGAACACCATTTTCCACGACATTTTTACCACCGACACGGGGGATAAAAAGGCAACGGCCTAACGTGAAATTAATCGAACAGTATGGCCCATGCGAGCGTACAACTAGAAGCTCGTTAACAGGTCCTATAATGCGGTAGAAATTACGCGTGCGCTGCAACGCGTCCGCTGAACTTCATTTTCATGGCCCCGTTAATCGTTTAGCTGGCAGCCGGGAACGATGTTATGAAAAAGTTTGTGAATGCAGGAGGCGTATTTCGTGGCCTCCACGATATATATCGTTTTAATATGCACAACGAGATTGCCAACGTTATATCATCGAATAGCCATCCTACTTGGTTAGTATCATAGTACGTATATACTCGTCGTGCAAGGTGTAGTCGCCGGCGCGAAGCCGACACGCCGTCGTCGAAGGAAACTTGCTTTATGGTGAAATGCATCGGGATATTATTGAATTGGAAATATCGTTGCGATTAAGGCGGCGATTGATAAGGGGAAGTTTTGTCGACGCGATATGGCTATCGAGTTGGAACTTCGAACCCTTCAGGATCGACTGGGATACATGGTACTGATTGGGGCTTTCCTCGTTTTAATTTCATGGTACTTAAGTTTAGTTACCGAGGGTGATGCCGTGGTTGTGTGTATGTACGAAGAGTGACTGTGGTTGTTCGATCGGCCGGGGAATGGCGAATGTGTGATCATACGTTGATATCGTTTTGGAGTTGTATTTTTGAGAATTATATTTTTTTTATTTCTGCGTTCCAGTTAAAGAAACGTGAAGTTGCGGTGAGAATTTTAACGAGTGCGTAATCTGCGCAGAGAGCGATCATACATTCCAACTGAATTTCATCCTATGTAGCATTAGATTTAAATATACTAAGTAAGAACTTTAGAAAAAGAGAAGTCAAGAGTACTTTAATCATTTTAGTACTTTTAAATTATAATTATAATAATTTTAAATTACTTTAAGTAATTTAGGTTCTATAAGATAGAAATGGAATATTTACTACATGGCTGCCCTGTCGATTTGGAGAACTCTTAGAACAAATTGGAAACCGGGAATTTTTTATTCTTTGTAGTTTAACCCCTTGCCCTACAATAACGAGTGGCACTCGTACTGTGTTAAATGGGATAGGAAATTTTCAAGTTTTGCAAAACCTTTGAAATTGAAAATATCAATGAGATGCGACGCGATGATATGATTCATGTAATATTAATATTACGTTGAATTGTACCATATATCAAGAATCACTGATCAATT
The DNA here is from genome assembly GCA_963989415.1 of Cerceris ruficornis. Classification (NCBI taxonomy): domain Eukaryota; kingdom Metazoa; phylum Arthropoda; class Insecta; order Hymenoptera; family Crabronidae; genus Cerceris; species Cerceris ruficornis. Next base: position 27,604,417 of record OZ022519.1, read on the forward strand.
GTTATTTTAGAAATTAAACTCTGAATTATTGCGGAGGCAGTCACAAAAAAATCGCAGGGCAAGGGTTAACTGTTAAACTTACACCTAAGCTGCAACCTTAACACTAGATTTACGGACGCTGAATCTCTTATACTTAAATAATATTATTTAAAATATATATTATTAATAATATTATTAAACTATATTAAGTAAGTACTTCGAAAAAAGTGGGATCAACCGGCAAAGAAGATGATAAGTTAAGTAATTTGTATATTATAAGATATGAAATATCTGCTGTACCGCATCCCTATAAATTTGGAAACCGAAAAAAAGTAGGAATCGATCAATTTAACGGCTTCCGTAGATCTAGCGTTAATGAAACTCCGAATCTCATATTCCAAATCATCGACAAGTATCACACATTTAATATTTCTCTATCCAATAACAATAAAATTCTATAAATCCCCCCTACGTCAAAGGATTAAACTGAAATGTTCTCATACCGTCGATAAGGCCCAAGTTTCAACCCCCGCAGCTTTTACGACGCTGCAACGGCGTATACTGCAACCATACACTGTAAATCCAACCAGCAGCGTAAAAGCGACATACCGAGTGTTAATACGATCCACAATTTTGACTATACTCCTTGGCACCCTCTGGCAAAGTGCCATCCGATAAAGGCGAGTTAATTGGTAAGTGGGTGAGAATTGTTACGTACACGTTTAGAACGAGGGTCGTCGACATCGTAGGATCAATAGGAGTTTTCTAATTTCGCGAGGACGAATTTAACAGGGGACGAGCCGTTCGTACATTTCCTGTCGTCGGTCCATATGTTGCCCGGCAAAACCCACCCGCCGAAGATGACCCCATTCATGCCCCGATCACAATGGCGCGAAATGCTCTCCCGTTAAATCGGGGGTATAGAGGTCGAGGCTTCTGCTCAATGGCACGACTACAGACTCTCGTTAGTTTGTCATTTGGAAATGATATATAATTTCGTGAACACCGTCGTTACGGGGGGCATGGCGAACGGGAATGTAACCCTTTGCAGCCGGGGCGATTTTGTTACGGGACCTACCGAAAACTCCGACCCGTTTTTGGAGTACGGTTGATAAAAGGTAATAGAATTTGAATTCGTAGATTTTTTCCAATGATGAAATATCAGTTTCAGTGTGTCCTTTACATGAAATGAATTTCGAATTTGATATTTTATGCTGCTTTTAGACCGATAAAGCAACATTTTTCTCATAAAATTCACATAAATCGGAGATGTACGTAGAGGTCGAGGTTTCTGGCCAATGGCACGGTTTCTATTTAGTTTATCATTGGAAATTATGTATAATTTCGTGAACACCATCGTTATGGGGGCATTGGGAACGAAACTGTAACGCTTTGCAATCGGAGCGATTTTGTTACGGGACCTACCGAAAACTCCGACCCGTTTTTGGAGTACGGTTGATAAAAGGTAATAGAATTTGAATTGTAATCGTCCATAGATTTTTTCCAATAATGAAATATCAATTTCAGTGCGTGCGTTATATGAAATGAATTTTGAATTTGATATTTTATCCTGCTTTTAGACCGATAAAGCAACGTTTTTCTCATAAAATTCATATAATTGGGGGTGCAGAAGTCGAGATTTCTGCTATTTGGAAATGATATATAATTTCGTGAAAACCGTCGTTATGGGGGGCCTAGTGAACGAGAATATAACCTTTTGCAGTCGGGTCGATTTTGCCACGGGGCCTATCGAAAAGTCTGAACCGTTTTTGGGGTATGGTTGATAAAGATTAACCCTTTGCATTCGAAGTACTCCTTCTACGCACTGACAAAGTGTGACACTGTATTTGCAGCTTGAGAAATTTCGAGTGCAAAAGGTTAATAGAGTTTGAATTGTAATCGTCCGTAGCTATTTCAATGCTGAAATATCAATTTCAGTGTGTCCGTTATATGAAATAAATTTCGAATTTGATATTTTACCCTGCTTTTTTAATTGATAAAATTCTCTCATGAAGAGCATATAAAACCGTGTTATTGATTCTCGTATTAAAATTTTGTTCAAGTTTGACACTTAATCATCGCAGCGTATTTTTTCCTTCAATTTATACGTTATTGTATTTATTATATTACAAAATAATTCTATCCATTATGAAATAAATACGTCCGTGGAGCAGAAAGGTAGAAAGATTCTCTTCGTGGCTCAATCGAGCGAGAACGGCTCGACATTACGAGAATCATCGGCATTAAATTATCACGTCGATAATTAGCTTTCGATCGTCGAGCTCATAATCGTAACGAGATTAATATCTCAGCTGATAACCGTTAAACGGTGAAACGCTTATTCTCAGGTGGCTCCGGAACGCCCCGCTGCAGGAACTTTCAAACGAACTTCGTGCAGCTGGACTTTCCGCGTAACCGACGAGCAATCAGTGAAAAAAGCCGCTATTGTTTCCCGTAAAGTAATAATGGAAGTACCGGCATCGTTCCGTCCACAGGACGCAGAGTAAATGGATTGCTCGAATGCTAGAAAATAAGTCAATTCCGGCTTCGGCTCGATTCACTTCCGACTCGGCTTCTTTCCTCTTTTCCCATCGATATCTCGACTCGCGAAAAACCATACCGCGAAGACAAATATCGATCTCAAACGTTAACGTTACCTCAGAAAATTACAGACAGACGTACAAAAAATGTACCAAAAGAATAATTACCTAAAAAAATAACTCAATTCCGGCTTCGGCTCGATTCACTTCCGACTCGGCTCCTTTCCTCTTTTCCCATCGATATCTCGACTCGCGAAAAACCATAAACCCCATCGCATACCGCGAAGACAAATATCGATCTCAAACGTTAACACTATTCCTACCACGACCGGTCAAATGACCGTTTTTAAAATTTCGATTAGAATTTCCTATATATAACGTAATTGAATCGCCTTTAAACTTCACGACTTTTCCTCAAATATACGTATAATACATTCACATTATAATACATTTTTCAATATTCACTTCTTTTTTTACTGTTCATTTTCTGGGAAAAAATTATCATTTGACAAATTCACCGGTTGCGGTAGGAAAAGATATACGTGAAGTGTCGGTAGGAATAGTGTTAACGATACCTCAGAAAATTACAGACAGACGTACAAGAAATGTACCAAAAGAATAATTACCTAAAAAAAATAACTAAATTCCGGCTTCGGCTCGATTCACTTCCGACTCGGCTTCTTTCCACTTTTCCCATCGATGTCTCGACTCGCGAAAAACCATACCACGAAGACAAATATTGATCTCAAACGTTAACGTTACCTCAGAAAATTACGGACAGACGTACAAAAAATGTACGAGAAGAATCACAAAAAATTACCAAAAAAATAACTCACCTAAATAATGGCAGTTCTACGTCCATTGATGATGCACCGGTGGCGGCGGCGGCGGCGGCAATGGCAGAGGTCTCTCCAAAACAGGAACCGGGGACACTTCCGGCATAGCGAACCTTAGCTTCTGCCAAAACAACTTGTCCCCCCACATGAGGACGGTGTGCGACGAGCTTCTCTTCTTAAGATCGGCGTCGAGATCCCGCGGACACACACCTCCCACCAGAAGCAGGATAACCGAGCGGCCCTTTCCTTTCAGAGCGTCCCTAAGGGCCGCTTTGAACTCGAACCTGGCCCACTCGCCGTGCAGAAAGTTCTTCGACAATACGAGAATGGTGCGCCTCGACGAGTCGGCCGCCTCGGCTACGGCGTCCGCGACGTTGCTCCCTGCGCCGAGGTCGCGATAATGTAAACACAATCTGTACGACGTCTCGAGGCCCGGCACGAGGATCGTCGAGACAAAGGCCTCGTCGACGGCCGAGTAGGAGATGTATGCGTCGAATGGCTTCTCCTGGTCCTCGAAAGCCGCCGTTTTGTAGCAGGCACGAAGGCCGCATCTGCTCGCCGCCCAAGTTCTCAGGGTACGACGATGCTTGAACGCACCGCACACCAAAGCCACCATGGCGAAAATGAGCACCGCGGTCGCGAGCAGTAGCGGCAGATAAGCCTCGAGCGGTCGTGTCTCGATGGCGGAGGTCGTACCGGTTAACGCCGCGCAATTTATGACCGAACCGTTGAGCGGCAGAGTTATCGGTACACCGAGGGAACAGGTGACGCTTCGCCAGTCGGTGATCTTGGCTCGGTTACGGGACATCCACTCGCGCACGCGATCCAGATAAGAACACTCGCAGCTCCACGGGTTACTCGAGAGACCGATGTCGACGAGATAGGGATTTTGCGCCAGCTGCCAAAGGGCGAAAGTGCCGAGTCGATTGTTCTCCAAGCGTAGCACCTCCAGCTGACGTAGCGGAAGAAACGTACCGTTATCTATATAAGTCAATAGATTGTTCTGGAGGTAGAGTTCCTTGAGGTTCTCCAACGGCATCAATTCGACGCCATTGAGCACGCTGATCTTATTGTTCTCCAGATGAAGCACCAGGAGTCTCTTGAGGCCGCTGAACGTGTGATTCCGTATGGCGATGATGTTGCTGTCGTTCGCATAGAGGATTTGGAGGTTCTTGCGACCTATGAACGAGTGGGAATTCAATTCGCCGAAGTTATTCCCGTCGAGGTAGACCTCGGTTGCGTCCATCGGCAATCTGCCGGGGAGAGTTTTGTAGCCGGAATTGGAACAGTCGACGACGTTCGCCGACCAGGATTGATCGTGGTAGCAAGTACAGTTGGTAGGACAGGTCATCTCGCAGTCGCAGGCATCGAAGTCGCAGCAATGACAGAGAGCGAAACAATGGGCCTTGTACGTGCAGAGAAATTGCGAGGACTTCGCTTCGAGCAACGGTATGAACGATTTGTGCCGATCGTAAGGAAGTCTGCAATAAACCGACTCGAGGTCCATTACCCTCGGATGTTGTCTGAGCGGCAAGGCGTTGATTCTCTGCAGCCATTCCGTGGTGCAGTCGCATATGAAAGGATTGCCGCCGATGTAGAATTCCGGCAATTGACGAGCCGCCGGTACTTGAGCGAGTTGGAACGCCGAGAGATTCATCTTGACGATCTGATTCGCGTAGAGATCGACCCTCGTGAGATTCTTTTTGCCGAAAAACGTCTGTGGCTCGACCGTCTGTATGAGATTATCGTTGACGAACAGAAGCTCGATCGAGTCCGGTATCGATCTCGAATGTATCCTCGTTAGCCGGTTAAACGACACGTCGAGAGTCTGTAATCTCATGGCCTGTGGCGCGACGCCGAGATCCATAATAAGATTTTTATGCAGATCCATCCACTGCAATTTATCGGGCAGGTAACCGTAATCGAACTGCACGATCATGTTGTCGGACATGTTGAGCCACAGTAGTCCAGGAGCGCTCGCGAATATGCCGGACATGTCCTGCAACAAATTCGAGTCGAGGCGTATCGCTTGAAGGGCCGGATTCTCGGAGAAGGCACCGTCCTCGACGACCTCGATCTTGTTCCTGGCAAGATTTAAAATCTGCAATGCCGGCAATTCAGCGAGATCCTCCTGAGTGACGTTCGTGATCTCGTTACCGATCATTCGTAGACCGTAGAGGCTCGACATGCCGCGGAATCCTGGCTTACCGAGACTTCGTATTTGATTCTCGCCGAGATCGAGGGTACGCAACATTCTCATGTCTTTCAATGCGACCGGTACATTGTCCAGATTATTTCCCGACAAATTAAGATCCTGCATGCTCGAGCAATTTCTAAAAGCGTCGGGATGGATGCCTTCGAGCAGATTAGAATCCAGTGCCAACAGAGAGAGAGCGAACAATCCGTTGAGGGAATAAGCGTCCAAGTAAGTCAACCGATTGTGAGCCAATTCCAGGGTGTGCAAATTGCTCATCGGCGAGAACGTGTCAGCAGGTATCGTCTCGATCTCGTTGTACTGCAGATTGAGAATCTGAAGAGTGTAGAGATCCTTGAAAAGTGCCGGGTCCAGCTTGCTGATTCGATTGTGAGATAGATTCAAAAGTACCAATCGAATGAGACCGGAAAACGTGGCGGAATCGAGCCACGAGCTCGTCAGCGCGTTCCTCGATAGATCCAGGGCGACGAGTTGATTCATGTCGGCGATCAAACCCGGCGACAGGACGCTGATGGAATTGTTCTGCAGTCTCAATTCCTTCAGAGACTTGGCCGTGTCGCGGAACATCTCCGTCGGCAAGGCGACGATTCTGTTTCCAGACAGGTCGAAGGTCTCGAGGGATCTCAATCCGTGAAGGGCCTCGTCGGCTACCATGGAAATCGCGTTGCTCGACAGATTCAATACTCGTAGACGCTTCAGCGAGGAAAATCCGTAAGCTGGAAGCACGGAGATTTGATTATTCGAAACGTCCAACGACTGCACATCCAACGAGCATGGAAACGACGCTGGCGTCGATTCCTGTTGACGTCTCGAATGTTTCTCCGTGATATCTCGAAAGCCGAGTTCCGTGATGTCCTTCAGCATGTTCCAAGAGACGTTCAAAGTGACGAGGTTGGTCAGAGGGCAGAACAAGTGTTCCGGAATTTGCCAGATGTTGTTCCAGGATAAATCGATCTTCTCGATTTGCGGTGCCGAGTCGAATGCACCGGCCTCCAGCTCCAGGCTGTACTTGGTCTTCCGTCCGTTGAGAGTTTTCACGGTGAGATTGCGAAGGTCGCGCAAACCGCCGAGAACTTTCGCCGGCCAGTGGACGAGCTTGCATCCGGTAAGTCTTAACGATCGTAGCCTCCATAGTTGAAGGAAACCGTCGACGTTGAGGAGACCGTTGTCGGGTAGCTCGGTTTCCTCGCAGACGACGTTCATGGAGGTCACGTATTCGCTGGTAGCCTGAGAGAAATTCGTCCTGAGGGAATCGTTTCCGGTGTAACGATGGACGCAGGTGAGCGCACCATCCTGACGCGAGTCCCAGGTACAATGCTCCGGCAGATCGAGTCTCGGTGGTAGCTCGCTGGTGACCGCGAGCACGTGGTAGATCGGTACCAGAAGGTAGTAGTAGTAGCAGAGTGGAAACGACACCGATCTCACCAGCCCTTCGAGACCGACGAGCCCACGCATCTTTAGCGAACTCGTTGCCTTCCCTTGTTTCCGGTCTTCTGCCTCCTCCTCCTGGTCATCACCCAGCGGTGCTCGACCGCTCTGGATTCCTTTTCAGCTATACTCTCGTCACTTTGCTCCCGTGATCTGCACGATTCTGCCTGGAAATTGGCATGTGCGATGATGCGGGTAATGATCGGTCGGATCGGTCGAACGGAGAATTTTTTTTGTCGGGATTTAAACGGTCGAGATGAATCTCCGGTGGAAATATTCAGAGACGCGTGGTTGTAACGATTACTCGGAGAGATGCAAAGCGGTATCTTCACAGGGAGTCGATTTACACTTTAGGAATTTACACTTCACTCGGCCGACAAATCGCTTATCCACTGCACGCGAACGTACCCTTTCCAGTGCAACCGGTAGAAGCAACGCATCTCAAGCCGGAACACTCGACCGGCTCGACAGAGAGATCCCAGGGGGGACTCGACTATGAGAGTCGATCTCGAGATAATTACGTCTAGATCGAATTGCTTCGTGCTCGTGTGCCTTGAATTACCGGTGCCTCCTCCTTCCGTCGAAATCAATCTACGTCGCTTCACCGTACTGTCTCTTCCCGATGTTCTGTATACTCCACGGAACGAGTAACGAGGAATTGTCGCGCCGAAAATTTGATCTTACCGCGATACGTTTGAAATCCGCGTGTTTCCCGCCGTTCGGCGCAGATATGCTCGTAGAATCGTAATCCGTGCTCGTTGATATCACGTCGTCCCGATCGGTCGTTTCGAATGCGACGAAATTCGTACGACTTTTCTGTCAACGCGACGAAGAGAACGACGAAGAGGAACGGTCCTCCGCGACACTGGAAAAACCGTAACACTCGGTACGGCGGCCACCGCGCAACTGACGGTAGAGATCTCCACGGCATCTAACTCGACGCAGCGTCCGCCAATCGTTCCTTCCCCCACCACTGGCGGCAGCACTAACACACGGTAGAACCGGCTTCGGAACTACAGTGAGCACGCGCCCATCGGCGAGTAACCCACGGTGGAAGGAAGAGGGCATACGTTCCCTCCTTCCCTTTTCCTCTCCCTTTCGTTCGTCTATACGTGTGTACACGAGAGTCGAAAAGCGTGCACGAACACTCCTACCGGCTACCAACACAATTATCTACGTACACGCGACCATAGTCGCGCACGGCACGGCGGCAACACGCCGGAAAGGGATGCTGCACGCAACCTGTCTCTATCTTCTCGCCATTTGTGCGGTCGGAAGAGTTGCGTTTCGAACTCGCGTGAAAGCTGTCCCGTACGATCTTCGCTGGAAGCCGGGACACCTTACACCTCCGTGTCGTCGACCACCCTCGTCCTGCGCGATCAAATCTCCTTCCTCGGACGCGACCACCCTGAGCACGGCGAGAGGTGAGCAAATAAAGAGAAGCAAAGGACTATTTCGTATCGCGTATTGCGACGTGATCCATTCGATAGAATCGATGCGTTCTTACCTCGTTTAATGCTGTTGCTCCCTGCGACTCGTACGTATCGTGTTTCGGGGTTTCGTCACCGCGTTGCCGTAGTTAGGGAAACATGGCGGATTGCGTGGTACACAGAGACAGGCAGGGGACAATTTCGTATCGCCGATTGCGCCCTGATACGTTCGATGCAACCGATCCTTCTTTACCGCACTAATGACCGCGCCCCCGGTGACTCTTACATATCGCGTTTTCGGGTTCGACTTCAGAATTGTCGTGGTTGACTTTGAAATTTCGCGAATTGCATGAGTCAAGAAAGAGCGGCAAAGGACTACTTCGTGTCGCGTATGGCGCCATAATCTATTCGATGCAACCGATCCTTTTTTGCCGCGCAATGACCGTGCCCCCTGTGACTCTTATATATCGCGTTTTCGGGTTCGACTTCTGAATTGTCGTAGTTGACTTTGAAATTTCGCGAATTGCGTGAGTTAAGAAAAAGAGGCAAAGGACTACTTCGTGTCGCGTATTGCGCCATGATCTATTCGCTGCAATCGATGCTTTCATGACGCGCAAGTGGTGTCGCCCCCTGCGACTTGTAACTATCGCGTTTCCAGGTTCCGCCACCGCGTTGTCATAGTAAATAGTGAAACATGGCGGATTGCGTGAGTGATTGAGTATCGTTCGGTCTTTCATTTTTCCGCGGAGTGCTTCGTTTTATTAAGTGGTTCGACTGCTTGGAATTGGAGCGACATTTGAAGTAACAATGTGGCAGCTTGCTGGTTTCGATTACGGTGCGAATCCCACGACCTTCGGGCGACTCCGAAAGATGCTGGACTTTTTGCCGCTTTAACCGAGGTATTTTTTTTCTATTTCATTTTGCGGTTACCGGATCGTATGGCCGACCTTATCCTGTCTACGACTCTCGGCCCGTTACTTTCTCTATTTTTCCCTCTGTTTCCTCTCTCGCTCTTATTTACGTTGGTTTCTGTCCTTGCTGTTCGCTCCGTTGCGTTTCGTTTACGTGCTTCTTTCTGGTCTCCGGTCCGTCGTATCGAATAATATATTTATATTAGGTTAGGTTGCTAAGAAAGACGTCATATTTTCGAAAATACGGTACGTCTAGGTTCGAAGGGATCGTTTTGTGTGCGCATAAACACATAGCCTGAGGAGTACGGTTGGCAAAGAGACAATACATTTTTTTTATATTAATATTTTACACGTTCGATGCCGCTGAAGGAAATTTCCGCTGCGCTCGTCCTTGCACGGGTGCCGCCGACGGAATTTGCCGTCAGCACGCAGCCCTTAACCCCATTTGCATTATTTGTGTTTCAAATTTATATCAAATTTACCCGTTTCTATTATTATTTGGTGTATCATTGCCTCGGTCACTCGAAAGCCACCTAAAACAATAGGTTTTAAGCGAAATGACCATGGCAGTTACGAGGTTGTAGTAGCTGAGAGGTAAAGACTCCGACTGGAAATTAGCAGACCCGGGTTCTCAAATCTTCCTTCCACCACCTCTGAGAAATTTTGTCTGAATTATTATTCAGACTTATTACTATATTCAATATATGAGGGCCTCGGTAGTTTAAGAGCCACCTAAAAACAGTAAATCCTAGGGTAAGTAACTATATAGGAATTATAGGACTACGGCGAGTAAGCAGGCAAAGAATTAAATTTACAATCAGAGTGATCCCAAGTTCAAACCTTCTAGGAAATTTTTCCCAAATTATTGTTTAACATATGTCCTCCGTGGTTGGAAAGCCACCTAAAACAGTAATTCTCAGGCAAAAGCCACCGTAGCAGTCAAAGTCGAGAAAATACAAGAAAAAAGAAAAACATTGACGTACTCAGGACGCACAGGGCACGTCGCGGACTTGCACAAAGAACGGCGAACCGATCTTCGGCTTTCTTCTCTTCCTTTCTTTCGTTTCACTATCGCGATCCGTAATATTCAGAGCAGCACCCATGCCGAAGGACCGTCCGTAAAAAGGTTTCCATCAATTTTTAAGCGGCCTCTCGGCCGCCATGTATATATCCTTTTCTCTTTTACGGTTCAAAACGAACAAGAGGAGGATTATATTGAGTATTATATGGTATTATATATAGATGCCGATCTGAAAGCAAAGTTGAAAATTTTATGGATATGTACGCTCATAGAGATAGATGAAAGGGATAGTTAGCGCTGTGCTTGTTCGGGGAATTCTGCGGGATTTTGTTCGCAGAAAAATCTCAGGTGAAATTACAATATGAAAATTAATTATATGAAATTGTTAATTCTGTAGATTGTAGATATATTTTAGAAGTGGAAATAGGTAGATTTAAAAGGGGACGATGCAGTGGAAAATATTGAAATATTGATAACATTCATAGAGATCAGTTGCGATAAAGGCGAGTATTTTCGTTTGCACTTTGATCTAGAAGATATTTTCAGTAATGCAATTTTTGAAAGGAACGTGTTTCTTATTACTCGCAATTTTGATGAATTGTAAAAATTGCAAACTCAGCGAAACTTGTAGGAGAATTTCAACTCGTTTAAAAGGAGTTTTAACTATCGCAAATTTTAATTACCGTAACGTTTATTATATATGCAAGTGCTACGTTCTAGAAACAAATAATCCACAGACTCTAACCAGTTCATTAGCACATCAACAAAAAAATACTTGTTCAAATACAACAGCACTCTTTGTTAAGTCGTAAACTACCAAAATTTATTCCTAAGTCATCAAATGCACCAGTTTCCTTTCAAATCAACCAAAACAGTCAAAACGACTTCTTAATTTTCTCAAAAAAGTCCTCAAATCCCTAGTATTCTAATTCCTCTAATTTTTCACATCTATTTTACAAAACTTTTAACGGTGAAGGTACCAGTACAGTCAAAATTACGATTTCATAATTTTCTTAAAAAATTCCTCAAATCCCTAATATTCTAATTCCTTTAATTTTTCACATGTATTTTACAACATTTTTAACAGCAAATGTACCAGTACAGTCAAAGTTACGATTTCGTAATTTTCTTCAAAATTTCCTTAAATACCTGATAATACAATTTCTTATTTTTTTTCCCACCGAAAAGATCAAAATCAATTTTCTTCCACCGTCTACCAAATCTCTTCCAATGTAATACGTCCGAGCATGCTGTATCTTTAATTTACTAGTTCTACTTTCAAATCGCCCTATACACCCGTGGAGCATAATACATCCTATATCAGCGATCTTGGCGTCCACAGACGTCTTTGATTTGTGTAACACAGTCCATTCTGACTGCGCAGTATCGACACCTCGATTTGTCCTCCTAAATAAGCCTCGCTGATTCATTCCTGTCCGTCCTCCACGCCAGGGACTCTTTCCATCGTTGATCGATGATAATCCGGAATGATTTGTATCTCTCTTCGACAAGGTCGCATTGAGTTTTCGTGGAATCTGCATACACGATGCTCAGGCGCCCCGTATCGTTCGTGTAATGCAATATTAAAAAAGAGGATTTGGAGAGTACGGATTAGGTCGTATTACGTGCCATTCAATTACAAGTCCTGAATGGCCGTCCGAACTCCGCGCGGTTATCCGACTGATGCGTCTGACGCGACATCCTCCAGGCGGAGCCTCCTGGAAGGAAGATTGATCACCGTCCCTCTAATTGATGCATAGGCAATGAAAGAGATCCTCGGTTGTCGGTCCGTGCGAGGGAATTTAGTAAATAAACTTCATTCCTATGACCCTTCGAAGCTATTTTTCCTAATTCGATGCTAAGTAGAGTGTCGATTTTGATGTGGACTTTTTTTTTTGGTGGGGATGGTTCTTTTTGAGTAGATTGCAATGGTAATTTTGATAGAGTGATACAGTTTTAGGTGGATTTTGGAGCAGTGAAGTTGCGATGTGGATTTTGTGAGCAAAAAATATTCTTAAAGTTATGGGAGTTTGAGCTTACGTTCACCAGTTGGACGTTTAAGCCGTTAATTCTGTAGTCATTGCAGGTATTTTGTGTTTTAACTGGAAATCACGATGTAACCTTCACATGTATGATATTTGTCAACATTTGAACTTAGAAGTTGTTGTTTCTAATTCTATGCTAACAAACTTTTATTTTTTTCTGTATCATTGAAAAAAAGTTTGGTTAAAATCGCATCGCAAACTTTAAAGATATAACGAAAAATTTGTCGTTTTTTAATAAAAAATTAAGAAAAAATTGTCAAATAAAATTTTAAATTCCATAGGCGTTTGGTACACAAAAAAACGAATATTTTGTACATGTATCGTAAATCTCTATCGTTAACCGTTTTGAAGTTATAAGCGAAAGAAGAAAAAATGTCGAAACTTTGAAGGGTGGTTTCACCCCCTAAACGTGCGACTTAGCCGATATAAAAAAATACGTATCGATTATTTTCACGTGCTTAACAAATTTGCCAAGTTTCATTAAAATCCGAGGCGGACACCTCGGGTAGTTCCCTTGTAAATAGAGTAGTTCCCTTGATGTTGGGGGACTTTGTGGGAGATGGTTTTTTTGAGCTTCATTGCAATGGTAATTTTCATATTTTATTATAAACATTCGCATCTCGTGGCTATTGCTCTAGCAATCGATAACATGCAGAGGAGAGACAGTTTCGTTACTCATAATAATTCGTAACAATATGATATTTATAAACATTAGCGTATCAATTATAAAATTCATATCAGCCTCGATTCAATCATTCCCCTGGGATCTAATTTTGGGTGAATACCAAACCACCGAGGCTATAACACGTATGTAACAATTTAAACTTAAATTAACGAAAAAACCTATTAGGTATGAAGAAGATTAAACTTTAGTTCACTAATTACGAGTTCATGCAGTTAACTCCGAACCTAGGCTCCGATAGAAGATGTTTCGTCGTTTGACGATGAAATTAACGTCATTAATGTTCGATGCAATTGGGGACTCGGCGTAATTGTGTAAGCCCAGGAAATACACATCGAGCAAATTGCTCGGACTGTTCGATGAAAAGTTCTCGATTCTCTCTGCAAGGTAAGAGAAAACAGTGGAAGAAGGAGACAGAATGGTAGATAGAACGAGATAGGAAGAAAGTGGAAGAGAAAGAGGTATCAGACTTTCTCAAAACATAATTAATACTTCTTATCTCATTGCGCGCGAATTTGCTCGGCAGTCGCGAGTAATTAAAATCGTTAGAACGAACAGATCGGCAGATCGTTATAACTCCTGTGAAAACTTCCGAGATCCGACGAAGTTTCGTGCCTCGGATGAAATAACCTTGGCCAAAGTCAAATGTCGGGAATCGTTGCACCTCAAATTTCAACGTTCACCGGAACTGGGTCCGCCTGTTTCCCACTGTCTTCGAGTTGTTGATACAGTTGCGGCCAGGTATTCATGGTGTTTCTACGATCCCATGGTATATGGTCTCACAAAAGACGCGTTCTCTGCTCTGCTTTCGTCTCTGGCAACGTGTCGTGGCGTCGAATGGTAAATAGGATACACTAGGTGAAGCGAAAAGAAAAGTTAAATAACTTTCAATTATCCACAAGGAAAAAAATAATGTTTCTATTCAAATCAGTAATGAAATTGTGCGTTAACGGGTTAATTTATTTAACCCATTTGCATCATAGCTCTAAATACAGCAGAAGACCCACAGTACTGTGCATTTCTGCGCAGCAGTTTAACCCTTTGCGGTCCAAATTATTTTCCCAAGTTTGCAGCGAGCTTAATGAAATTAATTGCACGACATTTTCTGCTGTCGGTTATTATTTTTTACTATTTTATTATTTTACTGACGGATGTTTAGGTGATATTACAAAGTCATTATGAAATTGGAAAGTCGAATTAACCCTTTGCACTCCGAGTCATTTTTACTATGAGCCACCAGTCACCTCAAAACTATTTACAATTGTGCGAATGCACATCTGTGGAATATTGAAAATCTTACTTTCCCATTAAAAAGAAGCGCTACATTTTAAAATTATGTTTTATAATATAAAAAAATATGGAAATACACCGAATTTACCTGACAACGGAGTTATTAACTTCTATTACGATGTCGCCGCTGCGCCGACAACGGAGTGCAAGGGGTTAAATCGTTAGAAAAGACAATGAAGTGAAAAGCTGGGGCTGTAAAGGGTTAACATTGTACAGAGCGGAATATTCCGCGGCTGGTGGATAAAAGACGGTCGTCATCCGCGGAATATTGCGCTTACGGATGCAAATGGGTTAAGAATAATAGATTCAAAGCCCTTTTAGGCAATTACCTGGTGTTAATTGCCTCTCAAGTGCCACTCTTCGACTTCACGTATGATAATAACGTGAAAAACCCCAAAAATATCTGTCACCGACACTCCACGGCACACACGATAACCCGCCGCAGGTGTGAAAAGGGACGAGAAACACTTGTCCCCCCGAGATAACTTTCTCTTTCTCAGCTCCTTTGCTGTTTATCTTATTTACACTGTGTTTTACCATTCGGCACTTGGAACTTCCTCAAAGGGATCTCTCCTCGTAGACATCGCTCGCGCCAATTGATAGCAAACCCGATCCTTCGGCAGCACTCCCCGCCCCCTTCTCTCCGCCCTCTTCGGTAAACTTTCCTTTCCGATTCGAAAATCAATTAGCGGCAGATTCAGTTTCCATGTAAGAGGCGAATCGGACGACGGCGATGCACGATCTTACGATTCCACCGGACGAGGAGATACAGACGGGGAAAAGAAGTTTTAATTAAACGTAGAATAAGAGTTTAATCGAGCAGAAGGGATTAATTGCCCGGGGGTTAAAAAGAGATAGGGGGAGGGCTGTGGTGGGTGTGGAGTTAAAGGGTTGGACATTTAATTAGTGGGTCCGGGGTCAAGAATCGTCACCTTTTGGAAGAGTTTTTGTAAATTACTTTGTCCTACACTATATTTGTTTTCCAATAGACACTGGGTCATTCTTATGGGGGTCGTCGTCCTGAGTATGTACTTTTTAATGGTAGAAAATAACTGCCGAAGTTTAAAAACGAGCAGCTGCACGAACTTTCTCGGCATCAACTTTGCCTTTTCACGTAGAGCACTGTTGTTAGAACAAATTTACTACACATTATTAGATTCTGCGGACAATTTCGAAGAAAAAACTATCGGCGAAAAATGTCACAACTGTTTTTGACATTGTTGACGGATATTTTTGTAAATTGTGCAAAACGAAAACAGTTATGACATTTATGCGCACCATATTGGTGCTTGGATACTGTGCTCGACCAATGACAATCGAAAACAAAACACTTCTTTCGTCGTTCCCATGACGATGCAACGAATGTGCAACATTATCGGCCAATCACGCGTTAGAATCGAAAATGACGTCAGAACGAGAGATGTCTCTGTCCGTCAGGCGAATGAGAGCAAACCAGAGGCCAGAGGACTTCTCTATTTTTGCGAGGAATAACTGTTCACTTCACTGTCTTCAAAGTAGACATTTTTATTGCTCAAAGAATATTCATGCTGATTCTGATAGATTTTGAGACGCTGAACACAAATATGAAGTCTGGTTGTCCCCATCAGACTTCATTTTTGAGAAAAAATGCAGATGTTCAACTTTCAGAATTTTTTGCATTTTAAACGTAACAATTATTTTAATTTTTTTCGTTTTAATCTTTCTTAAATTATTACTTAACGTAGAAAACTATAATTTTCATGGTTCAGAACTCATCTAAAATTTTGTGTCCTAGGCAAAATGACCGTAGTAGTTAACACTAGAACTACCAAACCAGTCAAAATGACTGGTATACAATTTTTTCCAAAAATTCTCCGAGTTTCTAGGAGAGTCATAGAATAGATATTCTACGTCCATCTTGTAAAACATAAAATACCGAATCGATCATCTTTTCCACCTCTTAATTCCCCTTTTTTCAAAATGCTTATTTAATATTTTTAAATATGATAGATTTAACGCCGGTAGTTCTAGTGTTAAAGCGAAAAAATACAAAAAAGAGAAAGAGCACCGAGGTGTAAAAGGTACACGATGTTTCTCCAGGTTGAATTTTGAGGACTGCCAGTTCGACTGGATACACGAGTTCGGTTATTTATTTTTTTGAAAGCCTTTCGAAAAGCGACGCATAGGCTTTTGTCGACTGTTATAATCGGACCGTCGATGACGTTTCGCAATTTTCGAGTTACGCGTGTCGACGGCTTTTGTGATATCGTGTAAACCGCGGCAGTGCTCGAATACCGAATTGTTTGAATCGAAATGTCGAATTTGTTGTCGTGCAAAATTGCAAATAACATGAAACATGCAGGGGCTGCTTTAACGTGGTTGTTTTATTATTGAAAGGATGGCGTGAAGGTGGATTATACTTAATGTAATTTTAGCTTTTGAAAATTTCATGCAACTTGGATGTATTAATTTGAATTGCCGGACTTCATTTTCTTTATATGTTCAGAAATTTCGATAGCATTTCGAGTTAAACACTTAAAACAAATCTTCAGTTCACGCTATAGCCACATTCGTTGTAGATGTTAGCAATTTTTTTCAAGATTTTAAAGAAATTGTAGTGCTCAAAATTTTGAGTATTAGGGTCGACAAGATTTTATTATGCATTTTAAATAATACCAAATACGCGTGCGCATAATACTTCAATACAATGCAGTTTTCCGGTTAAAAGGAAATATATTTTTATATACTTTATTCTTCCTTATACTTCTTTCTGTATCCGGATGAGTTTACTGTGTAAAATGTGAAACACAATTATTATACTCAGATATTTAATGATCTAAATTATTTACCAAAATCATGTGTTATTTTTGCATCAAAATATTGATTTATAGAAAGATCATATAACATTACCAACAGAAACGCATATGTTGATGAAACCTGTAAATATCCCAGCGCTCGTGGTAAATCTCTCACCAAAACACCCAGCGCTTTAAACATTTACATTAATAATCTATCATTAATTGCGCCGTTAATCAACCAGCGTAGATTGACACACGGTAAAATTACCATCCACTGTTTTACTCGCCTCTACAACCTAAGTAGAATAATTTTCGTTCTATTGATATTTACAAAAATCAGAAAATACAAAAAAAAGTGGACTTAACCGCATTGGCTTCTGAGCGACTCATATCATAGTCTGCGCGATTGGAAAGCCATATGATACAGTCGGTCCTAGGCGAAATGACCGTATCAGTTAAAGAATTACGGCAGATAAGGAGTAAAAGAATTAATTTTGCAATCAGCGAGCCTAAGTTCAAATTTCCCGCATCACCCTACGGAATTTTTCCTAATTCATTATTTAACACTAGAACTACCAACCGGTCAAAATGACCGGTACACAATTTTTTCCAAAAATTCTCCAAGTTTATAGAAAAGTCTTCGAATAAATATTCTACGTCCACGTCAAAGAACATAAATCACCGAATCGATCATCTTTTTCGCCTCTCGAATCCTCTTTTTTCAAAGTACTTATTTAATATGTTAGACTATAATAGATTTAACGTCGGTTCTAGTGTTAAAGTACCATAATTTCGGTGATTCAGGACCCACCCAAAGTCCAAAAAACGTTACATTTTCAACAACAAAATTACCTACTAATTCCACCATTAACCACTCTAATTAATTATAAAATTTTCATAAAAAAAATTACTAGCAACGTTCCACCCGAGTCACCCGTTATCCTCTGCAAAGTTCCGCGCCACCATTCGCGGTATAGTAGTCAGGCGTGGTATATAATGTATCAGACAATAGTGTGTGCTTTACGGCGATTTGATTTACATCGGATTTTTCCGCCGGCGGTATTTCAGGCTGCGCCCTGAATGGCCGGATCGAAAATCTGCAGGAAAATAGACAAATGCACCATTGTCCGTTTGCTCTTTGTCAAACGGCACTGTCAACGGCGCGAAGGAGAAACGTGTAAAAACGAATACCGTGTTGAGGTTTTGAGGCTTTCGCGGCCATTGTTAGGTATACAATGGTTAGCGTTTTTCGGGTTAAAGCCGCGTTGAGAAATTTGAAAATTCCGACGTTTCGCCAGCATTTCAGCTAGCTTCATCAGCCAGCATGAAGCTAGCTGAAATGCTGGCGAAACGTCGGAATTTTCAAATTTCTCAACGCGGCTTTAACCCGAAAAACGCTAACCATTGAATACCGTGTTACTCGACTACTCGAATATCGCCCCGGTCAGATACAACACCGTTGCCGTTTCTATTCTTCCATTTACGGTAACTGGAGAAACATTCTAATTCGGGCAAACGGTAGAAGTAAGTGTTTGCTTGTAGCTGACATGTTGTTTTAGAGATACCCGTTGTTCTCCGTTGTACGCGAATTGGATCCTTTTTTTTTTACTTTTATTTTTCGACCGCTGTTCGATACCATTCGTCCGTATTTTCGTACGGGGAGAATGTTTATCGAATATACCGACGTCGAGAATAAAGCGAAAAGTATGTAGGGGATCTTTAATCCCTCGGCTTTAATCTGGGCTCGTGGTAGCGGTTCGGTATGTAATTGTTTGGGTTTGAAGTTGAAGAGGATTCTATGTTTCGGGGTTCTTGCTTTTTACGTTGTTGCAGATTCAACGGGGATTATTTTAATGAAATTGAGGAGCTTTGTGGGGATGCTGGATGTGTTTGTTGCGTGTATGGTGTTTGCGACATTTGATAGCTTGCTTTTATTAATTTTTTACTGTGTAGGCCTTAGAAACGACGAGAGTTTGGCAATTGAGATTGCGAATCGGGATTTTTGTAGAGCAGGGGAGAACAGTTAGATATTAGTTGAAATAAATCAGAATAAATTAAGCCTTTGCTCTCCGAGTAATTTTTACAATGAGCTATCAGCTACTCCAGGACTATTTACACGGTGCGAGTGCACACCTGTGAAAAATTGAAAATCTTGCTTTGCCACTAACACTAGAACTACCAAACCAGTCAAAATGACTGGTACACAATTTTTTCCAAAAATTCTCAAAGTTTATAGGAGAGTCATAGGAGAAATATTTTACGTCCAACTCAAAAAACATAAATGACCGAATTGATCATCTTTTTCGCCACTTGATTCCTCTTATCTCAAAGTAGTTATTTAATGTATTGAAATATAATAGATTTAACGCCGATAGATCTAGTGTTAAAAAAGAAGCGTATACTTTTTAAAATTATATTTTGTAATATAAAAAAATATAAAAATATACCGGATTTACCTGACAACGGACTTATAACCTTCTTTTGCAATGTCGCCGCTGCGGCGACAGCGGAGGGCAAAGGGTTGAGATATGATTAGAAACAAATCGAAATACGGTGAAGTTTGTAGATGAAATTATATTTTTTCCAATAGGACAATAAGCTGATTTGTAGATTAACTCTTTGCGGATGGAGATATTTTTCAATATTGAGAGATAGCCATTCATTTTGCGATACAAAAGCACCTTTTTATCAGCAAGTTATACTGTTAATCCCTGTGCGTTATAAATTACTACTTGTATATATTTCAACGATTGTATTTCAATTTTTCAACTCTAACTGTGAATACAAGCGGCTATAAACTATAATCGAATTTTTTCTCAGGCCGCATATATGCGTCGCTAGTCCTCAAAGGGTTAAAGAAATGAAGTTCGCCGAAAGTTAAATATAGATATTTAGAATAACCGCAATTTCTCATCATATAAATACGATGAAACGTCATTCTGCTCGCAGAGCAGCAGATATATTCGTGGCGCACAAATGCAAATAAAAAAATTCACCTACAAATCGTGCCCGTCGCCGAAGAGTTAAATATCCTGTCCGAACAATTTTATCCTAGCCTGCAATCACCTGGACAATCGTATTTTTCCGTTGGTCTTTTGTATTTTCGTAATTACTTTCGTGTTCATCTGCATTCGAAATAGAACGCGTACATAGAATGGAAAAATAAAAAAAAAAGGTATTACAGAGATCGAGTTCGAGAGAAAGAGAGCGACGTAGAGGGAAAGAGAGAGCGAGATGGAGAAAGAAATCGCTGGTCTGAAAATAATTGGCAATCAGTCCACGACTGTCTTTCAATATTGGAACACTCGTCGGCAGTATTTACAATTTATCGAAAGATCGAAAGGCCGACTTGCTCAAAGGACGGACAAAGAAGTCGAATCGAAGTCGGCGGGAACGATGCACGACAAACTATCGGAATTTAAAAGACAATCGCGTCGAGACTTCGATTTTCCCCGTGGAACATCCTTAATTCGCCAAATTGCCAAAGGCTGTATCGCAAAATACCATTCCTTTCCGTTCTACCAACAACGACATAAACGAAACGACAAACCTCTAGCCGATACAACGTTTTCCTTTCCTCGATCGTACCTCAATCGTGCACCGTGAGCTACACATAAAAATGATTACAATCCACTTTTCCTCCTCGCGTTTTCACGCGAAGGAAAAACGACGGAAAAAATTCACCGTGTTATACAATGCTGAACGTCGTCAAGGAGAAGTTTCTCGTGGAATAACAAGAATTACCGTTTCCGGTGATGCAGAAGGTGCAGCACTTTCGAACAGCCGTATTTCGACGGTATTTTCCGTGCAGCCGAGGAGAAACGAACTGCCGGATGCCGCAAATGAGACAGCCACTTCCCACGAAAACCGTCGAGTTCTTCTTAAGGAGATTGACCATCAGCGGCGAACAAACTCCCAACTGCGATGCCCTTCGACGGTGCTACGGTTGATCCTCCTTGATCTTCCTCGAACCGATCACGAAACTCTGATCCAACCTTGAGAAACGAATCCACGAAATTGTATCGACGATACTTTCACGTAATTTTCTTACCCTCCGTCTTCGCTTCTATTGCTGGCCACTTCCGAACTTGCTTCTTTGGAGGATGTCGTCGATTTGGAGAATTTTCTTGTACTTCTGCATAGATCAGGGCTTTAGGTGCTTGAAGGATTTTTAGAGGGAGTATCTTGTTTAGATACTGTGCTACAGTAAAACCGAGATAAAGGCAGCAGAAGTTTCCCTCGATAAGTGCATCATGACTATCCCCTTCACATACGGCGATCCTCCTTGGTCAGGAAATAATAATTGGGGGATCGGTCGTTGTTATTTTCGATTTTTTTTAAACCTTTGCCAACGTATTTGTGAGATTTTTCTGATTAAAATGATACCCAACACGATATAGTTTGAATTATATTTACTTAATATTTAATAAATTTCCTTACTATTTACATAATTCAAACATATCGTGTTTGGTATCATTTTAATCAGAAGAATCTCGAAAATACATTCGGAAAAGTTACATGTAGAAAAATTGATAAATAAACAAGTTTATTGTTGCATTAGCAATGCCTCGCCGATACTCTTCAGCAGCTTACTTTGTTAAGTCAATTTTTTTGATATTTTTTGATTTCTGTAAATTTCAATAGAATAAACTTCATTCTTTGAAAATTTAAAAAAATCAGAAACTATCAAAGAAATGGACTTAACCGCATTGGATTCTGAGCGACTCATATGCTATAGGAAGTTAAATATTTGCAGATCCTGCTCGTGTGTCGGAGTTCCGACGCTCGTTATCTTTAGAAAAATTTTCTTAAATTGACACTTATTGTTGGTACAGTCAACCCTCCTATAACGTAGTACTTTTCAAATGCGGTACTCTTATACACCTCGCAAAAATAGAGAAGTCCTCTCGCCCGCGGTTTCTTCAGATTCACCTGACGGATAGAGACATCCCCCGTTCTGACGTCATTGTCGATTCTAACGCGTTATTGGCCGAAAGAGCCTCACATTCGTTGCGTCGTCATGGGAACGACGAAAGGAGTGTTTCGTTTTCAGTTGTCATTGCTCGATCTCAGGTTTCCAGATAGGCGATGCGAGCGACACTCTCCCCTTACCCCGTACTTCGTACCGCGAGACTTCTCTGTTTTTGCGAGCTTTAGCGCGGTTTGCGTACAACGCGGAGGGAAAATTGCAACAACCGTCCTATAATTGATTGGTTTTATAATACGGTTTCCATTCAACGCGCCACGAATTAATCTGAATTGTAGGCAGACAAAAATATGGCAGTCAATTATGATCGATGAGATGATCATTGAGGCAGTCTCAAACAGTTAGCTTATTGACACAGTTTTCATCGATGGGAGCATAAAAACCTTCCTTCATTGCATTTATCAAGCCAAGTGCCTTTCTACCTTTCGTAACGTCTTAACTCCCAACTTTTCAGTCCTCGAAACAACTTTAAACCGTACTTCAGAGACGCAAAGACACGGTTCGATGCGAGCTCAGTATTTCAAACTCCGTCGTTCCATTCGAGATAACCCTGTCTTCGCCATACTTCCGCTTCAGTTTCGATATTTTCCTCTCCGAACGAACCGACAATTCCACGTGGGTTCGGAATCACCCGGGCTATAACACTTGTATCGCTCGAGAGAAATTTCCCAAATGACGGTAAGGTGATTCAAACACCGCCCTGCTATTTAGAGAGTCGAGGCTTTATCTCTATAGCCTCTATGGCTTCCGGAAATGCCAGTTTTGGATTAGAGCACCCTTTTACCCGATGACCCAATGGCCGAGGGTCCGCATTGCCGATGAAAACTGACCAGCACCGTGGTTCACAGGTAATGAGTGAAAGTGAGGGCTGCCCAAAAGGGTCAAAGGGTGACTCGGAGGGAAAGAGTGAAAGTCACAGTGAGATAATGGAGGAAAAGTATGAATTGCTTGGACGAAGACGACGTTGGTTCGCGCGGATTGAAAAAATAGAGGGACAGCGTGGAAAGAGAGGAAGTGGACAAAAAAGAGAAAGTGGAAGACGTTGAGGAAATTCGAATTGCGGCTGGGTAGTTGTTTTTGCTTTTGACTTTATTAGGGTCGCACAATTTCTCTATACAGAGCGTCTCACCCGGTTTTTTCATCTTCCACGGTACGAAGCAGCATATTATTGTTGCTGTTGCAAAATATCAGCCCATACATTAACCGTTTGAGTTAGACTTATAAATAAACGCTAATGCCAGTATAAATTTTAGAATTATTTAGACCGTTCGGCACACATAGTTTAAGTAGTACTTTTTTTACAAAGAAAGTCGAGCTCGTTCCATCTTAGAAAACAAAGTTGACCTTCATATGACCCAGAAGCGTGCACTTACGACAAAAGTAGTAATACCAACATATGCCCCACGATACCATTCAAGGCCCCTGTGATACATTTTTCGCCACGAGCAACGACAGCGAAAAAATCATGATGTCAAAATCGACTGAGACCCTCTATATAGTGGGCCCTTCACGTGAAAGAGGCATAAGTCCCTTTATACTTACCCTGATACTTTTAAGGATTGTAAAACATTTTGAGCATTTACGTAAAGACACAGATTTGGGGCCTGATGTTTAGCTTCTTCACCGTGGCTTTTCATATATGAGTACCCCAGAATGTCGATACGGTTGCGTACATTTTTTTGATATTTTCTGCTTCTTGTAAATTTTAAAAGAATGAAAAAATAAAAAATTGACAAAAATCAGAGAATATCAAGAAATGGACTGAACCGCATTGGCTTCTGAGCGACTCATATAGGACTTATAGTTTCAAGTAAAAAGTAATATAAGTCAAGTAAATATATAAATAATCAAGTAAAAATAATTCCGAGCAAAAAATTTGCACCGCTTATGAACCCCTTTGCATCATTGCTCTAAATACGGCAGAAGACCCGCAGTACCGTGCATTTCCGCGCGCTGTAATTTAACATTGTGCAGGGCGGAATATTCCGCGGCTGGTGATAAAGACGGTCCGCGGAATATTCCGTTTACAGATGGAAATGTGTTATGATACATTTTTCAAACCAAAGTATAATTTATTTCCCATTGCGTGTTTACATTCTGCCAAGCCTGTCGCCAAAGGGCATCGAAAATCCACGCACTCAGTCCCAATTGCATCATCGTCATTTTTCGCATCATCAGTCCCTCGTTATTAATGCTGAATTTATAGCCTTTTTTTTCGCGGCCATCGTATCTCGTCACGGAATACAGCGCTTGTTAAGCGGCCTGTAAAAAACGAGCGACGAAACCCCAAGTGATTCGCGCGGTGCAATTTTTTCCTCCGATGCCTTTCGGATCGATGCAAGTCAGATCGATTCGACGAATCGGTACCTTTTTGCCGGAACAGCGTATCTCCGCTTGGAATTCCAACGGGCTACTTTGTGCTCTTCTACGTTCGTCCGGTTCGGGAGGATCGGCGAGGCATGGTGGAACCAGTTTGAATTTTCTTCCTACGATAAATCGCGAGCGTGTAAATCTGTCAATCGGTACGATGATAAATTAACGATCCCTCGTCGGGGGATAACATGCTCTGAAATTACTCGCGAACGCCGTTCTTGCGTGGAATGATTTCAGGGGAAAAGTATGCGATGTTTGACGAAAGACGTGAGTCACCGGCTAGGATTGCAAAAGCAAAGTTATTGCAAATTTATCTGGGTGTTCTCATGCCGGACTCTGTGGCTTAGGCTGAATTCGATGAGATATAAATTGTGAATTTTTAACGAAATGGAGCACGGAAGTTCAAGAGAAAATTATTTTACGAAATAATAAAAATAATCGGCAGAAATCAACTGAGGGTTTGGTACTCGATATCTCCATTTCCTCTTAAAATTCTCTGTATGATAACAAAGCAGATGTGGAACCCATTTCAAATTTCAGAAAAAACTGAAGCATATTTTTCCCTCGCAATATTTCAACACATTTTCAACTACCGCTAGTTGTTGCTCAATTTTTTCGTGGGTGTCATTTCAAGAGTTGTTTGTGAAAACGACCCCCAAAAAATTAATTTTTTTCTACCCTTAATAAGCGTTATAAAATTTTGAAAAAAATATTTGAAATACTACTAATCAGAAAGTATTTTTTGGCGCTGGGCTCATTTAAATATCTTGTGTAGTTTCCGAGAAAAAAATTGGCAAAGCTAAAAAGGTTTACCGCCGTAACACCCTTAAACGTGGGGTACGATCTTAAAATTTGCAAAATAATGTTTCAATTGGGGGGCAATATATAGCAACCAATAACTATTGAAAGTGAAGTGATTCACCATGCTTGTCCTGCTAGACCCTTCAACCCTTTGCGGTCCAAATTATTTTGTCAAGTTTGTAGCGAGCTAAGTGAAATTAATTGCACAACATTTTCGTTGGTTATTCATTTTTTTTAATGCTAGCAATAACTATAGGTACTCGCGGATATTTATGTAATATTATAAAATCATTGTGAATTTAAAAAGTCGATATTAATTGGTTAGAAAATAAAAAGAAATGAAAAGCTACATCGAGTATCGAAAAATCACAGCAACCTCCCAGTACACAATGGTTCACCTTCTTGCACATCGACAAACGTGCAAGGAGGGTAAACAGGAATCGCAAATTCATCGCGATTCAAGCAACAACCTAGTGTCCACGGAATGACAGAAATTTTTTTTCTCCCCCGGCGATTCTAGATCGTTAATTTGTCGCGTAGAAACGCGCGTCGAATGCAACTATAGACCGGGCATGATCTGGTTTCAATGGCGACGGAGACCTCTTTCAAGCTGCACCGGCACAGCCCGAACGACATTTAACCGGAAACTTGATATCGGTGGACATTCAGCACATTGCGAGCTCATTCAATTGATCGTCCCCGGGCCACGACAATGAGGATCAACGACGTCGAAGAACGCACCGTCGACTGTTCCCGGCGTTGTTCGCAGAGCCACTGTGAACAAGAACAACCGACCATAGGAAAATTCTGTACGCTTTTGTGCGACAATTCTGTTTGTTGACCCTTCGACCAGCTTTTCTGATGCTTGAAGTTATAAGAATAATTTTTAATGCGAATTTCAAGGAGGTCAATGATGTAATGTACCGACCCTTCGACGTTAGGATTAGGAATATCTTAACAAATCTAATTAAGAATTAATATCATTAACAGATATTACCACTAGAACTACCGGCGATAAATCAATCATATTTCAAAATATTAAATAAGTACTTTGAAAAAGGAGGGACCAAGAGGCGGAAAATATAATCGATTCGGTGATTTATGTTTTTGAAGATGGACATAGAATATTTATTCCAAGACTCTTCTATAAAGTTGGAGAATTTTTGGAAAAAATTGTGCACCTAAATGTACCATCCTAATTTCTCTATTTTTCCCTAGAACCATGCAAAACTCTCAATTTGCACGAAACACGATTGAATATCCGCAATATCCCCGCAGTGTACGCGTTGAGCAATCGCATTCCCCGCAGCCTTACGCGTAAACGTTATCGAAAAAGGAAATCCGTTAATGCGACCATCTGCAACAATACGATAAAGAACGTTAATGGGAAATTATTAATGGCCCTCAGCTATGTCGACTGTATCGACATTTTCCACGCGTCGTTCTTCCCCGATGGCTGCGGGAGAGCAAGTCCCTCTACCGTGTTAAATCATTTTGAATATTCAAATCGTTCTTCAATGCGAGCGACAGCCGTTGTGCGTATCCGCTCACCCTGCTAACGGCAATCAATGAGCTTTCATTATTATTTACCTCGCGAGATTGATCGCGCCCGATTTTTCTCAGCGTCCCTTGCCCCTCCTTGTCCCTACCGCGTCCCCGTGCCCGAGGAATATCGAATTGAATTTCACCGACGCGAATTTTCCACCCCCCGAAGCGTCCAATCGTCGTCGTATTTGCTCGTTGTAACGCTCTCTCTGTCTTTCGCCCTCGTGGACTTTTTTTCTGCCTCTCGCGCTCTCCATGAGTTTCTGTGTCGGTTTGCCTGCCTGTCTGTGGCTATGCTCTTCTCGCTTTTCCGCCGTTTCCTTCTCTTTCTTTCTGCTTCTCTCTGACTGCCATTGTCTCCTCTTTTCTGTTTGTTTCTCTCTGTCCTCCTCTGTACTCCTCTCTCTTGTCATGTTTCTTTCTCTCTGTCCTTCTCTGCCTTCCTCTCTCCTGTCATGTTTCTTTCTCTCTGTCTTCCTGTCTCACTCTCTGTTTTCTTTCTCTCTATATTCCTCCCTCTTTCTCTGTTTCTTTCTCTCTGTCTTCTCCTCTCGTTCACTGTTTTCTTCATTCTATCTTCCTCCCTCTTTCCCTGTTTCCTTCTCTCTGCCTGCTTCCCTGTCTTGCTCACTATTTCTCTGTTTCTTTTTCTCTGTCTTCCTCTCTCCCTACTCTCTTTTACTCTGTTTATTTCTCTCTGCCTTGCTCTCTATTTCTTTGTTTCTTTTTCTCTGTCTTCCTCTCTCCCTTCTCTCTTTTACTCTGTTTCTTTCTCTCTGCCCTCCTCTCTCTCGCTCTGTTTCTTTCTCTCTGTCCTCTCTCCGACTCTGCTTCTTTCTCTCTGCCCTCTCTCTCGCTCTGCTTCTTTCTGTCTGCCCTCTTTCCCCTTCTGCCTCTCTATCTTTCTTTCCTCTCTTTTCCGCTGTCTCTTTCTTCTCTGCCGTGTTCCTGCATCCAGAGAACATTTAAACGGAGAAAGAGGATTTGTTTACGATTCGAACCACGTACGGAGATACAGCGCGGATAAAAATGTACGTATATGAAATACAAGGCTGGCTCTATTTGCACGGAGACTGCAATTTGGCGCACGTCGATCGGCAGCCTCTTTGTGGAGCGTGCAAAGGGCGCGACGTCTGCGATCAGGTTTTAAGCGACGTCCTATCGATACCACCTTTCGATCCACGGGGTGCTAAATGCATCGTGCTGTAGGTCATGTGAATATAGAGGGTGGTTGTCGTTTAAGCACTGATTTTAGAATTTTTTCGGTTCCATTGAACTTTTCAGATTCTCCTAACATCGCGAATATTGATAGTACTCGGCGGTGGTGCGGTTAATCTCTCTTGATACTTTCCGAAGAGCGTTCCAAGCTTTAAAATTCTTCTTCTTCGTACTTAACAAGATCCACGTTGTTTCTTTATTGTAATCACAATTTTACGAAAGTGTTTCAGCCCATTTATCGCCAATTCCAAGATACAGGTTTGAATTTTTTCATTTTGTCCACGGAATAAGAGTACACACATAGTAAACAATAAAATTAGAAAAACAATGTCCTAAAATTCCCAAGTAAGCAATATGTAATTCTAAATAGTCTCGCCCTCCTTTTCCATCAAATCTTTATAACACATATCAAAACCACCTTGTCTCTAAAACTACCAAGGCGGCCGAAATGCCTGGTTCTCAATTTTTTCGGAAAATTACCTAAAGTGATAGAAGAGTCATACAATAAATATTAGATTTTATTATATAAGACCTAAATTAGTTAACACGTTGGATGCCATGGGGTCACAGGTGACCGGCGCTATTGAATTCAAGGAAATTTCATACGACTTTTGAATTGCAATATTTACGAATTCATTAATTCAGTCGATATCTACGCTCTGGTCTCAAAAAGGTAAAGTCCTGTTGTCTGTATATCTCTTTGTGTCTTTAAAGTTCCGTAAAGATGTGATTTTAATAGAAAAAGATTCACTTCCGTAAAAATGCAGAAACTAGCAAAATACCGGTGGCGTTGAACGTGTTAATTGATCGTCTGGCTTACAATTAAATACAATAGATACAACACCGGTAGTTCCACCATTAAAGCACTTGCACAAGCTGCAACTCATTTCCAACCTATCTAAATATCTCCCCTCATTTCCGGTTTCACTAATCACCTTAACATTATCGACGCCCATAAAATTGTACGGTTTCCAAATCACTAAGACTACCGACACGTATCGCCCTGAAAAATGTTTCTAAAAATGACCGCGAAATACTCCAAACTCCATCCTGCTATTTATACCTTCGAATCTCTATCTTTATCGTCGACATAGCCTCAAGGACAACCTTTCCACATATCGGAAATTCCTTTCTATTTCCACGAATTTTATTGCTATCGTTTCTGCATGGGTCAGAGGGCCGAGGTACTTAGCGAGGATTCGAAATGCATCGACGTTGTAGGTCACGGTGAAACTGGCGAGGATCTTTCTCGAGTAATCGACGATCCTCGAATCTTTCGCGGTGTTATTGAAGTTTATACGATTCTCTGGAAATACCGTGAATATACGTGTCACGTATGAAAGACAGTATAAACGCGCCAGCGGGAAGTAACGTTTCGGAAGTGGAAACTACCGTGTCCTAAAATCCCCAGTTGCCATTCCAAACGATTTCGAGGTTTCGGCACTTGGAAAGTTTCGTTTTAAATCAAACCGTCTGCTCGGCTCGAATCGTTCATTCGAATTTGTAAGAGATTTCTTGGTTGTCTGTTCTATGCTCTTGCATTTAATCGCTTCGTAATTGGATCGAGATTCGATCAATTTTGGAATGTGTTTGTAGGATGTTTGGTGGTAGGAATTCGACGGATGGCGAAGGAGTCTTCCTTGGAATTATGGGGGAATAATGCTGAAATTGTGAAGGCATGGATTTTTAGATGGCAATTAACTTGCAATTGAGTTTAGAGTTAAATTTTATGGTGTATTTAACGCGTTGAATGCCATGGGGGTCACCGGTGACCGGTGCTATTGAATTTAATGAATGACTTTTAAATTGTAATATTTCGAATTTTCTAATACATTCAATACTTAAATATTGGCATTAAAGAGGTAAAGTCCTCCTGATTATAAAAATATTTGTGCCTTTAACCCTTTTGGTACCGGCCGGAAAAATTGATTGAATTAATAGCAAATGTAGCTGCCAATAAAAAGAATTGCCATTTGGCCATAGTTTCATATAGAACACGCAATATAACGCATAAATTGTGTATTTTCAATTAGCTGTCATAAAATTACTAATATCGTATGACGAAGCTAAATAATAATTCCATGATGCGCGGCGTCAGAACTATTGCTAACGATATATCGTCGTCCGGCACTAAAAGGGCTAAGGTTTCTGCTTGGTAAAGATGTGACTTTAATAGAAAAAGTTTCACTTTAGTAAAAACGATAAATCCATCGAAGTACCGGTGGCGTTCAACGTGCGAATGAAACTCTTTTTCGTCAGATGGTTGCAAGCGAATGAAAAATCGAGCGTCGTTTTAGATGCAACATCTTGTACAACTAACAATGTAGATATTCTCCGATCGCAAAACAGATATCTGCGCCAACCGAGTTGTAACCAGACTGCACCGTCGAATAACTTCCAAGACATACCTTCGAAAAGCGTTAACAGGTTTCCGAGTCACAACGAATGCTCGATTGTCTTCGATATCGAGATCGCAACGGCACTCCTGAAGTACTGGAATCGCGAAAAGCCGATACATATGCACTTAGCGCGGAGATCAAAGATTGCTCGATTCACGTTCGATCGGGTGGAAAAATTGTATTCCCAGTAATTTCCAACAAACCGATATTCCGTACGTTCTCTCGTGTTCAGTTACCGGTAGTCGAGAGTATTTTCCGATTCCTCGACTGCCGGAGCGAGGAAGGGCGAAGGGAAGTTGGATAAAGATTGAAAGAAGCGAAAGAGAAAGACGTAAATCCAGAGGATAAGAAGACACCGGAAAAAAACAAAGACACAAGCAGAGACCAAGAAGAGAGAAAGACAGACGAAAAGGAAGCAGCAAATCTCCAGCTAAAGATCCAAAGCAAGACGCACGTAAAGCAAGAAGAAATCCACGGCTGAAGGCAGAGAGAAGAAGACCCACCGAAAGAAAATAAGAAATCCAAAGCGACGAACAGAGACCGAGACGCAAAGATACCCAGAAAGATAAAAGGCAGGCGAGACAGAGACAACGAAGGCTATACCAAAATGCTGGAAGCTCGACAGGGCGCCGACAACGGAAACAGTCGCGACAATCGATTTTCTCCGTGCACCGGCTACGAAAGCCGAGGGCCTCGTCGTGGTGCGCGACATTCAGCCGGCTAATTTCGAGACAATGGGCCATCGGTAGCTTTTATTTCGTCGTAAGGTAAAAAGACAGAGAAGCCAGCCTGGGAACTCGACGGCGGGCTTCCGAAGGGCGAAGAGGGGGAGCGCCGAAAACGTGTTCTCGAATCGGACGGTCTAATCAGCGCCGCTGTGTCGCACCGTCGCCGAGGCGCGGATAACGTAGGACCGACTAATCTAATATCGGGGCGAAATTACGCATAAGGGATGCAAATCCACCCTCTTTCCCTGCAGAAGCGGCCCGTCCTGCCGTGCCTTCGTCTCCCTCTACCTTCTATCCTGCTCTTTTGCCCCTCCTTCGTCCCCGTCCGCTGGCGCGGGGCCTAATAAACTCCTTTCATTAGAACCGCTTCCCTCCGCTCTGGCGCACGACGAATGAACAAACCGTGCAGTCGTAACACCGACGCTTGGCAACAGCTGCGGGATGAAGCGCAACCTACTCGCGGTTTTCTCTCTTCGTTTGCTCCGTTTGTCTCGTTTCTGGGATATTCTCTCTTTTCAGGTTCGATCTTGCTGGTAGATTTTATGTAGGCTGCAATGACTTCACCTGGGGGGGATAGTTTTGACGATTGAAGATGAGGATGGGTCGTGTTGGAGATTGTGGGGTGTTGGAGCGGTGGGGGATGTTCTGGGGTATTTGGGACATTGGATTCTTGGATTCTGGAATTAACAGATAGCGGGTGTGAAAGTGGTTTGGATGAAGATTGTACTGCGTTAGAATTCAAAGGAGATGGGAATCTGTGATTCAGGCTTAGCCAGGTTTGAAATTAACACGTTCGTTTGGGCGGCGTTGATCCGTGAGACTGACAGCAAACTTTTTGTTTTGATGACGTTTTTGCATGGGACGGTATACAGCATTATCAAGGTTATAAAATAAATATTTTAATTTTAATGAAATTTATCAAAAAATTCTAGGCAAAGATGTGGTTTATATTGAAACAGATTGCAAAAGGTAACGACCGGGTTAGTCAATTTTCTAGCTAAATTGCAACCTTTATTTTCTAACCTTGATAATGGTGCAAACCGGTCCCATGCACCAATGTCGTCAAAACAAAAAGTTTGCTGTCAGTCCCACGAATCAACGCTGCCCAAACGAAAATTCCACTGTCAGTCCCCAGGGACTGACGTCGCGCTCAACGTATTATACCTCGCAAAAATAGAGAAGTCTCGCGGTATGAGGTACGAGGTAAGGGAAGAGCGTCACAAGCACCGCCTATCGCCACCATATCGGTCCTGGAAACCTGAGATCGACTAATGACAACCGAAGACGCAATACTTCTTTCGTCGTTCCCATGACGACGCAACGAATGTGCGGCTATCGGCCAATCACGCGTTAGAATCGAAAATGACGTCAGAACGAGGGATTTCTCTATCCGCCAGACGAATCAGAACAAGCCAGAGACCGGAGGACTTCTCTATTATTGCGAAGTATAATCTTCGATTTCTGAAGTAGAGATTGAAGGATCAAGAGTCTCCTGCTAAAAATTCTTAGACCGCACCTAGAAAGAACTATGGTATATCGAATAATAATTCCAGCAAAAGCTATCAGAGGTGTCAACATAGATTTGAACTCGCTCCCATCAATCGAAATCTCTAACTTCGTACCACCCATACCCACTGAACCATATCATTGCAACGCACTGTACCTTTGCCATCGCGCCCGGAGCAACGGCAACGCGTTGCGCGACGCGCGATTCTACGTGGCAAACTGAAATTCGCTAAACGCGCCGTAGATATCCGCGTAGACTGGATGCACACAGATTCCGTGGAATCGTGGATGTGTGTGCACAGTGATAGCAGCGCGGCAATGTAAATACCTGGCAGTTTGTACTGACGAGAACACCTACGATCGAGCGAGTGCACGGTACCTGGGCTGATGCACGGTGCATGCTGCATCGAGCGGACACATTCGCGTGGCTGTTGCGTGTAGACGATGTAGACACACGTTTGTGCAAGTACGTATTGTCGCGCATTTGTATACCGTCGTATACAAAAGCGGTTACAGCAAGCTACGCTGGTACAGGTCGTTTCATAGTGGGAAATTTGAAAGTTTGAGACGTGGAAGTGTCATAGGATAGTTTTTTTTAATTCATACAAAGCGTAATTTAAAAAAGAACTATTTTACTCCCTTTCGCCTCTTAAACTCTCAGACTCCCCGCTATGATATGCCCTGTACGAAGGTTGCTCGCTGCAAACACTTTTGCATACCACGCACAGTGGAACGAATCAACAATCTGGGTGGAAAAAATAATAACTCGAGAGCCATTTATTTTAGAAAAAAATGTTATATACAAAAGTTTCGTAGTATTGTGGAGATAATATCGGTGCAATATTAATTTTTTATTTGGTACACTTCTTCAATGTTATTTAAAGGTCAACTTCATTTTTTCTAGGAAAATATATATCTTTCTTTGCAGATTTTCATTCTACAGAAGAAGTAAGGAAACTTTTGTATAAGGCATTATCTTGTTGGACTTTGTGTTAAAAAGATATTTAATGAAAAAGAGTCTACGAAATTCTTTTTCGACAGGCGGACAAACTTTTGGCAGGTATGACAAAGAAGAGCACAGGTAGAAACACGAAATCTTTGCGGAAATTACTTCTATATAGTCTAAACGTCGCGATGGTGAGATTCAAAAGGAGGGGATTTCCTAGATACTCAAAATTTTATTTACATACCTTGAATATAACTGGGTTGATGATTCAGAGTTTATCTGAAATTGTGGGATTTAGGAAAAATGGAGAGTAAGATGGAAATTCCGATTGAGAGCGGATACTCGGAGAATTGCGGGTTAAAGGTCAAAAGTAAGGGCGAGTTTACTATTGAGGCTTTAAAACCTGAGAATCTGAGGCTCAATTGTCAAATAGTATCGAAAGAGCACTAATCTGTTATTATTTGCCACTCTGCTGATATTTTGACCCCCCTAACAAATTGAGTATCAGTATTATCAGTATCAGTAGTATCAGTATTATGAAAGCAAAGTGATGAAGTTTTATGAAACTTTTTTGCACAACAATCGCATATATTCTTTTCTTATTCACCGAATTAATTAGTTATCCCTCGTGTTTCCAACACAGCCTTAAAAGTAGGTCCCTCGCGCTATGAAAGTGCCTGTACGCACCCTTTAACACAGACGAACGAAATTGCAGCGCGCAGGGGAGGAGAAAGTGCAAAAGGGAAGGGTAAATGTGGAACACGGGGAGACGTATGCACGCGCAGGCTGTGTAGCAAACAAATATCAAATAAATGGGACGGTTGTGCGAAACCTCGGCGTTTTAATTACTGGTGTTTAGCCGCGGCATGGGAGTCAAGGGGCTTCTGTTCCTCCCTCGTTTCTCTCCGGCTCCACTTGCAACGTTCTTTTTATGATTTTCCTTCGGAATCCACCGTAATACCCGACTCCACCTCGTCAGTCTGCAATTGTTCGACTCGTGATGATTCCTCGACGGCCCGTTCCTTTATCCTTCCTCCGTAAAATGAGATTTTTCGGGAAATTTTCCACTCGGTACTCGCATTATTCATATTTTATTAATATTTACTTGTAAACTCTGCCATTTTTAGAAAATGTAAAGTATCGCAAGCAATAAATTCCTCTCTCTTCGCTTTCTTCTGCGGATTTTAATTAATTTTTTCCTTTTATCAGCTTTAGGAAAACTACTTCCGGGAATGTTAATCTGCATACTATTTTATACTTAACAGTAAAAATACCAGGGCGGTCAAAATAACCCATTCCCAACTTTTTCAAAAAAATTCCCCAAATTGATAGGGGAGCAACGCAGAAAATATTCCGCTTTTACCTTATAAATCCTAAGTTACTTAATTGATCATCCTTTTCACCTCTTAATTCCTCTTTTCCAAAATAGTTATTTACTATATCTAAATATAAAAATATAACGCCGGTGCTACAAGTGTTAAGGATTTAAATTGTTCCACAGATTTTTCCTATCGCTCCTACGGTAATTTTTATCTGATAATCTTAACCCAGACCTAACCCACTTCATTTTCAATATTTCCAGCAAGCATCATTACACCTGAGATTTGTTAAAAATTGTTTCAGACGTTCTGCCCATTAAATCAGGGGTAGTCACGATTTCATACCTACCGCCCATTTTTGTATCTTTGTTGGTATTAAAATTTTTTTACCGCCTATCGATTCTGCAGTAACTTGAAAGTTTAGTAAAAAATAGTTAGTGAAGGTTTAGTAACAATATTTAGTTAAATTTCTCATTTTATTTAAAGGAGAAATAAACTTAACGCCAGTGATGGCCGCTGGTAAAACAAAAAGAAAATATCTTCGGCACAGGACAAGATCCGTACCGCCCACCATAAATGCCAGGTTGACTACCCCTGCATTAAATTATATAGCACCTTAAGCTTCCAAACTATATCTTCATTCAGAAATAGATCTCTCCTCGTAAAATATATAATATTCCATTCATTATTCTCCCTCTCTGCTAATGTAATGCTTAAATTCATCGGCTCTTCGTCCACCGTACAAAAAACCGCCATTACCACGACTCTCCTTGTAATTAAAACGTTCCAACTCCCGCGTGACGCAACCGCAGCTCGATATTACGTTTTCTCGTTAATTTTATCTTAATCTTCCGATAACGCCGATCCGAGTAATCTATCCGGTGGATCACGCGAGTCTCGTAATTAGAAATAACTCGGAGCCGGTAACGCGTACCGATACGAACGGAATATCTTCCGTTGAATAACTTCGAACAACGTCCTCTTCTCCCCTGTCGCTTCATTACCCTCAAATAATTAATACCTATCTGGTAACGAGGTGCCGGCCGTTAAAGTCCGTGACACTCGTAATAAGGTCGGTTAATGATATCCGTATCGTGCACCGAGAACGTATCTCGCGTGCAAGTATCATAAGCTGACGTGAGATGTACAGCCAACCCATAAATATTTCACGCTCACGAATCCCGTTCCATGGTGTTCCGTCGCTTAAATTTGAACCAGTGAAAAATTCACTCCGTGGTTCCCGTGAAATTCGATGAATGCAGGAGTTTGAGTCAATTAGCTAACAGTGTGTCGTTTCGCCAGATTCCGGAGAAGGTTTCGGTGATTGGGAACTTGTTTGGGGAACTTGGAAAGTAGGTGCTTCGTTCGACGGAATTGGGCTTGGTTGGAATGATTATTTAGGGTAGTTTGTAAATGTTGAAAGATGAAATCGTAAATTATGCAGAGAAAAGTGTTTGATGGCTGTTTGCGATGGGTGGGGGCTTTGAAGTAGGTTTACTTTTTGATAGTTGCGTTACGGTGATCGTGAAGTACCTTGGAGTAGCATAGAACATATTATACGTCGCAAAAATAAAGAAGTCTCGCGGTATGAGGTACTGGGTAAGAGGAGACTGTCGCTCGCACCGCTTATCCCCACCATGTCGCTCCTGGAAACCTGAGCTCGACGAATGAGAACCGTAAACAAAACACTCCATTCGTCGTTCCCATGACGACGCAACGAACGTGCTGCTCTTTCAGCCAATAACGCGCTAGAATCGAAAATTACGTCAGAACGGGGGATGTCTCTATCCGTTAGGCGAATCAGAACAATCCAGAGGCCAGAGGACTTCTCTATTTTTGCGAGGTATATAAGAGTACCGCGTTGGAAAAGTACTACGTTATAGGTGGGTTGACTGTACTAATTGTAAGTATCAATTGAAGAACATTTTCTTAAAGATAACGGGAATCTGAACTCTGACCCACGAGCAGGACCTGCAAATATTTAGCTCCCTATCCATCAGCAAATGAGTCGCTCGGAATCTAATGCGGTTAAGTCAATTTTTTTGATATTTTCTGATATTTATAAATTTTAATAGAAGAAACTTCATTGTATTAAAATTGACAAACATCAGAAGCTATCAAAAATATGGACTTAACCGCATTGGCTTCTGAGTGATTCATATATCCTCTACAGTTCCGCTGCCTACGATTCAGAACCAACCACATGCCAGGGGACTTCGCTGTTTTTGCGAGCTATAGCACATTGCATGCGGGTATATTTCGCCGCGGACATACGCGTTTAGCGGACGTTTCTTCGTGAATTTCACAGGAGTTTGGTCATTTAGTAAAATTAAAATAAATCGAAAACCACTTCCTTCTTCTCAACGAAACGTTTTTTTATTTTACACTTAAATATATGCTCTATAATTATTAAAAATAAACGACATTTTTTTTAATAGGTAATGCCTATCGTATTTAAACGATATCCGGTCTCCAGCAGAAAGTAACTAAATACGTACTTTTACGTGAGCCACGCTCCAGTGTCATACTGCAAAAACCGTAAAAATACGTTTCACGCTTGCAATGTGTTAAGAGTAAGCTACGTTAAGCCAATTAACTTAAATAGAATTGTTACGTTCTTCTTTGCTTTATATAATTGTCAATGTAACACGTCAACGTATTTTTGAATCCAGCATTAAGTAACACCCCGTATCTTTAAAAAACACCCACATAACTCAAAATTCAAATTAAACCTCACCGACGAATCTTCCCCTTCTCAAACTCGCCAAAAAACCGTAACCCAAACGAGCTACAATTTCTCAAATCCCATCCAAAGAATTTCAATCCACTCCACCCATCTCAAATCTTCCCACCGATCGTTTCCCAAATCGCACACACTTCCCTCCATCTCCCACCTCCACTTTCCATTTTCCCCCCATCCCGATCGCCCTACCGTTTCAACTTTAACGATCGCGTAACGACTCTTCCAAAAGTGAAATCCCGCTGAAAAATCGCCGCGAATTAAACGAAACACGTCGCAACGATTTGTCAAACGACACCTCCGCCACACCGTGCCCTTCCATCGTTGCCCTTAATAACCACCGTCAGAATTACGTCTGCAGCGGGTACCTATACCTTTCTTCCGCAAATGGTCCAAGTCCGTGGCTCGTATCCTCCCTCGAGCCACGAACCGTACGACGTTCGTTCCGCCATAGGTCGTTCCGTGAAATATAGGAAGCTACTTATCCCACCGACGCTTCGCAAAGGTTCATTATCCAACCGCATAATGATATGGCACTTACGTGCGTACGACCGGCAGCTTGCGCAGGGCTCGAGCTCCAGGCGTTTCTCAATGGTCACGAGAAACGGGTCTCCGAGATGGCACGACGTAGACGAAACTCGACCGAGGGGTTCGGGAAGGTCAGGGGGGGTCTGAGACTCTACCCCTTTTGTCCCTTAACATCCTTGCGAGCGGCGACATGTCAAACGGCCCGTCCCCGTCGGCTGTCCTGGGAATATAAACAAAGAACCGACGACAGAGCCTCGGAAGCAAAGATCTGACCCCGGGCTTCTGGCCCTCTGTCCTTGTACATTTGTACCTTGCTTTCTCTCTTTGTATTTCTCCGTTTCTCCATCTCTTTTCACCTCTAACGTTTCGTCAGCCTGTTCCCTGTTTCTCGATCCTTAGCTCCTGTTCCTCTTTACCTTTTTTCCCTCCATCCCTCCGTCTCCATCTTCCACGTATACCTTCGCTTCTTCCGTCCTTGGGTACTTTATCCTCGCCCCATCCGTCTTGTTCCATCGTTCTTTGTCTTTCTCTGTCCCCGGTGGAGGTTCTTTGCATTGTAGGAGTAGAACCTCCGCGAGATCTTAATTCCTCTTTGCCAGCTCCATTCCCGGAC
This sequence comes from Cerceris ruficornis, assembly GCA_963989415.1. NCBI lineage: Eukaryota > Metazoa > Arthropoda > Insecta > Hymenoptera > Crabronidae > Cerceris > Cerceris ruficornis. The sequence continues at coordinate 27,643,274 of OZ022519.1, forward strand.
TTCTCGAGCGTGAAATCGGCGCCGATGGTACCACCCCCTTATCCTCTGTCGCCGTCTACCCTCTCGTACCCGCGACCGTTCTCATCGAGCAGCCCGCGACAATTCGTAAGAATAAGACCGTGTCCCATTATCGGATCAAGATATTATCATAATTGCCTGGAGACCCTCGCCTCGCTCGCCGGAGCTCCTTTTGCTTCGGGTGGCCGTGGAGTGAAATTAAAATTACGGCAAATACGAAAATTGAGGGGCTGGAATCGCGATAGAGGGAGATTCGGGTATCGAGAGGATTGGGTTTTTGGATTCTTTATGCCGTCTAAGGGGTATTTGTTTTATGCGTAATAATGTCCCGACGATTTGGGATTTATGGGGGATTTGGAATCTTTGGTGGTTGGTAGATACTTTGGGGGATGGTAGTTGAGACTTTTGAATAATTGATCTTATTTTCTCCTCTGGGTTTGTACTTTCGATTTAGCTACTGATAAATACGATATCAATTTTAGGTTGGATGTAATATCAAAGTTTCATACAAGCAGTAACATACTACTGAGATCTATGCTATCCCAGCTGAAAATATGAAAATTCCTGAAATAAAAAAAAATATATTTCATTCTCAGTCGTATTTTTATTCCATTTCCAGTGTCACAAAATATACACTGCTAAAAGTTAGTCACTTTCTGAAGAAATAAAATTCAGTGTTGAAAGGGTTAACACTAACCGTTGCGTCTCTGCGTGCATCTATTCTTACCAGGGTTGGTCATTCGGTCGGTAATAAAATAACGATAATATTTCCCCGAAAGATAAGCAGGAGATTGTCAATTTCATTATGTAAACATCGCAAGGAACACCTTTTCGTTAATAATGCCGAAAATTATAAATTTCGTAATTTAGATCAGAGAATAAGATTCGGAATGACCTCGAATGGTACGGTTAGTGCTAATTTTCTATAGAAAATCCTTGAAATTTTCCTTTCCTTCAAAATATCTCTATTACACATTATTTTAACCTCCTGCCTGATTTATTTTGCGACTGTATCTGCAATAATTCAAAATCAAATTGCAGAAATAAAATTCATCAGTGATTCCTGATATATCGCATAATTTGACCTAACATTAGTAACAGGAAAACAATTTTATCGTGTCATGTTCCTCTAACTCAATTTGATAATTTCTGCAAACCTTCAAAATTTCGTATTCCAACTATTGAGAAACGAGTACCACTCGTTATTGCAGAGCAAGAGGTTAACATCCGAAATCAACCATCGCTAATTCCACCCCCAAAAAAAGTAATACCTCCAGAATAAGAAGCTGGCTCTTTCATTCCATCGAGCGTTCATTAACCGGAAGTGTGTACTTGAAATTTAAAAGATTTCCATGGCAGAAGTATCCTCACAGATATAACTTCCGCCGTTCGCGTTCTCCTGCGGGTATCCGTGACTCTGGGTTGAGGGAATTGCCGGTACGAACGTGCAGGAAGTTTAGTGTGATCTATTGGCTGAGTTTTCGTAGCACGGGAAGCGCCGTTGGAATTTAACCAGCCACTCAGAACGAATATTTTGTTCCTGAAAGAGAACGGGACGTGCCTTCGTTAAGTATATCTACAATAAATACATCCATTCTAGTGTATCGAAGCTTTAAACGCATCGCCAATAATGGTGATTTTGGAGAACACGTTGATCGCTGCTGCGAGCTCGTTAAAACGATTACGATTGAAATTAATACGAAAAGATTAACGGTCAACCGCACCAATCAACGTTATTCCGTCGGTTAATTATAAAACGAACATCATCGGCGACAATTCGATTTTCAAAGTTCTCCAAAATCCAGCCGGGAAGCTTGCTACTAATTTCCTCCGCAATTCGATTCTCCCATTCGGTTCTTTCCGCGATGATTCTCCGCGAGGGGTGAATCCGAAAAAAAAATGAAACCCGATCTCGCATGGGAAAAGTGGAAAAAAAATTGCACGCTCATACGAGGGAGAATCGTCGGATAATACCCGAAACCTATACGGATAAGCCTCAAAGTACCGATATAATCAGTATGGACGCCCAGTAAAAACCTGGAACGCAATCCCGGTATATAGAGTGGTATAAATATTTCAAACTCTTTCGCCGTGTAATTCTATCCCGGAATGAAGCGTCCCCGAAGTCGGCGAATTTCTGTGGGGTCGAATTTAATTATTTACTTTTCGGCAGACGGGAAATCGCGGATGTCTGATCTGCCCTTCTCTCTCCACCTTTCCGTGCTTCTTCGCATCCCTCTTTCGTTCTCTCGTGCTCGTTCTGTCGAAGGTAAGGGGCGGGGGTGGCTAAGGGATCTTTGTTTAATGAATTACCCTTCTCGACGTGGCATTAGATTAAATCTGAAGCAAGTTGGTGGGCGTAAGGGTAGCTCGAGTAAATTGATACAAACGACACACTGCCCGTCCTCCTTCACCCTATCTTTTTCTCCTACCGCCCCATCGCCTCTTTCTTTTCATTCTCTCCTTTCGTTTCTTTCTCCCTTTCTTTTTATTCTTATTCCTTCCTTTTCTATTCTTCTATCTCCGCCGCTGTCTTTCCCTCTTCGTCTCTCCTCTGCCCTCTTCGACCTTCTCTTCTTTCATAGCCTTTCTCCCTCATTTCTCACCTCTTTCTCCCTTTCTTCCTTTCAATCACCTCCTCCCACTTCTTACTTCCTTCCAACTCTCCCTCTTTCTTTCCTCCCACCCTCTTTCCTTCCTCCCACCCTCTTTCTCCTTCTTACCCTCTTTCTCCACCGTCTACCTTCTTTCGCCCGCCAAAGCGCGCCGGGTGATTGGAGAAAAGGCGAAGGTGTTCGAAGTTATTTCGCCGTCGTATCCCGCGCCGATCAAAATGCCGAGAGGTATGGGAATTAATCTCGGAAGTACTCCTATTCCGTCAAACGTCAGCCTGACACGCCCTGATAAGTGTACGTCCTGTAAATTGAAATTGAAGATCGCCGGCTACCGCCGTCGCTGCGAGCACCGCCTCCCCCTCTTTTGGACGCCGTGAAAATTAGTCGATTCTGTTGCGACGAGATGATAACGACGCAATATTACGTGCCGAGATCAAACGAATGGCCGACGATGTGGTTTGCGTTGCTTTGAATTTTTTAAAACTACTTTCTGCCTAATTTCGAACGCTTTCTGATGCTGAGATTTTCTAATAATACTTGTGTGATTGGAATTTTGGGCAGGTATGATTTTTTGTGGTAATTTTAGATAGTGCTTATTAGCCCTGACCTCACAATACGACCCGTAGGTAGAATAATAATTATAAAAATTAAGAATGAAGCTACCGTGGCGGTAAAGTGACGGAAGGTCGCAGAGGGTTGAAGGTTAAACGATCAGGCCCTCAGATTTCTTTTTGACCTTAATTTCTATAATCACTTTGCCTAGGATCCACTGTCCTAGCTGGTCTTCCAATCACCGTGGTTGCGATATATTAAATAATAATTAACGACAAATCTCCCAGAAACGACGTGAACTTGACCCCAATCCAAAGAAGCAAACTTCAATCAAAGCTCCTAACGAGGACCCGTCCCAGCCGAAAGGTCTTCCACTCCAGGAATTCACCTCGTATCTCTCATTTTTATCGGACGATTTTCGGTGAACGATCGGACGCAGTAAATAGTGGAAATTCCCAGCAGCAATGGTAGCAAAAATGTGTCGCAAGTTTTATCAACGGGAACGCGCAAATTGCCTAATTTTTTTTCTCCACGCTTCGACCCTATCTAATATAAACTTCTCATGATTTACGCGGCTCGCCGTACTTTTTTTCGGGGGCTGTTTATTGCAGGGAACTCCGTATAAACTGCGGGCATTTTTCTCGCGCTTTTTCCACCGTGGCGGGATTGCGAATCGGCCTCGTAATACCGTTGCATCGACGCGCGCCGTCGTCGTGAACTTATTTATTTGCTTCGCGGATCGTTGAGCTCTCTGCCTCTTTTGCGGCGACGTCGGCGTCGGCGACGGCACCGGCCGCACTAAATTAATTTTCGACAAGGGGTTGGAGACCAACAAATTTCTTCCGACAGTCAATGAGATGCGGCAACTTGTGGGGGTGGAGGGGAGAGGGTGGAAAGGGGGGAAAAAGTGAGTAAGGTGGGGAAAAAGAGAGTGAGGTGGGGAAAAAGGGAGGAGGTGGAAGCAAGAGGGAGGAAAATAGAAGAGGAAGGAGGAACATGGGAGAGGTAAGGACAGCAGAGGTGATGAAAGAAAGAGGGTGGAAAGTAGAGAAGATGTAGAAGACAGAAAGAGGGTGGAAGAGAGCGAGGTAAAGAGAGGAGGGGCGGAGAAAGAAACAGGGTGGAAAGTAGAGAAGATGTAGGACGAAGAAAGAGGGTGGAAGAGAGCAAGGTAAAGAGAGGAGAGGTGGTGGAAAAACAGGGAGGAAAGTAGAGAAGATGTAGAAGGATGAAAGAGGGTGGTAGAGAACGAGGTAAAGAGAGGAGGGGTTGCGAAAGAAACAGGGTGGAAAGTAGAAAAGATGTGGCAGAAGGAAGAGGATGATAGAGAGCGAGGGAAGGAGAAGAGAGGTGGTGAAAAAAGAGGGAGGAAAATATAGAAATTGCGGAAGAAAGAGGGAGGGAGAATGCAAGGTAAAGAGGAAAGGGGTGGAAGATAGGGGGAGGAAACAGAGAAGAGATGGAAGAACGAAGGAAAAAACAGAAGAGCAAGGACGAAGAAAGGGGGAGGAAAATGGAGAATAGAAGGAAGAAGCAGGGAGGAAGAGCGAAGAGCTGGAAGTGGGAGGGTGGAGAGGAAAGAAGAAGGGCGAAGAGAGTCGAAGAGGGTTGCGAGGGTGCGCGAGGGTACCTAAGAGATTATCCTAAGAAAACTTTCCGCGGAGTTTCCGTATCCGGCGTTACTGCAGTTAAACAATCTACAAAATTGAAATAATATGCAGATGTAATTTCGAGTAACTTTATATTGCGCGCCACGGCCCCGGGTCATACCCCTTTCAAATGTCCCAAGGCGGCGCAACTTTCTCACGATCTCTCGATACCCTCTCTCCCTCTCTCTCCCTCTCTCGCCCTCCGTGTCTTTCACTGTCTATATTTCTCTCGGGTTTCTGAGAAATGTTGTTTTCCGTGCGAGAAAGATTTTTTTTCATAATTTCCTACAGTTTCTTCTTCTCTTTTTTAGGAAGATCAAGTTTTTGAGGGTTGACGATTTTTTTTAGGGCGCTTTGGTAGTACTTGCGATCGAAGGGCTTTTTTGTATGGCAAAGTTATCCGACGAAGTTAAGTTTTTGCAGTTCGTCAAAGTTATGAAGTGTTGAATTTACAGTAATACCGTATAGAACGCGGCAAAAACGTCCCGGAGAAGCAGTCGGGCAGTTATTGCGACTTTGGTGAACTGTGGCAACTAGAATTTGCCGGTCAGTTTTACGGAGAGTTTTTTTTCAGTTTTAATTCCATACAACTTTTTTACGGGGAAGTTTTTACTGTTTGACCAACTCTGCGGGATGTTTCTGCGCTCGTCGTGATCACGGTACTTTTAATAATGCTAGTGCAACTTTGGTAGCCAGTCATTTCGACAAATTCCAGCAACTGCAATTATTAAATTATATTTTTTACACACAGTTTTACAAGAATTCAACAATCAACCGGCTGCAATAATTCAATTTGGAACATAATGCATAGTTAGAAACACTTAAATTTTGCTACCACTTCGAGGACAAAGGAATCTTCCAGTCCTCACGATATAAGTACCTAGGTTTTACTTCCAACTTCTTATAAAACAATTTCCCGGCGATAAAATAATCATAAACAAATTGACCATCGAACTACTCCACCTTCAGAGTGATCCGAAGGTTTTTTCCTCAGCTTCACCTCCTGCGATCATTTCGCAGGATTGAGCAGGTGACTTCAAAACCCCCAAAACTGCAGACTTTAAATAATTATAGGGCCCTATTGTAATTTATCCCGGACGAGCCCCCAAAGAAAAAGCATACTTGACTTTCAGAGAAAACCGATCAGGTTCCCTTAACACTAGAACTACCAAACCAGTCAAAATGACTGGTATACAATTTTTTCCAAGAATTATTCAACTTTTTGGAAGAGTCTTAGAATAAATATTCTGCGTCAATCTTAAAAAACATAACTCGTCGAATCGATTAGCTTTTCCGCCTCTTGGTCCCTCCTTTTTCAAAGTACTTATTTAATATTTTGAAATAAGATACATTTAACGCCGGTTGTTCTAGTGTTAAATTTATATATACAAATTAATGGTATCATAGCCTAAAAAAACTAAACGCGTGAAAATAAAACAAAGAACAACTTTATCAAAAATATATAAATTTATTAAATAATAAGACTCAATAAACATTAACTAACTCTAAAAATAGCTCTAAATATTCTAACTCTCAGAAAAACTCTAATTCTCCCCTCTCACATCTTGTTCTCCACTCTGTAAATTCTCAACTGACTCGCTCTCAAAATTCACGCTCGTATCCAACCCCGATACTCTTTCTCACATGCATTCTTCGTCTTTCTCGCAGCATGCATTCTCCATTGCACTCACTCATTTTCTCCTCATCCATAGACTAAACATTCACGCTGCCCTAGCATTCGTCGCCTTCCAAATCACGCACTCCAAGCATCCACTCTCGCTTACATACAATCCATCCACACTCACATATTTTAAAAATTAAAACTATTTACTAAAATAAAAATTCCGTTCCTACATAATAATTAACAAAAAATGAAAACCCCTCCCACTAACCGCCTCTCCAATCCTTTAAAACCCTCTACCCACCACATCCCCCAAACCAAAGTTAATACTCCTACCGTAACTTCTTGCCACCCCCTCGCTGCCACTCGCAACTGCCCGCGCGACCCCGTAGCAAAATGATCGGTGAACCACCAACAGCGTATAACTCGTAAATTACAGCGATTTCTTGCCTCAAGGAATCCCACTCTTCCGACAATTATCCAGCCTAAGAAAATCGTCGTCAGCCTCAACGAAGGAAACGGCGGACAGGGTCTGCACGGGTATTACGAATTCCTTCCTCGTCTTCCAGCGTATATAAGACTCTCCCGTAATAACGGAGTTATGTGTGTCCACTGCCGAAAATGTCCGGTATGCGGCGTCGTATATCCTTGCTGGTCGCGGCCTGCGAAATGCCGCGGTTGTCCCTCTTCTTTTCGGCGTACGGATACATTCGGGCCCGTAGAAGAAGTAATATCGATCTCCGTTCATCCATCATGGCTCACTCTATTAAACCACCGTAGCACATTTTCTCTCCAACCCTCTTTTCGCAATCACTTTACTCCGACTCCTATTCCGGGCCGTTTCGCGAGCATCCTTCTCCGGCCACCCTTTGCTAGCTTATTTCAACCCTTCGCATTCGTGATCCCGCACGAGAGACACCCTTTGCGATTGTTGACTGTTGTGCCGGATGATACTTCTTTATTGCTGTTTCTCTTTTTGTTTTTCTTGCTTTGCTGTGTCTTTTTTAATGTGGACTTTGTGGTGGTGGGTTTTTCGTCTGTTTTTCCTTTCTTTTTCTCTCCGGTTTGAATTACGTGAGGCTGCTTTTTATTGCTGACTCTACCCCTGTACTTTTATTAGTTTTTTTTACTGTTTGTTCATACTTGCTGTTTAGATCGGTACTTTTAACTCTTTCGTTACGAGCGGCGACTATAGTCGGCATCGAATTCTACTGTACCTCTAAAGTGCCTCTTGATTCTGTTCACCCCCATTGGATTAATCCAACTAGAAATACATTTTGAACATTAGTAATACATTTTGGCCGTCGAGACAAGTTTCTGCTTTTTTTATTCCACACTGGAATATTTGTACGATAAGAAAGTGTTGTAATACAAAATCTTTTTTGAAATGTTCACACTTTTTTGGCGCGGTGTCGCGTTCAGTGGCAGCTCTAGGGGTGGACTCCCTTAACCCTTTCGCTTCGGCAGTCCAGTTCGCCAAAGTGCCGTCACTGACCGGAAGTACGCGCCAGAAATGTGCACAGTGCGCGTGGTTTTTGTATATACGTTCTTCTAAGTCTTAAATAATTATTATGCTTAATAAAACAATTGTTGCTCTAATATAGCATGTATTCTTCACATTTTTAATATGAAAAGACTTATACAAAATTATATTAGTTATTCTAAAAATAGTAGACCAATTACAGTTCACATGTTTTTAGTTCTTCTAAGTCTTAAATAATTATTATGCTTAATAAAACAATTGTTGCTCTAATATAGCATGTATTCCTCACATTTTTAATATGAAAAGACATTAAAATTATCTTAGTTATTCTAAAAATATTAGAACAATTACAGTTCACATGTTTTTAGGTATTTACATATTTACAGGACTTTACAATTATGCAGGATACATCCGGCGCTCGTAAGCACAGGTCGCCGCGGGTGCCGGATATATCCGGTGTTCGAAGCGAAAGGGTTAACAGCAGTCACAAAGGAAATTGTACGGCAAGGATAACACTAATTCCACCGAAAGAATCAAAAGACACATCGGTCGAAAACGCCTCGAAATAGGTATACAGAAAACCGTCGTAGAAATAATGTTAACCGCGTTACACGAGCGTCTACTGTACCTTCAATCTTTCATCCCTCTCTCGTTCTTCATTTCCATCTCTCTACCTCCCATTTCTCCTTTCTTCTTAACCACCAACCCCCTTTCGCATCTTCCCTGTGTCTTATCCGCATCGCGGTTCCTTCCGGGAGCACCCTCGTTTCCGTGTCGACTGATACTCCAAAGAATCACCATTCCCGGCCGGTTTTTCACTTAGCGCACCCTTTAAGGAACACTCGTCCCCGATTTCCGAGGAGTCTCCTCGGATTCCTGGCTGCCAGCGAGCGGGGTTGCCTCTGAGCGATAAGGACAGCTCTGACGGATGCTAGACGAATGCCTGGGCGGGCTTTACACCCGGACTAATTACGATCCTCTTCGTGGAGGAACGAGAAAAGGGCGGTTATATTTGTTCGCCGAGACGAGGCCGATTTTTTTGTCCCGTTCGAGCACTCGGCCTCGATGTTCAAGGAATTTTGGGATTTACGATCTGTCTTGGGCTCTTGTTGTTTCGTGCTTTGACTTTGATTGCCATTGTCATTCGGGTTACGAGTTGCAGGTTTAGGTTTGATGTCTGGATGGGGTTAGAACTGGCAACTGTAGGATATTACTTTGTAATTAAATAACAGTTTGTTTAATTTGTTGAGGCGACGAGAACTTCAACTCGAGCCCATGAACTGAGATTTCAAACCTTTAACACGTTAGCTTTTTAAAATAACTATGACAGTTATGATGTCTCCATTCATGCAAGAAGCTCAGGTTGTTATTTATAAGTAACTTTTATAGAAGAAGTTATTAATTATTTGGAAGTTAAAGTAACTATGCCTGGAGGTCATGGCGATTTGAACTCATGTCCACCGGTTGCGAATCCAAGCCCGTAACTCCATAGCCACCCCCTCAGCTTCTTCAAGATACAAGAAAACAGTGAAACCCCCGAATCTACTCCGCTCCATCGAATCATCCCTAATTTTAATCTCAAAACGCTCCTTTTCGTAGTTATTGAATGCGATTAAATTATTATTACCCCGGTATTCCAAGTTGGCTGCAGAGATAGCGGTAGGGTGCCTTGGACATTATCTAACTTCTACCACGTACTAAATTGACTGCTAAAGATTAGTCCCATAAGCCCGTTTAGCTATATCCACGGTGTGTTACATTGTGTTCGGAATATCAGTAATCTCTCTCTCCTATTTCGAGGCCTGATTCTCGATTATTATATTCAACGGACGAGATTCAACGTGGTCGAACGTGAGATTAATCTAAACCTGCACAATTTTTTCATCGTGGAATTGCATTCGTTCTTTTTTTAAGTACATTGTTCAATGTGATATTGCAAATTTTATACGACGTGATTCCAGTTATTGGAAAGTGTTCCGCGGAATGAAGTATGGGCTGCTCTTTGACGATTATTGAATTTATTCCCTTTTCTTGCGCTGCATCGATGCGATATTGCAAATTTTAGTTACCCATTATTGTACTAGCAGACGAGATCCATGATACTGAAATGTAATGTACTTTATGGGTACAAAGGGCACAATGGACTTTGTTGATTATTGAATTTCTTCTGTCCCATTATACCTCGTCTATGGGACGTTGAAAATTTTAGTTTCTTATTATTATACCTTTCTTTTCACTGTCGTAAAGTTGAAATTCTCAAGGCGATACATTCCACGGAAGGACTTCTACGTCTTTGAAGTCGCTGAAGTTTGCAAAAGTCGTAAAAGTAAAGTAACTCTTCTGAAAAAAAACATTCAAAATTCTTCTCAGCTGTTTTCGCGAACTTTACCTTTGCTGATGTCATGTTGCAAATTTCGTTGGTCCGCAGAAGGTAAGGCCGTGAAAACGGTAAGTCTGAAATTGAGAGGAAACCCGACGGAATTAATTGGCTTCGATATCGAAGCGGGGAAAATAAATGAAGGGCGCGCCTTTTGTCTGAAATTTCGCTCGGTCATTAAGGGGGGGTTTATGTAGATATATCGGTATTAATGATGGCTGACGACGAGACCGGTGCCCTCGCCGTCGCAGAAAATCACAAAGGGAAGACCCTGGAGCCGGTAATCGGCTTTATGGTTTGCATTCTATCCGTCGGTACTTTGATTACGAAAATAAATACGAAGCTTTCCCGCTGCGAGATATCCGCGCGAGGTTAAGTGCTTTTTAGCTTCCTTTTATATATAGTCTGATAATTTTGGCGAATGACGTCGTTCTAGCATTTGGCAAGTGAAATTTGCAGTCTACGGGAAGTCTACAATAAACTATGTCCTATAATAAACTATCAAATAGGCGAAATAAAGATTCGTTAATTCGGTTCGCTGGAATTGAAATTAGTTCAACGGCGAATTTCTCAGGCCGGCAATTTTTCGAATTTCAAGTCCTCCCTATCCATTTTCCCGCTCCGCGGGTATAACTCGATATTACAAGGCGAGGGTTTAATATTGGGTATTTTTAAAAATGCCAGATTATTGAATTTTTTACATAGAAAATTATTACACGGGCGTGATGGAACGTTTTATCGGTACGTTCGTGTCCCAGAATTTTCCGACGCTCGAAAATCCTGAAATATGTTACACCATTTACGATTTTTGCTTCGTAACACTTAGGACCCCTTTAAATTCACTGCTCTTCAGAAAAGACTCAGAAAAATAACGGAATTTCCCCGATAAAAAACTTCTAATTCCAAGCAATTTCTCAATTTTATTCCAAGTTCGACCGTACGCTGCTAGTTTTCAAGTAGAAACGAAAATTCGAATCAAAGGCAGCCCATGGTGTCTATGAAAACTTCCACTTCCTTCTTCGAGCGTGTTTATCGCGAAGGAAAGGAAACCGAGGAAGGAGAAATTTGGAGAAAGGTAGCGAAAGAGTCGAAGGAAAACGGTAGAAAATGGAGCGAGTTAGCCCCCAAGGAGAAAGAAAGACTTGGAAGACGAAGGAGGCAGGGGGTGGCGGTCCTTTCCGTAACGCAGTAAATCGATTTCCTATTATCAAGCCATTCTTCCCTATAAAGGAGCGGAGTAGATAGATTATCCAGCGTATTATCAAACCATTCTTTTTTATGGGCCGCCATAATGGGCCGGCGGAACCAATGACACGCTCTATTCTTGGTCCTCGCAACAGGATGACTCTGCGCTATCTGAAACCTGAAAAGACGGTCTTCCTTTTGCACATAGGCGTAAACACTGCCATGGGGAAAACGGTCCATCGAATTTATTGACTAGCTCTTCGCGTCGAAACGTCGAAGATATCCCTGCGAAGAAATATGGCGAACGGTATTCTCGCCGTTGGCCGAGACCACCCTCCTCTTTTCTCCCTTATTTACCAAGGGAGATTCCATTTTTGACTTCCGAATATATTCGAGAGGGATCGAGAGGGTGGATGGGGTGAGAGAAAAAAATGGAGAATCGTGAGAGAACAAAGTGTCCGACGTGAAAACCGGTTGACCCGGTTTCCGGATGAAAGAGAGATCCGTTGGGGAATGTGACGAGGAAATCGCGGAACAATCGGATCATAGGTTTATGGGGAAATTTGTACGTGTAACGTTGTTATGGGATTGGGAGAAGGAAGTGTTTTGAGGAGGACAGAGAGTGATATGTGGTGGAGGGATGAAAGGTGGGGTTTCTAAGGGGAGAGTCTGAAAAATTGGGGAGGATTGGGGTGAAGTTGAGCAACTGGTACGATAGGGACACTAGTTATTTGCAAATTATTTTGAATAATTTAGGTCGAATGAGAACAGAGGATTTTTAAGGGTTAACGTTAGAATTTCCGGCGTAAATCTGTTATGCTTAAATATATTAACATGTTGAACGCCACCGGTATTTCGCTAGTTTCATCATTTCTACCGAAGTGAAACTTTTTCTCCTAAAATAAAATCTTTACAAAGCAGAAACCTTAAAGACACAAATATATATTTAGTCAGCAGGATTACACCTTTTTAATTCTAATATTTAAATATTGAATGTATTAGAAAATTCGTAAATATTGCAATTTAATATCCATAGGAAATTTCATTAAATTCAATAGCGCCGGTCACCGGTGACCCCCATGGCAATCAACGTGTTAAACAAGTACTTCAGAAAAAGGGGAATCAAACGGTGGAAACGGTGATTAATTCTGTAATTTATGTTTAATATGATGAAGTTAGAATGTCTACTGTATGGCACTCCTATAAACTTGGAGAATTTTTATGAAAAACTTGAAAATAGTAATTTTGACTGCCTTGGTAGTTCTTGTGTTAACATTCGAAAAAAGCGCGCCGCTAATTGTAAGTTAGGGAGGAGTATATATTCGGGCAAGCTGAAAAAGACAATTAATTAAGTAACTTTATCAAACATGTGGAACCAGTCATTTTGTCTGGCTGGTAGTTCTAGTGTTAATATTTGAAAAACGCGCCACTAACAATAAGTTAGGAAGGAATATATATCTGGGCAAGATGGAAGTCACAATTAATTAAGTAACTTATGTTTCACAAGATGGCCTTGGAATATCTACTCCATGCCTCCCCTATAAATTAGAAGAATTTTTATCAAAATGTGGAACCAGTCATTTTATCTGGCTGGTAGTTCGAGCGTTAAATTCTATTAAATCGCCCTTCGTTTAAAAAGTCGACGAAAATGAAACTGTAGTCAAATTAGGCTTTCAATTTCATGTATGGGGGGTAGAACAAACGACGTGTCACGTTATCCCGTACTTTGTATTTAATAACACGGGAGTACAAGGTCGTTAAGACGGTCCGGCTGGAGGTGTAAGATTACACCATACAGATATTAACGCTTTAATGATTATTATCGCGCGAACAGCACGTTAGCGAAGTAAATAATGGACGTGCATTAAAACAGTGAATAAAGGTTATTAAACGAAGTACTCCAATTACGTCGTCGCTTAAACATTCATTTGTTACAATTAACGCAAATGCGGTTATAATGCATTTCGCGCGCGGCCCATAAACTTTTGATAATGCTCGATGCAACGAATTCGTTTTTAATCACCTCGTAATCACCCTCCAACGATTCCCGGTTGCTTACCGAGAGGGAAATTTACCGAAAATTCCTGCTAACTGGTGAAACGTAACAGGAACTACGCGTAAATCGTGCAGTGGAAATGATCCTTTAGGGAGTACCTGTTTTTTTTCAGACATATTGCGAATTTCTTGATTTAATGACTCTGTGGTATTTTTATATTTCTCTGTTAATTGCGAAGCGAGGCAGAGAATTGAAATTTTGCAAGGATCTGGATGGATCTTGAGACTTTGTTAATTGGAAAGTAGATACTTTGGAAGGAAAATTCTGAACTGCGAGAATTTCAGAAATTCAATTTTAGGTGTAGTCTGTTTTTTAAAAAGCCAGAAAGAAACTATTAATCTCTTGCGATGTAACACCGAATCGTTCTTGATCGTTGAATGGTTCGACAGAGAAATATAAAATTGCACGAATCTTGGCAATTTTCTGTCGAAATGAAAGAGATTACAGTCAGCTTCATTTTCCAAGTACAAATTCAATTTTCCGAGTGGAATATTTCTGAAAAATCCGAGATAGATCGATTTATCTTTTACACTGAAATATTGACCCGTTATTTTCCATCTGATAAAAAATACTTTTATAATCTTATTTTCTTATAATTTCAGAATTACGGCAATTTTCGTTTAACATTACAACGATTAAAGTCTATTTCAGTTATTCAAGTTTAAACTGAGTTTTACGAGCCGATAATGAATTCGCGAAAGAAGAGAAAGGTCACGTTTTAGCGCAAATAACATACTTCCTGGTTTGCGTAAATTTTTTACTTCTAACTGGACATGCAGGATGTCAAGCGTTTCATAATCCAGTATTTCGTTCTCTAAATTCTTCCGTGTGTTCTCGTAGCGTGTAGCTATTCTGGTGTCTTCATGAAGATCCATTTCTACATTTTCTTCGTAATTTAATGGCGCTTCCAGCTCTAAATTAAGAGACTTTCATTTCGACATTTCCGCTGAATTTTCACTCGCCTCTCCTTCTGCTTTATTAACCATTGTGTCGAATATAAAAACCGTCGTTTCATTCGGAAGCCTGTAAATTCGTAATATCCTCTGTAAGTTGCTCACCTCGAACCTTTAACACTGTAACCCCCATAACTCCACCATTCCTTTAACTCCCTCACCATTCAATTCCCCATTCTCAACAATCATTTGTCTGCTTTGGGTTGTACTCTTTCCTCTTCGACTGCTATAGTCATTTCGCCCAGAACCTATTGTTTTAGGTGGCTGAGGAACCGCCAATGCTATGATATACATTTCACACAAGACATATTTTCTTTATTGCTCCTTTCTTTACATATTTTTGACTTTAGCTGTTATGGTTACTTCGCAGAGGACCTACTATTTTACGTGGACTCACTGATTGTGAGCCTTGCCCACCATAGTCCTATAGTTGTTGCGGCCAGTTCACGTAGAATCTACTGTTTTCCGTGGCTTCCAAACCACCGAAGCTATGATAGATTAAATAATAATTTAGGAAAAATATTCCTGAAGTGACGGTAGACCTGAAATCTAGGAGGTCCGACACTTTGCCTTCTTACCCACGAGAGGCAGATAACTCCTGCGGTAATTTTGCCTGAGACCCATTATTTTAGGGAACTTCCAAACCAACGAAGCTATGATAGATTAAGTAATAATTTAGGAAAAAAAAATTCTGAGGCGATGGAGGACCTGAACTCGGGCCCACCGATTGTGAATTCAAGCCTTTTCCTCCTTACCCAACAGGGGCAGATAACTCCTGCGGTAATTTTGCCTGGGGCCCATTATTTTGGGTGACTTCCAAAGCACCGAGGCTATGATAGATTAAATAATAATTTAGGAAAAATATTCCTGAGGTGACGGAGGACCTAAACTGGGACCCAGTGATTGTGAGTCCAAACCCTTGCCTCTTTACCCGCCAAGGGTCGATAACCCCTCTGACCATTTTGCCTAGGGCCCACTGTTTGATGTGTCCTCCGATCTATCGAGGCTGTCATATATTAATTAGAAATTTAAAAAAAAATTCTCAGAGCTGCCCAAGGAGAATCTTAACTCAGCCCCACTGACTGCAACCCCTCACATTTACCTCCTAACCAACCACACCTCCTTCCAACAATTAAAACAAAAATTCCACCAAATCTTCCATCACCAAACAAGCCTTACTCCCCAGCACCCTCTTAAAATCCCTCGAAATTCCCTATCGCCTAACCGAAATCGTGTCAGCAGCTCCGCAACCCCATTTCCCTCCTCTCGGAGCAGACCCCGGCTCGGTTGACATCGTCAAGACCTATCTGCACATTTTGCTGGTTGAGCAGGTCACAATAGCCGTGTGCTGTTCGGGCAAAACGATCGCGCGTTCAGTGAACCGTCGAGGAGCGCCGATCGCGCGAATGCATCTCCCTGTGCCGATTGCCTGCCGGTATTCCATCCCTTTCGAATAGAAGGGTCGAAAACGGAGGCACGAGCGATAAGCTTAACACGGGTCAAAGGGGAGGATCTTCGCTGGGACGTAGGGGTGGAAGTGGGAATCGTAAAACGGCCGCGTAATTTTCGCGGGGAACGCGAATATTGGTTAGTTTTAAGGAGACACCCTCGACGGTGGCGAGAGGGCTCTTTCCACCCTTTGTTATCCATTGTGAAGTTAAGGGAACGTTAACGTTCATTTGTGTTTTTATCTTCTCGCTCTGGATCTTTTGTCGATGGTGAGAGCTGCAGTTTAAGGGTGTGCTTCGGTGAATTGATGTGCAGATAATAGTGCGTGGTCTTTTTGACGAAAGGTAACGTTGAGTTAGTTATTTGTTCTTTTACACGGAGGCGTGTCAGGTTGCAGAGGGATGTTTATAGGGGTGCAATTTTGTACACTGAGGTAGAAACGACAGAAAACTAGTATTTTGCTGGCAATAATGTTAGAGTCAGCCGTAGAATTCTCTTTATTAACACTAGAACTACCAGGCCAGTCAAAATGACTGGTATACAATATTTTCCAAAAATTCTCCAAGTTTATAGGAGAGTTATACAATAGATATTCTACGTTCATCTTATAAAACATTAATTATCGAATCGATCATATTCTCCACCTCTTAATTCTCCTTGTTTCAGAGTACTTATTTAATATATTTAAATATAGTAAATTTAGCGCCGGTAGTTCTAGTGTTACAACTAGATTTACGGCTGCTAAATCTGGTATATTTAAATATATCAAATGAGTACTGCGAAAAAGATGGATCTAGGGCAAAAAGTACGATCAGTTATACCTCGCAAAAATAGAGAAGTGCTCTGGCCTTAGGTTTGTTCTGATTCGCCTGACGGACAAAGACATTCCTCGTTCTGACGTCATTTTCGATTCTAACGCGTTATTGGCCGAAAGAGCCGCACAAGAGCCTAAACCTACAAAGCCGGTCAAAATGACCGGTTCGCAATTTTTTCTAAAAATTCCCTGAATTGATAGAGGAGTCATGCAGTAAATATTCCACTTCCATCTTATAAAACCTAAGTTAGTTAATCTTTTGCACCTCTTGATTTCTCTTTTTCCAAAGTACTTATTCGTGTATCTAAATTTTAGTAGATATAACGTCGGTAGTTTAGTGTTAAGCTAACTGCACATCATAAACTACCCACGATTTTGCAATTATTATTACCAAAAACGACAAACATTAAGGCTATAATTGATATAAAAATTAATTTATATCCAGATAAATTAATTTAAATCGTGAACACCGTAAGCAGCCTAAATCTCAAATCCAAGTTTCCCGCGCGAAACCCATCAAGGGGGATATTTCGCACGAAAGGACGAACCGTCTCCCACTTCTCCATCTTTTTCTCTCTTTAATTTCGATACAGCTCGCGTGACAGATTCGCTGGAAATAAAACGTTCTTTTTTTTCGGCCCCCTCCCCTTCGGGTGATTTCACTTTTGACGCTGTTCGACGTGACGTGTTTCCAGTTCGACGCATCGCTCGACATTCGAGCGATCGTGTATTATTTGTCATGCGTGTTGCTTTATTGATATATGACCGAACATGATCCGGTTTGAAGGTACTCCCTGATCGAATGTTAATTACTGTTGACACTTTCACCGGCGTTCACGTTCGCGCTGCACCGTGATACTTTTACATTTTGTATTTTCACGCTTTGAGGATTCTTTGGTCTGAGAATACGATGGGTGACAATTTTTTACGTACAATAACTTTCCAGGTGCTGCGGCTGAAGCTCGAGTAATTATTATTCCGTGCTCTGGTACATTTGCCTTTTATTTTGTAAATTCTTGAGTGTGGTAATTATTAATTAAATTATGCGCCACTGAACATTTTTTGGTCAGTTATAACAGCATACGAGTCGCTCAGAAGCCAATGCTGTTAAGTTAATTTTTTTGATACTTTCTGAGTTTTGCAAATTTTCATGGAATCAAGTTTATAAAAAATCAGAAAATATCAAAAAATGGACTTAACTGCATTGGCTTCCGAGCGACTCATACAACGCTGATGTAGTTTTATTCAGAGGTTATTGGCAGAATAACCTGATAGATAGCTGCTTCTAATTAATATCTTAATAATAACTGCACTTATTCTTCCAACGCCTAATTACCTTTATGGGAGAAATTATAGTAAATGTACTCTTCACATTTATGAACATTATCATGGCCCATTCGCAATAAATGACAGATCTTTTGTATCGTTTCCAAAAATTGACATATTCTGAAAAGTACAATTCTTTATCACAAATTGAACTAAAGAATATAATTTTTTGGAGATTTAAAATTCCTTTTTTTAGCACTAAAATTACCGGCGTTATATCTGTTATATTAAAATACAGTGAATAAGTGTACTTAGAGAAAAAAGGAAATCAATAGGTACAAAATATGATCAATTAAGTAATTTAGATGTTATAAGACGGAAGTGAAATGTTCTATAAAAAATTGGAATCGGTCATTTTGACCGCCTTGGCAGTTTTAGTATTAAAACTTAATCGTACTCTACCTTGCAATATTTTTAATTTTTACACAGTATTTTTACATCTTCACTTATCTTACAAAATAACTCTCAAACATCACAGTTAAAATTCACCATAGCATCCCAAATAGAAAGAAGCGGCTCGACAAAAGAAAATATCGCAAGTTCTTCGGAACAGTTTAATCCAAAAGCCACCGCGCAATTCACCCGACTTAAATCACACAGCAGAATGCAATCCAACGACAAAAGGAATTGAAACGCAAGGTGTCGAGCCCCCAGATTTATCCTCGAAGACCCGTGTTGTGCCGTCAGCAACATAGAATTCTCGTTTCCCATTAACGCGGATGCACTCGTCGCGTGGCTTCAATTCCCTCGAAATTATCCGCTTCCTTCCTGACCCTTTTCTCGACCTTTTCCAACGAGACGGTGCAACTTCTGCCCGTCGCATTTCCCGAGAATTATGCGCGCTCGTGTCGGTGAGTTAATGCACCGTGCGTACCGTGGACGGGCAAAGCGAAATATGAAGCATATTTTTCGCTCCCCGCCACTTTCAACAGCTCCGAGGAAAATTACAGCGCTCGGTAATTAGAGTTTGTTCAAATTTCTTTTCACCTGTGTCACCCTCCAGAGGACAGAGGAGGACGAGAGACGCTGGTGAGAAGACGGGGGTGAGAAGGTCGATCCGCGTCGTTGAGTCGCGCGAAAATGAGCATTTTCGTTTGAAGCGGAGGACAAACGACGGAAATTTACATTTCGAATCTGTCATACCTTCGGCAGTAATAAAGGGACAAAGCGGGGTGCGATTCGTATTTCACGGTTCTTGCGACGCCGTTGAATTCAAAGCCTCCGCCTTCGATGCTCCAATAAAGTTCCTCCACGGATAGAAATTCGATCGCGGTTCAAAGAGATTCGTCTTTGAATTTTTTTACGAGCGCATCGTTTATCTTCGCCAGGGAATTTTCATGTAAGGAACCCGAACGCATCGAGAGCCCCTTCTTAATCCGCGCTTCGAAGTTCACCGCGCCGGAAGTTCTTCGACGTTTATAGTCATCTCGCTCTGTCCGGGGAGATTTGACTTCTTCGGGGTTTCGGAGTTTTTAGGGTGGCCCTTGGGACGAGAGTCAAATTAGTTTGGGGTGGATGCTTCCATTGGTCGCGGGTAATTGAATTATTTCGTAGGTATGTTAATGGTATCACGTTGGGCCGAGGGTTTTTCAGTCCTTTGAGGTTAGACATGTGTAGAATGTCTTGGTAATTGCTATTAGAATTTGGAAGTCTCGAGATATTTAGTATGGAGAAATTTAATTTCTGAATTTCTACTTACTTTGAGATTCTACTGTCCTGTTAGGATATTAACACTAGAACTACCGACGTTAAATCTATTATAGTCTATCATATTAAATAAGTTCTTTGAAAAAAGAGGAATCGTGAGGCGGAAAAGATTATCGATTCGGTGATTTATGTTCTTTGACATAGACATAGAATTTTTATTCTATGAGTTTTCTATAAACTTGGAGAATTTTTGGAAAAAAATTGTGTACCGGTCATTTTTACCGGTTGGTAGTTCTAGTGTTAAAGTAACTTGAAATATACGCACCTATGCAAAGCCAGGATTTAATACCTCGCAAAAATAGAGAAGTCTCGCGGTATGAGGTAAGGGAAGACTGTCGCTCGCACCGCCTATCCCCACCATGTCGGTCCTGGAAACCTGAGATCGACGAATCACAGCCGAAAACAAAACACTCCTTTCGTCGTTCACATGACGACGCAACGGATGTGCGGCTCTTTCGGCCAATCACGCATTAGAATCGAAAATGACGTCAGAACGAGGGATGTCTCTGTCTGTCAGGCGAATCAGAACAAACCACAGGCCGGAGGACTTCTCTACTTTTGCGAGGTATAACACTGGAACTAAACCTGTTATATTAAAATCTGTTATGTTAAATCTGTTAGATTAAAATAAATTACATAAGAATTTTTAAAAATGAGTAATCCAGCGACAACGAAGGGGATCACGCAACTATTTAATTTATGTTTCATAAGATAGACCTGGACTATTTACTGTATATTATCGAAAACATTCATTTTCACTGCCTGGTATTTCTACTGTTAACACGTTGAACCGAACTGAAACTTTTTCTATTAAAATCTCACTTTTCTCACAGCAACATTGAATATTGCATATATTATTAAATCCGTGAATATCTCAATTTAGAAAGCACAATAAATTTCATCCTGTTAACAGTCACCTGAGACTCAAATATCTACTCCGAAGCATTCTTGCACCGATTAACCCCTTTCCCTACAATTTCTTTTGTGGCCGAACGCGGAATAACTCAGAATTAATTGTTGGAATAATAATTTGTCACTGATTTCCGATATACCGTGTAACGTAACACAATAATATTAATATAGAAATAATTTCAACGTCTCCTGGCCCGCCAATATTTTCAATTGAACACCTTTCGGAAACCTTAAAAATTTCCAATTCCATTTACCGCGTCACAAGTGCCACGCGTCATTGCAGGCCAAGGGGTTAACAGAAAAATTCTTACCATGCATCTAGAATTGTACAATTCCCATAAACAATCATCCGTCTCCATACCTTCGGATGTACTCACCACCTCAACCCACCATTCCCACCCCTCAACATTCGACATTACATTCGACTCCCTGAACAACCCTCGACCTGCCTCTCAAGACTCTGAACTACTCCGTGCAGCGGTCGCAACAGGTGAGAAAGAGAGAGAGAGGGAAGAACAGATATTGATATTACAATTCAAAGTAAACTCCGCTAAAGAGAAAGATTTATGTTGCGGTGCACGTTCCATTTCGCCCGGCATAGTCGCCGAGCTTTCGACTATGGGCGAACTGGATTCGAGAGCTGGTGATCGATACTCTAAATCTCCGTCTACGCCGTTTCTCTCCCCACCTTCTCCAGGTTGTTGCCGTTGTTCGTTGCTGTCCCAGTGACAACGCGTCTTTTGGAACTGTCTCCAGCAACGACTCCGCAAGTTAACTAGACGCAACCACTTGTTGGCCCTGCCTCGGCTACGGTCAGGACTAATTCTCCTCGTTGAGCGTTCGAGCGCGAGAACCGAACTCCTCGATGCGATGTATACTCGCCGGATCGATTCGGAGAGGTTGATGTAGTCGATGGAAAGTTAGGGTGGAACTTCGAAAGGGATGAGATCGAGAGATCGCGGAACTCTGCTTTGGGCTTGCTCGGGAAGGGTTGAGCTATTTTTGCTCTTTTCTTGTGCTTTCTTTCCCTTCTTCTAGCGCAGCGTTTTCCAAACTGAGTTGAGTATCGGAGCGTGGAAAGTTTTATTTAACGTTGGTCTACAAGTTTTTTGAGTATTTGAATTTCTTTTTATGTTTTTAAGTCGTACTGTTTCGGGGTTGGCTCGGAGAGTTGAGGATTTGTGAGGTTTCGTACCGTATGAATGCTTGTTCTTTGATCCTCAATGGCGATTTGCGGATCGTACGGCTTCACCTTTCAAAGGGCAAAGTGAACCTTGCCTATTGTTTTGGAGGATACTGTACTTCCGAATTAGGAATTAGTGCAATGTTCATTAATTTTCCTGGATGTGTTTGTGTCTGTATATTGTATCATTGTATGTACTTTCAATGGAAATTTGAAGGGAAGAATTAATATATCAGTAGATGGAACATTTTGAAGTCAAAGTAGAAGTTTAATTAACCCTACTTAGCTGCACATTCCGATAAATTTGTTGGAATTTCACAGAGTTTTAAATTATATCAAGCGGTCGAATTTATAAAACTAAATAACTGTACTACAGTAATAACTGTAGGTACTGACGGATATTTATGTGATATTACAAAATCATTATGAATTTTAAAGTCGATATTAATTCGTTAGAAAATAAAACGAAGTGAAGAGCTATGCCGAGTATAGCTCGACATAAGACTGCAAAGGGTTAAAAGATATGAAGCCGGTAGTTCTAAAGTTAAATCTTTTCCTCCGACCTGTTTGCTTCGTAATCTCAATAATTCCGAATGAATCAAAAACATTAAGGGTCAAGCGGAACAATTATAACAGTTAAAATCAGAAATATCAAATTTTTTATTATTTAGGTCACATATTATCCCTTGCACATGCTAAACGTTCAAACACATTCGATTCCTGCGCCACGCAGAATCCACTAATTCGTAACCTTTATTGATCCTCAATGTTTGAACTCATGAACAAATTAGCCAAATGACAGATTTCCACGAGAAAATCAATCTTCATCGCCCGAGGATCAAATTAATACGATACTTATAACGTCGATATTAGTATTTGGAGAACTGGAACAACGAATATCAACGTTACACCCGTTTTCCTATGTTTGACCAAGTTTCCAAGACTCACGTGCACGATTCATATACCTCAATATTCAATTTTTCCTTTACTGCACCTTATTCCGTCTCTCAAGATATTCCCCGTAGTTTTTATTATTTTTGAAGTCTACCATATTAAAGGAACGTTTACGACCAGGAATCTTTTCAATGTGTTTTATATCCTGCCGTTGGCTCGGATTTGCGTTTCTCTCTGTACATACAAATCTTCCATGATGTTTTCCCTACTTCATTTCGTTCGAATTGTTGCAGATTTTTACCCCAGTTAATTCCCGGAAGATGGAATTGCATCTGCGAGTGGAACCGGTGCAAAATCGTTATGGCGATGCGCTCTATTTTTTTTAAAAAATCTTTTCCACGAAGTGCCGCATCGTGATTAAATTGCACGGAATTGATATATACTTTCCATATTTATTTTTCCAGTTCGTTAGAGGATTTTTTCCGTAAATTTATCTCCTCCAATAACACCGGCGCCGGGGCGAAAGAATTGTTTTATATTCCGTTTGGGCGTTTGCGTTATCTACGCATCGAGGACAAACATTTGTCGGTGAGATTACCGGTGATATCGATGCAGGGCGTTCCTGAAATTGCTTTCACTCGATTCAGCTATTTTGTTGAAATTTAATGTCGCGTGGGAGATGGATTTTGTACCTTCCATTCAGATAAATACAACGTTATGGAGTACGGCTGGCATTATTCGATGGAATAAACTATATGCGGATACATTTCCTGCACTCTAAATATCCCCTTTCGCGCGAATCTGTGTACATTGAATATTCTTAGAACCGGAAAGTACTAGAAAATTCATGATTCATTTTTAATACGCTGGAAATGCCTCGTTCCTTTCAAATCTGCTGCTCGGGGATCCATATGCTTTGAAGGTATTGTTTGGAGCTAAAAAGTTGGCGATATATATAGTGAGGGACCAGAAACATGGCACTTGAGGGGTAATTTGCTCTGATTCGCTCGACGGATAGGGATATCCCTCTCCCTCACGCATTTTCGATTCTGACGCGCTATTGACCGAGAGACCCGGACATTCGTTGTGTCGTCATCTGAACGACGAAAGGAGTATTTTATTTTCGGTTGTCATTCGTCGATCTCAGGTTTCCAGGACCGACATGGCGGGGATAGGCGGTGCGAGAGCAATCTCCTCTTCCGTCCCAAGTGTCTTGTTTCTGGTCCCTCACTATACATTACAGGAGCCAAAAGAACACTCACAAGGGAACATATCTGTCTTTGGAACTTTTTAGTTTTTGAAACTAACGGTTATTATTTGATGTTTAACATTCTCTCGCATAGATTACTAGAATACTAGTCTCTGCCATAAAATTAGTTTTGCTTTGAAAAAAGACTACTTAGACTACTTTCGCAGCTTCTCCGAAAAGAAAACACTGTAAAGCTAAAAACTCTGGTAAAAATCCGAATTAATCCTACAATTTTCCAGCTCCACATTTGCCATTTAATATTTCCCTATGAAATATGAATATTTCCTCGCCGAAGAACGTGAAATCGTAGAAAGATTTCGGTTTCTGCGGCTTCGTATACACGTCATTGTTTGCTCGTTTCCCACACGCTTAAAGACGAAGCGAACCATACGAAAGAAATTTTATACTTCCCAGATATGTTTGCCTTTTCGCCGGTAATTTATTTTTCATTTTATTCAGTGCCTCATGTACATTCTTCCGCGTGCACAGAGCAACACGATTCCTCCATCGTCCCACGACAATGGCGTACGATGAAAAGGAAAAAGGAAAAGTCATCCTGTAAGACATATTTTCGCGGCTTTCCAACGGCGAATCGATTCGATTAATTTGCAATTGACGATGCATTCAATTCTATAAGCGTTGGTCGAGCGCAGCTTTAATTATCCGTATTGAAAGTCTCTGCGAATATTACGTTTCATTTTGATCAATCGAATTACGTTCCCGCGAATTAACGAGACTCGCGAAAAAAAAGGGAAACTCGATGGTCGGATTGTAATTTAATGTTTAATTCGTTCGTTTACGTAGCAATCATTACGATTGTTTACTCGTTGACGTGGCTATTGTTCTAAGTATTACCGTTCAATTAATATGTCGTTGGAGATGATTTTAATATCGTGTTTCCCGAGCGTCTCGGTTTTACGATATTCCAGAGATATTCGTAGCTCGCGAAAGCTCGGAGTTCGCAAAAATATAATGCTATTTTACGTAACAAGGATATACCCCGCGGAAACGGAAAGAAATATGAAATTTCTTATTATTCCTTCGAGACGCGCTTATACTTACGGTGAAACACAAATATTAAATATCACTTTTGCATATTCTTTTTTATATGCATGTACATATTATATTTTTATTACTTCGTATCTCTCCCATATTTTATTACGTTGAAATTCCTAGTTGAAAATACAGTACGTTATGAGAAAAGTTTGTTGTTTTTTGATAAAAGAATCAAATGAAATATTTATATTAATAACTATACAAATATTTGATTAGCTCCGCGATCCTCATTCTTCTTTATTATTTGATTTCCAATTAAGTAAATTGCTCGAACACTCGATTTTCATTTACATTATATTAAACAGCTGTACGCATAACATATTACATTAAACTTCAATTAATTCCTCTGCCGATACTCCTCCTCCATAATTTGCAACGTGTAAAAGCGCAGAATTGTTGGAAATCCATTATGGTCTCTTCAAAGAAACTTTCTCGATAACAGAAACCTCTAAAATATCAACATAATTATCGACATAAATACCATGTTAATTCCAAAATCTTCGATACCAATTTCAGTTTTAATTTAAATGCGTCCACCGAACGAACCACGACTCTCTTAAATATTGAAATTTCTCATCGGCAATTTTATTAAGCAACCATACGTATTCCGCTTGAATTAAATTCCATTTAAATCGAAAGAAATTCCCAATCTCCAAAGGACACCGAATCGCCGAAAGCATCTTACAATTTCGCGTAAGAGAAAAATAATACTCTACGCAGAAGCCGGGAAGAAATGAAGAAATTCGTATTTTCCTTTCCGAGCGTTCTTCGATATTCCTTAAAATGAAGAACAAACAAACGTTCCTCTTTCCAACGGCGGAGCAATTGTATTCGGTCCAGAAGGCGCTTTCAATTTTAATAGCTCATTGTAAACTGTCTCGAACTCCCTCGCTCGAGGGATATTTATTTCCCAAATACCGATCGCGAAACCTGTTGCTACGGGGCTCGGAAAATAATCACAGCTCGGTGCACCGGAGGTTGGCATTACACGCTCCACCTCAAGACATTGTCCTCTCTTGGAAACAGAAGATTCCGCTGCTTCTTATTTCGGAAACGATACATTTTTCTGCGCCTCGTCGCAACGCTTTTTTTTCCACTTCTGTGCGTAGCTGTTTAATTCTTTCAGCCTTGCTGGCGTATATTTACGACTTTCGTATATATCGATGGACTTGTCAGGGCGTAGATATAGTGAGGGACCAGAAACAAGGCTCTTGGGAAAGGGAGATTGCTCACGCACAGCCTATCCCCGCCATGTCGGCCCTGGAAGCCTGAGATCGACGAATGACAACCGAAAATGAAACACTCCTTTCATCGTTCACATGACGACGCAACGAATGTGCGGATCTTTCGGCCAATAACGCGTTAGAATCGAAAATGACGTCAGAACGAGGGATGTCCCTATCTGTCGGGCGAATCAGAGCAAATTACCCCTCAAGTGCCTTCTTTGTGGTCCCTCACTATATACGCCTTTCGTAGTCAAAGTGTTAAGATGCTGTTAGTCAGAAATAAGTGGCTTTCCTGATTTAGAAGTTATAATGCGAAAAATAACTGCGAAAAAACCAGTCACGCGATAATTTTTTCCCAGCGATAGATCGATAGCAGAGACTTCAAAGCATCCGCGGAAAAAACAGGGATCAAAATCGGGCGAAAAACAAGCGAGGTATGAGCCTCTGAAGTCTCAAAAGTGGAAAAATACCATTTATTTTCAAAAATAAAGATCCCAGTTTGGCAAATACTTTTTCAGCATCTGCCTCTGCATAAAAACCGCATAATTTTTCCTGAAATAAATCCAGCCAGACGTTTAAGTGGCTTATTTCACGATCAACGAGAAATTGTTAACAATCGATACACTCCGTGGATAATATTTCCCGCTGATTTTCTAACCGAATCAAAAATTCCGCATTGGAAAACGAATCGCTGGAATTCCATCGTAAAAAGAGAAGAAAGTCCCACGAGCGACGATATTCCATCGGGGAATCAAAAATTTGTTCTGTCCGGCGGGGATTTTTATTTCATCCCCGCAAAATATTTTCGTCCGATTTCAGTTTGCACAGTATTCCCAGTTACAACGCTAATTCCCGTTTCGCGGACGATAAGTCTGGTCGGTCCCTTTGATTCGGCTGTCTGCAAATTTTTATTAAATTTATCGATTACCGATATCGTTAAAAAAAAATCACAAAAGAACATAGAAAAAGGGGGGGATACAACCGCGAGAAATAAAGAGCGTCGAGCGCGATTCGTGTTTACCCCCGTGTCCATTTTCTTTCCACTGTACTTTCTATTTTCGTCGTTTTATCCACGCTGCTCCCTTTTCCATGGTGAAAGTCGTAGCAACAAAGGTAGGAACCAATAATAAAAATTCCGGAAAGGCAGCGGCGGTATTTTAGAATGCACTTTTCCGCAGGACTCGTGCCCCGTGAAAAGGGTGGCGGGTCAGAAAGTCTCCCTTTATTCCTCCTTCTGTTTCTGTCTCCTTCCCTCTCTCTCCGTCTGCTCTCTTTATCCATGTCCTCTATTTCTCTTTTCTCTTCTCGTTTCTACTTCTCTTGGCATTCGCGATCCCAGAGGCGGTAAAACATTCGCAGAGGTGAAATATCAACGACGTCGTAAAAAGTCGCGTCTCCGGTTTCATCGAGTGCAGAAGTATCCTCGAAAGGACTCGGTTTATTCGATTAACGATTGCGCGTTTATACTGTGACGATTACATCGCGAGTAATCCGATTGAAAAGTGGTGGAGATAAATTCCGAAAAGTGCGACGTGACGTTGTACTTTTTTATGGAAGAAAATTAAGGGACTGTAGAGAATTCAAAGACGGAATTTTAAACTGACTCTGGGAATTTCCAGCAGGTATTTTTTATAAAAAGTGATCGATTAACTTTTTTAATTGTGTTTCAGATGCATTGCATGTTACGAGGGATGATGCCAAGATTGCAACGTGACGCTGGAACGCGGTGGAATGGGATTCAAGGTATGAATTTAACGTATTTTTGATTTGCGCTGTTGCAATAATCGAGAGAGTTTCACTATAATTTTGTAGCATATTTCGCGCGTTTAATTACAGGCTTTCTGTAATTAACCAACTTACTTTGGATTTCTTAGGAAGAAATCTTACTTTAGGATTTCTCTTTGATTTTTATATCCGTCTGCTGGAATTCTTTGCCAGAAGATTAAATTATTCAATATATATTATTTTTATGTAACACGTTGGATGCCATAGAAGTCACCGGTAGCCCACGCTGTTAAATTCAATGAAATTCCATGACTTTTAAATTGCAATACATAGAAATTTTATAATGCATTAAGTATTTAATTATTGAAGTCAAAAAGGTAGAGCTCTGCTGACTATCTATCTATCTGTGTCTTTAAAGTTTTTACTTTAGAAAAATGTGGTTCTAATAGAAGAAATTTCGCTTCGGCAGAAATAAAGAAAGTAGCGAAATACCGGTGGCCTTCAACGTGTTAATGTTTCGGCAAAAAATCAAGTTCCTGTTATTTCTATACGTAGAAAAAGTTTATTTAAATAACCGTAGTCAGTTTATCTTTAGTTTAACTTTCACAGTGTAATGTATAATTAGCAGATCTTTACAGTATTATATCTTGATATAATATATTCTATTATACCAGAGATATTTTATTCTGAGAGAATGACTAGCACGGTTAGATAAGCCTAACTCGTTTTTGTAGTTTCCTCACTCCTTTGCGAGCTCGGATGCACTGCTGCTCTTATTCCAACACTATAACTTCGACTATTTCTAATGCAGTATTTTTTATACGGTAATTCTAATGCCGTACTACACAAAAATCCGTTAAAGTTCCAACAAACTACCTTTAGAACACCAGAAATAATTAATTCTTATGATCTCCATACGCCAACGCCGTTACAGCGGTCATCAGTGGAGCCTATAATGCCGAAGGGGTTAAATACCCCCGATAATAGCGCGAATACGATTAGCCCTATTTCCGCAACCCTTCGATTCGCATCTCACCATAGATCCCCCAAAAGCTCCAGCGTTGAACAGTCCGCAAATCCCGATGCGCCGATCTACGAGAATCCTTGGGAGAAGCAATGATCCGATACTAATTGCGGTTAAATATCTCGTTCGATGCGCCGACAACGAGAATGATGGCAGTATATCAAGAATTACTTTCGGCTTCCCTTTCGTGATAATAAATGCACCGAAACTCGTCCAATATTGGCAGTTCTCTGTGTACAGGTACAACGTCTGGACAGGGAAATCTACGGGGTGGTCGGAAATTCATAATATAAGGTGGAACTGCCTGATTCTTAGCTGGAATATCTCAAAAGGGAGGATTGATTGTTATGATTGAAGTGAAGTGTAAGTTTGGAGTGGAATTTTCATATGGCTGATCGAGGTTTGGGTTTAATTTGTGGGGATGTAATGAAGAGGAGTTTTGATTATGTTGGAAATACTGCGCGCGGTCTTTGACGATGATTTTGTATGTTTAGGTAGTAATTAATTACTGAAGGTGTTTATGTATACAGAGGAATTTTTCTCACGCAAAATTTCGCAATTTTTACTTTAGTTTCTTATGTTAGGTTGACTTAGAGAGATAGACTTTGAGAGCTGGGTGAAGCGGTTGTGTTGAGAGTCACTGGCAGTTCCTTGTGCTTTGCGG
Organism: Cerceris ruficornis; assembly: GCA_963989415.1. NCBI lineage: Eukaryota > Metazoa > Arthropoda > Insecta > Hymenoptera > Crabronidae > Cerceris > Cerceris ruficornis. The sequence continues at coordinate 27,673,012 of OZ022519.1, forward strand.
AGATATTTTAATTTCTCAGCCCAAAACAAAACTTATGTTGCAACTTTCAATCACGGTTTCCTCGTGAAAAATACCTGCTCTGTCGCCTCCTTCCATTCGAATTCCTCCTAAGCGTCTAGTTTTCAAGATAAACAGGAAAATATCCATAAAACGTGGTACATGTTGGGCGTCGTTCTCCCTTTAACTTTGGAAGAGCTTGTAGAGTCATTTTACACGAAAAAAGCTTAAATAACTTTCACAATTACAATGCAAAAAATTCTGAAAGTTGGAAATTTTAATTTTTCTCAGCACTAGAGTCTCGTGGAGACAATCGAACTTCATGTTCCTGTTCAGCGCCACAAAATCTATAAGAATGATCATAAATATTCTCTGGGCAAAGAAAAAAGTCCAATTTTCTACACCAATGTTATTCAGCCTAACGCCACCTTCTCCGCACCCCATGAAAAACTCCAGAACACCCCGTATACAGGATTTTTAGAGAGCAGACGAACCGGCGAGCACGTCTACACATAGTTGCACGTATTGCCGGTATGTAGAGGGAAAAGGAGAGGATACTTTTCCTATGTACGTACACGGTATATCGTCCCGATATTACCAAGGGGCGAAAAACTCGAAAAGACCCTCCCATGGCTGAAAGGCTCGGGGCTATATTTGATCAGTTAGTCACTGACGGTACTCCAAGGATATTGTTACCGATGGCCTCGGTTAATATTCTCGGATTACCCCACTAAACCGGCCCACCGGATGCCATCCGTGCTTGCTATCTCGGAAAACATCACGGAACCATCGTTCATCCTGAGACGATGTTAATGAGAATGATTCCGCTGTTGCGAGCTATTGCCTGTTTATCTCGGTACTTGGCGATCCGTTGGCAATGAGGATGATTGTTGAAGAGTTTGATTTCGATGGGATGTTTGTGTAATTAAAAAGGGGTTCAGCTTCCTTTCAATTGATCTCTCGGTAATCTGAATTTGCTACGGAGCCTCGGATAGCAGGGATTTACAGGTTTGCTTTATTTTGTTGTCACATTTTCCTTACACCACTTTAACTTCTTGTCGTACGACTCCTTTTGTGACTGAATGCGCTATAACTCGGAATTAGTTGCTCAAATAAAAATTGATCACTGGTTTTCAAATGCACAGTATATTTTAACGCAATACATCCGATTCTGTTTTTACACGGTTTTGATTTAACACGGTCTATAAAAACAAATTGATTCCGTTTTTACACGATTTCATTCCATTTAGCACGATTAAAAAATCTAAAATATTCTTAAAATACATTTTTTAATCAATTTATTTCAACTATTTTTTACGGGGTTGAAGGATATGGAACTAATCCCCTTTTTTCTATGTATGTACTTCATGTCTTTTTTTACACGGTTTTGTCTGGAACGTATCTACCGTGTAAAAACAGAATTAGGTGTATTCATAGCATAGAACTAATCTAAACGTTTTTCCACCTAGTTATATTTTTAATTTAATAGTTTTTAGGAAACTTCAGAATTTCTTGCGTCACGAGTGTCACATATTATTGTAGGGCAAGGGGTTAACAACCCCCAGCACACTTAATACCACAAAACCAAGTAGTAAAATAATAATATTGAATTTCTCAACAACATACTTCGCAAAACATGCACAGAGCAGCTCAAAACGTCTCTCTAAGCGCAGCAACGTAATCCAATTGTCATTATAAAAGTGTCCAAAAGAACCATCGCCCCTTGCGTCTGAATTAAAGCAGATATCAAAATAAATTTCGCGAATATGCGCGAAGAAGTATCACGAATCGTTCAAAATTTCCAAGCAGGGTTAGCTGCGCGAGAAGTCGACGCTGTTTTGCGAAAAAGAAGGCGAACGAAAAGTGCAGCGTTAGTTGAAAGCGTTTTCGAACGGTATATAGCGTTTCCTCGGGGCTCGGCCGCCGGAAAGGCGCAAAGAAAGGGTGGAAAAGTTTGCCGTTATACTGAAAGAATATTTATGGAATACTTTTGGCCGATCAGTTTGCAACTTTCGCGTTCTGGGTTACGGAGAGCTAGAGAGGGGAATTCTGAAATGGAGCATTGCAGCGAATTTAGTGTTACGATAATGGAAAAGGCTTTAGAGTGCAAGAAATGTGCGCGGGCTGTTGTTGCTGAAAGATATTGAATTAGGGGTAACAAGTGTCGGAAGTGTCGAATATTCTCTTTTACTTATATTCTCTTCTTGACTTAGAATCGAAATTTCTCTTGTAGCGTCCGCGTTTCTTGCGGAATATCTGCTAAAATGTTGCGGATGTTAATTTTAGTCGATTTTAAGTTGAGTTTACTGCCGGAAGTTAGCTGCTGGTGTTAGAGTATCATTTGGAGCAGGGTTCCTCAACCTTTTTTTTCTTCAAGGGCCATTTTTCCTTTAATTTATTTGTTCACTTTCGATAAGGTCCACAAGTAGCAAGTAGTCAAGTACTAAATCGAAATGATTTACAGTAAAATGTAGTTATTCTAGTTAGGCTTACGAATCGAAGATTTTAAATAAAAGAGCCACGGCGTGCGCACACCTGATTTAGAGCAATAATATTATCTTTTACGTTTAAACTAAAATTATTATGGGTTTTTAAACAAAAATATGACATACGACGTTGTCTAGTCTCTCTGTGTGCGACTATTTTGCAACAACGATGCTTATACTTACCTCAGAATTAAAAATGTCTCGGAGAATCGCAAGGAACCTGAGCGTCATCGCGATCATAGCGAATCGTCAGATGATATCTCGCTTCATCGCTCCTTCCGCGGCTTCTAGAAATGTTTACTGTGTACTTAGAAGAACGAAAGAGGCAAATAACGTTTCAGCGTTATTAAAAAAATGTCCTTGACCTCGGAGACCCTGAAGGGATTGTCGAGAACCCCCAAGAGTGCGTAGATCCCCCTTCGAGGACCGCTGGCTTCGAGATATCAGATGCGACTTATACCATCGACTCACTTTAGCGCATTTCGCAGTATAATTGCACACCTATTTCCTCGTCGCAACTCTGCTAATTCCTCACGGGATCGTCGCATTTTTACACTTTTCTTGTACTGTTCTTTTTTCTAATATTTTTTGAACATAGCTGCTCATTTCGCCTGAGTTCTCCAGTTTTACACGGATTTTGAACCACAGAGACTATAATATACAAATTAAATAAAAAAAGTTTTTAGATGTGTCGTGAATTTGAGCCCAGGCTCGCTATTTGAAAGTTCGTCTCCATACCTTCATACTCACCGCCCTTGCATCTTGCACCTGCAGTCCCTTGCACTATCTGCGTATCTACGAAGCTTTCAATCCATGCATCTACTTATCTACCCATCAGTCTCCCTCATCTCTCCCCTTACCCATCGATAGCTCTATCTATCACCCTCTATGCCTCTTTTTATTCCAACATACCTCTCTATCCATCTATCGGTAACCTCTTTCTTACAATGTCCCCTCCTCTCCATCCATCCATCCCTTCACAGTGCAGCAGGAAGACTGTTAAATTTGATAATAATTAACCCCTTGCCCTATAATGACGTGTGGCACTTGCGAGGTGATAAATGAAATAGGAAATTTTTAAGTTTTCCAAAAACTGTTCAAATGAAAATATCAGTGGGTCGGGATACGTTGGAATTAGTTCTTGCTATTAACTCCTTAGCCTACAATAACGTGTGACACACGTGATGCGATAAATGGAATACAACATTTTGAAGTTTTTCAATAACTATTGAATTGAAAATATCAGTCGGTCCAGAGACGGTCAAATTATATCTATAATATTATTATTGCAGTCGATTATACAAAACGTTAAAAATCAGAGAGAAACTTCTATTTCTGGAATTAATTTTGAAAAAATAAAACAAATCACATTTCTGAAAAAAGTAGAGATGGGACAGATATATCCCAGCGGGATTTTTAACTGGGATATAAATGTCCCAATGAGAAACTAAATAAAGGTTTTGTGTATTATAAAATGAAAGTAATTTATTCAGAGAAAAAATAAATACAGTAAATTTTGAGTAACATATATAAGGCTAGATGGATGTTTGAGTATGCGTTGGGATTTATATGTCCCTATGGGGCCGAAAGGGTTAAATGTTATTCGTCCGCGCCGGGACTGCTTCGTACCGTGTTAGCAGACTGCGGAAAATTACTCCGTAGCTAAAGGGTTAATTTTCACGGTATATCGGAAATCACTGACAAATTATTATTCCAACAATGAATTCCGCGTTCGGTCACAAAAGAAATTGTAGGGCAAAGGGCTAATTGGCCGTTAACCCCTTCAGACCCGAATTTTTAAATTATAATTATAATTTTTATTTACAATTTGTAAATATACATTTTAATGGACGTATGGTCCTTACGCAAAATTTGCAACATTAATGAGACCCGGAGAGGTATTTGTATAAAAAAAACTAAGTGAAACTAAGTTTAAACCTATACGTAATAAAATACAGCACGAAAAGTATTATGTACATTACAATGTGCACAGGGTCCGAAGGGGTTAAAGACCACCCATCCAAGATGTACTCGTACAATCGGCGAATTTCCGCGATTACATCGGTCCACGCTCACTTTTCTCTTACAACCCTTAAAAACCCCCACCGGCACTTCCGCGGGGTTCTGCTAATTGAACGCGTAATTGATGAGGCTGCAGTCTGTACTTACACAACGCTCCAATTGTGCTCAGCCAAGCGCCGGCACGGTGTGCCAATATTAGCGATGCACTCGACGTCCCTATAACGGACCCCTCCATGCACAAATAATGCCCCGAGTACCATAAATACTCGACTCGGCTTCCGCAATATGCCCCGGCGTCTCGCTACCGAGAACGCGGCCCTTTCAAAACCACCTACGGAAGAGTCCTCCAAGGATCCGAGACACGAATACCGAAAGATGTTGCATTCTCCTTCCGTGCGTGTGTACCTACATGCATACAGGGTGTCGCGGTAAGAATCGAACACTCCGAGAGATTTATTACGATCGGGAAGTAGCTTGTAACGCACGCTCCGATCGTGTTACTCGACGGCTTTGGAAACCTGCAGGTAAAACTGATGTGGAAGCTTGGATAGAAACGTGGACGTTGGGAAGGTTGTTCCAGTCGTGCCCCCTGAGAAAAAAGGATTTTAACACCTTTGCGGACGGAGACTTTTTTAAATATTGAAAGATGATTATCTATTTAGCGATCGAAAACCGCTCTTTTAACAGAAAGTTGGAGTGTTAATGTGGACAAATTATAAATTACTATTTGCGGAATCACATTTCAACGGTTATATTTCAACCTTTCAATTCTAATCGCAGATGCATGCCCCGATAAACTATAATCAGATTTTTTCCCAGACCACATATATGCGTCCGTAGTCCTCAAAGGGTTAAATTGTAGGTTTTGGTAAGTGAAGGATAAAATTATGCTTTACTTACAACTTCTATGAATATTGCAAGGGTGGATTATGACAAAAAAATGGAAATAGGAAAAATTAAAGTAGTGACATCTGCACGAATGAGGAAACGGTGTCGTATTTCGTTCCAACTATGTCGTACCTTGTATCTAGAAAGCGAACGAACCAAAAATAGCTGATATTAATATTTCTTGCGTAAATCACTTTATTAACAATAGCCAGCATTTATCAGATTCACAGAAATATTTACTAGTAATTGTATAATAATTAATTTAGCTACCAATTGCCATGTTTTTTTTGTGCAATTTTTCAGGGGGAACGCATTTTGTAGAGTTAGAATGATGGTTCGCTGTTAACCCATTTGCATCATAGCTCTAAATACGGCGCGCAGCAGTTTAACATTGTACAGGGCGGAATATTCCGCGGCTGGTGGATAAAAGACGATCGTCATCCGTAGAATATTCCGCTTACGGATGCAAATGCAATTTTGTCGTTGAAATTTTTTTGTTAGAGTTCTCGTTTACTTTGGGGCTTGGTAATTACTTCATTGCGAGTTGCCATTTTTTAGCGTCAGCTTTTAATAACTGTTTGGGAGATTTAGTCTTAACATTGATTCCCGATTATCCAAGTAACGTGAGTCCAAGTAGTTTAATTTCTTATTGAGCACGTATGAGCGAACAATTATTAGTTACAAAAAACAATTTTCGACTAATATGTCTGCGGAAGCGCTCGTCATTCATTTATTACTAAATAATATTTAATTATTCGTTTATTAAATCAATATAAATAACCCTCGGTTACTCGAGAAATTTATTAAAATAAATGGTTTTGAATTACACAAGTAATGCGTCGATACAAACGCCTGACATTCATTTATTATTAAATAGTTCTTGGTTATTTGAGTAACGCATTAGCGCAAACAGTTTTTAATTACTCAAATATTACGTTAATGCAAATAATCCGCAATTTTCCAATTAATACATAGCCATCGGCCTTCCCACTGATATTTTAAAAGGGCAGACAGACGTTACACCGCGCTCAATATAATTTCGATTATTTGCGAAGATACTCGGCGAAAATTTGAATCCGGTTCCCCATTCGACATGTCGATACGTCTCCGGTTAGAAAAGTTTCACCGCGATGCTCGATTTTTCGTGAAAAAAAGGAGGAAAAACGAAGCGTCTACCGGAAATTGCACGAAAAAGAATCGCCAGGACGATTTTTCAATACTCCCTCGAAAGCTGCAAACACCGTTCGTCCGTCAATCGGAACCTCGATGTACGCAATTTGCCCTTTACAAAATCCGCAAAAATTCTCCATTCCATTCTTACATTGAGAGTGCTCCTCAATATTCCGGAAAGAAGCACGGCAAAAAACGACTTGGCGCGCTAATCGAGATATAAATTTCTCCCGTTGCAATCCGCAATTTCGTCTAACTGCCCATAACATTCCTCGCTCGCAAGAACTACAATTAGCACTCGAACGATTCATTATCGTCCTCTCAAAAACCGCCACTTTTCCATTATCCCCGCCTCCCTCCTCGGAGCCACCGAAGCCGTTTTAAACCCCCCAAAAAAGGACTGTAATCCCTAATGGGGTTAACTCTCAACAACCGGCAAACACTGGCCGGAAATTCCCCCAAAACGGAATCACGACGCTCGCAAGGAACGCATCGACTAAAAACTCCGCCAAACACCTTTCCCCCTTCAGAAGTCATTAGCGCGACTTACTTGTGTACTTATGTACCGGGTGGTCCGGATGAAATCGGTGGTTTTTAATTATCTTTTTCTGCATTCATGATTTTTACGCATTTACGACAAAGTTAATATTGCCAAAATATATAAACAGCATGTAATATAAAAAAGTATGAAATATCTATAAATATTCGTTGCAATATTCAACAAGTGAAAGAGTCCTCTAGTTGGACTCTTCTTTGTTAGCGCTTATCAAAATTGAAGTTTGCGCAAACACCAGCAGTGTAGCGATGATTATGTTCTTTGTAACAATAGAACGCTTCAGCATTCATATTTAATAATTACTTCATATTTTTAATCACAGACCATTTCGAGCAAATGCCTAAAAAATTGTTAAACTCGAATATCGAAAATAACAAAAAAGATCAACCTCAAAAAAATTGTCAAACCCTACAGTCAAAAATAATCCTAAAAAAGAAACGTCAGCAACAACACAATTGCCAGGCAGTAAATTAAAGACATGAAAAATTCAAATGCGAAAGTGAAAGAAAGGTCTCCTTGAAAAATCGACGGGAAATTATGAGCACGGTGAATCAACGATACCGCATCGCCACTCGCATTACCTTTTTGTAGATAAATAAATTTAAGTCTACGCCAACCGCACGGCCATCTACGAGCGCAAATAATGCGCTAAGCACCATAAATACTCGACGGTTCGCGCAATATATCTTTCTGTCATTTCCTCGTCCCGAGGTAAGGAAAAACGGAGAAAGGGTCCACAAAGTGTAACCGAGGGACGAATACGAAAACACGTTGGCGCGACAAATTGTTTTTACGTTAACTTCCACACGGCGGCGTTGAAAATTCGTCGAGACATCGCCGAGTGACGCGTGATCGCGCATATTTCATGGGAATTAGGAGAGGGTGAAAGGAAGTCCATCGGATCCGGTGATGGTGACACGTTTACCTTAAGATCCTCCTTCATATTATCATCGTTAATGTATCTCCCACGATCGTGTAAATCGTCGCTCCTCGTTACTCGCTTTGGCTACTACTTTTCGTGAATGTTTTTTTAATGAGGAACCGCACATTTACCTGACAATATTCACCCCCTGTTTTTCACGATTTTTTAGCCTTTTGGTCGTTTGGCTGGTGTGGAAACGAGGCACCGAAAATCTGGTGAAGAGGGTTACGGTGGGTAAGGAAGTGCTGGATAGGGTTCGAAATCGGTGGGTTTGAGTTCAAATTCCTCGTCAACTCTGAGAAATTTTTCCTAATTTAATATCTAATAGATTATATTAAATAAGCCTGATATAACCTCGGTGCTTCGGAATCCATCTAAAGCAGTAGGTCCTCGATAAAGTGGCCACAGCAATTTGAGACTTGGATTCTTCGTCAGTGGGCCCAAGTTCAAATCTCACGCCACCTTCGGAAATTTTTTTCTAATTTAATATCTGATAGATTATATTAAATATAACCTCGGTGCTTCGGAATCCATCTAAAGCAGTAGGTCCTCGATAAAGTGGCTATAGCAATTTGAGTCTCGGATTCTTGGTCAGTGGGCCCATGTTCAAAGCTCACGTGACCTTCGGAAATTTTTTTCCAATTTAACATTTAATAGGTTACAGCCATGGCGGTTCGGAAGCCACCTAAAACAGTGGCTCCCAGGTGAAATGACCATAGAAATTAGGAGGATATGGTGTATAGGGAAAGAGCTCGGACTCTCAATCAGTGGATCAGAGTTCAAGATCCCTATCAGCTCTCGAAAATTTTTTTTAATTTCTTATTTAGTATATAAGCATCGGTGGTTGAGAATCCGCTTAAAACAATAGGTCCCAGGTAACGCGGCTATAGTAGTCACCGCCGAAATAAATGCCGACAATGACACAGATTTAACCCGATCAAACCCAATAAAAAATGAGTTAAACCTTTAATATTCTAAACCAAAACCTTTGAAGTCTTAAAATTCTTCCACGTTCTTATAAAAAATTCGTCCTTAAACGTTTTACGCTCGGCCGCTATCTCTCGGTCGCATCCCCCTTCGTTCTATTAAAAAAAATAAAAATAAAGGGAAAAAAGGCACAACGTACAGCGAGCGAGGATGGAATAACAACAGTAAAAGTAAACACGGCATGAAAGAAAATAAATCAAGCGCAATGGTAGCAGTGCAGCCGTGTTTCTCGAGCGCGCGCGGTTATGAAAAAGCTGCGTTTTGATGCATGCAAAAAATGTCCTGGGGGTACTGAATCCTTGAATATACTTAACCCGTGTTTTTCCACACGGCTCCGCTGAAAGTTGCACTCGCGTGCATGAATACAAAAAGTCCAGCGGCGCTTTATGAGGTTGCCGGTATACACGGGTACGTAGCACTGTTGAAGACGAAGGGAGGATAGAGAACGGAAGGGTGAAGAGAGAGAGAGGGAGAGAGAGAGAAGAGAGAAAGAGAACGAGAGGGTGAAAGAGTCAGGGATAAGTTTGCGCGGCACAGAACTTTTATAATACGCGCAGTACGAGACCATAGATTTGAATTAATTCGGCGGCAAAGTTTTCCTCCGCAAATAAAAATAAGTCGCTGTATCAATTTAATACCGCTTTATAGTCTATCCTGTCTGCTGGATTTTCCAGACCCTCGTCCTTTTTCCTTCGAGATATTTGTCCACGTTGAGGCGAAGGGGCGGAGCGACGGAGACGGAGACAAACCGAAGGAGAAAAGGACGATGAGAAAGCACGGGGAACGAGAGAACGGTGAATCCTTCCACATTATTACTTTTGCCCGTTGTTCGAGGATTGTTCAAACAGCGCGACTCAAATTACCCGTCGGTCGAAAAAAAATTTCAAGTGCCGATGAAGTCGTCTCTCTTTCTCCACTCTTCCTTCGACGGTAAACATCGAGTTATTAAAACTGCCTTCTCCGTGGGCCTGAATCGCGCGCTTTTCAGCTGTCTCTTTACGCGAAAGTCCATGCAATAACGAAACCGAGCCGGCTACTTTCACGATCGGACTGTTATTACGTTATTTACATACGTTATTATCGAAGTCACTCTTTGCCCGACGTTCGAGACGTGAGATTCGTCGACGCCCACGCGTCGAGCCTCGACTTTGGAAAATTAAAGTCCCGCTGAAATTGTACACGGCGATACGTCTGGCCTTTCCCCTTTTTTCACCGTTTCGTTATCGATCTTCGATAATGCGCGTATAATTCCACGAGTTTGCTTTTATTTATATTGGACTTTTCCTTCCTCTTGCAATGTGTTTGCACCGACGTGTTTGACGAGCAAACTTTATGGAGGTTTCAGTGGGCTTCGTGCTGTCGTGATTTATCTGACGCGAACTTTTCGAGGTGATAAAAATGTCGAGAAGGTTGGACCTGTTGGTTCGCCGTTTCTCCTTTCGGCGGTGTTTCCGCGCGTCCTTGTGCGAATAAATCGAAATTTTCCATTGAGAAAGACCTTGGAAGCCGTTCACACACAATGTTACTCCTGCGTGTTATTATTTATCAAGATGCAGTAGCATTAATTAGGTAATACGTACCAAGAACTCGTCCAATAATTGAGTCGCTCAGAAGAAATACGGTTAACACTGGAACTACTAAACCAATCAAAATGACCGGTACACAATTTTATTCCAAAAATGTTTCAAGTTTATAGAAGAGTCATAGAATAGATATTCTACTTCCATCTCATAAAACATAACTTACCGAATCGATCATCTTTTCCACCTCCGAATTCCCCTTTTTGCAAAGTACATATTTAATATAATTAAATGTAATAGATTTAACGCCGGTAGTTCTAGTGTTAAGTCCATTTTTTGATATTTTCCCATTTTTGTAAATTTTAATAGAATGAAGTTTATTCTATTACTATCCAAAACTCATTAAATTTTCTTTATTCATTTTTTGGGTCAAAATATTAGAATTTGATTAAAACAGGCGCTCTTATATCACTGAACATGTTAATCACTCCGTTGGCAATGTTCAATTGATAAGGCAATTGCCCACACATTCCACAGACATCGAGTTTAGACTCGATTCATTTTGTCACCTCACACGTGCCATACGACCGCAACAACAAAGTACTGTTGTCAAATCAGAGGTGACCTACGACCGTTAAGGGTTAAAATCATACCTTCATTGAATAGAAACATTACAGATAAAAATAGTTCTATACTCGACGATACTTCACTTTTCAAACAATAATATCTAAATATTGAGTATATCAGAAAATCCGTAAACATCGCAGGTCAAAAACCACAGAAAATTTCATCGAATTCAGTAGCGTCGGTGATCCGTAACTCCGTGGCAAAAATTTTTTTTTTAACTTAAAATTGTAAATAAATAACGTGTTCACCAACCGAGAAAGCACCAGCCCACAAAAAGTGTCTCCATCAGCCGTACACCTCGCGAATCACCCAAACCGAATTCCAGCTAGAAACTATCGTTCCTGCACCTCTCTCATCGACGATACGAAAAGAGAGCCGACATGGAGAGCCGTAGCAGCGGCGTTTCCTCGAACGCGCACAGGGCGTCCTGAAAATGTCAGAGGTAATGCAAACAACGGAACAATTTGCCGTGCACTTATCCAGTCCGGTCGTCTGAGCGTAATTCGTTTACCCTTAATTCCTCATTGAGCCCCGGCGAGCGTATTATTCCGACGCGCATCTCCGCGCCCCCGGGACTTTGTTTCGCATTTACCCTTCGCGTTACAACGCTATACAACGCCGTGGAACCGGGGCGCAGAGTAGCGCTAGAACGGCGCCGCGAGCTCTGGTACATTTTACGCTCGGCTAGCCAGTAATGCAGTAATTAACGTTTCTTTCATGTACTCTTTTGCTTTCACCGCTTTAAGCCAGCTGCGTTTCGCGAGCTGTGTGCGTAAGACCCCGCGCTTACCGTGTCCACCGTAATGTATCCGTACACTACCTACTGTTACTACCCTCTCGTGCTTCTCCAGTGGCGTGTATACAGGGTGGGCCGATTCGAATTGCTTGTCGGTTGTGCTGAGCTCGATGAGTATTGATTGGATGATGTTTATAGGAGATTTGGAATTTTTGGTTGGGGGGAGGTACTTCGTTTTTTGTATTTTTTTGGGTTTGGGTGATGTGGTCCTTTTGGCTGGGACCTGCTGTTTTAGGGGTCGTCAGCCACCGAGTTTATAGAATATATATGATGTAGAATATAGAATCTGTATAGAATATAGAATCTATATAGAATATAGAGTATATATCACTTAGGATTAATTTTCTTTGTTAATTCTACGTCTGCGTTATTTGACTTTAATTACTGTGGTCCTTTCGCCTGAAGAATCTATATAGAATGTAGAATATATATCACTCAGGATTAATTTTCTTTGTTAATTCGTCGTCTACATTATTTGACTTTAATTACTGTGGTCGTTTCGCCTGAAGAATCTATATAGAATATAGTCTATATAGAATATAGTCTATATAGAATATAGAATATAGAATCTAGAATCTATATAGAATCTAGAATCTATATAGAATATAGACTCTGTATAGAATATGAAATCTATATAGAATATAGAATATATATTACTTAGGATTTATTTTCTTTGTTAATTCTTCGTCTGCGTTATTTGACTTTAATTACTGTGTTCACAAAATTTGCTAAATAGCACATTTTGAAATTTGCTAAGTAGGTGCGTTTTGAACCACCGAGGCTTATGATTCCTAGGGGTGAAGGGGACCCGCTCATTTCGAGTGCGGGACTTTGTCTACTTACCCTCCACGGCCCCACTTTATACTATGCTGGTATCTAATTTTTTTGAGAGATTTTGAGATTTTTCTGGATGATTAGATCACTGTTTAATTACTTTGCAATGTACCGGATGTAGGTTGCAATGTAGGGAGTGAGGTACTTCCTCTACCTGCTAGTAGAGTGCAAAGAATGTGTTAATCGGAGGGTACAGTTGCGGACTATTTATCTTTGCGACTGTACCACGGCCAGAATGGAATATGACATTCTAGACGTTAGTAGATGAGAAACTAAAAACTCCACGTAGCGCAGAATAAGAGATATTTCACAGGTAAGCGGGCTTGGCAAAAGAAACCTCCTCATTTACTATTGCCTAAGCTGTCGCCTTCAATTTCTCTTACTGTACAGAGCAGAAGGGAATTCTCTAGAAGCAACACGGCTCGCGGAACGCCTTGAGTAAGGATCGTCCGATCTCCAAGTGACATTGATCCTAAAACTGCAACTGGTCTATGGTGGCCATAGCACTCCCCCAAGCAGCGAGTCGAACTTAACCCTTTGCACTCCGAGTAATTTTGACTATGAGCTACCAGCTACTCCAGAACTATTTACACGGTGTGAGTAGACATCTGTAGAGCATCGAAAATCTTGCTTTGTCATTAAAAAAGAAGCGTATATATTTTAAAATTATTTTTTACGATATAAAAAAATATAAAAATACCCTGGATTTATCTGACAACGGAGTTATCAGCTTCTATTGCAATGTCACCGCTGCGGCGACCACGGAGTGCAAAGGGTTAAAATCCCCGTAACTTCTAAACATTCTTCCTAAATTACTGTCTATCGATGACTCAAGAGCCACCTAAAACAGTAGGTTCCATGCTAAACAATCGTAGCACTCGGAGCAAAAAAATACAATAGAAGAACTTCAAATCTAAGCTCTCCAAAATCTCTTGACTTCCATCAAAATCTTTCAAAAAAATCGTTAAACCATCCAGGTGGTCCTTTCCACCGGCTCACCCTGTATAACCATGTACTGGGATATTTACACGAGCTGACGAGAGTGCATTCAACCTTTCCCCCTTCTTCTATTTTCACCCTCGTGCACCGCTGGCCCAAGCAAAGACCCCCGCCGGTGGCCTCCCTCCGCCTCTTCCGTCGAGTTGAAAAAATAATTACCCCATAAGCCCGACCGTTTCCGTCCATGTCGACTCTCTCTCTCTCTCTCTCTCTCTTTCTCTCCCTTCTGTGAAGCTCGTTGATGGCTTACTTTTCGAACTTGCTCGCCGAATCGACCATCTTCAGGGTGGGAAGAAAGAGCGGTGGGACTTTCTTACGAATCTTCGATGGAAACGATATTCTGAGCGGTGAGTGGCCATCGATGGGGTTTAATTTGTAGGGTTGCGTTTAAAGTTGAAGCAGTGGAGGACTTTAATTTCTATTCTAAGGGCTGGGTTTAGATTTCATCGGCTGGGGTGAGTCGCTGCGGGGGATTGCTTTGATTCAGGATAATTTTGTGAGCTTTGTATTATATATCTACAGGAGTTAGGTTATTTATAGTATTTTTTGTGGTATCGATGGCCAGTCTGGTAAGTCGTAACTAATTTATTTCAAAATGGAAATATTCTCATGGACGGAATCGACGATGTATTTTTAATGAGATGTTATAATTGGTATAAGGGTGGGAATTTCTGACACATTTATCATTGATAAACAATGTTGTATGTTAAAAGTAACACTGAAACTACCGAGGCAGCCAAAATGACCGGTTTCCAATTTTTCCGAAATGGTCTCCAAATTAACAATTTTCCTGCTTTTTCTGAATGTGTGCGAAATTACTTATAATATTAAAATTTGAGGAAACAATCATCAGGGAAATTCTTCCTATTTTCCATTTCCAACGATAACTTCATAATTCTTCAAATCTAAAAATACTTGTTAAGAATTGACAAAGTAGTTTCTTTCGTGCAAACAACCGCACGATAATCAAGATAGATCTTTCACGACCGTGTAAACTTTATTTCCAGTTAATTAATCGCCGCCATTGATTCTCGGCTCGACGGGACACGTCGGATATCGAAGCCGGTGGAACGCGCGACGCAGAGTGCAAATTAAAATCGAGTATTTCAAGCGATTCGAATGATCGCTCGGAGCCGCTCGCGCGAGCAATGTGGCAATCGAAAATATTACAACGGAGGCAATTTGCGCTGCAATAAGTGACTTATGAGCGCGCATTAATCCAGCCGCGCGAACGAGAACAGATTCGCGAACGAGAATGGAATAAAATTAACACCGCTGCTGTTTCTTTACTACTTTTTTTTTCAAAGTGAAATTAGCTTGCACTAATTATCGCTCTTTCCAGGTTGGCACTTTTTTTTGCATTGAATCCTGCTATTTCTCGTGAATGGGGGAAATACATATTTGATGGTTTTTGGGCAATGTTAATGTTTCCTTTGATATTTGAAAAATATGTTGCGTTTTGGATGGTTTGGAGTGACTTTGTTGCCGAAATTTTAATGGGTGCTTGGCAAGATGTATCTTGCGAAATTGATGGAGCAGCTATACAGAATATATTCCACGTTTATATTATAAAACAAATATTACTTAACTGGTTATCTTTTTCACCTCTTAATTCTTCTTTTTCGAAAGTTTAATGATAATTGAGCAACTTATTATAGTTAAATATGCCGAATGAATAGTTTGGAAAAGAGAAATTAAGAGGTGAAAAGCATGAACAATTCAGTAATTTAGGTTTTATGCGATGAAAGTAGAATATTTACTTCATGCCTCCCCTATTAACCCTTTGCGGACGGAGACCTTTTTGAATATTGGAAAGTAATCATTTATTCGGCGCTGAAGAACCACCATTTTGTTAGAAAGTCAGACTATTAATATATACAAGTTATAAATTACTATTCACGTAATCATATTTCAACAATCATATTTTATTTTTTCAACTCTAACCATGTATACAGGAGCCAATAAACTATAATCATATTTTTCCTCAGGCCACATATATGCGTCCGTCGTCCTCAAAGGGTTAATTCCGTACGGGGTGGAAAGATCAAATTAGAGACTTTTGCAATTTTCGTGCGTCCAGTTTGGATAAAACTGAGCACATTGTATCGGAAGAGAAAATTTTGCGAAAGAAATTGTGCGGGGTGGAATAAAGGTGAAACAGTTTGGTTTTCAAGGCGAGTACATTACCGATGCACTCCGTGGATTTTTCCATTCTCTTGGGACGATCGTGCCAAACGTTGTCTCTTTCTTCCCTTTCTCTCCTTCTCCTTTTATTGGCATATTTTTATTGTTATATCAGGGGCACGAAAATTGAGGCGGAATGGAAGGGGAGCACTTTGCATTCACTACTGCCACGCTTTCGCCGGCATAAAAAGCATGTTCGATCGGTAATGAAGGCAAGCTGGAGAACCGAAGTCTCATAAAATCGTAGCAGTAAAAGAATCGGCCGAGCTCCTACCGAAAGTGGACCAAAGCAGGCTGACGGTGAAAAAGTCGGGACTCTTCAATTTATTCACCCCAACCCTTATTTTATTTTTCTCTCCCTCCTTTCCTCTTTCTTTCCTTCTTTCTGCTGGTCGATTTCTTTCACCTTTTCCTTCTCTACTTTAACCCTTTTCTATGTGGAGGAGTGGAAAAGATGGCATTAAAGGGTCGGACTCTCTTAGACGAAGAAAAACTTTGCCTAATTTACTCATTAATGCATCATAGCCACAGTTGCTCGGAACCCACCTAAAACATTAGGTCCTAGTCAAAATTACCGCATAAATTAAACCCGAAAATAATAGAAAAAATAATCCAGCTTTAAACCCGATGAGAACAGAGGTAATTGCAGCTCCCTAATTCAAAATTTCTAAATACACAAATAAGAACTACAGCCCCTGGTACTATTAACACTAACCGATCCGGCACTTTACGTGTTTCTATTGTTATCAGCGTCGGTCATTCGATTGGTTATAAAATATCGATAATATCTCTCCGAAAGATATGCAGCAGATCGTTAATTTAATACTGGAAACATCGCAGAAAACCGCCTTTAGTCAATAATACAAGTAATCACAAATTTTTATTTCGGTGAACCGGTCATTTGACCGCAGAGGGTGCAATTAGTGTTAACACTTGTATTTATTAGGGGGACCGGAAAGTAATGTCGTTTCTCCAGACATTTTGCTCAAAAACCAATTGATTCTTATCGATCCGGCATTGAAAATGTGCGCACTAGATGACAAAAGGTTGTCGATAACGAGGGTGATTATATCATTCATTAAAAATAAAAACTTGTTACTTTATTTATTTTAATTTAATGTAAAAAAAACGACATTACTTTCCGGTCCCCCTAATACTCAGCACCTCAAAAACTCTATCAGCAACCTCCCCGCGCAGACACTCCACCCCAACGAAAGGCACAGATCCCCGGAAAAATTACCCTCCAACATTCAAACCAACAACCTTCTCCGAAAGCCTCGAATTCCGATATCAAGTCCAAGTGTCGTTTCCCGTGTTATTCCGCGGAAATCGTGTCGAAACGGCGCAACGGGACGGCGAAAAAGATTGGAAGAAATCCGCGACTAAGGGAAAAGGCGAGGAGAAGGAGGACGATCCGAGAGTTCCACAACGATTATGGGCGCTCGTGTACCCACTGTGGTTTACTTACGACTCGAATTTGCTCTGCGTATGCGGTGCGTGCACGGCATGGCATTTCCACGGCGTACTATGTACCTACTGCATGCCCGCGTACACTGCAACCGTACACGTGCCCATCAGTGTGCACCGGCACCTTCTCCCGTCCCCTGTATTGCGTATTCCAGACGCAACGTGTAATGCACTTTCGCGATGCGCTCGAGGAGGCATTTCAGACTTTCGTGCTGTACGCGGACGTGCGATCGCAGAGAAATGCTAGGCTGTCCTGTGCGTATGTATTATGTAACGGGAAGATTCCATGGCTCGAGGTAACTGCTGGAAGAAAATTGCTGATTAAACGGACGAGAGGAAAGGGAGGGAAATACCTATCGGTAGTGTGCTGATGCGAAACGGCGACTGCAGGTTGCATCGGGGATCGTGTTAGGTGTTTTTGCGATTTTGGGCGACTTGGAGGGCTGATTGGGGGAATTGTTAACACTGGAACTACCAAGGCAGTCGAAATGACTGGTTCATCATTTTTTATAAAAATTTTGTAAGCTTACAGGAAAGCCATGGAGTAGATATTACATGTTTGTGTCATGGAATATAAATTACCAAATCGGTCATCTTTTCCAGTAGTCGGTTCCTCCTTTTTCTAAGAACTTATTTAACACTAGCTTTACGGACGTGAAATCTGTTACATTGTAATATATTAAACAAAGACGTTGGGAAAAGAGGGGTCAAGCACCAAAGATGATAATTCGTTAAGTAAGTATGGTATTACAAAATACACGTGAAATATCTACTGTACAACTTCTCTGTAAATTTGAGAAATGTTGATAAAACAAATAGGGACCCGTCAATTTGACGGCTTCCGTAAATCTAGTGTTAATATATTGAAATATAATAGATTTAACGCCGGTAGTTCTAGTGTTAATTGCGAATACGTGGCGATGTTGAGGAATTACAATTTTGGAATTAGTGGACTGGTTAAGGTAGAACTGTCTCTGCTATTGTATTTTAAAGTATTACCATTAAAGTAGATGCAGAAAATACACACTCAGGGTGTGCAATTACATGAGTCGTTCACAGGCCAAATCGATTAACTCCCCTTCTTGAATACTTTAAAATGTAAGTGTCGTTCACGTAACGACATCACGAATGTGCGTCTTTCTCGAAGACACGCGCGAACGGAAGACGTCTCTATGCATCTGGCGAATCAGATCAAAGCACTTGCCACAGGCCATCAGGTCGTTTGCGTCCAGTATATTCTTTTACCGCAAACTTGCAGGTCGAGTACCTCGTAACCGATCCCCTAAAAACAGCGAAACATCGCGCGCAACAGACAATAACGTCACCCCATAAAAGAATATAAAATCCCCTCTAAAATATCAATACACCTCCCTCCAGCGAGCTTGCAAACTTAAATCCAAATCATCCCAAATTCCGTCAACGCGGCCACCAATTCCTCTTCACTCGAACCCTGAAAATTCCTTCACCCCGACAAATCTGCATTCCGTACACCAAGACGTAAAAAAAGGGGGTTAACGGTTTGCAGATGGAAAAAGGTGTGTTTCCGGGTGCGTTTTACGGGCATTGCCATTAAAGCACGGCATTTCACTCGCGTCTCCTTTTCCCCTTTATCGATAAGTCTGACAAAAGGAAACGGTGTCGCGCGTTCAAGGGAAGTGGTTTACGGCGTGCTGTAAATAAAATGCTCGCGAAGTGGCGCACTTCCTTTCTTTACTGCGGCATATTACTGCCCTTTTTACGCTTCTCCTGCAGCCGCCATGGCGAGTCTCCTTTCCTCCACCACGGAGCACGATCTTTCCCTCCGACTGTGTATCGGTTTCGCGCCGTCTTATATGTACCTGGCAGTTAGAGCAATACTTCAATCGGCGCGAAGGCAATGCAGGAAAGACGTTTTTATGTTGCTTCGATCGGATGTATTGCGATTCCCTTTCCTCCCTCTTCCTTCGCCGCCATGGTCTCCTGGGAAATTTAAAAAATCCCAATCGACCTACAACCGGCAAACGGGAGAGGAGAGCGCGTGACGTGCTATTCATCTTTGGTGCAATTTCATCGGGTCTACGTATTGCGAATCATTACGTTCCTCGTGACGGGTAAATACTGCGAGGATTGTCAAACAAGTTGTTCAGGATGGAAGACGTGGTATCGACGAGATATTGGGTGTTGTTGATGGTATAGATCGGAGAGGTTGGCTCTCTGGATTCATTCTCGACCTGTGGTATACTTTTGCACTGGGTATAGGGACGGTATTGTATAGTGAGGGACCAGAAACAAGGCACTTTTTGAGTGATCTGAGAGATTTAAGTGATTTGAGAGATCTTTAGTGAGAGATTCAGAGTTGGAGTCATTTTAGAGTTATTAAGAGCTTTGTGTTTTTATAATTATATATATTTAATAAAGTTAATCATTTGTTTTAAATTACACGCGTTCAGTTTAGTTTCTAGGCTACGATATTATTAATTAATTTAAGGGAACCTATTCCGTTTCTTCTAAGACGAGTACCGATATTCTTTGGTGACCCGTCCGAGATTAAATTAAAATATTGTAGGTCCTTATAGTATTAATTTATTAGCTGTTGTTATTGAATTTGTTATATTTCAATTCATTAAATGAGTAGTTTGAAAGAAGGGAAATTTGTATGGAAAGTTAGAAGCTCGTTGTGTTGACTAGAAATGTATTTGTGGTAATATCTTTATTTATTATTAACTCATGCAGACCTTCGATGTATACAAATTAATTGCACCAGCAGCTAATAAGGGGTTAAGGACCGCAGGGGGGTTGCGGTTGAGGGACTCGGACTCTCAATCAGTGGGTCGAAGTTCAAATTTCCCGCTATCTTGAAATTAGTGAAGCATATTACGTATTTTCTCAAAAGAGAATTTCTGTCTGAAATTTATAATTATTTTTGCTTTATTGAGAAATTAGATGGCAGAAGAATGAAGGAAAGAAGTACTTTGCAACTGTGCACGCCGTCTATGAAGAAGCTATCGTTTCGGAGACTTTGCGGTGTTAAATAGACCAACGAAGTAGCTAGGTTTTTGCCGGTGCTTAAGCGATTTGAGTTGTTTGACGGTTAGACTCGACGTGGTTATTGATTTATTAGGATCTTCTTTGACAAGAGAAGGACGCCAATGTTGTTTCGCGGTTATTGAGGTTACCGTTGTTTATGCTCGGACGTCTGCTGTTAAGAGCGTTTAGTCTAGGGTCTACAGTTTCACCGTTTAATGTGGTATCTCGGTTGCCGTTTACCGACGTATGGAAATTAGCAGCAAACAAGATGTTCACTCAATAATTTACCTTCCGTGGTACGTCTATATGCTATAAGGTCCAACTCTCTCGCAGAATTCTCGAAAAATTCACGTCCCAAACCTACTTTAACCCCTTGCCCTTCGATTTCTTTTGTGACTGCCTCCGCATTAATTCAGAAATCAATTAGTAAAATAAAAGTTGATCATTGATTCTTGATATATCTTTTAATGTAACATTAATATTATAGAAATAATTTCATCGTATCGCGCCTCACTGATATTTTCAATTTGGTAGGTTTTGCAAAACTTGCAAATTTCCTATCCAATCTACATCGCGAGTATCACTTGTCATTGTATGGCAAGGGGTTAAAAACTTGGACTCTGAATCAGTGGACCTGAGGTCAGACAAAGGAGGTGGCCAATTAAGTGATTTATGTTTTATAAAATAAACGTGGAATATTTACTGTATGGCTCGCCTATAAATTTCATGAATTTTTCGAAAAAATTAGGAACCAATCATTTGACTAGGTATGTCACGTTAGTGTTAAAGGTCTGAGCTTTGACCCGGTGGGCCTGAGGTCAAATAAAGGAGATGAGCAATTAAGTGATCTATGTTTTATAAGATAAACGTGGAATATTTACTGTATGGCTCTCCTATAAATTTGATGATTTTTTCGAAAAAATTAGGAACCAGTCATTTGACTAGGTATGCTACGGTTAGTGTTAACCCTTTGCAGTCCTATGTCGAGCTATACTCGACATAGCTTTTCACTTAATTTTAGTTTCTAACAAATTAATATCGACTTTTAAAATTCATAATGATTTTGTAATATCACATAAATATTCGTCAGTACCTATAGTTATTGCTACCATTTAAAAAAATGAATAACCAACGACAGAAAATGTTGTGCAATTAATTTTACTTAGCTCGCTACAAACTTGACAAAATAATTCGGACCGCAAAGGGTTAAAGACTAAACTTTGATCCGGTGGGTCTGAGGTCAAATAAAAAAGACGACCAATTAAGAGATTTATGTTTTATAAGATAGACGTGGAATATTTACTCTATGGCTCCTCTACAAATTTGGCGAATTTACTGCAAAAATTAGGAACCAGTCATTCTAACTGACTTGGTAGTTCTAACGTTAATCATCCACAACCCCCGAATTTTCCGTTCTACCATTATTCCTCCTCAAACACCAACATTCCCAACACTATCAATTTCCCATTTTCCTCGTTTCATCTCGATGATCGTTCCACAAACGTCCCTCTATCATTAATTGCTCCGCTTGCAGTCCAAGAGCCATTTATCTCTCCACTTGTTCAAGGAGCGTGTTTGTCGAGCATTTCGACGAGAGCCGGCGATTATACGATGCAATCGAAACGAATAATCTTCAATTTCCATCGATCCGTG
Source organism: Cerceris ruficornis (assembly GCA_963989415.1). NCBI lineage: Eukaryota > Metazoa > Arthropoda > Insecta > Hymenoptera > Crabronidae > Cerceris > Cerceris ruficornis. The sequence continues at coordinate 27,695,126 of OZ022519.1, forward strand.
CGTATAACTGGCGAAACGCAAACCAGGCCGATGAAAGGGAGAACGATCTCGATGACCGACAAAACGGGACTGACGTTGCTGCATGCACTTCTGCATTCGACTGCTTTGCAAGCATTTCTCGTTTTCGTGCATGCACGAGCATTTGTAAACTCTCCTTTTCTCTCTGTGTATGTGTTCTTTTTGTCTCTGTTTATCTCTCTTGAGGTACAAACGTACCGATGGACAACAAAGTGCTGCAGTCGTCGCGGTAAGGGCGACGTTTACGGGGTATAGTTTTGAAGTAATCGCTGAAAAGCTACAAGCTTTGCACAGGATACGCTTTCCATGCGAGGCTCGTTTAGTTTACCGTAAGACGAGCTCGTAAAGACATCAAAAGTGTGTCGTAGAGATGGTGCGGAGAGTCGGGAAGTATATAAAAGTCGCGTTAAGTACCGAAAATAAAATGGAGAGATCTGCTATCGCGCAGGCGCTGCTGTTCGTCGAGGACATGAGATTTCGTTCAGTGCTTCCTCGTCCACCTAAAACAAATTACCATAGCAGTTAGGGGACTACGGTAAGAGAGAAACAAAGATTCAGACCCGCAGAAAGTTTTCATAATTTGCTATTTAATATGTCATAGCCTCAGTGGTTCCCCATCTACCGAAAACAGTAGGTCTCAAGCGAAATGGCCATAGCAGTTAGGGAACTATGGTGGGAGAGGAGCAAAGATTTGGACTCGCAATCATTGGGTCCAAGTTCTCAAATTTCCCTCCGTGATCTCATAAATTTTTCATAATTTTTTATTTAATATATCATTGCCTCAGTGGTTCGGAAGCCACCTAAAACAGTAGGTCTCCACCCAAATAGCCATAGCAGTTGAGGGGAGGGGGCTCTGCTGGGAGAGGAGCAGAGATTCGGATTCGCACTTAGCGGGCCCAAATTCTCAAATTTCCCTCCGTGACCTCTCAGAAATTTTTCATAATTTTTTATTTAATATATCACAGCCTCAGTGGTTCAGAAGCCACTTAAAACACTAGGCCATAGCAATTAGATGGCTACAGTGAGAGAGGAGCAAATGTTCGGACTCGCAATCAGTGGGCCCGAGTTCTCAAATTTCCCTCCGTGATCTCCGAGGAATCGTTCCTAATTTATTATTTAACACTAGAACTACCAACCGGTCAAAATGACCAGTACGTAATTTTTTTCCAAAAATTCTCCAAGTTTATAGAAAAGTCATAGAATAAATATTCTACGTCCATGTCAAAGAACATAAATCACCGAATCGATCATCTTTCCCGCCTCTCGATTCCTCTTTTTTCAAAGTACTTATTTAATATGATAGACTATAATAGATTTAATGTCGGTAGTTCTAGTGTTAATAAAGAAAAAATCACGTCAACCGAGTAAAGCCAAGTCTTCGGAGACTTCAGTGAAATCGCTGCATATAGACGGACTCTATCAGCGGGAGTACTTCGATCTCAACGATGAAAGTTGACGAGAAAGATTCGGTGCGTATGCATAGGCGCCATTCGTGTAAACCGTTTCGTTCGGAGAGCTCGTAAAGCGCCGAAATGCAAACATCCGGTTCACGAGTGCAGTTGTCGTAAAACTTAAAAGGCATGATGATGTTACGGCAATCCGAAACAAATGCCGAAAACGCGCGGACATAAACGTCTTTCCGCTTGCTGGGGTGCCTCGGCATCGTAAAAGGATTTCGGAAGGAGACTTTGAAAACGCCGTGATCCTCGGCTGCGCATTTAAATTTAACTGTCCGTTTCGCGGTTTCCTGTCACGTGTAATTAGAATGAAGAAATAGCGTGTTATTTACGTTCGTCCGTTAACTCTTCTCGTCACAGAAGAGTTCTAAACGTTCAAAATGTTTGGTGTACTTCAATTTTCAACCTTTATAAAATACGGAGATTAATAACACCTGAAAATTGGAAGAATTATATGTTATTTAAATGTTACTTAATTCTATCCAAATAATGGAAACCCCGCTAGAATAAATCGAGTAACTCCCACAGGAGAACTTTAACAATAAAACAATAATTATAACAGTGTGGCAGAATAATCAAAATGCATTAAAATGCAAAGAAACTCACAATCAATCAATTTTTTAATATATTTTTCGAACAAATAATTTTTATGCAACTTTTCTTACGCAGTTAAATTCTGTGTTGAAAAACACACAATTTGAAAAAAAATTGTATGACCACTGGTACCGCGATATTCCCAAAAATGCGGTTTTCTACCCTCAACTTGGAAGGGTATTTTCACCCCTTCAGAGTGGATGGTTACCGATAAGAAAAAATACGTGTCAAATATTTTTTTAAGAACTACCTGTCACATAAATTTCATCAAAATCGGCGTGTTCGACTTCGGTATGTGCCTTGTCAGTCTGCTCGGGGATGTCTTTTAATATCCCAACATACAATATAACTATTTTCTTATTTTCTAAAACTCTGCTCGAAAACAGTCATCACTCGACGAGCAATCAGTTTAGCTGCAACGAACATGTGAAAATCGCCTATAGTGAGGGACCAGAAACAAGGCACTTGAGGGGTAATTTGCTCTGATTCGCTCGACGGATAGGGATATCCCTCTCCCTCACGCATTTTAGATTTTGACGCGCTATTGGCAAGACAGACCCGCACATTCGTCGCGTCATGTGAACGACGAAAGGAGTGTTTTATTTTCGGTTGTCATTCGTCGATCTCAGGTTTCCAGGACCAGCATGGCGGGTATAGGAGGTGCGAGAGCAATCTCCCCTTCCGTCCAAAGTGCCTTGTTTCTGGTCCCTCACTATACAAAATCTAAACCAAACTATCACCATACGTGAACATATTCTGATAGACTGGCAAACGTAAGTAAAAATGCAATACTCCCACCATCCGCCATTAAATCAGTTGACTGTACCTCCGCATGGCCAAACCACCCGAAGTTGAACATCTCCAAAGCCAAATCGCTGGAGATTGTGCGATGAAATTTCATAGACCGTGAATTTCTCGTCGAGATTTCGAATTACGAAGAAGAAAAGCTCAACTACCGGAAGACGCCTGAAAATAATGTCCGACGTGGCCCACGTATCGATAGCGTACATGGGAACGATATCACGGGGCGAATAAATATCGATTCGGTCGCAATAAACATAGGGCGTTTTATCAGGCTCGCGGAATTCCGAATGAAATTGTAAACCGAAACAAAGCTGCGGTATTTTCCGTTCGGCAGTACCTGAAGCGGCCGTAGACCAAAAGCGGATACCGCGTGGAAATAAACCAAAACAAATAAATTTCCATCCATTTATGTAAACAACCAACGGGGACGGAGATTCGTCGGGCAACTGCGAATTACGAAAATAATAATGAATTCATTGACACGTTATATCTGCATATTGATCGAGTCGTATCGGCAGAACTGAATGTTGATGCGATCGTGCCATATGTTTCGAGGAATATCACGAAGAAAGAAGAATGTAACGTACAATATTTCACGGGAAGAAACCATCGACTTTTCCGGCTAGTCGGTTGGAAATAAAGAAAATAAAATGAGGAGCAACGAGTATCGCGAGTTTAATATTGCAACGGCGAGATAATTAAAGAGGAACGATATCTCTTCGATCGAGGAAGTGTACGATATATAAATCTTCGAGTGAAGAGTTAATATCCATCGAAAAAGCGCGGATAAATCCTCGAGAAGAAGAGGTCTTCCATCGAGCCAAGTCGAAGTTATCCGGCGTTTAAAATCCTTTTATCCGCTCGATTTCATCCCGGAAACGTTGCAATATACGAAGGAACATGCTTGAAATAATAATCAAGACCGCGAATTATCCCAGATATTTCGCGCGAATTAACGTCATCCAGGAAATTGTTTCACCTCTGATGCATGTCACGGATGACGGTGCCCGGATGTTTCTTATTTTTAGACGTTTGAGAATCTTGCTGCGACGAAGCTTGCCAAAGAGCATTATCGTTTTGCACAGGAGACACCCTGCATTTTACAGGCAATAGATTTAGCACCGGTTCATCGCGCCGTGATATTTATTATTGGTATTTGTTGTTGCACTAGGGTGGACAGAGGTATGTGTTTTATTTATTTTTTGGTACTTTGGATATGACGGTTTCAATGAGTTTTACTGCAGTGGCTTTAGCTCTAACGTTTTAACTTCAAAAGCCTCAATGGGATTAGCTTCAGCAACTGCAGCTTTGATGGATTTGCTCTCGTTGAAGACCCACGGCTTTAAGAGTGTCTCGAACCCTTCACCTATTTATATTATACAATCTTTCCCACGGGTGATGGCGTTTTAAGTCGGGCCCATTTGTTGGGAGTCTTCGTCCTATTGTGCCCTTCAACGGTGCACGGCTAGATCTATGGGTGTAATAGGTGTACTTAACAATTTTTCTAAAACCTTATATTTGATAAAACCTGAAATTTAATAGTTTCATTGGTAAAAAGGACTATTATTTGGGAGGATGAGTAAGGATTCATTCAAATTAACCCCTTGCCCTATGACTTATTTTGCAACTGCATCTGCAATAATTCAGCTTTAAATTGCTAAAATAAAAATTGATCAGTAATTCTTCGTATATCGTGTAATTTAACGTAATATTAGTATTATAGAAATAATACTATTGCGTTGTGTCTCAATAATATTTGCAATTTCATAGGTTTTGCAAAACTTGAAAATTTCCTATCCCATTTATCGCATCACGAGTGCCACTCGTTATTGTAGGGGTTAAACAAAAATTCAAATCAGTTTCTGATTTTTATAACACAGTGCGATATATATCAATGACATCTGAAGCGTTTACGGTAAAATTCTAAAATTATGAGCTATTTTAAATTTTCCATCGCAGCTTGATCTCTCTTAACACTCGAAGTACCGACGTTACATTCATTTAACACTAAAACTACCGACGTTATATCTTTCAAAATTTAGATATAAATTTAAATATATTAGATTATATAAATATAGAGAAATCAACAGGAGAAAAAGATAATTCATTAAGTAATTTAGGTTTTATAAGACAGAAGTGGAATATTTACTGTATGACTCCCTTACTGAGGGAAGCTTTAAGACGTTCGGCACAGTGTGGTATAACGCTGATGCCTCACTGGCTACTACTTACAGACGATGAGGTATAAATATAATTCCTCATAATTTAACTAACTAAAAATTGATAAAACTGGATTTAAATGTTTGAAACTATGTAAAATATTTGTTATAAATTTTTTGCAGATGAAATACTACCAAAATAGTTCGCAGTTCCTTGTGAAAAAAAAGTATGCTCGTCACCCGCATTTAACGAGTTAAAAAAAATTGAAGAGCGGTCATTTTCACCGTCTTAATATTTTCAATATTAAGAAGTCCCAACTTCTACAATTTTATTTTCATTTTTCTCACTTCTACTTCATTTGTCAGTGGATACATAAACTGACAAAGGTATCTATAAATCACACTGTCATCAAAAGTTAGTATCCGCCACTACACCGCCACATTAATCACTCCAGCTTAAAACGTTCTCCACCTTTAAAACCCTTTATCCAAAGCACTTCCCACCAATATATTTCCTTCTACACGGAATTAATCAACTTTCAATAATCAACAACTAACTGTATCAGCCTACAGTGCCTCTTTCACCCCCAAATATAAATTCACGAGCATCCACTGCACCCTATCAACCTTCGCAGCCAAAGTGTCAAGTACTGGCACTCCCATTCCCGTATGTCGAGCATGCGGGCCACTAATAAACATAATCGTGGCCGTACTTGAGTGTACATTGCCGCAATCGGAATGGACGATTCGATTGTCGCATAAATGCATTAAAGGACGATGCACACACGAGGATCGTTGGCAGGGGTGAATGCGACGGCGCATCGACTCGCGGATGCTGTAAATACGCTTAAACGCCAGTAAATCGTCCTCTCGGAACGTAGAAGACAATTAGCCGCGCGTATATACGTTGACAATGAGTTAAATCGACGATACGTCGTGATGGATATTTTTCCACGATTATCCACACGGTGAAATTCTCGCAGGATACGATATTATATTGTTATCGTCGACGCTTCGTTGTAACTTAGCTGCCGCAACAGTTGTGGTTTATCGGCTCGATGGCGTCGACAAACCGCGGGGAATTGTAAACATGCCGCTCAGAATTTAGATTCGATTGTGTTTCAGGAGTGTCCGATTAAAACCGCTTGGAATGGCGATGGAAAATTACCGGGGATCGATGCCTTTGGTTTCCGTCTATCGGCGATTTCTTGCGGGATTTTTAAATGTTCAGCGTTGAAGATGTGAGATGGGGTGAAAAGTTTCCGATAGCTTTGCATGGATTTTTTAGGGACAGTAGAAGTAAAGGGAAGTTTCTGAGATTTTTTCTCACTTGGAATCTATAGGGTCTCTCAAACTGCGCGGTTTTTTTAAATCTTTAGTAAAACACACAAGCTGCTTTGATTTCTAAATAGTTTTTATTGATAAGTAAAGTATCGGTTACGCCATTTATGTACAAAAGACAATACACGCCAAATGACCACCTCTTGCATTTCCATAGACTTCCACTCTTTTGTTAAAGTTTTCAATGACTTCTAGGCATAATTGTCGTTCTATCTCACCAATGACGCGAATAATTTCATCCAAATGCGAATATAATTTGGGACTGGTTCGTACATTCAAATGGGACTGCATAACGAAAAGAGTGAATTTCTCACATTTAAACCAAATCAGTTTCTTCATCAGTCTTCATTTTAATACATTTTTAGATTTTAACACCTCAATTGCCTCACCGTACGAAGCAATTGAACGACAGATTTCCAATTTTTTCGAATAATTACACAAATTTATCCCCCTGCAAATCTTTGACTTCCTTCAATTTCAGCAGCATTTTTTCTATTTCCCTTTTTTTAATATATTAGATATATTTAACAGTTAGATTGCTAATGTCTTCCGAGGTTGGCTGTCACTTGCACCGTTAAGTTATTAAATTAAAACTAATAATTTCGAAGTACATTTAAATCTAAATACATATCTAGAATTAATCACCGATAAATTTTCGAGCGCGAAGAAGCCCCATAATTTCCGCCACTTTCCAAATCTATATTGCAGCATCTACAATCTACAGGAAGTACCCCGTGCACATGCACATCCGCGGAGAAAAATTGCACGTTCCAACATCGCGGATATTCAAAGTTGCAGCCACTAATTAACAGACAAAGTTTCATCCCCGTTACCACTTCGCGAACTTCGCAATTAGCATCGAAAAGAAACGGCGCGATCAAAATATTTTCAGCGAAGCAGCTACGTGAATTACACACCAACTACTTGCGTAGTGCACCGCAATTTTGATTTACACTTTTACGTGCTACACTCTCGCGCAGCGAAACGGCTTTGTCGGGACCCTCGTAAATTACAAGATACTAGCCTGCACGGTGACTAAAAGGGGCGAAGTTCGACTCTTCGCATACATAATTGCGGTCTGCGCCAATTGCATTTTACGCGAGAGAAGGCGCTGGAAAATTGCGAGGGTGAGCACGTACGAGACCGTTTCCGCGACCAGCGTCGTAAACTGTTCGGGTATAAACATTTGATAAACAATGTAGCACTTGGAAATCTTCGGACGAAGCCTCTAATGCAATTTAGGACGCAAAAACTGTTTTTTTAGGTATTTGTTGATTACTTAACCCTGTACGATTTCTCTTCTGACCGAATGCGCAATAACTCTGAATTAATTCCTGAAATAACAATCAATCAGTGATTTCTGATACAGCGTATAACTTAAGGCAATATTAACACTAGAACTACCGGCATTAGGTCTGTTATATTTAAATATATTAAATAAGTACTTTGGAAAAAGAGGTGTGAAACGGTGGAGACGGTGATTGATTCAGTAATTTATGTTTTGTAAGATGAGCGTAGAATATCTACTCTACGGTTCTCCGGTAAATTTAGAGAATTTTTGGAAAAAATGAGAAACCAGTTATTTTGACTGGCTTGGTAGTTTTAGTGTTAATAGCGTAGGAATAATTTGATCGCATCGTGATACACTGTTATTTTTAATTTTATAGTTTTTGGAAAATTTTATTTATAGTTTTGGAAAAGTTTATTGCGTCACGAGTGCCACTCGTTATTGCATGGTAACGGATTATAGTTGGTTAATTTGATGGAGAGGTACGTATACCGGAGCGAAGTGCTTTGGATAAAAAATTCTGACGATGAAAACAAACTGAAAAATCTCCTCTATCGGTGCAGATAAAGGGTTGGAAATGAACCGAAGTAGTTCGTCTGATTGTACATCAATTTAAAAAAAATGTTAATGAGACTTAATGAGAGTTAATGTCAATTAGAGTGAGGATTAAAATTTTAAACGGTCTCTGCAAAGTACCTACCACAGCTTAAGAATTATCCAAGCCAAATTAATTCTAATTGTACTGTTCTACTTCTCAAACTTAATATCTCACCATGCGTTCAATTTAACCACAGAAAAGTAAAGCCCTTTTAAAAACAATTGTCAATTAAGATCACCTTAAACGTAGCAATCTACCAAGGAAATAAACCGACGGAAATATAATACGACTAAAAGTGCATTACAAAATGATAATTCCCGACCTCATCGTCCTTACAACTGCAATTACAGAAGAACCGTAACTCCTCCCATAAAACCTCCGGTAAAAGCCCTACGACGGCAGAAAAGAATCGAGGAAAGGGTATAATAGGATAAACTCACAAGGCGCATATTTCAATGGGGAAGGAGGATCGTTCGTTGCGAAGGGGGGTGGGTTTAATGAAGATGGCGCAGAGGGGTAAGTTACGGCGACGTTTGGTCGCGTTGGCCCTACGGATTATCGATGAAATGTTAATGCCCGACTATCTGCAGCGCCTGAAACAAATCAGATTTTATAAGAGAGACGATATCTCGCGCTAGTCACGGTAGATTAAATGGACGGGGAGCAAATAAGTGCAGCCGGCGTGAAATTGAACTATGCCGCTATAAAACTCGACATCAGTTTAGCGCAATCGCCGGCGATGTTTGAACGAGCCACGAAGAAGGCGTCGAGCGATCTGTTAAATTTGATCGTACTTTTTTTGGGATCGTACCGGAGAAATTGATGGGAGGTGGAAAATGCGATTTTTGAGCAATCGATAGCAACATTTTGCAGGGTGTCTCTTGAACTTTGCTGAGAAATTTGTTTACTTGTGTTTGTAATTTGGTCAGTAAATGACAGTGTCCGTTTTGCAGGCTAGATGATGCTGCGATGTACATTGGGCTTAAAATCGGTGGTAGTATTCAAATTTTCATTACTACCGGTCACTTTTTCTCATGTCATACACACATACTTTCGTTTTTTCCAGGTGCACAACTTATTATTAGTACATAAGTGGTACGACTTTGGACACCGGTTTCCTTATTCGTGCCGACGTTACTATTTCAAGATTTATTAATTTCACCTGACAAAGTTCACACATTTTTATTTTTTTTAAATAGCTACAGTATTGGTAGAAGTTGTGAACAATGTAAAATTTTGTCCTTTACTTAATAAAACAATTTATAAACCTTTCTGTTAGAGGGTACGTCTCAAGCAACCTTCCCCTATATAACCTTGGCAGTTCGCCACCCACCTAAAACTATAGATCTTAAAAGAAATAACCACAGCATTCCAAGCAGAAAAATACAAAAAAAATCTTGCATCATCCAAGAAACATCGATCGAAAAGACCTTTCTTCGAAGTAGTCCCCTCCGCTCTTCTCTCACCGGGACAAAATTTATATTTTCATCGGGGCAGTCCAAGGCATCAATAACGATTCTCTTTTTACCCACTCGTGTAACCTGTCACGATTTACATCCCCCTGGTCGGATCCTCCTCCGCCGAATACAGGAAAATCCACGGGAGGACTCGTGTACTCGTCGTAAATCTTGAGTAGCGCCGACACCAACGGCGACCGAGAGGAATCGTCGAAAAGACGTAACGATTATAAACGTTCGGGCACGTGCTACACGCGCGCACCCCCTCCCCTGCCGATCCTACACGCGGAGGGGTTAATGAGGACCCAAGAGATACATCAGTCATGACGGCACGCGGTAGGTTACCTCGGACGTATGGGCTATTAATAAAAGTGGTTAATTGCACCGCGAGCTCACCGATAGCTGGAGAGCAGGGGTGAACTCTCCAGGCGCTCTGCGCGGACGACAAAAAGGTACAGTGTGGTCATTTAACCCTTTGACTGCGGCGCGCTCTCGGACGAATCCATCGATATGGACGGCGCGTTTTTCGCATGTCAGTCGCTGCGACTGGTTGTCGATTGACTAGTGACCAAAACAGTACCCGGAAATTTGATAGCATTTTTAGGGTTTAAAAAATAATAATGGCAAATAAATTCAAAATAACAATTTTTTTTATTTACCTTCACTTTACCGACCGGTAGCCTATAAATAGGCTTTTTGTTACCAACGCTTAGACTTTTAGTTTATTAATCGGTTCCCACGGCAATCACTAATTTGTTATTTATTATTGTAGCGGAAGTGTGTTAAGGAGTCAGTGAGAATTGTTTGTAATTTTCAAAGAGATTGTAATTTTCTTTAGGCAATCTAAGCCGAAACAAATCTTTTAAAATGGGTAGAATGCTCAAACAATAGCGGTCGGTAATGTGTTAAGTAAGTTTGTAAGCTATTTTAATTTACTTAACTTATTTCGTGCATTCGTTCAATAATAATCGGTAATTAAATATAAAGGAAAAAATACAAAATTTAGAATGTAACACAGGGTATGACAACTTTAACAGGATATTTTGATATTTGTTATTTATATTTGTTATAGTAAAAAAATACAGACGGCGTATATTTACACCTTTCGCATATATTGATGGATTTGTGAGGGCGTACATATACGCCTTTCGTATATATTGATGGACTTGTGAAGGCGTATATATACGCCTTTAGCAGTCAAAGGGTTAATGGCGCGCGGTTGGGACGATGATGCGAGGTTGGTTTCTTGGGTTGATGTGCGGGGGGAATGGGTGTTTGGGTGTTTTTTGGAGTTTGGAATTGTTTAGTGGGTACTTGGGCGAGGAATAATCGCTTGTTCTATGATTTCTTTTGTGACAGTGGTTGGCATGAACTTCCGGAAATAAATAATTGCCAGGTGTTTCTTCTGTATCGGAGAATTCGGAATTTCATGGTAACGTGTATCGCTGAGCTAGAAAATATTTAAAGGCCTTCAAATTTTTTAACCCTTTGAGGACAACGGACACATCTCTGCGATCGGAGAAAAAATCTGATCAGTTTATCGGTGCATGTATACACAGTTAGAATTGAAAAATTGAAATATAATGGTTGAAATATGATTACGCAAATAGTAATTTATAACTTCTGTACGTTAACACTCTTACTTTCTGATAAAAAGGTGGTTTTTGATCGCCAAGTAAATGGTTATTTCTTAATATTCAAAAAACTCTGTCCGCAAAGGGTTAATTCAAATTTCTACGTCAGGGGTCTCATTCTTTATTGCAGCACAAGGGGTTAAGCATCGGGTTTTCTAAAGATGGATATTTTTACTTTTTTTATTGGTTTCTTTCGGTTTGAGTCATCCTTAAAATTTTTCTTAACAGTACAACTATCGGCGTTATATCTATTACATTTAATTATGCCGAATAAGAACTTTAGAAAATAAGAAATCGAAAGGCGAAAAAGATAAACAAATAAGTAATTTAGGTTTTAGAAGATAGAATATCCCCCTATCATTTTGAACAATTTTCAGAAAAGATTGGAAACCGGTCCGCAAAGGGTTAAAGAGATACTTGTATATCGTCGAACTTATATCTATATTTAACAATTTTCCTGCTTTTTCTGAAAGTGTGCGAAATTACTAATAACATTAAAATTTGAGAAAACATTCATCAGGGAAATTCTTCCAATTTTCCCCTTCTAACGATAACTTCATAATTCTCTAAATCTAAAAATACTTGTTACGAATTGACAAAGTAGTTTCTTTCGTGCAAACAACCGCACGATAATCAAGATAGATCTTTCGTTGTATGAGAACGTATGCCCAAGAAGTCAATTTGCTTAAACATATACTGGTAACTGCTCCAAACTCTAGTCAACGTTAAGCTCCCTTATCAGTGATATAAATACGATAAACTCCGTTACCCTCGCACAATTTTCGCAATCAGACTGATAATATTTTAACACTCGACGTCAACTATTTTACGCGAGCCTCGAAAGTCATCGTTTACAACACCTGGAGCCACGTTGAACAAGCAGCCAGCAGGCATCATTTACGACCTTGGGTGTACCTCCATCTCGTCGTGATTCTCGTACGAGCACGCAAATCTGTTTGAACGTAAATGCGGGCAAATCTCACCCCCCTGACCCATCCGAGCCCTCGTTGCGTCTCTCGTTTCACCCCGAACATTGTCACTTAATGCACCGGAATCGCGTGTTCGCGTTATCGCGCGCACATTGCCCGTGCTTTATGATCCTCTGTGAATACACGGTGTGAGTTTTTGTTTTTTTTTTTTTTTTTTTCTTTTCCGGAGAGCGCGTAATTTATTGCCGGGGAGTATATTAACTGGCGGAACTCCAACTTCTGACGGGGCGAAGGATTTGTTGGATTCGATACAGACCGCCGCGGCTTACGGATAGCACGAACGCCTCGCGAGGGAAACGCCGTCTCTGAGAGAGATTGTTTCTTAAGGTGGATTTGTGGAAATTAATTAGGACCAGCGAGGGGAGAGGTAATTCTTCTGGTTTTCTTTTTTCTTTAGGGAGAGGTGAAAATGGGGGGATGACGAGGGGAGAAATTGACGGTGATTTGAGGAGTGTTGAAATTTGGACGGATAAATCGAGGGTGGAGGGTTTTAGAGTTCTTGTGTTAACTCTCTTTGGAGGACGAATTTAATTATTTTGGTGCAAAGTATTTATGGAGAGAGGTTGGAATGGCTTAATAAATTTTGAAATTTTTTACGATATTGCAATATTTTTATATTTTATTATATTTATATTTTATTGCATATTTTTATTGCATCATCTATACGTATTTCCACCAAAGGTGCCTCCTGATACCTTTGCGCTTCAATGCAAATATCTTGGGAATAATTGTTAAAAACTAATTTCTATTGCATATTTTTTATATTATCAGAACGTCTTTTGACAGCTTCGGTAGAAATAGTGTTAAAATGTCCCTGCAATTCAGAGTAACATGAGGTGAAAGTAGCTCTTTGCACTACCAGTGTTATATCTTTTATATTTAAATATACAAAATAACTATTTCGAAAAAAGAGGAATCCAAAGGTGAAAAAGATGATCAATCACGTAATTTAGGTTTTATATGACAAAAGTGGAATATTTACTGCTGGGCCGCCCCACCAATATCGGAATTTTCCGAAAGAATTCGTATACCCCGTAAAAATAGAGAAGTCCTCTGGCCTGTGATTTGTTCTGATTCGCCTGACGGGCAGAGACATCCCTCGTTCTGACGTCATTTTCGATTCTAACGCATTATTGGCCGAAAGAGCAGCACATTCGTTGCGTCGTCATGGGAACGACGAAAGGAGTGTTTTGTTTTCGGTGGTCATTCGTCGATCTCAGGCTTTCAGGACCGACATGGTGGGGATAGGCGGTGCGAGCGACACTCTCCCCTCACCCTGCACCTCTTACCGCGAGACTTCTCTATTTTTGCGAAGTATAGCGGGTCATTTTGACCGCCTTGTCACAGTCAATCCTGCTACAACGCAGTTTCCACATAACGCGGTACGAATTAATCGCGTTACAAAAACACTGACTGCATTACAGTCAGGTTAATTATAGAAACCACTGTCGCGTTAAATGGAAACCACGTTACAGAAAGTCTCCCGCAATTTTCGCTCCGCGTTATAGGAACACGACGTTCTAAAAGGATCGACCGTAGTTTTAATATTACACGAACAACCTGAACAAAACTGCTTTAAAATTCCAACATTAACAATACAACAAATTTGTATTTTCCATCTTAAACCCACTTAAAACTCTCTGTCACGTTCCACGTCGCAGACTCAAACAAATTCCCGCTCGGAAATCCATAAATTCACCTCTCAATTCGTAGTCAACGATATGCGTAGACACTTTCGACGGAACGTTTTCCCGGGCAAAGTGTTCCATCGTCCGTCAGCATTGGGCTAATCCTTCATTTGAGAGAGCACCGATTCAACTTTTGCACGTTCACCGGCCAATTGGGAGCGAGGCACTCCGGAACATGTGGCACGTCGCTCAGTTAAACCGATACTTCTATGCTCGTGCATTCGGCAATAACGTACGTTCGAACGAGGGTCACCGGGGCGATCGCTCCTTTTCGATTTTTCATTGGCCGGACAATGTTCCGTGCCGGCCGGTTATTGCCGTATTTCCGTATTCCGAATACATATGTACCCACGTATGTACGTACGTGCTTGCGCTTTAACGTGTCGCCAATTGCAGCAGCTGTTGTCGGTGCCTTTATGCGCCCCCGTTTCACCCCTGCCCTCATCCCCCGTGCTCCCTTTCTCCGCTGAAATTAGGGAAATAAAATTCGTAGATCGAAGCTACGCTTTTAACGGCGACCCTTGCTAATCTTAGCAGTCGACGATTCGACATTGGAGCTCGCCGATCAATGTTAGGGAGTTTGGACATTTTGTTTCTTCATGCCTGTCTATCATTTAGAGATTTATCTTCCAATGAAGGAAACGGAACAAGAATAACACAAATGAACTTAATTAACACTAGAACTACCAACCAGTCAAAACGACAGGTACACAATTTTTTTCCAAAAATTCTCCAGGTTTATAGGAAACTCATAGAATAAATATTCTAGGTCCATGTCAAAGAACATAAATTACCGAATCGATCATCTTTTCCGCCTTTCGATTCCTCTTTTTTCAAAGTACTTATTTAATATGATAGTCTATAATAGATTCTAGTGTTAACAATCAACAATGGCAAACAAACACAAAAAGTAGACTCTCATACATAAGACATAACACAGAAACCGTAAAAGATATACTATTACATAAAATACATAAACTAATTATGCCTTAATGCATAAGCTAATGCGTTCACTATTGCTTTCCGTAAAAGACTGTGTTTAACCCTTTGCGGTCCGAATTATTTAGTCAAATTTACAGCGAGCTAAGTGAAATTAATTACATTTTCTGTCGTTGGTTATTCATTTTTTTTAATGATAGCAATAACTATAGGTACTGACGGATATTTATGTGATATTACAAAATCATTATGAATTTGAAAAGTCGATATTAATTCGTTAGAAAATAAAATGAAGTGAAAAGCTGTGTCGAGTATAGCTGCAAAGGGTTAACGTTTATAAACCGCGCCTCTCGTCGTTCCGGAAACGGAACCATGCGTGCTGATCGTCGCAGCGGCGATGCTATGATTTGAATGCAGGCTCACATCAGGCACTAACACTCTTATCAGGACACTTGGGATGAGGAGGAATTGCTTGAGGTTTTTCTTACAATTTGAAATTTACTTCTTCATGCGTCAATTCGATTGAAAAATTCTTTTCAAGTTTGTACATATTTTAGAGAGGGGGAGGAATTATTAGAATAAACAAGTATCTTGAGATGTCGATGATCAATCAACCAGACCAGTTTACAAGGACGCTCTATAAAGCATCATCCCTCCCATTCCGTATTTCTACCTTCCTGCAAACACCATGAAAGCACGAGCACCGGTAAATTACAGGAGCTTACCTAAAACGCAGCACCTTATCTCTCGTCTATTCGAAATTAAACGTCCCCGTTGATTAACGCCGAAAGAAGCTCGCAAATATTTTCAAGCTTCCTTCTAAACCCGTTATCGCGATATCCACCCTATCCGGTAACCGGTCTAGGAGGTGGGTATCATTTTTAAAATGCCAGCCGGGGATCAAAGATTCCTCCGATTAATTAAACCGCCGTGTCTGAGGAAACAAGGAGGCCCGCTCTCAGGAAACGCTTAACGAACGCTCGCAATATCGCGGCGGAGAGGAGAAAGCCAAACAAAATTAACTCTTCCCAGCAAAGTATTTAAGGCAACGTACACGTTTATTCGTGGCGTCGTGGGTACACGTATTTAGGCGACGGGGCATTAAGTAGCTCCAAGTACCGTGGAAGTTTGTCTTCCGTCGTGGCGCACCTGCGAAAACATCGGAGATATCGGGAAAGGATTTTATTCTTCGCCCGGATAGAAAAATACCGACCTTTCGACGGGAAATCCGGGAATGACCCGATTTAATAATCGGTTTACATGGATTTTCCCCTCCGCCTCTCGGTCCTACGTCTACTTTCGACGCGATTCTCGAGGCATATCCGTCGAATCTTTTGCATCGTATCGAAGGATTTACCTTGGAATTGTTGTTTAACGCTTTTGCGATTTGGAATTCGGCGATCTTTGGCAGTGTAGGCTTATCGGGACTCGGGGAGATCGAAGTTTCAGTTTCCGAAGAGTTTGAGGTGTTTGAGTCGATTATCGAGGAGTGTGGGGGTATTTGGGGGATTTTTTATCATTGTTTTTTAATCGTAGGGAAAATTGCAATATTTATTAGTAAGCAGAATATTTTGATAGGGCGATCTCTGGCTGCGTAGATTTATTGGGACTCGGGGACATCGAAGTTTCAGTTTCCGAAGGGGTTGATGTGTTTGAGCCGATTATCGAGGAGTGTGGGGGTATTTGGGGGATTTTTTGTCATTATTTTTTAATCGTAGGGAAAATTGCAATATTTATTAATAAGTAGAAAATTCTGATAGGGCGATCTGTGGCTGCGTAGATTTATTGGCACCCGGGGAGATCGAAGTTTCAGTTTCCGAAGGGGTTGATGTGTTTGAGCCGATAATAGAGGAGTGTGGGGTATTTGGGGGATTTTTTATTATCGTTTTTTTAATCATAGGGGAAATTGCAACACTTATTAACAATTAGAATATTTGGAATGGGCGATCTCTGGCTCTGCAGGTTATCGAAGGTCGAGGAGGTCAAAGTTCATGTTTGCGAAGAGTTCGAGGTGTTTCAGTTGATTATAGAGTAGTGTGAGTGTATTTTTTAGGTATTTTGGGTGCTTTTTTTCACTGTCCTTTTGATCCTAAGGAAAATTGCAATATTTACTAAGAAGTAGAAAATTTGGAATGGGCGATCCCTAGCTGTGTAGACTTATCGGGTCTCGGGGAGGTCGAAGGTCGAGTTTGCGAAGAGCTTGAAGTGTTTGAGTCGATTTTTGAGGAGTGTGAGTGTATTTTTTAGGTATCTTGGGTGCTTTTTTCACTGTCCTTTTGATCATAAGGAAAATTGCAATATTTATTAACAGGTAGAAAATTTGGAATGGGCGATCTCTGGCAGTGTAGACTTATCGGAACTCGGGGAGGTCGAAGGTCGAGTTTGCGAAGAGTTTGAGGTGTTTGAGAATATTGTCATGCATAATTTTTGGTTTTCCTCTGCCTTGAGATTTGAAGTCTGTTGAATTTGGAGCTATTAAAAAATGTTTTCAGGTGTCTTTGCAATACTACACATTTCTTTCTCTATTAATTCTTCCGGCGGAGTCAGTAAATTGCCAGCATCTATTAATTGCAAGACAAAATTTAATATTCATTCTCGGAACAATTGAAAGAAATTTTTCACAGAACGCACAGTTAAATTTGCTCTCATTGGCCGTCAAAGGTGCGGCGGGGAATATCGAAAATTCTGACTTTATTAACATCGCGCCTTTTCACCGATAACGTTAACGCTCGCAGATTCGCAACACGTTTCGCGATCGCATATTGCTTCTTCCATTCGATTATTATAGTATAGATAAACTAAGTACCTTAAACATCGTCCGGAATCAGGCAGACTCTTATTAAATTTTCCGATGCATGCTAGCGTAATATCTGCGATACTACGATGCGAGAGAATTCAAGAAGAAGAGAGACGCGCGGAGAAATATCAAGAGAGAGAAGGGAAAAAGAGAGGAATATGGAGAGGAGAGAGGAAAGGGATAGGCTGAAACGGCCAGGTGGATAATATTGCCAAGTTGTTCATACAGTTAGCAACACGCGGTGCTGTTAATCACATCGAATTACAACACACGCAGCCAGAGTATTTTGAGATATGCGAATCCAGTTAGTCCACCGCTGGTGTTAATGCACACCCTGGAAGGAGGGAAATCGGATAAACGGCCGGCTGCGAGTTGCATATCGCATGACCGATCGTTTGCCGTTCCAAGATATCGCTTTGCCTCCCGAATTAATATTCCTCCTCTTAAAAAAAATGACAAACAAACAGCAAAATGCATTCTTCCCACATCGAGCACTTCTCTTCCTCCGCGGATAAAAATTCGCGATTGGAAGCAACCGAGAAATTCCACTCGTTCGACGAAGTACGCTGCAACGAAAAAAATAATAAAACGTCTCAGGCACAGTTCGCAACAATCGGGGCAATCTTGCCCATTTAATCTTCGTTCGCGTAGACGACAAATCCATTACATAAATACGGCGAGAGGAGGAGAGGGAGAGAGGAGGAGGAAGAAGAAAAAAAAAAGAGAAAGAGTAATCGGTTTTCTCTGAAAACCTTTTCCCCTTTGGTAGCCCCTTTCTCGAAGCCAGCAAAGGACTCCGTGGAACGTAGCGCGGCAGTCTACCGCAAATACACTGCTTCCCCTTCCTCGGGCATAACTCTATTAAACTTTGAAATATCCTCAAGGTATCGTGCACAATGGTACCAAGAAACGCGTCGTCTGTGTCAGCGGAACGCCGGGCCACCCTATTCCTCCGTTTCACCCTCTTCCTCCACCCTCCTTCGCTCATCGTCCCTCTCCGTCCCTCTCGACCATCTCCCCACCGCTTCGCAGCGCGTTCTCTCCCTACCTTCGAAGCAAACTGTCACATACTTTCCGTATGGGAAAAGCTTTAAAAACAGCAATGAACTATCCCCGCCTCCGAAGCCAGAATCCAACCGAATGGAGGTACGGAAGCCGGAATCAGGATGGTGCGAGGGGCACGCGGAGCCAAAGGGTGCGAGCCGGGACGAAAATAAGACGGCGAAACGAGGAGAACGCGAGGAAAGTTTGCCGCGCACCAATACGAGCAAAAACGAGAGCGTATATTTGCGAGAAAACGACGCGCCAACCCTTCGACGTCGGGGTGGATTCGGAGGAGACCGGGGGTAGCCGGTGACGCAGGGGTTGCACGATTTTATCTCCGGCATTCTTCTAGGCAAAGGGGTCCGGCTATCTAGGTGCTTCTTATTCCACGGCGCACACGCGTGCGTCGCGAGCAACGTTCTGTCTCCTGTTCTCCATGGATTCCGACGTCTCTGTATGCATGTGCGTGACACAATGGCGATTCGACGACGTCCCACGGCCTTTTTAAGAGAACCGAGGAAATCTCGAGACGTACCCACCCTCTTCGTTGCCGAGTTAAGCTTTAATCTCCCTCGCGTATCTGTTTCTCTCTTTTTCTCCTTCTTTCTTCCCGTCTCTCTTGCTCTCGTTTACTCTCCAAGGACCACCCTTTTTCTTCCTTCGGCAGACGCTCCCCCTTTCGTCCATCCGTCCCATGCAAGCTCTTCCTCCCTTTTTTCAAACGTAAGGGGCACTTCTCTCCTTGGTTGGCGTACCTTTTCAATTCTCCGAGCGACATCCACCTTCCTCCGTACAAATATCGCTCGAGCGGATCAACGATTAGATCTCATCTGATTAGCCCCGGAGTACGTTAAGGGCTTAAGGGATGTACGGGCGTTTCCATGAATCCTGACCCGTTCGGGCGACCACGGCGACCCGATCGCTGGCCAGGTAGGTAATTCTCATTGTTAAGAAGGGCCGGGACACCGAGAATGGCCCTGCGACTGCGTTTAAGGGATTTTGGGGTGAGCCAAGGTTAGGGAGAAGAATGGCCTCGAGGGGCGGTTATCAATCTGATTTTCGAGCGAGTGATTCTTCCTCCGTGACAGGACGACTCGTTTGGAATGACGGGACGACGGTAACTCCTTCGGATTGCCGTTTTTGCGAGGGTGAGACTTTGAGGAGACGGTGTCGATAATCGGATGGGTGGGGGAGTTTTGTGGGAAAGTCGGAGAGGTGTGATTTTTATCTGTTTTTCTTGGCGATCGGCGCGATGGGATGGAGGATTCTTTCTTTACTTTGTTACTGTGGGATTTGTGGAAAAAATTAATATCGAAAGGATCTCTTCTCGTTCGTTCGACGTATGGTAAATTATAACAAATTTCAAGTCAATTGAATGCAGAGAATTTTTATTAATTACTGTTGCGCCTGTGCGTGCAATAATTCAGAATTAAATTGCTAAAATAAAAATTTCTCAGTGATTCCTGATATATCTCACAATTTAACGCAATATTAATAACGTAGAAATAATTTTACTGTGTTGTGTTCCACTGACATTTTCAATTTTATTATTTTTGGGAATCTTCAAAATTTCCTATTCCATCTACCGTATCACGAGTGCCACTCGTTATTATAGCGCAAGGGGTTAATATTTCTGGGGAGTACTTTGTTACATTTGTTTTTTGAGCATTGTGACACTGGGGTTACGAAAGAACATTTAAAAAAATGCAGGTTCAGACAATTAATTTTTCCATTCTTCGAGAAATTATGATTCTTACCAGAAAATTTAAATGCATCATTTAAAAACTTCGTTCAATAATTTACAATTATTAGAAGATGCAAAGTTTCGTGGCAAACAAACAAAATTCCGTACTTCCCATTTCCATGCATTTCTCCAACTCGATGCAATCCTTCGAACACAACCCCAATTGCATAATTCAACCCGAAAAAAGGACGGAGGGCGACAACTTCTGATTTCCTCCGAAGAAAACAGAAATTCATCCGGCTCTCGCGAAACCGGATGGCTTTCCTTGCATGGGGTCGAATAAATTCCGCCACCCTCCGCGTCCACCGGAAGTGTACGCACGAAACGAAGATACCGGGTGCGCAGAGAGACCATAACTTTCACCGCGAAGAAAACTTTTCTGCGCGGCTGGCGACGGTATCGTGAGAATACTTCTTTTTTTTCCCTCTTGAGATTCTTCCTCCGCGATCGTCGAACGACGATAAAGCTCCCTGCTAGAATTGAGTTGGCACGCACGAGATATCGACTTCCTGTGCTCTCTTTCGCGTTTAACGTCGATGAAAGATTGTTTCAGCTTGTGTTCCGAATTTTTTTTAAGCAGATGGATTATAGTTTTATTGCAGAATTAGTGGGCAATTGCTTGTAGTCACTTTTTGATGGACATCAGTGCAATCAGATATCGACTTCCTGTTTTCTCTTTTGCGTTTAACGTCGATGAAAGATTGTTTCAGCTTGTGTTTCGAATTTTTTTAAGCAGATGGATTATAGTTTTATTGCGGAATTATTGGTTGTAGTCACTTTTGTATAGTGAGGGACCAGAAACAAGGCACTTGGGACGGAAGGGGAGATCGCTCTCGCACCGCCTATCCCCGCCATGTCGGTCCTGGAAACCTGAGATCGACGAATGACAATCGAAAATAAAACACTCCTTTTGTCGTTCACATAACGACGCAACGAATGTGCGGGTCTCTCGGCCAATAGCGCGTCAAGATCGAAAATGCGTGAGGGAGAGGGATGTTCCGATCCGTCGGGCGAATCAGAGCAAATTAACCCTCAAGTGCCTTGTTTCTGGTCCCTCATTATATGGACTTCAGCGAAATGGGTTATTGACTCCTTGTTTCTTTGTTCGCATTTGAGGTTGGTGAAAGATTGTTTCTGCTTTTTTTAATTTTTTTTAAGTGGTCGAATTATATTCGTAGTGCAGAATTATGCTTATTTTAGGGTTGCAGTATTTTTGAGGATTTTGGATGGTCTTCAGTGAAATAGGATATAACCCCCTGTTTCCTTTTTCGCATTTGAGGTCGATGAAAGATTATTTCTGCTTGTGTTTCGAATTTTGGTGAATTTATCTTAAGTGTTTTATTACAGTTGGATTACAGAGTTTTTGAATAGTCAGTTCAAATAATTTTTGACGATGTCGCATGGAGTTTAGCGAGAATGAGAAAATTCACGAAAGAATTTCCACCAACTCCGCCATACTTTCCGCCCAGCAATCGAACTCACTCCTCTCGTCTTGTGAATTCTGGATCACCGTCCGTAGAATCGAGTTTCTCGTATAAGTCCGATGCAAGGGGCACTTCCAATCTTTCCCCAGTCCCGCGAAACTTTCGAAAGAAAGTCCGAGTCGATGTCGATGGAAAAGTTGGCGTATAACCGCGGCATAAATAATTTGCAACGTCGTTCCTTCCTTCTTCTTCTTCTTTTTTAGTATTTTTTAACGTTAACAAGTATGATCCTTTAGCCTAGCCACAGTTCTGGCCGGCACCAAACCACCGAATAAAAAAAAATAAAAAACAAGCGAGCAGTTATAAAAAACGTGTCACGGCCTTATACCTTTTTTTATTTTTGCATTTAACCCTTATCACTCCAAGAATTTTCCAAAGTGATTTGTAGCCAACTCCAGACAATTATTGTTCATTTCGAAGTGATTAAAAAAGACGTTCCATACGTTTTATGAGGTAGTTTTTTATTAGTAATAATATAATATTTATAATTGCAAAATTCTGGCAGTGACAGTGCCGGTTGGAGTGATAAGGGTTAACGCTTTGAGGAACGGGAATTCAGAAAATAAAATAACCCATGTTGCACAGACAATTTTCTTTTATTGAAGAAAGTTGATTTATATTTATTTACAAAGTCAAATAATAATATAAATTTCAGAGGTGGGGAAAAAATGTCCCACCGTGCATCTTCATGCAGCAAAGAGGTGGGACACTTTTAATCCCGCCGTGCCTCAAAGAGTTAAATAAATAGCTATCTTTACAGTAGGAAAAACTTCCAAAAGGTGGCGGGAAAGGATTTCAAATGGGGCCCACTGATTGGGACTCCGAGACTTCACCTCCTTAGCCACCATAGCCCCCTCGTTTGTTCGTTCCTTTCTTTGTTTGCTTGTTGCTTCTTTCGTCCAATCGGTTGTTCATGATTGAGAGAGAGTGAGAGAGAAAAAGAGAGAGAGTGAGGGAGGGAGGGAGAAAGCGTGAAAGAGCGAGGGAGAAGGAGAAATCAGTGAAAACTGCGAAAACGGGCAGAAGAGCAGAGCGCGTATTATCCGGCTGGATGTGACCGAGGCCCTCGGTAAGAGATTCTGAATAATGCATGAGAAGCGTTTCATTTTTCTATACCGCCGCCGCGATACAAAGTTCTCGCTCCCGGAGGACCCAAAACAAGCTGCAATCTCCGGTAGTCGATGCTTTGTAATCCGCCTGATTTATGGCGTCAGATTTCTACTTAAAAAAACGTGGGAGAGAGATAGGGAAAGTGCGCGAAGAGAGGAAATGGGGGAGGAGAATATGAGGAGGATGAAAAGGGAGGAAAAGCACGAAGGACAAACTGACGATTCAAGGACGGAGAAAGTAACTATTTTGCGATGTTACGATAAATCGAGCGATTTC
The DNA here is from genome assembly GCA_963989415.1 of Cerceris ruficornis. Classification (NCBI taxonomy): domain Eukaryota; kingdom Metazoa; phylum Arthropoda; class Insecta; order Hymenoptera; family Crabronidae; genus Cerceris; species Cerceris ruficornis. The sequence goes on from OZ022519.1 coordinate 27,718,547, forward strand.
TTCGAGAAAGTTTTTCTGAGACATTTGCGACGATCGTCTGCACAGGGTAGCTCAATAATTACATCTGTATTGAGTTGTCTTTCAGATGGGCCGACAGTCTGGGATGCCACTTTCAAAAGAAGCTGAATTTCTAAAAGAATTATCATTTTTTATGATTTTCATTTCTATAAAGTTGAGAAAAAGTACAATCAAAATTGACTCAAGGGGAATTTATGGCAATATAAAAGTAATTGGATAATAATCGGCAGAGATAGAATCAAAAACAGCAGGCTAAGTTTGAATTCCCTCATTAATGGTTCTTGTAAATTATTTGATACACATATAATACCTTTGACACCTTGAAAACCATTAACAAATTTAAAGGAGACCTTGAATTAACATTTCAAAAAAGTCAACCCTCTGTTGGCCCGTGTAACTTTGAAGTAACACAAGATAAATCTAAACTTTTATTCCTCAAAGTAAATTTTTTAATTTTGACAAATATTAAAATTTAGTTCTTAAAAATCATGAACTTCTTTACATTTCAATGTTTCAAAATCAAGTTAAGTATATCATTTATAATAGTATTTTTATTATTTTCTAATGTGCTATCATGCAACTGATCTTCAAATGGCACAGAAAATTTGGAAAAAAATGCAACCTTTCGTTTTAAAACAATAAATCTCAAGTCCCGAGTAATTATCTGTAAACGAACGGGCAATATCCACTTGCAGGCATCCGGAAAATGAAGAAGCACGACGATAAGTTGCATACTGCAATGTTATCGAAACACATTCATAGTTGCAATCTGCAACGTTATCAAAACACATTCATAGTTGCATACCTCTACTTTCGCTTAAACTTCAATGCAGTCCTCGAGAGACACGTTTTCTTGTCACACCCGTCAATTTTCAATTAAGCATGACTGTAGATGGTGCCACAGATATCTTGAAAATAAAGAGGCGTTGGCAGATGCTGCTGCAACATTGTTAAAGTGCACACATTTCAATGAAAGCTCAATGCAATTCTCGAGGGACGCGTCGCGTGGTTTTCTTGTTATATCCAGCAACGTGCAATTAAACTTAGCAGCAAATGTTGAACCAGATATCTCGAAAATATAAAAAACCTCGGTATATGTCGCTGCAACTTTGCGAAGATGTACAAGTGCACTTTCAAAGCTCAATGCAGCACACGAGGGACAGCTCGCACGGCTGCTTCGTTAAACCGAAGATGATGTAATTGAACATTAAAGCGTTAAAGCGAATATCTTGGAATTAAAGAAGAACTCCTGCTACTGCAGCTTTGTTAAAGTATACGCGTCTACTTGAAATTCATTGAACTTCGATTTCACACTTGGTGAACACATTCTACAATCTTTTCAGTAGATCGAGCAAACTTTAATTCAACATTCTCGCGAATACTGAAACCGACACCTATAAAATCAACAATTAGACGACTCAATAAACACGTCTACTTAACTAATTTACGTTATTCCGCCAAATAACAAAAAATACGACCTATATTTCGACCTATATTTACTAAAGCTTTTTCACTCAGTACAGTGTACCCTATATACCATATAAATATTGAATGGTTTTTTTAACACCCTGTATACATTAGACTGATCATAACCAGAGAAACTCCACGCACATAAGCGCCAGTGATTCAAATAATTTTACCACATTCCCCGAAACTCCGCCAGCAAATTCTTAAATAACCATGTTTTCTCTTCTTTCCAGGATCATCGGAATTGCCGATCCACCGTGTGCAACCGATTTCCCCATGGGTTCACGATCGCCATGGAATATCCTGAGCGGGACAGATTTCTTCGTCACCTAGATAGCCGGAAGTCGGGGAAATTTTTGGTGCAGCTAGTTCACGGAGAATTGTGCTACTGCACCCAACGTTTTCAGCCCTGGGACAGGTAAATCCTCTTTGGTTGTAACATCGAAACGAATTATCGTGCCGCTCGTAATAATACGGTTACAGATAAATGCTTTTAAGTTAAGCGCATTTGGAATTACGTGAGTCTGCGATGCCGGAAAATATGTGACTGCGACTCCGGCATTCGTTTCTGCGTTTACGCGAACGATCCCTCCACTTCTTCCGTTTCCGCGTTGGGAGGAGAAGTTAATTATTCATATTTCAGCGGATGTTAATCGCTTTGAAGCGTTGTCGTTCGGAGCTATCGGCGATTTGGATTTTTCTCTGTGAAACACTGGCAGATTTAATGTACTTTGCGCGATCCTTGTTAATAATGTGCACGAGGATATTCAAGGATTTACGGACGATGAGTTTATTCAATGGAGATTTGGTTTTGTGGCTTCTTTGCGCGGGAGTTATTTGATTGGCAGAGAGATTAACGGTGATTTGGAGTTTTGAATGAATTTTCGAGGTTTGGGCATGAGAACGATCATTGATATATCTTTTTTAGAAGTTTTTTTAATTAGCTGGTAGAGACTTTTAATGAGAATCTGACTTTTCTTTTAATTATTCAAAGATTGCTGTCTGCAAATAATAGTACTCAATAATTCTGGAATTTTCTAATTTTTAGGGGTTTCTAATGGGAATCTAATTTTTGATTCGCATTCAAAATATTAGGTTGTAACATATGAAATGTCCGATTTTGGTTTGTCGTTATTTCGATTAAAAATATTTATTAGTAAAAAAGTTGTGTTCATTCAAAATTAATCTTAAAAATCGGACATTTCATATGTTACAACCTAATGTAGATATAACTTTGAATTTTTTTAAAATTAATAATTCTTAGAGATATTCGATGCGAATGTAATTTCTGCAAATTTTCACACTTGAACACTGCCCAGTCAAAAACATTTTTTTCTCCCCCGTCAAAGTAAAACACACAACAATAATGAACACCCAAATCCCATATCAATTTCCCCCCCACACCAATAGTCCCCACCATCCGCTGAATTAAATCCAGCGACGCACAGGGGTTACGTGTAATTAACTTAGTAATTATTTTACATAGTCCCTAAATAACAGGCGATGAAACTTTGCGCGTAAAACTTAGCCAAAACGGTGGACTGCATTCAAAGTATCATAAAGCAACATTGCCATGCAAATGCAGGACGCGAATTCGCGAATATTTCGCGCCGCTTAAGGAACCGGGAACTTTGCGAAATTCCGCGGAGATAATTATCGTCTCTCATTACCATGGGGAATGATCGATCGGACGGGAAATACGTAAAGGGAGAAGCAAAAATGATGAAAAAAGAGAGAAACCCTACCGCGACAGCGACGACAATGATGTTAATTGAGCGCTTAATAAATGGTGGAGGAGCCGGGAGGGGCGGAAAGGAGGAAAGGAAGTCTCCTTTTAATCCTACGATGATAAACGCCACTTTGGAAAGAGTAAAATAAGACCGGGGGGTAATAAACGGATTAGAGAGTGCTCGTATAATTGCGGCGGATAAACGGCGACGATTAAGCGAATGCCAGCGAGAAAACCATTAAGAACATATTATTAAAGAAGTGGTAAACGCGAGTGCATCCTTCTCGTGCAATTAACTGGTATTTACGGTCCCTTTGCTAAATATTTGCTGGGAGATAATTGCGGACTGCCGTGGATGAGGTGAGAGATCGAGGACTGTTTTAGCGAATATTTCTAACTATTCTTACGGTTAAAAGTCCCAAATAATCACTTTTATGAGAATTGCGAGCGGAGGAGGGTTCATTGTATTTTGAAATTGTTACTTGGTACTTGCTTATCATTTTATTCAATCTGGAAATTCAATTGCACTGGAAGGAAGTACTTTGAGGGACTAGAAAGTAAACCAGAAAAAAAATTCCCTAACCATTGGTACTTCAAAATTAAAGCAACACAATTGCGCTTATTTTACCATACTTCAAATAAGACGTTAAAATCCTTCGATTAAACCGCGCTGAGTAATTTTTCAAAGTTTCCGTTTTACAGAAAAGTACCACTTCCGAAATATACAGTCCTCCATCCCTTACCTTCCAAAATTCGAAAGAAAATTCCCTGTTATTTTACTCTTCTCCAAATAAGAAATGAAAATATTTCAATTAAATCGCGTTGAGAATTTTCTAACAATTACTATTTTATAAAAAAGTAACTTCACTCGCCGCACAACAAATCCCCGAAAAATCACCATTCAAAAATTGAAACAACAAAGCTGATCACATTTTACCCTCCTTGAAACGAGCCATCGATATCCTTCACTTCTCCAGCGTTAAAAAAAAATGCTCAAAGAAGCGACTCCGTACAAAAGTACCGATACCACTCGGAAGGTGATCAATCCCATTTTAAGGGGGTGGTATGGTGGGGACGAGATGCTTCTCCTCGAATGAAGAGGTTACGAGGCGAGGCAGCAGCGGAACGATACGTCATTCGTTATAGCTTTTTTCGATGGTCGATCTTTACTTTTTATCTCTCGGCCACGTAATAAATTTGGCAACAAATTGCGAGAACACAGCTTGCCCTCGGTGGGGAAGCTGGGGAAAAAGGGGGATGAGAGAAGGCCCGTCGTAGCCGCACACGGTTTAACTCGCTCCTAACCCGGACTTCGGCTCGCCACGATTAATGGCCGAACCCGCACAGATGACGGCATTAATGGCCCGGCAGTAAGTGTTCTAAACTTACTCAATTTTTCTAATTAAATCCTGACGGAGCAACACAGCGCGCGACTCTCTCTCGCTTTCTCGATACGTTAATTAGAAACACCGGACACGTACCGATACTCGAACGCGAGATCGGACTTTTTCGTTCTCTTTGCTTTCGCCATATTGCAAGGTCGTATTTTTTACAATTTGTTTTTTTCGGGGTCGAAGAAATTTTCTTATCGCATTTTCATCCGTAAGCGGAATATTCCGCAGATGGCAATCGACTTTTATTCACCAGCCGCGGAATATTCCGCCCTGTACAATGTTAAACTCCTGCGGAAATGGACTGTGGGCCTTCTACCGTATTTAGAGCTACGATGCAAATGGGGGTTAAGTGAGTTTCGAATTTTGGCGGGAGAATTTAAATTGTCGATTGAAGCACCAATTTGTTTGGGTTTTTAGAGTATTTGCTTGAAATTTCTTGCGGTTTTGAAGTTACCGAGGTGTTGGGAGGTTGTAATTTGTTGTTGGTACTAGAAAATTTGTGCAGGTTGTCGTAGCAGTGCAATTTAACACTTTATTTACCGCTCATTCTTCCGAACATTATGCACGAGTGTATGCACCTACTTGCAAAGCTCTATAACATTAAAATTAAAATGTGAAGAAATTCTTATTATGTCGTTTTAATTTCAGTTGTTCCGAGGCAGCGTAACTTTATTTCATTATCATCTGTAATAACAGATTAATAGACTGACGGCCAATGAGTATCGATAAACAGAAAGCCTATTAATAGTCTTCCGGTAGATAAAGTGTTAAAATGGAATGTATGAAATTATTGCAGTCTGTCATCGAAGTTTAATCGCCGCGTGTTGATAAAGTGGGGGAGAATTTAAATATAATAGTATATCTGATATATTACATTTCATAAAATACTTCCGCCGGTCGGTACAGTCGTATGATATACAAACGTAACTGTGCAGTGAATTATCTCTCGATTGTATCTTCAATTTTTTATTATCCTTTTAGTACAATATTAACAGAGTAAATCCGTGTTATTTCCGTATTTACGTACTCTATCCCGTCGAAACAATATTTCGCAAACATGTAAATATCGAAATAAATTCATCCCCGATGCACCCTGCAGCGATGCAATTTTTCGCACGATTTTTCCATCGCGGAAACATAAACAACTGTTATATTAAATCCGTTCGGAAATGTTGTCGGACTCTTCGAAATTCGCGCAGCGTCCACGGTTTTTCATAAAAGCAAAATAATTTTTCCCTCCCATAAACAAGATACGATTCGGTGTCAGTCGGATTCGTCGAATTGGGTGAAAACAATTTTAATTCAATCCTCAACCCCGAAGGATATCGTATCGAAGGAGACGAGAATCGATATTCTTAAAAAGCGAGAAATCCGTGCAAAGTAATAAAAAGTTTCGCGAAGAAGAGGAAGAAGAAGATCGGTGGCGTCGTCGGGAGGAGAGAATGGGAACGGGGATGGAAAAGACGGTGGAGTAAAAAGGGGGAGAAAAAGACAAAGGAAGGAGAGGAAAACGTAAAAGGCCCGCGAGCTCCATAGAAATTGATAAAGTGCGAAGCAATGAGCCTTAGAGGATTTGACGTCTAAGAGAATTAAATGTGCTTTCCCGAGGTTCGAGATCGATCATTACGATTAGCCCCGGCATTAATCATCCCCGGTGTGAAAAGGAACAATGGAAGGTACGAAGCTAAAGGGCGTAGTCACGTTGCTAATTACGGCATAAAGGGATCCCTCCAAGAACAATGCTCGCGCGGACGCTATGGTGAAATTTCGCGATGCTCGATAGCACCCGCGGGTATGCTCTTTTTAACTCCCTCTTCGATCGACGAGACTTCGATTTCTTGCTGACAGACATTGATCAATTGTTTCGTAAATGTTGCCTGCTGGAAATGCGACCGGCTCCGATTCTAATTTCTTCATTTTATTCTAGTTCACGAGAGTCAAATAAAGCTATCGCCGAGAGTAAATTCCTTAACACTTTTCACTACAATCACGAGTGGCACTCGTGATGCGCTAGGTGGAATAGAAAATTTTGAAGCTTCTCGAAAATTATGAAATTGAAAATGTCTGTGGAACACCACACGATAAAATTATTTCTATGTCATTAATATTCCATTAAGTTCTGAGATACATCAGGAATCATCGGCTAATTTTTATTTTAGCAATTAAATTTTCAATTATTGCGGAGGCAGGCACAAAAGAATTCGTACGGCAAGGGGTTAAAGCTGTCGAGTTACGTGTAGACGTACTGTCTGCTCGATTAACTGCAGGTGGAGAGGATACCCCCACCATGAGGCATAAATAACTCTGTCCGCTTTACTCGCACATTTTGCGGGTGTCTTTAAGTCGATTCTTGCTTTCTGCTCTGCACAAAGAGAGAAAATGTCATTGTTTTGACATTTCAGTCCGGAGACTCGACTTTACTCGTGTCTATATAAAATTGAAAGCTAATAACCTCGGTACTCCATAAATCGGGAAATGCTATGTTTGACTTGTGCCAGAAACAAGATCCTTCAATCTAGTTTGAAATTACAGTCAATGGACGCGATTTATTATATAATGCAATAGAAAATACTGTTTCTATCTATCGATGCGCCAAGCCAGCGCAAGTACAAGAGTCGGTATCTTTTACAAAGTATCTCTCACGATGAAAGTGACGTTGAGTATATTTGTAACTCCGTAACTCTAGCAATAACGTCGAATTATATCTTCGAAAGTACCTATATCTTTTTCGACCTGTCAGACTTTCCCGTTTCCCGCCCTCCCGTTGATACATTCGATCGCGATCGGTCCTGACGCGACTTGACGAGAAAAATCACGAGAGCGCCGAACCGGTTGCCCTTTATTTATTTACCCGTGGCGATTTATTAATTACACGAGAATTGAATCTGGCAGAACACTAATACAACGGTTATCGATCGGACGCGTTGAAACGCCAGAATGTCGATTGCACTGGCTCCTCTATTTTAATTCCATTCTCTCTGAACGTCACCGATTATGATCGATCCATCGATAAATTATCGTCGCTTCTGCAAACTCTGCGATCGCAATCCGAGCGCAATTTCATGCGAACGACTCGCATCTTCGGATCGTCTCTAATATTTCAGACTTTCCATTCATCCTCGAGCATCGATTTCGAATCCTTTTTTTTTCCTGTGGCCAATGAGAGAGTAGAAACTGTTTCAATTTCAGTCCAACTATCTTAGCTCGACATCGGTCGTTTGCCAGCAGCGTACCGCGGTACTAATGCGGTAAGGAACGATAGAATCCTAATTGGCAATAAATAATACGGTGCGCGTAACGGGAAGATCGGTAACATCGATCAGAGAACGGGGTTGTATTTAGTAGGCGGAGAATTAATTACGCTGGCAGGCTGGATCTGCCAGGATTTAGAATCGAATTACGTAAATGCAATTACACAACAAAGTGCAACAGAGCGAGATTGCAGCTAATCTGCGTATGGCAGCTTTCCTTTTCTTCTTTTCTTCATTCCGTTAGACTATTGGATTGCTCGGAATTGCAATGTTCGAGGATCTCTGGGTGTTCAAACACTGTCAAACATTATTTAACGCTATTTGGATGAGGTATTATAGTTGTCAAACAATTGCAAATTCACGTCAGTGGTCATGCGATGTTTCTTCGTGCTCTTCAAACATCCTGCAACATTCGCAAACATATTTCAGGTACTACTTATCATTCCTAGGGAATGCTAAGTATTCCTACAACGTTTAAACAGCATATTTCGCTCGACACAAACCTCGTCAACCCCATCACTCGCGACACTGCCCAATTCCCCACAATTTACATTCCCTTAACCTGTTAACCGGGTAGGACGTAATATTACGTCATACCAGGAAGACAACTCTAATCCGTATGACGATGTTTTTCGTCGTGGCAATTTTTAAATATGGTATGTTGAACGCATTACGTTTTACGTTATTCTTTTCCATTAAATTCTAGCGTGGTACTTTAGGTGTGATAATATTATTTCTCACTGCGAAGAAAAAAGTCTCCAGTTTGAAACGAGTTGAACAAAAGTTAATTCCCCGGTTAACAGGTTAAAGTCCTCACAACCCCGCAATCTGTGTCTCAATCCCTCAACATTCAACCCTAGAATCTCAACCTCATCATACCAATCATCCAGATTTCTTCCCACAAACCAACCCCCTTGCAATTCAACCGGCACTCTGTAATCTCGACTCGCAACAAAGTGGCAACGGGATCAATTATCGAAAAAGATCAATAAATCTGTCCACGTTAAGAAGCCCCATTCGTCGGAGACACCTCCCACTTCTTCGCTCAGGAAGGCGAAAAGAGAAGAAGGAAGACGTGCGTCAAGAAAGAAGATCGATCAGCGATTACGATCCGGATTCGTCGAGGAGTATCTCGCCGGTATTTACGGCAACACGTTCCGCAGGTTTACGAGGCTGACCACTTTGTCATCGGGTAGCAGGCATTGACGTTTCGCGAAACGAGCCGACAATAATTTATAAGAAGGCCAGCCACCGCGCAAGGCGACGGCTCCTCGTGCAATCATCTATGTGAGGAGAGGAGCGGAAACGTTTACCAATGCCGTGTTTCGCAGGGCGCTAATGACACCATGAATATGTATACACGCATCGGGGTGGATGAGAGCGAGAGTGGTCCGGCATGCATACAGGGTGTCCCTTAATTCCGGAGACGATGGGGAAAAACGAGGGACAGAAATGGCATAGAGGTCGACGTGGATGTTGGAGAAGCGGAGGAAGAAGTGAAATGATAGGGGCGAAGAGCAAATTGAGGAACGAGAAAAAATGAAAATTAGCGAAGGCACCGTCAGAGAGACTTAGAGACTGAGGTTTCTATAGGGATAGAGATGGAGGGACCAGGAAAAATCTTAGAGAAGAGAGAAGAAAACTTAGAGAAGAGAGCGCGAAAGGGACGTCGAGACTGAGAATTCTAGAGAGATCGAGGGAAAAGGAAAATTTGTGCATATAGGGTGTCCTTTAATTCCGGAAACGATGGGGAAAAACGAGGTGGAGGGACTGAAATGGCACAGAGATCGAGGTGGATGTTGAAGGAAGAAATGAAATGATAGGGACCAAGAGGAAATAGAGGAACGAAGAAAAAAAAATTAGTGACGTCAACGTCAGAAAGATATAGAGACTGAGGTTTCTATAGGGATAAGCAGAGAATAGAGGGACAAGGAAAAAAAAATAGAGATGAAAACCGCGAAAGGGACATCGAGACTGAGGATTCTAGAGAGATCGAGGAAAAAGGAAAATTTATGCATACAGGGTGTCCCTTAATTCCGGTGACGATTGGGAAAAACGAGGTGGAGAGACTGAAATAGCACAGAGATCGAGGTGGATGTTGGAGAATCGGAGGAAGAAGTGAAATAATAGGGACAAAGAGGAAATAGAAGAACGATGAAAAAATATTAGAGAATAGAGCGTGAGAGGGACGTCGAGACCGAGGATTCTGAGGATATCGAAGAAAAAGGGTTCGACATGGGTACAGTGTGTCCCTTGATTCCGAAAACGACTGAGAAAAGCAAGGAAGAGGAACAGAAATGACGCTGAGATGAACAGCTACTGAAAACACGTTGGAGAAACGGAGGATGAACCGAAGCGATAGAGGCGAAATGAAAATAGAGGACTGAGGAAAAAAAGATCAGAGAAGAGCGCACGCGAGGGATGTAGAGGCTGAGGATTTCAGAGAGATCGAGGAAAAAGGGAAATTTGAGACTAGAGGAAGAGAAACGTGGAGAGAGCGAGGGCGAAAAAAAAACCAAGAGAGAAAGCAGACCGTAAAAAAGAAAGGGACAGAATCACCGAAGAGAACAGGGAGACAGAAACGAAACGTGAAACTGAAGCGGGGAGAGAAAAAGAGGATGAAGAGGGAAAGGGATAAAAACATCGAGGGTGGCGGAAAGAGCGAGCCTCCGAGGGGTGAAAAAGGGGGAGGCTCGGTCAAAGGGAAAATTACATAGCGCGACCACGTGCTGCCGTTTTAATGAGAATGTCAAAAGCGTCGGCGCGTCGCGCGCTTTATTTTGGAGGAAATTCCCATCGAAAAATGTGGCCGTGAAAATGTGTTTTATATCGCCGACAAGAGGGGACGACGGGGTGGGGAAAGCTTTTTGTAGTCGACGATGAAAATGTGCTTCCTTGTTGTTCGCCGATTATCGACCGTTATCCGCCACCCTCGAATCCAATTAATTATACGAGGGATTACGTGCGATATCAAAAGTGTACGCTCGTTCCCGGTCTCGTTGTTGCGAAATCATTTTATCACGATATTATGCTCCTCCGCGTACGCGTACAATTTCGTCCTGTCCTCCTCGCTTCCCTCGCGAGACTTTAAAAACGCCATGAATCGGCGAGATTATGTTAATGCGAGGGAAAAAATTCATTGGAATTTCGTGATAGGCAGAGAAGATTCGTCGAGTCTAAAAATGTCAAAGGATGGACGGAATTCATGATGAGAAAAATGTGTTAGGGAATTAGATACAACGTTTGCGAGTTGTTCTGTCAGGCATTTTGCACGAATTGGAAAACGCAGTTTATTTTTTTTCACTGTACAGTTTGATGGTAATGTTTGAAAATTTGTAGGGATGTCGAAATTTCACTTTTCATTTTATTATTTTATTCATTTTCTTCATATTTGCTAGTAATAGAAAAACGCTAGTTCGGCATAATCTTCAGCTTTAAAAAAATATTAATATTGCAAGTGGAAGGCACTAATTTCGTATATGAAAAAATAGGTAATGAATATCAGAAATAGGAATTCCATTACAATAAAAGCAATAAGGTAACTGTGACGAAAGTACAGCGCTTCCGCTGTGATAGAAATAAAAGAATAAATCATAATATATCACAAATCGATAGCACTTTCATTATAACCGAGATAAGGGCATGAATATCGATTCTATGAAAACGGAATCCATCGAGTTGAAATGCATAGCTTCTTGAGTTATCGGTCATCGACTATAGTCGCTACTCGACTGAACGTTCGGCGATTCTCGGACTCGAATAATCGAGAATCATAGTCATGAAAGAGAATCTTACGATTTGTGACCATAATTTGAATGAAAGCATCTCTATACTCATAACTCTAAATCTACCGACAATTCGCTCAATATAATTATCAGATAAGTACCTTGGAAGAAAAGAAACGGAGAAGGGAAAAACTTGCTTCAAAATTAAATAAGAAAGAGCGTTAGAAATTTTAGGAATATTTACCAAAAATTCAAAGCAAGTAATTTCGATCATCTTGGTGAATACAATGTTAAAAGACAATTCCAAGTATTTATTGCTCAAGATTTCACGAAAATCGTTCGACGGAAATATCCTTCAAAGAGGAAATACGGAAGCGGCTTGCAGTCAAAGTCGATAATACTTCTTGCACGACGAGTCGAATGGAAAAGTTTGTAAATTGCGAGCGACTAATAGAACGTGGGACTAGAAATAGCCATGGAAGTTACGGAAGTCCATGCAATTGACAGGACTCGAAGTATTACTCGCCGGAATGCCAAAAGTCTGCAGCGATAAAGTAACAAGCAGTTACTTCGAAGAGTCTGGTAATATAGGAAGTACTTTATCTATCGATTCCTCGAGGAAGAACCTCCGCCGAACGTTTAATCAATGGCTCTAAATTTTACAATCGTTATCTACTGTTCTCCAGTTTTTGACAGGTTTTGCGCGCGATATTTTTCAGACGTTGTCTGCCATGCGAAAGATTTCTGTACGAATTTTCAAATGGTTGTCAAACTTTTGCGATAAGTGGCTTCTCTTTCTGGAAATAACTTAAAAGTGGCATAATTGAGAAGAATTTTGATCCTGCACAAATATCAATTTTTAAGGACTTCGTTTACTCTGAATTTCATCTAAAATTCTTGATGCGTTGTTCTGAATCGTGAAAAGGGAAGTTTTTTTCCCCAAAATTTCCGAAATTGATAGGACAGCTATAAAGTAAATATTCCACGTCTATATTATAAACCAAAATATTATCTAACTGGTTGTCTTTTTCACCTCTCTACTCCATTTTTTCCAAAGTTTAATGTTAATTGAACAACTTATTACATTTAACTATACCAAATAATTACTTTGGAAAAAGAAAAATCAAGAGATGAAAGCAACGATCAATTAAATAATTTAAGTTTCATAAGACAGGAGTAAAATATCGACTTCGTGGCTTCCCTACCAATTTGGGGAATTTTTTGAAAAAAAAGAAACCAGTCATTTCGATCACTTTGGTAGTTTCAGCGTTAAATCTTCCAAACGGATATTTTATCGAGCATTTACAACAACTTATTCAATAATATATGCGCATAGACGTAGATATAAAGTAAGATGATTCACCACGCACACCCGAGGAAGGTTCCATCCATGCAGAAATTCAAATTTCCCTCCAATTCGGACAGCCTCTTGGAATAATCGCCGAACGAAGAGGTACACCGTGTATGAGGCAGACTTAGGGATCAAGGGAGGGCAGCGCTCGAAGGTTCGGTCCTCGTAGGACCTAAAGAGAGCGAGGAGGAAATGGGCGTGTCCTTTCTACACTGTAAAACAAACAAGACCCGTTAATGATGCGAGCTGCTAGTTAGAGGCCAGGACCAACGGCGGTCCTCCATCCTCCTCCGTGGGCTTCTCGTCCCGCTTTGCATAGGAATTCGTTTCACGTCATTCACGTGCATTCTTAATACAAGTCGCCGGAGGGGTGGTTTCATCGGGGCTGCCGGCTGCAGACGGAGAGAAGTAGAGAAGAAAGAGAGAGAGGTGGAATTGAAGAGAGAGGGAGATAGATAGACGAAGAAGAAACGAGAGAGAAAAAGAATACGGAAAGGGCGAAGAGATGAGGGAGATGAAAGACAAAATAAAGAGAGGAGGGAGAGAAGAGTGATAAAAAATGGAAGAGAAAAATAGAAAGTGAAGAGGGACAGACACGACAGAAGAATTGAAGGGAAAAAGCAGAAAGGGAAGACAAACAAACGCGACAGAAAAATGGAAGAGCGAAAACGGACGCAGACTGGCACGGCAGAAAAATGGAAGAGCGAAAACAGACACAGACTGACACGGCAGAAAATAGAAGAAAAAAACAGAAGAGAGGCAGACACGGCAGAAAAATAGAAGAAAAAAAACATAGAACAGGAGAGAGACAAATACGACGGAGAAATAGAAGAGAAGAAACACAAGACAGACACGACAGAAAAACAAGAGACAGGCAGACACGTCAGAAAAATAGAAGTCAGACGACAGAACACCGGTGAGGAGAAACAAAAAATACAAGAGAGAAGGACGAAGAAGACGGAGAAGGAGAGGTCGCCAGAGTGGCCTCGAAACGTCGACGTGTCGGCCTTCTTCGAGAGACCGAACTCATTTGTTACTCGGCAGCGGATCACGAAACCAGACTGGGCTGACTAATCGTCTTGTCAGAAATACAGTCCGCTGCCGAGAGTGTGTCCAGAGACGCGCCGCGCGCCGTTCGGCTACGCGAAATTGCGCTTCGACGGGGGCACGCCACGATTCTCGACGCTTTCCTCGGTAACGAGCCACCGAATGCCGAGGGAATTATTTATCGACGGACTCGGAACCTACGAGGATACGACGGGCTAATCGATGCGCCGAGACGGGATATTGGTTCCTTTGGACCGTCGTCGACACGGTGTATTAAGTCGCAGTTTTTAAATTTAACGGGTACTGCTCGCTCCCCGTTTATCCTTTTTCTTCGTTATGGAATCATTCGACGGGAAGAAAAGGGCCTCAGTAATTCTATTTGTCAGGGAAGAAGTAATTTTGCGGGATAGTTCTTAGTTTTTGGCATATAGGTTGAAGAAAATCGACGAAGGGCTTTCGAGTTCAGCGTTTGAACTTCTGACGAAAATTGTTAAGAAAATTTACCCTTTACGGACGGAGAATTTTTTGAGTGTTGAGAGATAATCATTTATTTGGCGATCAAAAACTATTTTTTTATCAGAAAGTTCGAGTGTTACTGTATCCGAATTATACATTAGTATTCGCAGAATCATATTTCAACGGCTATCTTTCAATTTTTCAATTCTAATGTTGTATACATGCCTCGACAAACTATAATCAGATTTTTTCTCAGACCGCATACATGCGTCAGTAGTCCTCAAAGGGTTAATAGCGTGGAGAGTGTATGTCCATCAGCCTCTACGATTCGAGTCAGATTTCACCTAGAGATTTCCATGATCTCCACGTACAATTCTTCCAACAACTTCCAGATTCCTCTGCAACCCCTGCAGGGAAATGTCTTTGATAATTTCTTCATCGACCTCAACTTCTCCAAACTACCCCTCTGCTCAACAAACATATTTGCCTCCAAACCTCGAAACTCTTCGACCAAAACTTAAACACCAAACCAATAATTCTACCTCTAAGCCACTCTCTCTACTTTCTCCCTCCACGATTAAACCGTAAGCGAGCCATAAGGTCAACCGAATCTCGCCAAAGCCATTTACCCCGAAACCAAAGTCGCAAAAATATGATTTCCAGCAGCGGGACATTCAGCCGGTATCAGCGGCAAGGTGGAAAAAGTTTTTCCAGCCGTTCCAGCGTTATCGTGGTCGGACTACCGTTGCAAATCCAGCCGGTGGATCGTTGTTGCAATTAGCCAGCGGCCTGGCTCTGCGAATTTACACGAGTCGGGCCAATGGAACGCATAGTTTAGATTATTACGATCGCCTCGGCGGCCTTTGTTCCGTAAATTCAGCCGACAACGGGCCAGGCCGCCGACACTCGGCCTCGCAGCTCCATAGAACCCACCGAGACCGGAGATTTCTGCCAAGACAATTAGTCTGTTAATCTAGTTTCGCGAATCTGTAACTAACGAGTCTCGATTCGGCACGGCGACGGTGCGCCTTCTGCTCTATCCCTCTCGTTCTCCGGGCTTCCGCGTTTCTCTTGCTTTCGTCGTTCGACGACGACCTAGGCACACACGTTCCCCCTCGTTAATTACTCGCCGAGTAATTGTTATTTCACGTGTATTAATTATGCGTATCCGTTGATCCCTTCCGCTCGATACGCCGACTCGGCACGATTAACAATTTCGCTTGCTGAGACGCTGAGGACGAAGGTGGTCGTCGAATGGGGGTGGAATTTTGCGAGAGAATCGCGGATGCTTGTTAGGTTTCTTGGAGAATGGAATTTTCGATGTTTTATTTGCTGTGGAGGTATTGGTAAGTTGGGTCTTTAATTAGTTATTGAAAATTGGACATTCTTTCGTCGCAGGATTGAAGAATTAGTGGAGAGGGGTATATTAAATTTTACGGTGTATTGGAATATTGTCGGATATTATAATGTGCTTGTTAAACGATTTTCTATAATTTTGTAGATTTTTTCTAAATGTTTTTTAAATTTCTGAATTTTTGTGAATTCTGCACAGTAGGTGACAAAAAGTTGGTGATAGCGAGGGTGATTATGCCATTCATTAAAATTAAGAACTTGTTACAAATTTATTTGTTTAAACTTAATGTATAAAAACGACATTATTTTCCGGTCCCCCTAATATATAAACTTCTTTTTTATTGCAAATAATGTTCCCCTGGAGGACAATAAACTATTACTATTACTTCATCACAGACACCACGTTCAACGCCAATAATCCCCAAAAAACAACTTTTCTTTTCTACATCTGACATCCGAGAAAATACCCTAAACAACCCCCGCAAATAAAATCACCAAGGAGTCCAACGTAGTTGCACTGGGAAATTTTTGCAAAATAATTAAACCGTCGAGCGATCCCCCGATGAAACTCATAATTGCACGTTGCCAGTTTTAATGGAATAACTATATTTGCAAATTAATGCCAGCAATCGGCTGGACGCAAGACAGTTTGGAGGATGAAACTGATACGCCGGCCGCTCGAAGGATTAGCCGGCTGTCTATTTCTGACGTGCCAATTAGTTTGCAAATTTGGTTTCGCAGGGTGGACCGAAGTTTCGGATTACAGGCTTTCCGTGCATAGTTCGCGAGATGGTCGCGATACCGTTTAAAGGGACGCCCCATGGAGAACGGTTCTCCAGAGCCGCTTAAGGGTCCTTCGTTTTAATCAATTTTCTTTCGCGCGCATTTCGTCGTGGCTATTCTGTGCTAATCAAGATAGATCCTCGATCAGGCGGGAAAATCGAACTCGTTAAAAATTCGATGGAAATTTACGATGGAGTATCAGTGGGTGGTTAATAACTCGATTCCGAGGATTTACGACACGCTCCCTCCCGGAAATTTATGAGCCGGATATGCTAATCGATAAGAAACTATGCTAATAAATAGTTCCAACGAGCTGGCATAGTTTCGAAGAATCGGCCGACTGTTGCACCTGTCTCGTTTAAATTACTTCGTTGCACCGATGTCATCTACAACGTTGTCAGTTTGTAACGGAAATGCAGATCGAACTTTATCGTTGATACTTTGTTCAGATTAAATGGGCAAACTTTTTTTATAAATAGGAAAAATTGGTTGTACTTTCTCGCAGTTATTGCTTTATTTTCCTTTATGGAAGAGAATTTGATTTTCTGGTTTGCAAAAATTACAATTTATTTCTTTCGGGCGCTACAAAGCAGATACAGCTGATTTTCAGTGTGATCTAATTGCAAAATTTTGTGTAATGTTTAAAATGAAATCAGCCAGTGTGATTACAACATCTGGTTGTTAATATTTTCAACAAATTCTCAGCTGCACCTTTCCTGCGTTACCTTTTCATTTAAACCGAGAACGGTGCAGGTCAGTGAGCTTGGTAAACGTGTAAAATGTTACTAATTTGGGGAGGTTTTCGAAGCTGAACATGTATTTCTTTGTTTATTATCAGATATTCCTAGCAGGAAAAACATGCGTTGCACGAAATTTGGTGTACTTCGTCAAATAATTAAAAGAACGTCGCACGGTTCAAACGGAAAGTTCACCACACGTTAATCCTTCGACTAAAACGTTTATCACACAAACCTCCCCTGTTTTCTCACACACAGAAGGTACGTTGTATGCTATTAAAGAATAAAAATTTCGATCTGCAAAATTCCGAAAACCCACCGTTCTCCATTTTTGGCATTTTTTAATCCGACGTTGCCTTGTTGAAATCACCGAATTTTTTCTACCAACTACATCGCCATTCCCCCTCCCACTGTAACACCAAAAAAGCCAGGATTACATTGCAAAAATTGCAAAATATCTGTTTCCTCTGCTCTCATCCAATTAACATCATTTAATTAGATCTATCTTATCCTGTTTCTTTAAAAAAATTTATAAAAATTACTGGAGTTAGCAGATTTCATGGAATTGTGCAACTTTCTTCCACGCAGCATTACAACAGTTTTCAACGGGAAAAAATAAATAAGTTTTTCCATTATCTCCGTTAATCAAGAAGGAATAAGGTTCGATATCGCGACGAATCTTGAACGCGCGAAACCCTCGAATCAGCCGATAACGTCTTTTTCGGACGGAGGCTCATTCGTTACAAAAGGATCCGCGAGAAACGCCAACGACAGACTAATCTCCTTGTCAGAAACGTTCGGCCGACGTAGATCCCTCGACGAAATAAAAGGAAATCCCGCGGATTCCCTGCAAACCAATTCGATGGATTTATTACGCAACTCCCTCTTCGAGGCTGACGTACTCGTAAAACTGACTCCTCGTCGACGAGGAGAACGCCTTGTAAATTGATCGCTGGGCCCTCTTCGTCGCGACGTCTAATCATTAGAGCCTAGGGGTTACTTAATGAGCCGCGCTGTAGGTCCGGGCGACCGTGCTCTCTCCTTTTATTCTTCTGCTCCTCCCTTCTGTTTGAGGCTTTCTCTTTTTTTTTTCTTCTCCTTTTAAAATATCCTTCTCTCTGTGTTCTTATTTATCTCTCCTTCGCCCTGTCTTTCTGCATTAACTGCCTATTTTATGCCATAGTTTGGACGTTCGTTATGAATGTTATTGCTATTGTTATTAGTGGGGGGAAAGTAATTACCTTCGTGATCGTTATTCATTTTGGAAATTGAATTCTGTGTTGCAACGTTATGTTGCTAGGTATTAATAAAAATAGTAATAACTCTTATTACTGTTATTACTGTAACTGTTATTTATACAGGTTTTAGATAGTTATCTGGTTGCAATTGTAACTTGGTGATATAACTCCTTTTATCAATAATAATGTATATAAAAATAACTCTAATATATATAAAAATAACTCATACTTTGGTAATTGAATAAACATCGGAGGACATTTTTCATGGTTCATCGAAGACTTGAAATTGCTTTCGACATGGAGATTGATAATTCATCTCACATATTTAATTAGTCGTTTTGTCTTCCGTATTCAAGTAAAGCACAATCCATGTACTAACTCTATCATTCACAAATTATTCTTTACTAGATTTTTTTAAATATAAAATGGAACTACTGCTGCACCTTAAACATTAATATGCCTAAATTACTAATTAGGTACGTAGAAGAAGTTTGATCACATGGGATGTATATTTCCCCTCGCCCTCCAACGGCAAGAAAAGA
This sequence comes from Cerceris ruficornis, assembly GCA_963989415.1. Taxonomy (NCBI): domain Eukaryota; kingdom Metazoa; phylum Arthropoda; class Insecta; order Hymenoptera; family Crabronidae; genus Cerceris; species Cerceris ruficornis. The sequence goes on from OZ022519.1 coordinate 27,737,638, forward strand.
ACTCAACATTTATTAAAGAATTTTTATTTATTAGTCGTCAATTATATTGATTTATTTGCATGATTTACATAAGGTTGCTTCACTGGCTGAATATATTTGCAACCAATGAATTTTCGAGACCTTTAACCCTTTTAGTGTCGACTGGAATGATTTATTAAATTAGTGACAAATCTATCTCAATATTCGTTGAAATCGCAGGATTAAGATTTATTTAAAATTGTTAGGAAAAATAAACAAGTCAGTTACTGGCTGTGGACAGTACTTAGAAATAAAAAGAATCATTATTTGATCATAGTTTAATATAGAATAACGTAATATGGAGCATAAATTGTATATTCTCAATTATTTGCAATGAAATTACTAACGTCCTATGCGCAAACTAAATAATAATATCATGATGATCGGCGATAGGAGTGTTGCTAACGACGATATATCGGCATTCGGCACCAAAAGGGTTCAAATATTTGAGAACTATGGAAACCATTGCCTACGAAAGGTTTAACCCTTACGACACTACTGGGATATTTTATATCCCAAACATGTTATTATTGTACAATTTATTTCCATATATTATTTTGTTTATATGACAATATTTACTTCTGGGATAAAAATACTACTGGGATCTGTGCTATCCCAGCTGAAAATCTGAAAACTCCTGAAATAAAAAAAAATATATTTCATTCTCAGTCGTATTTTTATTCCATTTCTTGTGTCACAAAATATACATTGCTAAAAATTAGTCATTTTCTGAAGAAATAAAATTCAGTATTGAAAGCGTTAAGTCGCACTTGATGTGAGACCATGGACACAATTTTGCAGTAAACCCCTCAAAACACACCCCCTGAATTTAAACACCACCAGAACCCTCTCTATCCTCTCTATTTCTCTTCCACACCTCGAAAAATCTCGATCCGCCTCCCCTCGATCCAACCTCATAGGAGATCTTTTTTATCATCGCAGCGAACCGCTGTCAACGCTGACAAATCACTGCCTACGACCTTCCTAGAAGGGATCTTCATAATGCGGAACGATCATGCGCCCGCCTTTTCGTAGAATCTGCAAATTGCTTTTTTTCCGCGAGTTCCTTCAAGTTTACATTCAGCATTGGCCCATCTCCTAATCGCCATTAGCGAGAGGGGCTTTCGTGCCATGTGCCTCTTAGCGCTTGCGCCCAAATCGAATCGATGGCGAGCCTCGCGTGCCCTAACGAGGAAGCCTTACTCCTGCGGAACTCGGATCATTGATTGTTCAAAGGATCATCGTTTAGTATGCAGGATCTATGCGCTCACGGACCTCTCTGCGTACGTACATCTGCTTAAATCCGGCTTACGAGTGTCGTTGGAGAAGGGCTTGCCATAGGCGGACCGATGGAAATTTCGATGGGTTTTGGGGGACGTTGTCTGCGATTGTACTTTGCGATTTGTTTTTACTTCGGAGGATCGGGGATGGCGACGTTTAGCGTGCTTCTGGGGATGATTTTTGGAAGGTGATCGTGATGATAGTGGTGTCGCAAGGTACAAGGTCTTTCAAATTGCGCGGGTTTTTTAAATCTTTTTTTTTCAATATTGAGAGACAGCCATTCATTTTGCGATCCAACAGCACCTTCTTATCAACAAGTTATGCTGTTAATCTCTATACATTATAAATTACTACTTGCTTAATCATATTTCAGCGGTTGTATTTCAATTTTTCAACTCTAACTGTATGTACAAGCGGCTATTAACTATAATTAAATTTTGTTCAGGCCGCATATATGCGTCGCTAGTCCTCAAAGGGTTAATAAAACACAGAATTTGCTTTGATTTCTAAATAGTTTTTGTTGATAAGTAAAGTATGAGTTATGCCATTTAGGTACAAAAGACAATATCTGTTAAATGACCGCCTCTTGCATTTCCACAGATGTCCACTCTTTTGTTAAAATTTTCAATGTCGTGTTCGCATAATTGTGGTTCTGTCTCTGCAATGACACGAATAATTTCATCCTTTAGTGTTTTATTAAAGATTTAAAAAAACCGCGCGATTTGAAAGGCCCCGTTACTTATATTGGATGATTGCATGAGTTCGAGCTCGATTCTCGTGGGTGGCATAAACTTAACTGCAGAGTGTAGTTGTGGTGTTTTTTGTTTGGTTTTGTTGCATGCACTGATTAAGTGATAGTATTATTTGTTGCTTTAAAATCAAAGGGCGTTCTGGTGGCTTTACTTCTACTTAAGAGAATTTTTCAAAATAGAGGTCGGAGAGGGGCATTTGCAGCAGGTAGCTTCTTTTTGCATTTCAAATGGAAAAGTAAGTGAATTTTTGAAGAAATGGTGTTTAAGCTAGTTTTAGGTAAATGTAGGTGTCTTCTATCGCATTTCAAGTGACGAAGAAGAATTTTAAATAAGTACTTTGACGAAAGAGGAATGAAGAGGCGAAAAAGATGGTCGATTCAGTAATTCATGTTTTGTAAAATAAATATGGAATTTCTACTGTATGGCTCTGCTATAGATTTGGGGACTTTTTTCGAAAAAATTGAGGACCTGTTATTTTGGCCGGCTTGGTAGTGTCAGTGTTAATTTAAATTATGTAAGAAAGAAGTGAAATATTTGCTGCATTCCTCCCCCGTAAATTTAGAGAATTTTTCTCAAAAGTTAGGAACCAGCCATTTTAACGGGTTCGATAGTTCTAGTGTTAAGCGTTTCTACGTTATTTTACATAACATTTTGCCATTCCAAAAAATCGGAAAGGACTTTTTACAATGCGTAATATATAGAATAACTGAATTACACAAAAGGAAGCTCTTGATTCAGTATCGTCTAGGGTGCCATGTCGAGTTTCCTCGAGTGTACGTACAGTGACAAAATTACTCTGGCTGCAACGAACAGCTTTAAAGTGCTGCATACTCCAAAGATTAAATACGGTGGATGTAGAATGAGCAAGAAGAGGTTTCAGTGACGATTCCCGACGTTCTTGGAAGTCGTAAATTCAATTGTTGCTTGATATTTAAGGCCTCGATTATTTTCTAGTGCGACGAAAGCAATGAATCCACCATTTCGAAGCATGCGACAGACGATGGCGGTAAGCTGTGTACGATTACAATTTGGTCGACTAGATTTGCTAGGTTCGTTATTTCCATTCGTTCTCTAGGCTCCCGAAACGATCAGCTAATTGGATAACCTGGATGAACAGAACGCATCGTCCCTGACGTGTACCAATTAACAAACCTGTTATACCAACGCGGAAAATCTGTAACCAGAAAATGTCGATTTGTAGCGCGGAATTCTGATGCTTGTATCGTTTTGCTGCTTGACACACTGGCACCGTTTTCATTGGTAAAATATTCTCCGTCGATTGCGAAAGTTTTGCATTTCACGTAGTTGTTTTATAAAGTCGGAGGTAAGTGGAAAGGTCATGGGGTAAGGAAAAAATGAATTGGAGAGTGAGATGTTCTTGCTTTTTAATAAAAGGGAAACGTGGAAGGACGGAAGTTGAGAGTCGGGATGGAATGTTGAAAGGTTTCAGTTTTGATTGGAAACTTGCATGCTGATTGAAAATAAATTCGTGAGGGATTCACGTCAGGGTATAAATCGGTGACGTTCGAAATGTTTCTGCGCGATTATCTTGGAATCGGGAGAAATGAAATTTTTAATTTCTGTTGTCTTTTTTTTTAACAGCCGCGCCTGTTTTAGGGTTCGGTGCAAATACTTCTACAATCGTTCCATCGCAAATGCAAACAATTACTCCTTTTTTTTACTGATTTCATCGCAAAGAATTATTTTGTAATTTATTTGATTAAGTTAGAAAATACAGTATAAACTGTGCATTAAATTACTATCCGAAATAGTAGAATTATTTCTCCTTTAACAGAGAATCACCCTTTTTACTCAAACTTCCATTATACTCGACATTAAATTGCTACCCCAATTAATGTATTCAATTTTTCTCATTTTGCTCTAAATTCGCAAAATTTAAAATTTTTCTACGCATACACATCCAACCATGCCAACTCGATTAACAAAGAATCACCCCGTCATCTCAAACTTCCAAAATGCCATTCACCTTGTCGCTACATCAAATAACCATTTCAATTAATGTATTCAATTTCCGAAATTATTTCTAAATTCTAAAAATTTGAGAATCATCTACAGATACTCACTCAGCTATATTATCTCGATCGCATTAACAAAGAATCACCCCGTCAACTCAGACTTCCAAAATACCATTCAACTTGTCGCTACATCAATTAACCATCTCAATTAATGTATTAAATTTCCGCAATTTTTCTAAATTCTCAAAATTTAAGAATCATCTACAGATACTCACTCAATTACATTAACTCGATCGCGTTAACAAAAAATCACCCCGTCAACTCAGACTTCCAAAATGCCATTCAAATTGTCACTACATCAATTAACCACCTCAATTGATATATTCAATTTCCCTCATTGTTCCTAAATTCTCAAAATTTAAGAATCATCTGCAGATACTCACTCAGCGATATTCCCTCGATCGCGTTAACAAAGAATCGCCCCGTCATCCCAGACTTCCAAAACACCATACTGTCTCCAGATCAATTAATTATCTCAGTTAATACATTTAATTTTTACTATTTCTTTTCTAAACCAATACAAAGTACAGCAATTTCTATAGCTACTCCATCACTCCCTTCCTCAAAAGCGTTAATGCAACAAATAAGAATGGATTCATCGAATCCGCAACAGTTCGCAGCGAAAGGCAGCCGGCGAAGTTGTCTCGAAATTTATGCGCGACGTCGTATCGCCGCAGAAAATGAAGCGATAATAACGCACATAGGTGCGAGCGGCGGCTTTCGCTTGGCTTCAAAGGCCGACGAGGATTCAAATTTGCAATCAACGCACTGAATGCCACAACTCGGCACGCCACGTACCAGAATCGTCTGCGGGGGTTGATTCGAGTCGCGGGGGTTGTTCGTGCCCGAATTCGCAGAAATCCACCCGCAGTGTTCGACTGAAACTAGTTTGGTTAGATGGCATTATCTCTTCTTATCTCTAATTCGATATCGCGGGAAATTCGCACGCGATCCGTCTTCTCCTTCAACTCTTTACGGCTCGAATTATTTTTCCAATTTCTCGTCAGCTGAGAAATAATAATTTCGGGAAATGTTCTACCGTTGATTATTCTTTTTTAATTAATTAGAGGAATTACTGTAGGTACTCAGGAATATTTGTGCGAGGGTGCAAGATCATTGTTAAGTTACAAAGTCGAAATTTAATAGGTAAAATATTAATTACGGTAGAAAGCAGTCTTCAAAGTAGCTGGATGTAGGACTGTAAAAGGTTGACCCTTTGATATGCAAATTAAAGGTATTTCGGTGCGGATGAAAGGGGCTTTTCGATTTGAAAAATACGAGACAGGTAGAAGCTTGAAATTTTTAATTTTTTAGTGACTTATTGTGTTTATTTATTTTGCAAGGAGTATAGATAATATCGTGATCCATGGGACTTCAAAGGAGAAACATTTATTGCACGATTTATTGATAAACGCGATCGACAAGAAGGCGATGTACTGGCTGCAATTAATAACAAATAATAGCTCCATGTTTTGAAGTTTCGTTTGCACAGATTCTCACAATTTGACTTTCTTGATTTATTTCAATTTATCCGTCACTCATCCGACCGAAATTAATAGTAATACGGTCGCTTATCAGCCGGAAATGCATGAACGTAAATAATCACGATATTTGCAAAACTCATTTGCCAAAGGCACCGTCACAGTGCAGTTAAATTTCGAAGAAACGATAAATTCCGTTATCCAATCACATACACGTGCACGGAAATCAACAAATGAAAATGCAAACGATTACATTGCATCGCGATATCAGCATACTCAAAAGTCCAAACATAAATATCAGATTTGTATTTCCAATCAAAATGCAAATTACTAATAACTAGATTTATATCCAGTTAAAAAATACATTCCCCTACCAAAATATTTTGCGTCTTTGAGAGAAAAATATTGCAGATATAAATGGCAACAAATTACCAATAATTACATGCATCTTCATCGTTTAAAAAGGAAAATTGTTAGTTTACAATCTTCCACCGAAAATATCTTGCACCGATCAAAAAAGGCAATTGCGAATGAAAAATATTGCAAATAAAAATGGCAACAAATTACTAATAATTACCTGCATCTTCATCGTTTGAAAAGGAAAATAGTTTACGTTCTTCCACCGAAAATATCTTGCACCGATCAAAAAAAGCAATTGCGAATGAAAAATATTGCAAAAAAATGGCAACAAATTACCAATAATTACATGCATCTTCATCGTTAAAAAAGGAAAATACTTTACGTTCTTCCACCGAAAATATCTTGCACCGATCAGAACAGAGGCAACTGCGAATGAAAATCGCAACAAGAACTCGATCGCGCGAAAAATAAAAGAAATCGCCAGTAATCCCACGAATCTTCATTGTTTAAAGAAAAAGTAGAGTACATGCTTCCACTCAAAGCATCTTGCACCGACGGAGAAAAAAAACGCAATCACCGCTGAAAATGGCAACAAACTCGATCGCGCGAAGCGAAGTTACAATTGGGCCTGTTTCGATTTCCGCGGGAACGCCGGTCGCCGATTAGACTTTCATGGCCTCCGAGGAAACGTTCGAATTAAATCTGCGTTTTCAGGATAAAAGCCAGAATCCCACAATCAAGCCGTTGAACGGCACCGAAGCGACGAGGCTTAACCGCGAAACGTCGATTCGACTCGTTCGAAAGCGGAACGGCGAATTTGCATGCGCGCGGTTTCGCCGATCATGTTTTGGTTAAATGCACCGAGCGCATTGTCGTCTCTTTTTGCGGAGATTGCGCGGCGAATTTTCTTCGAATTATTCTCCTCTCGGAGGTTGGAAGCGGTTCGATGGTAATTTCGTTTGCGGAGGAGCTTTTTCCTCGGCTGTTTGTTGCAGAAGTGGAAAGTTTGCATGTTTCATTTGTCGGCTATGGAAATTTGTTAGTTTCCTCTGGAGAATCAGTCGGAGAATTTCTTTTTATGTATTTTATAGTATTTCCTGATATCGAAGGTAGGGTGAATTGTTTTTTAAGAATTGACGTGGGTTTCGTTTTGTTTGTGACGATATTAGAGTAGTGGAAGGGTTTATGAAAATATTGTTTGCAGTGACATTAAGGCGATAAAGTTCATTGCTAAATATAGCGGCACATTTAATATTGGGGAGGGATCGTTTGGATGAAAAATTATAATGTTTATTTCTCCTCAGTTGATCCGTTGCACATATCTTTAACACATATTTAGTTGCGGTATTAACATTAAAATTACCGAAGTTACATCTGTTATATTTAATTATACGAAATAAGTACTTTGCACGTAGAGAAATTAAGAGGTGAGAAAGACGACAAATTAGGTAAATTAGGTTCTATCGGACAGAAGCGGAAAATATTCTGCGTGGTTCCGCCATTAATTTGCGGAATTTTCAGAAAAAATTAGGCACCGGTGGTTTTGATCGCCTTGGTACTATTAGTATCGAATGCTTAAACCCCCAACCCCACTTCTGGAATATCTTTCCTAAATAATTATTTAATACAGTGTTATCTTTGTCAGTGATCGCTTGCGCCATACGTTCAATACAAAACGACTACTCACGAAAATCAAAATATACAATAACAAAAACGAAACACGAGTCCCTAAACGGTTAATCACTTCCCTAATGTCATTAAAAGAACCCGATACTCCAACAACCCCAAAAAAAGTACATCTCCGAACACTATAACGCATCCGCCTCTCTCAAAACCCGAAAATAAAAAAAAAAGTGCATCGCGTTACATCGTGCTCGAACAATCAACCAAACAAATGCCCTTCATCGGGATTCGTATCCGATGAATTGCATCGAAATCGGCGACAAACTCGCCGTATTCCCGCTGATAGCCGCGTCACTTCAATCCCGATCATTTTCAATCTTCAACGAGCAATCAAAAGCTTTCGACGGCCGCGCGGATTAGGATCCGCTGTTCGCGGTTAGAGGCGTTTCGGTTTCATTCGAGGGCCAGGCGAGAGATTCGCTGCGAATGGCCAGAACGATGAAATTCATCCGCGAAACGGCGATTCGCCGGTGGAGAAATACACCTCGGGGATCAGCGATGCACCTCGGCCTCGCCAACAGGTGCCGAACGATAATTACCCGAGTGCCAGAGCCGAGAGCGGCACGCTGGAGATATACGATGCAGATGTTTCGATACTGCCCGGTGCATTTGTGCTGGATCGCGATGAAGGGAGGGGAACGATGACGCGGAGAATGCGAATGAGAAGGAAAAGGGACGTAGAAGAGTGGGGAAGGAGATGTGGAAGGGGGAAGAAGGAGGAGAAGGGAGAGAGAGAAAGGGAGGTTGGAGCAGGATGGAGAAGTATTGGTCGAATCTGGGAGGAAGAACGGTGAGAAGAGTGACAGAGATGAAAGAGTAAACGTGATCTAAGCAGGAAGAATCGCAACGCTTAACACTTCATCTACCGGAAGCCTGTTAACACTATTCCTACCACGATCGGTCAAATGACCGTTTTTAAAATTTCGATTAGAATTTCCTAAATACAACGTAATTGAATCGCCTTTAAACTTCACGACTTTTCCTCAAATATACGTATAATGCATTCACATTATAATACATTTTTCAATATTCACTTCTTTTTTTACTGTTCGTTTTCTGGGAAAAAATTATCATTTGACAAATTCACCGATTGCGGTAGAAAAAGGTATACGTGAAGTGTCGGTAGGAATAGTGTTAACACTAGAAGTAACAACCGGTCAAAATGACCGGTACACATTTTTTTCCAAAAATTCTCTAAGTTTATAGAAAAGTCATAGAATAAATATTCTACGTCCATGTCAAAGAACATAAATTACAGAATCGATCATCTTTTCCGCCTCCCGATTCCTCTTTTTTCAAAATACTTATTCAATATTTTGTTTTGTTTTCGGTTGTCATTCGTCGATCTAAAGTTTCCAGAACCGACATGGTGGAGATAGGCGGTACGAGGGACACTCTCCCCTTACTCCGTAGCTCATACCACGAGACTTCTCTATTTTTGCGAGGTATAGATAGTCTTACTGCTGAAAAGTGCGCGGTGTACAGCGTATAGTTTGTTTTTTTCTCGGTGGTTGCCTAAGTGCTAACATACTTGCATCACCAGTGCATATAAGTGCACAATTTTTTTAGTCGCTATCACCAGAGCATATATATTAGTGGAATACTATATAATAATATATATTAGTGGAGTAAATAGTGCAAAAGACGAACAGCCTAAGTTATTTGCACTATGCAACATTCATCGATTAAAGTACAGTATGTATAAGAAATGTGGCCTTCGTTTTTGTATTTACGATAGAGGAAAATGGAACAAGCTATGGTTGATGTATGAGAAAAAGAGAGACGAGAGAAGAGAAGGAGGAAGAGTCGGAGAATACGGAGGAGAAGAGGAAGAGAAAAATAGAGTTAAAGGAACGATAGACGAAGGTCTGCTCGTGTTCGGAGAAACGGTGAGACGATTGTGCAGGTAGAAGGGAAGATGTAGGAAGGAAGGAAGGAGAAAAAGAAGGAGAGGAACCAAGAGCGAGAGGAGGACGAAGGAAAAGAAGAAGAAGAGGTGGTAGAAGGTGGAGCACCGTGGTCCGACCTAATGAGCTCCGGCTCCGGGACGAAAATAATTATAGAAATTTCCTGCCGATGAACGAAGCACCTTAAGAAAGATTGCCTCCCATTAATAAGCCACAGACGTATTTGCCTTCAGAATTATAATCAGCCGGGGCTAACGGCGCTCGCGTTTCCATGAAATTCGTGTGCCCCGAACACACCGACACCGCCACCGACGATCCGACCCACGAAACGATTTAGTTTAGATTAATATGCCACGCCATGGTGTTCCGGGGAGGAAGGACTGAAAGGAGAGGCCGAGAGACGGACAGAGAGAGGGAGAGAGGACTTCACCTTTCGACCTTATTGATTTTCCTCTCTTCTTGTATCCTCTCTCCCTTTCTCCCCTTCTGTCTCTCTTCGTTGGTCCGGTTCTCTTGCTTTTCGCTTTTGTCTCTCTCTCTCGCTCTTTGTCCCTCTCTGTCTTCCTCTCTCCTCGTTCCTTTCGGCGTTCGTAAGGAGAAGAGACGGCGGACAACGTAGCAACGTACGAGCGGCTCCTCTGGACGGGCCAAAGTTAAGCACCGTACATAAATTAAAGGTGGATTAGTTATGCCCCATTGATCAGCGTAAAAAGCGACGTGTCATCGATCGGACGGCATGAAATTAACGTCGCACTTGCATCGCGAGCGACGCGGGGGATAGGGCTCGGTAGTTTATCTCGTGATTTAAATATACTCGGCTAATGAGCTTGACGAATCGCCTCGTCCACCTGGGAAAATTGAGTTTCGTCGTTTATGAAAGGGCCGAATTGGAATTCCGTTTCTCATGATTCGCTGCCACGTAACACCGTGTCTTGAAGATTGAACGATCGAGGACGATGTCCAATTACAAGATTGTCGTCGGTTCGTTGCTTAATGTTCTTCGATAATATTCTTGACGAGCTAAAGAATAATTATGAGCATCGGTGGAATATATTGTTACGAATTATTATGAGCAACGACACTGTCTTCCCTCTGTATGTTATCGATTGCTAGAGCGATAGCAACGAGACGTGAATGTTTATAATATGCCAGAGAGTTGTCTGTGAGCTGACAGATTGGCTAGATTGTTCAAATAGAATTGCTATTATCATAAACGATTAGTTGTTTTGTTATGTCGCGCCGCAACAATATTTCTCGGTTTCGAAATTTGCACTCGTTTAGCGAAGGACGAGATATTTTAAATAAGTCCCATCGAGGTTGTATTGTACAGTTTGCTCGAATAATAGCAGCACTTCTAAACGATAAAAGTACCAAAGTACAATTGAAACAATGAAAGGAGGATAAATGCAGCACAACCGCATTAGACTACCCCATGGGCGGGGCTTCGACGGCATGGGGAAACCACGCCCACTGAACATTATTTGAGCAGAGTACACTACATGTCGCGCGGGAACAGTTGAATTCGTTGTTTCGAGGGCTCAGACCTTTAGCTCCTACTGTGTCTTTAATTACGACATTAACTCCTATGGGGACCATCAACGTTGTATTGCGTTGCTCGTAGTACCTGACAATGTTCAGTTCACGCGGAATACCGCGTCATCCTATGGTGAGACATTAAAGTGCGTCTGAAGAAAAATCTCGGTGTTCTGATATTAATTTGTGGTAAAAATTTTAAGAAATCTAGTTCCCGTTACATTTTGCCGGATGAAAACTTTGTAAAAATTCTGACGACATTGGAAATATTACTCTTTTAAATTCTGCGGATCAGAGTGTAAGTTTGAGCGATGATTGCTCATTATGGTACAAGTTCATTATCGATGAACCATAAACGTGCTGCTTTGGAGGATATTTCCACATTCTCACCCTTTCAGAAATTAGAAATTCTCTAGATTATAAATTCCTTTCAGAAATTACTATAAACGTCTATTATCATCAATGTTGTCATCACCATTGGTAAATACATTGTTAATTGAATTTCAATATTAATTATTATTATCGTGTAGCCAGATATTATTACAAGCATATTATATCGAATGCAAAACACACATACATCCAAAAAACTCTAACACCCAACTTCTCCAAGCACAGACCCTACTAACCTATATTCCTACTTCTCACTCAAAACTTTTCACGTTTTCCCAAACGTTTCTAAAAGGTTGACCCAACACGCTCTCCAATCAAAACGTTTATTCCTGAACATTCTATCTCGCAGTAAACTCAGCCAACGCGCGACAGTAAATTATTTAACCCTATCTAAAGCTCAGTATACCGTGCCACCAACCGTAATGACTTCATTCGTTACCAATTATTTTCTGCCGTAGGAATAATTCAATGTGCGATCAATGCACTGTAACCAGCTGAATATCTGACCCTATGTTTGACCCTACCACGTTAAAACACCTGTTCTAGATTTATAAGAACAAGTTACACAAATTTATTTTATCAAACAAAAAATAATCTCATTTTATACTCAAATTGCGTAAGCAACCTAGCCAAGTTGACTTGCCTCTCATCCTCCATATTGTTCCAATAGCCAACTTCTCAGTGCTCGACAGTAGCTATACTGAGGGACCAGAAACAAGGCGCTTGAAGGCATTTTGAAGAATGAGGTCAAAAACGACTCTACGTTCTAGGAGTTCCTATTGTAAACAGAAGACACTCTGCAGTGCAGAGGAGAGTTACAGAAAGAGTTTATATTACTATTGCCCGAAAAGATACCAGAAGTCCTCTGGCCTCTGATTTGTTCTAATTCGCCCGGCGGATAGAGACATCCCTCGTTCTGACGTCATTTTCGATTTTGCCGCGCTATTGGTAAGAGAGACCCGCACATTCGTTGCGTCGTCATGTGAACGATAAAAGGAGTGTTTTATTTTCGGTTGTCATTCGTCGATCTGAGGTTTCCATGACCGACATGGCGGGGATAGGCGGTGCGAGAGCAATCTCCCCTTCCGACCCAAGTGCCTTGTTTCTGGTCCCTCACTGTATATGTACGGCAAAAAGAGCGCGCAATATGAAAGCATCGAAAGCTGAGAGGTTCAAACTTTGCAAGGACCTTCGCAAAGCACCGTCTCGCAATGCAAATGACGTCGGCGAGGAATCGAGACTTAGGAACCTCGTGTTTGGTGCACGCGTGGCCTTGCACTTTCACGGGGGCGGCAAACTTCCTTGCTATTATTATAAACGAGCGATCACAGTGCCGGTTTAATTGATCTCTACGCGTTCTCTCTTTCTTGCTGTCCTCTCTCTCTCACTCTCTCTCTTTTCTCTCTCAATTTTCTATCTCTCTTGCTCTCGTCTTTCTCCCTATCTCTCTCACTTGCTCTCTATCTCCCTCTCTGTGGCTTTGCAACGTGCACGGACTGCTGCGAGGAGAATTAAGACGGCGGTGCATATTCACTATGGGCGTGACAACCGTGCTCGTTCGTTCTCTCGGGTAATTGCCCACTGCAGAATGCACTTTCGCGAAGGAAATAAGACGACGAGGGGGGCAAAATTGGCGGAACTCCGTGAAAGATATCGTACATCGGACGAACCGAGAGATCGAAACGCGAGCGAGTCCGTTTATCGAACGTACTGCGCTGATAAGCGCGATCGATAACGTCGTTCGGCAAATAATGCCGATTAATTTACACGATGTCGTAATGACATTTGAAAACGGGTGGGAAATGTGTTGCATCGAGGCGAAACAATTGGAAAAATGGGAAACATCGAGAGCGCATACGTTTTCCCTTATTATTATTAATTATCGAGCGTTTCAGAAGTTTATTTACTCGCCGTCCACGCTTTCGTGATTCTGGAACGATTATTCGGGCGATTTGTTTGGAATAAAATAATACGCTTTCAAATAAATCGACAAATGATATTTGCACGAACGTGGATGAAAAAGTGTTGACTGTACTGTTCGTGCCTTCTGTCGCAACGATTGTTTCTCATTCCCCTCCTGCTCTTTGTCTCTTCTTTCATCTCGTCCGAACGACTTTGACATTTCTGTTCCTCCTTTCGTCGACTTCATTCTTTTGTTCTTTAAATACTTCAGCTTCAAGTACTATGCTGCTTCCGTCTAGGATCTATACCTCGCAAAAATAGAGAAGTCTCGCGGTACGGGGGTAAGGGGAGAGCGTCGCTCGCACCGCCTATCCCCACCATGTCGGTCCTGGAAACCTGAGATCGACGAATGACAACCGAAAACAAAACCCTCCTTTCGTCGTTGACATGACGACGCGACGAATGTGCGGCTCTTTCAGCCAATAGCGCGTTAGAATCGAAAATTACGTCAGAGCGAGGGATTTCTCTGTCCGTCAGGCGAATCAGAACAAACCACAGGGCAGAGGACTTCTCTATTTTTGCGAGGTATACGACTTTAACCCTTTGAGGACTCCTGACGCATATATGCGGTCTGAGAAAATATCTGATTATAGTTTATCGAGGCATGTATAAAGGATTAGAATTGAAAAATTGAAATATAACCGTTTAAATATGATTCTGCAAATAGTAATATATAATTCGAATACATTAACACTCGAACTTTCTGATAAAAAAATAGTTTTTGATCGCCAAATGAATGATTATCTCTCAACACTCAAAAAGCTCTCCGTCCGCAAAGGGTTAAATAAAATCCACCACCGATTGTCTTGCTTCCTCGGCTTCTCTTTTTTTCTCGCGCTTCTCATATTCTTTCCTTGTCGTTCATCCGATTCTTTCTATCTCTCATTCCATCTCGCTTCTTTCTTAGTACCTGATACTCTTCTCTCTCTCTACTTTCCTTCTTTACGCTTTCTCCTCTATTCGAGCCACCCCCTTTCTCTTTACTTCACACCAACCCTGTTATATTTCCTCCCCATACACATTCACCCCTTCTTTCCTCTCTATCCTCACCTTCTCTCACCTCGCGTCACCCATTTCCACCCACCAATAATAACGATCCGATCCAAATTGTCACAAAAACGTCGCCCTTAAAACCAATAACGCAATTAGCCAACGATTCCCCGGAATTCATAACCAGCGGCCATAGCAAGCCGTCGAAGGAAAGTCGATGGAAACGTCGACGTTCCGTCCAACGACACTCGCTCGCTCTCCGACGTTTTTCCACGTCGTTTCGTTATTACGCAAATAACGAAGCCCGACGGTCCTCGGGGCGATGCATAAATAATCGCAAGCGCGAAAGAACGCGCCTCGCAAACAGCTCGGCCAAGTTAAACGTCCGTATCGATTGCCGGCGAGATCATTTTTCACTTAGGAAACCGAGGCTTTCTCGCGGCGAGGAAACGGCTTGCCAGCGCGCAAATACGGGCGTTGCATGGCTGTTGGATTTGCATATGAAAGCGAGCGGCACGCGAAAGTTTCGTTGCTGCGCGATACAAGACGCGGCCGATCGCCGGAGGTTGTTTATTTCGCGTCTAGTTGTCGATCGTGAGGATCGATTCGTTGCACGAAATGTTTCTGGCTTGGTATTTACGAGTATCGGAGATAGTTGGGCTTGTTGTGTTTGCTCAAAGGCGGTGACCAGTTTCCAAGGTACTTCAGCTTTTCGTTGGCAACCGTGTAAATGGCTGTAGTTGCGGCAATGACGCGAAGCTTGGCGAGCCTTGAAACGATCGTTTTAACGGTTTGCGCTTTTTATGGTGACGTTATAGGTGTAATAAGAGATATTTTGTTGCGGGTCGAATTCTTCGGAGGGTTGATATTTATACGATGTTTGTATGGGTGTCTTGGAATTGGCGACACGCTGTTACAATAGATTATCGTGGGAGCGAGAAAGAAGCATGAGTTGGGCGACTGCTGCGTCGAAGAAAGGAGGAGAGGTATTGTTGCGCGCTGCGTGGATGGCACGAGTGACGTTGGCGACTGGTGGCTGATGCTCTTCCGATGATTAGAGTCGAATATTTCTGCACAATTCAGATGTTGGAAGACACTTTTTTAATTTGCAGTAACTTAACCTCCTGGTGGCAATAATTGCACCGCCATTAGCCTGTTAACGCTAGAGCTGCGGGTGTTAAGTTTGATATGGTTAGATACATTAGATAAGTACTTGGAAAGAGGGGAATCAATTTAAGAAATATTGGAAAAAAATAGGAGCCCGTCACTGTGACAGCTTCTGCGGAGTTATTGTTAACCCTTTGCACTCGTATATTACGCTAGAGGTGACAAGATAAATTTACTCTAAAAATAAATCAAGTGTAAAGTGTTAATTACATCGTGACACTCTCCCCTTACCCCGTACCACGATACTTCTCATTTTTTGCGAGGTATAGATCCTAGACGGAATCAGCATAGTAGTCGAAGCTGAAGTATTTAAAGAACAAAAGAATGAAGTCGACGAAAGGAGGAACACGAATTGTCAAAGTCGGAACAGAATCCATGAACAGTACAGTGAATATTCTTTCATCCACGTTCGTGCAAATATCATTTGTCGATTTATTTTCAAGCGTATCATTCCATTACAAACAAATCGCCCAAATAATCGTTCCAGAATCACGAGAGCGTGAACGGTGAATAAATAAACTTCCGTAACGCCCGATAATTAATAATAATAAGAGAAAACGTATACGCTCTGCCTCATACCGCGAGACTTCTCTGTTTTTGCGAGCTTTAGCCCCAGTTCTCGCCGAGCAACCCCATCAAAACTTTTTGGTACCTGAGACCGCAGCTGCTACCACGGATCTCTCCGCGATTAAAGCCCCCTCCACTTATCCACCGATAATCTCGCGTTCTAATAAAGTCGAGCAGTAACGCCATTGTCATCTTAACACCACGCCGCGCCACGTGAAGGAGCTCTCCTTCCAATCACCTCTCTCTACGTTCTTCTATTCATACGATCACCTCGCAATATCAGCGTCATGTCACTGCCTCGCGGAAAAACAACTCAATGCCGGCATTACATCGGCAAAAACTGTAATACCACATCGTTGGATGAAAAGAAACACGAAGATCGTCGGTGGAGAGCAACGCAAACCGTAGCCGTGCGGTTCGATGCGAAGTCGGCGTAAAATAAAAGCAACCGGCGGGCAGGTGCTATAAACGTGATTTAATAGTTAATATACGAGCCGCGTAGCACGGCCGGCAGCAGGAATTATGGTCGTCGGGCGCGCAGTCGCGTTGTTTGTGCCGGCATTACAATGCCGAGTAATTTCTCGTAACAAGCCGAGCACAGAATAAAGAGCGCAATCTACGGCGTTTCGGAGGAGCTGTACTTCCTTTACGTTCGCGCCCGCGCATGCGCAGTGTTGGCTTTAAGCTGAGAAAATCATTGAGATTTCGTTCTTTCTTTTTTCTGCGCCGGAAAGGAACTTCGAAGATGGACGTGTCGATTTTTAAAGGGTGAAAGGAGATGAATCGGGGACGATGGCTTTTCGCGTTTCAATTTTCAATGGTTTCGCAAGCTTTGTTGATTCGTTCTACTTGTTGTTGCAGCGGAAAAGAGAGTGGAGAAAAATTGCACTTTGATCGAACCCCGGGAACGGCGGGGAGGTAGACTTTGGAGTTAATTTCGAGCGAAACAATAAAAAGACTAATGTGCTTCTTTGTTTGACTGTGGGATAAGTAAAACGAATTGTTCTCCTCTTTTGGGAATCGATGTTTTCTTGAGAATGGGCTGTTTGAATTTCGACAAAGCAATCTTCGGCAGTGTTCATTTTCAGGTGCATTGTTGTTCATTCGTGGTCTTACAGTGTCTGGAAATATTCTATTTTACATCGCTTCATTTATTTACCGTACCGTGCATAATAATTCGTAAGTTATTGTCATGCAAATAAATAATATCTGACACTACTGATATTAGCTACGCTAATACTTGCTGCATCCACTTTTAACAAGCATACATATTTTAAACTTTGAATTTGTTGTAACATTAAAATTCAATTCATTAATAGCCAGAATGTCATAAAAAATTTATCGTAATAACATTCGTAAAATTTGTAATTTTTCCGTAAAGTATATTCAGTTATTTCGCACGGAAAATATAAGCCTTTGTATGAGGTATATTAAATAATTTATTATAAAAGACAGCACATTTTCTACATGATACATTTAATAACTTTTTACAGAAAATATAATTCCTACTACAAGATATATTCAATAATTTCTTACAGAAAATATAACTTCTTCTGTAAGATATATTCAATAATTTTTTATTGAAGATGTGATACTTTCTCTAAGGTATATTCATTAATAACTTATGAAAAATATAATTTTTGTTGTAGAATATATTCGATAATTCCTTACAGAAAATATATTTTCCATAAATTTCATTGCTCGAGCATCGCCAAACTGTTATGAGGCAAAAGATTAACTCGACTGTCTTCGAGTAACGTTCGGGCCCCGTCGTAAATCACTTCGTGGCCAGGACACTCGGGCGTCGCGCGTCGCCGGGACTAGAGGTCAGTCGAGCTCGGACCTCTGCCGAGACTGTTTTGAAGCGCTCGTCGAAGGATACACTGCTTGCCACTGCGATGCTGTATTCAAGAGCAATCTTTTCTTATTTGCAACTAGAATATTCTTCCCTCAAGCTTTACAACTAAGGTTCGAACAGAATATTCTTGCAGTTCTACTTATAGTAAAATTATTATTGGACTTTTTTATATTAATTGAATTTCGTCTATTAACCTGCATTGCTCTTGCGTACCAGAGTAAGCATATGCCAATTGTATGTTTGCATTGTACACACACACACACACACACACATATATATAATTAACTAGATTCTGTTAAAATTTACAAAAATCAGAAGATATGAAAAAAAATGGACTTGACCAAATTGGCTTCTGAGCGACTCAATTTATGACCGATTTCTCATACACCGAATAACTTAACGCAATGTTAATAGCACAGAAATAATTTGAACGTCTTCTGACCAACTGACATTTTCGATTTAATCGCTTTCGGAAAACTTCAAAATTTCCAACTCCATTTATCGCATCAGGAGTGTCACCTTCCTGCAAGGCAAAGGCTTAATAACATTACATCCGTTGAATCTTATATTCAGCCGCACCTAAATAACATTCCTCAAACAGTACTTCACGATACAATCTCCGATCCAAAAAAATCTCAAAGTTCAACACTTGACATCCCCACCTTCGTATTCCCATCTCAGGCCACTCATCCACGTTCGCCGCATTAGTAAAACCATAGCCGGCTGCGGTAAGTCATCGTGGACGTGATATTCTTGCATTGTCAAGGTCAAACTCTACGGAACGTGACTCTTAGCGGAGCCGTTAGCCACGTTACGCACGAGCGATCGTGATAACCGACGACAATGGATGTTCTCGGAAGCATCGCTCGTGTTCCTCCTCTCTCGGAAGGTACGCTCTTAACTTCCCCGCCGGTGATCGCGTTCCGCGCGGAAAAGAAAATGATTAAGGATACCTATTGGCATTCCACGACACAATGGGAATGCATCTGTGATGTTGCTCGATAAAAGTAAATCGAGATCGTGCGATCCGGAGCCCTTGGACTTGTCTTTCAGTTAGATGCGTCGTTGGAGCTTAACTTACCGTGGAATGTTCGACGTTTTGCTGGGAATCGATGATTCCAAATGGAAGCTCGCTTCGGTGGTAGTTTTCAGATTTGCCGGTCGATTCTGGGTTACTGCAGTTACTGACTTTAAAACGAGTATGAGAGGGATTTTTGGGGGATGATTTATCGTGCTGCTGATTTTAGCTGTTGTTTGTGGTATTTTAGATCAGTGATGAGATATTTTTGATTGTATCTAATTGTACGTATTGCACAGGTAGAAATATGCAATGGAAATGTTGCAGAGGTTCTGCTCGAGCAGGCATGGAAATATTATTTTGTTATTTTTGTAATTCTATTGATAAACAACGGTTGCTTGGAACTTTCTGATTTTGATAAGACGGTGCAATATATATAAACGGCATCTGAAGCGTTTACGGTAAAATTCTAAAATTATGAGCTATTTTAAATTTTCGAACGCAGCTTTATCTCTCTTAACGCTAGAAGTACCGACGTTACGTTCATTTAACGCTAAAACTACTGACGTTACATTCATTTAACACTAAAACTACCGACGTTATATCTACTAGAATACTACATATAATATATACTAAAAATTTAGATATAAATTTAGATATATTAGATTATATAGGTATAGAGAAATCCAGAAATCAAAAAGACGATTAATTAAGTAATTTAGGTTTTATAAAATAGAAGTGGAATGTTTACTTCGTGGCTGTCCTATCAATTTAGGGAATTTTTAGAAACAGTTGGGAACCGGTCATTTTGACCGGCTTGGTAGATTTAGTGTTAAATATACTGAATAAGTACCTTGGAAAAAGGGAAATCAAGAGGTGACAAAGATGATCAATTAAGTAATTCAAGTTTTACAAGATAGAAGTGGAACATTTACTCCAGGGCTCCTCTATGAATTTTGAAAATTTGTAGAAAGAATAGGGAACCGGTCGTTTCGACTGGCTTGGCAATATCGAGGCGAAAAATTGTACCATTCTGAGTGCCCGATTCTCTCGAAACACGGAGTACAATGGAATTTGAAATTTTTCCATACGATACACGCCCGATAACGGAATCCATTGGAAACTTATCCAAAAGCACGAGTGAAATCGGGAGGAATAAGTTTGCGGAAATGGAAACCGATTGCGGCTGCGGTCGGGAACGAATTTCGGTAATTTCGAAAACGCTCGCGCTACCTCGTAATTCTCTTTACGTCCCTTTATTTAACGTTTGACTTTAATTTGCACGATTTAATCGGCAATTCTACGCGCAATTACGTTTTAATTTTGAATTATCGCATTTCACGCCGGCTTCGCCGTTCGATTGGGCTTCTGCACGCTGAGATGAAAGCAATTTCATGTGTGACGTGAAAACAATCGACGAATTGCTGTCCTACGAAATTTCAACTCGATTTCCTGTGTTTATCAAATTTCCCAGTTAAAACTATCCACGTGATTTTCTCTCGGTCATTTTGGAAAATCAGGGATTCGACTTTAATTGTAATTTAAATTGTTGACACTTTAAAAGTGTACTTAAAGTATTCGAGTTTAACCCCTTGCCTTTACGACTTATTTTGTAACTGTATCTGCAACAATTCAGCTTTAAATTGCTAAAATAAAAATTGATCAGTGATTCTTGATATATCGTACAATTTAACGTAATATTAATTATGTATAATATTAATAGATTAATATTAATACAATTTAAAGTAATATTACAGGAATAATATTATAGGAATACAATTATACAGGAATTGCAGGAATATAATTTGATAGATTTTGCAAAACTTTAAAATTTTCTGACCCATTTATCGCATCACGAGTGTCACTCGTTATTGTAGGGCAAGGGGTTAACACGTTGAATGCCATGGGGGTCACCGGTGACCGGCACTGTTGAATTCGATGATATTTCTTATGATTTTGAAATTGCGATATTCACGGATATGCTAATATATTCAGTATTAAAATAATGCTGTTAGAAAAGTGAAGTACTACTGAGTACATCGCTATTCTTACTTTTAACATTTCTATTCTATAAAGATGTGATTTTAATAGAAACAGTTTCACTTTTGTAAAAATCATGAAACTATCGGTGGCGTTCAACGTGATAAAAGAGCCAAAAGGTGGAAAAATCTTATATTTGAAATATTTCAATTTTTCTACTTATTAACACTAAAACTACCAAGCCGGTGAAAATGACCGTTTTCCAATTTTTTTTTAAATTCAAAGTAACAAAAGTGTGTGTTTACTTTTCAGACTTCGATTAAACGGGGCCCAGGCAGCAGAAAATGACGGTTGCACTTCGAGGACGATCTTTTTCTCATCCAACGAGCTCGAACGACGTTACGGCAGAGAGAAGAGACGCTGAAAAAGGTAAGAGAGATCGTATCATCGGAGCTCGCGATCGCTATAAAAATAAAGAAGTTTCGCCATAGAGCCTGCCGCCATAATGGTATCCGTAGAATCCATTATGCCGTCCAGCTTCTCCCGTGATCCTTTCAACCGCCGGATTTTATCTGTTTATCGATCATAGAACGCGGAACGATGAATCTCGGACGAATTTTCCTACATTCATCCACTTACGATGACGTTAAACAAGTCTCGTTCCATCAGGTTATCGCTTACGATCTGAGATGCAAATTATT
This sequence comes from Cerceris ruficornis, assembly GCA_963989415.1. Classification (NCBI taxonomy): domain Eukaryota; kingdom Metazoa; phylum Arthropoda; class Insecta; order Hymenoptera; family Crabronidae; genus Cerceris; species Cerceris ruficornis. The sequence goes on from OZ022519.1 coordinate 27,759,322, forward strand.
TCGCGATAACAGCTGATTTCAATGTCCTTGCGGATGCATTGCTTCGCTGGGAGTAGTATAAATGTAAAAATTAATACTAGAATTAACAAATGACGGTATTGAAAGAAATGAAAGAAAAGTATGTCCATCATTGTAAATTTCTGCTATTCCAAAAAATTACTATAACACGCAGAAGTTTGCAGTGACCTTTGACACTGCAATGGTTTAGCGTTCAACGAAGTTTCTTCCTGCGCGAAACAATTTTATTTTTGCTAGGAAGGCAGAAGGAGAAGAATAACAAATAGACAGGCAGATAGATAGATTGGTAAATAATTAAATAATTAAACAGACAGACAGAGTGAAGAAAAAATCAGGTGACACATAAATTGGTGAATTTATAGATAGATTTGTAGGTAAATAAATAGTTAAACAGACAGACAGAGTGAAGAGAATTCTAGGAGATACAGAAATAGGTGATTTTATAGATAGATTAGTAGATAAATAAATAGTTAAACAACCAGGCAGATGGAACAAAAAAACAGAAGATAGATACGTAGATAAATTGACAAATAAATAAATAGATAGCTCAATAGACAGGCAGAGACGGACAGAGAGATGAAAAACAGAAATAGAGACACTTCAAGATTCGCAAAAGCGAAGAAAATTCACAAGAAAAGGTAAATCCGTCGAGGTATTCTCATCGATTTAAACGAACCGAAACAGCCACTAAGTGCACCTCCACGCTCCACTTGGCGCGCAATTATTGCGGAAAAAGATCCGCGAACAACTGCCGCGCAGAAATCCATCCTCTTATCCTGGCCGATTTCACGCGCGAGAATATCAGCTTTCGCGGCAAGTGGAAACAATATATGCCCTTTTCAAAAGCTCGTCTCTCGTGTTCGAAAGTGCGCCGGGGAATTTTGAGCGCACTTGACACGCCGGATAAAGTAGCAGACACTGCATGCTTGCGGATGAAAATTCGGGTCCTTTTTCTGCACGTTTCGGTCCTGCTTTCAACGCTGCACAAATCTCTACTTTGGTTACGGGATTTGCTTTCGTCGCAGGTAGCTTTATAGTGATTTTCCAGCTATACTTTGTGAGGTTCCACACTTTATTTGGAATAGGCTTGCATATTTATATAAAAGAGTAAGTTCTGAGCATCTAAATTTATTTAACCCTTTCCGGACGGAGACTTTTTTGAATATTGAAAAATAATCATTTATTTCGCGATGAAAAATCACCTTTTTATCAGAAAGTCCGAGTATTAATGTATACAAGTTATAAATTACTATTTGCGTAATGATATTTCAACGGTTATATTTCAACTTTCAACTCTAACGGTGTGTACATAAGCTGATAAACTGTAATTAGATTTTTTCTCTGACCACATATATGCGTCCATCGTCCTCAAATGGTTACATAAGAGTTTTATATTTATTTATAACAACAGCGCATCGAAAGAGGTCAAAATAGATGTGTAATCAGCATCGTTCCAATTTGTGCCACTTCGAGAAGCCATAATTTATAAACATTTCAATTCCAGCACCTCATAAGTCAGAATTTACTGTAATTTCGATAGAATTGTCCAAAAATCTATTCAAACTCGTTCTCCCAGACCAAGTCGATTAATCAGACGCGCAAATCCTCCATCTCGAGAACTCTCCCGAAAATCACGCAACCCTCGCGTTTCGTCTCGCCGATGGAAATTCCAAGCGAAACTGTAACCTTCTTCTTCGAATGTTCGCCGGCAAGAAAAGCATTGGTCAGAAACGACTAACGAGAAGCCGACGCGGCTAATATTTCTCGTAATACCTTCATTTTCGCGTTGCGTGCTTACTTTTTGCCCGCCGCCGTTTCCCCCTTGTCCCTTCGTCCCTTGAAGAGAGAGGGAGAGAAAAAAAGGAGAACCTTTACCCCGTAATCCTTAGCATCCTCGTCGATGTCGGTGCCCTCGGATCCCTCGGAAATATGAATTATTAAATTTGGACAAAGGTTCACGCCTCGGCGATGTACTCGCGCGAGCAACTATATACGCGGCCTGCAATAAGACAACCGAATGCAACGCGGCTCCCTGTAATCAAGTGCAATCTCGGCGACTGCTTATTTACACCTCCGGACTCGTGAAAGCCGTACAACGAGGCACCACAATGAGCCTCGTCTGCAAAAATCATAAACACCGTGCACGGTCCTGGCCCATAAGTTCCGCCGCGGCCTCAACCTTAACCGCCGTCGGGGGAATTACTTTTACCGATTTATGCCCCCGTCTACATCCTCTGCTTTCTCTTTCGAATTTCGAAATTTCTCAAGATTTCTTTCTTCATTCTTTCTCTTTGTTAACCCCTTGCCCTACGTGTTTTGTGACTGCCTTCGCAATAATTCAGAAGCTAATTGATAATATAAAAATTGTTCAGTGACTCTTAATATATTGTATAATTTATCGTAATATTGATAACACAGGAATAATATTATCCCTCTGATCTCTCTGATAACTCTGGCATTTGTTTTGAATAAAAGTAACCGTGATCTCATAATTAGGTTACGGTTAGAGTAGATATAAAGTGCCGGTACGATTACTGTTAGACTCTCTGATTAAAGTGTAATTTAATATATATATAAAAATTGATCATTATATATAATATTATATAATACCAAGTTGAAATTCATTCATTTACCGTCTCCGAACGCGTACCGAAGTTGCTGACAAACATTTCATAATTTTCTCGCTAAAGGTCACGTGGAGGTCATCATATTGCACCTAGTTGGATTCGTTTTTTATAAGCTATAAGACTGTTGCAATGAAAATATGTATTCCCATTTTAAAAAAATACGATAACCTTAAAATCTCGAAAAAAGTGACCTTGAGGAAAAATTATTTACCGTCATCAACTTCGCTGCTTGAAACAGCACAACTTTATTCTGTGGAGATTTTTTGTACGACTAATAATAACCGAGATATTTAGGTGTTCCCATTTAAATGCTCACCCTGTATGTGTACATATGTATATATATTATCATTTGTGCGGTCATTTGACCGCGTGCGGTATGGTCAGTGTTAATTAGAGAACTTTAATCAGAATTGAGGCAAGGAGCGCTGTCGATTGCCAATGATGGAAGAATAGCCGGTTCGATGTAAAATTCACGGGAAATTTAATAAGAAATTACAGCTACCCTTCAATCGTTCAAAAATGAAGTAACGTAACGACGCACGAAGGTGGTATTCTCGGCCAGGGCTCCTCCCAGCATTGATGTACGTGGTCGCTCGTATTTCATTCCATGGTGTATCATCGCAAGCGTTACCAACGACACCCCATTGGAGATTAAAACGTATCATTAAGCCGTCAGGATGTAAATCTCGATTAACACGTAAGGAAAGCAGAATCACTACACTTTCGAGGCATTGTTCGAGCTAACGACACGCGCACTTTCCGTTTCCACAACCCCATGACAGCGTGAGGTAACACTTTAACACGCTCAATGCCATGGGGTCACCGATGGCCGGCGCCATTGAATTCGATAAAGTTTTTACAATTTTGAGATAGTAATATTCACAAATTTCTTGATACATTCAATATTTGAATACTCGCATTAACTTCTTCCCCTACAATAACGAGTGACACTCGTGATGAGGTAAATGGAATAGGAAATTTTCAAGTTTTATTTAACCTATCAAATTGAAAGTATTAATGAGACGCGACGCGATAATATTATTCCGGTGTTATCAATATTACGATAAATTATACGATATATCAAGAATCACTGATCAATTTTTATTATATATATATATATATGATCTATGTTAACATAACATTTTTTTCTTATTTAGTGCCATAGGATATACTGACAAAGTTTGAACATTAAAACCTGGGACACCCTGTATATATTTAAATCCAACCCGAAAAATTCACAGGTAGACATAATTTTTTCCAGCTGTCTTCTCATATTTTTCTAAAACTTTCATTTAATTAATCTCCAGCCTACGGTGGAGAAGGAGAAATAAGTTCATTGTCAGACTCTCAATTACTGAGTCCGAATTAAAATTCGCCATAATCTTTGTGTAATTTATAATTTTTCCGTCACTATATATTCACCGTAGCCTTGAAGGGTGCCTCGGCACCCTTCTAAAATTGCAGATTCCAGGTATATAATTCTTCCGCGAAAAAAGAAATTACCAAAAATCGAAAAGCCCTCCGTCATGAAACAAAGCAACTTCGACCCCCAAGAAACAAAACTGCAACCCCAAAATTCTCCCTAAACCGCGGAATCTTATATCTCAAGCTGATACAATCCACTGTGAGGGATTCCAACATCTCGTCCCTCCGCGATAACAGTCCGATAGGAGGGACATGGGACATTTGTATCCACGAATTAGAAACTTTGAAATTACCACCGCGGACCGACGTGTGTACGATTCCAAGTTGTCCGTGTAATCTGTTGAAGCTGTCGAAGATCGGTTAGTTGTTGGATGAGAAAAGTGTGGGGAAAGGGAGGGTAAGGGCAGAAGAGGGAAGGGCAGTTGGAAAAAGTTCACTCGGAGGAGCCAGTCAGTCCTGGTAGTCGGCCAATCGGTCTGCCCGAAGACCAGAACATTTTTTCCTCCCCTTTAACCCGATCTTTCTCCGTTCGGACAAACTTTACCCTGTCAATTTGGGTGTTCGGTGTTCCACGCATTTCTACTTCTTTCCGAGTTGCAAGTTTACCTTCTGCGTACCATGAGGGACGTAAATACTGTTGGCAAGTTCGTTTTTATGGATCAACAAAGACGTATTGCGAAAGTTTAAGTTCCACTGTAGTTAAATCTGCAAGAGTTGTCTACTGCTTGGTGAATCGATGGGATATTTTGGTTTGTTTCATATTGTTCTGTTTGGAATGTTACGGGGAATAATTATGGCAAGATGGAAGGCTGAGGATGCGAGACTTTCTTGAGAATCGGGGTGGAAATAGAATATTTTTTTGCCTGGTATACTATGGGTCGCGCAGGAGCCAATGCGGTTCAATCTATTTTTTTTTATATTTTCTGATTTTTGTAAATTTTAATAAAATGATGTTTATCTTATTAAAATTTATAGAAATCAGAAAATATCAAAGAAATGGACTTAACCGCATTGACTTCTCAGCGACTCATATGAATCGTTTTCCTTTGAAAGTGGTGCAAGTCCATTTTATATTATATGAAAATATTTAAGGGTTTGTACTTGAATTAGTTGAAAAATATTGGTATATGTAATACGTTCATTTTATGTTTTTTTAAGTAATTAATTGATTTAAGTTTATAATGTGATGGTTTGTAAAGTATTAGTTAAAAGTGAAGTAGAGAAATTATGTACTGTGACTCACACAACTGTCAGAGTAATTATATTTGTAATTTCATTATCTATGTAAATTTATATCGACAAATTAATGCAGATTTTGAAGGATTTTTTCTGAGAACTGTTTATAGATAAAAAGCTCATAGCAGATTGCATTCATTACTATCACCGACTAACTTTTTGTCGAAAATGGACTTACACCACTTTCAAAGAAAACGGCTCAGATGTTGAAATATGTTTATATGCAACTAAATTCAATTACCGCGCAAATTAGCCAATAAATGTACTTTCAATTAGTTTCAACTCTGGCAGAGGATGCGACATTTTTAATACTAATCAGTATAAAAGCTAATATTAGTTGAATCGCAGATACCAAATTCTATATTTTCTGACGTAACATACTGCAATAAATATATTTATTTCTGACTCAAACTTACTCAAAGACCAATCACCATAAAACCTTCTAGTAGCACAGATATCACTCTGATAATAATTTTCTACGGTGCATACGTATGACCGTATTTCCCTGCAAGTTCATCACAAAATGTAATGTAAAATAAATAAGCCAACGAAACAAGTTCATCTTCTTTGGCATCGCGTCAGATCGAAGGCATTGGCCGTGCAGAAATCGATGGAAATCGCGGTATCGGCAAACGTGCAAGTCGAATAATACACGGTGAAAGAAGGAGAGAATAAAATTGCCTCGTAAAGCAACCCTTTCGCGGGATATAGTCCCTTTTAATCCGAATAAAAGCCCCACGTCGTTTGCCCTGAATAGTGATGTACGCGGGAGCCGGGGCGAATACTTCCGAGGAATTGTAGTTTCAATTTGAAAATGCTTTCGAAAATTATTGCCAAACAGACGAGAATTTTTGCGAGCGCTTCAGCGTCGGGAAAACGTCATCGTTTCGCGGGAACCGATGGAACGTCGGCTTTGAGCGAATTGCGAATGCAATTTTAGAGCGGTAATCCTTTGGAATTCTTTGCAATTTTAATAAAACACTTCCTCCATCTATGTTTTTATTCTGCCATTTAATCTCTCTAATTTTGTTAATTGTTATAACATTGTCAATCATATGTTTATTGATAATCGTTTCCGACAAAATACTAAAATTTAAGTCAGACGAAATATTTAAGTTACACGGAGAATGAAATGTAGGAATTTCTTGGGAAATTCGTGCAACAAGTTTGAACTCTCTGCAATTTTAAGGTAACTCTTCACATACACGTTTCTTTGTTCTCCAAATTAGCCCTTTTAATTTTGTTAATTATCGTAATTTCCTATCATCCACAGTAGAAAAGAAACGAATGCCGATCCATTTCCTCAGACACCTAATAATCGTATTTCCCTCCCGCGCATTCCCTTCATCCGTGTAATTTTTACAGACCGCGATAATTCCCCGGGGAAACAATAGAATTCCCCCGAACGCGTTTCACCTTCCGCGAACTCTAATTACGGCAAAGAGGCGCGGAATTCGCGATACGAGCTCATAACTCGCAGACAGACTAGCGAAGCATTCGTCACCGAGGGGAGAAGTCACGTCGTAGGCCATGGAAAGTTGCAGATCCTCCGGCTTCGAAGTTACGCCAAGTGACGTTTGATCCCGAACAAACTGGGAAACCTCCTCTTGCTCCACCCTCACTCCCTCCCTCGTTCCTCTCTCTCTCTCTCTCTCTTATTCACTCTATATATCTTCACTCAGAAGAGTCATGGAATAAATATTCTACGTCCATCTCAATAAACATAAATCGGTGAATCGTCCTAGTGTTAAATAATGAAATGGAAAAAAGTCACAAGAAATAATTTGTTCTAAGGTGATTATAATTCATTATTATTAATAAATTCACTGCGAGTGAGTAATTTATTAATTAGCAGTGGATTTTGATAATTATACAGGGAAGGTCCCACCTCACCGATTTCAATGATTTTTGGATTTGTTGCCAGGATAATTTTCACATGCTATGCACACTTTATACCGGGTACCTACCCCGGAGGGTCTGATTTAAATTAGGTGTATGTAACAAAAAGATAAATTAGTGCTGGTTGGGCATAGTTTTAAATGAGGACCGCCGTAAAGCGGTCCGACTAACAATAAACAAACAATGAACTGCTGGCGATGAATCGCTGGCGGTGAATTGCTGTGGCGATGAATTGCTGGCGGTGAATTGCTAGCGATAAGCTGTTGGTAGTGAATTTTCCTAGAGCCCTAATTTTTCTCCACTACCTCTTTCTGTATTTATCTGCTTCTCAACTTCTCTATCCCCTGTTCTCCACTCCTCCCCTCCGTCTTTCTCTCTCTCTCTCTCTCTCGCTCGCTCTCTCGACTGCTCCACCTGCCTCTCTCTCCACTTCTCCACCTGTCTCCTCTCTCTCGTTCTGTCTGTCTACTCGGTGGCATGTTTGCCGAAGACGTTTACAAGCTGCCGGTACAGTTGATCCGTTTCTCTGCAAATACCGGCGCGATAAGAGGAAAAGTGATACAGAGCTAATAGCGGATTCGGAGTTTCGGCCGGGATAAACTCGGGAGATTAGTTTTAATACTGGCCGAAAATACTATATGCCCGCTGATCCACAGCTATCGCCGGGAAATAACGTCGCCTGAAATCGCTCGGTGCAATTAATGTCGAGTACGTATCGTCGTTGTTTCCCCGCCGGATTAACGGGTCCTAATTAATTTCTCGTTATTTTACCTCCCGATTTAATTTAATATGCGAGGAATATTAGCGCGGAATTTGCGGAATCGGGACACCTAAGGAAGAATTTCTCTTCTGTATACCTCTTCCTCTCGATTTTACCTGAACAGGGGAGAAAATCCGGTTGGTCGGAATGTCATCGAAAGAGAGGATCGATTTTACATCGTCGAAACAGCCAGATTTGGTTTATCGAGCTAACGAAAGATCCGTTTTGTTGCAGTTGTTCTTTTTTTTCTTTCTCTCTTCGTTTAAGAAGACTTATGGTGATTTTTAATTCTTTTATACTTGAGAAATAGCTTCGTCTCGGTGCGATATCGATGAAGGACGTTGTTCGAGTTATTTAGGTTGGCATATGTGCCCCAGTTTTATTGGCGAAACAGTGTGTTTGCAATATTCATATCGCATGGATAGCTTCTAGAGTCGACGCCGAGATTCTTCCTTGACTACGTGATCCCAGTTTCCGTCCACTTGACCCCATGATTCTTGGTCTTTCTATTTTCGTATCTGCTTTAATGGCTTAATTCGCTCGACTTTTATTCCTCTCTATTCTCGTATTCGCTTTCTCTTTTAACTCATTGTCTCTTTTGTTCACTCTCGCTTTTTCCTTTCATTTTCATTATTCTATTAAAATTATAATTCCTTGCTCTGTTTTGCTTCAATTCGTTCTTGCTATTTCTAATTCTTATCTTCTTATGACTTACAATTCTAATTTTTTATATTATTCCAGTTTTTCTCGTTAACTTTTCCTACTTTTTTCTTCTTTTCATTCAGTTTCTTTGTTACTCTTCTTCTTCTCTTTTTATCTTCTTAAAGCTTACATCTTTTCTTACTTTTTATTCCAGTTATATATCACTTTGTAAATTTTACATTTTTCAGTTTTTAGTTCCAGTTATGCTTTCACCATCTCTTTTGTAATTTTTTCCAACATTCTCTGCGTTACCGTATTTCCATTACTTTTATCCCACGTTTTTTATCTTCTTTTTCACATGTACCTTTCCTCCCTTCTCGTAGCTTATTTCCGTCGAACAGCGGTAATAATTCATCTATTTAGAATTAGAAAATTCACCCTCCGAACGGTTCGAATCGAAATAAAGTCAATCTCGATTCCGTCGCGAGCGTGCAAACCGATTCCACGGCCTTTGGGAATCGTTAATCGTACACCTACACCAGAGAGTGCGACTCCACAGTTTCGATATAGGGCGCATCTACGTTAGCCTCTGGGTTCCCGTTTTTTCTCTATCTCTCTTTTTATATGTGTAGTGACATTTCTCTCGGCTCCTCTCGCTATTTCTCTCTTTCCCCATCTCTGCCAGATTTTACCTTTCCTCTCTGTCTCTCAGACTTCTCTCTCTTTTAGATTTTTTCTCTTCCTCCCTTTTAGAGGACTCTCCCTCTTCCTTTCTCGTTCAAACTTGCCTCAATTCAGATTTCCACTCTTTTCCTCTGGCTTTAAAACTTCTGTCACTTTTAGATTTTCTCTGTCCTCTCCCTGTCCTTCAGACTTCTCTCTGTTTCTGCCTCTCTATTTCAGAATTTGTCTCTATCTTCCTCTCTATTTCAGAATTCTCTCACTGTCTTCGTCTCTATATCAGAATTCTCTCTCTGTCTTCCTCTCTGTTTTAGAATTCTCTCCCTATCTTCCTCTCTATTTCAGACATCTCTCTCTTTCAGATCTGCTCTCTCTTCTTCCTTTCTCTATTTCAGAATTCTGTCTCTGTCTTCCTCTCTATTTCAGAATTCTTTCTCTGCCTTCCCCTCTATTTCAGAATTCTCTCTTCATCTTCCTCTCTACTTTAGAATTCTCCCTCGTCCAGATTTTTTCTCTCCTCTTTCTTTCTCTTTCAGACTTCTCTCTCTTTCAGATCTGCTCTCTCTTCTTCCTTTCTCTATTTCAGAATTCTGTCTCTGTCTTCCTCTCTATTTCAGAATTCTCTCTCTGCCTTCCCCTCTATTTCAGAATTCTCTCTTCATCTTCCTCTCTACTTTAGAATTCTCCCTCGTCCAGATTTTTTCTCTCCTCTTTCTTTCTCTTTCAGACTTCTCTTTTTTTCAGATTTGGTCTCCCTCTCTGTTTGAGTCTTCTCTCTCTTCCAAGCTTCTCTCTCATACTCTCTGTATCTCCCTCTATCAGTTTATATATTTATCATTTTTTTTCCCTCTCTACACGTATCTCTGTCTCCCTCGCGCTCTCTGTATATATTGGCATATCCCTCTTCCGCTTTCTCTTTCTATCTCCTCTTCATTTTTCCTCTCTCCCTCTTTCCTTCCTCCCGTTATTTCTGACTCTCTCTCCATCGACATTTCTTTTTCGAATCTCTAGCGACCGAGTATGTTTCACAGCGCATAAAGTATCCCGGAAATACGAAATTCACAGGCTCCAATCGGATCCGATCGATAACGCAGGTAGGAGAGCGTTTGAAAATAACGGCGACGTTGGTGATAACGCGATAATGGAAAAACTGTTCGCGATTTATCAGCTACCGCTATAGCATCTCGGAATCTCTCGTATCGATACTGGAACTGCGTCGATTTCAATCGTTTATCTTGCGAAAGATAAGAAAGAAAAAGACTACAGTCTTTAAAGAAAATTTCTTTATCAGATTTTGAAAAACATATTAATTCACTCCGATCTCTATACCTCTTTAAGATCGAAACAAAGGGAAGAGAGAATAACGAGTTACAGTGTAAACTTTGAAAATTTGCTTTTCGTAATTTACCGACACGTTGGATCGCAGATCATCCTCCAATCACTCAAGCGTGCTGTCGATTCCGAGACAAACAGGGATGATCGACTACTTAAAAAAAAACAACGGGAAACAAAAGCTCCTCGAAACATAGCAACGAATCGAAATCCTTCCTCCCTCGTATTCTGACGAGTATAACACAACCGATGCGGAGTCAAGTTAAATTGCATTTCTCGCGCGGCGTTATCGGCAAATCGAGACGATTAAACTGCCAGAACGTTTCGCGGTGGAAATCGTTAAATTACATAGGTTTTCCCCCGGCGCATGGGTTTAACCCACTTTCTCGAGTTAAGTCCCCTTTCCAGTGTTCGCTTTATCGATGGCTAGCGTAGATTAAAACAAAAAAAGGAGAGGGTGAATGAGAGAAGCGCAAAGAGAGAGAGAGAGAGAGAGAGAGAGAGTGGGAGCAGAGAGAGAAGAGATAACAGAGAAATAGAGAGCAAAGAGAGAGAGGGTGGAGAAAGAGATAGAAGAGGGATGAGAGAGAGCACAGACTCGTATTCTATATATCTTGAAAATATCTTGTTTACCGTTCTCCAGGGGGGTTGGAGGACCAGAGGGGGATGCTGGTGGGGGGTGTATAATCCAAACAAACTGTATGCACGCTCGTAAAATCGTTTGGTACTCCCAGTAATATCCTGGTAAATTATAGTTCGCCCGGAATGGTTCGCTGTTATTCGGGCAATGTTCTCCGCGGGTATGCATACGATCTTAAATGCTTCAAGATGGAAATTGAGGGGAGATTGCGTACATTGTATAAAGCCACTCGAGAGCTCTTGAATACATAATAAAACAGTGTCGACACCTGTTTCTGATTACCGTGATATGCGCGTGAGTTCCTTCGTGCTCACGCTGTCTCGATTAGGTGGCGTGAACGAGAGGGGGTGGTTCTTTCCGGATTCGGACGTGCAACTTCTCTTGAACGCTGATTTTAACGGTGATTTGAGAAGTTTCTTAGTTTGAGACCTGCTACTGATTTACATTGTGCGTAAATACGTGTCGATGGACGCGGATAGGGAGCATGGGTGATTAAAGGGAATTAAAATTGGAAATTACGAATTTGATGGCAGACTTACTACAGGAAATAGCATCCATAGCAATTTTTTTTACTTCAAAGGGTATATCTAGGAATATTGAAGTTAAATCAATAAAATTCTTATTATATCGAAATTAATTACAATTTGTGCGTTAGTTAGGATGACTAGAGGCACCTGCTAGAGCTACCAATAGCTACCTAATAATTGCAAAGCTCTTAATTCAATTGTATAACTGCAAATCAATGAAATACAATGTTGGAAAAAATTCGTGAAACCGTGGGATCACATGGGGAAAATATTCTCCGGCAAATTATTTTGCAGACATCCAATTAAACGTCGTTTAATCGCATCGAAAAGTAACGCGGGGCGATATTGGACTGGCGCGATCGACGCGTCAATTATCCACGCTTTTCTTTCAATCAAGCTTACATCATCCAAGAATAACATCGAATCCCATGGAAAAAGTCTTGGTGCCCGGGATGATACAACCCCTCGGCGCGAGCCGATATCGAGTGGTTTAATTAAATAATTTAATTAAGCAAATTCAACGTCGGCCCAATTAAATTCTTTGCTAACCGTACAGATATTCCGATCGTGCGTCTCCCTCGAGTTTATGGGAAATCGTACGGGTGCGAAGAAGAGGGACTTATTTTCGGGGCGAACGACGAACTTCCATTATTCTTCGACGCGACGAACTTGGCCGTTATTCGAGCCTCTAATTACGTCGAAACGACGGACGTATTTATCCGATTCCATCGTCACGGATCGACGGATTACGAGGACGATCATTTTCGAGTATCTCGTCGGCTGATTTAGTCGAACTGTGATTTTCGTTCGAACTGTCTGAATGGGTACTTCGATTGTTTGCAGTTAAATGTCGTTCGTTTTAAAAGATCCTCGCTAATTGTCGACAGAAGACAGACATTTTAAATTTAGAAAATTGTAAAGTATTGCAAGGTCGTGTAAAAGAATTGATACGACATGGGCTTTTTAGAAAGAAATGTTTTCAAATTAATTCCACTGCTTCAAAGGCTCTAGGTATAAAGTTGAAGTCTTAGATTCCCAATTAGTGGGCTCGAATTAATACCCCAGTCACCTAATGGATATTTTTAATATATTAACAATTATTAATTCAAATATTTTCAACTTCTGCACCCTCGTAAACTTGTAAGTCCTAAACGATGTACAAAACGACAATCAATTTAGCAAAATAATTGGTAGAAATTTCCAAAACACTTCGCGGAATTTAGAAACATCGGTTTCACAGCATTCAACGTACTAACCCTTTGCAACTCCGTTGCCTCCGCAGCGGCGACATTGTAATATATTTTTTATATTATAAAACATGATTTTAAAATATATACGCTCCCATTTTAATGACAAAGCTAGATTTTCAATATTCCGCAGATGTGCACTCGCACAATTGTAAATAGTTCTGGAATAGCTGGTAGCTCAAAGTAAAAATAACTCGGAGCGCAAAGGGTTAAGAGCTAAGAGAAGCAAACGCATACAACGAGAGACAAAGAGAAAATTAGAAAACACAGTAAATCGAACTTCTTCACACCATAAAATCAATCGTCTTCACAAATGCAAAAGGAATTCGTGGAAATTAACGGAAAAATGTGCCCAATCGAATCGTGACCTTCCACGAAGAGCTCGAGGAACACAACGTAGGTATAATAATACACATTCGTTCCTTGGTTCGTTGGAGCGAGCAGAAACGCACTTAAATCGAAGAACGGCTGCGGATGAAAGGAAGCCGAACGGCGCACGGTAAAAGGAGGCCTTGCAATCGTGCGAACGGAATAATTGCACGAAGAATTAACGCGCATCGAGCACAGGAGGACAAGGCGGTGTAATTGTTGGCGCTACTAATTAATTTCTACCTTCGTGACTAAGTGCGATTAAGCGCTCGTGACTGGTGAGAACTGTCGAGGAAATTTCACGACTTTCAGACGTTCTCGTGAAAACGAGCCTATTTTCAGGCGCGCTAGACTATTTCATTTAATTCCAATTAATCATACGCCGTTAGTTTCTTAAGTTTCCGGCGCAAGTTCATTTGCGTTTTATTGCAATTTCATGGATGGATTTTTTAATTTCAAACAGGGAGAGTACGAAGTCGAATATACCGTAGAATTGCAAAGACAGATTTCGAGTCGGGGCGAAGAATGGAGGAACGGAGTTTGAAATAAGCACGATTTGCAATTTAACGACTTGAAACGCGAAGCAAAAATTCACTTCGCGAAGTATTCCGCGAGATTTTTTTGCAAGAACTGCGGCTGAAGTCTAAGGCGATGGAATAAGGTAGGAGCCGGTGGAATATCCCTGGGCGACGAATTATCGTCGTGTTTTACCCGATCATTGTTTTTCCCAATTTAAAAAATCTGTCAAATCCAGTGCGATTATCTGAATCGGGCACTCATATTTCAATTTCGAAAATTTCTTCAAGTGTTTCCAAATCAACCTCATGAAAAACCTCCATCATAATCCAATGCCTGACATCAAAATTACAATTTTTCATCTCACACCTCTCTCAATTTTCCAAATCTCATTACTTCCTAAATACTTTTACCCTTAGACACCTTCCATCCACCATGGGCCATCTCAAACACCATACTCCATCATCAAAAATTCCCCGTTACCCCTGAAATCTCCAAACTCATCAGGAACGATTAGCGGCACCTTCAGGTAGCCCTACCGTTGACTCTACGAGCTCGTTGTTCCCAATTTATCGTCGAATCTGCGCCCCACCTAGGACAACCGATACCCTCACGGCGGAAATTACGGCCTCTTAAAGTACGCAACCTGTTCGAAAGTGTTAACTCGCTCGTGTATCCGCGTTACCGCCGTATCATTTTATACCTCGTGGCCTATCGACGGTGCACGGTTCGCCGATCGGCACCATTGGAGAACAGGCGAAGAAGGACGGACCGGCCCCTAGCGCTCGGCAAATTATTAACAATCAGGCAGGTGTTTGCGCGGTTCGCAAGATTTGCTAACAAGGCGGCATTTTCGAGGTGCCGACTTGAGGCATATAATTATATGCTTCCCTCCTCGTGCGTATGCACGCTGCGATACTGGCCGCATTGTCTAACGGGTGCTCCGGTTGGATCGGGCGGGAGATGTACTGTGAGTTGACGAGAAGATGGTTCGTTGTAAGAGAAGGGGTAATTGGGTGATGGAGTCATCGGTTGATCCGTGAGAGCTGTCTTTCTTTTGTGTTTTCTTCAGCTTCGATTGATATGGTCGTTTCGTTTGGGATTTAACACGTTGAAGGCCATGGGGGTCACCGGTGACCGGCGCTATTGAATTTAATGAAATTTCATACTTTTAAATTTTAAATTGTAAGACTTTTAAGTCTTATAAGACTTATTTACTTTAAGTCTAGTAAGACTTTTAAATTGTAATATTTATGAATTTTTTAATACATTGAGTATTTCAATATTGGCGTTCTAAAATTAAAGTCCTGCTGACTATACTTCTATTTGTGTCTTTCAAATTTCTGCTTTGTAAAGATTTAAAAAAAAATTTAATTGAGAAATGATCCGTCAGAGCTGCATTTCTTTTGTGTTTCCTTCAGCTTCAATTGCTATGGTCGTCTCGTCTGGGATTTAGGATTTAATATATATATATAGTACAATTTAACGGAATATTAATATTGTAGAAATAATATTATCTCGTCGCGTCTCATTAATATCTCCGATTTCATAGGTTTTGGGGAACTTGAAAATTTCCTATTCCATTTACCTCATCACGAGTGTCACTCGTTATTGTAGGGCAAGGGGTTAAAATCACATCTTTATAAAGCAGAAACTTCAAAGACACAAGTGGATATATATTCAGGAGAACATACATTTATATTTTATATTTTATATTTATCATATAAAATTTCATATATCAAAATTATTGAACTTAATATAATTACAATTATTTCTATAATCAATAAATATATTAAAATATGATTTGAGTAATTTAGATGTTACGAGATAAAAGTGGATTTTTACAGCATGGCTCCTCTTTCAATTTGGAGAATTTTTAGAGATAATTGGGTACCGGTCATTTTGACCGCATGTACAGTATAGTGTTAAAATATTAAAGCACAACCGATTTCTGGCAGGTGACTGAAATTCGTAAAAAGATTTACTGGTTTAGATGGGTCGCGGGCTACCGAGGCTGTGATATATTAAATAATAAATTTTGAAAAATTTCCCAGAGGTCATGGGGACTTGAACTCAAGTTTACCGATTGGAAGTGCGAGCCTTTACCTCCTTACCTATAGACTCCTATCAGCAATCTAAAGTGAGAGTTTGAGGAACGTGAAAAGTAGAGATAGAGAGCTGGCGAAAGACTCCTGTTTCCCCTTCGAATTCCCGCGAGACTTCTTCCCAGCGCTGCATGGTACTTCATTATTTTTTCAAGCGATAGATACTCCAAAAGAGAGAATTATTTCGCAAAACATTCCTACCGGTAGTATAATCTTCCATATAATAACAAGAGAAATCGCAGCTCCGTATTCGATCAAAGTAATCGCTGAAAAGCAGAAAATCCGTCGACTATATTTCCATCTTCCAACATCCACGCTATTTATAATTTACCTCGAAAAGCTCCGCTTTCGAAACGAAATTTCAAGGATTTTGCAACATCCGGCGGGACTCTGCGCTAGTGTTTCCATGAGCGTGCATAAATCCCATGATTTGCGATCCGAGGCTCGCGCCAAAGTAATAGCGCGAAACCCTTCGCAAAGTGGCCATCGAGAGAAATTGCTTGAAAATCAGAGAAACATTCAAATGATCCGACACTTCCTCCATTAGCTTCTAAAACAATTTGCAGTACCGACAACCGGCTTATTTCCGAGTCGAAGGATGAGCCGGGGCATCGTCTATCGGCTTCGTAAATTGTTCCTCGTTACAGGCATCATTACCTGGAAGATCCTTCGTAGTTCTTTGGAACGACAGGCACCGCGGTGCTTTCCAAGTTACGCGCGCAACGCGGATTCAACGTTTCTCGGGAATTTCCGGTTGTGAGGTTCTCTCGCCGATAGATTACTGGTTGAACTATTTTTGAACTGGAACATAGTTCTCCTTGATTTACCTGCTAATAGCAAACGCTTTCACATTTTTTAATTTCTCATTGGAATTAGTACCGTTTTTTTATATATATTTATAAGCGACTACACCCAATTCTGTTTTTACACGGTTCGATTTAACACGGTCTAGAAAAAAAATTGATTCCGTTTTTACACGATTTCATTCGATTTAGCACGATTAAAAAATCTAAAATATTCTTAAAATAAATTTTTTAATAAATTTATTTTAACTATTTTTTACAGGGTTGAAGGATATGGAACTAATCCCCTTTTTCTATGTATGTACTTCATGTCTCTTTTTATACGGTTTTGTTTGGAACGTATCTACCGTGTCAAAACAGAATTAGGTGTATTTTCTTACATTTTGGGCGAAATTTGACGAATTGGGAAAATCTGGGTTTGAGAGGGATCCCTAAAGTGATGCGTGAGATTTCAGTGTCAAAGGGTTCCCTGGGGTTGTTCCGAATAAAAAGCGAGATTCCAGTTATTTCGCGTGGAAAGAAGGTTGAGATTAATGATTCACTTTATAATTTTGACAAATTTTGTTAACAACAAAACGCGCTGACTGTATTGTGCTAGATGCAAATTTATTATATATGCTTCGCTAAAGTTGATAGTCCTTATAATATGTCAAAGTTTGTTGCTTATAAAATTTGCTTTCAGCACTGCGCAAAATAGAAAGTCATCGAAGCAATGATATATTCACAGTCATACTACCAAGGCGGCAAAAATGATTGGTTCCCAATGTTTTCGAAAAATTCTCCTAATTAGCAGGGGAACCACGCGATAAATACTATATTTCTATCCTATAAAATCTAAATTACTTAACCCTAACCGTACCTGCACTTTATGCAGACTTATTCTGACTTATTCTGTTATGAAATAACAATTATATTTTTCCGTAAGAAATGCAGAAGACCGTTAGTTTAACCCCTTAGCCTGCGATGAAGTGTGACACTCGTGGTGCAATAAATGTAATAGGAATACATACATACATCTATTCGTTTATTTCCACCCCCATTGTTTTCTGTAATTTTCACTTCAACATCTTTTTGTATGGACATATCTATTCGTATACTACATATTATTACTGAAAATTTCCATAAAATCCAATAAAAGCTACATTAATTATGCACTTTTCCTCGCTCTAGTAATTAATTTGTTAAAATCCCGTCAACCTGCTAGTCATTGTCCTAGAAAATATGCTCGTTCAAAATCGTTATAAAATTGGAAAGTCGCTGTTAACCCTTTGGGGACGGAGACATTTTTGAATATTATGACATAATCAATTATTTGGCAATCCAAAACCACCTTTTTATCAGAAAGTTAAACTGTTAATATATGTAAATCATAAATTACTATTTGTGCAATCATATTTCAACGTTTGCATTCCAATTTTTCAACTCTAACCGTTTATATATGCAGCAATAAACTATAATTAATTTTTTTCTCAGACCACATATATGCGTCGCTAATCCTCAAAGGGTTAAATTGTCAGAAAGCAAAATGAAGTGAAAAGCAATGTCAACTGTAGCTCGACATAGGACTGCAAAAGATTAAGCTTTTAGGTCAAACCAATAGCATAATGTTAAAGGAAAAACATAAACTAAATAATGATGACCAACTCCCTCGTCGAATGTGACCACCCTGTATAGAGAACGCGTCAGCGAGCGGCTCGGCCGCGGCGTGAAACCGGTGGGTATGATTACCCACTTTAGTTAACGATCTTCGTAGCCCCATGGCAGTTCTGAAAGGTCAGAAAGAAAACCGCAAGAAAACCAGAAGAACCGAGCGGAACGCCATGTTCGCCGGTTATATCCGGCGTGCTTTTGTTCGCCGCGTCCTGCGCTTCGTGAACAATAATTTGCGAGATGTGCGCGCCATTTCGAGGCTTCAGAAGCGGAATTGTCCTCGCGGCGGAAACGGCGCCGTGTTTTCGCGAGAGATCCTGAAAAATGGCACGGCATGCTGAATTGAGGCAAGGAGGGCCTCTGATGAAAGCTCATTAGGAGACCTCGCGTGTTGATCCTTGCGGGACGTGGAAGTCAGGACATGTGAAATTTGAAATTTTTTTTTACGGATATAATTGTCTTTCGAGATTTCAATTGTCGCCCTACATTTGGGGAATTTTTATGCCGCTGTTTAAAATGTTTTTGGGTCAGCAGAATTTAATCGCGTTTTTAGTTGTGCTGCTACTTGATTTTTATATTTCTCAGGTTCGGTGGATTTTCAGTTGTCGAGGATAATTGTGAAATTTTCACGTTTTATTTGTCGATCTATATTTGGGACATTTATTTCCGCTTTCTGAAATGTTTTTGGGTCAACAGGATTCTGTTGTTTTATTTTTGATAATGGTTGATGCTGATATTTCTAAAATTTTATGAAATTTCTTTTGTGACGGATAATGGTCGAAGTTTGATTATATCAATTGTTAACGAACATCCGGGAAATTCCAATCTCGTTTACAAAACATTTGCCAATCAAACATTAAGATAATTTGAACTTCCTTTTTGACTTGGTTGTCAGTTAATTCCGATATTCCGGTGAAATCAAAATAGACTTTTTAGATGCACAGCGTCATGAATATTAAAGTAGTTGGTAAGAGAATTTTTTTTCACCGACACTCGGACGTTCGATACATTTTATATCACTCAAGAAATCAAATACACGTCACGTTGAAAAATTGCGAGTGCACCATTGAGATTCGAATCCGTCCTGACGTAAAAGTTAGACCTTCTACTTCGATTGGCCATCGGAGTTTCTCGCGACCCTTTTGATTTTTTAAAATTTCCTCGAGAGATATACCTTCACGTACATCCACTGCTATATATGTGTGCTACATGAGAAAATTCAAAAAGCGATTCTGCCATTTCACCGAGCTCTCACGGAATTCTAGTTTTCTATCAGCTTGACCACTCACCATAGATTCTCGATCTTGGGTTTGATTCAATATTATTCGACTTACAACTTGGAAATAAAACTCATTTACGATATGTTGTAAAATCTCGGTCTAAATCGCCATCGTAAACGGAGAAATTCCACGTTTTCCTGATGCCACTGAGTGAGGATGACGACGGTGTCCTGATTCAAAGAATGGCTAACGAATTGCAACTGAAGGAAATGCCGTTTCAACATTCTTGCCGCAAGCACTTCTAGATTTTTATTTTAATATAAAAATGTATGATTCTTTGTGAAGCAAAGATTGTGTATGTTGCTGAACGAATAGGAGACTGAACAATCTAGAAATAAAACACCTCGACAATTAATCCCTCCTTTCAGCTAACTATCTTCAAAGCCGCAGAACGAACCCCGATCATCCTTAGAAAAACGTGTAGTGTCCCTCATTAATCTCCGCAAGATATCAATCGCGCTGGTCCCGCATAGACGTTCTCTCCTTTCGCGTGCAACCGGAGCAACGCGTCTCGTAATTTCATTAGTGAACGCTCGGTTTAAAGGTTAACGGCTTTAACGCGTCACCATGGCGCGAGTATGCTCTTTTGCAATGTGCGATGCATCCTTTTCGGCGTCTTCCTTTGCCTCTTCCAAGGTCTTTTCCCCGCCGTATTTGTCCGCATCTTTCTCCGTACCTTTATTGCTGTCCTCTTTGGTGCCTCTGTTGCTGTCGTTTTCAGTATCTTTCTCGATGCCTCTATTGCTATCTTTCTCGGTGTTTCTCTTGCCGTCTTTCTCAGTATCTTTCTCGGTGTCCCTTTGCTGTATTTTTCAGTGTTTTCCTTGCTGCCTTTCTCAGTGTCTTTCTCGGTGTCGCTATTGCTGTCTTTCTCAGCATCTCACTCGGTGTTTCTGTTGCTGCCTTTCTCAGTATTTTTCTCGGTGTCTGTCTTGCTGCATTTCTCAGTATCTTTCTCGGTATCTGCATTGCTGTCTTTCTCAGTATCCCTCTCGGTGTTTCAGTTGCTGCCTTTCTCAGTATCTTTCTCGGTGTCTGTATCGCTGTATTTCTCAGTATTTCTCTCGGTGTTTCTCTTGCTGCTTTTCTCAGTATCTTTCTCGGTGTCTCTATTGCTGTCTTTCTCAGTATCCCTCGGTGTTTCTCTTGCTGCCTTTCTCAGTATTTTTCTCGGTGTCTGTATTGCTGTATTTCTCAGTATCCCTCTCGGTGTTTCTCTTGCTGTCTTTCTCAGTAACTGTCTCGGTGTCTGTATTGCTGTATTTCTCAGTATCTGTCTCGGTGTGTCTATTGCTGCCTTTCTCAGTATCCCTCTCGGTGTTTCTCTTGGTGTCTTTCTCAGTAACTTTCTCGGTGTCTGTATCGCTGTATTTCTCAGTATTTCTCTTGCTGCTTTTCTCAGTACCTTTCTCGGTGTCTGTATCGCTGTATTTTTCAGTATCCTTCTCGGTGTTTCCTAGCTGTCTTTCTCGGTGTCTCTATTGCTATATTTCTTAGTACCTTTCCGGCTGTCTCCTTTGGTGTTTTTCGCGGTATCTTTTCACAGTATTTCTTGCTGTTTTTCTGGGTGTCTTTCTTGCTGTCTTTCTCGGAGTCTCTATTGGCGTCCATCTCGGTGTTTTCTTTACCGTTTTTCTCGTCCGTTTCCACGTATTCCCCGGGGTTTCTCTCATTGTCGGTATCGTTCTCCGCGTTTTCTTCAGCGTCTCCTACGTTCACTCGCCGCAGTCGGCGCACCCGTAATACATTAGCATGCCCGGCACGAAACTTTTATCGATGCCATATACCGGAGTTATTTCCTTCGACGATGCAGTCGGGACGCATCGCATGTAAAACAACGGTGCGGCTCGCAGCACCGAACAACCGATTCCATCTTTTTCACGCTCGATTCGGTGGCTCGTAGCTACTTTTACTTGGACCGGAAGTATCCCTGGGGTTTCGATGTCGTATTCGACGGATGTCGCTGCTTGATTCTTGTGAATCTTCGTAAAGGGAAGTAGATAAATATCTGGGTAATGTATGGTGCCGGGAGGAAGCATCGTAACTCGTTGAAAGTGAAAGGTACATTGTATGACACCGACTATTTTTGTATCTGTACGAGATATGAAATATACATCTCGGAGAATCTCTTTTAGTAACCGGTCTATTAAAAAAAATTACCTAAATATTTATTAGTCTATGCAATGGCTTAGACTTGCTTCCTACATTATATTTATGATTCTATCAAATAGGTGATCAAATTAATAATAAAGTTTGCGCTCTCTGATACTGTCAACTTTGTAATATTGTGATCACAGACATTGTCAACTAAATAATTAAAATAATACAATTTGCAATATTGCGATCTCAGACACTGCCAACTGACTGACTGTACGACTTGGCCGACGGTGTTTAGAATTACAATACGACAAATTACATCATTTGATCCACTTAGTTGACAATGTCTGGGATCGCAGTATTACAAATTTAACAGTTTTACAGACTGGCAAATTTATTTTCAACCACCGAACTTACCGTCCTCGACCAACCAACGCAGAAGACAACCTTGAACACCTATTGCCAAATAAAGAACACTGTCAAGAGTTAATTAAGAAAGAAAATAATCCAAAGAACGTTAAATTCAGGCCGATCAATCCTACCCGATCTCCCGGAATCCAGCGTAATTTTGTCGCCGTTCGCAGAGCAAATGAAAATGAAACGATATCGCCGAATCTACCGGCCCCTGTAAAACGCATTCCCCATTGCGAGGCGCGGTTCAGCGCGCGCACCACTGAACCGAAAGATTTTAATTATTATCGTCGAATCTGTCTCGCGCTCATACGCGCCAACTTGGACGTAACGGGAAAATTATACGAAACGTTATTCGAGCCGTGCGACTAATTACCGATTGTCACGAAAACGAAAAGGAAGAACGCGCCACCCGATAAAACGCCATTTAATTGACACCGTGCCTGCGTCCTCGCATTTTTACCGAATTTCAAATAATTATTATGCATTATCCTCCGGTTTGCGTCAGTTGCGACGAAAGTATCTGCACGCTGTTTCGAGGGAAATTTCAATTTTTATTGTCGACTCGTTGTGAGATTGTTTCTTTTTATTTGCAGATAGCGGATAATGCTTTGTTTTATGTCAGAGTTCGATTAATATTAATACTACCGTTATATTTAAATATTTTGTTGTTGCGAATTATTATGAGCAACGAAACTGTCTCCCCTTTATATGTTATCGATTGCTAGAGTGATAGCAACGAGGTGTGAATGTTTATAATAATATGTCAGAGAGTTGTCTGTGAGCTGAATCGCTATTTTCATAAACCATTAGTTGTTTTATTATATCGCGCCGCAACACTCGTCGCAACGTTATGTAAGTAGTTTGGAAAAGAAGAATCAAGAAAAAGATGATGAGTAATTTTTTTTTTATAAGTTAAGCATGGAATATTTACTTTATGGCTTTCCTATAAGTTAGAGGAATTTTTAGAAAAAATTCGATACCGTATATTTTGACCGGCTTGGTAGTTTTAGTGTTAATTACCGCGTACGATAATGTAAAAGCTTCTTTTCGTTAGGAATAGTTAAAAATTGAGCCGCTTTCTGTCTCAAATTGGGACCCTCCATTCCCGAAGATCCGAGTCCCTTTGATTTCACTCTCCCTCGACTTATTTTCCCCTCTCGACGGTATAAATCTCATTTCCACCGAATCCACGCGTCGGTGGATGTATTCATGGTGTCAGAGAGAAAGAGAGCGGATCGAGGCCCGAGTTCCATTTATCATTCAAAGTCCGCATTTCAGAATCCGAAACAGCAGGACGACGCATCGTCGGCAAGAGAAGTGCCTGCGGAGGAAGAGCTGCTGCATCTGTACGCGTGAATACGCAATTCCAGACCAGCGCCATACCATCCAGCCACTTTATTACACTAATTGCACCGGCACTCCCATTTACGAAATTCCAAAGTAGGGGTTTTCACCTCCTCCCTCCGAGCTCGTTGATCGCATCCACCAGGTACAGCGCGGGTGGAAAATGTCGAGTGGGGCAGAGGGGTGCACCTTCTGGTTGATCGGGGTTGGCCCTATTATCTGTGTTTTTCAGGTTGTTCGATTGTGCTGTATTTAGTTAGCTATCTATATATTTGAATATTAACCCTTTCCAGACTGATTTTTATAATTAATTTGAAACAGGGTGTAACAACTTTGTATTAGTATTTTGGATGTAAGATAAGCTTGTTGAACACGATAATTATATGAGTCGCTCAGAAGCCAATGCGGTTAAGTAAATTTTTTTGTTATTTTGTGATGTTTGTAAATTTTAATAGAATAAATTTCATTCTATTGAAAATTACAAAAATCAGAAAATATTTAAAAAAATGGACTTAGCCGCATTGGCTTCTGAGCGACTCGTATGTTGCTGTTGAAAATAATCCAAATTGGTAAATTTCGAAGTGGGACATATCCCATCAGCTTTTTATATTGGCATTATATATTCCAGCAGGTCTCGAAACTAGCAAAATAAAATGTCCCATCTACAATAGCCACTTATTTGACTCAATCGGAGGACAATATTCCTTCCTTACACCATTTTTTGTGGTTAATGTGCCATAGTGTCATTACTGCACTCAAGCAGAGGATGTTAGGTTTAAGTTAACCCTTTCAACACTGAATTTTATTTCTTCAGAAACTGACAGACAACTTCAGAAATTTTTAGCACTGTCTAGTATTGTATTTTTAGTAAATAGCACTGTATTTTTATCCCAGCAGTAAATATTGTCATCTAAACAAAATAATATATGGAAATAAATTGCACAATAATAACATGAAAATTATATGATAATGTTTGGGATATAAATTATCCCAGTAGTGTTGTAAGGGTTAAGCTAGCAAACAGTGGGAGTTATCCCCACCACATACTATTTTCGATGTCCGACGCACCATAGCCACTTGTTTGACTGAAACGTGAGGGGATATCCTCTCTGTCTGCCATTTTTAATGTCCCATGTTCCATAGCCTCTTATTAGACTGAAGCAGAGAGGAATATCCCCTCCACCTGCCATTTTTGGTGTTCGATGTACCGTAGCTGCTAGCGCATTCCGTGTCACCTCTCCGCCCTCTCTTTCGCTCGCGCCATGTGCATCCTCTTCTCGTTTTAACCTCCCTTTGCGCCACCCCTTTCCCTTCAATGAGAGGAAAGGGCAGGGAGGGGAGGTTACTCATACGGCGTGTAATTTCACGCTTACGGAACATGCACGCGTTTTGCATACTAGCTGTCGCACGGTTGCACGCTCGAGGTGAAATACGACGGAGATCGGCCGTAGAATTATGTCACACGCACTCGACCCACGAATTGTATCAAGTTGTACGGTTTACGCGCAACCTGCACTACGAAATTTGACGTAACACGGTAAAATGTTACGCGTTAGAATGACACTACCGTTCTGGAGGCTTAAGAAATGGTAGAAATAACGATTGGTGTCCGTTTAGTCGATTGACTGTATGGAGGTGAAACATTGGCAATGTCTGCAATTAATTATACGTTTGGGTTGAATTTGATGACAAAGAGACCCTTCAAAATGCTATTTAGAACTAATTTAATCGAGGTTTTGGGAATTCCATGTTTGATTATCTCTCTAATTGTAAAATAACTATTTAGTGATCTGGAGAAGACAATTGCAGTTCTTGCTACGCTGGAATCCTCTTTACATTTAAACTTCCACCCATCCTTCTTAAAATATCAGAAATTTAATGGAAGTACGTTATATTTAATTTCTGAGATGTTATTTGAAAAATTCAGCATGTCGTTTCACAAAATCTGCTTATCCAGTGAGCTTCTCGTTACCTCTGAAACTCACAGTGCACCTTTCAAAACTGCTCTTTGCCCCAGAATTTATTCCTGATATAAAAACTCTCTGCTTATATATTACATAAAATATTTTTTCGATATTTTGTATAATTAAATGCAAATATTAGTATTATAAAAAAAATCTGATCGTCTCGACTAATATTTTCAATTTACTAATTTTTGCGAAATTTCAAAATTTCCTATTTATCACGTCAGGAGCGTCGCTCGTTATCTGAGGCTGAGTTAAGAATAACCTTTGACTAACTCGACCTAACGATTCGTCATTGCAAAAATCTCCGGATCAGAATTTTCTATAAATTGCACAAATTCTTCCCGCGGGGACAAACATCCACAAACATTATCGTATATCCAGCGTTAATCCAGGCGATCAGAAATAATCGTAGAATCGACTGGAAGTAGCATTATTTCTCGAATTACGAGTTTCCTCGAGCAACGCAAGGAATCCGAAAAGTCCAGGACGATGGGAAATAATTCAAACCCGACGATATTATGGAAGGGTGCAGCGCGAACTCAGCGAAATAACAAGCCTCGAAAACAACCGGAGTCCAGTAACATCAGCCGTCCCTGAAAGTCGCGGAAACTGAGAACTTAAGGGGTCGTATAAAATTTCATTCGAAACAGACAACTTTTTTATTACTCCTGCTGGTCGACGACCATATTCCGCTCCAAGGGAAGGAGACAAGTTGCGAGAATTATATGAAGGTTGCTTTTGTCTTTTGGATTTAACTATTATGATTATTTCGTCTAGGAATTATAGTTTCAAGGAAGTTATAAACAATCGAGGATAGGGTACGTTAACCCCTTGGTGTACAATAACTCGTGAGACTCGTGACGCGGCAAATAGGGGAGGAAATTTTGAAGTTTTTCTAAAACTATTTAATTAAAAATACCAGTCGGTCATGAGACGATCGAATTACTTTTATATTATTGATATTGCTTTCAATTATACGGATCATTCGAAATCTGATAGAAAGTTTTATTTTAGGAATTAATTCTGAGTTGCTGCACACGAAGTCAAAATAGAAATCGTTGGCCAATGGGTTACGTTGTAATTTATAAAAAAAATCTGCCGGAGGAAAGTAGTCTCTACTAATTGAGAATCTGTATTTTTAATTCCGTATGTCCTTTCTAATTTAACTAAATATGCTAATAATTCAAATATCTTCATTTTCTCAGGTTATCTTATCAGGCGTAAAATTGATACGACACGCTAATTGAGTTGCTTTTTATTTAATCCGCGATGACTATTTCGTCTGGGACGTGCAATTTTAGATATTTTCCATCGTCGAGGCTATAATATTTTGAATGATACATATCTATCTATATTTTCTATCATTATCTTATGAGCCATAAAATTAATACGACGCACCGATTAATTTGAATTTAATTGAAACCGCTGTGATTATTTCCTCTCGGATCTAAAATTTTACTCAGCGTCCATCATCGAAGCTACATTATATTAAACAATATTATAATTTCGAAAAAAGTCCCCACACGTACCGAGAATTCAAATTGAGAAACTAATTTACAGTACCACCCAAAGCAATCTTTTTCATGCAGACTTTCGCGAGAAAAAATACTCGAAAAAGCATCAATTAATCTGCAAACAATGGAATTTTCTCGATTCTATCAACATTTACCCGTCGAGTCCATTCAGACTAGGATAATGGGTTGCTTAGGAGGGACGAGGAACGGAAGGATGCAACAATCGGATCCTACACGCGAGAGAAACTTTCTTAATTACCTTCCCGTCAGCGGTGAAACTCTTGACATCATTCTTTCCGACGATATACCAATGGGACAATTGTATTGCATGAGAAATTACTCGGAGTATCCTGTGGAAACGTCGCGAATTACTTTAGATGATGTATGCGTATAGTGAGGGACCAGAAACAAGGCACGTGGGACGGAAGGGGAGATTGCTCTCGCACCGCCTATCCCCGACATGCCGGTCCTGGAAATCTGAGTTCGACGAATGACAACCGAAAATGAAACACTCTTTTCGTCGTTCCCATGACGACGCAACGAATGTGTGGGTCTCTCGGCCAATAGCGCGTCAAAATCGAAAATGCGTGAGGGAGGGGGATGTCCCTATCCATTCGGAGATAATAAAGTCCAGACATTTACAAAATTTGTTCGAACTCATGATCACTCTATTTATGCAGTTAAATTTGCCGTACGTAGTCCAATGAGACTTACTGTACAGAATAATATGCATTTATAAGGTGAATGTAGAATATCTTTTCTATGACTCTCCTATATAGTTGCAGAATTTTTGGAAAAAATTGCGTACCACTCACTTTTACTGGTGTGGTCGTTCTAGCGTTAAAAGTGCAGCATGTCGTCAAATATTCTCCATTAATTTCTCAATATATCTCAAGAAATGCCTGAGGACACAGTGACCGACAAATCGAGAGCCGTATTGTATCGCGCAGTTCCTTTCAATTATACAAAACCGATATACAAAGCGTAACTCTGGTCGAAAGCGTATTGAAACGATATTCAACAATTCCCGGCAAATAAATCCAGTGTTCTCCATTGAAACAAGTCGCGGTGAACTCGCATCCACTTTATTTCTCCGTGAAATTCGTTAACAAACGATGTCTAATTCTCTCTCTCCCTTTCTTTGCCTTCCTTTCTTTCTTTCTCCTTCACTTTAATTCTTTCTCTCTCTCTCTCTCTCGCTCTCTCTCTGCTTCTTTCCCGTGGTCAACCTTCCATGCTGCGACTCTTGCGCAACGAGAAACGGAAGAGGGTGAACAAAGAGGAAAAGGGAAGGGAGGGATTCGTAATCGTAAGAGTAAATCTGTATTTTATAGGAAGAGAAATGATGCTACGATTTTCCATTTGGCCGGCTACCCTTTGTATTGACTTTTTCTCATCGAGATACGCTAGAATAAAACCGAGAGGAGCATTCAATCCCGTTCGGTTCTGACTGCACATAGGACCTGCAGAGAAAGAGAGAAAGAGAGAGCTAGAGAGGGAGAAAGCGAATGAAAGAGAGGAATACAGAGAAAAGAGAAAGAGAGAGAGAGTCAGCTATTATTACAGGCTTTTGGGTCCAATAACTCTTCGACTCTCACTTGTTGCTGTAGTCGTTGCGCAAAGGGCAACGCGAAGGGCTTCCCTATCGAGCGAAAGGGCTGCAGAATAGAGAGAAAAAAAGAGGAAAAAAGACACGTCGGTTCTGTAAAGCGGACCTCGGACAATCAATGTTTATCGTCGATATTGGTATTGTCAAACTTTTATTTTCATTGACGAATCACGAACAATCGAAAACTTTGATCGTCTATATTCGTATTGTCAAATCCCCTTTTCAACTTATATCGATAATCGTTAACGTTAATCGTGTTACTTGATACTTCTACTGAGATTGATCTCGAAATTAAAAGAATCAATGATAGATGCAAAAGTCAAAATTTCATATTACTTATTTCTGGAAATTCTGGGATTCAAACGCTTAAATTTATCAACGATGATTGGCAATACTTTTCTAAATTGCTATTTAATAATTTTCTCTACACAATTCCTTTTATGACAGTGTATGCCAAAGTTAAATATTAACTTCCAAAAATAAAAAATTACCAAATTACGATTTCTTCTATATCAAATAGTCTGTATTAAAATTGACAATGTAAAAGAAATTTTATTGCACCGCGTATCTCAAATTTTTGCAACTGTACAACTTTTAGAAAATCTGACATTCTTTTGTCCAATTTTGTCGCTACAAATCTCACTCGTTATTTTACAAGGAACTAACCCTTAACCCTTCCGCTACTGATGGGATATACATGTCCCAAGCAAGAAATGTTGCATAAATATCACTTTTTAAATTTTGAGAGTAATTATGTTTTATACTAGGAGAAATTAACCGATTAATGAGAAGATAATTTTGACGTAGAATTAATTTCTACGCAAACCATATTTTTTCAATTTTGTCTGGACAAATATTACCCAATTGTACTTTATCGGTGATAAGTTTCAAAATAAAGTCGTAGTGAAAGGGTTAACGGGCCACAAATATTTCAATTTATTCGTTCAAGTTAATTCCAAATATAACAATAACAACAGTGATAAAAATAATAAAATAATTATTGCTGCCATTCACGCGGCATTGGACCCAGTAAGTAAAAGTGCCATGCCGCGTCTACGGCGGCATTTATCCGCTAAGCATTAATAAGTAAACTTTAATCGGACCTGTAAACAATTTCGTAATATTGTCGACGAAATTTGACGATCTAACTATGAAATTCGCCCGCGAAAATGCGAAAGAGAAAAAATGAAAGGGCGAACGAAAGGTCTTCTAAGTCGACCAGCGGATGATGAAGCGAATCAAGCAACACAGCAGCCGCTCTTACGTGCGATGCAGCCCTAAACCATCGTCGAGGGAGTATCTCCTGGAAAAGCGCGTTACAGACGAAACGTTTTGTGCTTCGAATTTTCAAGCGTGTCCTGAATTACGTCCCTGTGAAATGGAATCAATGGTACCTGAAACACGTAAGCAACGATTACGATGTTCCAGTCGCAGTCGCGTCCCTTTTCGTGCTCCCCTTTGAAACTCGGCGACGTTTCGCGTCGAGATGTCGAGCGAGCTTTTTCTTCGGCTGATCGTATCAATTTTGTCGATTAGCAGCCTGCTGATACAATTTTTAAGGTGTTTTTAAAAAGATGTTGGAAGTGCAAGTGAAATAATTTCAGGTGTTTTTGGAAAGGAGGTGAAGTGAAGAAAGTAATTGTGTTTGTGAGTTTGAAGAATGGTAATTGGGGTTGTTGGTTGAGAGCTGAAGGCGTTGAGTTACAATTAGTGGAGTTGTGGTTGAATTTCCGTTATCTCTCATTCTTCTAAATTGATATTTAATATATATCAAAGCTTTGGTGGCTTGAAAGCCGCATGAAACTGTACGTTCTAGGTGAAATTGTTATAGTAAATGATTGAAGTTGAGATACAGAAAAGTAGCAACAAGTAATTTCAATGTTTGAGGAAATTACGGCGACCTTTTTCTCTATAATTCTAAGTAAATGCTTGAAATTCCACCTAGAAACTTCAGGGAGTCGGAAATATTTTTGGGGAATTTTTGCCAAATGTTAATAACACTCAAAACCGTATAGAAAGAAAGCAGTTCGTATCAGGTATAAAGGATTGCAATGAAACAGACGCGAGGTTATTTGTTATAATTTATTTAAACTATGTAAGCACTACGTCAAGGAAAATTTATATTTATTAAAACTGAACTATATTATTTATCATTAGAGATGTCATAAATTTGAGTACCTATTAGCAGTCTTGAATTTTACATTAATAATCATTTAACTCCTTCAAAATTCTTCCTAAGTTCATGCAGAGAGAAATCGTAACGACGTACGCGTTTACTTTGTACCATTTAGCATCAAGTCTCTCCAACTTCGTCGAAACCCATACATCAACAGCAACGTAAACGTTTACATTGGTAGTCCCGTACGATTACTTAATCTATCATCTTCGATGTTGAAAATCATCATCAAAAGCTCGATCCTCCGGCTTTCAGATCCAGATTGTCAACCGGTTCGTCCGGAGAATTGGCTGGCTCTTCTGGTGAATTCACAGGTTGCTCAGGAATATCCGGTTGTTCTGGGGGGTTGACAGGTTCCTCAGGCTCGGCTGGTTCCTCCGCAGGGTTGCTTGGCTCCTCGGGAGGATTAGCTGGTTCCTCGGGATTCTCTGGCTCTTCGGGAGGGTTGGCTGGTTCCTCAGGACTGCCTGGTTCCTCAGGTGGGTTGGCTGGGTCCTCGGGAGGGTTGGCTGGTTCCTCAGGACTGCCTGGTTCCTCAGGACTGCCTGGTTCCTCAGGACTGCCTGGTTGTTCAGGACTATCCGGTCGTTCAGGACTGTCTGGTTTTTCAGGACTGTCCGGTTCCTCAGGACTGTCTGGTCTTTCAGGACTGTCTGGTCTTTCAGGACTGTCTGGTCTTTCAGGACTGTCTGGTCTTTCAGGACTGTCTGGTTGCTCAGGACTGTCTGGTCGTTCAGGACTGTCAGGTCGTTCAGGATTCTCCGGTTCCTCAGGACTGCTGGGTTCCTCAGGACTGTCTGGTCGTTCAGGACTGTCTGGTCGTTCAGGACTCTCTGGTTCCTCAGGACTGCTGGGCTCCTCAGGGCTACTGGGCTCCTCAGGGCTGCTTGGTTCCTCGGGTGCTAAGCCAGGTCCACCTGATCCCTCCACCGTTGTCGCTGCTTCTTCCGTTGTCGTTGGAATCGGTCTAGCGAACACGCTGATCTCCACGTTTAACCCTTTCCCTGGTTTTCCAGCTACTATGAGGAATACATCTTCCTCGCCGATGCCACCGGTTAAAAGCGTAACGTCCACTTCATCCGCATTCATACTTTTCACCCCGATGAACGAAATCACGCTCGCTGGGGGTGCCGATGCGCCGACCCTGGCGATCATGGGTATCCCCATAATCGGCGGCTGTAAATGAAATTTTCATGTAGGTGTGCAAGCTGTGGTTTCGGCAACTTGTTGTTCGTAAGATTTTTGAATTTTTGTGAAAATTTGGAATTTTAAAGATGGCGAAGGAAAGTGTATTTAAAAGCATCAATTGCAAATATAAAGGAGGTAGTTTCAGCAAGAAATAATATTTACTATGGTATTGACATTATATGATAGGATTATCTTCTGTTATCTTTATAGAATCTTATCATTTACTGAAGTCAGTTTTAAAAAATATTCAGACAGTTTCGAAATTCATAAAAAGTAGTATCTTCCAGTTGAAGTAATCGCAGCAATTAACATTAATTATATTGAGACAATTAATACGACAGGTTGTCGACTTATTGGAAAAATTCTTGAAATTTAAAGCAGCACAATTACTCTAATTTACCGCATGTATCATGACAAATTTCATTGATTCAATCGATCAATTCTTCTCCTCCCTTTATTTCCTTTCACCCCATCAATTGTCTCTAACAATAAGTACACTACAGTAATCACCGATATTACTATTAATTAGAGCCAAAAAATATTAAGAAAAAACACAAAAATATCAATGATCTCTTTACCTTCCAAATGACCCGCCTGGTGACAAGAATGTCACCCTCCTCGACTTCTCCATCGATGAAATCATCTGCCACTGCAAATGCAGCAAGGCACAGGCACACGGTCACCAAAATGGAGCCGCGCATTTTTCACTATAATCGCCGAATTTCCACGTTCTCACGAGAGTACAATATCAGAGTTCGCTGTACAATGAATCTGCCGTTGGATAATGCGCGACAACATTTATAGTTTCTTCTTATCAACTACCCCACGCGATATCGCGAAGACAACAACTTATGTAACGCTATTTGTTTTGCTCTCCTATGTTTTTACCAGTCGAAGGCGATCGTCGAGGAAAATGACTGGACATAACGATTTCGAGGCTATCGAAAAGAGGCAGATTGTATGGTGATGTATTCTATCTAAAACTGTGAAATTTGTAGTAAGCTTTGGGGCAATTAATCTCCTTTGTGATTATGAAGACTTTGATCTTAATTCTGAAAAGACATTCTTTTATTTTAGATGCGTTTATAAATAGAAAGTTTCTTTTTCGCTGCGAAAGTTGATGTCATTTATTCCTTTGAAGATTACGGAAATGTGGTTATAATTATCGGACGAAATTCTTTTTTTTTTAAGTTATCGATTTAATGATCACTGCGGGACGAATTTGTGCGATTAATTAGTGGAAAAATATAGAATTAATTAGGAGGAACTTTAATAGGAGTATTGGAAATTAATAAGCTTTTGAGAGATGTGGAAGTTTCGGAAAAAATCTGATTTGTCATGAAAATAGACCACAAAAATCATTGTTAAATATTGAATTTTTTTGCAATGTACAAACGCGCCAATTCTGAGAATAACGGAACCTAGGGAAATTCTGCGAATCTAATCTAATCGTTCCGGTTTATAGTAGTTTACAATATGCGTTTCAAGACGGACCGTAATCTATACAAAAATTAGTATTGACATCAAAACAATTCTACGAATTCGCGAATTCTCATTGTTCTCTGAATGTCACTTCTCGAATCATCTAGAAAATCGCGGAGTTCCTCCGAGGAAAAGTCCGTGCAATTATCTTATCTTCTCTCAAATGCCCATCATATTTCTCATTCTTGACACTTGCTCGATCGTCGTCTCATTAGGGGGTCTGATAAGACGCGCGGGATTGATAACCGCATTCCGTGCATGCAACTAATTAACTAGCGCCGTGGTACATCTCCTTGCACCTGTCCAGTCGTCCGCATTTATTTCTACCTTACGCTTCAAATTAAATAATTGACACTGCCAATAAATTTCCACTATTTCACTCTTGGAGTTAATTACATATTTTTTCAATTAATTGCCTAAATAAACTGCTAAATAATCTTTAACACGTTCGCGGACAGTAAAAATTTCAGCGAGCTGCAAAAATAGACAGTCAAGCATTACACTTCTAACTACACGGAGAAAAAATAAAATAGTATGAAAATACTCAATGAATCACTTGACCATTATTTCAAACTACATAGTAATTACAAAAAATTAATTTTATTAATAAGTATTATTTTAATGCGAACAACATTATTTATTTTAGAAATTTCAGTAGCTATTATTCAAAGATATGTATTTACAATTTTAAGAATTTTATATTCAAATCAATAATTTATGATTAAATCATGAATTATGATTCATGATTACATTAATAAATTATGAATTATGATTAAATCATGGGCTATAATGCTATATGAATACTATAGCATATATAGTAAATTAACACGCAAACGTGTGAAGTTACTTAGCGAAATAAACTGGTAGAAATTGAAATAAACATTTTAGCTGGAAAAAGAAGATAAAAATTCTAAATATAATTTTATAGCTGAGCTACCGAGGATGATGGACAACCAATATAACGTGAATGATCTTTCTTCCCATGGATTCGTCATGCTGGTTCATAACAATGTGATATTAGCACCGTATAAAAATACCCTGCCTTTTCCTTCAATACGTATCGATCCATGTCAAAGTCTACGCGATGTATCGAAACTCAGGCTAAAAGTAATCTTTCCCCTTAATGGCCGACCTTCTCAGATAGCCATCGATGAAAATGTTTGTTTGATGTGCTCTTCCGAGAAATCTTCCCATTAATTGTACTTCTGTTCGGCGCAGTATCGTCTATTTTCGGCTCCAGAGTTGTCCTTCATTAACGAATTCTTTTATGAAACAGCGCCCTCGGTTGCAGGTCCAAAAATAAATGCTGTGTTTTAGCCGAGACGTTACGGAATGTTATTAATTGAAAATGACCTTTACCAATTCTTCTCTATTGGAAATGACAAAAGATCTCAGTAATTTCACTCCACTCTTATAGATTTTATACACCGTTTAACCCATTCGCTGCGAAGCCTAAATTATATGAAGGTATTCCCATTGCCATGCTTAATTTAAATTTGTAAAAGATCATTCTCTAAATAATAATTGAAGTATAATTTTTGTAACATATTTTATTTGTAGTATTTTTTTCAACTTTTTTTACATTTGAATATTTATGTTTGTGGCCACAAAAGATTAGCTAATTCAAAAGCCTGTATGTTATGGCATATTGAAAGAAGGACGAGTATTCTCGTCCTTGGCAGCGAATGGGTTAAGTTAACAGCTTTGACAATTTTGTCATTAACACCAGATCTATTAGTGTGGTCAAAAAGAACCTCTTTCTGATTTTCTATGTCTATTTTGTAGATTTCGCCCCTCTCATTTCTTTTCTTCTAATAATTTTATTTTACACGTTCAAATATATTTAACTAGTCGTCGGTGCATCCAGTGTGAGGAAATTTTCTGGTCGGTAGTATTATTTACGAAAAATCTAAATTATTTTCATTTTTCTATTATAATAACTATATTAAAAATAATATGTATCCACTGTCTACAATTTGCCTCGATTTGGGTGAAATCAAATTTCGAATTGATAAGAAATATACGCCAGGAACTGATGCAACTTCAGATAGCGATAGTTGTATCGCATCAAACGTATAATTTTATTCTAATTAACAAGAAGAGTGGCGCGATAAAATGATTTCTTTTACGATATTCAACGAGACGTATAAACGACGATGAATTCTTCATGGATATTCGTTCGCGGTTGAACGAACGGCGCGAATTCGGTTGAGAATCATCCTGCGTGTCTTATTAGCATCGTTGGAAACATTATGAGCGGTTGTTTCATTCACAACACCGTGGAACTAACGATTCTCCTTAAAATTCCGGCGTAACGCCGAACTTAGGAATTGGTATTCACGGCAATGTCTTCTCCACGGCAAACAGCCGCCGATCGACAGCAGCCTGCTGATCTTTTTAACGATTACCTAATTTAAGGGCTGGCCCTCCTTCGGTACCAATAAACCTTAACTAACCATTAATTTATGTGACGTGGGTCTCGACGACGTGCCCCGGCATTATTGCAAAGGGAGAAACTGAGAGGGAGAGATAAACACTGCAGGTTGCATGCTAAGTTCCTTCCGGTTTTCGAAATTTCGACGAACTTTCGCTGCAATTCTTCTTCACGCTCTCATAGAAATTCATTGTTTCACCGGATTCAAGTGACAGTGAATTGATAATCTTTGAAAATGGTGTTGCATTTTGTAATTAAATCGGTAATTATTTTATTATCAATTAATTTGCAATATTGCAGAGTTTCAAAGTTAATAAATTACAGTAAAAAGATATGAAAATAATAATCATTGTGGAAATATAAAATTGATGAAAAAGAGTTAACTAAACAATTGATCCTAAATCGAATTCTGTTTTTCTCTTTTGGCGAATTGTTTCGCTGAAGTTTTAGTCGAAATCACAGAAAAATTACGCGAAATTATAAACAA
This sequence comes from Cerceris ruficornis, assembly GCA_963989415.1. Classification (NCBI taxonomy): domain Eukaryota; kingdom Metazoa; phylum Arthropoda; class Insecta; order Hymenoptera; family Crabronidae; genus Cerceris; species Cerceris ruficornis. The sequence continues at coordinate 27,795,791 of OZ022519.1, forward strand.
GTAGTAACAATAATAACTCGATCATCCGATAATATGAGTCAGAATCTATTGACTCCACTTTATCTTTGCGATCGCAACGAGTGCGATGAAACTACAATGACGGTTGCTGTCATAACGATGTCAATGTTATCCTGAAATATCACACGGCTACTGGGAATCGATAACGCTTTATCTCGTCGCTTTTTATGGTGCATTGTGCCAGCGGAATTCTCAGATTCCACGATTTTCTCGAAATATGTTACCGGATTCGCGTGTAAATCAGCACTGTGCGATACGGGGAATGGAATCTGTGAAAAAAGTCATCAAGAAGTCGCGAAGGATGAAAAATACCGTGCAAAGAATACAATTATCGATATGCGCACACAGCTCATTAAAAGTATGCTGATATCTGCTATTTTCCTTTGATTGTTGTAATTTTAAAAATAATTTAGAATAATAGATGTTCTTATGATATCGTTGAATGATATTTATTGCTGAATTCTATCTTAAATGAATTTGTTTATTTATAAATTGGAAGTTAGTAGAAGTGTGTTTGTTATTCCCTTTTGTCCTCATTAATTAATGTAAAACTTACGGATCTATTCAGAATTGTAATTCAGCGTGGCAGAACACATATATGAGAGTATGCCAATTATGTTTTATCATTAGTTCCAAAATTCTGTAAGAATTACAGCGCAGAAATATTTTCAAAGACGGTAAAGGACATAAAACAATTAAAAATTTAAAATCGAATACAGTGAAATTATTTAATGTTAAAATTTTCTTCCAGTCATTTTTGCAATTGAAGTAATATCTGCATAGTTTCAATTAGCTACAATAATCAAAGATGAAAAGGAATACGAAGGAAGAAAAAGTTCATTATCATCGAACACTCATAAAGATCTATTTATATCACGTCCCCCATTAATTATATAACACGATTCATTCCGCAATATTCTCTTCCGTCTCTGTGAGCATACTTTGCATACTTTCTCAGTGATTTCTTCCTGGACGATGTAATTATATTTCCAAGTTGAAAAGCAAGAAGACACCGTCAGAATTTCCAACGCGGCGAATGGAAAAGTGCAGCTTGAAAATGCATCCTCGTTTCGCGGCGGGGCGCGCGAAAAGCGCAATTATAATTCGCAATTCGAAAAATGTAACGGCAAAGAGAAGCCAACGTAATTAGAGTTAAATCACGGTGCACGGAGTTGTTTCCGCGTAGCGCAAGAACGATCGATGTTACATCATATCGAGAACGCATCCTGTTATTACTACCACGTTCAAAGAGGCCGCTTGCATAAATCTCTAGAGAAATTAAACTGGTGCCACACGCATCCAGTACACGCTGTGTCAGACGGGTAATAAATGAAATTGTGTTGTTGCATAAAGGAAAAATAATGCAATGAGCATCGAGGCGGAGGAGCGGTTGCTTTTGAAAATTCTACGCGACTTTGGTGCGTTTCAAAAAATCTACTTTTAACTTTGGACCCTTTAGAAAATTTTATGCGACTTTGGAATGTTTCGATAATTCTACCTTTAACTTTGGTACCTTTCAATAATTCTACATTTAACTTTGATGCCATTCGAAAATTCTACCTTTAACTTTGGTGCCTTTCGAGAATTCTACCTTTAACTTTGGAGCCTTTCGATAATTCTATATTTAACTTTGGTGCCTTTCAATAATTCTACATTTAACTCTGATGCCACTCGAAAATTCTACGCTTAACTTTGGTATCTTTCGAAAACTCTACCTTTAACTTTGGTACCTTTCGATAATTCTACCTTTAACTTTGGTGCATTCAATAATTCTACATTTAACTTTGATGCCATTCGAAAATTCTACGGTTAGCTTTAGCACCTTTCGAAAATTCTACGCTCAACTTCGCTGCCATTTGAAAATTCTACCTTTAACTTTGGTACCTTTCGAAAATTCTACATTTAACTTTGATACCTTTCGATAATTCTACCTTTAACTGTGGTACTTTTCAGTAATTCTACCATTGACTTCGGTGCATTCAATAATTCTACATTTAACTTTGATGCCATTCGAAAATTCTACGGTTATCTTTGGAACCTTTCGAAAATTCTACGCTCAACTTTGGTGCCATTTGAAAATTCTACGTTTAACTTTGTTGCTTTTTGAAATTTTTACCTGTCACTTTGGTGCCTTTCGAAAATTCTACGCTAGTTTAGTTTGCCTGCATTGTGTGTTTTCCAGTTTTGACTGATAAATATTTGACTTTCTAAAATCGGAGCTCTTAGTCACGCCTGAAAATTGGTTTCACGAAAACACATTGGAAAACGTTAATGACAGTATTTCCAAAGCAGGTAATTGAATTGTATTTAAAATTTAATTAGAAGAAAGTATGCGATCGTAATTAAATGATTGCGTATGAGAACTCAAACCTTACAATAACTGGATACAAATTTGAATTGCAAATTAGGATGAAATGCATCGGCAAAGAGTGGTGGAAGTTCGATGCATCGATGCAGTGCGATGTTGCATACGATTTTCGCGGGTCCGAAGCATAATTAGTCACGTCACACGCCATCGTTGCACCGCCAGTCTATAACACTTCCTGGAACGTTTTTACTTTCTGATTTATTACTGTCTCAATATCGCGATACGGCGCACATAGTTGCAAAAAATTGGTTTTATTTCAGCCACGCTGGAATATAAAGTGCATCCATTAATCTGCACCACTACTCGGCCTGTTTTTAACCTTTCTAATCTAATTATACAATTTTCTCTATCAACCCCTCTGACACTTTCGCGGTCTACAGTCGATGGCCGATAACAAATTCTACCTTATCTTCAATTTTAGATTTTATAATCGTTCCAGATACTTCAACTAATTATAAAAAATCTATCAAGAGACTTAAAAGATCTCTTACTTTTCTGCGTTTAATAACAATGTGATTTACACTTTCATCAAGTTTAACGTTACAAAATCTTAATTTCTTTCGCAGGTAAATAATTCAAATTTTACTGAACACTTAAAATTATTATTCTGCAACAAGATAGCGCTTACAGCTTTAAAAATGACCTTTGAATTCCACCATTCACAAAAATTTAAATTTCCATCTCTTCCCGCCACTTTCATCAATTTCAAACCAACGACGCACGATTCTGCGCAACTGTAATTTATCCCAAGCATTCAAAAAAGCTACCAGTCGAAAGGACGGTACACTGGACGTCAGCGAATCGCCGAAAAACATTTGTCGCCCGCCTGATTTTAATAACCTCAAGGAAATATCCCGCTAAACGGAGCGGGGACAACCGGAAACACGAGTTTTCCCCCGCTTTGTCTCAGCTTCCCCATTACGAGCTGGCGAGCATTAATTCAACTTGCGCTCCCGGGCACACGAGCATTTAAAAATCTTGCCACCGTGGTTCAACCAGCTCGATGCAGCATCGCCGTTGCAGTTGATAGCGTATTCGCGGCGTGGGCGTACGTTCGCACAGCTCCCGGTAATTACTCACGTCACGTAGCGAGCTACGATACTAGTTTTTTTGCCTCCCAGCAACGTCAAGGGCTGATAGACTGTACAGATGGAATCGTCGATGCCACAGGGTTGGGATATCCCCATTACTTGCTGCAGGATGTTCTCAGTGGTGCACGGTGGCTGAGGAAATGGAGATGGGGCTATGGTGGCTAAAGATACAAAAAGGCTTGCAATTAGTGGGCCCAGTTCAAATATCCCACCGCCTCTGGGAAATTTTTTCCATCTGGACTGTATATCATGGTTCGGAAGCCAGCAGAAACACTGGGTCCTAGGCGAAATGGATATAGCTGTTAGGCAGCTATGGCGGTAAAGTAGATAAGGTCTCGGAATCGCAATTAGTGGGCCCAGTTAAAATATTCCACCTCCTCTGGGAAACTTTTTCCATCTGGACTGTATATCATGGTTCGAAAGTCAGCAGAAACACTGGGTCCTAGGCGAAATGGATATAGCAGTTAGGCAGCTATGGTGGTTCAGTAGGGTAAGGTCTCGGAATCGCAATCATTGGGCCCAGTTCAAATATTCCACCACCTCTGGGAATTTTTTTCCATCTGGACTGTATATCATGGTTCGGAAGCCAGCAGAAACACTGGGTCCTAGGCGAAATGGATATAGCTGTTAGGCAGCTATGGTGGTTAAGTAGATAAGGCCCCGAAATCGCAATTAGTGGGTCCAGTTCAAGTGTCCCGCCGCCTCTGGGAAACTTTTTCCATCTGAACTATATATCATGGTTTGGAAGCCAGCAGAAACACTGGGTCCTAGGCGAAATGGATATAGCAGTTAGGCAGCGATGGTGGTTAAGTAGATAAGGCCCCGGAATCGCAATTAGTGCAATATTTTCTATTTTAATATTTAATACATTACAGCCGTGATGCTTCGGAAGCCAGCTGAAACAGTGGGTCCTAGGCGAAATGGACAGAGAGTCAGGCAGCTATGGCGGTTAAGTAGATAAGGCCCCAGAAACGCAATTAGTGCAATATTTTCTATTTTAATATTTAATAGATTACAGCCGTGATGCTTCGGAAGCCAGCTAAAACAGTGGGTCCTAAGCGAAATAGACAGAGAGTCAGGCAGCTATGGCGTTTAAGTAGATAAGGCCTCGGTCTCGCAATTAGTGGACCCCAGTTTAAATATCCCGCCATCTCTGAACAACATTCTATGTGATATATTTATCATAACCCCAGTGACCGTATAAATAACATAACTCCCCCGAAATAAAATGTAGCACCAGGTACAGAATCGAAGTAGACAGAAAGAACCAAAGAGTAACTAGCTACACCAGCAAAATTCCAAACACACGAAATAGCCTCGATGCAATCGGTCAGGTTTCGCAGGATACTCGGGAGCAATTTCTGCCGATGGCGTTTGATCGTTGAAACACATCGAAATCCTCTGTTTCCGACTGGCCTACACGCGTGCCGACTCAACGAGCACCGTCACGTCGTATTCGAACGGAACGATCCCATGGGTCGAGATAAAATCCTTCTCCTGGCCTCCAACGATTCGGCCGGCCGAGAAAATCGCACGTCACGGGCAGCCGATCTCTTCTTTCATTAAGCGATACGCTCGTTTCACGCAGCGCTCCCTAATTACTGGTCGCGTATCGACGAAACGGGGATGAGGGTGTCGTCGAGAGGAAATTCGTCGATGTACGTCCGTGGAATGACGATTCTTGGAGGCAAAGAAGTGTAGGAACGATCGGAGAGCAGAGGGGAAAAGAAATTACATGGTGGTTATGGCGTTAGAATCTCGAATTTCTAAATTGCAGGTTCAAATTATTGTTGTTTGAGGGAGGCATTTTACAGAGATTTATGGTGGGTGTTGAGTTAACGGCTTGGACTTTTAATTTGCGGGTTCGAGTTCAAATTGTCAGGTAGCTTTGGGAAATTTTTGCTAAATTATTATTAACTAAAGTAAATAGAAATGTCGGTTGGTTTTACAGTGTGAAGAAATTTATTTAAAAAAAAATATTTAATATTTAGTTCTTCTAATTGTGCAACGTCGACCTCGGCTGTGAATAATTGACCAGGTTTTAATAATTCGTAATGAATCACCCTAGAAATATTCTACCAGACATAAAAATAAACATTTCTTTTCGTTTTACATAATATTTAATTTAACATCGCCTGGGTGAATTGGAATCTGTCTAAAACAGTGGGTCCTGGGCAAAATTATTACATAATTTGTGCGCCATAGCTTCGTTGGTCGGAAATTGACCTTAAACTATAAGCCCTAGGTGAAAAACTATGGAAAATAGGTCCTGAATAAAGCAATTAACACAAAGTAACGCTCAGAGTGATTTTGCAATCTCGCAAATCCATTTACAAGGAGATTTTTTGTCTTCTTTTCTGTTCTTCGGAAAACTGAAGGAAATTCTTGCCCGTACGTGAATCGGGTGGGAAAATACGAGTAACTTGGAGGACGTCCGCGAAAACGCGAACGCGAGATAATTATTCGCCGTTGAAATATTAACGGCGAATGTCGTGGAGGTATCATGAAAATATTAATGCGAGACAATTGTATTCCCCGAGAAAATATTAATGAGACTACCTTGGAAATATCATGAAAATATTAATGAGGGACAGGGGTGTTTTTTGTGAAAATATTAATGAGGAATCCTTGGAAATATCGTGGAAATGTGAATGCGTGGCGGTTGTATTTTTACGCGGGGAAATACCGGCGAGAGAATCTTGGGTCGACGTGAAATCCGATCTCCGTGGTAAAATGTATTTCTTGTTATATTTTGTCTTCGAATATTTGCATAGTGAGATATTTTGCAAAGTTTCTTAACAATAGCGAGATTAAATCTATGATATTTCAATGTCGTGTAAAATTTAATTGAAACATGAAATTATCGGTATAATATAATAATATAACAAAAAAATATAGTAACAATGTAGTAATTGTATTAAATATTTTTCTGGAATAATTAGAAACATTTCAGAAAAATTATCTCGCCACTCGAGACCCGGAAAAGTGAAATTATGTTGACTCGCTCGAACTTTTAATAACCCGCGAAATAAAACGCGACATCGTTACTCGCGGCTCTTCAACGACGTGTTTCTCTTTAACGACAATTGCTGTAAAATTGTTTTTTCGTCTCTGGTATTAAATTCCGGTCGGTGAAACGTATTTAACGAAATCCTCGTAGACTGTGTTCTATAAAAGTTCCAAACTTCAAGTCTCCGTTGATGCCATAGAACGTAGAAAAATTCCTGAATAAATATTTCTAAAATATCTCTCTTTAATTCCAATTATTTCTGTAAAAGCTTTTTCTGGCTCGTTTTAAGCTACTGAATAAATCGAAGAATAATAATACAGCATACATCAGAAACTTGACAGATATACACTCGATACGGTCATCCATCGATTCGCCAACTTCTCTTTCTGCAGAGCATTCCATTTATATCCCCATTCCTCTATGTCCACCTACACCTGCAATTTCAAACGCGAAGCACTGTTATATTCTCTGAATCCTAAAAACAGTTAACGCTTCAACAGTGGCCTACTCAAGAGTGTTCTACCCGACAGTGTTCTGTCCAACAGTGTCCTACTTAATAGTGTCCTATTCAACAGTGTCCTACTTAATAGTGTCCAATCAACAGTGTCCTACACAACAGTGTTCTACTCAACAGTGTTCTACTCAACAGTGTTCTATACAACAGTGTTCTACTCAACAGTGTCCTACACAGCAGTGTTCTACTCAACAACGTTTTACTTAACAGTGTCCTACTCGAAAAAGTCCTACTCAACAGTGTTCTATTTAACAGTGTTCTATTCAACACTGTCCTGCTTAATAGTGTCCTACTCGAAAAAGTCCTATTCAACAGTGTGCTACTCAACAGTGTCCTACTCAACAGTGCCCTACACAACAGTGTTCTACTCAACAGTGTCCTACTCCACAGTGTTCTATTCAACTGTGTCCTGCACAACAGTGTTATACTCAACATTGTCTTACTTAATAGTGTCCTACTCGAAAAAGTCCTACTCAACGGTGTCCTACTCAGATGTGTGCTACTCACCAGGGTTCTCCTTAACAGGGTCGTACTGAATAGCGTTCTACTCGCCAAGATCCCACATAACAGTGCCTCAGTCAAGAGTGTATTATTCAGTAGTGTGGCACTTAGCAAGGTCCTACTCAGCAAAATGCTACTAACCGGTGTCCTATTCAAACAGTGTCCCATTCAACCATGACCTATTCAACAGAGACCGATTTACCAATATCCTATTTAACAGTGTCCTACTGAACAAGGTTCTTGTCAATATTGTCCTACTCAACAATGCGCTATTCAACAGTGGCCTACTCAAAAATGCCCTATTCAACAGTGGCCTACTCAACAATACCCTGTTCAACAGTGCCATCATCCAGAGCTAATCTCAACCCAACAATTACCTCGCAAAAATAATTTTTGCAAAATATCCACCAAGGAGATACAACATTCAACACGTCGGACCATAACAGCCACCTCGAAACTACATCCAAACATCGAAATCCACATGACCAACCATTTTGGCGTTAAAAATGGAATCCGCACGAAAGTCATCAGCACGACCTGGCAAGGTATAAATGAGTGCCGTGCAAACGTCGCGTTTCTCTCCTTGCATCGGTGACATCGATATTCGATACGTTTCGCGCCATCGTCGTTCGTCATCATTACCACGGCCGAAGAGTAATTAAAACTCTCCTCGTTTTATGACGAACGACGACGCGCTCTCTAACTGATTTTTCTGGGGAAAAAAGCGGAAGACGGATCGCACCTCGAATTTGCGCTTTGTAATAAAGAAAAATCGGCCGGACTTTTTTCCAACGATACCCGCCAACCTTCCACGTTTCCCTCGTTCTCGTTTCGAGCACCTCCTTCTTCGTCTCTGTCGCATTTGTCAGAAGTAATTTTCGAGAGGTGACAGTTGTCCCGCGAGTGGAAAAATATCGTTTCTCATAGAAGCCGATCGGGTGACACCGTTCTCGAGAATATTCCGAGGATGATCGACCGAGTTTGTCGACTTTCGTCTGGAATCGGTGAAATTGCTTCGTTTTTTTGCGATATATTTCGGATTTAACCCTCTCTGATTTTTTGCGGGGTTGAGAAGACGCGCTGTATGTTTCTGTTTTTCTTATGTAATCCTAGTCGCTTGGGAAATTCTTATGATTTTATTCCTGAAATTTATGAGACTTCTTTGCAGCAAAGTGTCTGCAGATGGAAGTTGTCGTGATTTTTGTTTAGATTATTCAGTTTTAAATGCGGCAAACATCGGAACAGGGTTCAGTAGTTAGGAATGAAAACCTTTGACTCTATAATCGCATAGAATTTTTTATACAATATTTGCCAAGAACCACTTGTCATTTAATTTCTGAACGTTGAAAATGTCCACTAACCAACATTTACATCGTATTATAAATGAAATTATTCTTCAACTCAGTTTCTCACCACAGCAAAGACAACGAGTCATTAAGCACAGATGTTGCAGAGGGGAAATAATTATTAATATAGTGATTCCGTAGAATTAAATTCGCCAACGCGACAATTCATATTGCATATTATATTCGAAATTCAACAAAATTCAGCCGTCAGTCCAGCTGTTAAGTTACAAGCAGCTGAAACAATTACGCGCGTAAACGTTATCGCGTTGACACGCCAAAAATCTCCATCGTGGCATTAAGCAAAACGAAATTGAGTGGTTCGTTACCGCCCGGCAAGGAAAAACGACGAGCACGGAAAACGAACTCCCTCGTTAAACAGAACGACACCTAAAGTTAAATACATACCGTGCACAGTTGATCGCAGTTCGACTGTCGTCGTTTGCACGAGCAGGAGGGGAAAAAAGCTGAAACTCTGTACGCGCAAAAAGTGAAACGCGAAACTCCGTTACACCTCACTTTACGGGCGTATCAATTTCGAGGGCGAAAACGATGTTTCGCGTGGAAAGAGGGAGCGAGGGAAATGAGAGAGGAAGAAGTAGGGAGAGGAAATGGAAGAGAGAAGGGAAAACCAGATAGTAGAAAGGTAGGGAAGGGCAGAAAAATATGAAAGGGGAAAGTGAAGGGACGAAAAGAGAAATAAAAAGAGGAAAAGGTGGAAAAGAAAAAAAGTAGAAGAGACAGAGAAAAGGGGGAAAGGGAGGTTGACGGAGGAAATCAAAAACACAGAAGAAAGAAGAGCACCGATGAAAAAATAAGAAGAGGAAGGAGGTAGAAAAAATGAGAAAAAGAAAAAAAATTGAAGGGGGAAAGAAGGTCGGAGGAAGAAATCAACAAGAAAGAAGGAAAGGAAGATGGGTGCAAGAAGAGAACAAGCAAGAAAGGAGGAAATAAGGGAAGAAAAAATAGTAGGAGGTAGAAAAAGACGAAAAGGGCGATGAAGAAGAAGAGGAACAGAAGTATTTCGCAGTCGAGCAAGTACATTTGATCTATGCGCAAATTAATTATCCATGCCCGACTCGACTGCTCGACCCACGGTCATCGAACGTACGTCGACGTTAACTGATCGATATTCGATATTCTAATTTGCCACGATGCTGACATGTTTATGGAAACATCGGGACCACATGCATCGTTATATCCTACTCCTGTCCTAATATTCGCTTTAGAGGCAACCGTGAATTTCGAATTAATTAACGATACAACGAAATCGCGAAATAAGGCCGAAGGGATACCCGTTGTGTCCACTGGGGATGGTTTAATTGGCACTGCATGGGTTCCTCGTAATAATTAACCGATCGTGATTCTCGAACGATTTACGAAGACGGGGACCACTTTGGAATGTAACTTTGCATCATTGGAGATGTGGATTATCATATTAAAATTACAAAACCATTTGACAATGGTAGTTCTTTCTTTACTGTGCAAATACAATTTTACGAAAATGGGAAATACTTTGGGACGTAGTCTTTTATCATTTTCGATTCGAGTAGTTTCATGGGAGTTGGAAAAAATGAATGTTTTTTGCTGTGTTTTAGTATTTTGTAATAAATCTACGCAAAATTGGACCTGTTCGATTATGATTCAGGGTGGAAGCTTACTCTAACATTGTACTTGCAAATTATAAATTCATTTCATTTGATAATTTGAATTTAGTGGATAATGTCACCCAGCTTGATATATTATAAACGTTTAATTGTTACAAAAGTTGTTTCACTTGATAGCAGGAATTCTGTGGATAATAACACGTGAATTATGCTCAATTTGTCAAACAATTTCGTAACAATTGTGCAAAACGTAGAATGAAAAATATTAATATAGTCGAGGACGCCCGTGTAAAATGTTAAGCTCTGCTTTTAAACTTATTGTTGGTAAAACGAAAATAGTTCATTGTAGAGTGGAGTTTTTATCTGTTGCTACTGTGAAGAGGTTCTTCGTTGTACGTTTGATTGTTATAGGCGAGTTTTGTATGGAGGGAAGGTCTCGGAGCAATTTGTGGCAAAATTTCGCCGTTGCGGTGGTAATTACATTCGAGGTAAAACGGAGACTTCATAATTTTCCAAATTCCCGTTGCATGGTCTCAAAGGAAAACCTTCGTGATTTAACTACGATAATTGCAACTAAAATAGGAACACCGGAAAGTCCAGTGGACCTGCAAGTTAGATATGATTTCGAAAATTATCCTCTATTATTTCTGTACGTTTCTGTATAAATTCTTGCAAATTTTAAGCATCCCCTTCGAAATATCCAATTTCCTCTTTGATCTCGCCAATTTCAAAGTCATTCTAGACTTCATTTTTTATTTTTAAGAACAGAAATTGCACATTGGACTGCCTTTTATTAGGCTGACCTTTTTAGCCCGTCTACTTTTGTTGCAAACTTTTTTTCTTTCATTTTCCAAAATACTCTTCAACATATCCGTACAAATTTGCAATTTATTTTAAAATTGCTCAACTTAATGCTGCTTCTTCTGTTTCTCTTTCACTTTAATCTTATTTAGTTTAAAGACTACACTTGCATTCCACAATTCATAAACCTAATCTAAACTCAATCGAAATTCAGTCCTGGAAAGTGCGAAATTCCAAAAATATTTGCAAAAATTACTTCAAAAACCAAAAGGAAACTATTTCCACATATGAGTAAAATTTTGGATAACATGAGTCATACCTAAAGATCATTAAAATCAATGCACCTCGATTGTCACAATTACCAATGCAACAGACCAACTCAGCTGCGCGCTGCATCCACTCCCTTCGTCGGTTTCCGGTTTGCGGTGAATTCAATTTTATTTCAGCAGACTTTCAATCGATCGATTCCAACGAACATCGAACGATGACTCGCTGACGGCAAGTATAATCGAAACACGTAATTTCGAGGAATATCGTAGATTATGCACCGGCGTTTCTCGCTGAATAGTTCCATGTTCAGTGATTCGTGAACCGCTATCTGGTCCACGTGACCGCACGGCTCTTGGATAAACCTGCGGTCCGATAATAGTTCTAACCGGCCAACTATATAGATACGTATGTAAATCCTCATGTACAGGGTGTCTAGTTTTAATTGATTGTCCAGAATCTTCGATAAGATCGATAATTTTGAATTTGTCAAGTCAAAACAGCGGTAATAACGTATTCCACGAAAAAAAGGAGCTTTTTGTTTGGTGTTGCTGTTGGAGGTTTCTAGTATTCATTTGGAATGTTTTGTTTTTCATGGTTGATTGTTCGAAAAAAAATATGGTGGATTAACTAAAACGCGGTGTTTTGTTTGTACAGGACAGTTAAAAATTGAGGGTGTATGGGACTTCTGAAAAGGGAAATGTTGAGGGTTGCAAGCTTGGGAGTATTGTTATGCAGATTCCGCCAAGTTATCAATCACTATAATTGATTTTTCAATTTTTCCAAAGAAATACAAATTTTCTATTTAGAAATGAAATTGTGGCAAATAGAAAATTAAGTTTAGAGATTCATTTCTTGGTTGTACTTATTAAAACTGTCTCTTTTCTCGATTTCTGCTTCAACTATCATAATTCTCCGCCCACGATTATAGACTCACCACAGAATATTTCAATTTAAACCCATCAAACCAAAATCTAAACCTGTAACACCATAACCACCGCAGCGTCCCGTTCAAACTTTCCAATTTACTGATCGTCCGCAACACAAAGACATTTTCCCCCAAACCCCATTAACCCTTTGTACTCCTTAATTTCAAACCAATAACACCTTAATTAATTTACAAAATATATAAAGAAAGGGGCCCTCAGTAAAAAGCTGTATCGCAACAGAAATTGTTATTATTATATTCTTGCGTCGAGTGTTGCGACGCGACATAATAAAACATCTAACCGTTTATAAAAATAACGATTCAATTTGAGCAGGTCAGACCAATCTCAAAAACAAATCTCCGGTATATTATTATAAACATTCGCATCTTGCTGCTGTTGCTATAGCAATCAATAACATGTAGAGGGGAGACAGTTTCGTTACTCATAATAATTCGTAACTATCACTATCACTATCACTATCACTATCACTATCACTATCACTATCACTATCACTATCACTGTCACTGTCACTCTCACTGTCACTGTCACTGTCACTGTCACTATCACTATCACTATCACTATCACTATCACTATCACTATCACTATCAATCACTATCGCTATCTCTATCTCTATCGCTATCACTATCACTATCACTATCGCTATCACTATCACTATCACTATCACTATTACTATTACTATTACTATCACTATCACTATCACTATCACTATCACTATCACTATCACTATCATTATCATTATCACTATCAATCACTATCGCTATCGCTATCGCCATCGCTATCAGTATCGCTATCGCTATCACTATCACTATCACTATTACTATTACTATTACTATTACTATTACTATCACTATTACTATTACTACTACTATCGCTATCGCTATTACTATTACTATTACTATTACTATTACTATCACTATCACTATTACTATTGCTATTACGTAATTATTATTACTACTATTATTTTAGGAATTGTGTTAAAGAAAGTCGAGTCTAGCTCGATATTAAATTTGCCGTAAGAAATGTAATGTCGAGCCACCCTCGACACGTGAGTGCTGAGGGTTAACTTCGAAATTGCAAAAATTGTCCACAAAAGATTAACTGTTGTTACGCTTTCATTATCCAACCCTATAATTTCCACAGTTATGTAACAATAAACCCACTCAAATAACCCCATCGAAACGCCCCACCCTATATACCACCGTATGTATTGCCGCCACTTACAGGTACATAGGTGTACACGCACATGGGAATTGGTTTACATGAGCATTCTATAGATCGCATCTATTATTAGATTTCGATGCGTCGGCTTCGAAAGGGTCGCTATTTTCCTGAAGAGGAAAATGGAATAGGAGTTAAACATTAGCTAATGGCCCGCCTATTTCCTCGGGTCAGAGAAATACCGGGAACTGGAGAATGGGGCAGACCGACCTTAAAAGGGAGAGGGTTCTCTGTAAGGGCTTTTGTGAGGAAGGTTACGTAATATCTTCGGACAAGTTTCTTTGGGAAATTGTGGATGTGAAATCTCGATTTCGAATCGGACCTCACGAGAGTCCTGTGTTGGCAGTGTAAGGAGACTTGATTTCTCAGTACTCTGTGACATTGCGGAGGTCATTGTGATGTTTTTAGCAAGATCACTTTATTGCAATTAGATAGATTAGGAAATTGTATCGACGGGAGAAAATAGAATGGTGGTATTTGCTCTTGTATTTGAAAGAGTGAAGATTATCAATGTAATTATATTTGCTGTGCTTTAATTATGTCCAAATAAATGGCGTCTCTAAATCCCTAAAAGCAGATACACCAACCCCTACTGAAATCTAATCAAATCTTAAATCTGGAAAATTTTCTTAGACAATTTCAAACAGAAATAGTGCTACAAATGAAATCTTGCAACTTAGTCCCTCGGAAGATGCACTGCGGAACTAAAATCATGTTAGAGTGACACTGTATTTTCAAAATATGATTAACAAGTTTAAACAAATATTGCCAAAAGACGATTTCAAACAGGGAGAGAGCCATCGTGCCGTATGAAAATAATATCCACCAACTACATGCAAGTAATCGCTCTTTCGTCTTTGATTTCACCCCTTCTCGTCTCCTCTATGCCTCTTTCTTTCTCCCGCTCTCTCTCTCTCTCTCTCTATCTCTCTGGATCTCCTCGGATCTCAGACCCCGTACGTCTTTCGGCCGATGAAATCTCGTGCTTCGCGTATCGCAAGACCGGTAAAATTCGGGAGAGACCGAGGGGCAATTTCGAGGCAGCTTTCGGAATGATATCTGCAATAGGGGGATGCCTAGGAGCGGCCGGCGAGTCTCTTCAAAGAACAAGCGAAAATCAAGCACGCGTGTATCAATCTCGAGTGCCAATCTCGAGACGAGGAGCGTCTCTTATCTCCCTACCTTTGATATTAGAGGTCCTCTCTATGCCGCTTTTCCAGTCTTTGGACTTTCGTCTTCGACTAGTCCTGGGGTCTCGTGTGTCGGCAAACTCGCTTTTCGTCTGTGTTATCCACTTTTCCCTCTGTCTTCCTCTTTCTCCCGCTCTCTGTGTCCGTTTGATTTTCTGTTTTTCTATCTCTCTGTCTTCCTGCATCTTGCCTTTCCTTGTAGGTCTTCTTTCTTTACTGGTCCTTCATGTCTGTCTGACTCTACCTGTGTTGGTAGATATTTTTGTTTTTGTGTCCTTGTTCTGTCTCTTCATTTTCTTGTGGATCTCTTTTTGTGTAATTTTCATCATGTTTTCTCAGTTATTCTTCCTTCTTTCCTCTCATTCTTCGTAATGTCTATCCGATTATTTTTGTACCCCACTGACTTTTTCTCTTTTTTTCCGTTTTCTACATTTTTGTATTTCCTCGTTCGCTTTCAGGGTATCCCTATTCCTCTTTGGCCTTTGTTCCTTCTGATTTTTCGCCGGGTTTTTCTTTCTCTCTGTTTCCGTATATTTCTCTATACTTTTTTCTTCTCTCTCTACCCTCCACTTTTTTATTTATTTATCTCCCTGCACTTCTCTCTCCCCCTCTTTCTCTCTTGATACTCCTCTCCACTCTCTCTATGCCCCTTTCGGCTCTTTCTTCCACATTTTCTCTCCCCACGTCCTCTCATCCCTTCCCTCTTCGTCCTCTTCAATCCCTCTGCCCTCTCGCCCTCGGATCTCCCTCTTCGAGTTTAATATCCGAGCTTGCAGATCAAATTTCTTGCGTGCTTCCGCCTACTCGACGATTCCCTCAGTCGGGAATTTCACGTACGAACACCGCTCCTCGAGATATTCTTCCCTCGCTTAGCTTTTCTTCTGCGTCGACAAATGGCGCGCGTATTAAACGTTTACCCACTCGAAATCGGTCGTTTTTTGCGTTTCATTCGTGAACAGTCACTGTCAACAGTCCTTTCACGTGGTGCGACATCAAATTCCTCGTGGGCAAAAACCTCGTTCAGAATTTTGCCAGATCATTCTTCAATATATCGTAGCCTCGATTGTTTGGAAGCTACTTATAACAATAGGTCCGAGGCGAAACGACCATTGCAGATAAATTCGAAGTAAAGAAATGTGCAGATAGTTGATAATGTGGAGGTCAGAGAAAACTGCAGAGCACACTTTAAAACATTTCCAGAATTATTCCCAAATATATACCTCGCAAAATTAAAGAAGTCCTCTGGCCTGTAGTTTGTTCCGATTCGCCTGACGGATAGAGACATCCCTCGTTCTGACGTCATTTCTGATTCTAACGCCTTATTGGCCGAAAGAGCCGCACATTCGTTGCGTCGTCATGGGAACGACGAAAGGAGTGTTTCGTTTTCCGTTGTCATTCGTCGATCTCAGGTTTCCAGGACCGACATGGTGGGGGTAGACGGTGCGAGCGACACTCTTCCCTTACTCCGTACCTCATTCCGCGAGACTTCTCTATTTTTGCGAGGTATATTAGCCCTTTGCGGACGGAGACTTTTTTGAATATTGAGAAATAATCATTTATTTGCCATTAAAAACTGCCTTTTTATCAGAAAGTCAGAGTTTTGATGTATAGAAGTTATAAACTACTATTTGTATAATCATATTTCAACAGTTATATTTCAATTTTTCAACTTTAACCGTCTATACATACAGCGATAAACTATAATCAGATTTTTTCTCAGGCCGCATATATGCGTCCGTCGTCCTCAAAGGGCTAAAGCCTCAATTGTTTAAAACCCATAAAAATCAGTCCATCCTACTACAGTCTGATCCATTCCACCGAATGTAAAGAAAAATACAAAAAGAAGTAGCCCAAACATCAATTCCAAATCTCTAAACCCTGGAATTACAAATTTGCCGATTAAAAGCATCCATGCGAGATCGAGGACCCATGAAACGTCGGAAACGAATTCGACGTGGCTCGTTGTACCTCTATACACGTATATTTTCGACCTCGGCCACATCCTCGCTCCTCCTTTTTCCACGGAACGGCGACGCTCGTTTCACCGCAATCCCCGAGGAACGGAACTGCGCAAAGGCATCCTCCGCGATTGCTTATTTCCGGCTGGGCCGTCGGTTGAAAGTGGCGAAGAAGGATGGCAAGAAAGAGAGAAGGAGAGAGGGCGGGATTTCGCGCTCGCGATTGCCACCGCGATCATCGCGGCGCGGCTTTGTCTTTTGCTTTGTAGTCGGCATCGTGCCGGCGTGCTATCGTTTTGCTGGATGCCAGTTCCCGTAATTGCCCGACCGGCAATTAATCTTTTATGCGACGAGTGTCAGCTTGCCTCATTTTTGAAGGACTTTCTTGTTTCTCTCGAAACTTCTTTTTTTTTCTCTCGTGCAGTTGGACTATGTACGACTTTGCCGCAGGTGCTGTTACAATGTGAATTGAGATGTATTTAATATTTATTTACTTAAGATATATTTAATATTTATTTATTTACGGGTTGAACCCTGTGGTACAAGGTAATTATACGTACGATTGACCTTTTGCACTCGGCGCCTTTTCGGACGTTAGCTGCCAGCAACGCGACGGCACTTTGCTGCGAAACAATTTTATTGTTGGAAGGACTCGGGTCACATTGTATAGCATAACGTTGGAACCAAGTAATATATTATCATAATTTCAGATTTATGTGAATCGGTAGGCAGTGAAAAATTCCCAATATGCATCGGAGGGTGGTTTGTACAAGTTTCGCAGTAATAAGTGGTTTGATGTCTTTCATCTGGCGCCTTCCCGTCAGAACAAACAATGCAGACTCGTTGCCTTTCTCCTGTATTGGGAATATGTAGCTTTTTGTTTGGTCTATTGTCCGGCGAAGATGACATTCTCGATGAATACACTTCGCACATTTTCTTCCGACGTAAAACCGGCTGATATATTTTTCATACATTTTTCTTGACAACGTTGCCAAATTTTGATTTGGTTTCTTGTGACATGTTAATAGAAAACTTCAGAAAAACATGCATGTTTCTAAAAGTTGCGCTGGAATAAGTTCCTCCAATTCTGTCTCCCCTCAGATTACAGGAAAAGAGTACAGACTATTGTTGAAATAAATTAACGCAGCTATTCCAAGACTTACACGGTACTTTTTTACACGATTTCGCTTTCACGCAGGTTTTAAAATAAGGGATATAAAAATATTACTTTTATTTCACGTTGAAATACTTGACTGAAGTATGCACATTTTAGTTTATGATTTACACGGTTTTACATATGAAAATCTATGGTTTCCTAAGGAACCTATCTTCCGGGTGAATCAGAGGATATAGTGGGTGTATAGTAGCCTATCACATTTTTATTTTTGTTCTCTAAATTTCTAAGGTAATTTCGAGTTGTACCTACAATTTTACGTGGATGGCGAACCACAGAATGCTAGTTGAGAGCCTCAGCTCCGTAGCCGCTGCAGGTTCCTCCGAGTTTCTTACATTCGCGGTGCAATAATTTTGAGGAAGGTCAGATTTTCCGGTCTTGGCATAAAATAATTGCACCGCTTATCGTTACCTCTCATTTACACAATTTAGACAGCTAAGATCTGCTGGTTTCGTCGAAATTGCTGGGTTGCTCTAAGGCTCTGTACTTGGGCTGCTACTCGTGTACCAAGAGCTTCAATTTATTCTTCTCTTAACCCCTTGCCCTACAATAACGAGTGAGACACGTCGCGTAGAAATTGGAACAGAAAAATTGCAGTTTTTCTAAAAATTCTCCAGTTGCACAAAATTTGCGATACCATCAGATTTATTTTACGTTAACAATTTTCAAAGTCATTGATATGGAAGAAACCACCGGTAATTTTTTATTCCTGAAAGTTCACCTTCAACTATGACACACAGTGAAAGAAAATAAATCCTTTAACCCTTTGAGGACGACCGACACATGTATGTGGTCTGAGAAAAAATCTGATTATAGTTTAGCAGCGCATGTATACACGGTTGGAGTTGAAAAATTGAAATATGATTACGCAAATAGCAATTTATAATTTTTATATATTAATACTCTGACTCCATATCCGTCGGGCGAATCAGAGCAAATTACCCCTCAAGTGCTTATTTCTGGTCCCTCACTATAAATGAGAAATTTTCGCATCCAAACAGCAGACGTTTGTTAAAACATAGAATAAAATCGGTAGATCGCTTTGATGTAGAATTAGGCGAACGTACGAGGCGACTCTAAGAGACACGCCCTTTATAGAACACCATAGACAACCCAAAGGGAATATTTGGAGCGTGAAGGGTTAACAGCGAGCAAATGGCTCAATGATGTCTAAAATTTCCAACGGAATCACCCGATAGAACATAACCTACAGATCGACCGACAATATTATCCAGCTTTCCTTGATATTTACCAAGTTTAATCTTTCCATTGAACCCTATCTTTCGATCGCCGGAAGCCAAATGACTTAATGAAACTCATCCGATAACAATTCGTGGCAGATAAGCCGCAACCGATGTCGAGGAAGATCTCGGCAAGGTGGAATACCATTTTCCCATTGAAACTGATTTGCGAGAAGGCCTCCGTGGACGGAGAGTACTTATGGGACTCCAAGTAGACCCCAGACGCGTGGGGTTCACGGTGAGCATGGCGAAAAGATAAGAAAGTCCTGGTGAATACTAAGAGGCTAAAAGGAGACACTGGTTCGCTTTATGGGACACGGGAGAACGCAATATTATTACGTGGCAATATTTGCCGCGTTGTTCCGTCGAGGCTGAGAGTCGTATCAATGCAGAATATTTTACTGTTTGCCGCGTAACTTGAATCTGTGTTTAGATCGTTCTTTCTCCTTTTTGCTTTTATAAAGACATACTTCGTCATACCTCTCGGATACAGTTAAAAAATAAATCAGTCATTGCGAAGAAGAATGGAAGGTATTCTGATGACCTATCTTTTAAGAAGTAATTCACTGAAATTAACCCCTTGCTCTAAGATTTGTTTTGTGACTGCCTCCGCTGTAATTGAGAATTTAATTGCTAAAATAAAAATTGATCAGTGATTCTTGATATAATTTAACGTAATATTAATATCATAGAAATAATATTATCGCGTCTCATTAATATTTTCAATTCCATAGATTTTCCAAGCCTTGAAAATTTGCTATCCCCTTTACCTCATCACTAGTGTCACTCATTATTGTAGGTCAAGGGGTTAACTGCGAATAACACGCAAACCTGTGTAAGCTACAAGTCTTGAGACTATCGTGACTATGATGATTAAAGATTCAGCCACTCAATCATAGTCATTTAGCCTAGAATCTACAGTTTTAGCGGATTCAAAACCACCGAGCCTATAATATATTGAACAATAACTTTAAAAAATCTCCTGAAGAAGACCAGAGTTAACACTAGAACTACCACTGTTAGATCTGTTATATTTAAATATATTAAATGTCTGCTTCGAAGACACAGGAATCAAAGAAGATGATCAATTATGTAATCTATGTTTTATAAGATACATGTGGAATATATACTCTGTGGTTCTGCTATAAAGGAGAATTTTTTAGGTTCAGATCAGAAACCAATTGTTTTGACTTCCTTGACAGTTCCAGTGTCACCTTTACACCAACCCATCCACCGAAAAAGTTTTTCAGTCCCCGCTGATTCTCAGCGCCCCACTGTACAGGGTGTTTCAAAATTATTTGACATGGCTTTAAGGGTTTGTCCTACATCTTGGGTTGGATGGAGATTTGTAAAAAATACGTCGCAAAATTCGCGGAAGGGCAGCTGATTTTTTTTATTTGCTCGTCGAATTCGTCTTGTTACGTAGGAATAACGTCTTACAGAAACTGTGGCTCAGAAAGGAACCGTTCTATCGCAAATGAACTTTTCGCCCTTTGAGGACTAGCGACGCATATATGTGGTCTGAGAGAAAATTTAATTATAGGTTATCGCTGCTTGTATACTCAGTTAGAGTTGAAAAATTAAACCAATAGCAATGTATAATGTATATACAGTAACCCTTTGATTCTTAAATCCATCCAGAGTCTCTCGAACCGCGTAAAACTTCGATGTCCAGTTCTTTCGTTAAGGAGAATTCCTTCGGCTTTGTTACAATCTCCTCCCAGTGTTATCAGAAGGATCCGCGAGCCGTGAAATTACGAGGACCGACGGCAACTCGGTCGGCGCCTTGTAATTTTACGATTCGCGAGCCGCTTAACGCCGGGGATCCGTGCATTTCTCATAAGATTCTTGCGAAAGTTTCCGCACGGTGCGCGAGAACGATCGTCCGGAATCTTTGGCTATGGGTGCGAACAGGTAAACGATTATTCGCACTCGCGACTCGTGACGGAGGATAATGGATTCTGTGTGTAACGATGGTGCACCTTTCCTGTCGACTTTTGGGAGTTTCTCGACCGTGATTTCGCGGCGGCGAGTTTGAGAAAGGTTTAGCAGCCCCTTTGTTGTTCGAGGTTGTGGTCCTCTTCCGGTGGTTGTCGAGGGACGTTTTTGGTAACCGGTTTGTTGATGATGGCGTCATAGCGGAAGATATTTCAGGCGATATTAGGTACTTGGTTTGTTATTGAGATTTTATTTCGTGTTTCTTCGGCAGAGAAGTACACCGAAGACGAGGGCTCAATTGTTCTTGTCTGCTGATAGATTTTGAGTCTTTTTTTTTAGAAATTAGCGAGATTAGAAACTAAAAATTAGCTTTGACAAAGTTGTCTCGCGAAATGCGAGCGCAATTATAGCTAGCAGAGTTCTGAGTATTGCAAGTGCAATTTTTTTATCACCAGCTTTGCAAAATTTGGTGGCGGTATTTAAAAATAAATGTGACTAACCGAAATTTGACAAATGTGCTGAAAAATAGACTTAGCTAACCAAAGTTTGACGAAGGTACTCAGAAATACATATAACAAACTAAAATATGACCAAGATACTCGAAAGTACATATAAAAATACAACATTTTGACGACAGCACTCAAAAATACATATAACAAACCAAAATATGACCAAGATACTCGAAAGTACATATAACAATACAAATTTTGACGAAAGTGCTCAAAAAGAACTTAAGAAATCAAAGTTATCATCTCGACTCCATCACTGATATCTATCTCTACCAAAAATTCATTGAAGCAAAAAATTCCCAACCGTAATTCTCACAAGCCACTTAAAAAAAGAGGCAACACGTCGCCTCAAGAAATTACACTCCAAACGATTCATCAACAGCGCCAATTTTAATCACCATTAACTACATTTTCCTCGATAGCGGAACTTCCTTCCAATATTAACCATGAACTTCAACAATTTCCTGCATCTTGACGTTCCAGCCGTCCGAATAAACCTAAATTTCCCAACAACCTGAGCACCATCGCCGTGAAAGGATTAACTACGGTCAAGCTGTTGCAGAAATTCTGCATTAATCCTCGTTGTTCGCGCACGCGGCTGATATTCGCGCCGGCCGTTTCTCCGGGGAATGAGAGACTCATTGATTTTCCCGTTTGTTCAGCTATGAAGTCATTGTTTTCGATGTTTGCGAAATGCCACGTGCGGTTCGACGATTTTTTGCCCGGTAAACGAGTATGATCGAGCGCACCGAGGAGACGTTCGGAATAATTTTTTTTTTCGCCCGGAGTGAAAAACTTTTTGCAATTTTCGTCCATTAGGGACGAAATATGCGTGTATCGAGCCGCGTGGAATTTTTTGGGGAAACGAGAGCCTTTTTTTCTCGTCCGGGTCTCATCGATAATGTCTGGAAGTTACGAGAGATCGGAGCTCTCTGCTCGTCGAGGGAGAATGAGTTTGCTTACTTGATAGACCCTTCGATATTTCTTGTAAATATGTGATGCATGGTATGCGGGAAAAGATAGCCGAAGTTTTCGACTTTGGACGCTGTATGGCGCTTGTTTAAGATGTTAACATCGAGAGGAGATGGAGCGTCGCTAATACTTGTACTTTTCTATGAAAGAATCGAGAAGGAGGACCATTTTTTGCATCCTAAGACGTCATGCAATTGTACGGTCCGAGGAGAAATAATTGTGAATATCAATCTGTTATGATGTGACAGCAGTGATAACTCTTTGACCTTTTGCGAGTGTAAAAAACTAGGACTTCATTTTTTGCAAGATAGGATACCGCAGATGGAATGGTCTTTCTCTTTTCTTGCTAAATGAGACGGACATTTTGGGATGTCAGAGGCATTTCTTTGACACGTTCGCGGACGTGAATGTTATAACATCCATTTTCATCGTAATGTAGAATGATAAAACCAATTATAACTCATTTAATTCTATATAAACTTAATTTTTTGTAATTATTATGCAGCTTAAAGTGATGGCCAAGTGATTCACTGAGTATTTTCATGCTACTTTATTTTTTCTCTGTTTAGTTAGAAGTGTAAGTTAGAAGTGTAATACTTGACTGACTATTTTTACAGCTCACTGAAATTTTTATTGTCCGCGAACGTGTTAACACTAGGACTACCGGCGTTAAATCTGTTATATTTAAATATATTAAATAATTACTTTAAAAAAGGGGGAATTCAGAGGTGGAAAAGATTCGGTAATTTATGTTTTATGAGATGGACGTAGAATATCTATTCCATGACTCTTCTATAAGCTTGGAGAATCTTTGGAAAAAATTGTGTATTAGTCATTTTGACTGGTTTGGTAGTTCTAGTGTTAAAGTCAGATGAAAATATGAGAACTATAGTTTGACATAGGAATGTGAAAGATTAAAATTAAAAATAACCACGCTGCGGATGTTTGTGGAAATTTAAAGTTTGATAAACGCCTCTTAATAAGGAAGAATCCGATTAGAGGATTCTTTCTCTTGCTAAATGCTACAACGCATGCCATATCTCGGATATTTTATATACATTTTTATATTACACGCTTTTTGTGTATTTTAGCAGCGTTAAATATGTCATAAATGCATAAAAATCCGCAGTCTGATTGTGACAAACGAAGCAGAAAATCCGTTTGACCATTATTTTGAAAGAAAGGCGTACATCACACCCTGAATTTTCGATTGCCAGCTAAACCCATAGATTTTATGCAACCGTGCCAGCAAAAATTGAAATCTAGAACAAAAAACGGAACGACTCGTCGCAAATATCTTCTCTAATTCAACTCTTTCAACTTCAACGCTCCGCGTTTCCACGAGCTTATTTCCCGTTGAAAAATCCCTGAACAACGAAGGGACAAATAACTCACGTAACGTTTGCTTTTTTTTCCAGATTCCACGAATCATGATTTCACCACTCGTACTGGATTACCAGCTCACGCGATATTGCCAGTGAAAAATGCGGCTTATCGGCGCGACCGTAAGTAAATATTTACTCTGGTTACGAATTGTCCTTCAAAATGGAGATTAAGCATCGTGGAAATTTTTGTTCTAAAATGTGAAAAACGTGTCGGGCAATTGTTACCCGTTGCATCGCGGGACGAGTTGATAAGTAATAAGTGCAGCGATGCGCTCGAAAGAAACCGAGTGAAAGAGAAGTCCCTCTAATTGGTCAGAATTGAGGAAAACCGTGTCCTTCGTTAATTATACTTTTTACTCGGGTACCATCCCACTGGATTTCTTTTCTTCTGTATTTCAGTACTTTAACTACCGTGTAACTTAATTTTAACTACTCGTGTCGCTTGGGACCTGCAATTCGAGTAATTAATTCTATTAATTTTAACATAAGACATTAATTCTTCTAATTTCAATGTAAAAAATTAAATCTATTAATTTTTTTAAAATTCTGCCTTCCGAAACCCCCAGGCTTGGGAATATTTAATGATAATTTGGAAAAAAAATTCCCCGGGTAATGGAAATTTGACTTTGGGCCCGTTATTAAATAGAAGGCCATATTTTTAACTTTCTGGGCGCCAGAATTTTTGCAGCCTTCTTTCCAACGGTGCACAGTGCATATATTCACTAATAGCGTTACAAAATGAAAATTTATTAGGAGGAAAGATTTTTTCTCCTCTTCATTGGTATCCTTTTCAGCGGAGGGCGATGTTTTTGAACTAATTGTTAGTCGGATTGAAAAAAGCTATTGTTTGTCAGAATCAAAAATATTTGCGCGAAAGAATCCTCCCACTCCTTCACTGACGTTGCATTCAGCAATTCGCAATACGCACCCAAATAGCTGACGGATAAATGAGTCAAAGTTCTATCTTAAATACATTGAACTTCGACACAATTGGACGTCCCGTGGATTGCCTTTTAATTAAAAGGCAATTCATTTTTCATTAAAAATAATTTTAATTTAATTCCCGTAATCGCGTGGCGTTGAGCAGATAACGTTGAAATTTTCTGAAAGAATATCAAATTCCGTGCGTAATTAAATCTCGATTTCTCTTAATTCCTATCTTTTTCCTCCACTACGATTTTTCCCTCATAATTGCGTTACAACGGACAGATTGCGTTTCAATTTTCTCAAACAATATCGAATTTCATGCGGAATTAATTCTTCACCTCCCCCTTTTTTTCGGCCCTTTTCTCTGCCTCGCGTTAATTGCGTTACTTTAAACGGAATTCCGAAGAGCATAATTATTCTGTGAAAGAATATCTAATTTCATACATTTCTGCTTCTAATTGAGATAATACTCCAAATAATAATTTAATTTCACTGCTCGTTTATTTGGATGTTAAAATATCACCTTTCATCGACCTTTAACCAGTGAAAATTGTTTGGTCGTTGCATTCCGGTTTTTACGGCTTGGAAAACGATGTAAAGAAAATTCCGTCACATTCGTAACAACCTAAAATATCTTATTATCCCATTTCCCAGTATCGCGTTGTTCCGGGAGCAAAAAAATTCGCACATTTTTGCGATAAATGCGCGCCATTACGGAGGAGTGCCATTGAAAGAAGAGGGTTATGGGGAAAATCGAGATAGAAGTTCCATTTCCGACGTAGCGGGCACGAGCACAAATCCCCCTGTAAATTTTATCTTAAAGCCACCTGAAAGTGTAGGTCGTCGAAATGAAGTCGAAAGTAAAGATATAAAAACTGCAATCAGTGATAGATGTCATGCTTTGCGCATAGAGATTAGAACTTCCATTTAATGAGGTAAAGTTTAAGTCTATTGTTATCTTTGTCAGTTAACCCATTGCCTTAGGACATACCTCGTTAAAGCGTGCATCGTAATTAACACCAGAACTGCCAGCCTTAAATGAGTTAAATAAGTATTTTGAAAAAAGGAATCACGCGGCGAAAATGATAATTAATTCGGTAGTTTATGCTTTAAAAAATTGGCCCGAAATGTTTTCTGCATCGGTTCTTTATAGATTTGGAGAATTTTTTTAAAAAATTAGGCACCATTTATTACTACCTTGGTAGTTCTAGTGTTGATAATTGTATTGCTGAAATCGAAATTCAAAGAGTGAAGTCTGATATTGCTATATTTTGTATTGTAAAACAAAATTAACGTTAGACTTGAGAATTTTTGAAAGGTCAGATCTTTCGTTTCACTTTTCCCGTCTTAAACCCTTTGCAGTCCTATCATTTATCACTTATCACTTCATTTTATTTTCTAACGAATTAATATCGACTTAGCAAATTCATAATGATTTTGTAATATCACATAAATATCCGTCAGAATCTATAGTTATTGCTATCATTAAATAAAATGAATAACCAAGCAGAGAAAATGCTGTGCAATTAATTTCACTTAGCTCGCTACAAACTTGACAAAATAATTCGGACCGCAGAGGGTTAATGCAACTAGGTATTGTGAGACAAGAGATTGATATCAGGATGATTTCTATCAGTGATTAATTTAGTTTTTATAGCGTCTCTCTTAATTTTCCATGCTGTCTTCTATATCTTCTACGGTAAATGCAAACCCAAAACTCACAATCATAAAATAACTATAATATTCAAAGCCAAAAATTTGTAATCCAAAATCACTGCCAGATCCCGATTCGAGGTCCACGTAAAACTACAAATTTCTTAGATAACTACAATTACTATTTTTACATTTAAAATATAAAAATGTATTTTACAGAAATTTCGAAATTTTAGAGAAATAAGCTACTGCAGCTGCAACAAGATGGCAAACGGTTCCCCAAAAGTCAAGCGAAACGTAAGCACCACGATTAATACCACAGAGCGATTTTTTCCCGAGTCGTTAACGCTTATCTGATTGGCTTCCGGAGTATCTTCTACTCCCGCACGTTTTTATCCTGTGCATGTTGCACGGATGCAGATGTTCCTCTGGAGAGTGCAGCTTGTTTGCGAAGCGACGCGAATTCCCAATGTTTCATTGCGATTAATGCTCGGCCTCCAGAGACGCATTAGATTCGATGATGAAAATTACGGTGAAAGGGGGCTGCGGACGATCAATATTTATCGTCGATATTACCATTGTCGAACTTTCATTTCTGTGAACAAATGCAACGTCAATCTCGGAGGATCGGCCTTTGTTAATAATAATTCATTTGTCCGCGATGAGAATGAGGGTATTCGCTGGAGAAAAAATGTTCTGCTGCTGTAGGAACTTCTGTTCTAAAGAGCGTCGGAGGGGAACATTTTATTTGTGCATTTTGGTAGTCTGAAGATGTTGAAATATTCCTATGGAAGCATAACAGTGTGAGTAGTTTTGTTCAATTCGTTTCGGTGTTTAAACTAGCATGAGACTTATAGTATTTTTTATGTGAAGTTCAGGTAGTAAATGAACAAAATACTTTCTGAATTTTGGAAAGGTTAGTGTAAGCACGTTAAAGTTCATCCAGCTGCGATAAAAAAAACCATAAGTCCCCAACCTAATTTTTAAAAAATCCTGCAAACCTAGCCTTCCACTTCGCACAGCTTCAGTCATAAAAAGCCATACCTTCCTAAACCAATACTCAACATTCCATCGCATTCGCATTTCACCATTAACTAGACCACCATTAACCACCAAAAAACAATACACATCTTGATCCAAATCCCCAAAGAACCACGACATCCATCGTTCCCTCTGTCCATCTCGAAAACCAACAAAACACGCCCCCAACTGAATTCCCAAAAAGCCATCGTCCTCGCGTTTCACTTCAGCCACCTTCGACCTCCAAAAAACAACACATGCTCAACCAAACTCCCAAAACCCCATCGGAACACTTCCTCTACATCCCTCTTCGTCAAGGCAGCAAAGTAGCCTCCATAAAAACCCCCATCAACATTCGCGCTCAAGCACTACGACATATCCTCGAACCCCATTGCTACGTACGCAGACGTTTACGTTAATTCGCAGCTTCGCACTCTCTCCTATCCCCATAGGTGTTCTCGGCTCGCCGTAATTGCGACTTAGCCGGGCGCCAAGTATCGTGGCGAAAGCATAAATCGCAAACAGCACGGCAGACGGCTCCCATCGCGTACATCATGTGGGTACCCATCTAATATCAGAGTACATACGAGCGTGACAAATCCCAGATTACCTTTAGGGGCAAACAATACGGGCGCAGTGGAAATAGGTGGAAAGCGGAAAGCGTGCTGTTAATTTCCTGTTGCGGGACCAAACAGTGACGGAGCGAGGCTGAAACAAAGGGGCTCATGGGGGATCTTTAACGGGCTGCGACGAGCCGTTTTCAAACCGCGCCGAATCAAATCCCATCGTCGAAGACAAAATGGATGGCTGCTCTCTCTCTGTTTCACGGTGCGTTGGGATTTGTCTTGTTTTGCCCTTGCGGCGAGGACGAGTTGGTTTCTTTTGAAAATGTCACGTGGCACGTTGCAAGGGACTGCGTTGGGTTTGTTTATTCAACCCTTTTGATATCAGCGACGAGTATAGTTGGCTTGTAGATGCTATCTGTGGGAGTATGGTCGTCCTGGGCAAATACCGTCCGAGGAATAACGACGACTATAGTCGTTCTGGAGTAAATACTCAGTGAGAGCTGACGATGATTATAGTCGTTCTGGGATAGATCTGAGAAGTCAAGGTGACTGTAGTCGACCCAGAGTACAGACTACTCGTGAACTAATGGCGATTATAGTCGTCCTGGGATAAATACTCGCTGTGAACTAACGACGACCATAGTCGTTCTGGGATAGTCATTTCTTGAAGAGTCAAGGTGACTGTGGTCGACCTGTTTCACATACTGTAAGTTAACTAATGACGTATATAGTCGTCCTAGGATAAATTCTGTCTGTGAACTAACGGCGACCATAGTCGTTCTGGGATAGACACGTCCTGAAGAGTCAAGGTGACTGTAGTCGACCTGGAGTACAGACTGCCGGTGAATTAATGGCGAATATAGTCGTCCGGGGATAAATACTCGCTGTGAACTAACGACGACCATAGTCGTTCTGAGATAGACGCTCCTTGAAGAGTCAAGGTGACTGTAGTCGAC
Source organism: Cerceris ruficornis (assembly GCA_963989415.1). NCBI lineage: Eukaryota > Metazoa > Arthropoda > Insecta > Hymenoptera > Crabronidae > Cerceris > Cerceris ruficornis. The sequence goes on from OZ022519.1 coordinate 27,824,968, forward strand.
CTGTTTTACATACTGTCAGTTGACTAATGACGCATATAGTCGTCCTGGGATAAATTCTATCTGTGAACTAACGACGACCATAGTCGTTCTGAGATTGACACGTGCTGAAGAGTCAAGGTGACTGTAGTCGACCTGGAGTACACACTGCCAGTGAACTAATGGCGATTATAGTCGTCCTGGGGACATTTTGTCGATGTAATTTGATTATTTTTATACATTTCATTTTATTTATGATTAAATTGAATTTTTATTCTAATTTTGTAATTATAAACTTTTTTAATTTTAATGAATACTAAATAAAATACTAAAACTAACGACGACTATAGTCGTCTTGGGATAAATATTCGCTGTGAATTAACGACGACCATATTCGTGATGGAATAGGCACGTCCTGATTGTAGTCGACCTGGAGTACAGACTGCCAGTGAACTAATGGCGATTATAGTCGTCCTGGGATAAATTCTATCTCTGAACTACGGCGACTGTAGTTGCTCAGAGAATTACGTTTAATATTATTTTGTCTCTGTGGGCATATCAAGGAAATCAATTAAAAGATTGCATTATCGAAGACTCCGACGTGAGATTTATTGTGACAGGATGAAGGATTGAAATTTGTTATTATTTCATTCTTTAGAGAGGAGCATAATTTCTATTGCGAGAAATAATATTGAGGGTGGGAAAGTAGAAACCGGGCAAGTATTGGGAACAAAGGATGCTTTGGGAAATCTTTTATAGAATTAATTTTCCGGTGGAATTTGACGATAAATCTATTTAGTTAACCGGACCACCTTTGGTGCCTGTCGTTGATGGTGCATTGGTGGAAAAATGAATAACAAACAGACAATTTTTCCAATTTCATTTCAATTAAGTGACGAGAGATTGGAAAAATAAATTGGACCGTAACACGTCGATATCGACGCGGTCGATTTCTCTAGAGTCGCTTTGCGTTATGAACGTAAAGAGGCACGGTCAGATTCTTTTAGACGATATTGGTACTGCTTTGCCTTATTTCTCTAAAGTTCGCGAAAGAGAATATTCAAAAGCATTAATGAAGTGAAATTCGAGTTCGCTCGAAATTTAAAAAATGTTTACACCGTTGCTATAACAGTTGCAAACCTACAGTATCGATAGCGATATCAACCACTATTATACAAAATTCATTTAACACTCCAAAACCTGGACAATATTGTCAAAAATCTCAACCACCTACAGAAAAAAGTGAACTATGACCCTAAACAGTTCAAATTCTACCTAACTCCGTACCTGCTGGATAAAACCACCGTAATAAACCCTCCTTACACTTCTCCACCCCAAAAACACTTCTCCCCAACATTCTCGACCAAAACCCCATCACAATCTTTCGCAATCCTCTCCACCACCCCAACAAACTTGTAGTTAAAAATTGCACACCTAAAAATTGCCAAAACTCAGAAGTAAAAACTACCCCCTTTCCATCGACAAAATGCAACGACTACACGAAGAAAATTCCACCAGAAACGTAATGCAAGTCCCAGCAATGTTTCGCAGTCCGGCACGTCCGAAGTTGCCATTATTGCTCACGTCGCAACGACACGGCCGATATAAATCGGTGAGAGGTGGAACAGGGATCGACTATGGGGGTGGTGTGTAACGCGACCACCCTCTGCAGGCTTTCACGCTTTAACGCTGTCGAAAGTGCTGCGAAAACGAGCGCGAACCCGAAACACGTCGAACGGGCTCGTGTAACGTGGATAATGAAAGGTGTCGGAAAATAGAGAGGGTACGCGGAAAGTACTTGGAAAATGTTTCGGAATCGAGGGGGTTGCGGTGGATAATTTCACGATCAAAGGCCGAATTTTGATCGCGAACCGGCGCATGAATTTTCATTTGCATTTGGACACGCGAGTCGACGGGATACTTTTCAACGACGTTAATGGGACCTTTGTTTTTGGCGCATGCGAAGGGCGGGGATGAATGGGAGAGTGGATGTATTTTGGTGAGTTTGTAACATTGATGTTCCGTCTGATGGATTCAGGAAGTTGCATCGACGTTGGGAGATGCCTTTTGTTACGGTGAGGCAGAATCAGATGGGGATTTTACCGATCATCCATTTTTCTTCGATGTCTCCGACTCTTTTGAGAATAATTTCGAAAAAATTCAAATAACTCTTTATTCTCAAACAAGTATATAATGATTGTTTAAAGTGTTAAAGATAATGAATTTTCTTAGTGTCAATTTTAATCATTAAAAATTAATAATTGAATAATTACAATGTTAAACTAATGTCTCTTTATCTGAGAATATTTCTTTATATATAAAAAAAAATTGGACAAAACCTGCACCACTTGCACAGCAATTTACAAGAAGAACAAAGTGTGAATTTTACTTTTTCAAAAACTACCCCCTTCGTCAATCCCTAAATACAAGCAACCCTAAACATCTTGCACAAAATCCCCGAAACTTCTTTCACTTAAATCCAATGAAATTTACGTCCATGGAAAAACCACCCCCTCGAATCCCTCGGCTGAAGTTTCTTCCTACTTCGACCTTGTCGCTTCCAAGGGGAAAGATCGCTTCAGCCTAACGTCGTTCACCTTCGATCGCGATAATTCCACGTGGATCTACGAAGTCGCAAAGAAACCGCCGAAAAGAGAAGTCGGATATTTTTTCTCGATTTTAACGACGAGAGTCCTCACGCTCGTCGTTTTCTAAGGCGGCAGCTCTGAATTCGAATTCAAGTGGTGGAGATCTGGGTCGACGCTCTTATCGGGCTTTTTTTTTTTATCGCCGACTAAGAAAATTTGCGGGCGAGTTACTTGAAATATTTTATTGGCCGTGGGAAATCTTCGGAGCTTTCCACGAAGAAATGGCCCGGAGGATTCGTCGTCGGGGACGTAGGAGGATCGTGATTGTGCAAGACGTTTAATTACGGACGTTTCAATAAGAATTCAGTATTTTTCCCGGTGCCGGAGGGAACGGCTATGAAAATACTTCTTTCTTCCCCTTTTTTTTTTCATTCCTTTAACTAGTTTCTCGATCTAATTTCACGACGACCCGCCGGGCATGGTTCCCTGGGAATCGAGGGACTCGGTGTAGAATTTTTTCGAATCGTAAAGAGGTCTCGCGAATATCGAGGCTAATTAAAGGCGATAACGTCAACGGGAACGCAATTCATGAGGGCTCCGAGATACCGTTGGGTTTTGAGAAATGTCCGTGACGTCGTGAGATTTTTCGTCCTAGTTTGAAAATCGAAGAGAGAGATAGAGCTTGTTCTGTGCGCGACCTTTTGACTCGTTGAAAGTGAAGGTTTAACCCCTTGCCGTGCCATTTCTTTTGTAACTGAATGCGCAATAACTCAGAATTAATTGCTGAAATAACAATCTATCCCTAATTTCTGATATAGCGTACTACTTAACGCAATATTAAATAGTATAGAAATAATTTGACCGTATCGTGACTCACTGATATTTTTAATTGAATAATTTTTGGAAAACTTCAAAGTTGCCTATTCCATTTATCTGGTTAATTGTTTGGGATCAAATTACAAAGCTTGATAGTCGATGTTAGAATATTACAAAGAAGTAATCCAATTAATTCTATGAAAGAGAATTTTTGTGGTTTTTGAATCATAGGAAAATCAGTGGGGATAACGTGAATTCTTATTCTCTGTAATTCTATGTCGACCTGCACTTGACACAGTTTCTGGAAATTCTCCAAGTACTTGGAATTTCACAATGATTTTATACCTTCATTTAAATATGCTGTTGCAGATAATTGCACCGCGGATTTTTATACATTTATAACAAATTGAATGCTGCTAAAATGCACAAAAAGCATGTAATATAAAAGAATATCTGAAACGTCAAAGATATGGCATTCGTTGCAAGATTTAACTTGGCACTTTTTTCTTAGCTGCATTCATGAAACTTAAAATTTGCGCAGATATCCGCAGTGTACTGATAATAATTCGCCGTCGTTAAATTAAGACCTTTGAATTATCCAACAATTAAGAAATTAATTTTATCCTCTTAAGACGGAAATATTCCCATCGCAAAGGGTTGCATTTTGCTGCCATGAATTTTTCAAAGTAACGAGCCCTATGTTCTCTAAGCGCTTTCAAAATATCAAAACGCGCGTCTTGAGCGAATGTGTGGCCATAAACGCGATTCCACGTAATGTCTGCCGGTTGCGTCTAAATTTTATAACGTTTTATAGGGCCATTTGTCGGGGGTACCCTTTTATCGGGCACTTTGCACGCGAACCAGTCCACGCACGTTCCTGAATCGTCGGGGAATCGGGACCGAGACGATTTTACGAATATATGTGGTCGAGCTAGTTCTCCAAGTACAGTGACGTCGATAAATGTCGAGCGAATGAATAACTTCGTACAGTGAATTTAGTAAATTACTTATGGATGTGGTGCTCTCCTTACGTGACTGTGATATCGGGGTAAACGGGGGAGATGGGCAGATGAGGGAGGACGATAAGAAATAGGAAGAGAGTGAAGGAGAAAAGGTTGACTGAGGATGAGAGGGAGAGAGAAGAAACTGAGAAAATGAGAGAGAAAGGGTAGACAGAGGGGGAAAGTGGGAGGCGAAAATTGCAACTGAATAATTAGGGGGGAAAGGGTAGACCGGAGAGAGAGAGAGAGAGAGAGGAAAATTAGAAACTAAACATTCGGGCGAGAAAGTGTAGACAGAGAGGAAGAGAGAAGAGAAAAAATAGAAACAGCAATATTAGGACAGAAGGGATCAGCAGAGTGGAAAGGTGAGAGGAGAAAGTGGAAACTGAACAACTAGGAGAGAAAAAACAGACAGAGGAAGAGAGACGGTAGAAACAGAAAAATCTAGAGAGGAAAAATTAGAAAATGATCAATCGGGCAAGAAAGCGCAGACAGAGAGGAAGGGAGAGAAGAAAAAATAGAAACGGTAAAATTAGGAGAGGAAGGGACGAAGCGAGAGAAATGAGAATACCTGCATAATATATGCATGGGGGTAAACACCTCGGCCGCGTCGAAAGGATACGCTATCCAAGGTCGTTTATTGAGCAGACCGTACAGTAGCATCGATAAACAAGAAGTGACTGGGTTGCTCGGCTGGTAGCAGCTCAGATGCTAAGATGGAAGGAAGAGACCGAAGTAAGAATGCCTGCATAAGATATACATGGAGGTGAACACCTTACCCGCGTGGAAAAGATACTCTATCCAACCTTGTTTATTGAACAGAGGGTACAGTAGCCTCCATTAATGACGAGCGACTGATATTCTGCTCTGATTGAAGGCTAACTTTCAAGCGGAACAAAATGATAGCGAAGTAAGTACATTTCTTTCAAAATTATCAATAGACAAATCCATTGCAATTAAAGATCACGCTATCAAAATGACGTTTAAAAGATTGTAACTCTTCAAGATAATTATACATAATGTTGATTACGGTGTAAAGACGACGAGAAAATGATAATAGGTGCGCAAAATCGTTACAAATGAACAAATTAATTAGACGGAACGAGCATTCTGTTCGAATAACATTTATGGAGGAGATTGCAGAGTTATGTCGATAAAGGGCAAGTAGATTTATTAATTTGCTGGGACAAGGAAAGAAGATTGTTAGTGTATTTAATTGAGAAGGGGGAATTTCTGGACGGTGTAGGAGCACTCTATCCGCGCGCCATTTATCGAGCACACTGTACCTACGTTCATTTGTCTCAGAAGCGAGCAAAAGTATCCCGGACTTCTGCCGGAGAGAAACTTTTTAATCTTTCTCCCAAGAACGAGCAGATGCTTTCAGGTTTTCCGTCTTGCCGCGTCGCGTTAACCTTCCTTCTGTTACGGAGATGTATACCCGCAAGAAGCGATGTCTGATCCGAAATGCTTTGTCGTTTAACGTCCCATTATAGCAGGGATTCGCAATCCGAATCTGGCTACAGGCTCCTTCAGAGCTCCAAGTTTTTGTTTAACAGCCCTGATTCTTTTGACGTCTGTCGTTTCTGGAAATTTATATTTTTTCTTTTGTAACTTCTGAGCCACTTTCAATGTCAGACGGATAATTATTCCAGAATTTAAGATTTTCGGTGCCGTAATCAATTTTTAAAATAAGTTGAAAAATTGAAATATTTCAAATATAAGATTTTTCCACCTTTTGGCTCTTTTAATACATTGAACGCCACTGATAGTTTCATAATTTTTACAGAAATGAAACTTTTTCTATTAAAATCACATCTTTGCAAATCAGATACCTTAACACGTTGAATGCCACCCGTATTTCGCTAGTTTCATTATTACTATTATTATTTATTGACGGGCAAATTGCCCTTAGGACTCATTGAGGGCAACAGTAGCTACGGTATGCATGAAATGATACACATATAACAAAAAATATAATTATAGCTAGAGAATATAATTAATAAAATGAGCAGAATATAAGTAGAATATAAGTAGATATTCATCATTTCCACCGAGCCGAAATTGTTTCTATTAAAACCACATCTGTATACAATAGAAATATCAAAAGTAAGAATAGTTATGTGCTCAGTAATACTTCACTTTTCTAACAGCAATATTTCAATATTGAATATATTAACATATCCGTGAATATCGCAATTTAAAACTCGCATACGAAATCGCATCGAATTCAGCAGTGCCGGTCACCGGTGACCCCCACGGCATTCAACGTGTTAAAGACACAAGTAGTTATACAGTCAGGAGGAATTTACCCTTTTAATGCCAATATTTAAATATTGAATGCATTAGAGAATTCGTAAATATTACAATTTCAAAGTCATACGAAATTTCATTGAATTTAATAGCGCCGGTCACCGGTGACCCCCATGACATTCACCGTGTTAAATATACGGAAATTTTGAAAGTAATGTGAAAATTTTTAAGTTTATGTAGAAACAATCTGTATATTGATTCAAATGATAATTTGTAAACGTGATTCAACACGAAAGATATCAATTATCCGGCGATTTATCTCGAAATATTCTCAACGATAGAATATTTGGAATCTTAGAAGTTGCAGCATCATATATCGAAGAAAAGAGTTAATATCGTCACTCAAGAAACTTCTCCTCTTCATCGATCTACTCGGATATCAATAACCCAAGTTTCCATCCACTTTGCTGCCAATTTATCTCACTTTCCTAAGCATTCGTGAATATTTGACGCACAAGTGCAAAATTTCAAGCGCCTCGAGGCAATTAGAACCGTTCTTAAGGGATCAAAAGCGCTAATTAAATTTGACGCTACAATTTTCTATTACTCGTCTTCCCACGTTGATAATATTCGTGAAAATTCACGCAACAGGGATCACGTTAGCACGGATACTTCCAGGTTTGCCAAGATTCGCGAAAAAAACTCGGTCAAGATGAAGCTTTCTCTTTCTCCAGGGTGAAAAAGTTTCGCGAAAAAAAAACCGAGGCGTCTTCTTTCCCCCGGTGGTCGCGAATGTCGAAAACGTTTCGCGCTCAATTATCGCCGAGGATTTTCTCTTCGTTAAATTTATCTCTCTGCCGAGAAATTTGAAGCAGCGTTTCTCCCTTTTTTTAACGGTGTCTCTGTCTCGCTTCCGTTTCGCCGAGCAGATTGATTCGAAGCGCGTTTCATTCGTCGAAGGGTTGCGTTCGTCAAAGCTCGAGATTTCGCAGGGAAAAAGCGTAAACCGTTCCCCGGGAATTGCGAAAAAAAAAACGTATTTCACCTTCTTTAATCTGAAAATTAATTCGAAAGCACCGCGAAATCTTGTTTCTCCCTGGCGAAAGGGGCTTCTCGCTTCGGCGTTTACGCGATGGGGATGTTTTTTTCAATCTGCACGGCGAGGACGAAAGGGTGGTTCTACTTTCTCTCCACGCTTCCAATTCCTCCGCGTCGAAGCTTCTCTTTTTGTCAGTTTTAGCGGACGTCCAAAGGAATCAACCCTTCGTTCTCGTTTAGTTGGTCTTTCACTTTCGCTTTTCGTCTCTGCGGTTTCTTTCCAATCTCTCTTTCAGCGTGTCTCTGATTTTCTCTCGTCTCTCTTTTTCTCTTTCATCGCAACTCTCTGCTCTTCCCTTGTTTCAATTTCAATTACTTTCTCTCGTTCGTTCCTTCGATCTCTTGCTTTCTCTTTCTTGACGTCTCCCTACTCTCTTTCACTTCGTCACCATTTCTGCAACTACGTTTCCTTCCTGCGCTCTTTATATTTTTTCCACGGTTCCTCTCTTGACCTTTTTCTCTACGAATTAATTTCTCTTATTAATTCTCTTGTTCTCTTCCTTTCTCTTTCTTGACGACTCTTTTTCTTTTCCCCATCATCTCTGCAACTCCCTTTCCTTCCTACGCTTTCAATTTTTTTAGGGCTCTCCTTTTCCCCTGTTCCTCTGCAAATTACTTTCCAATATTAATTATTATAATAATCCATTCTAATTCTCTTCCTTTCTCTTTCTTGACGACTCTCTACTCACCCTCCTTCCTCGCCATTTCTACAACTCCCTTTCCTTCCAACCCTCTTTATGTTTATTTCCATGGTTCTACTATGCCTGAGGATCTACGAATTAATTTTTCTTATTATTTTATAGTTTTATAACATCAATAATAAAACGGTAATGATAATACAATATGCAGATGGACTTTGAAAAACGATACCTTCGATTTACGAAAACTATTTTTCGGTTATAAGATGATTTATTTAAATATGATTATAAGAAAGTAATTTAAAAATGGTTATTTGTTCGAACATTTAAAAAATGCATTGTGAAATAATAATAATAATAAAGTATATGTTCTCTCACTTTTCCCTCTCACTCCTCTCTTCCCTCTGCCTCTTTCGCACCATTCCAACTCTTTTTCTCCACAACCCTCTATATATTAGGTAATGCGAAAAGAAACGTCGTTTTTGTTTCGCAATACGGAAAATGTATTTACAGAAAAAATACGTAATATCTGTTCCTTCTAATCGCGCACAGTAGACGTCGACAACAATAGACTGACCACGTTTCAATAATTCACAATGAGTCACCCTCGTAATATCCTACCACACGCACAAAAAAGAACATTTCTTTTCGTTTTACCTAATATTTCCTCCCACGTGTCTACTTTACCACTGTTTATCTACCAATTACTTTCTCCTATTAATTCTCTCGCTCGTCATTCTCTTACTTCTCTCTCCCCACGATTTTCTTCCCCCTCCCTCTTCCTCGCCACCACTTCAGCTAACTTTCCCACCCCTTCTGCTCCTCCCTCAACCCCAATGTTTTCACAAAAACCACAAAATCCCTCGACACAAACTCGCATTCGGTTCCAGCGTTCCAAAAGCGATTCTCGTCGACGACGGACGAGCTTTCGCCGTTCTCGCTTAGACGATAGGAAGCCTTTTTAATCTTTCGAGCGCGAACGAGCAGATGCTTTCACGACGACGATTCCCGACTTGACACGCCGTGTTAAGAGCTGCCAGGCCGTCAAGGGGATGAGAAATGCTCCTTCGCTGCTCTCTCGCTTCCTCCCGGCCCATCTCACCTCCTCATTCCACCACCCCCGTAGGATTCCACGATTCCTACGGACGTAGGAATGACGAGTCGGTCGAGATTTCGTTCCGGATGCCGAGGAACGTTGCAGGACAACTTGGAATAACCGACGGAATCACCGTGAGACTCATCGACTCGTACCCCCTTCGACCCTCTTCAACCACCCCGCGGCTGGAAGAGTATTCTCGAGGGCCCGTCTCGAGCGTGAAAATGTGATTTTTTTTTCACGCCAACCCTCCGATAACGCACTTACGACCGTGAAATTTGAACTTTGTTCGTCCTTTCTGCCGCGTTTCGTTCTGCGCTCGGAGATTTCGGTGGTTCTGGCTTTCATGGTCGGGGAGTTTCTGGTGGAATCTCGGTGTTCTGGTTTTTGTCACTGGTTAGGATGTATGAGTCGCTCAGAAGCCAATGCGGTTGACACTTTCAACACTGAATTTTATTTCTTCAGATAATGACTAATTTTTAGCAGAGTATATTTTGTGACACGGGAAATGGAATAAAAATACGACTGAGATAGAAATACATTTTTTTTATTTCAGGAGTTTTCAGATTTTCAGCTGGAATAGCACAGATCCCAGTAGTATGTTACTGCTGGAATATTTTTATCCCAGCAGTAAATATTGTCATATAAACAAAATAATATATGGAAATAAATTGTACAATAATAACATGTTTGGGATATAAAATATCCCAGTAGTGTTGTAAGGCTTAAGTCCCTTTTTTTATATTTTCTGAATTTTGTAAATTTTAACCCTTAGCGACCGAGCGCATTTTTCTAGAACAATTACCAGTAGATCGACGGAATTTTAACAAATTAAAATTTAATAATAATTATTTACACTTTAATTAAAATTGCTTGTAGTGAAAAATTCAAAATTAAATCGTCTGTACTATTAACGTTTGATTGGCATACCTTTGGATCTAGTTCAGTGTCGGAATCGCACGAAAAGAACAAAAAAGAATTCAGTCCCCCTTTAAATTACACCATACCAAATCAATGAAGCCTCGAATTCATTCCACCGTAAGAAGATAAAAAATCGAGGAATTAATCGATCGTAATCCCCCAGCGAGACCGTCATCCCCTTTTCGTTCTGCATTTTAAGAGACGTGGCTTCATTGATTTGGAATTTTCTGCTGGAATTTGACGACTGTGTCCTTCGCCGTTATCAAGGGTATCCATTAAAATTTGTAGTGCCAGTATCTGCAGGATTAAATTGTTTATACTTGCAAAATTTAATACCCGTACCTTCGAATCAACTCCACCGCCAACGAATTATGAGAAAAGTTGAGCAAAAAATATTTCATCCCCGCCGAATTATCCCATACTAAAACAGTATAACCCGTGCTGCGTACAAAGACAAAATCCCGAGGAATTAATCTATTATAATCCCCCGGACGAGAGCGTCCTCCTCGTTTCGTTCAGCTTTTTGAGAGACGCGGACGATGTTGGCTCCACTGATTTTAAATTTCCAAAATTCCACTAAAAGTCGCCCTGCCAGCTGCAAAATTAAATTGTCCACACAGTAGATTTTTGCAATAATACATCTAAACGCAGCTCATCGCCAACAACTGCACAAAACCCTTGCCAAAATTAACCTTCAATCGCCCTTTGGATCTTCTTTATCCAAATCAAAATTGATTTCGCCCCAAATCGGAACAAATTGAACACAATAAATACATATTATTCTTAATAACGTTACTATGAACAAAAATTAGCAAAAAATCTCGTTTTTTAATTAGAGAATAGCCTACCAGACGGAAAAGAGCTTAGGGACTTTAGCGTGCTTTTTCTCAAAGAGCGAATGAAGCTTAATATTCGTATCTAGAAAACCACCCCCGCATCGGAACAAAAAACATTCCATCCCCTCTAAATTACGTCGTTAGTAAAACAACGAGAGCCATGCCACGTAGAAAGACAAGAACCCAAGGAATTAATCGGTCGTAATACCCCGGACGAGACCATCGTCGAATCCTCCTCGAACCTTTTGTCCAACGAGTCAAAATTCCCCGGCATGATATCACCCCTTTCGTTTCGGCACATCCGAAAATTTTCCGCTCGCCAAGGAATCTCGCGCCAATATCGATCTCCCGACAAATGTAGTTCAAAGAGAACGGAACAATGGATCGTGAGCGAATGCGAAAGGGGTTAAAGGGAAGCCGAGGCGATTCACTCGCGCGAATTCCATTCCGCTCGGAAAGAAAGACGTCGATAATTCAATATAACCCCGCCGCGGAAACGTCCGACAACGTGTTTCATGTTTTCGCCGCCGTCGACGACAGGAACGATCGGTTTACGCCCGATCTGCGACGGTATTCGCCACCCCCCATGAACGAGCGATCGCGACCGACGACGCATAATAATTCCCGACTCCGTGGCGAATCGCGTTTTATTGTGTTAAACCGACCACGCTGGATTGCGTCGTCTTGGCGTGATACCAAGTCGACGATCCACTTGTGATTTGGTCGATGAGAATTTGACGGAAGACGATCCGTTTTTGCGGCAAGGTGAATTCTTAACGCATTGCGGACCAGGCATACTATTGTTAACCGTACCCAGTGGCCGGGTATTTTTTTGCGTGAAATATTTTTAAATTAGTGATGATTTCTGGTAGTTAACACGTTGACTGCCATGGGGGTCACCGGTGACCGGCGCTATTGAATTCAATGAAATTTCATATGACTTTTAAATTGCAATATTTACGAATTGTCTAATATATTTAAAATTTAAATATTGGCGTTAAAAAGATAAAGGTCTGCTGAATATATATCCATCTGTGTCTTTGAGGTTTTTGTTTTATAATGTTGTCATTTTAATAGATAAAGTTTCACCTCAGATGAAATGATGAAACTAGCGAGATACTGGAGGCGTTCAACGTGTTAAAAATCATTGTCACGTGAAATATTTATTTTCAACAACAACTTTAAAAATGAATGATTTTTTAATATGTTTCAATAAGTAGAAATTTGTACAAGCTAAATATTAAATGATCATTTATCTCGGACTCAGAATCACTTGAAATTAACAGCTTCCTTCATAGGTCTTGGTCCGATTAATCCATAAAATGTCAACAACAGCAACTTTGCCCCTTCAAAAGCAGAACCATAGGCTGAAGAACGATGCAAACTTCCGTTCTCCACGTCTGAAGGAAGCTCGAAAAAGTCACCGGAACCTCGGCAGATTTTACTCGAATCTTTGCCGAGAATTTCCTAACAATGGTCTCACAGAGAACGGAGCTACTTTAACTTCCGCCAGTGCTCCATGGTTTCCCGCTTTCCTCCGCATTGTTCCTGATATTTGTCTCGTGTTTAATCCGTTTTTTTTCTCCTCTCCCTCTCGTTAGTTGCTGTTTTTCTACCGCGAAGATGGTCAAGTCCCTTTCCTGCGGTGGCTTTGGTCTCCGTTACTACCCCTTTTTCCGCCAACCCCTTTTCTCTCGGGGGTTTGACTTCGCGTCTTCCGTCTTAGCCGAAGCTTCTGGCCTCCCTTCCGCCGCTGTGCTCTTTTCATGCTTCCTCTTTATGAGATAGACTCTGACCAACCCCTGTCTCGTTGCGGATTCCCGTCTCTCTGTGTTTGCGCCGTCTTTCTCTCTTCGTTCTTGCGTTATATTAGATATTTTATATATTAACTTTTTCATATGTGCCGGAGCTCGTACCGCCCCTGTCCCTCGGCGCCACGTCGACGACTGTATCCTCCGCTTCCGCTTTTCCTGCCGGTGATTTTGTGTATTAAGTATTTCATATTAGGTGACCTCTGACTTTCCTCGGGTATTCATGGTATTTTCCTCGTTTCTGGGACGGGAGTGCGTGCTGGAAAAATTGTGTGGTTCTATTTATAAGAGTCGAGATCATTCTGAGTTCTTTATGACGATGGAACATTTAAAAATAGTGGGAAAAAATTTAAGTAGTTTTAAATTTGTAATTTTTATAGTGTTTTCGTAGCTTTAGGTATAACGTACTTAATACAGGTGAAATTTGGTTGATAACCTTTTTTTTTTTATAAAGGTGCATATGGCTTAAAAGTTTTGCGGAATATTTTTTGTAGACAGCCTGTGTTTGAAATTTTTTAATTGTATTAACCCTCTATTGCGCGAAGATTCTTTTGCTCCTGAAGACTCGGTGGACGATAGTACATTGATAAATGTTTGAAATAGAATTTTAAATATTTGCTTGCACTTGATTTCTAAGCTTTTACTCGGAGAGAAGTTTGTAACTTTCAAAAATTATATTTTAATAGTTTCTCAAGGTAAAATGAATTTAAAAAATGGAAACAATGTACCTTATGTTGCCTCAAAGACAAAAGGGTCCACAGAGGGCTAATTCGCACATCAATGCTAGGAATATCGATGATTAATTCCTCTATAATGAAAAATATGACGAAGAAAAACAAGCGAAATAAATCAGATTAATCTAATAAAAAAAATAGAGGAAAAACGTCAGAAATTTATACAATTCTTCACTAAATTAAAAACCTGTCGTTTTAACCGCCCTGTGTGTCCAGCTCAAGTATATTACACGAGACGAATACCCGGTGACTTCTCTATTCCCCGTACACCCCCTTTCCTTTTTTTTACACCGTCTAGTTTATATATTAACTGCCTCATATTAGCAAAGCTCCGTCTCTCCCGTCTATCCGTCTCTCGCCTCTAATTTCTCTCAGTTTCTTCCCTCTTTCTCCCTCTCACCCTTAAACTCCTTCCACCCTTTCCCTCTCCGTTGCGTAATTCCAACTTGCTCGCGTCTCTCGATCTACGTCCCAACTGCTCTTTGACCCCCTCTGTCTCTGTCTTCTTTGTACTCCAACTCCTCTGTCCACGTCCCTTGGTGCCTCGTATCTTCTGGACACTCTGACGCACGCATTGGAAATTTCTCCAATGTTCTTCAACGTCTGTGCTTGCTCCTCTTTCAACCCTATTTTCCCCCCTTGTTTTTGCACCTTTTAGTATTACGTATCTCTTCTTTCTTCCGTCGTTCTCCCTTAGATTCGTGTTTTTGACATACAGTGGTACCACGCGTGTCATCCACTTGCACCCCTTCCTTTCTAAGGGCAGTAATTTTAAATCACAAGGGTAAAATCCTGGTATATTAAAATTTCTAGGTGGTCCATTGGTATAGACATCCAAATCTTCCAAATTTAAACCTTCCATCGCCCTGCCGTACGTTTCAATGTCTGCCGTAGCCAGAGGGTTGACACGCTGAATGCCACCGATCTTTCGCTTGTATCGTCATTTTTACAAAACTGAAATTTTTTCTATTAAAATCACATCTTTACAAAGCCAGATGTCTTAGAGACACAAGTAGTTATATAGTCAGCAGGACTTTACCCTTTTATGCCAATATTTAAATGTTGAATGTATTAGAAAATTCGTAAAAATTGCAATTTAAAAGTCATGCGAAATTTCATTGAATTTAATAGCGCCTGTCAGCAGATTTCGATGAAACTCAAGTATGATGTAGCACTCGTAAAAATATTCGATACCTATTTTTTTGTACCGGCAATCGTGCACGTTAAAAGGGTGAAAACCACTCTTAAAGTTAGGGTGGTAAAGTATATTTCGTTGAATATCTCGGAAACTATGAAAAATAGAGTAATTTCGTAAATTGACGAAATTAGCGCCTTTTTATGACGAATTTAACGGTATAAATTTTTTCCAAAATTCTCCACTTGTTTAAACAATATGCTAAAATATAGCATATTTTTGAGGGTTTTACCAATTTAACTCTAGATTTACGGAAGCCGTCAAATTGACGGGTTCCTACTTGTCTTATAAACATTTCTCAAATTTACAGAGACACTCTACAGTAGATATTTCACGTGTATTTTATAATACAATAATGACTTAACGAATTACCATCTTTGCCGCTTGATTCTTCTTTTTTCAAAGTCCTTATTTAATATATTGCAATTTAACAGATTTCAAGCCCGTAAATCTAGTGTTAATATCAATAACTCTTCTTGAGAGATCAGAGAGGCAGAATACAGTCGCCGTATTCCTTCACTAAACACCTTTCTTCTATCAATGTAATTTCAGAACACACGTAATTACACAAATTTGTAATTTCAAAAACAGTGGTCCGTCTGGTAAACTTTACGTCTATGCACATTAAACAGCAACCTTGCCATCCATCTCAAATTTATTCCAGCGAATCCCACACGATGATACACCATCCACCACGGTTTCTCTGCCCACTTCTGCCGCACAGAGCGGTTTCTCTCTCTGTTTCTCTTTCAATCTCCGCTTTCCATCTTTCTCCCTCGACGAGGAGCACTCGATGCCCTTTCCCTTTATTCGTTCCTCCGTCTTTCTCATTTGACGTCATCCCGAAACTCCATAGGGGGATCCACCGGTGAGCCTATCCAACCGCAGGATGGACCGTACGGAGAAGCCCGGATACGGTCAGGGCAGCCTGTTACCTTGGAAACGCGATACAGAAACTAAATTCCCTATGTACTCGAGACTAAGTGCACCTCCGACCAAAATTTCGGAGCCTAAGCAAACAGTTGCGTTAACACTTAAACGGAATTTTGTAATTAATCCGGCAAGAGCCGGATGCGCGTCGGTGTTCCGGGGGTTGGAGTAAATAAAAGCATGCCAGCCGCTACGCGGAAATACACCGGAAATTCGTCTCGTGTCTGAGGGCAACGGAATACCGATTATTGGCGCAGAGCAATCGGAGAAGGTATCGGTAGTTTTTTGATGTTGGTAGTTAAGCGATTTTCGGAGGTAGAGTGATTTCACCCCTTCAGACCCGAATTTTTAAATTACAATTTAATATAATTATAATTATAATTTTTATTTATAATTTGTAAATGTACATTTTAATGGACATATGGTCCTTACGCAAAATTTGTAACATTAAGAAGATCCTGAGAAATATTTGTATAAAAGAAACTAAGTGAAACTAAGTTTAAACCTATACGTAATAAAATACAGCACGAAAAGTATTATGTACATTACAATGTGCACAGGGTCCGAAGGGGTTAACAGTAGAACTACTAAACCAGCAAAAATGACTGGCACACAACTTTTCCCAAAAATTCTCCAAGTTTGTAGAAGAATAATGTGCTATATATATATTTATATAATTTATATATTTATTATATTTATTATAAGTATATTACAGAAACATTATGTGCCATTTATGGGAATGAAGCCTTGAAAGAAAGGCAGTGTCAAAATTAATTTGCTAAATTTCATTCGGGTGTTTTTTCACTCCAAAATGCGCAGCGATCATCAGCTAAATTCCTTCTTATACAAAATTCGCAATCATTTAGTTGACAACCCAATACAAAGTGGAAGAACACGGAGAAAATTGTCAATTATACGAAGAAAAAAAATCATCAGCCATATGAAACAGAAAAATATAAAGCAGAGAAAAAGAAAAATCAGAACGCCCTCTCATCAAGCAAGAAAACCGTAGAAACTTGCAAAAACCCACATCTTTCCCCAATTACCTCCTCCGTCGCAAACCTTCGAATCATTCGCGAATTTTTCAAGCATCCTCTAAGCGCACTTAGCATTCACAAAAAAAAAGGAAGAACGTAGCGCAACCAACCGCCGAAGAAGAAGCAGAGGAAGAGGCGCAAGAACAAGAAGAAGAAGAAGGGAACGAAGGCAAATGAAAAGCATCATTTCTATATCTGGCGAAAACACTTGGCTGCCTGGGAGCCGGTCTGCGGATTTGCCGGAGAGGCCGCGAATTGCATACCGGCAGGTGCCCTCCTCGGCGTCTAAAAGCCCGTGAACGCATCGCGCGCGAATATATTCATGCGCATACACACCTGGCACCGTCTTCTCATTTGCATCGGATATGCAGTCTACGCTGGAAATGACGCCACCTGAACGGGCACGAGCTGATTTCTTGGAGGGAAATGAATGGAAATTGTGCAGCGATGTTTCTTTGCACGGAGCTTTGTTAGTGGTCTGCGGTGGAATTGAAGATGAAGGCTTGGACTCGGAAATTGTTGGGCCTGGGTTCGAATTTTTGATCTTGGAGAGTCTTGCTGAATTGTCATTTGACTCTTTGAGGCATGGGAATTCAGAAAATAAAATGACTCGTGCTGCACAGACATTTTTTTTTAATTGAACAAAGTTGGTTTATTTTTATTGACAAAGTTATAAGATAATGGTAATTTTCGAGGGGGGATAAAAATATCCCACCATGCATATTCACGAATAGAAAAGGTGGGACACTTGAGAGAGCAATAATTTAACCCTTTGTGGACTACTGGCGCATATATGCGGCCTGAGAAAAAATCTGATTATAGTTTATCGAGGCATGTATATGCGATTAGAGTTACAAAATTGAAATATAACCGTTGAAATATGATTCTGCAAATAGTAATGTATAATTTGGATGCATTAACATTTGAACTTTCTGATAAAAAAATAGTCTTTGATCGCCAAATAAATAATTATCTCTTAACACTCTAAAAAGACTTCGTCCGCAAAGGGTTAAAAGAAGCTTAACTAAGACAATCAGCAATGCAACGAAAATAACGATCATTCTCAAAATTCGCTATTAATCTATAAGAATTATTATAAGTCATTTAATTCAATTCAATCGTTACACTATACGGCTTAATATTGTTCGCAATTAAGCTGCAATTCGTCATTCAGATATCGATGACTTTAACCCCTTGCCCTACGAGTTCTTTTGTGACTGCCTCCGCAATAATTGAGAATTAAATTGCTAAAATAAAAATGTGGCAGTGATTCCCGATATATCTTAGAATTTAAATTAATATTAACAACATAGGGATAATATTATTATTATACAAATATTATATATTAGCAAAAGGGTTAAATAACTTTTACGGTTAAAATGCAAGAAATTCTGAACGTTGAAAGTTTCAATTTTTTTTCAAAACTGATTCTCAATGCCACAAAATTTATAAGAGTCAGGAAAAATATTATTTGGGCGAAGAGAAAAGTTCAGTTTTGTCGACCAGTATAATTACTCTGTTTGGCAATTTTATTTGGCACAAGACACATTTAGAAAGACATCAGCAATTTTATATTAGATTCCAGGCCGTGACAAAACTGAAATTCAATTTCTCGAATTTCTGAAATGTGTTTCTCCACAGATCTAGCTTCATAATCCTCCCACAAGCTTGAAACTAAACAAAACACCAGAATCAAACGCGAACCCCCTTCCAACCCCGAACTCAAAGTCATCCTTCATCCGAATCATCAAATCCTCAGGATCGATCCCCTTAAAATCAAATCCTCCCACCGAAAATCTGCATTCCATCCTACGATACCTCTTCCCCAGACAAAAGCCCAACTGCACCGTCATCTCAGCCACACCCTGCGCGAAATCTCGATCTCCCAAAGCAAAAGATCCTCCGTTTCTTCCGCATATCCTGCGCCTCCTCCGTCTGCTCGGGTTACAGGCTGATCTTTCAACTCCCTCTTTGCACGCGGCGCATTGCATTCGATGGATGGATTCGTCGTGTCGTAATTCAATAACGCTGAGTGCAACGTGAGAGCCAATAAGGGTGGCGAAGAATCGCGAGTGGAAAGCAGCCCGGAGGGTTCGTTTCTCCTATTCTTTTTGCTTTATTACCATGCGCCGGGAGGGAATGCGATGTTTCTTTTTTTTCTTCCCGCCTCGATCCAAGGCTTTATCGAACGCCTGCTAGACGCGTATCGTGCGATTATGTTTATTTCGGTAAATGCGGGGTGAATCGAGATCGTGTTCGGATCATTGGGAAGTTTTTATCGTGCTGCAAGTGCACGGTGTTGGGTCGGCGAAGGGAAGAATTTTCGTGATGCTGCATTGAGTGGCTTTTAACGATGGATCGAGAAAATGTGTGGTTCTTCATTTTTTTTAAAGGGTTACAGTGTTTCGTTGTTAAATTTATCAGTTTTCTTTCTATTTGGTTCATTTTCTTTTTATTTGTTACGTGGAGCAGTGGTTCTGGAGCTTTTTTGGGGATATCTTATGTGACGGTATCTTTAGAATTTTTTAAATGCTCACTTTGAAATTAACTGCAATTAACGTATAGGCTACTGTTAATAAAATATTTTTTGACGGACATTATTTATCTGAAAATGAGAAATCTTAGTCGTTAAGTGTACATTTGATGGGATGCTTTGCCTGAACTAGCTTAGAATATTATATTAAATATAATAAAATAGAGAATTGTATTACAGACGAGCACTGAAACAGGAAGTTGCATTTGGTGATCAATAGTTTTAGTTTCAAAAGCAAGAAGAAAAATACATAGGTAAAAACTACGCTGTCTCTCTGAAAGTTTATATTTCTAAACTAAAATTTCTTTAAAAAAGTTCTAAATAATTCCAGAAACTTGTAATTATAATCTCTTAAATTTCTGATTCATCGCGTATCATTTTAACTTTCTAACCACAAAATCATAATATTTTATGGTGATAGTCTCCTATTCATTAATCTCGCATTACATTAACAATAAAACTACCAAGACAGTGAAACTGACTGGTCCCTAATAAAAAAAAATCCAAATTTATAGCGGTAAAATACAATAAAAATTCCACGTTTATCTCACAAAACACAAATTACTGAACTTTATTTTTAAATTATTTTTTTGCCGCCCGATTCAAACTACTTATTTAACATATTGCAGCGAATGTTGAGGCGCGACTTAATAAATAACTAATCGTATATGAAAATATCGAGTCTATTTGAACAGGTCTGGTCAACCTGACAGCTCACAGATAATTCTCTGACATATTATTATAAATATTCACACCTCGTTGCTAATATCGAGTCTATTTGAGCAGGATTGGTTAATCTGATACCTCACAGACAATTCTCTGACATATTATTATAAACATTCACACCCCGTTGCTATCGCTCTAGCAATCGATAACGTATAGAGGGGAGGCAGTTTCATTACTCATAATAGTTCGTAACAATATTTAAATAAAACCGATTCAACACCTGTAGCTCCGGTGTCAAAGAGTTTCGCGAGCAATTCGAGAAACCTCCCAATGGAGTTGTAACATCGCAAAATCTGCAATAAGCCACGATTATAACGAGGCACACGAACTTGCGGTATTTCAGGGAAAAGAACACATCTGTCGCGTTAACTCGAGTTAAACGTCACGTGAATTTCAAGGGAATCTTTCGTTCGCGATATCCGCGAGGGAGAATTTAATACTTGACGGCATACGCTTTATTAGATACACCTTAACAGACGGATAATGTCTCGTCACGTATGCAGATATTCTGCCAAGTGTTTAACTCTTCTGGCGCGACTGAAATTTGCGTCTCGTACATGCTAACCGTCGGTGATGTCTATGCTACGTGCGTGTTATAGCTTTTACTTATTGTCTGGTAAAATAATACCGGAATTCGCGGCAATTCTTAACGAGAAATTGACAGTAAATTACTCAAATCCTTCTGAGACACGTGATTATCGGAAGAATTAATTAAAAGAATATTCTTGTGGTCGAATTTGTGGAAATTTGAAAAAGAAATTCCCTCTAGAAGTTCAAGAAGGCGGAGATTTAACATTGCTTTAACTATTGTTAGAAGATATATTGTCGATTTGTAATAATTATTTTTTTAAATGACAAATTCCGGAGAATAGTTGTTTATTTTTGGAATTCGTTTAACACTGAAGCTACGAAGATGGTAAAAATGACCGGTTCTCAATTTTTTCTAATCATTCTCCTAATTAATAAGGGAAATGTACAACAAATATTCCACATCTATCTTTAAAAAATTGCTGAATCCATCGTTACTATATTTAATATATTTAAATATAAGAGTTGAAGTCTTTAGTTCTACATGCAAATGTAAGCTATGTTTTTTTCTGTTTTTTTTCATCCCCATAGATTTACCCCATTCGTTAATACTGCTAATATTGATAGATTGAACATGTACGTGCATACTTAGCTTAAAATTACTTTCCAATTTCCTTTTTCCAGTACGTTATATTTGATTTAACTCAGCATTCGCTCTTTTCGCCCTCTCTTTTACATATTCATTTATACTTTCATTCCCCTGAAATAACACTTCCAAATATGTAAAGTTCCTAACTACTAACTTTTCTCTCTTCCATTTCCACTGTGTTTCTTTGTTTTCCTGAATATCATTATTTTCGTCTTGCGTACATTCCACTTCAATTTTTTCTCAATTTACATATTACTCCAGAAGTCTTGTTATTTCTTGAAATTTTTCCTCCCCTCTTGACATTACTATTACGTCATCGGAGAGTGCAACTGACCGAAACTTTCCTCTTTCCACGATCACTCTTCATTCCCGAATAGTCTTCAGACTGCGGAAAATAAAAAGAACAATGCCCCGAACGACAAATTAAATTATTTTACATTTCAGAAAGCCTTAAAATTTCCCTAAGTATTAGTAAAATTCGCTCGAAGAGGGGATGTGAAAAATCTAAGAAACAAATGGCTCAAACTTCAAACCCTGCGCCACAGTTAGAGAAATAAAGCTTCAAATATCCTTCCAAGGCTAAGAAATAAAAAGAGAAACGGTGCTCCAAATGACAAATTAGGTATTTGACACCTTGGGAAGGCTTAAATTTTCCCTAATTATTAGTAAACTTCGCGAGAAGAGGGGATGTAAAAGATCTAAGAATCAAAGGGCTCAAACCTCAAATACTCCAGCACATTTAGAAAGATAAAGCTCCAAATATTCTTCCATAGCTACGAAATAAAAAAAAAACGGTGCCCCAAATGACAAATTAGGTATTTGACATCTTAGAAAGCCTTAAAATTTCCCTAATTATTAGTAAAATTCGGTCGAAGAGGGGTTGCGAAAGATCTAAGAATCAGAGGGTCAAAAACTCAAACCCTGTGCCACAGTTGGAGAAATAAAGCTTCAAATATTCTTCCACGGGTATGAAATAAAAAAAAAAGATACGATGCTTCGAACGACGAACGAAGTATTTGAGACCGGAAGGCTTAAAATTTCCGCGATTCGTAGGAAACTGGCGCGAGGAGAGGTCGTGGAAGAGGCACAGATATGTTTTCGCTCGACGGTCCGTAAAACCTGAAGCACGGTACGACGTGAGTAAGATGCCGTGGCTGTAAAAAACTATATAATACTCTCGGTTAATTTTTAAAGTACCACTTACGCCCCGGAGGTGAGCTTCCAGACTACCGGAAGTTTCGTAACCACCGCCCACCCTCTTTCGTCTTTCTCTTCCACCTCCGGCACCCGCTGGTGCTCCGGTTTTCTTTCTTTTTTTTTTAATAATGCCGTAAAAACCCTCTCAGGTCAGAGAGAGCCTCTTAGAAATTACAACTTCCCTCTTATCTACGTCCGCGTATAATGATTTGCTTGCTGCAAGCTTAACGATTACGACAACCGCGACAATTTCACGTGTCGCAGCCCTTTGCGAACTTACTTTAAACCCTTAAGGTCTTACATCGAGGTACAATTGACATAATCTTAAATGGTGGCTGGTCTTCTGTTGAGGTAATCTTGTCTTTGGGATTTAAGTATCTTTTTGGGTGATTAAGCAAAGTGCTGTGCAATGGTAATATTAGAAGAGAGATATTTGGTAGTAGGGGTATTATTTCATTGAATTTAACCCTTTGAGGACGACGGACGCATATATGCGGCCTGAGAAAAAAATCTGATTATAGTTTATCGGTGAATGTATACAGGGTTAGAATTGAAAAATTGAAATATAACTGTTGAAATATGATTGCACAAATAGTAATTTATAACTTCTGTACATCAACACTCTGACTTTCTGATAAAAAGTCGGTTTTTTAACGCCAAGCGAATGATTTTTCTCAATATTCAAAAATGTCTCCGTCCGCAAAGAGTTAATCAGTTAATACTAAAACTGTCAAGGCGGTTAAAATGGCAGGTCTCAGATTTTTTTTTAAATTCCATTAATTGATAAAGGAATCAGAGAAAATTCATAGTTTGTCTTATAAAACAAAAATTAGCTAACTGATCATCTTTTTCACCTCCTGATTCTTCTTTGGCCTAAGTACTTTTTTAGTGTAGTTAAATATAATAGAATTAAAATCGACAATTTTAGTATTAACAATAGATTAAAGGCTTTACTCGGTCCTGGAAAATTTAAATCTTCTGGAGAACTTTGTGTCAAGGATTTGCGATCAGAATTTGCAAAAGGCACCCACAGATGCTCAAATTACTGACGGAAGATTTGCACTTTGACTCACTAATGAGGAATCCGAATCATTTAACTACTTGCCCAGCAAATTACTTTTTAAAAATAAATTCCGGCAGCATCCCAAAAAATCCAAACATGTATCCATGTAAAATAAAATTGCAGCGAATATAAATTACACCACAAATAAAATAATACCAATTCTACCGTTGTCAATATTACACTGAAATAAACAACAATGTTCCAGGATATCCTTAATAATCAAATACCATTAATAATGCCGATAAAAAACGTCCCAGTTTGTCTTGAACAAGTCAATATTAATTCTGTAACAATATCAGGTAACACGAAACGTACATTGACGTCGGTTCATCCCGTACATCCCAGAGTTTGCTCAAACTTGGTATTCCCTCCGGAGAACAGGGATAACAATTAACGACAATGAATTATCGGCGATCGGTCCAAAGCGATCAAACGTTACAGAACGCTCCTCCGCGGCGGGTCGTTGAAATTTCCGTTACCAATTGTAAATAGAGTCGTTCGTCGCTCTGTAAATAAACTTTTGAATGGTGTTAACCGATGCAAACGTCAATGCAAACGACACTGATGTGAAACGATAACGCGGGACAGATTATTAATAATAATATGGCGTTAATAAATCATTATAATACCAACGATATCATCATTATTCGTTTGTTAATTTATTTTCTGAATAAATAATGCCATCGTTATCATTAATAATCTCCGTATCGTTTGGCCCGATAATGCATTAATAAATATGTGAAATACGGTTTAACGAATGAATTTTGAGCGCCCGGAGAAATTGCACCGGCCAATTTTTCCCCTCTGTCGGTGCAATTTAATTTGCGAATTATCATGACAAAGAAACTCGTTCGCGATCGCGAGCGTTTGTTCGAAGGATAAGCATATTAATGCGATACTTCAAATTGCCAGTGAACTTACGGTTTGTCTTTCGCAGAATTTCGCAAATATACGCACGAAAACCGCTCCCGCTTTCTGCTCTCCCTCTTCAGGGCACGTTCCATTGTGTTAAAGCGAACAAAGCCGGCAGGTCGAATGTCGATTTACATTGTACGATGGGATACAAAATATTCTCGCAAATCGTAGACACGTTTTTCCCGGTATCGGTGTTTTAATTTCGAGGAAGGGAACTGAGAGAGCAAGTGTCGTCGAGATAATGGAGATTTTTCTCCCACCAGACCTAGCGTCATGAAAATTACGAGAATTCGACTTAAAGGCCTTGTCGGGTTTCTCTTCGCAAATATTACCCCAGCCGGGAAGGTAACTGCACTGAAAATTAGTGAATAGCGCGGAACTTACGCCGGTGAAATTCTGCGTATACAAACTTTGGCCTCTGGTGCACACAAGGAGGCTTAATTAAGCAGAAATAAGGCTCCGAATTGTCGTGGCGCGAGTCTACCTTTCCTCCTCGCTCTTTCTCTGCTCTCCTCGCTCCGCTTTCCTTTAGAGAAATGTAAATATCTTGTTCTTGTATAACTTTTTTACGTCTCACATTATCGTTTTATTCTGTCTCTTTCGTTTCGTTGAAACCTCTTTCCTTTTCTCTTGCCTCATCCACGTGGATAGCTGTTAATGTTAGGGGGGCCGGAAAGTAATGTCGTTTTTTTACATTAAATTCAAACTAATAAATTTGTAACAAGTTTTTATTTTTAACGAACGACGCAATCGTCCTCGTTATCGACAACCTTTTGTCAACTAGTGTGCAAATTTGCAATGTCGGATCGATGAAAATCAATTGGTTCTTGAAGAAAATATCTGGAGAAACGACATTACTTTCCGGTCCCCCTAATATCTTGATATTGAGAGTATCTCTGGATAAACGTGAGAAGTCGGAAGAAAGTGTGAATTCGTTCAACAGTTTTATCGAGCGTGTTAAGCAACTGGGCCCAGGAGAACGCCTGGGCATGGTGACCGCGCGATCTTTCTTTTTTGATCTCATCATTGCTTATCGGTGCACGTACGCGCAGTTTGAGTTGATATATCAAGATACAATTGCGAAAATAGTCATTAATGGGTTTTCACTCTTTAGCCGTTGATAAAAAGACGCCTTTTGATTGGCGAATAAATAATTATATCCCAATATTTAACACGTTGAACGCCACCGATATTTCGCTAGTTTCATCATTTTTATAGAAGTGAAACTTTTTCTCTTAAAATCACATCTTTACACAACAGATACCTTAAAGACACAAGTAAGACAAAAATTCGCAAATATTGCAATTTAAAAGTCATACCAAATTTCAGTGAATTTAATAGCGCCGGTCACCAGTGACCCCCATAAAGAAGCTTGCTTTCTTCAAATCGCTAATATAAAAGGCTCACTTTTTTCTTTATTGTTCTCTGTTTTTACTTTTTGACAGGGATGGAAAATAAAACAGCGAGGTATATTTTCCTTCGTCGTAGAGCAGTTTCACAAACAATACCTTCGAAATCGGATGAAGGAGCGTAAACAAGGATTCGCTTATCGCGATTTAGTATGCGTTTAACATCGCGAAGTTGCACGTTCAATCGCTGTTTATCGGCAGTTACGTGTCCGCTAATGGGCTTTTAACGATCCGATCGCTATGGGGCGGTGGAACTTTCACGTTTTTTTGGAGAGTCCGAGAGAACGACGTGGTAAAAAATTCATTCGAATTTGAATTCTTCTCGGTGGGACGGCGCAATTAAAAGTTTCCCTTTAGTTGTGGAACTTTGTAAAATTAACTTTTTTTGCCGTGCCAGTGTCCAACTGAAAAGCGCACTCGGTGTATCTGCATAACGTAATAAGATTTAATATTAAAACTGTGTTCCTATATTTTCTCAATTATTCAAAATTATCAGAGTAAAGTAATACAACGTGGAAGTTTTCCTTTTTCCAAAAGGATCAGCTTTTTTTAACACTAAACCTAGGCTTTATATCTGCTATATTGAGATATACGAAATAAGTACTTTGGAGAAAGAGATCTGAAGAGGTGAAAGGGATGATCAGTTAAGTAATTTTTGTTTTATACGATAGACTTAAAATATTTACTGAATGGCTGCCCAATCAATTTGGGGAATTTTTTAGAGAAAAAATCAGAAAGCTAGGAGCAGAATTTAACCCTTTGCACTCGGATATCCCGCCTGAAGGAACATTCGAGTTTATTAGTGATTACAGAGGATGACCTTATTGCACCGCAACATGTTAAGAAATGCATGTGTCCCTGAAGTTTTCTATTGAAATGGCAGAAGGTAAAAAATCGCAAAGTACCGCAGAGGCGCTGATAGATAATGTCAGGAATGGCTCCAAGTGCAAAGGGTTAAGGTACAGTTGCAAACGTCACGTTCGCACTGTAAGGGAGATCAATTAAAAAAAAGTGCTTATTTAATCTACTTAAATATAATCTATTTGACGCCGCTAATTCTAACGTTAAAGACCATCCAGCGATAAGATTGCCAGGCAAATACGATAATTGCACATGCGAAATTCCGACAGCGAGTTCCAAGCAATACTTCGCCGATAATCCATGACATTAACATCCAATTACACGCGTTGCCGTACAATCGTAAAATTACCATCGCAGCGGGAACTTCGTTCTCGGAGAATCCTCGCAGGTATATCAATACAGAGAGACGCTCCATTGCAATCTGCAATTTCCAAACTCAACTGTAACCAACTTAATTCCAATTCTGACGTTCCAACGACAACTCGGAGGGATTCAATCAGCAGTACTTAAGCGCCGGTTCAAACTGTACCGACGCATCGGGGTACGAAGGGAGACGAATCGATTCGAGACGCGGGATTCCAGGGGACAAAGAAATAATACTAATCAGGTCGGCCGGATATCATCGATTCACCGTTAAGCGGAAATTTCTCGCTCGAGTAATTACTCGGCGCCGAGGAATTATGTGACGCTCTTCCGACCTAGTGGAAGTCGACTCGCGAAAGTTCGCAGTGCGCACGATGTCGTGGAAGAGCGCGGGACGAGTGTACCGTCCGTGTAGATAGATATCTCTGCGGGGTTTACCAACGATCGTCCTCTTTCAAATTCGACCGAATGATTTAAGATCGGACTGTCCTCCTGCTCTTCGACTCTTAATGGTTCTCTTTTAATTTATTCGTTAACTTTGCCTTATAATTGGGTTTGTTGGATGGGAAGAATATTTGATATTAGTCTTTTGCAACTTTTTCTTTGTTGGATGCTATGGCCATTTTGCCTGGGACCCACTGTTTGGGTGAGGGATCGTCGAGGCTGAGATATTAAATAATAAATTAGACAAAATTTCTTAGAGAGCACGGAGAGGAATTTGTGAACTTGGCCCCCTGGTTGCTGTTTTGAACCTTTACTCCACACTATAGGTCCCCAGCTGCGGTTATTGTGACTGGGACCTACTGATTTAAGTGGGCCCTGAGCCACCGAGACTGTGATATAGAAAATAATAAAGGAGGGGAAACTTCTCAGAGATCACGGAAAGGAATTTGAGAACTCGGGCCCACTGATTGCGCTTCTGACTCTTCACTCCACACTATAGGTCCCCAGCTGAGGTTATTTTGCCTGGGACTTATTGTTTCAAGTGGATTCAGAGCCACTGAGACTGTGATATAGAAAATAATAAACTAAGAGAAATGTCTCAGACATCACGGAGAGGAATTTGGGAACTCGGGCCCACTAATTGCAGTTCTGACTCTTTACTCCACACTATAGGCCCCCAGCTGCGGTTATTGTGCATGGGACCTACTGCTTTAGGTGGGTTCTGAACCACCGAGACTGCGATACAGTAAATAATAAAGTAGGGAAACGTCTCAGAGATCACGGAGAGGAATTTGAGAACTCGGGCCCACTGCTGGTCTGAACTTTTACTCGTTATCGACCATAGACTCCTAACTGCTGTGGTCATTTCGTCCAGCAACTAATATTTTAGATGATCTTTCAATCATCCAGGTTATCATATATTGATAATACAATATCAATTTCTGAGATGGTGGAGGAAGATTTGAACTTGGGCCCACTGATGGGCCGATTACCTCCTTACCCACCGTAACCCTCATATTACTTTTTCATTGGCTTCTTGACCCTCTTCTTCGACCACAGTCAATCCGTCTACAGTGCGATTAATTTAATTCCGTATTATTTTAAAACAGCGTTGAAAGAAAGATAAAAAAATTGGGCCTGAAGGTCGCCTATGTCCATTAAGCAGTGTCTTATCGAGGCATCCCGTTACAGAAAAGCTGCCATGATCTCTGCCCTGATACAGAAGACTTCCAATCCGAAAAGCTTCTTCAAACTCCCATTCTCCATCTCACTTAATCGTCCAACGCAAATCTCATTGAAACGGTGCTAAACGATCGCCGGTCACCTCCGTCCGAAAATCTCGATTTCTCGCGCTACCCGGCACAATCGTACCCGGCGACATCGACGAAAAGCGAACGATTAATCAAACGTATCGCCGAATTATCGGGAGTTAAATTAGCGAAACTAATTTGGCCCGTGGCACATTAACCCGACGCCACACCGGACAAGGTAAACTCTCGGTCCTTGATTGCACTGAAGTTAAATGTTCTCGCGTGCACCTTCTCGTGTAGGCTTGCCGGTTTGCACGGACGTGCATACACCCACGCATACGAGCTCAAACAAGCGCACACAAGCTGACTGTTTAGAGCGGCAGTCTAATTTGCCATCGACCAGTTACGCTTTGGCGCCGGTAAACTTACCGGTGTTTATGTTGCCGTTGGTTCCAGACTACTTGCTAGGGAACGCACCGTCCTCTGCCGGTCGGAAGTAGTAGAAACATTAGTTGTCTCTGGCTTTAACTCGAAAGTAACTTCCGTTCTGACCTGTTTCATCTGTGCGTGGGCAACGTGGACTTTGAGAACACGATTTCCCGGTGGTTTCGACGAAGAGTCGGTAGTTCTTTTGGAAAGCATCATCGGTTGACGGTTCTTTTTGATGTCGTTGGTGGATCATTGTGACTTCACAGTTTTAGATTGGTTAGAAGGTGGTAGTTACGATGTAGCTTCATTTTTTAACACTAAAACTACTGGCGTTAAATCTACTATATTTAAATACCGGGTATTTCACCCAACTTGACCACTTTAAATATTACGGGGCCCGGAAAGTAATGTCGTTTTTCCGAATATTTTGCTAAAAACCAATTGATTTTTATCGATCCGCCATTGAAAATTTGCACACTAGATGACAAAAGGTTATTGATGACGAGGATGACTACATCATTCATTAAAAACAAAAGCTTGTTACAAATTCATTTGCTTGAGTTTAATGTAAAAAAACGACATTACTTTCCGGTCCCCCTAATATATCGCTTATTTTGTATGATAGAAAAAATGTCAGAGGAAGAAAATATTCCGTTTGAAGGCGCCAATACGGTGATAGGCCGAATTTTTTTCTCTGGGTAATTTTTTTCGAGATTTCAGCTGAAAAGCTGAAAACTTCTGAAATAAAAAAAAATATATTTCATTCTCAGTCGTATTTTGATTCCATTTCCTGTGTCACAAAATATACACTGCTAAAAATTAGTCATTTTCTGAAGAAATAAAATTCAGTGTTGAAAGGGTTAAGAGTTGGCGTTACTGCTGAAAAGTGCGCGGTGTACAGCGTATAGTTCTTTTTCTCGGTGGTTGGCTAATTGTTGACACAATCACCACCAAAATTTGACACTGTACTAAAACAGTGAGGAATTTTCGTCAGAAAACGGTAAAACTTACGAAACGCGATCCAGTCTGGAGCTCGACTACAAAGTTGCCAACGATTAAGGTCAAACGAGACGTACCATTAATTATCAGCTCGGAGTGAACGATTGACCGTACAATTTCAATAATTAAGTCGAACGATTAACCGTATAATTACCGTGCATTATCATTCATTACTCCACCAATCAGCCCGACCCGGTTGTTGTCAACTATCGATCCCACTTCCCTCGAAGCAGGTCACGCGCGCTGTTTCCGAATGCAAAACTGATTAATTTTGGTAATGGAAGATTGGATGTAACCTGAACGGTAAACGTCATAATATTTCAGCATACCATCAGCTAGATGCGAGATTCTCTCCGCTGACTTTGCCAACCCTTTCCATCTCGTTCTTCTCAAAAGGAAACGGGAAAAGTAGGTACCACCCCATCGGATCTAATATAATTCCACTCGCAGGAAAAATATCATTCGATACGTATTGAATTCACGTCGTGGATTCGTATCGGGTTTTCCTTCAGCGAGGCATCTATCCGCGGTTCCCCTTGTGTATTTCATCCGGATTATTTTAACGTGTTTTTCAAACGTATACTTCAATCCATCCGAGCGTGTTTGCGCGACAGGGAGGTTGGACTTTTAACGAATTAAACGGAAGCGAATGCTAATGAAATGGAATCTTAACACTAGATTTACCAAACCAGTCAAAATGACTGGCACACAATTTTTTCCAAAAATTCTCCAAATTTATATGAGAGAATAGATATTCTACGTTCATCTTATAAAACATAAATTGCCGAATCAATCAAGTTTTCCACCTCTTAATTCCCCTTTTTTCAAAATACTTATTTAATATTTTTAAATATGATAGATTTACACGCCGGTAGTTCTAGTGTTAATAATATCGTGGCGAACGTTGAACTATTCGTTCTGACGTGGCTTCGTGGAAAAGCCGTATAGAAGTGGAATCGTTGCTGAATTAGGAGTGAAAATAGCCTGACTCGGAGGAAGTGAGAGAAACAGAGGCGAAGAAGGAGACATCGAGGGTGAAATTAAATGGCAACGCTAATCTATATCCGATGTTAATTCGATGCTTCTAATGCGATGTCTTGAAAAACCGTTGTGGTGAATTATTCTTATCAATATAATATTACATATTTTAGTTCAAAAACGACTCTACGTTCTAGGAATTCCTATTCTAAACAGGAGACTCTCTCTGCAGTGTAGGGGAGAGTAACATAAACAGTTTGTATTACTGGGTGGGCCCGAGCTCGTCCTTTGGGCATCCACAGTTAGTTCGTGCTAAACTCCTACAGTATAAAGACGTTTCTTCCTAAGCCTTATAATAAATAATAATATTAATATAAAGTATTGGGTTGGCAAGAAGGTAATTTCGGTTTTCGTCGATAGCTGATGTTACGTTTGTTTTGAAGGACTTCTGACAATGTTATCATTTTTTGCTTCTGAAAATTGAAAGTTGTCACCTTTCGCAGGATTTAGAAACAAATTGTGCTTCATTTTGTTTGCAATTGTTAGTTTAGCGTGAATTTTAATATAGAGTGCAAAAACGAACATTTTCGACACATTTTAATTTGTCATTACTTTTTTATACGAACCACATCGAGAGCTGAATTGTATCAAACATAAGTTATGCTGTCAAGTTGGTGGGATTACAATGGTGTTGTGTAGTTCGAGCTGCTTTTAAGGAACCAAACGATTAATTCGAATGTTTAGTCCGAAATCGCACCTGGTTCAGTTTTTTGCTGATAAAGACCAGAATTTCTATGAGAGCGGTATCATAAATTGGTCTAAAAGATGGCAAAAAATGATGAATGTATATTAAAGTTCATTCTTTGTTAAAAAAAAATTAAGTTTCATTTCATATTACAAAACCGAAATTACTTTCTTGCCAACCCAATATATTGAGTTATTTAAACACCCATTTCCAATACGTCGAATACAGGAATAGAGTCTGTAAATTCCAAGCGAAAATAACTTGTTAAGTTGGAGAAAGTGCGAGAGAGACAAACGGGTGGAGAGTATTAAAGAGAGAGAGAAAGGGAGCTCGCGGACTTCACCAGAGGCCATTTTTTCCCGTGCAAACTTCAAAGAAGTTTTCAGCAACGATCCACCCATTAGCCTCAACCCCGCTTATCTCAGACTGCAGCTTTTTTTACGGGCAAACATTCGCAGCCGCGACTTTTGATGTTCCGCGTAGGAACTTGCTAATTCAGCCCTGGCCACCCTTATTTTAGCCTCTTTTCTCTCCTCGTTTTTCTTTCTCCCTTTCTCTCCGTCTCTCTCCTCCTCGTTTTCTCTCTCAAACACCACTCGTCCCATCTCCGTTTCACGAGGCGTGCGTAGTAATTAAACGGTGTACCGCCGACAAAGGGCCCTGGGAAAAAGTAGGAGGGGTCGAGAGGTGATCCTCGCGATCCTGGGCCACCGACAAAGAGGCCAGAAGCTGTTTGCGCAGATCCTCCCGTTGTCCTTCGCGAATGGAATCAGCCGACCTTAGAGGCAAACACAAAAGAGTTTCGTTCTCGCGATCGTTCGCCTAACTTATCTCCACTCCTTCGACCCTCGGAAACGTCACCCTCGAGGACCCCCCATTTCGCTACCCCTTATTTTTTCACCGATTAAACCTTCCGTGCGCCCTTTCCACCTTTCTCGGACCGGGCGATCGCGTGTCACGTGTGCGTCACGAACAGAATGTAGGTGGATGATTATTGCACTGGGCAAACGGATTGGTAAATTGCTAGTTAATTCACGTGAATTTGCGTTTGTCGGTTTTACAGGGTTAATACCGCGAAATGGTAAAATTAGGGTTTTTAACCCCTTAACTTATGTGCTCGAGTTAATTCGAGCGCGCTAAACAGGCCAAACTGTGCACACGCGAGATTATTCGAGAGACGTTTTATCTTATGATGCTATAATTTTTCACACTCGTATATAATGGAGGATTGAAAATAACAATGTGAAAGCTAAGAAGAAAAATCGTTTTAGTGATATTTATCATTTACATAGGATTGTAAGCTATAACACTCGATAAAAAAGTCGATGTACATAATGTATAAAATGTTTATATCTCAGAAACGGTTGACCTTTCGACCTATGTTTACTAAAGCTTTTTTACTGAGTACAGTGTAGCCTATATACCATATAAATATTGAATTTTTTTTTAACACCCTGTATATTTTGCAACCAGAAGTATTATATAACAAATTTCCTATTTCTCCAAGAAAAATTACAAAACCGTATATAACAGTAGATCTACAGAAGCCATTATTACACCCAAATTCCTCGACTGATCATCTTTGCCGCTTGATCCCTCTTTTTCAAACTACTTACTTAATATATCCAAGTATGACAGATTCAACCCCCGTAAATCTAGTGTTAACAGAACTCCACGCCACCATTCAAAAATCCCCGTTACCTTCAGCGACCGGAATCGGCAGATCTAAGAAGCAAACGCAAAAAATTCTCCTCCCTCTGTCTCTTCTTTGTTAACCCTCGAAACTGTCATCTTGTTCAACCCCTATCTCGCTCCCCTTTATTTTCCCCCGATTAAACCTTCCATGCGTTCTTCGTACCTTCCTCGGACGAGGTGCTTCACGTGTGCCTCCCGTGTGTCACGCGTGTCCCGGATAACCGTCATGGTGGTCTCCTCTCGTTTTTGAAGTTCGAACCCGCTTGGGGTTTTTAGGGGTTGCACTTTGCCGCTGCTTTTTGGCGACCCTCTCCAGACTGCCGGGACAGTTGTCGTTTTAGCGGCCTCCATTCGAGTGGGTTCGTCCGGATGTCACGGTTCCGGGGGATGTTGGGGGCTTCTTTGGGATTTTGGTCGAAGGGTGAAGGTACGGGGTGTCCTCTCTCCAACTGTATGGCTTCTTTGGAAGATGCAGCTCGCCATCGAGGCTTTTGGGATTGCGGGTTGTTCCAGGGGACGGGGATATTTGGAGAAAGGGTTTTTCGGGGTTTACTGCGGTTGTGGCTTTCGTACGGAGGTTTGGATTTGACCGTGGATGCTTTGTTTCGTTTTTGAGGCAGTTTCTCGGTGATTTTGAATTCACCTGGGTGTACGGTTTTGCTGTGGAGTGAACGTAATTGCTGTAACCGCAAAATTGAGAAATAAAAGAGAAAAATACAGAATTTAGTTCACCGGGTCAAAGGTGAAAATGGAAAAAAATGTTTGTCGTTGATAGAAAACATATTCGTTCACTTGGTGGAACGTTAGGGACAACTCTCGGCGATTCTACTTTAACACTAGATTTACCATACCAGTCAAAATGACTGGTACAGAATTTTTTCCAAAAATTCTCCCAATTTATATGAGAGTCATAGAATAGATATTCTACGTCCATCTTATAAAACATAAATTGCCGAACCAATCAAGTTTTCCACCTCTTAATTCTCCTTTTTTCAAAATACTTATTTAATATTTTTAAATATGATAGATTTAACGCCGGTAGTTCTAGTGTTAACAGTGCGGAATTTTTGGTAAGATTCCCTCTTTAGAAATGTCTAATGAAAAATGCCATTTAGGTAAAACAATTCGCCTCCTGCGAGAAAAATTTTGAAAGATGAGAATGGCACCACCTTTAACCTCTTGACGCCCTTGGTCACATATATGGACATTTATTTTTTTATAATTATAATTGCTATCATTAATAAAAAGAATAAAAATTTGATAATAAATTATTCACTACAGAATCTCTCAACAAGAAAAATAAAATTCTTATGGTTTGACTGCACTGACTGTTATTTCCGGTGTACAATTAGGGATATGAAAGTAGCTTCTATAAAAAAAGTCGTCCCTGAAGAGGTTAATTAAATATAATTAAAAATCAAAGTATATCCGCGTTCACCATTAACCAAAAATTATAACACTTCCGCCTCGAATGAAATATAATTTAATATCAAAATACAGAGTCCTCCATCGTGACATCCAACTCATTAAAAAATACCATAACTTTGAAATGTCTCATCGCTTTTGACAAGAACATCCCTCGAAGAACAATGTAGCACCCTATATATGCAGGCACGAGCGGACAGGCAAAGTGGACCATCATGGAAAAAGTTTCATATTGTTGTTGCCGAAGTTTTTTGTCGGCCGGAGAACGGAAGTTTGGAATTTTATGCAAATATCAAGTACTATCGGATGCTTTTATCAAGCTCGAATGGAAAAAAAGGCGCGGCGCTTGGAGATATTTCAGGATAGTTATAAAGATACCGAGGAACAAAGGGACAGAATGGGGACGGAAGTTTGCGGAAGAATCTCGATGGGACGGATCTTGGCGGATGTCTGTTTTCTCTTCCGGCTCTTTTGATCTTTCAAGAGTCTTCTTATTTATAAAGTATCCTATAAATGTTGCTGGCATAATCCGATGTAGATGTTTCTACGATGTTCTACACGAAATTCAACTTTGTTCTCAGAAACTCCAATTTTTTGCCGCTGCTGATTATTTGAATGCAACAAGCTGAGAAATCTTAATTAATTGCATTAACAGATAAGTTTCATTTCATCTACGTGCAGAAAAGTTAGAAAAGTTTGCTAATGAAGCTACAATAATTTACAAAGTTAAAAGGTTTACGTGAAAAAGTAGAAGCGCAGTTGCAGTGTCTTACTTTCAAGAGATTATCGGGGCTAATTTTAAATGGGTTGCAATAATTTAGACATCTCTATAAACATCTCTATTGTTCAGTGGATATAATGTGACCATAAGAATGACAAGAAAGTGCATAATTCAGAGTGCAACGTCTTCAATCGATAAGAGAATTCCGGAGGCAGGGTTTTCCCTAAAATTTCATCGACGTTTCACAGTGTCGACATTGCACGGGAGTATCTCGAACGATACCTTTAATCGATATTAAAGTCGGAGGTGGAATTTTAATAAGGCTAAATTTCCTGACATTGTCGAATCATTGATTATCCTTAGATAATTGCTAGACCTATTCTTAGCGTTATCTCCTGGAATTTTCCTTCCTTCAACTAATCTTTCTCCGTGATATTAAATTGTATTTTCTCCTTATCGGAAAATATATTATGTCGATTTTCGTCATAGAAATATCTAATTTCGTTTAAATAATTCTCTAGTTTTGAAAAATCTATTAATGAAATCTACTACTAAAAAAAAATTAAAAAATGATTAAGTAATAGGAAAGTTCAACACATTGCAAGGTGTGGTATTCAATTTTCCTATTATTTAATCACTTTTTAATGTTTCAATTGTTAGGTCATGATCATTTTCCTTTCTTATTCCACTAATTTTCTTTCGTACGTTCTCCAAATCGTTAAAGAAACTCACTCTGTTCTACATTTCTCTTAAAACCATTAAATCATCCTTAAGTTAGCGCTTTGCTTCAATCACGAGTTAAATGGCGACAATCTAAAATTTAATTTCTATCGCAGAAGACATTAAATCTTCCTCAAATGATCGTCGTACTCCAATGACAACTTAAATACTGTCGCGCCAAAATTTAAATTTCCATTTAAATCTCTCTCAAAGAGGACGCTAAATCTTCCTTAAACGATCACTTTACTTCAATCACAACTTAAATCGTAACGCTTCAAAATTCAAATTTCTCGTTAAATTTTTATTATAGAAGACACTAAATCCTCCTTTAACAACCACTTCGCTCCAATCACAGCTTGAGTCGTAACAATCTAAAATTCAAATCTGCCCTTAAACTTCTAGCACAGAAAATATTAAATCCTCAAAGGACACCTTTTCGCCAATCAAAGCTAAAATATCTACACTCAAAAATTCAAATTTCTGCTCAATCTTCTGCTCATTAAAAATAAATGGCGCAAATACGAAATCGATCAAAAAACCATATTATTACCGTATGTGAAAAATTTTCTATATCATTGAAATTTAATAGAAAACAAAATCGACAAAACCTAAGATGCCGGTAACGATGGAGACAGAATCTAATACTTTATTAAAACTTTAATTCCTTAATCAGAAAGTTCCACTGTCTTATTAATTACCGTGTTGTACAGAGAATCGCACTATTAACCCTTTGCCCTACAGCAACGAGTGACACCCGTGATGCGCTTGCTGGAACAAGAAATTTTAAAGCTTCTCAAAAATTAAATTGAAAATATCAGTGGAACACGATACGATAATATTACTCCTATGTTAATAATATTGCTTTAAATTCTAAGATACATCAGGAACCACTGACATATTTTTATTTTAGTATTTTAATTTTCAATTATTGCGATGGCAGTCACGAAAGAAGTCGTAGGGCAAGGGGTTCAAACAGTATTTGCAATATCTTTGTCGCATTGTGCGAGACCCTACTGTGCATCACATGTGTAACGCGTGTATCACTTCCTCTCTGGCCCTAGCCGAAATAACCACAGAAGTCGAAGCCAAAGAATACAAAAGAAGAAAAAGAACAATCTCCCACAGCCGCCAGTATCGTCCTCCGTCCATCCATCCCTCCGAGAGATATTAAATCCCACTTAAATGACCGTTTCCCATAACCAACGTCCGGAAGAAATCATCAAGAAACGGCGATAAATCTCGAATCGTCGAGTCGAATCCTCTGCTCCGTGAATTCTTACAAAAGAGCCTGCAGTCCCTTTTACGAGGGGCCAAATTGACCGTAACGTTTCTGCCCCTGAATTACCGGCATTGTAAATCCTCATTGTCCGCGGAGCAGCTATCGCGCAGTTATTGTACGCGATAATGGTTGTTCATTATCAAGAATACGAGCCCGTGGCGCGCAAATATTTGCAATAACTTCTTTCTCGTATATCAGCGGTTACCGTCGAAATAAAAACCGGACCGTTTCAACGATTTCCCATTGCCGCGGAATAACGGGCGGCGCGTTTATTAACAATTTTCACGAACGTTACATACGCGATTCCATGTCCTTCTTTCGCGTTAAAAGCGAGACTTTACTTGTTTCATTGTACGAGATTGCATTACTGGTTTCGATCGAAGGTATTGAAGTTATTGGAGGAAAAATTGTGATTGTTAAATGTGAAAGGGGGTGAAGAATGGAACGGGGGTTGTTGAATTGTTGGATTGCCGGGTTTAGTATGTTGGAAATTCTTTTGTTTTTATGAATTACATTTATATTTTATTGTATGTCGGTCATGGGGATTAAAATTGCGTTTTTTTTATTGCACGCGTGCGCGATTGGCCTTTTTTGTTGTTAAGCTTTTCAGGACTGAGGGTGCATTTACTTGGTATGAGAAAAAACCTAATTATAGTTTGTCGTCGTTACTGTTGAAAAATTAAAATATAATCGTTGAAATATGATTTGGCAAATGGTAATTTACAATTTCTAAACATTGACACTCAGACTTTTTGATAAAAAAATGCTTTTTCATCGCCAAATAAATGATTATCTGACTATCTGTCAAAAAAGGGTTAAAGAGAAGATTGTAATGAGAATATATGGAAAAAAGAAATTTAGATATGCTGAGGGTTGCTAGATTTTTTTATTAGAGGTTCTTCAAATAAAAAAATAATTAATGCTTTGCCGTGAAGCTTATATTTATTAATGTTCCTCCTGCTAGAAATTTTTATTTGTCAAATATTGATTTTAATATGCTCAATTAACGTCCTGTTATTAGTTATAGTATAAAATAATTTAATTTCACGTGCTTTCCAAAACTATGCGGAGAACTTCTAGGAATTCATGTCTGACGTGTTAAAAGTTTGTGGAACAACCTTCATACGTTCTGCTTATCGATATAAAAGTGCAGTCTCAAAAAATGTGCACCAAAACATACAATTTGCGATTGCCCCGATTCCATAGAATCGAAACGTTCAATCTCAGAAAATTACCTCGCAAACATTCCTTCCCCCATCATTCTGCATCAAAATCGAGGAAACTTGCATTGCCGTTTTCATAAATACAAAGTATCCAGCGATCGAATGGAACTGCCAGAAATTGCCTTTCATTATTTACAGTATCAATTCTTCGTGGAATATCAATATTCTCGTCTCGCGTCAGCTGTTGGAAATTAAATTGCCGGAAGTTCTTGCGCGGCGTACAGTAACTGCCCTCTGTTTTAACACTGCGCC
Organism: Cerceris ruficornis; assembly: GCA_963989415.1. NCBI lineage: Eukaryota > Metazoa > Arthropoda > Insecta > Hymenoptera > Crabronidae > Cerceris > Cerceris ruficornis. Next base: position 27,864,299 of record OZ022519.1, read on the forward strand.
ACATTTTAGCTCGGCGCGATAAAATACTTTTATCAGACACACCAAGTCGCCATAAAGCCTCTACGTTTAGCTCGCTATAAAATTCACTACGATGAAATACAACACGTCGAGGCTCGACACGACGCGTAACACCAACGCGGAAAACTTACTTCGGATTTTCTTTCGCGATGCCTCGATCGATCAAAAATTATTTCGACGATTGCGAAACTTCCGGGAGCAACACGGTTCCGCGGGTATTCCGGTGGAAATTCCGCAGTGAGCGTCGAAGTTCTGCGTTGTTAACTTTTAGAGGAGTGGAGGAAGGTGTGAAATGATTGTTTATGTTGTTAAGTTCGACTTTTAGAGCCATTTTTTTAAATATTTTTCACTTTTAATTACTGTGATGATTTTTTTTAGGACTTATGGATAGGACAAAAAATGAGTGTTACCAGTAATTCGGTTTGTTAATAATATTAGAAAAATAATGTACATGGTGTGATTTTTCTCCCATGATACATTTTAAGGGTTAATTATGGTCATTTCGCCTAGGACCCACTGTTTTAAATGAGTTTCAAACCACTATGATATCTTAAATTAACAAATTAGGGAAATTTGCGAGAAGCAACGTCAATAATTAAACAAGAAATGTCGACTTCAAGCTTTGCCTCAATTCTTAATAAATTCTAGTTCTCCTGCAAGAACAATATTAATAGCAATACACCTCAAATTAAATGACTTATTAGAGGGATTATTTCGTAAATAAATAAAATAAATTAAATTACAGAAAATGAAGTGGAACGTGGCACAGTGGTTCAGTGGAGAATTAATTGTTGAACATACTAATACCGAAGTAATTATGAATAAATACCCGGAACTTCTTGTAAGAACAAAGAAACCGGGCCATATCGAGGAACAAAGAGAAATGGTCTCTTTGAGCTCTCCCTCGACGGAAGTCCCCTTCGTCCGGGCGAACTTGGAAAGTCCAGCCGAACGGGACTTTCGTGCACCGAAAGCTCCAAGCTCTTCTCCCGCTTCCCGTTTTTCCTTCGCTCATTTCGTCGGAATTTCACTCGTCGAAACTCGAGCGATTCGATTAACGCGGGCCAAGAAACGCGAAACAATTTAGCCGCGCGACTTCCAACCCCCTGCTGCCGCTTCATCCCCATAGACGTCGGCGAAGGGAGTGGCGGGAAAAATGGCAATAAATCTTCGTTTTGAGTTATTCTCCAAGGAGAATTACTCTCATTCGTGCATTCCAAGAATCCACGAACAGTAATAGTTTGTCATACGTATTGAAAAGTTGCAAAAATTGCGCCCTTTTAAATTTAACCCCTTGCCCTACAATAACGAGGGACACCCGTGATGAGGTAAATGGGATAGAAAATTTTCAAGTTTTGCAAAACCTGTCAAATTGGAAATATTAATGAAACGCGATGAGATTTATATTCTCTATAATATTAATATTACATTAAATTATACGATGTATCAAGAATCACTGATCAATTTTTATTTGAGAAATTAAATTCTCAATTATAGCGGAGACGGTCACAGAAGAAATCGTAGGGCAAGGGGTCAATATTTTTTTGTACGAATTATTTAAAAATTTGATCATTCGAAGTGGAATTACGGAATGATAAGTAATTTGAATTTGGTTATATATCTCTATAATATTAATATTATATTAAATTATACGATATATCAAGAATCACTGATTAATTTTTATTTTAGCAAATAAATTATTAATTATAGCGGAGACAGTTACAAAACAAATCGTAGGGCAAGGGGTCAATATTTTTTTGTACGAATTATTTCAAAATTTGATCATTGGAAGTGGAATTACGGGATGATAAGTAATCTGAATTTGGTTATATGTGAAGTATAATGATAATAGATTAAAAATAGGGAGAAAATTTGATAAAACACGGAAAACCGCAAGTTTTCTTTCATTCAAATTCGTTAAATGTTGACTTCAACCCCTTGTCGCACGATTTCTTTTCTGACTGACTTCGTATTGTTTCAAAATTAAAATGGTAAAATAAAAATTGTTCGGTGATTCTTGATATATCGTATAATTTAAAGTAATAATAATATTTATAAAAATAATTCTATCGTGGCAGATCTCACTTATATTTTCAATTTCATTGGTTCTGCAAAACTTGAAAATTTCCTATTCTGTGTTACTGTAAAAATTGCACTAAATCTCCTACCCCAAATCTCACTGTATACTTTTCACCCTCAAATTAACACACATCTTCGCTTTTACGCCACTATCACCCCCTAAAACTAAACTAAGAACAACCCTCCAAAACTCCACCGCCTTTAACTTGAAAACTTCCGACTTTCCAGGCATTACGCACACAATTTCTAATTTCCCCATAAAAACTTGAATTCTCACTGCTTTCCTCATAATTTCATTCATCGAAACTCAAGCGATTCGATTAACGCGGACCAAGAAACGCGAAACAATTGAGCCTCGCGCGGCTAGCAGCCCCGTGGTGCACCCACCCCATAGAATTCCCCGAGGGTAAATAAATTTTACCTTTTAATAATACCGCCTAATTGCGATGCCGCCTTACGGGAGGCAGAGGTACGCCATGGAAAGTACCGGTGGGTGTATTCAGCTAGGAAAAATAATGTTTCGTATTTATTAAGAGCGGTTTCGCGGCGCGCGCTCGAAAAGCGCGAATATTCTTCGGCATGGCGCAGCGGAATTTATACGGTCTGTCGCGAGGAAACGGGGTGAAAGGGGATGAAATTTTCGTCGGGACGATTTGTTCCCCAACGCTGACAAATTCTGTAACTTATGCCGGGGCGGTTAATTATTTTTCGCGCGTCCCCGTGTACATTAATGGCGCGAAAATTAGCGTCGAATAGAATTTGTAAAACAAACGCGGTAAACGGGCGCCGCAGCGGTGGAGATATTAACACCGCGGTGTTTAATCGACTGGCTGCGTTTTAATGAGTTTGCTTGGGAAATTTGCGAGAAGTGTGTTTAATCGATAGGTTATTGTTGGGCTTGGAAGTGTTTAAGAACGGGAAGTTTACGCGTGAAGTTGTATTAAGTTATTTGATTTTAGAAAGTCGCGCGTTAAACTTGAAATAATTGTTCAACAGGTGACAGTTTATTTTTATTACAGTCGCATTTTGAAAAAGAAAGATCGAAGTGTGTTTAACCGATAGGTTATTGTTGGATTTGGAAATGTCTAAGAAAGGCAAGTTTCAGCGTGAAGTCTTATTAAATTATTTTATTTTAGAAATTCGTGTGTTAAATTCAAAATAATCCTTTTACAGGAGAGAGTTTATTTTTGTTATATTCCTATTTTGAAAAAGAAAGATCTCAGTGCATTTAACCGATAGGTTATTGTTGGATTTGGAAATGTTTAAGAAAGGCAAGTTTCAGCGTGAAGTCTGATTAAGTTATTTGAATTTAGAAATTCGTATGTTATATCCAAAATAATTCTTTTATAGGAGACAGTTTATTTTTATCATATTCCTATTTTGAAAAAGAAAGATCGCAGTGCATTTAACCGATAGTTTATTGCTGGATTTGGAAATGTTTAAGCACGGGAAGTTTATGCGTGAAATGATATTAAGTTATTTGATTATAGAAGTGTCGTGCGTTAAACTTTAAATAATTGCTCTACGGGGGATAATTTATTGTTGTTATATCCGCAGAGAAAAAATGATATAACTGTATGGGATATTTGCGTTGTTGTGCGCTGTATGTAGATTATTTAAAAAATAAAAATTGGATTCCCCCGGAGACGCAATTCGAAAAAATAATATCTGCGCTGTTGCAGCGGGGCAATTTTGGAAAATATTCGTAGACGAATAAATTTCCAGGGGGTTGCGTGTGCACAGGGGCAAATTGTCATCGTCATTGGCCGGGAAATGGAATAAATCTTCGGTGATCTAGACACGTTGTAAATGTTCATTTTAATATCGCAACGCGCGACGTTTACGATAAATCTTTGGGGGGAATTTTATTGAAATAAAATTGCAGCTTATTTTCCGCGTACTTCGATCGGCTGAAATTGATGATCGGTCGGGGTGTTATTTTGCTGTTATTTCCTCGTTGCTTTGTTTGATGCTTTATGATGGGTTTGCTGTGCAGTTTGCATTCTGCGATAAAAATTGTCTGTTTGCGTTCTTATAGAAATATAAATCGGCCGATGCGTTTTCGAGCGAAGAGATAGGAGTTCTGATTTTGAATTACGCACGGTAATAATTGCAAAGCGAGCGATATGAATTTTTATGTAGATTAATGTGGCTTGTGAAAATGTTCTTCAACAATTTTGGGGTGTCAAATAGCGCCGAAGATATTCAAATGTATATTTCTATCTTCTAGTACTAAAATTTCCTCGGCCGATCTTCTGGCTTCTCAAAAAATTAAAATACTCCCTCTCATATGAAATTCATCGCGATAGAAAATCCACTAATCGACGAAGATTGAAATTTAACAAAAATTGGAGATTAATATTGAGACTTATGAATATGGAGTTAAACATTCGAACTCCTATCGAGCGACCGGCATTCAAATCGCCATAACCTTCCAGCAGAAATGTTCTCAATTATCACTTAACCCATCTCAACCTCGGTTCTCCATAACCCACCTAAAACAATAAATCCTAAGCAAAATAACCATATCAGTTAAACCCTCCAAAAGGAAGACAAAAGGAAATCATGTAAAATTGCCCCTTAATTAACATTTTTTCCATCGCCCACTCCAGAAAAACGTCGAGAGATCTTCCGGAATCCGATACAAAAGCCAAGTTACACGAATGCCGAGAAGTAACCGAATTGTTACACCGTCTGAACCTGAACGAACGGTCAAGAATCGTCGTAGGTGGGGATCGTCGGCGATGCTATCGAATCCCTTTTGGATTTCCTTGAAAAGGAGCAACTGCAACGGCCTCGGCCAGTCGAGGGCAGCCAATAAGGAAAATGCTCGGTCGATATACCTACGGTGCTTCTACGGTGCTCCTACGATGCTCCATATAAGTGTCCATCCCAGGGGAAGCCGGTCAGGGTACATCAGATAAGAGAACCTGCTCCGGAATAGAACCCTATTATGTTTCCTATAAGTGGCCAACCCCTGGGAAGGAGCGGCATCGCGGTACACCGGCTGCGAGATAAGAAAAATGTCGGGGCCCTGTCTCCTCGTAACCGCAGAAGTTGTAATTATACAGCGATATTACTACCGAAAAGAAGCAGTCGAGAGGAATGGGGTGGGTGAGAGGGTCCAGGAATGAGAGGAGGAGGAGGAATGGGAATTGGATGGAAAGGAAGAGTGGAGAAGTGGAGGAAGAGGATCGGGTGAAGTTTAGTCGAGGGATAGAGGAAGAGAGAAGGGTGAGGAAGGGAAAATGTGATGATAGAGAGGAAGAGAAGCTGGAAGAGAAAATGTGAAGATGAAGAGTAGGAGGAGGAGGAAGAGGAAGAGGAAGAGAAGAGGAGATGTAGGAGGAAGAGGAAGAGAAGAGAAGCTAGAAGAGGAAATGTGAAAATGGAGAGGAAGAGGGAAGGATGAGAAAATGTGAGGACGAAGAGGAAGATGGAGGAATGAGAAGCTGGAAGGAAAAATGTGAAGATAAAGAGGTAGAGGGAGGGAAGAGAAGGTAGAAGAGAAGATGTGAAGATGAAGAGGAAGAATGAGGGAAGAGGGATGGAGCGATTGTGACAATGTGGGGTCGAGGAATGAAAGGAAGAGGAATGGGAAGTAGATAGAAAGGAAGGGTGAAGCAGAGGAGGAACAAGAGGATCAGGTAAAGTTTATTCTTGGGCAGGAGAAAGAGAGAAGGATGAGCAAGAGAAAATGTGAAGTCGAAGAGGAAGAGGGAGGAATGAGAAGCTGGAAGAGAAAATGTGGAGATGCAGAGGAAGAAAGAAGGAAAAGAAGGTGGAAGAGAAAATGTGAAGATGAAGAGGAAAAAAGAAGGAAGAGAAAATGTGAAGATGAAGAGGAAGAAAGAAGGAAGAGTAGGTGGAACAGAAAATGTGATGATGAAGAGTAAGAGGAGGAGGGAGAGGAAGAGAAGCGGAAATGTAGGAGGAAAGAGAGTTGTAGGAGGAAAGGGAGTTGTAGGAGAAAGAGGGAGGGGAAAGAAAATGTCCTAGAAAGGGAGAGAAACCATGCGGAGAGAAAAAGAGAGGAGAAGAACCGTGGAAATATATTTGCTCCCAAACGAACACAGGCGAAGAAGGAGGAAAATCTGGAGGAAGAGAAGCCTAAGACGAAAATATAGGTGGAGGACGATAACCAGAAAATATTTGGTCCACAGTATGAAGAACAGAGAGGAAAATTGTGAAGATAAAAATGAAGATTCAAAGAATAGAAAAGAGTCAAGGGAAGAAGTACAAGTGGAACAAAGAAAGAAACGGCGGAGCAGCTAAAGAAAGAAAGTTACAACACCAGAAGCCTACGGAAGACTTTACAAGAAGCAGAAAAAAAATATAGACACGACAAAAACAACGTAAACACGGAGAGCAGGGAGGACGACAAAAAAAACTCACGGAAGACGAAAGAGAAGAGAAAACAGAAAGGATGGTAGCCCACGCGGCGGTTGTTCTACGTGGAAATCGTCTGCCACCGGTTCTCTCCCTTGAATCTGGATGAAGATACGCCGGAGCGAAAGAAAGAGATAAGCCGTCCGAAACGAGTATTTATGGAGCTGATGGGGAGAACAGTGGTCCGGCCGAGGGTAAGTTTTTATTGCTGTCTCAATTAACGGAGAATTCGTGGCTTTTCGAGGAAATGGCAGTTTCTCCTCCAACCTACTGCGCTTCTGGATGTTACGCTTCCGATAAGAGTCTCTTCCTTCCACGATCGTCCTTTTCGGCGACCGGTGATTCCTCAAGTCTCGTCGCAGATATAAAACGCCAGATAGATATCGCGATTTCGATGGCGCAAGACGGCGAAACCCATGGAACCGTAATTGCAGGCGTTAACCTATTGACTGCCAGGAAAACTAAGCAAATATTACCTTTGCTTGTCAAAATTTGAGAAGATTTATTAGAGCTTATATATTATATAAGAACTTATTAATTCAAAGTTATAGTGCAGCTACGAGATATCTCGTAGTTGGCTGTCAATGGGTTAAAATGTATAGCGCGGAGATGGAAAGTTGGCGAGGGAGTGCAAACTGAAGGCGACAGGAATAATTAGTATACTAATGTAGGAATTAAGCGGGGAAAGTGAAGAATGTTTATTTACATTAACCAAGAAGTGAACATTAGTATAACAAAAGATAAAGAACACAAATAATATAATGATTAACAACACAAGAACAACTCAAACTACACAACAACTCAATTATTAATATCTCGCACAGTTCTCTCTGTTTCCTCAAGAGAATTATATTATAAAATTATGTAATAACAAATGCGTGCTGTTGAAGCAGCAACAATTAATGCGAATTCTGCACTATACGTCCATATGTACATGGTGTTAAGGCAAACAGGAAGGACGAAACGGGCGGTTGCCAGTGGAAAACAGTTTTCTGCCTGGGATCCCCTAAATCTGATTAAAGATAGGAGAAGATACGTAAGGAGCCGGGAAAAGGGGGTATTTATTGTTATCTAAGCTACACGAGGATGAATCTCGTCTTTCTTCAACGGAAGGACGTTTCGGTTGTGCAAAATACCGCCCGCATTGTCGATCGCTGTTTCTCAAAGCTCCTGTACCTTCGATTTCTTCGTTTTTGGGTGGTTTACCCGAGTGCAAATATTCTTATGGAAACAGGGGCGTTCAGTAATTGGTGCAAGAATGTAAAATAAGTAAAATATTTTGAAGAGGAGTAGTAAGTGAACAAACAAAATTTGCAACGTGACGAAGATCGAACGTTTGGAAAATTCGTTGAAAAATTTCCAAATTAAAGAAAAAGACAGGGTTAACACACAGAAGGTCACTTACTTTATCAAAAACTTCACTGAAAATGCTAGAATTTGTGCAAATAACTGTCCTACAGTGCAACATGTGTCCCTATAATTTAAAATGATCTTCAAAAAAACAGTACACCGAATAACTTTACAAATTTATTAACCCTTTCCGGACGGCGACATTTTTGAATATTGAGAGATAACCATCTATTTTGTGCTCCAAAACCACCTTTTTATCAGCAAATTAGGCTGTTAATATAAATACCTTATAAATTGCTATTTGTTTAATCATATTTCAACGGTTACATTTCCATTTTTCAACTCTGCCTGTGTATACAAACAGCGATAACCTATAATTCAATTTTTTCTCAGCCCACATATATGCGTCGTTAGTCCTCAAAGGGTTAATATACCTCAGTATAGCCGGTCCCATGTTTCTAGTATTGATGAATCACATTTCCAACTTGTACTAAACACTTTTCCAAAAACTCCACCAAACAAGCTACAACCCTTAATATTCTCCATCCATCTTTCCAACCCCATCGTCAAAAATTCGAAAACACCACCATCAACCCCTTCGATAGACGGAACCCTAACAGTTCACTTTTTGATCCTCGATTGCAGGGATTCGGCTAGAACAGCCAAAGTACTTACCCGGAGCTCGATCAACGTGTTAGGTATTTTCGCAACAATAGCAGCAACAGGGGGAGAGGCTTTCCTCGCGCTTCAGTTGACAAAGTCAAGTCCCTCCATCAACGCCATTTCCGTAGTTCGCCGGTAATCTCTGTAGTAGGAAGGGCTTCTTCGCGTAATACCGATTGTCAGGTGGAATCCCGTCGTCAACCGGATCGTGCCGCTTCCCATAATCGCCTTGCAAATGTCGGCCATGGATACTATCGTCTCCTCTCCCGACTCCCTTTCGATTAGCGACTACACGCTGTTTGATAAGTGCTCCCTTATTCCATCGTCTTGGCGCATTTCAACGGAAATGTCGCTAATTTGGCGGATCATTGAGGGTTGTTTCTTCAATTTTAGGAGAAAATTACGTTTATTCGTGGATTTATGTAATGGGAATTTGTACTTTTTTGACGCTGCGTCGCTTGATGTTTGATTTATTAGGGTGGTGAAATTTGATTGTTGGTTTTTGTTAACCCTTTCGCTGTGGATTTCTTTTCCGCGAGTGTGATAACACGGTACGAAGCAATTCCGGCGCGGACGAATAACTTTTAATGGCTAGGGGCGTAATATAAATAATTACATCTTTATTGAAGGTGTAATGCGTATAATAAATGAAAAATAGAAACTTATGGTATTTAAAACATATCCAATTACAAAATCTGAACTAAATCTGATCTAAATCTGATTACCGAAATATTCCCAAAAATGCGTTCCTACCCTCAACTGTGAGGGGTATTTTCACCCCTTCAGAGTGGATGGTTGCCGATAAAAAAAATACGTGTCAAATATTTTGTTGAGACCTACCTGTCACATAAATTTCATCAAAATCGGCGTGTTCGACCTCGATATGCTCCCTTGTTAAGTTATTTTAGAGAACTTGGAAAAACACAGAGGTTCAGCAAATATTTGTGCAATTTTGTTATTTTGAGCATCAATGTCGATAACTGACTGTAAATTGGGTTCAGCTTAGGAGGTATAGTTGAAACTAAGCCTCGAATTGGAATTACCAATAGCTATTGATTCGAGAATGATATCGGTTCGTCGGCTTCAACGAAAGTTGCATTGCGCATTAGTTTCTGTTAATCTCTAAGCTTGCAAATTGCTTTACAGAGCTTCAAGTTTTAATTGAAATTCTCCTCCTCACACTAATTTTAATAATTTTCATATAATTTTAACGCCAGAGTAAGTTCTGCAAATTGTAAATATCCACGGTAAACATTAGCGACTATATTTTTGTATTTCTTCATTTTAACTTTCCTTTTGTGGAACTTTTACACCTTAAAAAATATTACTTATTCGACAGCAAGTATATTGACGAAGATAGTAATATTAATTTGTTGCTTGACGAAGTAACAAGTAAATTTCATTTAGAAACATTTCATCCTAGAAGATGTATGAGGCGCGAGAATGAAATTATAATGCAAAGCCCCAAAAACTTCTGGCGGGGAATATAAACACAGATATATGGTGCGTTACTTCAAAGTTATAAGAAGTTACAGAAGGTTAAGTCTATGGAGAATGCACCACCTGTGTATTCTCTACTTAAAACTAATATTTCCATCAAGATTCCAAAACCGCGACAAAATCACTCACGGTGATCTACTCGTAACAATTCCTCTTAAATTATAATTTCCGCAGCAACCCTATCTAAAAAGGTCACTTCCCTCTGGAATTCCGTTTTCAACTACTTCCAATGCGATTTTCTGTAGCTACTTAACCCTTTCGGCCCCTGTATTTTATTACGTATAGGTTTAAACTTAGTTTCACTTAATTTTTTTTATACAAATATTTCTCAGGGTCTCCTTGATGTTACAAATTTTGCGTAAGGACCATATGTCTTATAATAAAAATTATAATTATAATTATAATTTAAAAATTCGGGTCTGAAGGGGTTAAGTTCGTAAAATACACCAAAGCGAAGTAAAGAGGAGTTGAAGGCATTTATTGCTCCGTCAGTTTTTTTGCAAAGTGGAAAAATCGCAGTTTTTTGGAAGGTTAATTTTTTTCTGAAATTCGACAAGATATTAAAGAATTTAGAAAAGCTGTATCAGAGACGAGTAAGATCTCCGATGAATAGATAGAAAATTGCCAATGCATCGGTATCAATGAAGTCTCTGTGAATCGCATGTTACGGTGTTCTTTCACTGTAAACTCCACCGTCAATTACTATGGCTTTTCAAGCAGGGAACTACAGTTTAATCTGGGTTACGAACCCGCCGAGTTTACGATGTACATATTACATGGAAAATTCAGAGGTGACAGTAGGATCCGAAGCCAAAACTCTCCGCCGAAAGCCTTAACTTTCATCCGCTTGACCGTCATAGATCCCGTTGACTAATATTTACGAAATGTCGGCGATATGGAAGATTTAAGCGCGGAAAATGGAAGCCAGAGTAAAATTTCAGATTTCCTTTTCACGGGGAAAATTCTCGTTGGGGTCTATGGTGGGCAACGAGGTACAAGCTTGGCTTTGAAATCAGTGGTTTCAAATTTTCCTCAAATTCGCCTGGAAATTTTTTTTCAAATTGTTATCTAGGAATTTACCATATCTTCAGTGTTCCAAAGACACTAAGTCTGAAATTAAACTAAAATACAAGAAAGATCAGTGGGCTTGATTTCGAACCCGTCGTCTTTGGTATATTTTTCCTGAATTGTTATTTAATATATCAGCCTCGGTGCTTCGAAATCCACCTAAAATAGTAAAATAATAAAATACTAAAAATAACAGTTTGATCGATTTCGAGTCAGCCGTCACATTTGATCAATTTTTCCTGAATTGTTAATTAATATATCAGCCTCGGTGGTTCGAAATCCACCTAAAATAATGGGTCTTTGGCGAAATGACTAAACAAGCTAAAATTGAAATAAAATACTAAAAATAACAATGTGCTTGATTTCAAATCCGCGGTCACCTCTGGGAAATATTTCCTAAATTATTATTTAATATATCATAGCCTCAGTGCTTCGAAATTCCTCTAAAATATTAGGTCCTACGCGAAATGACCAAGCAAGCTAAAATAGAAATAAAATACTCAAAAAGACAATGTGCTCGATTTCGAATCCACCATCACCTTTGAAAATTTTTTCCTAAATTGTTATTTAATGTATCATAGCCTCGGTGCTCGGGACTCAAATCTAAAAAATTACCAGCACAAATAAAAAAATTCTGTCATTACGCACTAACTGACAAGTCAGAGACGATCCAACTCCCTAACGATTAAAACGAACAAAACGCATTCCTTCAAAAATACATTCGAACCTTCTTCTCCGTAATCAAAGAAATGCCCAATTTCCGCGTCACCCTGTACATATAATGGTAAAAATGCGCCACAGGGAAGGAACACGGACAGGAAATGCGTCATTCCCCATGGAGGTCCCCAAGAACCGTCGCAGTTACCCCACGGAGAGAGACTTGCGGCGAATAGAACTTACTCGACAAAACTATTGCGGACGTTCCATGGCGTATTTCGAAATGTCACGCTTGGACGTTCACCGAGCGTTTCTGGCTCTCCCAATGGCCTCGCCGGACAGAATCGTCGTCCTCGTTTCTCTCCCTTTTCCCGTGTGTCGTCGTACAAAACTCGATCACGTAAGTTAACACGATACTTCGACCTGTCAAATCTCTCGTCGACGAGGAACGTCGAAAGTGAATCCACGGGAGCGAAGACGGAGATGGTTGAAAGATTTCGGGGGGGTTTCGTGGACGAAGAAGGAGAGTTCGAGGATTGATGCTGGAAGACGAACGTACGAGGCAGATTGCCGATTAGTTTATGAAGTATTGATAATGTTAGGAGGATTGGGAATTGAGCTTTGGTGGAGAAGAAAGAAGCCGTGGAATTTGAGGGTGAAGGGATTTGTTTTTGGTGGATTGGATAAAAGCTGTGTACACCCACTCCTGTTTTTACACGGTTTTGATTTAACATGGTCTAGAAAAAAAAATTGATTCCGCTTTTACACGATTTCATTCGATTTAGCACGATTAAAAAATCTAAAGTATTCTTCAAATAAATTTTTTAATAAATTTATTTTAACTATTTTTACAGGGTTGAAGGAAATGGAAATAATCCCCCTTTTTCTATGTATGTACTTCATGTCTTTTTTACACGGTTTTGTCTGGAACGTATCTACCGTGTAAAAACAGAATTAGGTGTATTTGATTATGGCGTTTGTTGTTATTGGACGTGGAGAATAATTTTATTTGGTGGAGAATAAGGGAAATTGTGGAAGTATTTGAAAGGGTAGCAGCTTCACCATTTGAGAAAATGTATAATTTTCGTCGATAGGAGAAAATATATAATTTTCGTCGATGGGAGAAAATTTGCAGGTGCAAACGGTTATGTAATTGGAACTGAAGTTTTTAGCTATTATTCTTAATATTAACCCTTTGCGGACGGAAAATTTTCTGAGTGTCGAGAGATAATCATTTATTTGGCGATCAAAAACTATTTTTTTATCAGAAAGTTCGAGTGTTAATGTATCCGAATTATACATTAGTATTTGCAGAATCATATTTCAACGGTGATCTTTCAACTTTTTAATTCTAATCCTGTATAAATGCCTCGATAAGTTATAATCAGATTTTTTCTCAGACCGCATATATGCGTCAGTAGTTCTCAAAGGGTTAATCTGACAAAGAAATTGAAGAAAAATAATTATGAAGAATAAAACCCTGTTAACTCTTTAAGGCACGGGAATTAAGAAAATAAAATGACCCATGTTGCATAGACATTTTTTTACTTTTTAGTTGAACAAAGCTTGTGTAATTTTATTAACAACTTTATACTATAATATAAATATTCGAGGTGGGACAAAGTATATTCACGCATCAATAAGGTGGGTCACTTTTAATCCCGTCGTGCCTCAAAGAGTTAAAATAGAGTATAAAGTATCATAGATGGACGAAAGTGCTCACTTTGTCGTTTTGATCTACAACGTTCATAAAATATCTAATATAATCTACAACATAAGTGATACTAATATTTAATTATACAATTTATATTAATGTCTGATATAATTTATGCAAGTGGAACTCCACAAAAGATTGCGTAAGCATTTTAAAAAAAAAACTGTCGGTTCTCCAAAGGAAGGAATTTTCTTCGTCTCCATCAGCTTCCTCCACATTCGTTACAGCGTATTTACAAAGTTCGACGAAGCACGACGTCGTGCATAATGTGTTTTGTATGCAACTTTCGCGATGCAGCATTCCGTCATTTTCCGTAGACTGCATGCAACTACGGGGAATGCGAGGACACTGCACGAAGGACGAAGATGGCATCAGCGTAAACTCGAGCAAAGGATATTTTAGGAGAGGAAGAGAAAGACAGAGAGAGGAAAAAGAAACCTTAAAAGATCCACCGTGCAACTTCAACGTGCATACACTCCAGCGTGTACTGTTTAAGGATGCAGTTCTTCTTCTTTTTCTACAGCCTCCCGTATTATGAAAGCTTCTACGTCGCTTCTATTTTCCCCGTCGAAAGTTTATTTAGAACTGCTTCTACGGCTCTTGTTGTCGCGATTATGCCAGATATTTGTTTATTTAAGAAATCCCTCCTTGACCGTCTTTCTCTCTTTTTCTCCCTTCTTTTTTCACCGCCTATGAAACTGGAATGAATTATTTCCGGTATTTTTTATTTTCATTGTTGCTCTTCCGCTCGACCAGCTGAGAATTAATTTGGAATATTCTTTTCCACTGAATGTTTATCCTGAATTGAACACAGCCATTGGCTCTGAACTTTATCTGTATATAAATATATAAAATATCGCACTCTTCTTGAAGAGCAGGTTGGCGTCACTCTGCATGTTTGACCATTAGGTCACAGTTTAATAAATACATTGCCAAGTAAATGAATAAATAAATAAATATAATTAAGATACAGTAAATTAAAATATGTAGATAAAACACGATACAGTAGGCTAACGCATCAGATAGGGTAAAATAAAGTAGAATATTAAATACAGTAAAATACAATAGATCGAATAAAATAATCGGAATTAATAGCTGAAATAAAATATCCTCGGCTATTTCAAATACACCGTCTAACTCAATGCTACATTAACCTGTTAACCGGGTAGGACGTAATATTTCGTCATACCAGGAAGACAACTCTAATGCGTATGACGATGTTTTTCGTCGTGGCAATTTTTAAATATGATATGTTGAACGCATTACGTTTTACGTTATTCTTTTCCATTAACACTAGAACTACCAAACCAGTCAAAATGACTGGTACACAATTTTTTCCAAAAATTCTCTAAGTTTATAGGAGAGTCATACAATAGATATTCTGCGTCAATCTTATAAAACATAAATTGCCGAATCGATCACCTTTCCAACTCTTAATTCCCCTTTTTTCAAAGTACTTGTTTAATATTTTTAAATATGATAGATTTAACGCCGGTAGTTCTAGTGTTAAATTCTATCGTGGCACTTTAGGTGTGATAATATTATTTCTCACTGCGAAGAAAAAAGGCTCCAGTTTGAAACGAGTCGAACAAAAGTTAATTCCCCGGTTAACAGGTTAATAGTAAAGAAATAATTTCATCATCTCCTGACTCACCGTCATTTTCAATTTTACAGTTTGCAAAAAATTTCAAATTTCCTATCCCTTTACCGCGTCGCGAGTGTCACTCGTCATCGCAGAGCGAGTATGAACTCAGAAATTTAAAAATATAATTTCAATCTCTCCTAATACTACAGTCCCTGGTCATCGAATTAGGACCACTCCAAATTTTCAGCATTTTTCATGTTTTCCGTAAAATTAAAAGGTCTGTTCGAATTGTAATGTTATAGTTTATTAACTAATAACACAATACACTACTACTGTACATAACACTATGAACGCATGTTAATATCTCGTATTTCCACCCTTTGCCTTGATGACAGCTTGTATCCTTTCCGGCATGCTTTGTATACATTGCTTTATCATATGCTTTATAACTTCGTTATTTCCCCAAATATCTGTAATTTTTGTTTTCAACTCAGATAATGTGGTGCTTGGAGAGTTGTAAACAAGTCTTTTGTGTAGGCTCCAAACATTTTCTATGGCATTCAAGTCGGGAGAATTGTCCACACAATTCTATTATTATTACAACAGTAACAAATCTATAGCTATGTATACTTTGTTATCAACGTATTTAGTAATAATTTGAATGACCAAAGACAATTTTCCATATATGATATAACATTATAACCATAAAAGTGAAATTTTTGTACGTGGTCCTAATTCGATGACCAGGGACTGTATCTCCATTCCTCGCAACACCAAAAGAAAAGATCAGCACGAAGGAAGAACCCCCATACCAGGAATCCCCGCGCTAATGGCTCGCCCATCGACGAGGCTTCCCCTCTATTGTCTCTCTAAACATTTGCATTATTCACCGCGATGCTAGGCAAACGCTAGTCGGAGATTCGTAACAATGGCCGTTAAACGGTAACTCTCTCGACGAGCAACGCGGACACTCCTCTCCCGGAATGGTAGCCCTTTCAGGATAAGGATCAGGGCCCTCGGAAATCTGGCCGCGCCGCGGGACGCAGAGTCACGGTGTCGAGATCCATCCCGGCGATTATTAGCCATCCCGGGGAAGACACGCGGGAGGAACACGTCCGAGAATTCCGTGTCCGATCTCATCGCCGTTCAGGAATGCCGTCCTCCTCCCCGTCGCCGTCCTAGCCGGAGCTTTATTCGTCCGAAATGAGATCGGAATCCCCGGTGACCCGGAATACATCGAGATATGGAAAGCCGGCGAGCAGACGGGATAATATACGGCAGGGGGATATTTCAGTTTTCCTCGTATCACACGGGGAGGAGTATTCTCGCTTATAGTCCGCGCGTGCAGGGTGCACCGTGATGAGGTCACCTTGGAGACACGACTTTGCGGTGGTCGAAGGTCGACTTTTGCTGGGACGCACAGCGGTCCGGAAGTGTGACTTATACCGAGGGACCAGAAACAAGGCACTTGAGGGGTAATTTGCTCTGATTGGCAAGAGAGACCCGCACATTCGTTGCGTCGCACAGGTGTCCAGAATATCGATCTGCTGTTCAGGCACCTCGCACAGTTTTCGATCTCTTTGAAATCCTCGCCAAAAGCGCAAAACACATCCGATTTAGCTAAAAATTAGTATTCTTATGTTTTTTTATTGTGACGCGTCGTCATGTGAACGACGAAAGGAGTGTTTTATTTTCGGTTGTCATTCGGCGATCTCAGGTTTCCAGGATCGACATGGCGGAGATAGGCGGTGCGTGAGCAATCTCCCCTTCCGTCCGAAGGGCCTTGTTTCTGGTCCCTCACTGTAGCTGTTCAGGCTGCTCGCTTCAATGTTACTGACTGCGTTGCACGCAACTTTTTGCGTGTTGCATTACAACTTTGCACTCGGCATTCCTGACGTTATCTATTGGCAACTCGGAGGTACTTTCGATTTTCTGTCTTCTGCCATTACAATAGAAAACTTCAAGGGAATATGCGTTTGTTAACACTAGAACAACCGGCGTTAAATCTATCATATTTCAAAATATTAAATGAGTACTTTGAAAAAGGAGGGACCAAGGGGCGGAAAAGATAATCGATTCGATGATTTATGTTTTTTAAGATTGACGCAGAATATTTATAATTTGCAGTTACAATTTTCACCGTTATAAATGGTTTAATTTTGAAGGTACACTTAGTGAGTTTCTTTTCTACTACTTAATTTTTATTGACACTTCTTCCGTACTTCTATATAGTGAATAATATAAAATTGGTCCAAATTAGGCTACCTTCCCCTATTAGAAACGGAAAAAAATTTGCCGGTCGCGAATGTGTTAAGAAGTGTTCCACGATGACGAAAGATTGAGAAACACCGGTGTAAATCGACGCCTGGCACTTCGTGACGAATCATTTTGAAGCACTCTGTACCTCAGGTGCACGTAAACCCCCGATGCAAAATCGACACCGACGTCCAAACCGATTCAACCTGTCTCCTGCGACGATTCACCAGGTGAATACTTTGTAACCCCATCGTACATCCACAGCGACATCCTCGCACGACGTACACTGACCAAAGGAAGAATCGGCATCCGTCCCCGAAGGGACACGAAGCCGCTTAAGACCGCCTAAGCCGCTTACCGAGCAGACTATGCTTTCCGAAATTCTTCCGTGCGTGGGTGTGCAGCATCCTGGACGAACCCTGTGCCCTGCACTAGCCTACACGTGTATGCAAAGACGGCGTATCCGTTTGTACGTCTCCTGCAACGTCAACTTCCGCCGGGGAGCGTTTTATAAGTCCGCGGGCAACGCGTTATCCCATGATGTTGATGGAGCACCGTGTTTAACGTTCCGCGAAGAAACAGAATTCGTGTAAGTGCATACACGAGTGTTCCTCCGGAGACGATGGAATATCGAGGATTCAAATTTATGCCGGCTGATGTCTCCGGGAGGATAAGAAGCCCTTTGAACGGGGAGCAGTCGTGATTATGGAGTGTGTCCTGCGGGACGCTCGCTGGGCGGTGGAAATATTTCTTGCTGTTTTTAAAGATGGATTTTTCAGAAGTTTGCGATGGCTGGGATACTTTATTTTGATATTTTTTTAGGCGGTGGGAACTTGAATTAGCTTAATCCTTGGTATTTTTTATTTTTATTTTAATACTGTGGCAGTTTTTTTTTAAGTTATAGGTTTAGGAGGGAACTACCTTGGTTGTGATAAATATTTAATATTTAAATATTTAAATAATAGTTACACTGGTTTTAGGTAATAAATATTTAATATTTGTACTGTAATAAATAGTTAAATAATAGTTACAGTAGTTTTAGGTAATAGATATTTAATATTTGTGCTGTAATAAATATTTAAATAATAGTTACAGTAGTTCTAGGTAATAAATATTTAATATTTGTGCTGTAATAAATATTTAAATGATAGTTACAGAAGTTCTAGCTAATCGTGACGCTGATTGGGAAATTGAGAAATTCAATTCGATACCCATCATAATCCCAGTACTTACAATTAGTTCTTTTTCTCGTTACATGATTGAAATTTTGGGAATTTTCTATAAACGATAGTTTAACACTAAACCTACCGAAGACATATCTACTAAAATTTAGATATACCGAATAAGTACTTTGGAAAAAGAGAAATCAAGAGGTGAAAAGGGTAATTAATTAACTAATTTAGGATTTATAATCCTTTTTTATGCCTCCCCATAAATAAATATAGCATAAATAAGGGTTTATGCCTCCCCTCTCAATTTAAGTAATTTTTAGAAAAAATTATGAACCCGTCATTTTGTCCGGCTTGGTATATTCAGTGTTAAAGTCCAAGTTGAAACTTGCTATAGCAGAAACCAAATTCTATGTTGACTCTGATACCTCTAGAAAGGTCACAAACTGCAAAAATAATTCTTCCGCCCCCCCGATTATGATGCGCGAGGACTTCATAATCAGCACGATCACTCGAACGAACTCCACCTTTCAGCTTTATCCCGGCGCTTTTCAGGCCGGCATTTAATTAAAACAATCAGCAAAATCGCCATTACCGTGGCGTGAAAGGCAACAAACATATCTCGGTTGAGATCAGTCCGTGGAAAGCATTTATTTCGCTTCGAAATGCGAAACGAAACGAGAAAATCATTTCCGCCTGGCGTTTGCATTAATCGCGAAAACTCGTTGTTGCCTTCTCATCGTCTCGTTGGTTTTGTTACGATTCTCCTCTCTTTCTTTTTTTTTCCGCGTCTTATAATTCCGTCGTGAGTCCAAGGCAACGTGGTCCGATACGAAGTACGGAACGTACTGGAAGGAAGAAAAAAAAAACAGAAGAAAGTCGAGCGATAGAAAGGGATCAAAGGGGAGAAAAGTAAATGAATAGAAATCTCCTGATGAAGTCAGAAGTGCCACTCCTGTCTGACGTTCATTTTCCGGCCTCCTTAATGCCGCGCTGCTGAGGAGAAGTGGCCGTGTACAAAACAGACGAGAGGCCATCCCCTTGCTTACTTTTTCCTGCATCCTTTTCTTTGCGCGAAAAGAAACTCAAGTGCTCGGATTCCTCGCTTCTTTCACGAATTCGAGAGCCACCGAGAGGATAGAAATATCTTGGCCGCATCTCGCTCCGCGAAATGCGCAAATTATCGCTACCTCTGGGATTCCACGAGGACGTACAGCGTAGATCTTTAATGGCGGGGAGTGGGGATAGCTTCCTCGGTCGATGAAGTACCTCAGGAACGACTTTGCACTCTGATTCCACGCTTTTCAATTGTTAAGTTTAACAGTTTTAAAATTAGGCGATGCAATCTATATAAATAAATATGTAAATGTTCGTTCGTTCAATATCTTAAATCTCCGAAAGGTCTTCACCGACTGCTTTGAAATTTTGACGCAACATTGCATTCGAATACGCGCGCGTTTTTATATACATAACTAGCTGTACCCTGCGCGCGCTGCTATGCCTGCAAAAATCGAATTTACAGAGAACTCGTTATAACAATTCTGTGCTAATTTTTTTTATTGAAGCGCTCTTGGATATGCAATATTTTTTTTTGTAAGTCAGGAACTTTCGCGGGCATGCGCACAACATATCAAAGTTTCATCAAACAAACATTTATTTTTATATATATATAGATGATTTTTCAATGCAGTTAGAGAGAATTCGCACAATGCACAAGCATTCCTGCATCATCAGAATTGGAGTATTCTTTGTTCTACACATATTCGCTTAGGGAAAAATCCCAAAATACCGTTGGTATTGGCAAATACGGTATAGAACAAAAACAAGAAAGGAAAAGAAATAAAAATAAAAGTTCAAGAAAATGTGGCTCTCTAGGCGTAACAATAGATAATAATCAGACTGAGCCACAGCAACGCATCACTGGGTATACTGAGGGACCAGAAACAAGACACTTGAGAGGTAATTTGCTCTGATTGGCCCGACGGATAGGGACATCCCTCTGCCTCACGCATTTTCGATTTTGACGCGCTATTGGCAAGAGAGACCCGCACATTCGTTGCGTCGTCATGTGAACGACGAAAGAAGTGTTTCATTTTCAGTTATCATTCGTCGATCTCAAGTTTCCAGGACCGACATGGTGCGAGAGCAATCTCCTCTTCCGTCCCGAGTGCCTTTTTTCTGGTCCCTCACTTTACATCTAGTTTTAAATGACTTTTCTAATGAGAGTAGAAGACGTATTGAAAATTCCAGAGCAATGATTTTATTCAAAATTGGGCCCACTTATATTTATTGTAACTGCTAATTTATATTTTTGTTGGTCCTCCTCGCGTACGTGATTTCTGGAATCAAACGTCACCCACTTCTTGCGATACATCTTGCAAATCCTCCGCACCGGAAACGACTCACGTTAGTCCCATCATCTCCGTCTCAGCTCGACATAATCTCCTACATTTTCTCCCCAACACACATCACAGACATCGCATATTCCTCCTCAAATATTCATATCTCTTTTCCTGAAAAAGGATCATCACGGAAGAGACGGTAGGTTTACATCCACCGAAGAAAAACACCCCAGGTGCCGTTTTCGATTTTCTACCTACAGCAGGCAACAACGGGACGCAACATAATGGAAATAGGGGAGATATTTGAGTGGCCACGAAAAAAAGGCTCGTCAATGGTGCTCTATGCCTTTCTCCCCCGGTTCACCCTTCCCGTCAGTCAGTTAGCCTTATCTCCACGGTTTCTCGGTGCTCGCGACTGTCATGCCAGCGATCTGGAATGAAAAGATACCGGGGAAAAGTTCGACAATGAACGTCGCGATCGGTTTAGTCACACTTGGAAAGCCAGCGCCATGGAAAGGATTGAAAGGCGATCTATCGGGACGATCGTTCCGCTTGAGATTAATCCGATTCGTTCGTGATCTCTGGGGATCGGAATACCTCGGAGTATTTTCTAGATTAGTCATGTCAGTGGGTTATTAAAATTCTGGGATTGACTGTTTAGCGATGCTCGGGTCGGAGGGCAACCGTGTTTTGTTAACCCTTTGCCGTACCATTTTTTTTGTGACCGAATGCGCAATAACTCGGAATTAACCCTTTGCACTCCGATCGTTTTTACTATGAGCTGCTAGTTACTCCAGGAATATTTACAATTGTGCGAGTGCATGTCGGTGGAAAATTGAAAATCTTGCTCTGTCATTAAAAAAGAAGCGTATGCATTTTACAATTATGTTTTACAATATGAAAAAATAAAAAATACATCGGGTTTACCTAACAACGGAGTTATCAGCTTCTATTACAATGGCGCTGCTGCGGCGACAACGGAGTGCAAAAGGTTAACACTAGAAATACCAAGCCAGTCAAAATGACTGGTTTGTCATTTTTTACAAAAATTCTCCTTTACCGGGGAACCATAGAGTAGATATTCTATGCTCATCTTATAAAAAATAAATTACTGAATCAATCATATTCTCCACCGTTTGATACCTCTTTTTCCAAAGTACTTATTTAATATATTTAAATATAACAGAATTAATGACGGTAGTTCTATTATTAATTACTGAAATAAAAATCTGTCCCGGATTTCTGACATAGCGTACGACTTAACGCAATATTAACCCTTTGCACTCGAATGTCCAGTCTGAGGGGACATCGTTAAATGTAGCATACAACTCCGTTGCCGTCTCTGAGGGAATATTCGAGTTTATTAGTGATTACGGAGGACGAAATTATTGCAGCGCAACATTTTAAGAAATGCATGTCTCTCTGAAATTATTTATTGACAGCACAATATAGCAAATCGTAAAGTGCCGCTGTGTTTCTGATAGACAACGTCAGGGATGGCTCCGAGTGCAAAGGGTTAAATAATATAGAATTTATTTTATTTTATCCCGAACCACTGATATTTTTTATTTCATAGTTTTTGGAACAGTTCAAAATTGACTATTACATTTATCGAGTCGCGAGTGACACTTGTTATTGTACGGCAACGTGTTAATTTTTAATTGCTGATTATGGAATCAATGTTAGTGCAAATATCGCGAAACTAATTCTAAGAATGAATTATTTCTACTGTCCTAATCACCAGCACAATTAGCAAAATTACCTTCGAAATTTACAATTTATGTACTAGTCTAATTTCAGACCTTCAACGCCGTAATTCGCGTTTGCGCTATTACCCAACCCGGTATTTCAATCCAAGCATCAATCTCATCGATCGACTCGATTTCCAATCACCGAAATTACAACTTCCAAGAACCTAACCCCTGCCATCATGGAAACATCATCGACCCAACATCCTCTTTCATCCCTCAATAGCAGAAAATACTACCCCATCTCAATGACAAGGACATCCGGTGCCTAAACATCGCAATTAACCCACCCGTTGAACTCGGCTCAGTCTTCGAAATTAGGATCACGTTCGTACAGTTATCCGCGAAGGAGCCTCGCAGGTTGATCGATATCTTCGATCATCTCGCCATTCACCCTCGGCTTAATGACCAAAAGGAATCGTTTCAACTCGAAATATCTCTCTGGGATATATCGTTTCGCGGAAGAGACGAGATATGGGAGAAAAGATAAGGGACAGTAAGACACACGTGCCGGGGAGGTTTCGCGATGGAATAAATAGCGCGATGCCGATCGAAATTCCCACGAAGGAGCCGATCGGAAATGGGAATGACGTATAAAGGAGCCAGAGCACGTAGGGTCAGTTTGCCAGGCAAGGCGTATCCTACAGTCCGTGAAGAATCTCCGGCAAATCTTGTGTGTGTCCAGCTCGTCACATGACCCTGTTGCCCCCGCCTGAATACTGATCGTTCTCCATCCACCAGACCCGCCGACCGTTTCCTTCCCCTTTGTAAAATCAGTAGAAGGACCTTTCGGTGTCTCTTTTTGCTTGCTCGATCGCCAACTACCCCCTGCTACCTTCCCTCGAGCCTTTATAGTCGCATTCCGCTATGAACGTCTTCGCGTTACGTCGCGCAAGTGGAGGATCTTGGGGGTGGGTAGTTTTGCCGCCCTTGAAAGGAGGAGTTAGAGGAAAGGTGTTTTGGAGGCGTTGAAAGTTGATTTTTTAAAATTGCTGCTCGTTCTGTGGGTGAGAGAATTTCTTGATGAGAGATCTTTGCTTTGTTTTTGTCGCTTTGCGCGGAATTTGTTGTGTTAGATCAGGGGTAGTCAACCTGCCTTTGGTGGGCGGTAGGGATTTTGTCCGATGCCGAAGCTATTTTCTTTTTTTAACCAGCGGGCATCACTGGAGTTGAGTTTATTTCTCCTTTAAATAAAAAGGGAAATTTAACTAAATATTGTTACTAAATCTTCACTAAATATTTTTACTAAACCTGCAAGTTATTGCAGAATCAAAAAAACTATAAAAATGAGCAGTAGGTACAAAAGGTTGGCTACCCCGTTTCAGACGATATAGATGTAAAATTTCTCAGTGGTGTCGGAAGATTTGAAGCTGGGTTTGGTGATTGCGACTGTTGGAAATGGGCGTTTAAATAGATCGATATACTTTACATTAATATTACCTTTATTTTGGGGCTTTAAAAGAAACGTCTTTATAGTGCTTGAGTTTAAAACGGACTGAATGTGGGTCCGCAAAAGACGAGCTCGGGCCCACTTATCGTAGCCAAACTTGACAGAAGGCGCGCGGTATGAATTTAAATTTAAATAGATCGATATACTTTAAATTAATATTACTTTTATTTTGAGGCTATTGAGGATATTAATATATATAATCTCATATTGTTAATAATAATCCAACAGCGACTCTATTACTGCTAGATTGCGGAAGAAGTGAATGTAATGAGTGCTTGGTTAAAAGCTCGGTCTATCAGTAGGCCTGACTATAAATTACCTCTTGGAGCTTTATTCTAAATTATTACTTTGCAAGATAAAGCTTTATTAATCTTCTCGTACCCCTGCTGATCCGGAAGTCTCCGCCTAAAACTGTAAAAAATAGCTAATAAGCAATTAGCAGTAGCAGAGCTGTTAATTAATTTCATGTTACTCTAAACTTATAGAAATACAGTCCGATAAAAAGTATGCTTGTGATATAAATGTAAAGACACACGTAGTATGCTACTTTAAAGTAACGAGGAGGGTTTCCTGAATCGTGCAACCCGGGGAACGAGTTACGCACAGGGTGCACGGAGGTATTATGCCGTGGAGGGTGTTACGAAGGGATGCTTTGAGGTGTAATTTTAAGGGAGAAGACCTGCGAATTTGAAGAGCTGCCATGTAAAGCCGTTGAATGGTAATTTAAGGAGTTTGTAGTGGTTGCAGCACGCGCGATATTATAAATAGCAGTGAACGAGTGACAATCGACGGTGTCACTGCCCCTAAAACTACATCAACGTCAGATGCTATTAAAAAAATTGCAAAACGATGTAAAAATAAATATTACTAAAGTAAATCTAAAGTTATTAAGATGCGAACTTATAAAAATTTGCAGAAATCACCTCGTACAATCGAGAAGACCGTATCTACTGGAGCGAACGCTCTAGAAACGTCTCCCTGACGAGGATAAATGCCATTAACGATGTAAAATAAAATAAAGCTGGAATATTCCCATTTTCTCGAGCTCGCTGCTGAAGAAATAGTACGAAAATCCCGGACGGTTACACTAATCGGCGAGCGACGAAAACGAAATTAAGCCGCGCCTCTTGAAGTCGAGGAGGACGCGGAGGAAGATCGAAGCTAATCTCGGTATAGCTATCTCAATATCCTTGACGTAAATAGATTACCGTGCCGACATCGGGTGACATCTGCTTTAAGTCGCTAGACGGAGGGGTTGGAGGGGGTTGTAGATCCTGTTCGTCTCTCTCTTCGTCTCAGACCGGGTGTTCCTACCTCTCCCCCTCTTTGGGCCTATCTCTATCAGACAGAGGTCCGCTCCTGTTTCTGGATGTCTCTGTTACATTCACTGTTTCCGTTTCACCCTACTTCTAATTCGGATTCTTTCTCTCGTACTTTCTCTGTTTCCGGTTCTCTTTATTTCTAATCCTGCCTCTCGTTGTTTCCCTCTGTCGCAGTTTCTGTTTCTACTTCCTCTCTGTATCTCTCTCTGCGTCACAATCTCTACTCTCTCCATCTCTTTCTCTCAGCTTCTCCGTCGCGACCTCTGTTCCTATTTCTTTCTCTGCCTCTCTTTATCTCTCCCTCTATGTCGCTATCTCTGTTTCTATCTCTCCCTCTCTGTCGTAATCTCTGTTTCTATATCTCCCTCTCCGTCGCAAACTCTATTTCTATCTCTGACTATCTGTTGTGATCTCTGTTTCTATCTCTCTCCCTCTCTGTCACAATCTCTGCTCATATCTCTCCTTCTCTGTCACAATCTCTGTTTCTATCTCTCCCTCTCTATCGCCATCTGGGTTTCTATCTCTCCCTCTCTGTCGCAAACTCTATTTCTATCTCTGACTATCTGTTGCGATCTCTGTTTCTATCTCTCCTCCTCTGTCGCAAACTCTATTTCTATCTCTCTCTCTCTCTCTATCTCTATCTATGTGTCGCGATCTCTATTTCTACCTCTCTCTCTCTCTCTCTCTCTCTCTCTCTCTCTCTGTCACAATCTGTTTCTATCTCACCTTCTCTGCCACAATCTCTGTTTCTATCTCTCCCTCCGTCACAATCTCTGTTTCTATCTCTCTCTATCGCTTTCTCCATCTCTATCCATCCACCTCCCACATTCTCTCTTGTCTGTCCCTATCTCTATCTAATTCTACCTCCCCATCCTCATCACCCCCCTTCTCTCTCTGTCTCTCCATCTCCATCTCACACCCCGTGCCTCCCTCAAGTAGCAAGAGGTAGGAAAATGCGCAAGGAACACTCTCCTCCCTTCTGAAAATGCAGAAAATACGTCGGAACACTGGCGTCGCCGTGGCACCGGCTGAGAGGATAGAATTGTAAGGGACACCGATAAGGGAACTACGGGGAGGAACTGGCATGCTTTGACAGCCAGTAAATTAAAGTATATTTCCACGACGCTAGAAGGCAGATGCACTGTACGTGGTAATCTGAGAGACTCCTGCCGGAGATGAAAGGTAGAGTCGAAAGAGGGAATTTTTTATGAACGAGATCGGTATGCCGATGGAGCTGCCGTAGTCGTAGAGAGAGAGAGAGAAGGAGTGAAGGGGTCGATGGAAAGAGAGGCGAAGGGCTAGAAAATCGTAGGGAGGGAAAAAAAGGGAGAAGTGAGCATAGACAGAGGACGAGAGAAGGTTGAGAGAGTCAAAGAGAACGAAGAGAAAGGAGAAAAGAAGGATGAAAGGGGGAACGAAGGAAAGGTTGGAAATCGTGTCCACCTGAGTGTGGAAGATATCAGCCGGGTGAAATGGGAGAGTAAAAGAAGTTGTCAGAATCAGACGAGGATCCAGACGAACCCGTAGGTCTCTCAGAGGAGGCTGATTTTATCCGACGAGTGTACGAAGCCACGAAGGAAATCGATGGCAGAGGTACTTCCGTAATCTCGCGATCTCTTTAAACTCGTCCTGGAAGCACGACTCGGGACAGGAGACCGAAGAAACCACGACTTAGCTAACTGTGTTACATCAGACCTCGCGTTACGCGAAAATTCCCGACTGTTTCTTTTGCCTACTGGAATCAGTTCGATTGCCGCATGTCCCCGAGAATTCGTGAATGTTTTCTTAAAATTCCGCGATTCTGAGCCGTCGAGAAATTAGACGTGAAATTGGCGAATTTTTCCGCTGTTTTCACGATACCAAGCTTATTTCCTTGACTGATAAGTGCCAAATCGAGCTACTTATTAACATTTCGCGTCATTAAAATTGGAAGACACTTTTCTTCCTGGCATCACAACTCTATCGGCAGAAATAGCACTGCGTCATCTACATTCTGAGATCTTCAAGTAATCTTATATTTTATGCAATCGATTGTCGCTTACTAGGTTACCCATTTCAATGAGAAATCTTATTAATAATCTGTTTATCCTAAGACTTCGTTTGGCAGCATATTCAGCGGGGACTACCTCCGATTTATTTCACTTCACGACGAAGCTACGTGCTCGCGCGGAAACAAAGAAATATAATAAGACAGGGACACTCTACGATGTTTAAAATCCGCCATCGTCGACATATGCGATTAATCCTCCCAGATAATGCGATATATCCAACGTTTAAGAGCGTTCTCCGATCGATATTATTAAAGCGTACGGCGTTGTATCCGGAATTATCTTCCAAATTGGGTCGCAGACGATTTTGTATCATCAGCGTCAGTTATGTTTCGCGCTTAAAAGCGCCCGTCCCGTTTAAATTTCCGACGTCGACTGCTATGGTCATTTACCCGGGAACTTACAATTTAACATGGGCTTCCGGACCACGATAGAAATATCACATGGAAGATTTCCTGATCCTCTATCTCATTATCTTACTTTTCAATCTTTTCATTCTTTCCATTTTTGGAAATTCTATTTTCCTCTCTTTGTCTCTCTTTATTTATTTCTTCTCCACCTTATGCTTCTTCTTCATTCTATTTTCTACCCCTTTTCTATTTCTCCTGCCAATGTTTTGCTATTTTAATTTTTTACCCTGCCTGTCTTTCATTTTTCGCTCTCCTCTCTCTCTCTTGTCTCTTCTCTTTCTTTTCTATTATTTTTTCTCTCATTCTCTCGGCTCTATTCTTTTTTCCTTCTTCTCCCTCTCTTTCTTCAATTCTCCTTTTCTTTCTCGTCTTCATCTCATTTTTCTTTACTTCGCTTCTGCTTTGTATATTTTCTTTGTCATTTTCTTCTTCTTTAACTCTGTTCTTTTCAACCCTTCCTCTCTTCGCTACCTCTGTCATCTGGCTACTTCTCTTTTTGCTATTTCCCTTCTTTTTTTGCTGTTTTCCTTCTCTGTTTGCTATTTCCCTTCTCTTTTTGCTATTTCCCTTCTCTTTTTGTGTCTTTCGCTCTCTCAGGTCGCACAAGAATACAGAAATACTCTGCCTGTCTTTCATTTTTCGCTCTCCTCTCTCTCTCTTGTCTCTTCTCATTCTCTTCTATTATTTTTTCTCTTATTCTATCGAATCTATCCTTTCTTCCTTCTCCCTTTCTTTCTTCAATTCTCCTTTTCTTTTCTTTCTCATCTTCATCTCATTTTTCTTCACTTCTCTTCTACTTTGTCGTTTTCTTCTCCTTTAACTCTGTTCTTTTCAACCCTCCCTCTCTTCGCTACCTCTGTCATCCCGCTGCTTGTCTTTTTGCTATTTCCCTTCTCTGTTTGTGTCTTTCGCTCTCTCAGGTCGCACAAGAATACAGGGTAGCTCTATCCGCTTAACTACCACAGCAGCCCACGGTGTACCATACATTCGTCCGCTATGGCGCAGAAATAAGCCCGTCCCGGCTGATACTCCCGGAGAAAGAAAGTCAGATAAAAGGGCTAAACGACAAGATTGAGTAGGACAAGTTTATTAGAACGATCCTCCCTGCTACAGAGTTCAATCCACCGTCTAACCTCGCGATGATACGTTCAATTAACCGTGTCAGGTGTGTACCGATAGTTTGCCCGCTCTTTGCCGCCGAGATAAATGAGATGGAAGATTTATGACGCGAAAGTTTAAAGAGCGATGTGTATACAAGGTTCAAATAAAATTTGAGGGAAACAGGGAGTCGCGATTAATCACGGCTGATACGAAGAGTACGGTTGCAGAAGATTTATGCTTGTTTCGCGTTGCCCAGTGGCTGCGGAGGATTCGGTTGCTCTGCACAATGCATCTGAGTCTGTTGCTGCAACCTGCTACTTTTCATGCGATTTTGTATAGTTATTTGAGTCCATAGATGAAAATAAAAACATTTATTTTGCGGGATATTCCTTGGAAAGGGATTGCGATTTTTTCCTGGCATTTAGTTTTCTACGATTCCTGATGCGATATTGCTTTTGTATTGTTTGAGAATTTTTTGCGTCTGTTTTACATAATAATTTAGTCTTTTGTCAGTTGATATTTATTGAATTTCATATCATAATTAAGCTTTGTAATTTTATATTCCATTATTAAGCGGTTTGGTAACTTCGCGTAGTCTACAGTTTTGGCTCTAAATGTACTTCATCTAAATATATTAAATAATAATTGAGCGAAAATCTTCCACGGATGACGGCGATTTTAACTCAGCTCCTCTAATCGCAAGTCCAAACTTCTAGCTCCATACTCACCCTAAGTCTTCAAACAAAGTTTATATTTTAATACTGTTCTACCCATCCACCATCTGCAGCATCTACAAATTCAGTAGAAACAACCCTCCTGCAACGTGATTAATCTTCAATAACTAAGAATTAATTGCAAAAATCAATTTTTCTCTCCGATTTCTAATACTTCGTACAAATATTAATAACACTTCAAATTTCCAATTCCATTGACATTCTATTTATTTATAGAATATAATTTATATTCCAGAATAATATCATATTCTATTTATATTCCATTTCGACTATTGACCCCTTACCCTACGATTTCTTTGCGACTGTGCTTGAAATAATTCAGAATTAAATTACCAAAATTAAAATTTATCAGTGATTCCTGATACGTCTTACAATCTAACGCAATATTAATAACATAGAAATAATTTTCTTGCGCTGTGCTCCACTGATATTTTCAATTATATCACTTTTAGGAATTTTAAAAATTTCCTATTCCATCTACCGCATCACAAGTGCCATTCGTTATGATATCCCAAGGGGTTAATTATCGCTGAAAGATTTGATACGTAAAGTGATTAATTCCTACCGCCTTAAAAGAGGGCTGACTCCAAACAACTCCCACGATCCAAAAACCAAAGCAACCCCTTCGCAAAGACATACATCTAAATCACCCCCTCCCAAGATCCAAAACGCAACCCCCATCTCTCCAGCCCGTCCCAATTTACTCCTACCATGATTCATCCCTTATTCTTCCACCTTCTTTCCACCCCCTCGCGAACTCGAAATCCTAACCCCGCAATTAGAACTTCTCCCAACCACGTCACGTTCCAGCCCCGCGGTGACGTTCCCTCCGAAACACGTATACCGCTTCCATCCGTGTAATTCTCGTCATTGGAAGAATAGACGAGGCGCGTTCCCGTTGAACCGGATGTCCCCGACAATATGCACGTCCCGGGAGCCGAGTTTCCTGGAGTTTGATACCTCCTTTTTCCCTCGGTTCGCGCACCCACCCCGTACGCCCATCCGACGTCTCATCCAGAACCGTAGTTTCGCGCTTATTGCACCAACGAAGGCGACGTTGGATCTGCCTTAACCTCGAGGCGATTTCTCAACTACGGATCTAGGATGTTCTTCTGGATATGCGCGCACGGAATTCAGGGTTTGTCTTATCAGCCACTCCCACGCGTTTCTCATCTCGATTTTCCATCCGTGCCTCTTACCACCTCGTTTCGGAGGATCTTCTCTGCCGTTTGCTTCCGGATTTTTTCGCGATTTTTCTTCCATTCTTTTCTATTTTTGCGGTAACCGTATCGTGCACGGTGAATTGACTGGTTTAAGGGAATGGAATTATATATTTTTTTCCTATTATCATTTCAAGAGGGTTTTCTATGGTCTTTGCTATATTAAATTGACAATTTTCTGAGTTTCTTTTGTGACAGAATTATCGTTATTTCGTAACCGGTCAATTAACCGGCTACGGTGAAAATAAGTGTACAGGCATGAAAATAAAAAAATGATTGAAAATGAAAATAAAAAAGCGTCACGTTTAAAATTTTTTTGTTAAATATAGACTAAAAATTTTTCTTTTTTTGAATCCATTTTGGTAAACACTTCAAAGAAATCTTGTATTACTCAATCCAAACTCGTAACTCTCTATTTTATCAAACAAATGCATATTTGGAAAGAATTTTATATCAATTTATTTTTTTTCAAAAGAATTACTCAGAAATCGTGTAATTTGAGATCGTGTAGATATTCCGCGCCTTCCAAAATATAAATATCTGTATTGATAATATTTTTAACCTCTTGATTCCTCTTAGTCCAATGTACTCATTGAATATATTTAAATATAATAGATCTAACGCCGGTAGTTTTAGAGTTAAAGAGGGTTGTTTTCGATCGAGGTCGGACCTTGCAACTTGATGGCATTGAAATTAAAAAATTCGAGCAAAATCGACAGCTAAATAGAGTTAAACATTGGTGATGAATATTGCAACAAGTTACTATTTGATTATTGGACTTTGAATATTTCTACCCCAATGACAACTTGTTGCAAATTCCAATGCCAATCGACATCAATCCTCTTCAATGTTCAAAAAAACAGTTTCAGACCGTTGGATTCTGTTCAAATTTTTTATTTAGCTCGTGCTTTCTTGCGTTTAATTTATATAATAATCTTCTTGGACGACAAATCTCATCGGCATAAATGCGGAGAGTTTGTAGAGAAGATTTTGAATTGGGTTAGCGTCGAGGATTACACTGGTGAACGGATCTGCAGTTATGTGACTCTAAGTAAGGTGTCACTAAGAACGAGGACACGGATGAAATCCGATGTCAGAGAGGTGTCACGAAGAAACGTCTCTACCTCTTTTCCGTCAAAATGTACGCTCTTCGAGTTTGACTCTCATGCTGGGAAATCTCTCGCGAATTTCCGGCGAACTAAATTTCTCTTCTCTTTTTCCCATCTCTCCTCTGTTCTTCTTTATCCACTTTTTCCACCGTGATTTTCATTCTGAACAATCTCTGTCAAATCTTCAATGAGTTGTCTGTCTCCTTTTTTACATTCATCCCTTTTCCACCTTCTCTTTTTCGCTGTGGCCTCTTTTTGGGTGAACGCACTTTCACCCCTTATTTTTCGACTACACTTCTTCGTCGCACTTCGATTTTAACGTTCAACCTAAACAATTTTTCTTGAATCTTTGATAAACAAAATTCCTCTTCTTGATTTACAACCCCTTCTCTGTCTTTCATCTTGTAACTTTGATTTTCCAGTTTTCCTTACCTCTTTTTCAAAGTTGCCACCCATTCCGAGGAATCTCTCTCAATCCTGCAAAGAACTACGCTTCTTTCTTACCATTAAACCATTCTCCACCTTCCTCCCTTTTTTTCGACTTTATGTCTCATTCCGAACAATATCTCGATTCTCCATCGAGCAAAATTTCAACCCCCATGTCCATCCCTCATCGCGTCTGATTCTGGACAATCTCTGTCAATCTTCAATGAGTTTTCTGCCTCCTTTTTTACATTCATCCCTTCTCCACCTTCTCTTTTTTGCTGTGGCCCCTTTTCGGGTGAACGGACTTTCACCCCCCATTTTGCATCGAACCGTTCTCCACTTCTTCGTCCCCCTTCGATTTTAACGTTCAACCTAAACAATTTCTTCTGAATCTTTAATAAACAAATTTCGTATCCTTGATTTACAACCCCTTCTCTGTCTCTCATCTTCCTACTTTGATTTTCCAATTTCCCTTGCCCCTTTTTCGAGTTTGCCACCCATTCTGACGAATCTCTCTCAATCCTACAAAGAACTACCCTTCTTTCTTTCCCTCAAATCTCTTCTTCCACTTTTTTCAACTTTCCCTCTGATTCCGAACAATCTCGCGATTCTCCATCGAGCAAAATTTCAACCCCCACGTCCATCCCTCACCGCGTCTCATTCTGGACAATCTCTGGTGTATCTCCGATACCCACCTGTTTCTCTCTACCCTCCTTCCCTTTATTCTCGCCGCTCCTACTCTCTCACCCCCTCTAACACGCTCCCCCTTTTTTGCACCCTCTCGTTTTCCCTCGGTCCGTTCCTTTTTTCGTTCGCGAATGCCCGAAAGATCCCCGGCAGGCTATTGCCGCGTGTAAACACTTACTATAGAAACGGCGTTCGCGACTCGAAAGCGAGAAGAAAGGGGCGTAGGAGAGCGTTCTCCGCGTCTGAAAAGAAATACAGGGTTGATGACGGGGCGAGATTATTTCCGCGGCGCGATTCCTCGAAACGAGCTTGCCGCACGGGGATGAATAAGAATTCCTCCTTTATTCCGAGTGGCATACTTACGTATTTATAACGTTGATTGCATGCAGATAGACTGCGTCGTGCGCTGATGATGATGACGGGCGTGAATGGGCGAAGGTGAGAGTGCAAAGGGCAGCTGAAGGAACGGCGACGAGGTGGAGGCATGTTGGAGGAATGTTTGAGGAGAAGAATGAGAGATAAGACTGAGAATCGGGAGATCGATGGGTGGTGAGTGTGATTGGAGATTTGCTGGGAAACGCGAGGGGGAGGGGTGGGAAGAGGGAAATGGAGAGAGTTGGGGATGAGGACGAGGGGGTGAAGGAAGATTGGAGCGAGAGGAGGTGGAAAACGAAGGAGAAATGAAGAGAGGAGGTAGATAAGTAATAGAAAAATATTTGAAAAGAGAAAGGGGTAGAAGTGAAGAACGGAGGGAAGGTAAGAATTGAAAATGAAGACGGGGGAAGAATGAATGTTACACTAAAACTACTAGGGCGGTCAAAATCACCGGTTTAGAATTTTTTTAAAAATTCCCCAAATTGATAGGGCAGCTGTAAATATTCCACTTCTATGTTAGAAAATCTAGATTTCTTAATTGATCTCCTTTTCCATATCTTGATTTCTCTTTTTCAAAGTACTCATCCGGTAAATTTAATACTAGATTTGCGGGCGTGAAATTTATTACTTTACAATATATTAAATAAGGACTTTGAAAAAAGAGGGAGCAAGCGCGAAAAATGATAATTCTTTAACCCATTCACTGCCAGGAAAACTAAGCAAATATTACATTTGCTTGTTAAAATTTGAGAAGATGACAAAAAGTTTTTAGAACATTGGTTTCATTAATCAAAAATATAATCTTCACATTTGTAATGATACAAAGAACATTTTTGGTCCAAAATTTCTATACACGCTCAGCCATTATTGTTAACTTATTAATTCAAACTTATAGTGCAGCTACGAGATATCTCGTAGTTGGCAGTCAATGGGTTAAGTCATTGTATTATGAAATACACGGGAAAAATCTACTGCACAGCTTCTCTGCAAATTTGAGAAATGTTTATAAAACAAATAAATGCCCATCAATTTCACAGCTTCCATAAATCCAGTGTTAAATATAACAGATGTAACACCGGTAGTTCTAGAGTCAAAAAAAATCAGAAAAAAGGAAGAGGCATACACGTTACGTCCGACGTCAATTGCAATAATTCATTTTCTTTTCTGCAAAGTAATTTGAAAATTATTATTCTTGTAATTCTTGTACAGCTAGATAATTTGAGTATTGCTACACAATTATGACCTCTGTATGATTGCATATTTCGAGCAGCAACATTCACGTTGGCTGCTCCGTGGTACTTTGTAAACGCGCGAGTAAAAGCTTCATCTATTTAGCATGTAAATCTGTTAGCAGCTGAAAGTGGTAAAAACTTCAAAACAGCGTCAAAGCGGAAGAGCCAGGACTCAAACAGAGGCCGCTTCTTCTCGCCTCTGCGGAAAACATGCTCCCCTTACCTGTTTGCAAATACGCCGACCAAAAATGCGATTTCCGATTGACCCAGAAATCAATTCTACGAATCAACCTGGCAATCATAAAATGGCAACTGCCGTCCACGATAATAAAAACATTAGCGCTACCACGTTTCGCGCGCGACACTGCTTTTATTCGCTCGTTATTTCGCATCGCGAAATCACACCGTCGCGTTTAACAGACGGTGCAATACTTTTATAGAGATTATATTCTGTTTTATTTCCCCGTTGAAAAGGAGAGAAAACAAGACGAATGGGAAGTAAGTGATTGGTCAGGATTTTGACCGGTGATTCTACACTTTGTTCTTCTTTTTCGTCTTCGTTTTTTGGCGAGATCGGTTACCAACTTTCGATAACTGATGCGACAGCGTTTCGCGAATTACGTCCGATATTCGCATTCCGCGTTGCGACGTAACGATTCGAAGTTATTGCGTTACGGCATAATAAAACGTCGTTAGTTCCCCGTGGAAAATTCACTGCGTTACTTTTAACTCTCCGGCGTAATAATTTTCGTACGAATTACATTTGATTTTATGGCGCGTAAAAAAGTGAAATTCCGCCGTTATTGCATCGTGACGGTATAAAATTTCGCGAAATCACTGCGTTACTCTTAATGGCCGAGTACGATCGTTATATCGGAATAACAGTTTACTTGGAGTTAAGCTGAATGAGACAACATTTAGATGGATATGACTTCATCATTTTGGCGAGTACATCGTTTTGCGGCTATCC
Source organism: Cerceris ruficornis (assembly GCA_963989415.1). Taxonomy (NCBI): domain Eukaryota; kingdom Metazoa; phylum Arthropoda; class Insecta; order Hymenoptera; family Crabronidae; genus Cerceris; species Cerceris ruficornis. Next base: position 27,899,921 of record OZ022519.1, read on the forward strand.
ATTTGTTGGAAAAATTGTCTGGCTGTTGCAACAATTGTCTGGAGTCTACGGTGAGAATAGAGTTAGAAATTGGAGCACAAAGCCGAGAAGAGGAATAATTGACTTAATTATTTATACTCTGCAAGGGTGACTTTGAAAATTAAAAGAAAAAGAAATTAAAAATTCCAGGAGCTTTTCAAAATAATTATAAACCCATTATTCTGGCCACTTTGATAGACCTAGTGTTAAATAAAAAATTCAGTGGCTCGAAACCCACCTAAAAACAGAAAATGTGAAACAACAAAAAATGATAAGACACTGAGTACTGAATTTTAGTGTTAAAGTTTATTAGGTAAAATTTAAAGCACTTTAGATCTCAGTTACGTTAGAAAATAACGTTTAGAACGTTTAGGAAATCACGTAGATTTATTTTAATTCGAGAATAATTAAAATAATAGGAAAATAAGTGAACGTAATCGTTGTTAAATTGGACAAAGATGGGCGAAGTGTAATTGTAATATTCCTCGCACGATTCATTGTACGAGTCGGCGACTTGTTCTCGGATAAAACTGCCATAGTTGGACTCTCGGCTGACTAATCGCCATTACTTACCTCTGGCTTACTGTCCACGAGCTGCACCGAGCCTTCATAAATTCTCCACGATTTTCTAGTAATTTTCGCTCCCTCTTAAACACCGACGATTCTCCGATTTTCGAGAGAGCTTTGCACCATACGGAAAAGTATGAAAACTAGTGCGAATTTTTGTTCCTTTATGGAATCATCTGAGTCGTGTCTTCATATTTTCTAAAACCCTGAATGTTTTACGTGTTTCACAGTTTATTATTAATGGAGAAATAAGGGTTTACCCTTTGCCCTACAATAAAGTGTGACACTCGTTCAACGTGTAAAATATACCAAATAAGAACTTTGGAATAAGAGGAATCAAAAGGTCGAAGAGATGATTAAGTAATTTAGGTTTTATAAGATAGAAGTGGAATATTTACTTCATGGCGACGCTATCAATTTAGGCAATTTTTAGATAAAACTGAGAACCGGTCAGTTTGACCATCTTAGTAGTTTTAGTGTTAATTTCGCATTGCAATGGATCGATTTAACACTAGAACTACCAAACCAGTTAAAATGACTGGTACACAATTTTTCCCAAATATTCTCCAAGTTTATGGAAGAGTCTTAGAATAAATATCCTACGACTATCTTAAAAAACATAAATCACTGAATTGATTATCTTTTCCGCCTCTTGATTCCTCCGTTTTCAAAGTACTTATTTAATATTTCGAAATATAATAAATTTAACGCCGGTAGTTCTAGTGTTAAAATCAGTAATTTCTTATTTATTATTGTGGTGGAACTGTGTTAAGGAGTCGATGAGAAGCATTTGTTATTTTCAAAGAGATTGTAATTTTCTTTAGACAATCTAAGCCAAAATGAATCCTTTAAGGTGGGTAAGATGCTCAAACAATAGCGGTCGGTAAAGTGTTAAGAGAAAAGTATCAATCCTTTCAACAATAATAAAATAGCATTATTAAAACGTGCAAATTATTCCGAGCCACAACCACAAAAAATACAGTTCAGAGTTGGACGTCTTTGTGAAACTTAAAAGCGAAAATGCAGGCGCAAAACACGCAAAACTTCCTTTTTACTTTCAACCTCAATACATTACCACCGATGTCAGTCTCTTCTCCTAAACATCGTGCAATATTTGCCAAACGAAACCCGACGCACGATGCGGGAAAAAAAGCCTTTGCTCCTCCCGCGAAAAAAAGAAGATCGCGGAAAACCCAAAAAGACACAGCCAATGGCCGAAAAGGGAGCGCCGGCATAATTATAACCGGTGTTGCAACTGTTTCCATACGTTCCCTTTCATCTCGTAATTAAACGCTTTGGTAAATTAGTAAATTTTCTGATTCCGAATGTATCACATAATATAAAAAGTTCACGCAAACCCCATGGTCCGCGTGAAACGCAGAAGTCACGAGGCTCAGCTCCGATAATTAAATTAACGTGAAATTCATACCTTTCCAGGGAATTGAAATTCATTTCCTGGAGACTTCCCGTTGTCTGTCGGATTCCCGCGGAACTCTTTAAACTGCAGACTCGCGGGATGCTTCAATTTCACGGGGATTTTTCGTACGCCATTGCGGCGAAACGGATGTGTGATTATTGAGAGAAGGGACGTCCTGGCGGATGGCAGATTTTAATTATCAAATGTTATTATTTCGCGCCGGTTATTACGGATTTGTTGTTTGTTGTCGGCTTTTTAATAATTAAAGAAGGTGGTAATTACCGTGATACGTGATAACTTCGATGATATTAATGGTATTAATGAAATTATACGATGTTTTGATTTCGGTATTGCGAGTCCGTTGTTGAATATTTTTCGATTGGATAATTAAAAGAAAGGTGCATTGTATTTTAATTTATGGTTGTATTAATTCAATTCCAAGTATAACGATTAAATTCACGTAAAAGATTTCCGTGCTGTTTAACGAGACACGTTACTAATTAACAATTTTGCATTGCACTGACTTCGTTTACGTCATAGCAATTTAAGTCGCTGATTAAACATTCACGAAATTCGTCGAAAACATCCACACACCCCTTTATTCCTTTTGCAGTTTTTAATTAATACCGAACCTTCGTACAACATTTAGCGATGAATTATTAACGTACGAATTCAAAAACGTGGATGCGTACATGGATTTTGATAAAATTCCTGTCGATAAAATAAATAAATTCGTAATGCACAGGTCTTAAAACGTATGAAAACTCAAAATATCGTTAATTTCATCATGCTCGATACAGCGAATTTCCTGCTAATTTAATTATCGACTTGAATACCGAATTTTGCGCTCCGAGTGGAAATAAACACAGTTGCCGGTTTCGTTGTTAATTCCACGGAGAAAGGAAGAGTTCGGTAATTTGCAACGCTTCGTTATGAGACTTAAAACGTTAATTCGAGGAGCATCGATCACGGGAAACGAACGTTCGAAGTTTATCGTCGAATCAGCGTCACGGAAGCGGGAAACAATTAACGAGCGAAGTTCGATCGTGGTGTCTTATTTTAAAAAGGTACATCCCCCAGCGAAAGTGCAACTCCCTGGCAGATGTAAATTGTACCTTATCGACCTAATTACAGTTTGAGGATTTATATCGAACGAGAGACCTGCACCGGTTCACTCTCCTCCGGGGTATACTATCAGGAGTCTATAATTCGTTACCCTTATCTTACCGATAGTAATGAATGAACTTTTAACATTATTTCTCGATGGGAATCGAATGTCCTCTCTCTGCGGGAGTGAGAGGGAGAGAGAAAGTGGGAGGGAAAGGGTGAAATCTGTTTTAGAGACTTAGGGAGGAAAGAGAGGGAAAGAATAAGTAAGATTTTACAAAAAGAAGACAAAGAGACGAAGAAAGAAGAAAGAGGAGGCTCGGGGAGTCCAAAAAAGGAAGAAAGAGGGTGGAAGGGAGAAAGAAAGAGTGATGGGAAGGGAAAGAAAGCAGAAGAAACCAAGAAAGAGAAGGGGAGGCAGCGAAAAAATGAAGAATACGCCGAAGAAAAAACTAAAATCCACAGAAGGTCAAAAATAGGTGAACACAAAGAAGTCTACAAAAAGGAAGAGACGCAGAAACGGAAGAAAAATCAAAAATTCAGAGAAGACAAAATATAGAACAACGCGAAATCAAGGAAGGCCAAAGACAAAGGAGAAGAGACGCAGAAACGGACAAAAAACAGTACAAAAACAATCAAAATAGTAGACACAGCTAGTAGAATTAGACACAGTCAGACCCTGCGCGGAGGAGAAATCCCATTTCCGGTTCGCCATTCGCCTCAACTATGCATTACCCCAATTCTCCCCCAATCATCCTGCTTCCATTCGAATCATCAACACAAAAACCATTCTCCACAACTCAGAAAAACCCTTTTCAACATCTAACTAAAAAAAAATCAACTGCCCACAAAAACAGCCCACGTACGACTCTCAGCTGTAAATATTTCGCTCAGAGAAGCCTTCTACCACGATGTTTCATCACGAAAGACGGAAACGAAGCGTAGACGTCTTCTTCGAAGCGATACGAGCGAAGTAAAACAAACGGGTTTCGCCTTAAGAAAGCGGAAATCCGAAATCGTCTTCGAACTTCCGCAATTGAACCGGCACGAAATTCCCCGTACATCGTTCCCCACGTGGAACGAAAGTCCAACAACGAAACCGTACGTAGCAGCGCTCTGGCACGTTATCAATACAATTTACGCGCCTTCGCGGAAAATATCCGCAGACTCGTTTCTCGTTCTTTGCGCGTGCGATCCATTTGTCACGCGTATCGCGCACCGAGAATTCAACCGCGTTTTTCGTACGGCATTTAACAAAAAGTCCGTTAACGTAAACGTCCATCTTTCGCGGGGTTCGGGCCGCTTTAAATCTTTAACGATCGGACGAGTGATTGTTGAGGATTTATCGCTTGGGACTTTTTGACGCGGTGTTTTGTAGAATGGATCGAACGGAAGGGATGAAAATGGATGAGAAATATGTAATTTATATAGGGAGGAAATGTTTTATGGCAGTTTTGTGGCTCTGGATTTCTTTTTTGCCTTTAACTGCTATGGCTATTTTGCCTGGGAGGTATTGTTTTAGATGGTTTTCAAATTTTCGAGGTTGTGAGATATTATTGGAAAAATAGATTAGTGCAAATTTCTTAGAGAGGTAATGGGGAATTTGAACTTGGAGCAGTTTTCATTGAGAGTGGCTTTTACCCCCTTAGCCACCAGCATAGCCATCTTTGGTGCTACGGTAATAATTTCACGTGGGACCTACTACTGTTTAACCCTTTGCGGACAGCGACATTTTTGAATACTGAGAGATAACATTTATTTTGCGATCTAAAACCACCTTTTTATCAGCACGTTCGGTTGTTAATGTATACACATTATAAATTACTATTTGTTTAATCCTATTTTCAACAGTTGTATTTAAATTTTTCAACTCTAACTGTGTATACAAGCAGCGATAAACTATAATGAAAATTTTTTCTCAGAAACCGCATGTATGCGCGTCGCTAGTCCTCAAAGAGTTAAGAGGTTGTTGAACCCCCGAAGGTTATAATATTTGAAGGAACCACACGGGTGCGCCTTAAAGGACCAGCGGATGTCCTTCTGTTCCTAAGAAAGGGTAAAGTGTTGTTGGATTAGCGCGCTGCATTTCGTCCTGGGCCTGTTCGTGGACTCGTCCAGTAGGGCTGACCGACAGGCCCTGCCCTAGACGCTGTGCCCCGGATGGGACGATGGTAACTGTTGATCGACCGTATATATAGAAACCGATCGTCGTTGAATAACTCGCGAGAGCGACCCATCGGTGGACACGAGATCTAGCGGACGATCCTGGAACTAGGGACGTAGACGTAATGGCGACCGGTAGATCTGTGTGGTGCTCGATAGGTCGTGCCGCCACATATTGTTACGCAACACCCAGTAGTATCAATATTACTGGGTTACGGGACATGTCAGTTGTTTATAAATAAATAAGGGATTCTACGGTCAGAAGTCCTCGTTGACGGACGTGTGTTTGAATAAAACGTTGTCATTTTTCAATAAAAGTGTGTTCCTCATTTTCTATGTTCACTTTGCGTGCACAGCCGACCCGTAACAATATATTAAATTATAAATTAGAAGTACTTGTGAAAGATATGAGGGAAACATTGATAGGACAATTATTTGAAAAGATTTATTATTATACATTTGCAAATTCTCTCCACGGAATTGAACGATTTATGTTAAATTTCAGTTTGGTATTCCTCCTCCATTGGAAATTCGTATGCGCGATGCAAAGATTTCAACTTTAATTTTATTTCAGTATTCTATCATCGGGAATTCTCGTCCGTCGAATGGAAAGATTTATATAAAACTGAACCTTAATATTCCACGAATTGGAAATTCTCGTCAGACAATTTTACGGTGTTAAAGCAACGATTATTACCATATTAATTTTACCATCATGGCAAATCCGTGGAGCGTTGGAATTTCTACGAAATCTTAAATTCATTAAGATTTATTGCGGGAGAGTTTTTACGAGTTTCAAAATCCTTTTCGAGAAATTCGACGGATCAACGAATGCCTTGGTGGTTTTCTCGAATTCTATTCTTCGTTCTTCTCTGTTAAATCCGTCGTTCGCCGATTCTCGAATTGCTTCGATTGTACAATTCGCTTTTGCGAAATTCCCTTTGAAATTCTGTCTTCCCTTTTCACCTGCTTCTTCTTTCGATTATCAAATATTTCGGGCGTGAGTTCTCTTTGACGATAAATCTATCGATTATCGATGAACTGCCTGCCGAAAATATGTGGATACTCGCTATTTTTATGGGATTTGCGACAACAATATATAAAGTAACGCCTATTAAATAATCGCGTGGTAATTACTTTTTAACAAATTACGGTGCAAATACATTCTCTAAGTTACTTAAATACATACAAAAAAAAGTAAAATACAAAGTGATTAATATCTGCTGAGAGTTTCACATTCTTAAACAATTATCGCAGCCCAGAGAAATATTAAAGTACACTAAAAACACCATAGACTTCAAAAACAACACCAAAATTTTCACTCGCGATGGAAAAAAAAGATTGCGAAAAAATATTTCACATTAAACTCCGCCTGAAAGATTTGCCGAATATGAGAAAAAAAGGTGAGTCCGGTAACTCGGATCGTTAATTGGAAAACTCCGAAAGCTAACACCGAGGAGGATAACTTTCCTCTCTTTATCTCGAGGTATGGTGAATATTTGTAGAAACATCGCTGCGTAGCAGGGCTCTATTTCATTATCACGGTTCCCTCTGCCCCCACGTGGAAAGTTGAAAAACTAATAATCGAGCAGACTGAAGTTTATTCACCGGCTATCGGCCGATATCCATCCGCTTCTCGCAACACGCAGGTGCCTATTCTGGATTAACGCCTATCGGCCCCGAATGCCATTACTTCGGTGTTGCATATTTCCCACAGGGCTCAACCGAGTACATTTCGCGCCCGTGAGAAAATCGATACCGCCATACACATCGCCTATAAATCTGTCCGGCTGATACATAATCACGAGCTGCCATAAAAGTATAATGTCCGGCGTTGTCGCGCGGCTAGCCCCGTGTACGCGAATCCGGCTACCCCTCTGCATATTTTTCCCGGTTACATTCACCGGCGCGTCGGACGGCTTAACGAAACAGAATGGCCATCGTCAGTTAGTGTATGCACACTGAAAACCACGGATGATATCTGCGATGTCTGGTCCACTTGGCTTTCCGACAGGGTTCTTAAATCGTTGCTTTGGAAAGTGGTTAGGGTAGTGTCGTGGATTGGAAGATGGCAGGGATGACGTTGGTGGTTGTGATTAGTTGAATTTTGTGTGGGTTGGAAGGGAAGGGGGTTGGGATGTTTGTGGCGGTTGGTGCTTCGCAGGTGTTCTTGTATCGTTGCTTTGGAAAGCGCTGGGGTAGTGTTGAGGACTGAGAAGATGTCCCGGTTGATGTTGGTGTTTGTGATCAGATAATTGGAGCTGTTGGGTTACATTTGGGAATGGCTACGTTTGGGTCTTTCCTCATAGTTTTTAATTTCTTGCTATAAGAACTGTAAAGGTAGTGTTTTAGGCTGAAAAGATGGCACGGCCAATTTTGGTGTATGTGATTAACTAATCGAGAATTTTAAGTGTAATTTAGGAATGGCTACTCCTCTGGGTCTTCTATGATAGTTTTTAAATCGTTGCTATGAGAACCGCAAAGGTAGTGTTTTACGCTAAAAAGATGGCACGCCTGATGTTTGCTCTTGTGATTAATTAATCGAGGATGTTAAGTATAATTTACGAGTAGTTGCTCCTCTGGGTCTTCCGCGATAGTTTTTAAATCGTGGCTCTGAGAGCCGTCAAGGTAGTGTTTTAGGCTGAGAAGATGGAACGGCAAATTTTGGTGTATGTGATTAACTAATCGAGAATTTTAAGTGTAATTTAGGAATGGCTACTCCTCTGGGTCTTCTATGATAGTTTTTAAATCGTTGCTATGAGAACCGCAAAGGTAGTGTTTTAGGCTAAGAAGATGGCACGCCTGATGTTTGCGCTTGTGATTAACTAATCGAGGATGTTAAGTGTAATTTAGGGATGGTTGCTTCTCTGGGTCCTCCGTGATAGTTTTTATCGTTGCTATGAGACCCGCAGAGGTAGTGTTGCGGGCTGAGAAGATGGCCCAAGTGGCGCCAACGTCCGTGATTGGCGGATACGGGTGTTAGCGCGGACAGTCATACCTTGGCGTCCAACTACTCTCAAGTATGCTGCTAAAAGTTCTGAAACAGTAGGAATTTCGTTAACAGAGCTTTTACATACTCTCCTGTTTCCTAATTAGCTGACGTTACTCGGTCCACTAAATGCACTTAGGTAACTTTCAACGTACAGTATCCTCGTTCCCATTAATTACTACTCAATCAGAGTCTATTTCTTCTACAGTCGTCCAGATACACACATTCTAATGAATTAATGTAAAATTAACCTACAACGAATACCTTCACCCCAGTTCAATATTATACAACTTTGCACTTTGAACCCACAGTCAACAGCGATAAATAATCGAGTCGATACCACGCCATGTCGCATCAGAAACTCCATAAAAATCTATGGCGCCAATTTCGAAGAAAGCCGGAACAAAAATCGGCACAGAAGTACAATCGATCATCGCACCGAGCTCCATTAATGATTCCCTGTGTACCTACCACGTTTTCCTGCGATACTTCCTTCACGTGAGCTTACTTAATGTAAAACATGAAGATAGATTCTGACAAGCATCAACTCCCACGTTCCGTTAACTGCATAGAGAAACGTCGCCATGATAATCCGCTCTTCGTTTCCTTGCCATGGCGTTTTTGCTCCTCGATATTGCGAGAGCCCGATAGCTGGGAATTCGCGAACGAAACCGTAGAATTCAGCGCGAAGGGGTGCATTTTTAACGAATAAAAATCCCACGTACGTTACCGTACTCCGTGCCCTGTTTCCCCTCTTTCGCATGGAATTTCTCGTTAATTGACATCACGCGTTTCTAATGAGAGACACAGAGGGAAGCGTCAGAGCGAGTCGCTGATGAAAGAGAATCTTTGTTGCGAGTTATTCGAACTTTGCGAATATGAAAGAGCGCAAACATAAAGCTAAAACATTTTTTAATATTCGCTGCAGTCATTTTCCCATAGAATTTCACATGATTAAAAATTTCCCATTGAAATGCAAGATTAACTGGATCGAGGGAAATTGATATTGATGTTAAAAGACAGAAGAATTCACAGCGAGCGCAATTTTTAAAATATACTCGAAATCGGTGAAAATTATGCAAATAGAAAAGCAAAGACTGAGCGAAAAGAATTCAAGACGTCAAGGGGATGAAAGAACATCGGGCAATTTAATATAATTATAATTTTTTACCAAAGTTAAAATCCAAACAAATACAATTTTAAATCACTCCTAACAGAACAAAAGACAAAAGAAGCAAGTAGGGTGAGAAAAGGGCAGAGCAGCAACGAAACAATTCAACAACCCCGGAGTATGCAAGATTAACTGCAACGAGGAAAATTATTATTGATGTTAAAAGACAGAAGAATTCACAGCGAGCGCAATTTTTAAAATATACTCGAAATCGGTGAAAATTATGCAATTAAAAAAGCAAAGTCTGAGCGAAAAAAATTCAAGACATCAAGAGGATGCAAGAACATCGGGCAATTTAATGTAATTACAATTTTTTACCAAAGTTAAACTCCAACCAAATATAATTTTAAATCACTCCTAACAGAACAAAAGACAAAAGAAGCAAGTAGAGTGAGAAAAGGGCAGAGCAGCAACGAAACAATTCAACAACCCCGGAGTATCGCGTTTCTTAAACGACGGGAGGACGTCGACGCGGGAAAAATTTTGAGCTCGCTGATAGGTCGTAATTAGCGCGAGGAATGTATACAACAATCCACTTTTTTGCCCCGTAGCCGAAGTAATGAAGACAGGGCGCAAAGTTAAAGTGGAATGTTCCACTACGCGGAAGACTACTTAGTGACAAGTGATCCTTGAGGAGGAGAGTGAGAGGAAAACATTGTTAATTTCCCTTGCAGATTCGAGTATCCCCTCGTCCTCCCCTCTTCCTTCCATTCACTCTTCTCCTCCATCCCCCTTCTGTCCTCTCTTCACCCTGTCTCCGCATTTACTCTCATTCTCCTCGTCGTTCTCTTTTTCTCCCTCTCACTCGCCGCCACTTTCTTTCTCTCGCTAGCCGACTTTCTACTTCTCTTTCTCGCAGCCTTTCTCTTTCTCTTTCAAACCCAACCCCCGGCGCGACTACTCGTTTCAGAATGCCGATTAAATTAACGTCGCACCGTCACGATGAAACGATTGCTTCGGGACGGGACAAATCGAATTCGAGCGGCACTTAATACGCTGTAAAGTGACAAGACGGACGCAAATTTTGGCGCGCAAAAGAACTACCTCGCACTCGTGTACCAGCCGACCGTGACCGATGGAAACGGGGCTGAAATTCGATCGTTTAAAAGCCGTTGTGCGGCGGATAACGCGACGGCAGAGTAGCTCGAATCTTCGTTGTCTCGTGCGTCGCCTTGCGCGGGGTTCTTTTCACCCTTGCGATGGGGCGTTGAGTGGTTGCAGGGATGTGGTGGCGATTTTACATTAATTCTAGAATTACTGACGTTCTCTAATTATATTTAATTATAGTGAGTATTTTGGAAAAAGAGGCGTCAAGAGTTTTGTAAGGTAGATGTGAAATATTTACTGCATGGCTGTCCGATGAATTTGGGGACTTTTTAGAATAAATTGGAAGCTGGTGATTTTTACCGTCTTTATATTTTTGGTGTTATAATGGGACGTTTGAGATGTTAAAGGCGTTTCAGTTACCGAGCTTGATGACTGTCTTCTCAATGGGGGTTTTTTTTTGTTGGATTCGTTGACTTGTGCAGGGTGGTTTTCACCCTTGCGATGGGGGCGTCGAGTGGTTGCAAGGATGTAGTGGCGGCTTTACGTTAATTCTAGAATTACCGGCGTTATGTTAATTAAAATTGTATTATACTAAATAATTTGGAAAAAGAGGAATCAAGAGTTTTGTAAGATAGAAGTGAAATATTTACTGCATGGCTGTTCTATGAATTTGGGGAATTTTTAGAAAAAATTGGGAGCTGGTGATTTTTACCACCTTAGTATTTTTGGTGTTATAATGGGAGGTTTGACAAGTTAAAGGTGCTAAAGTATTCATGGCTATGTCTTTGATTATGCTTTTTTTGTTACATGCGTAGACTTACGCGGGGTAGTTTGCACCCATCGATAGGGACATCGAGGGTTGGTAAGGCTCTGGTGGAGGTTTTACATTAAAGTGGAAGGTTTGAGATGTTGAAAGTTTTGAGTTATCGAGCTTGATGACTGTCTTCTCCATAAGAATTTGTCTTTGTTGGGTTCGTTTTCTTGTGCAGGGTGGCTTTCACCCTTTCGACAAAAGATGCGTTCGAGTGTTGGCATATTAAAGTGGCATGAAAAAATATCAAATACATTCACTGAATACATCAGAACAATAGACAATACAAATATTAAATTAACCCCTTGCCCTACGATTTCTTTTCTGACTGAATGACAGACTCAGAATTAATTGCTAAAATAAAAATTATCACAGATTTCTAATATATAACTTAACGCAGTATTACCAGCATAGAAATAATTTGATCGTCTCGTGATCGACTAATATTTTCAATTTAATAGTTTTTTAAAAACTTCAAAGTTTCCTATTCCGTTCGCCGCATCACGAGTGCCACACGTTATTGTAAAGCAAGGGGTTGAACCAATAATTAATAATTACTTTCTGTATTTCACTGAAATGCCCTGCAACCCCCGCAATTATACCAATACCCCCGAAAGAAATGAATAAATGCAAGAATAAAAAATATCGCCAAGTTAACATTTATCAATGAACAGTAGATTAGAATAATTATTTGAACCGCAAAGGGTTAAACATCCTAGGTTGCTCGTCTCATGCGAAACACGGCGAAAACTCTAAAGCGGCATTACGTACAAAAGTTCCAAATCCGAAAGATTAAAATCTTGGCTAACGAATGCTTTCAACACGTGCGGTTAATGACTCCGGTAGCTAACTGCAAATATAATTAAGCGAAGTCTCACGGGAGCCGAGTCATCCGAGGCTTTCAGCGCGATAGTAAAACGGAAGTTTCTTTGAGGAGAGAGGAATCTGATAGAAGCGCACTTTCGCGCGAATATGTCTCTTAAAATCTACCGCGCGCCTCCGTGCAGCCCGTATTAAAGCGACTTTCGTGTAACTTGGAGAATAATACTTGGCCCATAGTTGGAATTATAATCGGCCGAGTTGGAAATGCGATCTTGGAATTGAATTTGACGTTAATACGGAGAATCTTGGGGGATAGGAACACTAACGCTTCTGATTTGGTATATTTTGTTTAACTCTGTCCTTGTGATGTCGGGTCGCATTCGTGTCATAGCAAATGGAATGAAAAACTTTAAGGTTTTTCGGAGACTATTAATTTCAAAAATTCAGAAAAATAGAATTTTCACAATGTTTTGGAAGATGCTGTGACAAAGATCTACACTTTGGAAAAAATGCCAACCCTTTTCTCTCGACATTGAATCGCATTCGTGCCACGGAAAATGAAATAAACAAGTTGCAGATTTTTTAGAAGCTATTGAAGTGAACAACTCAGAGAAATACAATTTTTCTGAAGTTTTGGAAGATGCAGTGACAAAGATCTACGCTTTGGAAAAAATTCCAACCCTTTCCTCTTGATATTGAGTCGCATTCGTGCCACGGAAAATGAAATAACAAAGTTTCAGATTTTTTGGAAGCTATTGAAGTGAAAAATTCAGAAAAATACAATTTTCCTGATGTTTTGGAAGATTCGGTGACAAAGATCTACGTTTTGGAAAAAATTCCAACCCTTTTCTCCTGATATTGAGTCGCATTCGTACCACGGAAGATGAAATAAAAAAGTTTCAGATTTTTTGGAAGCTATTGAAGTGAAAAATTCCGAAAAATACAATTTTCATGATGTTCTGGAAGATTCGGTGACAAAGATCTACGTTTTGGAAAAATGCCAACCCTTATTTTAAACTTACAAAGAATGCAATAGTAAAATTGAATCGATCACCGCCGATTCCAATAGCCTTCAGCTTATTAACACTAGAACTACCAAAGCAGTCAAAATGACTGGTTTCTCATTATTTCAAAAATTTGTCTATCTTATAAAACATAAATTACTCAATTAATCATCTTCTCCACCATTAGATTCCTCTTTTTCTAAAGTACCTATTTAACGTATTAAAACATAATAGATTTAAATAATGTAGTCCTAGTATTAAAACGCAAACGGAAAGCAAACCAAGGCCCAAACGATTTACAATTCTTAAGCTGCATACCTGCATCCGCAAGAAGAAAAAGTTTGAGCGTACAAAACGACAAAGGAGAGACGGAGAACAAGAGAAGAGAGGAGAGAGTCGAGAGGAGAGAAGCATCACGCACTTTCGCGTACATATAATTCAGTTTCACGAGTTGCCCGTCGCTGTAAGCACGGTAGAATATTAACATATGGATGGGGTTGCACAGTGTGAAGCGCTTATCACACAATGGAGCCACCCATTGTCATGCAGATTCCCCTTGGCTAATATAAAATGATCATCAGACACATCGGGGGGGAATCCCCTAATGCTTTAACACCCTGCTCCGGCTGAGCTGTTGCGTCCATTCGCAAGTCTAGCCATGCGTGATACGCTAGATACATTGATGATAATTATATGCCAGTGGCATCTATCCGATCTATAGAACAAAATCGGCAACGTCCATCCGTGGTTTATCCTCCGCCGCGAAACGTCAAACCGCTGACAAAGCTGATAGACGCTGCCAACTTGGGGCGTTGAATTGTCAGCTTTATGAGAGTCCAATAGGAATTTTAAGGGTTCTGAAGGAAATTCAAGACTGGAACTGTCAAGATAGTCAAAATGAGTGGTACCTAATTTTTTTGAAAACTTCTCCGGATCCATAGGAGAGCCAGTAGATATTTGAGCCGTGCAGAGCACAAAGTGATTAACTCAGCTTTTTGAATTTTTTTAAATTTAAGTCTCAAAGCACTTTATTGAATCTTAACATTTAATGTTTAGAATAAATTTTCGTAATAATAACGATTAACACCATTAAATGACGAAGTTTGTTTGGCCGTCGAATAATAAATATTGAATTCAGATGTCAATCTAATTAATTCCAAGGCTATTCCACTTTATTCATTTTATACTTCGTTAGAGGAAAGCTACATGCGATTATATATTCCACAATACTGATTTCTGATGAGCAGACGTTTTTCTTGGGGAAACCGTAACTGAAATTCGCAACACGAGTTTTGTTTTCCGCTAAATAATTAAAATATCTCAGCAAGACACAATTGTCAGTGGTTCCCAGTGCAGCCGTTTCACTCACGCTAGTATTGAGTCGCTCAAAACCAATGCGGTTAAGTCCAATTTTGATAATTTCTAATTTTTGTAAATTTTAACAGAACGAAGTTTATTCCATTAAAATTGACAAAAATCCAAGAATATAAAAAAATGGACTTAACCGCATTGCCGACTCATACGCAGATTGTAGTACCTACAAATACATTTATCTATGAGTTACTCTCTGACAATAATGCTACATTAAACAAAGTAGTATATTTTTAACATTTTGTCACATAAATAAACCATATTGTTCGATTGCATTTACAATATTAAGATTAACTATACGAGCAACGGGAGCAATTACTTCCATTTCACTGACCAAGAAGTGCGAAGACCGCCGCGTGTTATCAAAACAAACTCGGCGGTCCTCGGCGATCGCACTCTGCAGGTGTTCGTCCTCTAACAATAACAAGTCGCTTCGATGTTCGCCTCACTATCAGTTTGCCCTCGACAGCCGTCGAGTAAGCATCGGGTTCGAGCATTTTCACCTATTAGTGCGTGTATAATACTTTCAAAGACGAGATTCAGAATCTCTGGGGTGGTATCAACCCTTACGTAGCCGTCGAACGTCTGCCACCACAGCACTTTTACCATTGCGGTCGTATGTCTACTCTCAGCCAGCAAAGCAAAGAATCAACACTTTTCTGAGGTACATATAATTCTTTCTAAGATTTGAATTATTTTGTTATGAGTGCGATTACACAGTTTGTTCTTAATGAAATACGGCCGCAAATGGTTAATAAAAAGTGTTAGGAGGACCGGAAAGTAATGTCGTTTTTTACACTAAATTCAAACAAATAAATTTGTAACAGGTTTTTATTATGAAGGAATGATGTAATCATTCTTGTCATCAACAACCTTTTGTCATCTAGTGTGAAAATTTCCAATGCCGGATCTGTAAAAATCAATTGGTTTTCGAGAAAAATATCTAGAGAAACGACATTACTTTCCGGTCCCCCTAATACTAGGAGAAAGATAATGTAAGGTATTTTTGTGACAAGCACTTTTATATTGAACCCTTTCGCTACGGAGTATTTTTCCGCGAGTCTGCTAACACGTTACGAAGCAGTCCCGGCGTGGACGAATAACTTTTAAAGACGAATAACTTTTAAGTGGCGTAATATAAATAATTACTTCTTTATTGAAGTTGTAATACATATAATACATGGAAGCTAAAAACTTATGGTATTTAAAAAATATCCAATTATAAAATATGAAGTAGTAATTAATTCTTCGTTTGAAATTTCGACGGGTGAGTATAGTCACCGATAGAACCCAGCCAGGGTCAGGCGGCGGGTGACTATAGTCACCAGTAGTATCGAAAGGGTTAATAAGTCGTATAATCTTGGAATTGAGAATGCAATTGGACAACATTGCTTATTATCTGCCCCTTTCTTCACCATCTTCAAAAGATTCCCCCATAAAATGCCCGTATCGCACCTGCTTCTCACCCTTTCACCCTCCAGGCCTGCAATGTTTACAAATACTTGTCGCCGTTAACCGCGACAAGTTAAAATCAAAACAATTCTAACCTCCGTAGACCCTAAGAGGTTATTCCCCCTCCACGTTTCTCTTTGACTCGGATAAATTAACATTTCTCCTTTGACTGTGCTGGCTGTGGTAACACGAGCACCCGAAACGACGCCGATCGACGCGCGGCACGTACAGGCGTCGCGACGCGATCCTATGGAATCGTTCGCGTGCCTTTGGAATCGCGATACCGAAACGAGACGAGGGTTATTGCTCGTTGTCAAAGGGCGCCGGTGTTACGAGTGCCGTCGCCGACGTCCTCGTCGAGGAGGCGAAGAGAGGACAACCGGAGCAACCCTTTCACGGGGTGTCGGAATTCACTCTTCGACGTGCTACGGCAAAAACCGGCGCCGCCATGGAATTAAGGGTGCAACGAGGTAAGTCGAGGGCTCTTTCGAGGGTGGCGACGATACCGTGGTTTCGCGGAAATTCGTCGATGATGGATTTTGAAGGGGTTGATGGGGTAAAGGTTACAGGTTTTGCGGTGTTGTTTAATCGTTCCTGTAAAGTGTAGTGTTTGGAGGAATGGTGAGTTATCGATACGTAATGGAGTTTCGTAATTGATGGAGCAAATATTATGATTTCTGTTACGCCACTTGGTCACAGCTCTGAGGTAGACTCTTGCTTGATTTGCCGCTGAAATTTTATTAGCGAAACATGGGAAATCGCCAGAATTTTTGCGCTGGAAAATTAGAATTATTGGGGACATTAGATAATTAGGATAGTCAAGATGACTGGAAAAATTAAGAGAAGTAAAAAAATAGAGAAATTAGGAAAATTAGGGAAATTGGGCGAATGGGAAACTTAAGAGAATTAGGTAACTGGGATTTAGGTAAATGGAAAATTTAGGTAAATGGCGAAAATTAGGTAAATGGCGAAAATTAGGAAAACTAGTCAAGATGATTGGGAAAATTAAGAGAAGTAAAGAAATAGAGAAATTAGGTTAATTAGGGAAATTGGGCGAATAGGAAAATTAAGAAAATTAGGTAACTGGGAAAATTAGGTAACTGGGAGAATTTAGGTAACTGGGAAAATTTAGGTGAATGGGAAAATTTACGTAAATGGGGAAAATTAGGTAAATTGGGAAAATTAGGTAAATGGCGAAAATTAGGAAAACTAGTCAAGATGATTGGGAAAATTAAGAGAAGTAAAGAAATAGAGAAATTAGGTTAATTAGGGAAATTGGGCGAATAGGAAAATTAAGAAAATTAGGTAACTGGGAGAATTTAGGTAACTGTGAAAATTTAGGTAATTGGGAAAATTAGGTAAATGGCGAAAATTAGGTAAATGGGGAAAATTAGGTAATAGGGAAAATGAGGTAAATGGCGAAAATGCGAAAAACTAGGAAATTAGCAAGCCTGACTCGAAGATTCTTACGAATCGATAGCCAAGCTTAACAGAAAATACACCGATGCAGCAACGATAGCGTAATTAAAAACTATTACATAACTACTTTCAGTGTCGCCAAACATCAAAAATTTACTATTAAAATAACTTCACAGCCACCTAATGCCACGACCGTTCAAAGACTACC
The DNA here is from genome assembly GCA_963989415.1 of Cerceris ruficornis. NCBI lineage: Eukaryota > Metazoa > Arthropoda > Insecta > Hymenoptera > Crabronidae > Cerceris > Cerceris ruficornis. The sequence goes on from OZ022519.1 coordinate 27,917,487, forward strand.
CCAAACATGTTCCTGCTTGCGAAAAAAAAACATAACCAGTCCTCGGCAAAAACGAGGAGCCCCCGTGGCGGTCAACAAACTGTTAAGATCGGTTAAACAAATTCACCCGAGCACGGTGATTCATTAAAAACTTTGGAGTTCGTTAACGTCGCGACGCGCACGTCGCTAGTGGTTGATATTTTTTAATTTATATTCAAGCCGGCAGTGTAAACCGGGAAATACTGCATTTTAAATACGCGCTGCACTTTTTACCGCCGTAAAAGCAGCCGTGTTTTCGAGCCAACAATTCGAGCGCGAAATGTTAAACAGGCCTCGCGATAGACGTAATGACACGGATACACTTTAATTAATTATTCATAATGGTGAAAAAGTATTTATTTGCAATCACGTAATAACAGTACGAGGTTGGAATTATTCGTAGCCTTGTTACCGGTACGATTCGTTACGACGTGACAGATAACTTTTTAACGAGATTAATCGGACGCTTCTTTTGAAATAATCGATTCTCCACGATGACGTCAGGTGTTAATTATTACGTTAATTAGCTCGTGTTTTCCTGTCGTTGACAACCGAACGCTTTTTTTTTCATTTTCGTGCAAATAATAAGATTTGTTCTTGTACATTGCACGACTTTAATTTGTTTCATGCAAATGCTGCAGGAGGATGGAGCAAAAAATGAAATTTTTGTTTGGTAAAATCGACGGAATGATTACGAGCATTAATGAAACACTAAATAAAACAGGGGAACAGCTGGGTTGGAACGAATGTTGTTGCGATGGAGGATAAATGCAGATGTTTAAAAAGCATCGAATATCAACTTGTATATCGGGTCAATCGTTTCGAATATTGCTGTAATTTCACGGTGATCAAAGGACTGGTGAAAAGGTAACTTTAGCTTTTAATGTTGCAGAGAATTTCGCGTTTCGAATCGAATGATTCTACCTGTGCTCATGGAAGGTATGACGAGTCGGGAGTCTTTGATTTGAAAAATTATATAAAAATTGCACTTTGCTTTTGTGCATATATATTTTATCGTGTAATTGAGTCGGTGATTTGTCGTGATTCAAAGTATTAAGAGAGAAATTATATGATTAAACAGTAAAACTAGCAAAGCAGTCGAAATTTTCGGTTCCCAAATTTTTCTAAAAATTCCCAAAATTAATAGGGGAGCTATAGAGTAAATATTCCACTTATTTCTTATAATACGTAAATTACATAATTGATCATCTTTTTCACCGGCTGATTACGGTTTTTCCAAAGTACTTATTCGTTATATTTAAATGACAATATTAAAGTTTGCCCTTCAGGGTTTAACTTGTTTAAATCTGTAGCACTTGATGGTTCTCATTCTCTTCGTGAATTCATATTTTTTTGAATAAAGCATGAGCTTTTAAAATTAATCAAACATTAAAAATGTTAATTATGACAATACACTTAGAGGAATTAATTTATTGCATAAATAACTAGCAGTGTTTCATAAATTTTAATAAAAAAACATTTAAACTTTAGCAGCACAGAATCCACCTAAAGCCGTAAGTCCTAGTTGAAATAACCGTGCTAATTAAAGCCGAAAAATATGAAAACAGACAGAGTAATAAAAAAGTATTAACAATTCGCGTGCGTCGTAAAAGAACTTTTTTAAAATTACATCAGCCGCGACCACAGAATAATTATTATACCTAGCAAAATAATACAGAAACATGAAATCTTATTTTCGTAAGAGGTTCGAGAATCAAAGATTTATCTATGAACAAACTTATTACCGTAACGTATGAAAGTAATTGGCAAAGAAATTACGACGCCCATTCTTAATACAAAAGAACGTATTCGACCTAATTTCTTTATTAATCCCCGGCATAAATCACTGCGGCCAATTCAGTAAGTAAGATCCTTATCGTAGATATTTCCGTTGGCAAAATGTATCGGCCAATTTCTCTTTCGAAGCTGCAAGAATACGCGGCTATGTGCAAAGGGTGTCCCATGAAATATTGGAAACAGTTACGATAAGGCATTCTTTCCTGGTCATTTACATAAATTATAATAAACAAATTTATCAAGACCTCATGTTAAAAGATCACTTTTACAGTTGCTTTAACTCTAGACGATTAGTACAGTATATTTAGAGATAATTAATAAATATGTTTAATGGGAAGGAATAACGGGGGAAAAATTATTGAGCTATAGAACTGTTTACATTTAGCAAGAAAGGCAGAGAAAATTGAAGAAGTTGGAACGTTACGAACTTTGGGAATTTTCCAAAAAAATTCGGAACAAGTCATTTCCACTGTTTTGGTAAATTTAGTGTAAACACGTTGTACGCCACACGTACATCTCTAATTCCATCATTTCCATCGAACTGAGACTTTTCCTACTAAAATCATACCTTTATAGAATAGAAACGTCACAGATAAAAATACTGCCACACTCGGCGATACTTTACTTTTCTAACAGGAATATTTAAATATTGAATACATTAGTAAATCCGTAAATATCACAGTTCTAAAACTATACTAAATTTCATCGAATTGACATTCAATGTGTTAAAGAGGATGATATTACTTTTTCCCAATAATACAACTAGAATGCATTATTAAACTACATTTCCAAAGTATCATATATTACATGAGTGCAATAAAAAGTGCAGAAAGTACTCTTACTTCATCGAAAACAGAAGGGAACGTATATTAAGTGAGTGTACAGTCGGCTCAATAAATGGCGAACCGATGAGGTTCCCCCTCCACGCGGCCCAGGTGCCGCTCAATCTGCACATCAATTAAACCATTACACTAAAATTGTTCAATTATTTGCACTGCCAATTTATTTTTAAATATAACAAAACGAAAAGTTCAAGGGTCGTTAACCCCTTTGCACTTCATTGTCAACGCAGCAACGACGTTGGAATTAAAGCTGATAACCCTTTTCGCTGCTGCGGCAACTTCTAAGAATTACTTTGTATTTTAACACGCATTTGTTTTTAATAACTAAGCTGAATTTTCAATCTCTCACAGAGTAAATTGTCATGGAGGAGCTGGTAGCTCACAGTAGAAATAAGTCGGAGTTTCTAAAAGGTCAGTACAAAGGTTAAGTCTTATTTCTCGAGACATCCTGTACGTACGTGTACACGTAGCCGAGAACGTCAATAACGCGAAGCCATTACATAATTGAAATAAAAACGTAACGACTGACCACGTTGCTTGAGGAGCATTTGATTGGGCCGAGAAAGATTTTCGTTGGGCTCCCGATGAAATGAAACCGCGGGTAAAAGCGGGAAGTTTTATTGAATGAAACAGCTTGAGGTAATTGCCATCCTGGAAGTCAAAAAGCGACGCAGTTAATGTCCATTTCGCTTCACTGCGGAACATTTTTCGTTTAAACCCAGATAAGCGTTTCATCTCGTAAAGCTTTCACGGATTGCGGACGGTTCATGGACGAGGGATGGATACTAATAACCGCTTTAATAATTAGCCTTTTATTATACGTTACTTTTGCGCCGGATACATCGATAACAATGCCCTCCCGTATTTTTCACTCGTTAACGCTTTGCCCAACGAACTGTGTGCTGATCAATAGAAAAAAAACTTTTAATAGAAGGATGCAAATTGTAAGTAAATAGTTTCATTTGTATGTTTATTGTTATAAATGATTTTAACACTTAGCCATCGCCGAGAAAAAAACAAAGTAAAACCTCGATAAAGGCATCAGAAGTCTCAACGCTCGACGAGCGAGCGTGTAACATGATACCACCCGAATGTATCGGTGAGGCAATACTAATTAGACGGTTGGCCGTTTTCATTTTCGATTTCTTTTTTTTTGAAACCTTTGCTAACGTGTTTGCGAGATTTTTCTGATTAAAATGATACCAAACACGATATAGTTTGAATTATATTTGCTTAATATTTAATAAATTTACTTACTATTTACATAATTCAAACTATATCGTGTTTGGTATCATTTTAATCAGAAGAATCTCAGAAATGCTGTCGAAAACGTTACATTTAGAAAAATTAATAACTAAACAAGTTTATTGTTGCATTAGCAACGCCTCGCCGATACTTTCAAGCAGCTCACTTTGTTTGCTTGCTCTCTCTGTCTCTTCTACTGTCTGTCTTTTTTTTAGTTCACGCTCGGCTCGAGCCCTAATGTAAACACAGATTCTACACCCATGCTCGATAAGAGCACTACTTTGCCCGAAATCTGTACATTTATCGATGTTTACTATATTCGCTATACGCCGCAATGGAAGGTCGTTCGGTCATCAACCGATTTTCTTTGAAACGGGGAGATCTCATTCGGTTGGCTAATTGTAAGTGTTAAAATGTCTAAAAATTAATTTCAATATTAATCACAGTCTAACTAATGATACAAATATTATTTATATCTATCATCTCGTGATACGCGACTTCTTCAAATCCCTCCCTTTCCTCTGTCGTCTTTTTTCGAGGATCGCTAACATCAGAGGGCAGAAGCCGGTGATGTTCCAAGCGAAAGCAATATACTACGGCGGAGGAGGCGAGAGGGAAGGAATTGTTTCGCGAAACAAGCGCGTCGTGCATATGTATATAATATATAGCTAAAGCAAGCTCCGGTTCGCGCGCTGAAGCGAGCGAGCGAGCGAGCGGTCGCTTATAAACCGCTACAAGCAAAACTACACAACGCGACTCTATTACCAACGCACCTAAGTCCTGCTACCGGCAAAAGTAAATTTTACTTCGCGCTAAGTAAGCTTAACTTCCACGACGGCTAAGTTACAGCCCCGAGGCGAAAGGAGGATGCAACAAATTTTCTTGCGATTACTCGTACGCAGCCCTGCGACCGAGTATATTGCGAGTGGGATTGAAACCTGGCTGAATGTAATAAGAGTCGGTGTGTCTGCTCGGCATGTAATTGAAAATTTTCCGTGCTTGCTTAATTATTTGAAAAATAATATGTCTCCTTAATTATTTCAAAAACGATGGCTGTCATTTTTTCATGGATTCTTGGAGTGTAATGAAATTGCTTTGAATATTGTATGCTTAGCTTTTAATACTGGAAGTAGCGGCGTTATGTCTGTTATTTTTAACTGTAGTGAATTAGTACTTTGAATGAGGGAAAATGAAAATTATGTAATTCTGGTTTTATGAGGTAGAAGTGGAATATTTAGTTTGTAGCTGTCTTATGAGATTGGCGAATTTTTGCAACAATTTGAAAACCGTTAATTTGTATCGCCTTGGTAATTTTAACACTAAAGGTACCAACGTTTTATCTATTATATTTAGGAATGCTGAAGAAGTACTTTGGAAAAAGATAAATTAACAGTAGAACTACCCAGCCAGTCAAAATGACTGGTTCCCAATTTCTTCCAAAAATTCTTTGATTTTATAGGAAATTACTATAACATACACTAATTACCGAAACGATCAACTTTGCCATTTTTCAAAGTACTTATTTCATGTATTGCAATATTGTAGATTTAACGCTTGTAGTTCTAACATTTAGCGGCGGAAAAGATGATTAATTAAGTAACAGAGATTTTAAGTAACATAGAAGTGTAATATTTAGTGCGTGGCTGTCTTATCAATTTGAAGAATTTTTTAAATAATTTGGAAACCAATAATTTAGACCCTCTTGCTAGTTTGTAAGTCAAGAGGCGAAAAGGATGATTAATTAAGTAACATAGGTTTTATAAGATAGAAATGGAATAACTGTAAGATACTTTGTAGCTCTCTTATCAATTTGGCGAAATTTGAAGTAGTTTGAAAATCGGTAATTTTGACCGCCTGGTAGTTTTAACGTAACTCTAGTTGTCACAGAGTCCTGATCACCTACTGAATTCCATTCGTCCACCCACACAGCACGCCGGTGTCCCGCGACCCACGCAAAAATGTCCCGACGAAAGTTCATTACCTTATTTACCATGAGGAATAATTAATCGCGTGCCTCGCGATCGTGAACCCGCCCAACCCCGGATGAAGCGGAACTTTCTCCTCCATTATTCAACTCTGTGTATGCTATCACGTTGCCGCGGATATAGTGTGTTTAACTCTTGGTTAATTTGCGAGAAAAGCTATCTTGCCGCCGTAAGCTGATTGTCTGACGGTAATCCGTCTTCTTGGTCGCGCAGGAAGTTAAATTTCGGTAATGAAATTTCGCGGGAAAAATATGAACCGACGAATCTGCGACGGTCATCGTTGATAATGAGAGAACGGCGGTTTATGGTGACGAGACGGTGAGATAATTATTTCGAACGTGTCGTGACTTCTAAAGGTCTTTAAGTGACGGTGGACTTTTGTGGAATGAATTAACGGTTTTAGTTGGCAGTCTGCAAATTTACTTTGTTTTCATGGTAGCTCAGGGTACGTCTGTGGTTCTTGTCTCTCGTATGAAGTTATTAGCTGTGGAACTACCGGTTTTATGTGTGTTATAATTCGATATACCGAATAAGTACTTTGGAGAAAGAGAGATCAAGCGGAGAGGAAGACGATTGATTAATTAATTCAGATTTTATACGAAGTGGAATTTTTATTGCGTGGCTTCCCTATCAATTTGGGGAATTTTTCGAAAAAATAGGGAACCAGTCACTGTGACAGCCTTGGCAATGTTAACATTGCTGCAAGTTTGTTTTGCTACAAATTAGAAACATGTTAAATTTATCTGCTTTCTAAAATGGGATTATTAACATCTATAAGTCTGATATTGTTCAATAAATTTATAAAATATAATTCACAAAGGCTTCACCAGCACAATAAAGAAAATTAAAATAAGTAATTGCAGACAAAAAACCTACCATTTAGATTGATAAAATACTAAATAATTAGCTGAGTATAAATCAGAGCAAAAAACAACCGCTTTGTAAATCTCGAATATTTTAATCCTCTTAAATAACAAGCGCTCCTCAAATTTCGAATTTCTCCTGTAATGCCGTGAACGAGTAACTTCTCGATGTTATAAATTTTTCATCGAATTCTTCTAAGCTTCATGTAAACGAACTATACAAGTAAAAAGAAGCACGTAATACGCGACCGTTGGAAACTGCATCTGAGCTTACATAAATATTTGAGGAGCTGCGATGCACGCGAAACGTTAGAATTTTGCGAAATCACGCGAAGAAAATGCAAAATTTCAACGGCGGATCCACGATAAACTCGAAGAAAACACGATACTCCGAATGGCGAGCGTTCGTAGAAATCACTCGCGCATTGAATTCCCTTGGAAATTAAAAGGAAACCGTTGCTTCAACGTGCTGAACGCAGAAAGGATCTCCCTTATGCTCTCTCTGTCTCGTTCGCTCTGAAACTCTTCCTGCGAGGGAAAAGGTAAATATGTTTTCCTACGTGCATCGCGGCGCATCGAGCGATCTTTATTGCATTTTACGTTTCGAGGAAGCCCCTAGACGGCAGGAAAAATCGAATGTAGGAGGGAAAAATTAAAAGAAAATCGTGAGAGTCGAAGAATCGAACGATCCGTCGCTGCGACGACGGTCTTTTCCTCCCATCGTGGAGTGTTTTCTAGTTTCCTTCTAGAACTCTTCCCTTTTTCGCGCTCTCTCCACCCTGCACTCGCTTAGTTTCTCTCGCTTTTTTTCGTTCTTTCTCTCTCTTTTTGTACGTCCATCACGTCGTATTTGACTCTGCACCTCTGCTTGCTTCACATTGTTTCTCTCAGGCTCTCGCATTCTCTCCCCTTTTTCTCCATCTTGCTTTCTCCCTTCATCCTTTCTCTCTCTGCTTATTTTCTACTGTTTGTATTTCTCTGCATCTTTCTCTTTTTCCACACCTTTCTCTCCTTTTTTGCGCTCTGTCTCTCTCATTTTGTATATCCATCACGCTCTATTTGTCTCTCCTTCTCTGTTTTACCTTCATTGTTTTTCTTTTCTTCTTACGCCCTCGCATTTTCACCCCCTTTTCCCCATCTAGCTTTCTTCCCTCGTTTCTTCTCTCTCTATCTCTGCTTCTCTATTTTTTGTATTTCTCTCTCTTTCTCTCTTCTTCCACACCTTTCTGCCTGTTTCTCTCCTTTTTTGTGTTCTGTCTCTCTCTTTTTGTATGCTCATCAGGCTGTATTTGTCTCTCCCTCTCTGTTTCACCCTCATTGCTTCTCCCTTCCTCTTACGCCCTGGGATTTTCACCCCCTTTGCTCCATCTTGCTTTCTCTCCTCGCTCTTTCTCTCTATATCTCTGCTTCTTTTTTTTGTATTTCTCTCACTTTCTCTCTCCTTACACACCTTTCGGTCTGTCTCTCTCTTTTTGTATATTCGTCACGCTGTACTTGTCTCTCCCTCTCTGTTTCACCCTCATTGCCTCTCCTTTCCTCTTACGCCCTCGGATTTTCATCCCCTTTGCTCCATCTCGTTTTCTCCCCTCGTTTTCTCTCTCTCTAAGTCTGCTTCTTCTCTGTTTTTTGCATTCCTCTTTCTTTCTCTCTTCTTCCACACCTTTCTTTCCGTTCTCTCCCTTTCTCCCTTTTTGAGTTCCATTCTCTCTCCCCCTCTCACTCTCTCTGATTCTCTCTCTCTCTCTCTCTCTCTCTCTCTCTCTCACTCTGCAGACTGTCGGAGCGTAGAGCTCGTAAAACGTTTTCCCATAAAACGCTCTTCCGGTTGCCGATGGCACGTCGCCGTTGGAACGTTACAAAGAACATCGAGTCCTCGAAGTGGGTCAAGTAGGGAAAAAGGACCGACAGCCATTCATCAGCATTCAGATGATCGTGTTTCGATCGATGACCGAACTCCCTTCTGCTAGCTACGTTTTATCGACATATTTTCTTGGCTGGTAACGTAGCACGCTGATGGTGTGCTTCGGAATTGCTTAATTCTTGGAGATCGATCCTGCGAGGGTGGAACGATGGTGCTGAGGTTTAAAGGACAGGGTGAGTGGAATATCTTTCGGGGTTGCTCGTGAAGTGTCGAATGATCGGATATTATTCTAGGTTTGCCAAGTCGGATATTAATTGTGGAAAGGAGAGAAGCTAATGATCGGTGCAATTAACAATAGAACTACCGGCGTTAAAACTGTCATATTTTAAAATATTAATTGTTGGCGCAATAGGGTTAGAGTGTGGATCACTCTCCTTGGGTATAAATAATTCACCAGTCAGTTTACTTATACAATTATATCACTCGTTTATTTATACATGGCGTTTATACTTTCCGAAGCAACAACGTTTGCAACTACAATATGCTCAAGCCGGAAGTGCGATGTAAGGCGCGCTGGGGCACATTATTGCGCACCGCGGTGGGCCCCGAAACTATGAGCGCGAATTATAACTCTATTACAATCCCCCACTTTATAATTCGTTCGCGGATACCAATCCTAATCCCTCAGTAGCTTCTGAATGCAAGTTTCTGCCTAAGGCCTTTGTAAGTATATCAGCCTTGTTGTTCGATGAAGCAACGTACTTCAAACATGCCACACCACTGTCAATGGCCTCTCTCACATAATGATATGCTACATCAATATGCTTGGTTTTTGATCTTTCTATTCGATTACTTGCAAAATCAATTGCTGCTTTATTATCGCACCATATAGTATAGGGCGTTTTGATCTGTTTTCCGAGATTCAACTCCTGAATAAACAGTTTTGTCCAGTTCGCTTCCTTTGCTGCAGTTGACATGGCCACATATTCAGCCTCCATCGTTGAGGTAGAAATACATTTTTGTTTTGACGTCCTCCAATCGACTAAATTTCCCCCAACAGTGATCGCCATGCCACTGAATGAGCGTCTATCATCCACGTCACCTGCCCAGTCAGCATCCGTCCATACTTCCAATACTGGTGCTCTCCTCTGGTATTTTAACACCAAATCGGACGTCTTGCTCAAATATCTCAATATCCTCTTCGCCTCTGTCCAATGTACCTTTCCAGGATTAGATACAAATTGAGATAACTTTGTCACCGCGTAGGCAATGTCTGGTCTCGTGCCTCGCGCCACGTACATCAATGATCCTATCAATTGACGGTACGGTATGTTTTTGACTTCTTCTCTTCCTGTTGCGTTAATTGGGCAATCTTCTTTGCTTAACTTGATTCCCGGTTCAAGTGGGGTATAAGCCGGTCTACAATCTAACATTCCGTAACCTTTTATTAAAGACTGAATGTATCCCTTTTGGTTTAACGTAATCTTATCATCTTCTTGATGTATTCCGACTCCTAAAAAATACGAAATTCGTCCTAGATCGCGTATCTCATATTGTCGACCTATGTTGGTTACTATCTTATTCAGCATTGCTTCGTCTTTGGCAAATAATAATAGGTCGTCTACATATACGACTACAAATGTACAGAAGTTCAATTTGTACAGGCAGCTGCACGACGACTGTCTTACGAATCCAGCTTTACGGAGATATGTGTCCAATTCTTCATTCCAATTATGACCACTTTGCTTTAGTCCATAAATAGGTCTTCGAAGCCTTACTATCTTTGTCTTTTCACCTCCGCTAACCGTTTGCATCCTCATATAGATCTCTTCCTTGAGACTTCCGTTCAGGTATGCGCACTTCACGTCAATGTGTCTATTTTTCCACCCGTAAATTACGGAAAGTGCTAATAATTGCCTTACCACTCCAAAACTAACTACAGGAGCATAAGTTTTGTCGTAGTCAACTCCTTCTTTTTGTCCAAAACCCTGAGCTACGAGTCTGGCTTTGTACCGAGCTACTTGACCATTTTCATCTGCCTTTACCTTAAATACCCATTTACTCCCTATACAGGTTTTTCCTTTAGGTAACTCTGCATCTTCCCACGTTTTTAGTCGTTCTAAGTTTTCCACTTCTTCCTGAATCGCTGATTCCCAGTGACCTGCTTGTGGTGACGATAGAGCTTCTCCTAGGCTATTTGGCTCTTCAATTTCCATCAGGTTCAACTCCACCGTTTCCTTGGGTTTTCCCTTTCGACCATACGGATTTCGTACCGATTTCTTAGGCCTGCCTACCTTTCTTATGGATTTTGGTGTACTTTCCTCCCCCACTATCGGGGTAATCACATTTTCTTCATCAGCATCCGACTCATAATTACTTCCTGACATACTAGTGTCCGTTTCCTCATCGCTCGATTCTTCATCTGGCAATTTCTCGGGTTGTCGATTCAAATTTATTTTTCTTGTTACGTCCCTGTCCTTGTTCTGGAACTGAAAACAACATGAGGTAGTATTCCCATTTAAATATTCGAATCCGACCTTGTTTTCATCAAACTTCACATGCTTTGTGTGTATTATATCCTTTGTCTTCGGGTCCCATAGTCGATATCCCATCGTTCTGTTTGAATATCCGACGAATATGCAAGTTCGTGCACGCGGATCTAATTTTCTTCTGCCTTGGCTAGGAATATGAGCATACGCCAGGCATCCGAATACCTTTAAGTGGTTGACACTTGGTCGTTTTTCTACCCAGATTCCTTCCGGTACACCGCCTTGCACGTTGCTATGGATCATTCTGTTGCGTACGTATGCAGCTGTGGCTATGGCTTCAGCCCAAAAAGTTTGGGGTAATTTCGCTGAAAGTAACATTGATCTAACCATGTCTAGTAAAGTGCGGTTAGCCCTTTCCGCTACCCCGTTCATCTGAGGTGTTTCGACACATGTCCTTTCGTGCGTAATCCCTCGTTCTGCAAAAAATTCTCGAAGCCTTTTGTTACAATATTCTAATCCGTTGTCCGATCGGAAACGCTTGACTTTCCGTCCCTTTTGGGTTTCGATTTTAACTATATGCTCTTTTACTTTGCTCACTACTTCATCCTTCGATTTCAGAAACATTACATCCATTTTACGTGAACAATCGTCTATTATAGTTAAGAAATATATCGAACCTCCATTTGACCCTACCGGCATCGGACCGCAAACATCTGAGTGGAGTAAATCCAACGTTCTTGAAGACGACTTTTCATGAAGCCTCTTACACGGTGCTTTCGTTGACTTTCCCAGACAGCATCCATAACATTGATCAGGATTTGTCATTTTGTTATCCAATCCATGAACATAATCCCTCTGTGCTAACTCGGCTATACTCCTATTGTTTATGTGGCAGAATCTGTGGTGCCACATTCCTGGTTCGTTTACCGTTATGGAATTAAGTTCCTTTTTATTCGAAATGTGGTTTTTCACATTTCCCTGTAAAACATACAAGTTATCCTGTCTTCGAGCTGTAGCAATGATTTTATTTGTCCTTCTATTGGTAATTTTTGCAACTCCTCCATCAAATATAACGGTTTTTCCTTTCCTTTCTATTTGCGAAACTGATAAAAGATTCCTGCGGCATCTAGGAACATAATAAACATTTTTAAGCGTTACTTCGTAATCTATGCTATTTTCCCTTGTATTCAGTATTATGTCTCCTATTCCTTCAGCTATTAATGTTGCCTCGTCCTTTCTAACAGTTGTTTCCGCTGTACCAATTGGTTCTGGACTAATCTGTCTAAGATTCTGAAACCAATCTTTAGTTTTACATACATGATGAGTTGCCGCACTATCAATCAACCATACATCTTCTAACGCAACGTGGTTCACATTTATTGATAATATAAATGATTCTTTTTGCTGAGAATATACTCGTTGTCTTGTGTCTACCTTTTTCTTCCGACACTGATTTGCAAAGTGACCGCTCTTACCGCAATTGAAACATTTCTTGTCTGACCTCTTGAAATCTGTGTGACGATTGCCCTTATTTACTTGATAAGCTGATGCTTCACCTCTTTGATGGTCCTGGTCCTGATCTTTTGACATGCGTCTTTCATATTCCATTAGCAATGCCTTTTTGATCTCGTTCGAGGTAAACTTGATGTCTTCTAAATTGGCCAGGGACATTGTCAAAGCATCATAGGAATCTGGAAGCCCTGAGAGCATCGCATAAGCCACATCCTCATCCTTCATTTCTGATCCTGCGTCTTGTAGGTAATCAGCAATTATTTTTACTCTAGATAGATATGAGGCCATTGTCTCGTTCTCCTTTAAACGAAGTCTAACAAACTCTCGTTTAAGTTGCATTATCCTTTGTCTAGATTTTGGCTCATACACTTGTTGTAGAACATTCCATGCCTGTGCTGCTGTTTTGCAGTCCACTATATGCACTTGCTGATCTGGTTCAACAGCCAGTGCTATGGTCGCAAGTGCCTTTTCCATTCTACAATTAAATTGCCTTTTTTCTTCTTCAGTTGCATCTACTTTGACTGTTTCTTCACCAGTTACATAAGGCCATAGATCTTTTTGTATAAGGTACATCTTTGCAGAGAACTTCCATGTTCTATAATTATCACCATTTAACCGATCTATTTTTCCAGCCTTCGAAACGTTCGCCATTTTTAACACGTGCTATGAATTTTCTCGAACTCTAACCTCAATACGATGCCTGGGCCCATGACCTTGTTGGCGCAATAGGGTTAGAGTGTGGATCACTCTCCTTGGGTATAAATAATTCACCAGTCAGTTTACTTATACAATTATATCACTCGTTTATTTATACATGGCGTTTATACTTTCCGAAGCAACAACGTTTGCAACTACAATATGCTCAAGCCGGAAGTGCGATGTAAGGCGCGCTGGGGCACATTATTGCGCACCGCGGTGGGCCCCGAAACTATGAGCGCGAATTATAACTCTATTACATTAATTAAGTACTTTGAAAAAGGAGGAATCGAGAGGCGGGAAAGATAATAGATTCGGTGATTTATGGTTTTTAAGATGGACAGAGAATATTCATTATAAGACTCTTCTATAAATTTGGAGAATTTTTGGAAAAAATTGTGTGCCAGTCATTTTGACTGGTTTGGTAGTTCTAGTGTTAATGCTGCTAACAGATAGAAAGAGAAGAAGCAGAAAATTAAATAGAATGAAATGATATTTAAATGAGATACCAGAATTTACGGTAACCCTTTGGGGGCGGAGACTTTTTTGAATATTGAGAAATAATCACTTCTTTCGAGATCAAAAACCTCCTTTTTATCAGAAAGTTCTAGTGTTAATGTATACACGTTATAAATTACTATTTGCGTAATCATATTGCAACGGTTATATTACAATTTTTTAACTCTGATCACGTATACTTACATCGATAAAGTATAATCAGAATTTTTCTCAGACCACATATATGCGTCCGGAGTCCTCAAAGGGTTAATTAGAGAGCGCGCTTTTAATATCATATAATCAAGACTACTTAATGTTTCAAATATCGAAATTGAACCCTTTGCAGTCCAATATCGACTTCATTTTATTTTTTCACTTCATTTTATTTTCTAACAATTTTATATTGATTTTCTAAGTTCATAATGATTTTGTAATGACCTAAATACCCGTCAGTTCCTATAGTTAGTGCTACCATTAAAAAAAAAGAAAAACTAACGGTAGAAAATGTTGAGGAATTAATTTCACTTAGCTCACTACAGTATTAACAAAATAATTTAATTTATGTTTAAAATAAATTAGAATGTTAAATGCACCCCTTAAAAATTCCACAAAATTGCACAAAAAATACCTTATAAATATTACCGAATATAAAAAAATAATGAAATTTGCAGTCACTCAGCACCGTGGAAAAAAAACGCATCCCCTTCTCCCGTAAAATTCGCCTCTAACGCGAGAAGATCGAGAGTGGAGACCCCGAAAAGATTCGATCAATATCGACGCGCGGCAAAGAGGCGAAACCGCGAAATCAAACGTTCCCTCTAGCTTGCAAAAATACGGCAAAATACCGCGGGACTTATGCGGACTAACGAAAAAAAGATCAGTTATGCAGTATGCATGTTGCGACGGTAGTCGTCAGTCGCAGCGCGGAAGGAATTCAAAAGTCTACTCTCGGGATCTGAGAAATAGCATAAAGAACGACCCAAGTAAAGCCGGGAGAAGATAAAAGGGGGTAGGAAAGGAAAACGGAGAAAAATACGGGATCTCGGGGTATATGCGCCTCCTGAAATAATAATGTCTCTCTCTCCGCTTCTCTCTCTACCATTCCATCTGCCTCTTTCGTTCTCTTCTCCCTTCCTTCTCGTCCCGTCTACCAAGGATCTCTAAGGCACGCTCTAAGACGCGGATTTTAATTAGAATTCTTCCGGCATTAAGGGGCACCATCGGCCAACTGCGACAAAGTCCGCGGATAATGTATTCCGTTAGACTTAATGCGATGTTTTGCGACTTTAAAGGAAGAGGAGAGTTTGCAAGTTTTCGGCAAACATAAGGATATTATTGCTGCTAGCTGGATGCTCCTTGCTTTTGGAGAACGCGCTTAATTAAGTCCTTGCAGTTGTATGCGCGTACCTTGCGCATGATTCTCTTAGGGGTGGAATTATTTCGAAGGTGTTTCGGATGATTTTTAGGTCGGGGAACTTCGGTTTGGAGTTGAAAATGGAAACTGAGGGAGGATGATTATTATTCTGAATTTTCCGTATCTCAATATCTGTTTCTGCGATGGTCGAGCAAGAATATTTCCTTGGATTTTCGATATAGAACAAAAATCTAAATCTAATGAGAAAAATCGGGAGGATCGGCCGTTTTCATTTTCGATTTTTTTTCTAAACCTTTGCTAACGTATTTGTGAGATTTTTCTGATTAAAATGATACCAAACACGACATACTTTGAATTATAGTTACTTAATGTTCAAGCAAGTTTGACCTTGAATCAACTTGAGTCATAGCTGATTGAACTCGTCTTGAAACGTACCACTTCATGACGAATAAAAAAACATATCATTCCATTTAAAAAAACAAAGTTGACCTTCAAATCTCCGAAACGCCTCCACCTACAAAAAAAACAAACGCACCACATAGTGTAACCCTTTGAACCATGTAACTTTTGTATATAACATTCTTTCGTGCAACGCATACTTTAAAAGTTATTCGAGGTGCACAAGTTACGTGGACCACCCTGTATATGTGCGATTGAGAATTGGGAGAGAGACTTCCGAGAGACTTCTGTGAGATCCGAGAGAGAATTGTGCGAGAGAGATTAATAATTGAGTTGTTTCTGTAGTCCGAGTTGTTTTCTGTCGTTATTTATTATATTATTTGTGTTGTTTTGCTTTGTGTTATATTAATATTCCATTCGTTGTTAATTGAAATAAACATTTTTGAATTTTGTCGTTTAATTCCTACAATATAAAAATATTCAAATCCAAGAGATCTGCAATATCTATATTTCCAAACAATCCACCCAAAACTACCCTCAAGAAAAGAAACGCAAATCACAGCAACGACTCCATCCAAAGCAGTCTACCGCAAACGCGGAAAAAAGCCTCCCCTAAGTTACCGTCGGAGAGCGCGAACGGCAAAGGTATTCCTTTAAAATATTTTCCACCTTTCTCCCGACAAGGTGCACCCGCCAACCCCATAGTGCTCTCTAGACGAACCGTGTGCACTTGCATCGCGGTGCACCGCGAGTGCAACGTGCGTGCAGCCGCGGCAAGAGGGCGAGCAAGAAATCCGGAAAATTAATATCAATTTCTCCCCGCCCGAGGGTTGCACGCTGAAAGGACGCGAATACCGAAAGACGAAACGCTTACAACGGGCCGTAGGTTGTGAGGAGACGATACAAAAAAATATGTATATATCTGCACGGGTTAGGCTACGAGGAACGAAGTGAAACGCGGCATGCAGATAAATAATGAAACTTTTACATCGACGCGAGATGCTTGCGGTGTTTTCACTGCATGAAGTGGAACTGTCTAGACGCATTCAGTGCTTCTGCAACACTGCGAGAACACCTTTATGCCGCCCTCCCGCAATTTCCCGCAACGCATTCTGTCTTTGTCCCTTTTTCACCTGGACTTTTCTCTCCCTTTCGCTCTCGCTTTCGGCCTCTTTCTCACTTCAAACACCGACTTTCCGACTCTATCTGTTTCTAAGCTGTTTTCCTCCCTCCATCTTTATCTCATTCTGTCTCTTCTTTCCTGAACCTTCTCTCTTCGAATTCTCTCCCTCTTTCTCGGTCGTTCCATCCCTCACTGTCTATTCGAAATTCCCCCTTTTCCACATTTTCTCTGTATTCAGCTCTCTCTCTTTCTCTCGTCTCTCTTCACCCTCTCAGTGACTCTTTCTTCGTCGCTTCATCTCTCTCTATCATTTCGAAATTCTCACTTTTTCTCTTTATCCAACTCCCTCTCTCGTCTCTCTTTAAACTCCCCCACTGACTCTTTCTATCATTCTAACTTTTCAAATTTCTCTCTCGCTCGAACCCACCCCTCGCCGCGGCAACCCCCGCTCTCTGCTCTTTATCGTTCTATTTTTACCTCTCCTTTTCGCATCCTACGTACCTTTCTCCATCCCTTCGTTTTTTTTTGTGCACGCAGACCGGTGCGTTGCAGTTGAAAATGGTTACAGGAGACTGACAGGGGTGGGTTTTGCCGGGCCGAGGGGCCCACAGAAACGCAGCGGTTCGATTCAACAGAAATACGCGAGGAATCCACCCCCTTTTCTCTCTCTCTCCCGTTTCATATCCCTTTCTCCGTCCCTTCATCCCCCTGTCTTCGTTTCACCCTCGAATCTCCACTCGTTTTCCCGGCCTCGACTAGAAAACGTTTCTGTTTTATTAAAACGAAATGGCAACCGTATACCTGCCGGAGCGACGTCGGTTTTCTCGACGTTTTGTTATTTTTTTCACCCTGAAAGTAAAAACGCACGCAACAATATCGTTTGCTGGGATTCGTGGATTTTTTTGACAATTGTAATGGATAATTTTTGCGGGGGTTGGTTTAATTTGTACGCTGATGCTATCGACGATTGAACGTGTTGTTACATGATTTTTTGTTCTTTCTCTCTATTTTTTCACCGGCTTTTTCATGGAATTTTCTGACGGATGTTGGAATCGAGCTTAATTTTGCATATTGGACGCGTCATTTTCGACGTTTGCATAATTCAGGGAGACGCATCAGCAGCCGGGCGATTTATGGAAAGTATCGTTGCACTTGTGCGTTTATGATTTTCAAGTGAATTTTTGGAAATTCGGTGGCACAGGTTTACGCGTTTGGATTTTTAATTATGGAAAGGATCGGTGTGGATGTTACTTTCGATTATTAAGGGCGAAGGAATATTCATGAAGGGAAGGAAGGGAAAATTAATTTTTTGATTTGTTTGCGGCATGAGAATTCGCGTTCGAGGGAAATTGGTTTGGCAAATACATAAAATTGCAGGAGAATCTACATTTTGATAATAAAGAAATGTTAACATTGCAACTTTTTGAAACACGGTGAAATGCAATGCAGTGATACAATTTTTCGCTGGCGTTACATATGCTAATGATTACTAATTAATCAGTCATGAATCGCAAGAAATGCATCGATTTTATAAATTCTTTTCATAGTATAAAATGTAAAAATAAATTTTGCAAAAGGCGTGAATTTGCGTAGGCTAACACATTTTATCACAAAAATCTGCTTGTATTTAATCGTCGAAGAATTAAAAAAATAATTGTCCCTGCCGCGGATCACCAGACTATAATCTAACACTTTCAATTTAACCAAAAATACAATCAAAAATTTGTATATTACTTCTGCGCAAGAGAAATGAAAACAGTCTGAAAAATCTGCGAAAATTACTAATTTTACATAATCCAATTTTATATCTCTTTCTGTCAGATATGCATTATACAAATTTCCAAAAAATTACCATGACAATTTCCAACCTTTCTCCACGAAATTAAAAAGACACATTTCAAAATCGTCAGTTTTAATATTAAAATAACATTTTCCCAGACATAATACCGGAATAAAGTAGAGGTACACTTCGGTTTAGAGTAACACGCCATCTCCAATTTCCTTAATGAAAAATCTCATACGGGCGTTGCAGTATGTTTAATTGCATTGCCCTCTTTTTACGCTTTCGCCCATTTCGTAACGGTAATTACTACGTATTGTAACATTTCTATACGGAACACAGGACGGAGTATTTCATTCTGTCCTTCTGCTGTAACTACAATGAGTTTTTGTTACCGCGGCATTGTCCCGGCTTATGAATTCACTTCGTTAAGTTTCCCGTTTAATTATTACGAAAAAATTAGAACGAAAATGAAGAATTAATGGCGGCACAACGGGAGACCCAGAATTTTGCAATTTTAACGTCGGAATGTTTAATAACACCGTGCGCACGTTGCGTCAAGATAATGAAGACTGCGCTAACATTTTGCAACCCCTACCTCTTTTTTTTTTAATCAACGAGGGTAGAAACGGAAATTTCCTGCTATGCACAAGTTGTTACGTATTTCCGTAATGGTTTTTGAATACCGAAAATTAATCTACTTTTCCTTTTCGCATTATTTCTATTCATATGTTGTGCTGGAGATGCAACGCGCTTTGTACGGTGAACGTACCTGGATAAATAAATAGTGTCAATGTTTTATTTAAGTGTCTGGATTTTTCCAAACTTTTGCCACTTTCAAGCGCTGCCTATTCGAATTTTTAATTTCGACACGTTGCTCGTAATGAACTATTTTTCTTCATTAGTGGGGTTCTGCAAATTTTGTTTGTAGCTAAGGACTTTAGCGCAAATAAATAAATAGAAGTTGTAGGACTTGGAAAGCTGGAGTTGTGGGTTTTGAACACCCCGTAGATCGGTCGAGTCGTCAATTAACACTGTACCTTTAAAGCGAATTCCTCGAATACGTTAAACATGCTCCCCCTAATCGAGTCAATCAAAACGTCACTCCAACGGAATCGATTAATTAAGTTCGACCAAGTCCTTGATGGAACTGAACCCTCGTTAACACGTTTCCCGATGCGGATAGATGTCGGGGTACTCTTTTTCTATGATGACCGTAATGGAAAATGTTAGAGGTATTTTAGCGATAAAAGTTATCGAATTGTATTTAGATGTTTGAATTATTCATTTTAATTGCTTCCGCTTTGAAGTATTGTCTTCTTGATTACCATAATTGAGAGTGAAGATGATTATACTGTCTCCGCATACCTAGATATACTTTATACTTTTATGTCTTCGTTCTTATCATTTTGTCTCTTTTACCATCAAAATTAACAGTAGAAGCTAAAAGTTATCGACTACAATTAACCCTAGAACTACCGGCGTTACATCTATTATATTTAAATTCTCTGAATAAGTGCAGTGGAAAACGAGAAATCAAGGGGTGAAAAAGATGATCAGTTATTAATTCAATCAATTTGGAGAATTTTTCAGAAAAACTGAGAACCCATCATTTTCACCGCCTCGGTAGTTTTACTGTTAAATCACAAAAAGTACCAAAAAGTAACCCCGCTAATTACCTTGCAAAAAAGGTTCTTTCTTCGCATTAAGAAAACAGCATTAACCACTAAATCTCGTCTTACCCTTACTAAAAGTAGCTAAACATTTAAAACTATAACAGAGAAACTACCAATCTCGAAAATATCTCCAATCGAATCCCAAGTAAATCTCTCCGACAACATTTGCGCGCAAATAAACTCGGGCATCCTCCCGATTCATCCCCCATGTATCCCCATCGATACCCATGGGTATCATTATCTCATCCGGCGGAAGATAATTCGGCAATGGAGGTGAGAGGGTGGCCAGGGGGTTGGAATAGGGTTTAAATATTATTTTCAAGCGACAGACCACGGCAAATTGGCACAAAGCACGCGTTGAAAGTTTAAAATGGCCAGCACGAGCTCTCGGGTCACCGGTTATGCAAAATACAGCAAACAGGGAGGATTAATTAATTCCTTTTTCTTTCGCCGTACGGCTAGTGCTGCCGGGCTGTATAACGAACGACGACTGTTCGTTTGCCCGTCGCGAATGAGACGGATGAATGTACCGAGGACAGAGAGAAGGAATAAAAAGGGAAAAAAGGGAAAAGGGAGAGAGAAAACGAGTGGGAGAGACGAGACAGATGGATACACGCGGACGTCTCGTGTACGGGGGTTGCATGGGGTGCATGCATGAGGATGCATGCGGATTCTGCATTGAAATCAACGCTCGACTATGCGTTTGACTTAAACGTCGAATAATGACTTTTCGATGAATTCATCACGAAATATTAACGAATGCTTGAAGTGGGTTAACCCCTTGACTTACGATAACGTGTGACACACGTGACGGTGTAAATGAAATGGCAAATTTTGAAGTTTTTCAAAAACTATTAAATTGAAAATATCAATCAGTCACGAGACGGTCAAATTATTTCAATAATATTAACACTAGAACTACCGGCGTTAAATCTATCATATATAAAAATATTAAATAAGTATTTTGAAAAAAGGGGAATTAAGAGGTGGAAAAGATGATCGATTTGGTAATTTATGTTTTATAAGATGGACGTAGAATATCTATTCTATGACTCTCCTATAAAGTAGGAGAATTTTTGGAAAAAATTGTGTACCTGTCATTTTGACTGGTTTGGTAGTTCTAGTGTTAATATGGCGTTCAATTATAGTAAATATTAGAAATCAGAGAAACACTTTGATTTTAGGAATGAATTTTGAGTTAATGCACACTCAGTCCAAATAGACTTCGTAAAAGAAAGGGTTAATAAGAATTCACGGGGTTGGAATAAGAGATATGACGATGGCAGTTCTCTGCATCCCAGAGAGTAGCTGAATCTCGTGCTGTTAGTCGCCATAGTTACCTTTCTGCTAAAACAAAGTACTTTTATTTTGTTTTTCTTTCCATATTTTGCAGTTTCAAGCATCAGTTATTAAAATAGTTTGGTGAAAATTTCTTGGTAATTGTATTCAGGGTTAATAATAAATATTAGGGCTCACTGTGCTGCAGGGAAGGAGCTAAAATTCTTTGTTCTTCGTTTGACCAATTTCAAATTATATTACTTTAGAATTTTTTACTTTTCTAGCTGAAAACATTGCAGTAAAAAATAATTTGGTAAAATTTAATTAATAAAATTGCGGCGGTTTGCGAATAAACGTAGACCCTCACTTTCTTGAATAGGGACTAAAGTTTGCCCCTTTTAATTTCACAGATCTTTAGGATTTATTTTCCTTTGTTTAATTGTATTTCTTTTGTAGTTTAAAATTGTTCAGATGCATCGTAATGAAAAAATAATTTCACGGAAGTCTCGTAAACGGGGTGCATGGGATGAGTGCATAAACGGGGATGCGTGGATTCTCCCTCGGAATCAACCCTCGACGATACGTTTGACGCGAGCGTCGAATAATCGCTTTGCGACGAATTGATTATGAAATATTGCGATTGTTTGAAGTTTTTCTCTTTTTTTTCCTTTTTATGAAACAACACGCGGTGCGGTTTCAACGCGGCTATGGCTCTTGTGCGATCATCGAATTAAAACCGAAGCTTTCGAAAAGCCTGCGTGAAGAGTACTTGTCTCGAGGCTTTCGAAATTAAATATAAAAAAGGGAAAATTAATCTAACACAGAAAAACTATAATTTCATTTTACAGTGATCGAACAAATGTTTTAATAATTCGAGCAACAATTGAACGGATGAAAAATTAGAATCCATGGAATTTTTTAACAGTAATTTTACGATGCCAATTAAAAACATGTTGCGTATTGTAGAACAGTGGAAACGCGACTGTTTAACGCGATTTCGTGACGATTTTCTATGTTTATTCCGTATAAAAGACATTATCGTGGAAATTACCTCCCTTGTTCGAAATTTCAAGTTAAACAATCTGATTAATTAAATCACCGAACGATCGCTGTCCTAATTATGCGCCATAGTTAAACATCGAATCGCTCGCGGAACAACCGAAAATTTCCCAATTGGTTTCCGTTTCTGAACAGCCAGTGCGACTCGTGTTTGTCACATTTCGACCATCGTCCGATCCGCAACTGTGGCTCGTATTTGTCATATTGAGACCATAATTTCCTCCTACAGTATCGCACGGCATTATGAGACTACAGGATCGAAATTCCATCTAACAATATTTACTCTGAGCTTCGAAATATTTAATTGCACCGATAATTAAATGCCATTCGATGGAATGACTTTTCGTGGAGTCAGGGAAGATGAGCTTGCAGAGGCTCCTAATCTCCAAAATGCTCGAGTTATAAATTTCACTAAAAAAGGAAAACAAAATGTGGCAGGCTGATATTCTTATTGGATAAAAAAGTTACAATTACTTTATAATTATGATTTAATTACAATTTAATATTTTATTATAAATTATAAATTATATATTAAACATATTAATTTATTAAACTAAAAAAATATTAAACATATATTCGATTATACAATTATAAATTACAATTAACACGTTGAATGCTATGGGGACCACCGGTGTCCGGCACTGTTGAATTCGATGAAATTTCTTATGATTTTGAAATTGCGATATTCAAGGACATGCTAATATATTCAATATTAAAATATTGGTGGTAGAAAAGTGAAGTATTACTGAGTACATAACTATTCTTACTTTTAAGATTTCTGTTCTATAAAGATGCTATTTTAATAGAAACAGTTTCGGTTCGTTGGAAATAACGAAACTACCGAAATTACCGAATTGTTTATTAGTTTTTTTGTTTCTGAAAGCGACTGTAATTATCAGCGGTGCCATTGAGAGGAGTCTAAGTGAAAAGAGTGGTTATGGTCAGCCATAAGGCTGTTTTAGTTTGCAAGAGGATTGTGCTGTTTTTGTATGAAATAAACAAAATGTTAATTGTCTATAATTGCAGACAAAGGCTACCTACCCCTTATGCACCGAAGGCGAGTGTATTTTTGGGGACTATTGGTATTTGGAAACCATACAAGAGTGGCCACCATACACAAAAAAATACAATTGCAGCCACTCATTAATATATCTACTCAACTACAGAGTTCCGCTATTTTTTAACAAACCAAAATATCTGTTTTAGAGCTTGCAAATCCAACAAAGAAAATTCCCCACTAATTTCACAATTTCAGTTAATAATTGCACGTCCCCAGTAAATATAACAATATACCCTAATCCTCGAAAACCGAGCACATTTTCCGGTAACTAATTCTCATTCACACCCCTATCCCATACCCACCACAAATTTCCATCCCCCTCCCAACCCCCTGAATACGCCATCGACTGCGAAGCAACGTGTTAAACCATCGATTAAAACAAAATATCCCCCTCGAAAAGTGATAACTCACGTATTCTTTCGAAATTCCAGTAAAAAACACTCGCCGAACTCGCGTTTCATCGCTCTCCCTCCGGTTAGGGTCGATTCACAGAATAAAAGGCGGATTATCACGCGCGATGCTTTCCCAGTTATTCTGCTGTTTCAAGTCCGGCACGGCGTGCTTCAACGTCGAATGCCCTCATTCACGTTTGCTCTGCCGTGTTAACGATATGTTCGTGCTTTTTACAATTAGTAGAATACCATGGAGAGCGATTAATCCGCGTCCTGAGCGGGGGTGGCTTCAACCCTCGCTCTCTCGTCCCTTTGAATTGCCAGATAAACGGGTAATTCGATGACTTGCTTCGGTGAATCTATTATACTTTATTTAATATAATTATTCGCCTGTTTTTACATTTATTTAAATAATAGAAGTATCTGATTACGTGGTGAGGATGCCAGTGGATGGGGATGTTCTCTGTTTCATTTTTTGATCGCTGAAATTAATGCAATGAGAATGCATTCTGAGGATTTTTAAAAGATGTAGCTTTGAAGGATAATTGAGTAATTCGATTAGTTTTGATGGTAAATTTATTGTATCCTATTTAATATAATTATTCGCCTATTTTTACATTTATTTAAATAATAGAAAGGTCTGATAACGTGGTGAGAATGGCAGTGGATGGGGGATGTTTTCTATTTGATTTTTTGATCGTTGAAGTTCATGCGATGGGAATGTATGCTGGGGAATTTTGAAAGATGAATTTTTTAAGGATAAATGAGTAATTTGATTACTTGTGATGGTAAATTTATTATATTCTATTTAATATAATTCTTCGGCTGTTTGTACATTTATTCAAATAATAGAAATATCTCATTTTGCTTTGGGGATGGCAGTGGATGGAGAATATTCTAGTTTTTATTTTTTAATCGGTGAATTTTAATGCCCTGGGTATGATTTTATATACGAATTTTAAAGAACATGACTTTAAGGGACTTTATAATTTGTTTCCGTCATATGAAGACAATTGGAGAGATTCCACGGCGGAAATATGTACCAGAGGGCGAAGAAAAAACAGTTGATGCCTCAAAATTTTTTCTTGAAGCATAAATACCGAATTACATTTCTTTGAGTGGCAAAATCTATAATATTAACATCTACATCTGAAATTGAAACACACCGTTCAACAAAAGCCATAAGACATGGTCAATCGCGCCCCCTAATTCCTCAAAAATCGTCATCCATTACCACAAAGGACGAGCGAAACTTACGTAATTACGAATCCCACGAAACTCGTGAGTCCGCACTTCGCGCCAAGTGTCTTCCCTGATTAAAAGGACTAAGAACCAGACAGCCGGTGGAAAATTCCCGCAGCATCCCCCATCTTTTCCTCTCGAGTCCGCTCGTGCATGCACTCGAAGGCCGCATCAAACACACCTTATATTCATGTATGCACCGCGGACGCAGCTGGGCGCATTGCACTAATTTAAATTGCCCTTCCGTCCCGGGCTATTCCTCGGAGTAATCATGTTTCCAAGTCGGCCCAGACGGAAAACACCGAAAACACGTCGTCGTCCCATGGAAACTCCTACTCTGTACGGCCATTTTTAATTATTTCTCGTAGGTGGAAAAAAATTATGGGAATCTTCCTTCGCCATGGAAATACACGGCGGTTGAACGAAGACGTCGATGGGATAAATCCGCGACTAGCGAGAATCGTGGAATTCCGTATTTCGTCACGATTTTGATTCCAGGTTTCGACGTGTGCGACATAAAGGGACATACCGCTCGAGAGACGCTTTCGTCTCTTTCAGACACGATGTCTGAGGTTGCGGAGGATATCGTGAAATCGCGGGGAAATTCTTGGAGAATCGCTCTCGTCGGATCCCGACAGATGGTATGGGGTTTACGATGGATGTTGAGGAACGTTGTAGCAACGCTGGCATGGTGGATTTTGTCGTTTTGGGTGTTAGAAGTTCTTTTGAAATGGTGTAAGTTGATTTTGTTGTGGGGCTTTTTTCGGTCTGAAAGTGTTTAAGGGTGCTCGAGTGAAAATGAAGTAATAAGATTGTATGGGGGTGCGAATAGATATTAGGCCCACTGTACTGTCGAAAGTAGGGTGGAATTTTATTGTTTTGCATATTGCCATTTTTCTTACATTCTCAATTTATTTATTTGTGGATTAAAAGGTGGTATGGGGCTGCATGGATGTTAGCGACGTTGTAGAATCGGGGTAAGTTCATTTTGCTGTGGGTATTTTTACTTTTTGGTTTGAAATTGTTTGAGGGTGCTGAGGTGAAAAATAATTAGTGGCAAAATAGAGTAATGAGTGCAGGTGTTGTTTGTATGGGGGTGGGAGTAGATATTTAGGCCCACTGTACTGTAGAAAATAGGGTAGAATTTTATTGTTTTGCATATGGCAATTTTTCTTACATTCTCAATTTATTTATTTGTGGGCTAATAAGGTGATATGGGGCTGCATGGATGTTAAGGACATTGTAATAGCGATGTAAGTTGAATTTGCTATGGGTATTTCTACTTTCTGGTTTGAAGTTGTTTAATGGTGCTGAGGTGAAAAATAATTAGAGCCAAAATAGAGTAATAAGCAGAGGTGTTGTTTATATCGAGATCAGAGTAGATCTTATGGCTCGCTATAATGCAGAAAATAGACCGTTTTGTTGTTCTACATTTCTTATATTATTTTCACTCTAAATTTATTTATTGTGCGGATCAAAGAACAACGATGAAATGCAGTACGATAAAAATGAATCAACGAGGTATGCAATTTTTGCTGCAGCTGCAGTTAATTGTAGATTACTTCTTGCAAACAATACATTCTCTCAAATCGACTGCGGTATCCCCTGGCACAAAGGAAATCGATGAGAAACAACGTAGAAGACAAGAAAAGTAAAAATAGGTGAGCAAAGGGTAGGGAACTGTTTCCAAGTTTAAAACTCGCGACAAATTTAAAACACGCGAGAACTGTAACTGCAAAAATTCAACCGTCCACCGTTCTCTCGACAAGAAGAATGGAAACTGTACGTCCCAAACGAGATGTTTCAGGCATCCTATGGGATGTTCCGTCGGATTGTTCTCCTCGTCGAATGTCCAGCATCCGCACAAAGACAATTCTCTTCAGTTTCCTGCGTCTGACATCCCGGGAATCTATATTTCCATTTTTGGTTCGTTCAGGCGACTAACACGCCGAAACGTGCGACGTTCACCGATTCCTTCTCAAAGCTACGCTTTCGACGATGCTTTCATTCCTGGTGTTGTCATTCTGACGTAAAGCGTTTGTTCTTTGAAATAAACGTCATTTTACGAAAATGCAAAATGCGAGTATTCAGACGTAGAAAAATTATCGAGGAATCAGTTATGCGTTTGACATTCGACGTCTCTTGCCGTTTCTTCGATATTTCTTCACGTTTAACAAGAAATGACAATATTTGAGCATATCGTGTCAAGCCTTTCCTGTTCGAGCTGTTTTCCTAATTTTTCGTCTGAGTGATTTTTTCTTCTTACATTTCTGTTTTAAATGCTATGTAAATAACATTAAAACGAAGTCCACCAGAGAAGATAGAAAGAGCTAAGGAAATTTTCTACTATTAATTTTTATTAAATATTTATTTGCACGAAATGAATTGATATTCACTTTTATCCGATCACGAAAATTATGAGAAGCAGCATGGAATGTGCAGATGAAGACACAAGAGAATCAGGACATTCCAAGGTCAATATCAACTCGATAAAAAAATTAATAAAGGCGGATTTGCAGTACAGCCTAAGTCAACCTTAACCGTTTGAGTGCTGAAGAAGTTTTTTATATATATGCCAAAAGTGCGGAATAAAATACGTAGTTATTCTTTTGGAAAATAACAGAAACTGTTATAATTAACTCTAATTATTACATAAAAAGTAATTTTTACCAACAATAATATTTTTTATTCTCACTTATTGCAAGAGTGTTTTGCCGCACAAATTCCATGAATTCCTTTTCCATATATAGCGCAAATTAAGTTGGATCGTTTAATTCCATTGCCATTTTTTACTGCATACCTCACACTGTCGCAAGTTTTCTTATCCTGCTCTCAATTAATGCGAAAATTATATCGTAGTAACATATAACAGCGCGATCGCGCTTCTGCGCACTCAAACGGTTAACTTAAATGAGTATTCTTCAAATTCAGAAGCATCTCCACTGTGCACGAATTAATCTGGAATAATGATCGTCAAATATGTAAATAGATCGTTTCCCTTGAAATGGAAAAAAGAGATAAAGAAGTCAAATAACAAGGGAGAACCGACTCGATCGAATTCTCAACGGCACTTTAGTCCATCGTCTTCAGAAACGGGTGTAAACTTACGGGGAACGGTATTACCGGAAATGTAATACCCCATCTTGATTACAGAACAGCCCTAGGGGTGTTTCCGTGGTGATGGTTTCGGTGTGCAGTAGCGCCTACGTAATTTCCAACCGACTGCTAAACCACCAACGCACCACCACCTTCTTGTTCTTCTTCTTCGGTTGTCTTCAGCCACCCCCTTTTCCGTTCTCCATGGCGGGCTTTTCGCTTTATCTTACGACGTGCCAGACAGTGACATTGTCCTCGTGCCACTGTCGTTCCTGTTATTCGCGCGAGCAAACTTTCTTTCACCCTCTCTCTTTATCTGTCTTTTTCATTCTCTCATTCTCCGTGACTCTGTATTACGCGGTCTTTGACTTGCTCAATTTCGCTGTCTTTCTCGTACTGCACTGTGTCTCTTACCGTCGTACTTTACTTTTGGATTTACAGTTTCTCGCTCCTTTTACTATTGGATCTCTTCGTCTCTCGTTATTTTCAGTCGTCTCGGAGGCTGAATTTTTTGCTTTGTCTGTCACCCTTTTATTGTCAAATTCACAACCTTTCACTCTCGCATTTACCCTCTCTCTCACAATTGCGCTCTGGTACTCTTGAATTCTAGGCCTTTCACTCTCACTCTCAGATTCTACTCTCCTCACTTTTATATTCGCACTCTATCACTCTTTCAATCTCAAATTCTAGGACTCTCACTCTCACTCTCAAATTCTGCCCTCCTCACTCTTTCAATCTCAAATTCTATGCCCCTCACTCTCACTCTCAAATTCTAACCTCTCAGTCTCACTCTCAAATTCTAGCCTCCTCACTTTTACATTCTCACTCTTCAATCTCAAATTCTAGGCCTCTCACTTTCACTCTCAAATTCTAGCCTGCTCACTCTCGCTTTCAAGTTCTAGGCCTCCTCACTCTTTCAATCTAAAATTCTAGGCCTCTCACTCTCACTCTCAAATTCTAGTCCGCACACTGTCGTTCTCAAATTCTAGGCCTCACACTCTATCACTCTTTCAATCTTTCACTCTCACTCTCTCCCTCACGTTCTATCACTCTTCTACTCTCAAATTCTCACCGTCTCACTCTCACACTCTCACTCTATCACTCTTTCAAACTCAAATTCTAGGTCTCTCACTCTTACTCTCAAATTCTGACAGTTTCACTCTAATGTTCTGACTCTATCACTCTTCTACTCTCAAATTTTCACCGTCTCACTCTAACATTCTCACTCTATCACTGTTCTACTCTCAAATTCTCACCGTCTCACTCTCACATTCTCACTATATCACTCTTTCAATCTCAAATTTGAGGCCTCTCACTCTTACTCTCAAATTCCGACAGTCTCACTCTAATTTTCTGACTCTATCACTCTTCTACTCTCAAATTCTCACCGTCTCTCACTCTCACATTCTCACTATATCACTCTTTCAATCTCAAAGAGGCCTCTCACTCTTACTCTCAAATTCTAACAATCTCACTCTACCGTTCTCACTATATCACTCTTCTACTCTCAAATTATCACCATCTCACTCTCACATTCTCTCTCTCTCACTCTCACATTCTCACTCTATCACTCTTTCACCCTATCGCTCTCTCGCTCTCAAATTCTCACCCTCTTCCTCTATCTGCACCTCCCTATCCCGATCTCCATCCCTCCGTCTCCCTCCAGCTTTTTCTGTCTCCCTCCGTCCCCATCTTTTTGTCTCTATCGGTGCAACCCCTCCGCGCGGCATTGTGCTTTCACGCCCTCGGCATTTTCGTTCGTTCCTCCCGCCGCTTTCCGCTTTCCAATTTATCCCTTTCGGTGGCTCTGTACTTCCGAGATATTAAACCGTAGTTCTCTACCTTTGATCCACGCGAGGTACACAATGCTCGGTCTTAAGCCGTTCCGGTCTGCGGTGAGACTCGACTCGGCTCGACCCGACTCCACTCGGCTCGACTCGATCCTATCCCCTGAATTTCCACCGATTACTCCGATTCCGTTAATTGCTGCCCAAAGAGTAATTATTTTAATTGCAGAAACGCGACGGGATTCAATTTTCTTCCTCGATTCTTTCCCGCCGGCCGAATTCCGATAACTCTGCGACGTTCCTTGGGCTGTTGCTTCGGTGAATTTTAAGATGATGCTGTCTTTCCTTTTTCTGTGGTTGTTTTTTCTAGAATTTATAAGTTTGTGGGAATTCGTGGTCGTTGACTTTTTAACTCCATATTCACCGTAGGCCTGTAGAATTATTATGGCGCAGAGGTTTGTATTTTTTAAGGGCTCTTGTTCTTGATTGGGAATGCTATTGTTTATACAGTAGTTGTCGGGGTACCAAGTTGTTGCGAACAAAATCTCGACGAGTTTAACAGGATTTTTATGACAGAGAATGCAGATGACTGTAAACCAACTGGCAGGAAAGAACGAGTTATAAAATAAAAACCTACCCCGGAATTAATTATTCATGAACTACTCTACGCTTTAATCTTGTATCTGCAACTTAAGGTCCTCCTTTTACCTTCTTCCACCTATTTTATCGCACTCAATTTCTAATTCTATTTTCTGCACCACCTACTTTTCCCTATTTCTTCCAAATTCAGATTAACAGCTATCGAAAAACCGTTCGATCCCATCCTTCACAGCGATCTCCAACAGCAAAATCCACCCACGATACAACAACAAAACCCCCAAACATTGAAAATACAAAGAAAACTGTATAAAAGGCTCGAATGAAACTTCATTCCTCCCTCAGTCTCCCAGCAATTCCTCCCATTTTAATCCTCGCAACAGCCGCAACAATGCCGTTCCTCTCTCAAAGCGAAGAGGGAGTGACATCGAGTCTGGAGGGAAAAACGACGACGGCTTTGGTAGGTGAACGTTTGTAGCTAGTCCGACATCGGCTACGACAAAAACGGACCTCCGGCTAAGTCCCTGCCAGTAGCCCTCAAAGACTGTCATATCTGTCTCCTGTCCCTCTTCCGTCCTCCGACAGTCCAGGGGTATTTACGTCAAAGTGATCTAAAATGTAAAGTCTGTAACCCCAGGCTGGGACACGAGGTCGCAAAAAGAAGCGGAAACCCCCATACGGTCTCATAGGGGACCGTCGATCGAAATGGGAAACATGGGAAGGCGGATAATGATACAATGAAGCAATTTTGTTGGAGGGATTCTTGGTAGTTGTTCTTTGTGGTAATATTCTAAGCGGGAGAAAGCATTTTACTTGCGTTGGCAATTTCTTTTCTAATGGGGAAATATAAGTTTTCGATGGGGACAGGTTTAGGTGAAAATACGATGAGATTGGTTTTCATTGGGAATTTGTTGTTTGGATTTTTTTTATTTGTCCCGTATCTGCAATTTTGGAGGTAGAGGCTAGGAAAAATTAAGCTGTTTGTGAGTTGAGGTGAATTATTCTTGGTTGGCTGTGGGAGGATTGTACTTTTTGGAAGTTTGGGGGAATTTTATATGTGGAGCGTGTGGTAGTTAGTGATTTAAAGACTCCCGCTCTTAATTAGTAGAATTAACATGGCCGTTAATCGTTGTTTTCTTAGTTGTTTCTCCAGAAAACCACAATTCAAAGAATTCCTTACGCCATAAGAAATGGTGATCCTGTGAAACTACGACAAGTAAGAAAATTTGTCTTATGTTCCAGTGGTTATCTAATGGGTGGCTCCAATTCAGCACGGAAACAAGGAAATAAATACAGCTAATGAGAAAAACGCAAATCATAAGCCAGCTGGGGCAAAATTTGAATATTCCAAACCACCCTGCAAATTTCCTTCAATTTTCAATTCACCTTCGACTCAGCCAAAAAGAAGGAACCCGAACAGTGTCCCAAAACAGCGACAATTCAGCAGAGAAACAAGGAAATAAACCCAGCTGATGACAAAAAAGCAAATCACCAGCTCCCCTTCGAAAAATTTCAACCTTCAAACCGCCCTGCGAATTTCCTTCAATTTTCAACTCACCTTTGACCCAGCCAAAAAGAAAGAAGCCGAAGAGTGTCCCAAAATAGCGACAATTCAGCAGAGAAACAAGGAAATAAATCCAGCCAATGACACGATGTAGCGACTCGTAGAAAAGAGATCTCAGTTCTGTTTGTCGCGTTTGAAGCGTCAATCGTTCCCGACGATTGCTCACTTCTCAGCGAGAGCCGAGAGAAGCGAGAGAAGGAAATCGCGGAGATCGTTCGAACCACGAAAGAGGAGAAAGTTATAGAAGGAAGTAATTTAGTCGGTGAGTAAATATTGGCGCAAACAAAGACCATCCCCCGCAGGCTCGAGAGACGGCTTCCCTCGGCTCCTTCGGACTGGAGGAAACCCCGTAAATCGGACTGAGCCCGCGTCCTCTCTTCCCTTAATACGTGTATTATTTCAGAAATGCTACGTCAGAATTACGAACAATGCACACGCTCGTCTGCTAGCACCGTAAATTGTTTTCTTAACTTCGTCGGATGGAATTTACGAGTGTGTCGCGACTCGGATTGTCCGGGAGACGTCGAGCATCAAAGTCGCGGACAATGGGGAGAGTCCTTTAGAGGGGATTTTGGGAATGTTTTCGAGGAATTAAGTCAAATTTCGGAAGGTCGTATCGTCGATGGATCGAAAATGTTTAAGCGTGTTTTGCGATCAGAACGACGTGGGTTTGGAATTAATTATTTAAAATTTGGGAAGCTTGCATCGTCGATGGGGTTGAAATATTTAACCCTTTGCACCCACAGTAGCCAAGGGGTTAAGTGAATTTTGCAATAACAATGACGTGGGTTTGGAATTAAGTAAAATTTCGGAAGATTGCATCGTCGATGGGGTTGAAACGTTTAACTGAATTTTGCTATCAGAATGACATGGATTTAGAATTAAATAAAATTTGGGAATGTCATATTGTCGATGAATTTAAAATTTGTAAGTAAAATTTGCAATAAGAATTTCTGACGTGGGTTTCCTGGTGTTTGAGAATTTTTTTCGCTCTTTTCCTTTTGCCAAAATTGTCGTTTCGACACTGTGTTATTATTTCAGCGTTATATTTGTTGTAGTTAATTCTACAGGCTCAATTTCGAATTTGGAATTTGATAGAAATTTTGTATCCTCGCTTAAGAATTTCTCGCCTGATGAATTGTTGATAATTTCACTCTGAAGTTTGCGACAATACTCTCAACGGAAAACAACCCCTACAATTCTTCTCTCCTTCGACATCCGCTGACTTTCTACGTAGAAACCGCATCGGCAGAATTATACTCCAGCAATTTCTCACGGTTCATCTCGAAACTACTTTTACTAACACCAGAATACTAACAACACCACCCTCCATGCAAACTCCAGCGCTGCAACGTCGAAAAGAAAAAGGAGAACAAACGAACGACCACCTGGAAACGAGTGTCAGCCTATTACAAAAAAAATCCATTTGTAGTTTAAACTTAACATCCACGGTAGATCGTGTCAAGGACGTTCCATCATCATCATCCGGTTCCCCGAGCCGTAATAAAAGCATAGCCATGAAAGCCGTCTTGCAGAAGTGCTGGAGAGGGGAACGAAGGGTGAAGGGACGTAAAAATGTCGAGTGGCAGGAACGAAGTGCGAAACCATAACGATGGAATGAGATGGTGGCGCTGGGCTCGCGAGCGACATCCCTGAAACAATATCAGCGCTTGCGGAAAGGGAGCTGATGGAGGAAGAAGCGGGAGAACGAAGAAAAACGTAGGAAGATTCTGAAAGGCGAGAAGAAACGCAGAAATAAGGAAACGGAGGGGGAAATGACGGGGGTGGAGCCTTGAGAAAGGGCTGAAAGGGAGAAAGAAGGACTGTGCGAGGGGGTGAAACTACGAGAGGGAAGACCAGGTGCAGATGAAACGCGAAGAAGAAGAAAAAGGGATGAAAGGGAGAAATAAACGGGGAAAAAAGGATTCTGCGAGGGGGTGAAGTTATGAGAGGGAAGGTCAGGTAAAGGCGAAACGCGAAGAAGAAGAAAAAGAGAGAGGGGGACGGCGAGAGAGAGAGAGAGAAGAATACTCAGAAAGGACAAAGGGAGAAAGAAGCGAGGAAAGAAGAATTGTGCAGGGGTGAAAGTATGAGATAGAAGATGAGGCAAGGCAGAAACGTGGAAAAGAAGAAAAAGGGAAGGGGGTCTAGGCGAGAAAGAAGAATCCTGAGAAAGGGGTGAAAGGGAGAAAGAAGAATTGTGCGAGGGGGTGGAACTACGAGAAGGAAGGTCAGGTACAGATGAAACGTGAAAAAGAAGAAAAATGGAAAGGGGGATGGCGAGAGAAAGAAGAATCTTGAGTAAGGGGTGAAAGGAAGAAAGAAGAAAAATGGAAAGGGGGACGGCGAGGGAAAGAAGAATCTTGAGTAAGGGGTGAAAGGAAGAAAGAAGAATTATGCGAGGGGGTGAAACTATGATACAGAAGATGAGGCAAGGCAGAAACGTGAAAAAGAAGAAAAAGGGTAGGGTGTTTAGGCGAGAGAAAGAAGAATCCTGAGTAAGGGGTGAAATGGAGAAAGAAGAATTGCGCGAGGGGGTGGAACTACGAGAAGGAAAGTCAGGTAAAGATGAAGCGTGAAAAAGAAGAAAAAAGGGAAGGACGACGCCGAGAGAAAGAAGAATCCTGAGTAAGGGGTGAAAGGGAGAAAGAAGAATTGTGCGAGGGGGTGAAACTATGAGACAGAAGATGAGGCAAGGCAGAAACGTGGAAAAGAAGAAAAATAGAGAGGGGGCAGCAAGAGAAAGAAGAATCCTGAGAAAGGAATGAAAGGGAGAAAGGATCCACGAGAAAAAGAAGAAGCACACTGAGGAAGAGAAACCGTGGAAGAAGCAACAAATGAAAGAAGTAACTCAAAACAGAATAAAGAACCGCCTATGAAAGAAGAACAGCAAGAAAGAAGAGAAACGGGGACAGCAAGTGAAGAAAAAACGCGGGGAAAAGGTCCAAGTAGTTAGAAAGAGGCAGGGAAAGTCAAAGGGAGAAAAGTAGAGAGGTTAGTTGAGCCTGTGGCTGGATATTGCGCACTGGTGCAAACAAAAACCACCCAACTCGCAAATCCCCCTTCGAGTATCTTCTCGAAACGAAGAAAGTCCCACTCTTTCCGCGTCTCTTACCCTCGTGTCGCCTTGGATGAACGTCGCTATCTCTCTATTTCTCTCTCCTGCCTTCTCCCTCTCTCCTTCCCCTGCGAAACGTATAAACTTGGCCAGCAGAAGGCAAGAAACTTAATTCACTGGAAAATACACAACAGATAAAGGTCCCTTTCAGACGTGCCAGAGAAGAGGAGAACGGGACGGAAGGGGGAGAAAGGTAAAGTAGTTCAGTGGCTGTTCTTCAGCAACGTTCTCCAAATGAGGCCGACCAGCAAAAGGCTGTCTGGCTATACGTCCACTGCGACCACTCGCTTTAATGCCACCAGCGAATAATCGTAAATATATTCAATGTCAACCATCGCGGTCTTTAGCCCTCCTTTTACTGCCTCTAGCTTCTCCATTCTCCCGGCTATCGCTTTTGAAAAATTTATTGCAATTACCGGCAACCACGATTGTAAACGTTACCCTCTCATCTGTGTGTGCATATGTCGCGAGCCCATAATCCGTTTCCTATGGCACCGGGAATCCCCATCGTGGCAGATGTCGGTCGGCCAATTCGTGCTGTATTTCGGCGAATATATGGGGAGAATTGATAGCGCGTGAATAGCGAGAAATTGGTCGATTTGGCGAGCAAGGAAAAGGGGTTTATGCGTCTGCTAAGTCGGAGGATGAGTTTTATTTCTGGCGGATGGACGTCGGGGAATGCGTTGATTTGTTTCTGTCGGAGGAAACTGAGAGATAGAAGGATTGTTAACACTAGAACTACCAAACCAGTCAAAATGACTGGTACACAATTTTTTCCAAAAATTCTCTAAGTTTCTGGGGGAGTCATAGAATAGATATTCTACGTCCATCTTATTAAACATAAATTACCGAATCGATCATATTTTCCACCTCTTAATTCCCCTTTTTTCAAAATACTTATTTAATATTTTTAAATATGATAGATTTAACGCCGGTTGTTCTAGTGCTAATGTTTGTTTCCACGTGCTTTTGTTAGTCGATGAGATTCGAGGGTAATTTTTTTTCATACTTATCTTAACAGTTTAATTTTCTTGTCGGTCATTGATTAGATGAAATTGAGCGCACGTAATTGCCATTTTTCGATTTGAATTGGATATTAAGAAATGTGTCGATATTCTAGTTTTTCTACGGTATATTGTCGACAGACGGAGATTAATTCGGTGTTATAGCGGGAATTTGAAATTCTATTAAGTAATTTAGTACTTAATTAAGACTCGATAATATTAATGACCGTTTCCTGCTAATTAACTTCCTTGACGTTGCATAAACATTGCAAGAGTATTATTACGATAAAAATAAATATTCATGCGATAAGAACATCTCTAAAATCACCAATCTGAAATAAGAGACGGTGCAATGAAAATTTCGCCGTCCACTTTCGATCATTCCATCTCAAATTCTCCACTCACCCCTAAAATCATAATTCCCTCCCCCTTCCCTCAAATATCCCCAAAATTATTCACCTTCTTCCATCAAAAATTAAGCGCTTCAAAATTCCCAGAGAATATTCCACATTCGACTCAATTAACTCGTCGAACAGTGCTTACTTTAACGTCCCGTCGTTTAAAGAGCCTTCAATATTTCACGTTCAACCTTTCGTCTCATTACCATCGCAAAATCTCCCTCTCTCTTCGTCTTCTCCAATATTATCAAACTTCGTAATTACCACGATATTATCCTGCAAAAGAACAGAACTTTTTTCCAAAAAATCCATAGAAATTGAAAAAGGAGGGGGGAAGAAGCGACGCGAAGATAACGAGGGACATTTGCCTCGGTCAAATTAACATTTTGCAATCCGCGAGGCGCATTATCGTGCAAAAGGTGTACCGGGCCGTTTGTAACGTTAAACCAGACGAGGTTAAACTTACGTGAAATTAATCCGGAACACGCGCGAGGCACCAGAGACTGTACGGGGTGCCTTGTTATCCCACGGATGAATATTGTTACTCATGTGAATACACTAAATAAATTACGACGTTTCAGAAACAGCCGTGGAACATAATTTAATCACTTTCTGCGGAAGCGAATGCGAGGGTAACCCTCAAATAATTTCATTAAACATTAAATACGAGGCAAAGAGAGAGAGAGAGAGAGAGAGAACGCCACGGGGTGGTCGGTGCAGCTGTAGTTTTATAATTAGATGGAAAATTCGCGAGTTTGTTGCAATTTGTAAATGCGCGAGTCTGTCGCGCGAGAGGATGGACTTTTCGAGTGAGTACGTTTTGTCGGTGAAGTTCTGAACGGAATTTCTTCGTTTGTGTTTGAATGTACAGTTTGCTGGATGATTCCGAGTGGCAATGTTGTCGAATTCGATTGTTTTTACGGCTGATGATTCTGTGAAAGGCTTTGACATCCGGGGAATTTGTTGAGAACTTGGAATTGGAGGTGGGGGTGGTTTTGATGTCCGGTGGGGAAATAAATTCACTTTTGGTGAGATAGGCGTAGAGATGGTTATTCGGTTATTTTAAATAATTAAGGGGAGTGTGTTAAATCGAAAAAATGTAGGTGGAGTTAAAGGTTTGGGCTTCCGATTAGTGGGGTTAATTTTAAATTCTTCGGTACTGCTGGTTGAATTTATTTTTCCGATGTACAAATCATTTTGTAGTTTAAAAGCCACTTAAACAGTGGGTTTTAGGTGAAATGACCATAGCAGTTTAAACAATAGGAATTTGAAAAGGATGATAAACATCAAGTTAACGTCAGTGAACAGACTGTTAACCCTTACAACACTACTGGGATATTTTATATCTCAAACATTATCATATAATTTTCGTGTTATTATTGTACAATTTATTTCCATGTATTATTTTGTTTATATGACAACATTTACTGCTGGGATAAAATATCCCAACAGTTAAAAAAAAATATATTTCATTCTCAGTCGTATTTTTATTCCATTTCCTGTGTCACAAAATATACACTGCTAAAAATTAGTCATTTTCCG
Source organism: Cerceris ruficornis (assembly GCA_963989415.1). Lineage (NCBI taxonomy): Eukaryota > Metazoa > Arthropoda > Insecta > Hymenoptera > Crabronidae > Cerceris > Cerceris ruficornis. The sequence goes on from OZ022519.1 coordinate 27,955,783, forward strand.
AAGAAATAAAATGCAGTGTTGAAAGGGTTAGCAGAAAAACTCCAAAATTTCCAAAATTTCCACTTTTCCAAAATTCTTATTCAGAATATTCAAATATAATAGATATAACACCATGAAACTTCCACCTCTTCACCTCTGCTAACTTTCTATTAATATTCCATTAACGCTGTAAATCATTGACAATTTATATTTTCAAAATACAATCTACCCATCCAGTAAATAATTCACATCATCAAAAACAGAAAGGGGCGATCGATTCTCGCAAAAATAGAAGGAAAAATGTATCGTTCCCCCCATCGAGCACGGAATGTCGGAAATAATTACGGGCAGTTATTGCCTGTAAAGTTTTATAATAGAAACACCGACGAAGAAGTAATTAATTTTCATAAACTTTTCACGGCGAATCGTTTTTCCCTTTTCCTCGAAAGTTCGCCGGGGGTCTGCTTGATTAAAGTCGCCCCGCGAAAAAGAACGGGAAATTAACGAACTTTAAAGGTTTCCGCGGAATGAAAAATTCATTTGACAGAAAACGAAAGGCCGCCCGTTTCACCGTGGCCGTGTACCCGTGGAATTCCCATGCCCTTTACCGGACGTGTCTCTAATTAACGAAAAAAAAACAAACAAACCGACAATGCACGAAACGCGAAACAACTCTCGCGTCACGCCAATAAGGGAATATCATCGTAAAACACAATGCCGATCGCTTCGATTTCTCTGACCCTTTCATCCAACTTCAAAGCTTTCGCGTTTTACGTCAGTCACTGTGCAGCATCGTATTACGTCTCGTTTTCTGCCACGTTCACACCGTGAAAGAAACGGGAAAGTACAATATTCCTTTCTTTTTACAATAATTACTTCTTAACGCCTTTCCGTAACATTTCTTTTGTGACTGAATGCGCAATAACTCGGAATTAATTGCTGAAGTAACAATCTACTCCTGATTTCTGTCATAGAGTGTAACTTAACGCAATATTAACTTCTTACCGTACAATAAATAGTGACAATTTTTAAAAACTTAAAAAATTTTCTGAAACTATTAAATTAAAATGAGTAGTGGGCCACGATACGATAAAATTATATCTACGCTATTGATATTTCGTTAGGTTATACGCTGTATCAGAAATCATGGATAGATTGTTATTTCAGCGATTAATTCTGAGTTATTGTGCAATCAGTCGCAAAAGAAATGGTACAGCAAGGGGTTAATAAAATTCAAATAATTTCACAGTATCGTAACCCACTGATATTTTTAATTTGATAGTATCGTAACCCACTGATATTTTTAATTTCATATTATCGCAACCCACTGATATTTTTACTTTGGCAGTATCGCAACCCACTGATATTTTTAATTTGATAATATCGTAACCCACTGATATTTTTAATTTCATAGTATCCTAACCCACTGATATTTTTAATTTGGTAATATCGTAACCCACTGATATTTTTAATTTGATAGTTTCTGGAATACTTTTCAATTTCGTGTTCCATTTACCGGAGCGTCACTCGGTATTGTACGGTAATGGGTTAACACTAAAGTTACCAAGGCGATCAAAATGGCTGGTTTCTAATTTTTAATGATTCCTTTGTGGTTTAAATAAATTTGTTGCATTGTATTTGAAGAATATGTAATGTATTTGTGACATAGTAATGGCGTAGTTTTTCTCTATCTTCTTGTTTCAGTGCTACGATTAATTTGTTAAGAATACGCGATTTTCTATAAATTCTGATTTAGAGAGATGAACATATGAGCCCTTTATTTTAAAGGTGGCATAAGTAAATATCTCGATTTAAAAATAAAGTAACTTATGCCACTCTCAAAATAAACTGCTCATATGTACATATTAGGTAACACTTTGCCAAAAGTGATAGCATAAATGCTTAGAATTACAGCTTCTGCTTAAGAGATCAGTTTGCCAACAAAATTCATGAGCTACTTGAGCTGCAAACTTAAATAACCGCTGAATATAACTCTCCCTAATTAGCAGAGCAGTGTAACAGTAAAATTACCTACTTAAATAGGTCTTGCAATGCGCAATATTGCATCAAAGGCAATTAATGTCACAGGTTCAACAATCGTATCTGTATTAATGTTAAAAATACTCTTTGACCCTCCGTTTCGGCGCTGTGAACGCACCATTATCATTTTCCCCGTGTGGCGGAGGAACCTAGCTACCCGTACATTTCTCTCTCTCTCTCTCTCTCTCTCTCTCTCTCTCCCATCCACACATGCGTGCACAGTTATTCGTACAAAGGACGCGGCAACGATATATACAAGCACACGGAGAGATCAAAGTCGAGACAGAATTTTGCTTCGGGGGTCTTTAACTCTGCGTTATACAGAGATCGAAGAGCCTCTGCAGTATATGTACATGGGAAATTTGCAAACCGCGCGTAGGACACCATAAGAAGGGTAAACCGTAAAAATTACCCTCCACTTTTTACGACTCGCCGTCTTTTCCCAGCACGACGATGAGCTTTAAAAAAATTGATAGGTATATAATAATGAAGAATAGTCCAATTTGTGACGTATACTGTATCGATCGTTTAGTGTAAAAATAGGAATAATTATTTTTTAATGAAGACTAGAATACTCTACATAAAATATCTATATTCATTTCACGATTATCTTTCCCAAGTAACAATCTATTAATTAGACCAACCCTTAAGTCTTTGAGGCACAGCGGGATGAAAAGCGTCCCACCTCTTTGATGCATGAAGATGCACGGTGGAACATTTTTGTCGCATCTCTAAAATTGATATTATTGTCCCTTATCACTCGAAGAATTTTCCAGAGTGATTTGTAGCCAACTCCAGACAATTTTTGTTCATTTCGAAGTGATTAAAAAAGACGTTGCATACGTTTTATGTGGTAGTTTTTTATTAGTAATAATTAGACTGCGGATGTTTATGCATTTATGACAAATTTAACACTGTTACAATACAGAAAAAGCATGTAATATAAAAAGAGATTTGAAATTTCCAAGACGCGGCATTCGTTGTAACATTTAACGAGTGAAAGAGTCCTGTACTTGGATATTTTTTTGTTAGCTGCGTTTATCAAACTTTAAATTTGCATAAACATCCGCAGTGTAGTAATAATATTTATAATTGCAAAATTCTGGCGGTGGCTCTGCCGGTTGGAGTGATAAGGTTTATATAACTTTGTTATTTGAAGCTAAGGGGTTAACTTGAAAACCCTCTAAATGACGCCATGTCCTTCCATCCTCCCCAGCAGCCTCTCCAGGCTCCGATTTTCAAAAGCAAGCGGAGCTAATAAAAAAGAAGGAGAAGAGCATCCTCTTAAACCTGGCTGTAGACGTAACGAGGGACGATTAATGTTCCAGGTGGTAAAATTAGTCGCATCACGGGACTTTGTGTATCATAATTAGCGAACTAGAAATACGTGTTAGGCCATCGGCGTTCTTACGGGCGTTTGACGCTAATGCAGCCTTCCCTGCATAAGACGCTGTCAGGAAGTTCCCTCGCGCTGTGATCGCTCACGCTCGAGAAAGTAAACTTTTCTCCAATGAAAAGCCCGCCGCTGGCAATGTCGGCGATGCCGCCTCCTCTAATGGTCACGCCGCTAAAGTAAACTTTATCATCGACAGCACTGTCAGCGTGGATCCTCAAAGACAACTTGTATCGATGACACGGACGACGTCGCAAGTTACTTCGCGTTAGACACGATCTAATGCCTCAACGTCCTCCGACGGCGCATTTATCTTGGTACTTTTTAGGGGGATATTGGTACTCCTGTTTATCCTCTTGCTTTAGGCTTTTTTAATTTTTCTTTCGATAGTTTCTGGGTGGATTTTAGTATAGCTGTTTGGACTACTTGCTTTGAGCTTCGTTTCTAATTTGTTTTGACAGTGTTTGAGTGGATTTTGGTAGTGCGGTTGAAACCTCTTGTTTTGAGCTTTTGCTTCAGTTGAAGATTTCACAAAGAATAAAGTTAATGACTTTGTAAAAATGCGGATATTTACAGTCCTCGTAAGAATTCCAGCGCTACAATTAAATTTCTAAAAACTATTCCACCTTTTATGAGTCGCTCAGAAGCCAATGCGGTTAAGTCCATTTTTTTTATATTTTCTGATTTTTGTAAATTTTAATAGAGTGGAGTTTATCCTATTAAAATTAGATACATTTTAATTGTAATAAATTGTAATTGCAATTTATTAATAATAAATTGGCTTCTGAGGGACTCAGAATTAAATTTTAATTTAATTTTCTTAATTAAATTTTCTAACTAAGAAACGGTCGTCAATGAATTTTTGACAATTTTTTCGCATTGTTTTGCCTAAAGTTTCGATGTACGATAGAACGTAATCCGGGAATCGCACGGAGAAACGTTGCCAAAAGGATATTTAAAGGAATCGCAACTAGCAGCGATCTTCCGGCGTGATTTATCTCGCATTTTTCCAGCCTGACAATAACCGCGCCATATTTCGCATTAAATGTCCACGAAAGGGCTGACTCCTCGAGAAAACGAGGCGATTCTCTCTTTTTTTCTTCCTTTGTCCTCAGCGCCTCCCAATTGAGATCACAGTTGATCTATTTTAATGGCGCACTTCGGAGGCGCATTTGAATCGCCTCAAAAGAGACGCTAAAGAACGGCAAAATTGAGCGGAGCTGCGAACAGAAAAGCCGGAAGGAGAAAAAGAGGAACGGCACATCCACGCCTATTTCTTGGTCTCGTCGAGAGCTGTCTGTCTCTAAATGCAGGACGGGGCTCTTCGAATCTGGGACCCTGGCAAATATGCATTTTTTAGAATTTTTTTGGCAACTTTACCACAACGAATTGCCATTAGAAAATCAAATAGGAAAACAGGGCAATCTTTTAATTTGATGAATAATTTATTAGGAAACCTTGATATTATATTTGCAGCACTGTTTAAGTGGTAATGCATTATAATAAATTAGCCGCGATTGCAGTAAAATACCTGCGACTGCACCGTGCAGCAATAAAAATAGAGAACATCATTTCTATGAGAACAATAATAAAAATTCGACTGACAATATTTAAATCGTATTTTATCCAATTAACCATTACGTAAACCAAATCTAATTGTCATTAAGACAATTTCCTCCCACAGTAAATCATCCCCAGCAAAGCCCACCCCCAAATCACCCACCAAATTCTCCACAAAAACCAGCTTTCTTAAAAATCCCCGAAATCTTCCACGCACTGCCGCCACTATATCCACACAAATCCGCGTTCTCCATTCCAAACAATCCTCCCCTCATCCGCGATACGCCCCAACAAAAAGCCCGCCATCGTCGACCCCCTAAAATTTTCAATACTCCCCAGCCAATCCATTGCGTTCCTCCGAGTTGTCGAAACTTCGAACGTTGAATTCTTAAATCCACGCCGGTCCGAGTTCCACAAGGGGGTGCCCCAGGGGTTGCAGGGAAAAAGGTACCCGACTAAACGGACGGCACTGCAACGGGGTGGTGCGTGTACACGGCGGTGGCACTGTGCGACGCCCGAGGCAGGCCATTAGACGGCGACAATGCGCACCCTTTTCCCGACTTTTATACGTATTTCCGCCATTACTGCGCATTCTATGTCGCAATAAATTCTTTCACCGTCGCATTAAAATTCTTGAAGGGCATTCTGAATACTTGGCGCGGTGCGACGATATTGATGTCCCTCACTGGGAACAAAACGGCTGTGTTATATCGTCTCTACCACCCTCGCTACACCCCCTCCACCCTTCTGTCCTTGGTCTCTCTCGATCTCTCGGTTTCACCTCTCTCTTTCTCTTTGAGAGAGCAACCCCTTCGAATCGTAGCAGCGTCTCGCTTTTGCGAGCGTGCAACGCCACTCGAGCCGATCGTTTCGCTGAAAAAAAGGGGACACGCGCGTGCGAGAATAGGAAGTGCCATTAGAGAGGAACGGTGCAGGGCACTTTCTGCCAGTTTCACCAAGGACGAGTCCCGCAGGTGTAACAACTTGACACGGTGATGGAAGTACCTGTCGGGGTTTTAATTGAACGTTGATGGGGTCAGTGGGTTTTTTTAAGGGGGGATGAGTTTGAGTGGGTAGAAGGTAAGTCCGGTTTTTGGGTGAGTTGGGGGAGGATTGAGGGTGGTTGGGGCTTGGGAAGATTTTTGAGGTTGCGGGGATGGTAGAATGATAGGAATTTATGGGTATGGATATAGGAGAGTCGGTTAGAAAATGTTTTGAGTTAGATTCGGTTTGTGATGATTGAGGGTTTTCGGTGAGTTGTGGGAGATTCGAGGTCGTTGTGGCTTGGGATAATTTTGAGCGGGATTTTTGAGCTCACGAAGATGGCTGGAAAACAATATTTATGGTTTCAGAAGTTGGAGAGTTTGTTGAAATATGTTTTGGGTTAGATTCGGTTTGTGATGATTGAAGGTTTTCCGTGAGCTGTGGGAGATTCGAGGTCGTTGTGGCTTGAGATAATTCCGAGCGGGATTTTTGAGGTCACGAAGATGGCAGGAAATTCAAAATTTATCATTTTAGAAGTTGGAGAGTCGGTTGGAAAATGTTTTGGGTTAGATTCCTTTTGTGATGATTGAGGTTTTTGAGTGAGTTGTGGGAGATTCAAAGTCGTTGTGGCTTGGTATAATTTTGAGGGGGGTTTTTGAGCTCACGAAAATGGAAAGAAAACCAAATTTATGGTTTTAGAAGTTGGAGAGTCGGTTAGAAAATGTTTTGGGTTAGATTCGGTTTGTGATGATTGAGGTATTTCGGTGAGTTGTGGGAAATTCAAGGTCGTTGTGGCTTGGGATAATTTTGAGCGGGGTTTTTGAGCTCATGAAGTTGGCTAGAAAACAAAATTTATTGTTTTAGAAGTTGGAGAGTCGATTAGAAAATGTTTTGGGTTAGATTGGATGGATGATGATTCAGGTTTCTGGGTCAGCCATGAGAGTTTGGGTTTGCTCACGTTTAGGCTTATTTTTGAGGTTGTGCGGCTAATAAGAATGGGCTGCAAGCTTTTAGAAATGGTGTCGTGAATTAATTTAAAAAAATTTTGACATTTTTGCAAATGGGTACTCGTTGAAACTTTTGACTAAATTCTAAAACCTTGAGGCTTGAAGAGCGATCGTCAGAAGTATAATTAACATCAACAATTTACAAATAATTCCAAGGAAATGTAGAATTTTTAGAACAATTTAGAAAATTTTCTTTCTAATTCCCGCCTAACTATGACCATAAAGGGTAGGAAAAACCCTGAAAACACTTGTTCCAGCTACAAGTTCACCGAAACTGGTACACTGTATCATTTTCGATACATCATAAACCTAAGAACCGATACATAAATCCCAAACCTAAATGTCAGGCGCGGCAATAAAAGCCCTTCGTTTTCACAACTTAAAACGGGAAAACGACCTCGAAGGGAGTTAGAAATTGTAGAACATTGCCTCGATTTCGTGGAGGTGAAATATATTGGCCACTGTCGAAAGTACACGCGACCTATTCCATTTACTCGAACATTTAAGCCATCCTTGACTCTTTAACCCCCTTTAGCCTTGTCCTTCGAAGACTGCTGACGTCTCTCGAATACCAAAGTAACTTTTCGTATATTTGTTTTCAACGTCGGCGACCCGTTCGTGCAGAACACTCTCGGCGGATTTTTCCTTTCATAAATACAGAATCGTTAAGCTATTATGCCTCTCGAGTGATTTCTGGTTGCTTTTAAATTTATGGCGCGCGATCCTCCGCCTAAGAATGGAAACTTAAACGTAGAATCGTTGACTGCTGTTAGAAATCATTCAGAAATGACTAAAAACTAAATGAAACCAAAGCTCTTTTGTTATAGAAATTAAACCATCGATTTAGAATTTTTTTAAACCGAAATGTTAAGTCGTTGGCTGTCATTGGATTTTTAATTAATTTAACACTAAAACCGCCAAGGCGGTCGAAATGATGGTTGACAATTTTTTCGAAAAATTACCCAAATTGATAGGGAAACCATGTGGTTAATATTCCACTTAAATCTTATAAAATCTGAATTACTTAATTGATCATCTGTTTCCCCTATTCATTTCTCCTTCTGCAAAGTACTTACTCAGTACATTTAATTGCACCATTAACGATAGTTCTAATGTTAAATAGTTGTAAAAGTGGTAAAACTATCAGCAAATTTTTCTTTTTACATTAAATTCAGCAAACGCAAATATACGTCATCTATTAGTAAGGAATTAAGCTGCTATCCCGACAATTTTACTCACTAAAGAAACTCAGACCTCATATATTCCAATGTTTAACCGGCTAAGCGCACACTTAAGATCTTCAATCAAAATTCCTGCGCAAACTTCATTCGCCCCAAAGGAATCTAAGCCCCTCATAATTTCGACCATCGAAACAACCGTCGAAATCCTCGCCATACTTTCGCGCTGAAATCCTGCAACGTCGAAAGCTCCCAACTTTATCGCCAGATCTCGTACGATTGTTGAAATATTCTCTGTTTACCAAGAACAAGAACGTCGCCCTTCGCGCGATAAAAAAGCGTCCCCGTTTCGTTCTTTAATCCGATGACGTACCGTATCTTATGGATAAATATTGGAGAACGGTAGCATCGCAGAACGGCGAGGAGGATCAAAGGAAATAAAGTCAGGAAGAATTTAGTAGTAGCCGGAGATCGTCCTGGTTGATTAAGTAAGGTCCTCTTCCGTTACTGCCGTCTGTAATTAACTGTGTACATCGAAAGTGCTTAGAAGATAAATGGAAAAAGATTATCCCTCTAATTATGCCTCCTTCCTACGTTTCTCACGCCCATCCCCCCGCCGTCCCTTTAACCCTCGCCCTCTGGCCCTTCCTTCTTGGCAATTCTGTCGTTTAGGCGAAACTTTAATGCAAATTCGTGCTTTAATTAAATATCGATTGACCCCGGAGACCGGTCCGAGCTTCTTCGTTGGTAGGTCCGAGGGCGAAGTGCTACCTTAATGACTACGTTAATGAGATTCACGAGTCGCAGGATCGTCTTGGTTTCTTTCTCTGTCAGGCATCGAAAATATTGAAAATCCTACGGGATTAATTGATCAGGTCGCCGCCGTAAACAGTCGGGCTCGTTGCGAGTAATTGGCCGGCATGAAACGACGAAAACTTTGAATGGCCGTGGCTCTTTGGGGATGCGGGGTGAGGCAGGGTGGCCATTCTGTGCGAGGGATGCTTTCATCTCATAATTACGGCTTCCTTTATAAGCCCTTGACCTGAAATGTAAATAAGTCGAATCGAGATACGGACGGAGGACGAACGGGGAGGGACATTTCAATGATCTTTCTCGTTTGTACCGTTGTACGGGGTGCGTTTCACCATATGAACGGGGTTGGTGATTTCTTGGAGGGATGTACTGATGACTTGTTGAGAAATTGTAAGTATTTTTGGAGAAAATTTCAGTATATTTTGTTAATACTGAACAAAGGAAGAAGGGTGGAAAAAGTGATAGGGAAAGATTTCTTTCTTTCACTGATTTTGCACGTTTGCCCATTCTACGGGGTGCGTTTCACAATATGAACAGGGGTCGATGATTTCTTCAAGGGATGTGCCGATGATTTGTTGAGAAATTTTAAGTATTTTTCCAGCCAATTTTAATATTTTTTGCAAGCTATTAAACAGAGGGAGAAGGGTGGAAAAATTGATAGGGAAAGATTTCATTCTTTCAATGATTCTGCACGTTTGCCCATTCTCCGGGGTGCGTTTCACCATATGTACATTGCTCGATGATTTCATGGAGGGATGTGCTGATAATTTCTCGAGAAATTTTAAGTATTTTTCCAGCCAATATTAGTATTTTTTGTTAGCTATTAAACAAAGGGAGAGGTGTGAAGAGAGACGGTGAAAAATGAATTACAGCGCGCAAATAAAGATATAAAAATGTTATCAATATTGAACGATTAAGAAAAAGTAACTTTAACGTTTGAACAATTATGAAAACACGTTACAGAGACTTTATAACAACTCGCAAGAGTTTCCAACGAGAGGATTCAGATTTTAATGAAAATTTATGGTAATGTAAAGATCATTTGTATAAGTAAAAGGCATTTCCGTCTTTTCGAGAAACTGCGAGGGAGAAATTTCTCGAATGGCTGGTTTATTTTCCATCATAATTAACATAACAATTCACGATGAAAGAAGTCTGTGCGAAAAATCTCCGTTATTTTAAACCCCGTCGAATCACTAGCAAAAAAACATGCTCATAGATTAATAAAAGTAATTAATCCCTCGGCAAATAATATAGTGTCATTATTTATTACGAATCGTAACAAACGAAAGAATCGAAACTCACTAATTTAACGTAACAATTGCACGCCCGTTTGTAACTACGGCTCGTACATTGAAAATATTTTAATTACAACCACTAAAATATAATTGCCCACTGAATAAACTCCTCGAAACGGGCTAATTAATTTTATGAAGTTACTGTGAAATTAGCAACGCACCGCCTGCTCTTTTGCACGAAGGAAACACACATTGAATCCATTTTTAATGGAAGAACGAGAATTGAAAATAATATTGCGAATCGTCGAACGATAAAAAAGTCGACCGGCTCGAACGGCCCGTTTAATTATTAGGAGGACGCAGCCGCGCGGGAAATAAATTACGAGGGCGAAATAAATTTCACTGCCAAATTTCCTCTCGGCTCTTCCGGTGCAGCTTTCATGGAAGAACAGGTTCAGATGCTCGGCCAATTTTAACCCTTCGGCGATGAGTGGGATTTACATTCGTTGTTTCTACGTTTCCAGACTCACCTTTAACTCGCTTGAAGTGCAGACTATTAGAATAGTCATTTTAAATGCCACATTGTTGAGAATTATTAACTTTCTATTTATAAAACGTTGATGAGTGGTGTCCAAACTTGCTTAGAATTTTAATAATAATTTAACGATGGTGAGTGGCGATTTTCTTCAGTACCAAGCACTTTTTTAACATCTGGTACTCTATACATATTTTGAAACTTTTAAATACTTTAATATTTTGAAATTTATAATCCTAAGGGGCAAATAAAGTTATTTATTTAATAACTCACTTATAGAAGTAATATCAATTTTTCTATAATAATTATTAAGAACTTCTCAATTCACTTAACACTAGAACTACCAAACCAGTCAAAATGACTGGTGCACAATTTTTTCCAAAAAAAAAGTTTATAGAAGAGTCTTAGAATAAATATCCTACAACCATGTTAAAAAACATAAATCACCGAATCGATTATCTTTTCCGCCTCTTGATTGCTCCTTTTTCAAAGTATTTATTTAATATTTTGAAATATGATAGATTTAACGCTGGTAGATTTGTGTTAATCTACTTCCACGGTCCAAGTTTGGATTACCGTTTGAAAAATAAACTTTGAATATTTGGAATAGAAGGATTTGTAAGCAGAATCGGGAGAATTCTTCGCAATCCGAATTTCGCATTTATGGAAAACCAAGAACGAACCCCCGGGGATAAAGTTAATATGAAAACGTAACGTGTCTTTATAGATGAAAATGCATTTTTCACGTTGAGGCGCTTTCGATAACGAAGCAGATTGAAAACACGAGAGCGGACGAGCCGAACTGATATCCGCTCTTTTTTTTCACTTTAATACCGACATCCAATGACGGAATTCAATATGGTGCATGGACATCCGCATCTCATATGCAATACCGGAGTAATTTACATCTCGAACTCGTTAATCGGTGAAAAAATAAACGTCCGGCGGAATGAAAAAGCTATCTTTGCGCGACAATGGGGTGGAAGGGCGAAGGGGACGGCTGGAGAGGCAGAAGCAGAGGGTGGAAGAGGAGGGAGATGTACAGGGGTGAGAAAGAGAAAGACAGAGTGAGGAATAGAGAAGTAAAACCAGAATGAGAGGGAAATAAAGGGGAGGGTAAACGAAAAACAGAGAGAGAGAGAGAGAATGGTACCAGCTTCCTGATTGCTCGTTGACTTGGAAAATCAACTGTACAAATTCATCAGAGGCGCGTGTGTGCGCTCGCGAAAACGCGCATTTGCGGCATCCTGCAAAATTATGTACCGTAGCGAAATGTAATACGATTCGTCGTTTTTATTTTCTGCAATGCCCACTTTTTTAACCCATTCACTGCCAACTGCGAGATATTTCGTTAGAAGTTTGAATTAAAAAGTTAGCAATAATGACCGAGCGTGAACAGTGACTTTAAAACCAAACTGTTCCTCATAACATTACTAATATTGGAAATGGGTGTTAAAATAAATCAATATACTTTATATTAATATTATTATTTATTATAAGGTGTTAGAGATCGTGCGAGGTATATGCGATCCGCGCTTCCGAGAAGTCCCTACGTATGAGTGAGGACTGTTTGTCTTTTGTTTCGTAGGGCGTCGGGCGTATCGACGTCGGTGACGATTAAGTCAGTCGTAACAGAACTATCCTCACGTACAGTCTTATTCATTTCAATATATTTTTATCAGTGTTCATAAGCATTTTTATTTGACCTCGATCCACCTCAACCTCCTAACATAAGGCCTTGGAATAAACTGGGCCCACCCAGTAATATAAACTGTTTATGTTACTCTCCCCTACACTGCAGAGAGTCTCCTGTTTACAATAGGAATTCCTAGAGTCATTTTTGAACTCATTAAATATATGTAATATTATATTGTTAATAATAATTCAACCATCGAGATTACACTTTCAATCGGTTAACTTAATAATTCTGAAAACTGGATGTCCTGCTATCAAATTTCGACACGCAAGGTAATATTTTCTTTATTTTCCTGGCAGCGAATAAGTTAAACAGTTGTGCAATTTTTTGCAAGCAAATTTCCGAGCTTGTTGAAGTGTTGCAATCGTTCGAGGTTTATTCGGTGCCCGAACATATTGTTAACGGTTTGCCGAGGCGCCTTGCAACCTTGTCCCTCGATGGCGTTCCACTTTGTCAAACTGTTGCCGCAGCTGTATATCATCCTGGCGTCTTGACATTTTATCACATTGTTGCATAGTCGGTTTGTGACGTTGCCACTTTGTGAGCTCGCCGGTGATTTCGATTTGCCACTTTGTTGGTTTATCGTTGAGCTACTTTGCCACTTTGCCACTTTTGATCTGTTTGTCCCAGCATTCTGCTGTTTTATTGCTGCGGTGATTTGCCACTTTGTTGCATTGGGAACTGGGCAAATTTGGGCGTTATTGTGACAGTTTGGAGTTTTGCCAATTTGATTGAGGGTCAGTTTCGGTATTTAGCACTTCAACAATGTTGCATTGGATTGTCAGTACGGTAATTTGTTATCCTGTCCCTCTATCATGCTGTTACTGATCATTTCATCAACCTAATCTCTTATCGGCCATCACTCACTCTACAAATTTGAGCAGTCACTGCCATATTTTCAAACATGTTGCAGTAAATGAAACCAGAACAACAGGGTTACCTACAAAACCAAGTAAACCCTAATTATTTTTTATTTCTCCCGCCTAATCGCTTTGCTACTCCATTATTATATCGTTTGCTACTTTGTTCCATTGCAGATTTGTTGCATTGCCTTTTCTGACTGTGTCAGTTGCTCAATTCGCCACATTGTAGTTTTATCTTTGCTTCAGTTTGCCACTTTGTCAGTTTTCCATCTGCTCATTCCTCTACTCTGCTGTTTTATCGTCATACCGCTTTCCCGCTTGGACAAATATCTACTTTATCAGCTTGTCACTCTGTCAGTTTGGAATTTCGACAATTTTAGCCCTATGCCACTTTCTCTATCTGCCACTGCAACACTTTCACTCCACCCTGTCACTATGGTACCTCCTATCTCCCTGACACACTATCGATAATCCCTTATCTCTTATCTCTTATCTTCTTCCATGCCTCAATCACACCAGTTTAAATAGAACCAAAACGAAACGAGCGAAATGAGTAATCTTAACGATCTTTTCAATCAACTCAACGAGAAACCACCCGCGATAGAATCGTCGCGATTTCGCGCTGTTTTCTCCATTAACCCTTTGCGCTCCGAATTATTTTAATCTTTTCGTCAAATGTGCAAATATAGTCTCAGAAAATTGTCTACCGTTGATTATTCATTTTTACTTTACACTAGGAACAATTGTTGGTACCGTGGGATATTTATGTTAAGATGCAAAATTATCGTTGATTTCAGAAAGTCGATAATTAGTAGATGAAACGAAAGTCGCCATAGAAAGCTGTGTCGAGTGTAGCCGGACATAGGAGTGCAAAGGGTTAATACACTAATGAATCGTATCCATGGTAATTTACATACGTTGCTGGACACACGAAAAAAAAATGGGAGAACGCTCCATCGATTTTTCGAGGCTGTTTGACCGAACGAACGTTAGTGGTGCGTACGTTGGAGCAAATAAAAGCCGGATAAAAATGCATTTGCCAAATCGACCGACATTCGAAATGAGAGCGCGCGAGAACGAATCACCGGCGATAGGTTTTCCAAGTGACACCGACGGACGATCGTGCTCGCCATTGGTCCACAAAGCAATAGTTTAACACTTTGGGCGCTAATTACCCAAAGTGATACGTACATCTACAAATTTATTACTCGAAAGTCGTATCTCTTAACACTAGAACTACCAAACCAGTCAAAATGACTGGTACACAATTTTTTCCAAAAACTCTTCGAGTTTATAGGAGAGTCATAGAATACATATTCTTTGTCCATCTCATAAAACATAAAGTACCGAATCGATCATCTTTTCCACCTCTTAATCCTCCTTGTTTTAAAGCACTTCTTTGATATATTTAAATATAACAGATTTAATGCCGGTAGTTCTAGCGTTAATTATTATTTTTTAACTGCATCATGAATTAAAACTTGGGTCGTCTTTGCATTTTTACGGTGAATCTTTCGGCAAAGTAAGAAAATGCCAAAAGAGAAGAGTTAACGTAAGAAACTTGTCGATGATAGGAAACATTGATGATAAGATCTCTAATCACGCTTTCTTCTTAATTGTTAGAAAGGCGCAACACGTCCTACTGTAGGATTTCTTAATAATACGGTTAATGTTTATTTAATAATAATAACCGTACAAATAAAATAAAGTGAAGCATAGATAAAATAAGAATAAAATCAGGATAAATAGTATCTGTCCACACAGGATTCTAATCACTAAGAATATGATCACAAAGTATATCCACTGAGGATTCCAATCACTAAGAATATAACACACAGTGTATCCACACAGGATTCCAACCACAGAGTGCCTCGATGCGGCGAGTGCCTCGTTGGCCTCTCGAAAAACAAACTGCGATCGGCACTCACATTCAAACATACGTTTCATATAAAATAGATATTCTAGTACATTCGCATCCCACACTACAATAATGAGAAAAATAATTCTCACCGTAATAACCATCCAATATCGAATCCCCCGCTTTAACCATTTCCCCAACACCGTCTAAAAAACCCACCCCCATACATCATCCCCCGTTAAAAATGAAACTGAAAATCACAAAAAATTCATCCGCCCCCGAGTTCGATTCTAAACATTTCAATTGCGAATGAGCCATTTATTATCATATTTTGCGAAAATTCTAGGCAAAAAGAAGCGCAGAAAATCTCGTAAACTTTTTACCCTCGCGTTATATTTGCCGTGCACGTTGTCCAACGGTGAAAAAAGAATCTTCTCAGCCCTAGAAAAAAAAGAAAATGAATCAAGAATCCCGAGACGACGGCCGATGGATTCGGCTCGGGATAATCGCGCAATCTTGTAGTTTGACGAGCAAAAACGTTGCTCGAATTATGCGCGCGATCGAAGCGGAATCAATGGGGAAAAGGAACGAGGTGGGCGGATCATGAAAAGGGACAAATGACGTTTTATGCGAGGAAACTTTAGCCCGTCGATGTACGCCGGGCTGCGAACGACGTTTCGGTCGTTTCTCGTCGGGAAAGATAAAAGTTCCACGGTAAGATCGATCGACGGTGACACATTGCAGCCGATATAAACGGGGACACTCGCGATTCGGTCTATGATTCTCCTTTATTCGGGGAGATCGACATTTTTCAACGTTGTAAGCTCGTCCCACTTTCGGAAGCTTTGCAAGTCCCATCGAGGGAAATTCCGTGGATCGGTGTTTGCCGGCTTGAGAATCGAATTACCGATGGAAATGTGGCATAACGATCGGAGGAATGTTATACGAAAGTTTCAAACTGCCGATTTTCGGCTTGGATACTTGGAGTGCTCGGGGATAAGTCAAATTTCGAACTCGTTCTGAGACGGTGAAGAGGAGTTTTCTTGGATGCCGAGAAAACTTGAGAATTGCCGGGTTGTTCTTCAAGATATTTTGGTTTCTTTAATTGGTTTTTTTAACTGCAGATTGAAATTGTTGATTTTAAGATTCGTTCTTTTGATCTTGTAGGTAAAAGTAAAATTCGATATCTGGTTCGAATCTTTGTCGAAGTTAGGAAGTTTGATTAAAGCACTGCAAATAATCCTTATTAATTATGGGAAATATTTATCGCAATTAAAACGGGTCTTTGCTTTTTAAAGTGTCAGTTTTCATCAGCTTCGGATGATATGTGATCTTTCAAATTTGAGATCGGGTTGATGAAAAATTCACGCTCGAAAATTGATCGAAATCGCTGAAAGGTATCTTTATTGAGTATAGAAAATGGCCAATAAAATTGAAATGAATTCCATAGTCATTTCAGAACGGTGAGATTCATTGTAATTTACCTAAAATTCCATTTTCCATCCCTCAAAAATCCATCGGGTCGATCAGTCTTTACAGGACATTCAAAATTCAACGTCCATTCGCTCGAAAATTGGCGTTCAAAAATCGATGAAAATCACGCAAAGATATGTCCATTAATTCCATGAAACAATAATTAATCTTTAAATTAATTATTAGGTTGGTAGGAAATTAATGTCGATTTTGAAACTGTATCTTTAAATACACATGTTGAGAATGGGAATGACTTTTTTTAATCAAAATAAGTTCCATTACAATTTACACATTTTTTCCCAACAAGAAACAAGTTTTTTAGTAAGTTTTTTTGTTCTAAAATAATGTAAGAAGACAAACCGATTACAATTAACGGCTATCTCAAAATTAAGCGCTAAAGTTTGAAAACTCGAAAACCGACATTAATTTCTTACCAATCTAATAATACCAAACAGAGTTCCCACGGACCATCCAGTAATAAATGTCTGATCGATCTAAACCCAGAAAATTAAAACGTTTAACA
The DNA here is from genome assembly GCA_963989415.1 of Cerceris ruficornis. NCBI lineage: Eukaryota > Metazoa > Arthropoda > Insecta > Hymenoptera > Crabronidae > Cerceris > Cerceris ruficornis. The sequence continues at coordinate 27,972,923 of OZ022519.1, forward strand.
CTAGAACTACCGGATTCAGTCTGTTATATTTAAATATATTAAATAAGTACTTTGGAAAAAGAGGTATCAAACTGTGGAGAATATGATTGATTCAGTAATTTATGGTTTATAAGATGAGTGTAAAATATCTACTCTATGGTTGCCCGGTAAATTTAGAGAATTTTTGTAAAAAATGACAAACCAGTCATTTTGACTGGCTTGGTATTTCTAGCGTTAAACGAATCAAGTTATTTCGCCAGCATTGTATAATGTTTCTGGAAACTTCTGCAAACAGGCGTCCTGTTTCTATTCTAATTTCATTTTCATCTCAAAATACATTATTACGGATAACAAATAAAATAAACCACGAACAGCCTCGCGCACCAGAATTCCACGTTGCATCCAACGTTAACTATTAATAGGGAAAGCGAAATAACGAATTTTAATTACGACTTTCGCCAAAATGCAAAAACACAGTTGTATAAAGTAACGCCCGCCAAAAAAAATGTAAAAACAGTCATCCACGTTTTTACTACAACTAATTACGTTTACCTGGTTTTCGAGGGAGCTTAAAAACCACCATGATACACTTACGACTTTTAAATTGCATTTAATAATTGTCAGAAAACTAGCAGACATCATTGCAAAAAAAAATAACATATGCCATCAACTACGCGAATCCGGACTCCGTTCATTAATTACAAACTTCACTCCGTAAAAAAAGCTGGTTTATCTTTCCACGTAAAATGTTAATTCGTATTTGTCAAATATCCCCGTTAAAGTAACTCACATCAATCATTAATTACCGTCAAACACCACCGGAATCATGGCGAGTGCAAATAAACCGCATTAACCCCGTCTGTTCTCGTTGAGCTTGAAAGAAAAAATATTTCATTCCAAACGCAAAGCACTGTGTCGTTGCTAAATGAGCGCCATGTTATATCATTCAAATGGCGAAGGAAGTTCGTAAAAAAAAAGAGAGACGGAAGGAGAAACAGCAGGAAAAAAGGGGTGGGGGAAAAAAAAGAAACGAGAGAATCTTGTCTCCATAAATTCAAAACTCGCTATACATTGCCAGAGATTCAGCCGGGATATTATATTCAACTCTTTTGTCCCAATATTCCGGAAACTCCGCGTACCTCTTATTTTCTTCCCTCTTTCTCTTTCCATTACCATTTTATCCGGAAACACGAAACTGGGTCTTGGCTACGTAGCATAAACTACATTTTCCTTCCTTATTTACATGATCATGCTATACCCACCCTCTTCCAGCGTCTCCTCTCGTAACGCCCCATCCCAGGGTATGATTAACCCCCTTGCCTTACGATTTTTCTTTTTCTGACTCCCACTTTCTCTATCTTTCTCCCTCCTTTTCTCTCTCTATCTCTATCTTTCTCTCTTCTTTTATCTATCTCTATCTTTCACTTTCTTTCGTTCTCTTCCTCCCTTTCTGTGTGGGGGTTGTATTTAAACATTGCGTCTTTGTGTCTGCAAAGCTTGTATGACTGTTTCGACGGTATTGCGAGTTTTATTCGTCGGTTTGAAGGTAATTTGGGGCACGGGGTGAATCAATGTGGAGCGAGGGTTCAAAGTTTACTGCATTGGTTAAAAGAGATTTGAGTTCCATTGTGAACAAATGTAGGCCATTGTAAATGGTTAAAAGAACGGCGATAATAGAATGTGGTGGTAATTGTATTTTCAATTTTGGATGGCTCGTTGGAGAAGGTGGTGCGAGGACGTTGTGATCGAAACATTGAATTTTTATGGTGGAGTGGTTCGTTGAAATTTTTGAAGCGATAAATGTACAGTTTTTGGGTCGGATTTTTTTATATTGAAGCGTAGGGCGATTCGTCGAAATACTCAAAATTAGAAGCGTGTGATTATTGTAAAGAATTTTCTGCTATAAATTTGAGAGGTTTGAGTTTTAATATTGAGAATTTGAGTGCTTTGGATTTTCTGTGGCATGATTTTGAGGGCCTTGAATTTTCAATATTAATAATCGGAATGCTTTGGATTTGCTGAGACAAAAATTTTAGGGCTTTGAATTGTCAATATTAATAATTGGAATGCTTTGGATTTGCTGTGACAAAAATTTGGGGGCTTTGAATTTTCAGTATTAATAATTGGAATGCTTTGGATTTGCTGTGACAAAAATTTGAGGGCTTCGAATTTTCAGTATTAATAATTGGAGTGCTTTGGATTTGCTGTGACAAAAATTTGAGGGCTTTGAATTTTCAGTATTAATAATTGGAATGCTTTGGATTTGCCGTGACAAAAATTTGAGTGCTTTGAATTTTCACTATTAATGATTGGAATGCTTTGGATTAGCTGTGACAAAAATTTGAGGGCTTTTAATTTTGAGTATTGCAAATTTTAGTATTATGAATTTTGTGTGGTAAAAATATCAGTATTCTGTATTTTCTATACTATTAATTTAGTTGCTTCGCATTTTCTGTAATTAAAGTTTCAGAAATTCGCTTTAAATAAAAAGCACTCATCAATTTCGCGATTTTTTGTTCAGGCGAATTCATTGAAAGGACCTTGAAATATTAATTACATGGGCAAAGAAACAAATAATCATTCGCTAGAACCGAAATCATGAATATCAGCGGAGAATTGAATGTGTTAATTTGCGGATAATTAAAACGGATAGAATTCGACATTAATAAGCGAGTTCGAATTTTGACAGGAGTTTCAATAAACCGGAATAAGTTGCAGAGAAAGACAGGCTTCCATTGCGAATTCACAAATACACGAGATTCCCCATTAATAACCCAAATTAAAGCGAGATTAATTATACAACGTTATTCCAATTATAATTGTATAATTGCATGTGCCATTAGGTCATCATTAGGGTACAGTACATACAAGATAGAACCGCGAAATGACAGGAGGAATATAATGCATAACGATGCCATTAATTACCCTTAAAAATAAAATAAAATCCACACGATTTCAAATATATATACACTGCAATTATTTATCGCAATTGACAATATTTTGCGGAAACATTACTCATCATTCTCAAACTCATCGGAAAATATTGCCACGCAAAAATTTCACCGGATATCATTAGAAAAAATGACTACCCCATCGGTCATGAATTTCAAAATCCTATATCAAATTAATTCATTTAGTTACCGTCAGAAATTATTTAAATTAATGTCAGCCATGAATTCACGTTGATAGATCGTAAAACACGGAAGAGAATAAAATGCAGGCTTTGTCATCCCGTCGCTCGCCCACTTTTCTCGTCATCCAGTCATCGATTCGTCGGCATTTCACCCTGTTATCCTTCCACTTTTTCACCCTGTCCCTTCTACTATGTCATGGTGTTTCCCTTCGCTGTGTCAGAGTGTCACTTTGCCCCGACGGTCATCGCGGTGTCCACGATGTCGCAGTAAAGTATCCTCTCCTTGCCATCGCCTCGTGCTTTCGTCTCGGTCGATGGTTTCTTAACACTAGAACTACCAAAACAGTCAAAATGACTGGTACAGAATTTTTTCCAAAAATTCTCCAAGATTATAGGAGAGTCATAGAATAGATATTCTACGTCCATCTCATAAAACATAAATTACCGAATCGATCATATTTTCCACCTCTGAACTCCCCTTTTTTCAGAGTACTTATTTAATATATTTAAATATAACAGATTTACCGCCGGTAGTTCTAGTGTTAAAGCTACAATGTTTATTGCAACCCTGTCATCGCCGTTGATAATCTGTTGAGTGCTGTTGAGCAGAGAACATTGAGTTAGACGCAGCGTACTATAGCTGGCAAAAATAGTGAAGCCCTCTGGCCTGTGGTTTGTTCTGATTCGCCTGACGCATAGAGTCATCCCCGTTCTGACGTCATTTGCGATTCTAACGCGTTATTGGTCGAAAGAGCCGCACTTTTGTTACGTCGTCATGGGAACAACTCAGAATTAATTGTTGCAATAACAATTTATCAGTGATTTCCGATATACCGTGTAACTTAACGCAATATTAACACTAGATTTACAGGCGTGAAATCTGTTAAATTGCAATATATTAAATAAGGACTTTAAAAAAAGAGGCATCAAGCGGAAAATATAGTAATTCGTTAAATTATTATTGTATTACAAAATACACGTGAAATATCTACTGTACAGCGTCTCTGTAAATTTAAGAAATGTTTATAAGACAAGTAGGAACCCGTCAATTTGACGGCTTCCGTAAATCTAGTGTTAACAGCATAGAACTAATTTCAATGTCTCCTGACCCACTGATATTTTCAATTTAACAGTGTTTCGAAAACTTAAAAATAATGTGACAAGGGGTTATTGTAGAGCAAGGGGTTAAAATACAATCAACCACCCTCCCTAACCAAGAATAATTACTAAAATCACTGCACCATTCACAGAAACATTGAAAAAAAATCCCGCAAAAAAGGAGTACCCATTAACCATCCCATCCCACGACCAATCACCCAACCAAACTACGACCACCCGACCCCGTGACATTCCGTTAACGTGATTCCCGATTGTCAAGCAAGTACCACCATACATATGCATCCACGTAACGCGTGTACGTTAGCCTCGATTCTCGCGTTACATATGCCAGGCGTTAACACACGAACAATCAGGTGGTACGGGGAATTTACACGCGTGTGCTTAATGTTCACGAGCGCGAGGAAACCAGCGTGAAAAGCTGTTTGCCGAGCCCCATTGTTGGAGACACGGGACCTAGCTCGTGTTAAATATTACGTGTGCACATGCACACAATGGCACAGGTGTAACCCGCGCCAATCAGAGACACAGGAATGGTCTCTGTTTTCGGGCAGCTGCTTCCAGCAGAGGCTCCTGGAAGCGCCTACAAACTATCTACGTCCGAGGACGTCGTCGGTGCGGCCTTCGTGGCTTGATGATACGCGATAAAGAGTTAATAAAGTGCCTCCCCTTTCGCGAGCGGTTCACCGCCGAGGACGTGAGGTGAAAGGTAAAATATGGGGTGGGTGCTTTAAAATGCGTGGTGGCCGAGAGAGAATGGGAGAGAGATGAAGAGAAAAGAGGAGAAAGAGGGAGAATGGGAGCGAAAGAGAGAGAAAGTGGGGATAGAGGAGAGAAAATAAATGAGAGAGGAATAGAGGAGAGAGGAAAGAGAGAAAGAGTGGGCAGATTATGCAAAAAGTGGAAGAAAGTACAGAGAGAAGAGAAACAGAGATAGGGTAGGGGCGAGAGAAAGAAAATGAGAGGAGGGAGAATAAAGAGTGAGGGCAGAGGAGAGAAAATAAATAAGAGAGGAATAGAGAAGAGAAGAAAGAGAGAAAGAGTGGGCAGATAGTGCAGAAAGTGGAAGAAAGTACAGAGAGAAGAGAAAATAAATGAGAGAGGAATAGGGAAGAGAAGAAAGAGTGGGTGATAGTGCAGAAAGAGGTGGAAAGTACAGAGAGGAGAGAAACAGAGATAGGGAGGAATAGGGAAGGGGCGAGAGAAAGAAAATGAGAGGAGAGAGAATAAAGAGTGAGGGCAGAGGAGAGAAAATAAATGAGAGAGGAATAGAGAAGAGAGGAAAGAGAGAAAGAGTGGGTGATGGTGCAGAAAGTGGAGGAAAGTACAGAGAGAAGAGAAACAGAGATAGGGAAGGGGCGAGAGAAAGAAAATGAGAGGAGGGAGAAAAAAGAGTGAAGCAACAAATTGAGAGAAAGTAAGAAGGCAAGGAAAAAAGACAGAGAAAAAATACAGAAAAGGTACAGATAGAGTCGAAATCCAGAATTTGCGGTAAGACACGCTAATCTGACGATTAAAGCGGCGTTAAATTCTTAGATCTTCTGCGATGCGCAAAGTGGCTCAGTTCTTTGCATTTTAAAGTTAGATTAGGAGACTGTAGAAAAGCCATCGTTACTTTTCTTCAAATTTGTAAGCTCGGATAAAACATCCTGCAGAAGAGATACCAAATTTTTAAAAATTTTTATCTTTAATTTTTAATATCTAAATATATAGATATAGAATATATAGAAATATATAAATATGTCACATTAACGCCTTGCCCTACAATAACAATTGACTCTCGTGATACGGTAAATAGTAAATTTTGAAGTTCACCAAAAACTGTTAAATTGAAAATATCAGTGGGTCGCGAGACAGTCAAATTATCTTTATACTGTTAATATTGCGTTAAATTATACGACATATCAGAAATTAGTGAGAAATTTTTATTTCACGAATTAATTCCGAGTTATTGCGTACGCAGTCAGAAAAAGAAATCGCAGGGAAACGCGTTGATCATCGATAGCTCTTATATCAAAAATTATCGAAACAGAAATTTTCCCAATTAAAAAGAAAACTAAAGCAGACTCGCGCAAACCTTTAACAGTAAATTAGATTTAGTTAATCAAGGTACTTGAAAAATAGTATCAACATACCAGAAAAGAGGCAGAATTACTTAACAAATCGCTGGGACATTTTGCTTCATTGTCAGTCGCTTTATCAGAGTAACAGGTAACTGAAAAAGAGCCGTGTCTTAAAGCAGATTTGTTAATCCGACATTTCTCTCGTATTACATGCACCCGAGGAGCACGGTGCACTTGCTGCACCGAGGTCGAAACTTTGCGCCCGCTTCGCTGATGTATAGACATTCGAGAAAGTTGTTTGAACTTTTTGTTTATCGGATGAGAAGAGAGCATAATTAAACTGTGAAATATTAACGAGCAAGGAAGCTCGTAGTCAATCGGGCACTATGGATTAAAGGTAATTAAGGAAGGAAGGGTGAGAATATTTGTCGAAGAAGAAGCGGTCAGAGTGCACCTCATTGATGTTGCTGACTTTCAAGTGGCAAGGTCGACATTGAAAGCACTCGACATAATTTTTATAATATATAATCGCTACTTCGCCTAAATTCCGCTCAAATTTTCACTCAGATAACTTTCCAATTAGAACGTATAATAATTTACTGCAAAATTCTAGAAAATTGTAGTTCGGTACTAAGCTATGTCGGCAATGAGGTAAAGGCTCGGACTCGCAATCAGTGAGCCCCATCGCCTCTGGGAAAATTTTCCCAATTTATTATTTAATACATCATAACCTCTGTGATTTGGAACCCACCTAAAGCAATAGCTTCTAGGTAAAATAACCATAGCACTTCGAAAACTATGGTGGCAATGAGGTAAAGGCTGGGACTCACAATCAGTGGGCTTGAGTTCAAATCCCCCATCATCTCTGAGAATTTTTTTCCGATTTATTATTTAATATATCATAACCTCTGTGATTTTGGAACCCATCTAAAACAATATCTTCTAATTACTATAACAATGAAAGTCGAAAAATAAAAAAACTACCCCCAAAAGTCACTCACCAAATCTTTACCTCCTTATCATCACAAGTCTACACTTTCCAAGACAGTGAAGGAATAAATAAGAATTTCAAAACAAAACCTAAAATTCAAAAACCACCAATCCCATCTACAATCAACGCAGCTCCTACACTTCCATACGAGAAAAGATACGTTTCAATTTCGCAACATTCCCTCGCGAGGCCATCAAGCATGCCATTATGATAGTCCAATTACGCGATATTGCCTCTCAGAGTTGAAGTGTTTGAGGAGTGCTAGCCGTGGTGGTTCAATAGGTGCTCGAGAAAACCCTGAAGACCCCTTTCAACGTTCGGTTTCGAGTCCGATCGTAAGTTATGAAACGCTAAATTTCCTAATTAATTTCCCTTGCACAGAAGCCGATAGAGAGCTGCGCGGGAATGCGCATTCAATTTGTCGGAACGAGTGCAACTCGAGAGATTCTTCGGGATCCGTTATGCGCGGGCAAATAATAGCACGAAATTCCCCGTGAAATATTGCGAAATTTTGACGCATAACTGTAATGCCGTGTAATAAATATCGAGAGGAGATGAAAAAAAAAACAATGGCCGGATTGCGAGGCCTGTTTTATTTGGGAAATATTGCGCGCGCTGAAATAGCGCGATGTGTTTTCGAGAAAGATGACACTCTAGGAATGAAATTGCAGAATAATGGACACTTTTTTTCGCTGCAATTGTTTAGCACGTTTGCGAAGGAAATGTCATCCTCTTGTTGACTCGATGTTCGTATGGAAAACGGATACATTATTAATAATATTTCAACTGTAGTTAATGTAATGAATTTGCAGATGCTGGATCAATTTTTATGAAACTTATAATTCTGCTTTCCCTCTAATTGCTTATATTTATTGCATAAAATGTATGAAATGAAATTGAGCAAACTTGTGCTACGAGTAGAAATTTAGGGAATTTTTCCAAAAACGTGGAAAACCATTTATGTAGACTACTTTAGGGGATCAAACCCGACTCAGAAACCATTAAATATACGACTATTAGAAAATCACTTGTATCATAATAAACAAATTTCTGAAAAATTATAGACAGATATCTATTTTCTAAAAATATCTTGGGTCGACAAAATTGCAGGACTTTTCAAGTATTGCAAACCCTTTCTTCCGAAACTCTTGCATCTATCGACTTACCTGTGTTGTCAATTTTTATTGTAATTTAATTTTACTCAAGAAAATAGAGATTCTCCTAAAACGACTGTTAAATAAATCTGCTGCAACTTCATATAAGCTATTTAATCGGATGCAAATCCATATGACATTTCATTACAAATAAATCAGATGCATCAACTTTGAACCCTTCTATCATTTAAAATATTAAATCCCTCTGCTCTGAGCTGCATTGAAATTAGTCAACTCAATGAAATTCCCTCTATTTCGAACGTTTAATCCGTAAAACTCCGCGTTATTGTTAAATTGGCGGTGGAAATGCGTGGGAAAATTCGAATAGCGAATTGCGCCGACGGAAATTGATAGTAATAGCTTTATCGAGCGCGTCAAAAATTGTATGCTAACGTAAAAAGAACCAACGTATGCGGAAAACAACGAGAAACGAAATTTTCAAATGTACACACGTCAGAAATATTCACAATACTGAACAAAAAAATTAATTACACTTTTTATCTATTTTCTTTTTCAATGATAAATATAGAAAAGTAGCTGGTGATCTTTTGATCGAAGATGTTAGACTTCGCAATGGAGAAAAGTTGACTCGAAAATGGCAAATTTTGAGGATCTAGATAAGCCAAGGCTTATCAGCCGGAGAAGAAAAAGGCTTCTACGAGAACTCAAACGGAGAACGGGCAGATTCCACTGGGATCTCCGTTCGGAGAGAGAAAAATGAGGGAGAAAAAGAGAGAAGGAGACTTCGAAGAGGCAACAGAATTCAATTACAAAACGTAGTAACGCGAGTCACCCGATCCGGAGAATTTTAAGAACGCCACGTATCTCGTAGGAAGGACATCCGCCTCGGATAATATCGCTGAGAGAAGAATAGGGTCCTGTAAAGGCTCCAGTATCTCTGTAGTTTTTAATTCGTTCGAAGGTTCGTGCGACAAATTCTAGATTTACTATTGTCTCCTTTATTTTCCATTTAGTTTCTACCGGGACGGTTTCAGGTAAATTGTGATTCACGAGGAATAATAAAATTAGAATTTATTGTCGTACGTTTAAAGATAGAGAGTTGGATGGTTCTTCGAATAGTTCCAAATTAAAGTTTTAAAATTAAGTTTTATTTAATTTAAAATGAAAGTAATAGTTGCAAAAAAGATATTCCATTTTTTTAATTTAGCACAGTCACTCTATAAAATATACCCTAATTAAAAATTAAATTCATCACTCTTATCCAGTACTTCTAAAGGAGTCAAATCATTCAACAATAATTAACGATCCAAAGACCCCAATAAAGAGACATTAAAATTGTAAGTCAACTAAGTATTTTGAATTTATATCGTAATAAAAAACTTTAACCCCTTAGCCTTCAGTAAATGGTACGAAATTGTTCTTAACACTATAAGTGGAATAAGAAATTTTAAAGTTCACCAAAAACTATTAAATTGAAAATATCAGCCGATCACGAGGCAGTCGAATTATTTCTATAATATTAATATTGCTTTCAATCATACGAGGCGTCAGGAACCAGAGAGAAATTTTTATTTCAGGAATTAATTCTGAGTTATTGCACACGCAAAGTATAAATCGCAAGGGGTTAAATGTTTTATTTAACACCTACCGTAGCCATGCGCGGTCAAATGACCGGTTCAATGAAATCAAAATAAATAATTTCTCGTATTATTAAGTAAACAAAGTTTGCTACGTTGTTCCCTAAATGCGTTTCTTTCAAAAGGTATCATCGTTATTTCATAGCCGATCTGCTACAGCGAGAATAGATATCTATAGATTAGATATTAATACAAAGCATCGGTATTAATTAATGTCAAGTTATCATTCTCATAAACTTTTAATAAGCTTCCACTCTTCTATGATGAGACAGGTTTTTATATAATTTTCCTATCATTCTTCTAAACTATAGACAATCGCGATAATTTGTTAAAAACTTAATTTACTAATGACTGGGGTGAAAGTTAATCTTGGTACCCAGTTATCGTATCTTTATGTAATTGTTTATTATTGTATATTGTAAAAAAAAAAAAGCCTCCACTAAATTCTCTGTCGTCTGATGAGCTAGTATCGCAAAAAAATATCCCGACCGTTAACAATTAATAAAACAGCAACCGATCCAATTTCAGTGTCACACCAACAGCACAGCAGACTCCCACAGCGTGCCACGTTCCTTTATAAAATACAAAAGAAACTTGCGCAGCTTTATCCGATACGAATTCCCGTTCCTTGCCAACAATTCCCGCCCGAAAATTCGTCGAACGAACATACGCGATGATCGTCGGCGAAAATCATATCCGGTTGCTTTCCAGGTCGCATGTTATTTGCGCTTGCGATACCAGAAAACAGGCGTCGCCCTCGAATCTGCAATCGCGGAGTATGAATTCCATGCATACGTTTTTTATGCGGCTTACGTGTGCAAGTAATTTTATTCCGCGTGTGTGGCATCGTTCGGTTAAGCAAAAAGGACGGAATATTTATCGGCGGCTGCTTTCAGACACGTGCCGTGAAATTATTAAAGGTTTTGCAGAGCGTGCTGTTCTTCAGCGGCAGCTCGGGTCTTCGCTTTGAACGACACATCGATGTGGAATCGTACGATCGGAAATGTGTGCCGCTGAGTTTTTAACGATTCTTGATTTTTTTTTCTGTGGAGGGAAGTTTTGTAGGGAAGAGAATTTTTTTTCTGAGCTGTTGCTAAAAGAGACGCGGCTTTGTGGTAGGTGGGCTTGAGGGGAATGCTGGAAACTGTAGTTAAGGATTGAGGCACTTGTTAGTAGGCAGATATGAAATTATTATATATTCTATGGAAAATAATATTAGTTGTTAGAAATATATGAGAGGTGCCCGCATATCGTTTCTATTGTACGGCACTGCGACTAGGAATTTGGTTTATATTACTAATCTCAAGTGCCGCGGCCATCTCTTTTTGAGCGCAGTTCTCTTTCTACGCCGGAACTCTAATTATTCTTTCACTGCTAAGATTCAACTATATATTCCATATACTTTAACACGTTGAACGCCACGGGGGGTCACCGGTGACCGGCGCTACTGAATTCAATAAAATTTCGTCCGACTTTTAAATTGTAATATCTGCCAATTTTTTAATACATTCAATATTCAAATATTGGCATTAATAAAGTAAAATCCTGGTTACGATATATCTAATTGTGTTTTTATGGTTTCTTCTTCGTAAAGATGTGATTTTAATAGAAAAAGTTTCGCTTCCGTGAAAACACTCTGTCTACTCCTATCATTAGTATTTATCGGTACTTGATTCTTTAACATTAACCAATTCTTTGGATAAGAGTAAAGTAATGTCTACTTTCTTATCAACTCTCGTGATGCGGTAAATTGGATAGGAAATTTGCCATTTTTTCAGAACCTATCAAATTGAAAATATCGGTGAGGCGTGACACAATAAAATTACTTCAATAAAATTAATATTGCGTTAAATTATACGATATACCGAGAACCACTGATCAATTTCTATTTTAACAATTTAATTCTGCGTTATTGCGATGGCAATAAAAAAGAATCTTATGGCAAGGGGTTAATAGAGATGCAGTAGTTCAGGTAATAAGCTCAGAAAGAACGCAGGAATATCTACCAATCATTTTTGATATTTAAATAACAAGCAAATACGAAATCCACTTCTAAAAGCGCACTTTTAAACTTAAACCACTTCTCAATATCTTAATTTAAACAAATTTTATAAAAAAGTACAGATGGAATTAATCTCTACTTATTAACCAGAAAGCTACAGCAATGTTAAGCAAAAGAAGATGCAAAAACATATATAAAGACTCTTAAATTCGATTTTTAACCGCACAGTACCATCGTCTGCCAATATTTAACTGAGTTTTGGAAAAAAAGACCATACAGAGTCTCCTCTGCGGCCAGTGGTCCTTCGACTACTGGAATCAGACGATTATAGCGCAGCGCGCATCGCACCGAATCTACTTGCGGATTTGCAGTAGAAGTAGAACTAACCAGACAGACCCTACTGTAGACGTTGTGTCCCAAAGGGACGATGTTTGCACTCGATCGATCGTATATCCACAAATCGTACCCTTGCTGAGTATTTGCGAGCAGAAACGTCGAGGAAAACGCGGCTGACTGGTGATGATCGTACTACTGAATATAACGATTGAATACAACGTGATTATTTGTTGCTGATATTTTTAAATAATACTGTTTAAGCATTTTGTGTGATTAAATTTCATAAGAGGGAGAAATTAATTATCAGGTTTTCTTTCAAAAAATATATAGCTGTGTTTTAGAATGGTAGAACTATGGAAGCGGACAAATTGACGGGGTTTTACTTTTTTTTATAAAAATTCTACAAATTTAGAGAGGAGTACGGCAAATATGTTAGATGAATTTTGCTATACTGCAAAATTTATTGTAAATTTTGCTGTATTGCAAAATTTATTTTAAATTTTGCTGTAATTTTGTTATATAATTAATCGTCATCCTTGCCGCTGGATTTCTCTTTTTTCAAAGTTCTATTTAAATGTAAATATAATTGCTTTAACTCCCCATAATTTTAGTGGTAAGTTTAGTTTTAGTCTTATTTTTAATTGTCAGGGAATATGAAAATGTACATTTAGACACGTGTTGATATATAAATGACTTTTTTATGTTAAGTGATTACATTGAGAAAACGTAATTTTTAGACTTTGTGGAGAGAAATGTAGAGGAATATGTAAAAGAATCTTAATAGAAATACAGTGAGGTAAAAGCGTCAGCTTGAGTCTGAGCTTGCAGCAAAGCTGAATATGAAATCGTGTACTCAAACAATGTTGCTCCTATCCAACCAATTCTCGATTCATATCACGAAAGAATTTTCTCCGGAAAACAAATAACAATAATCTCCACGATTCTCTTCACACAGAAACTTTTCAGTTTCTAAAGATTCTCGGATTTCAACAACGATATTATTCTTCCTTCCTCTAAAAGTAAAAATAACTAGCTTTAACTGCCATCTCCAAGATCTCCACTATACAAGAAACTTTCGAGGAATTTTTAGATTCATCTACACTGAGTATATTTTCCAAAGTTCCATGCCGTTAAAGATGGTTATTGACAAATACAGAATTCTAATTAAATCGAAGCAACACAGACGGCACAGTTGAAAATTTATAACATGCAATACACGAAGTAGCAATGATCGATGAAAGCTTTGAATTTCTAAGCCAATAAACGACGAACAGCGTAAAATCCCCTGCACGATTACGAATTGCAAATCCGAGTACGATGGTACCTCGATTATTCGAACGGCCATTATCCGAACGTTCTATTATTCGCAGAGTATACATATTTCCTTGTAGAATATCGCGCGTTATACATTTACCTTCCTATCGGGACGCATATACCATGGAGTGTTTACTCAACTCCTATAAAGATCAAAACGAATTTTCAATAATTTATCGCGAAATTGACTTTACACGCGGCACAAAGACCGTCGAAAACGTGCCACCCCATTTCCAAGCTTACGTTCCCATAGAAAAAGGACTACGGTGATTTTAGGGACAAAGGGGAAGCAATCTCAGGTGGTTAAACACGTTGAAGTATTCATGTCACTTAGCGTGCAAAAAGATACCCATAAACGTTCCAATCTTTGAAGTGTATTATGTACGAAGTGTATGGCGGACGCTGGGAAGATTGTATTTGAAAGGATAGTTTTTATAGCTTTTGCTTCTGGTGGCTGATTTCTGCGATGTTAGGATCAGAGACTGTACTTGTAGAAATTGAGAAGATAAAAAAGAATGAAAATAGGCAGATAGGGAGAGAAAAGGTGTCTACATACCCCTATCTCTCTATTTCACTATTTCCTGATTTCTCTATTTCTCTATTTCTTCACTTCTCTATCACTCTATCGGTCTGTTACTCTATTTCTGTATCACTCCACCTCTCTATCTCTCTGTCTCTCTATCTCTGTATTTTCCTACTTCCCGATTTCTCTCTATCTCTCTATATCTCTCTATCTCTATATGTCTCTATCTCTATATCTCTCTATCTCTATATCTCTGTCTCTCTATCTCTCTATCTCATATCTCTCTATCTCTATATCTCTCTATCTCTATATCTCTCTATCTGTATATCTCTCTATCTCTCTATCTCTATATCTCTCTATCTCTATATCTCTCTATATCTATATCTCTCTATCTCTATATCTCTTTATCTCTTTATCTCTATACCTCTCTATTACTAAACCTTTCTATTTCTCTAATTATCTATATCTTTATCTCTCTATATCTCTATATCTCTCTATTACTAAACCTTTCTATTTCTCTAATTATCTATATTTTTATTTCTCTATATCTCTATATCTCTATCTCTCTATCTTTCTATCTTTCTATCTCTCTATCTCTCTATCTCTCTATATCTCTATATCTCTATCTCTCTATCCCTCTATCTCTCTATCCCTCTATCCCTCTATCCCTCTATCCCTCTATCCCTCTATCTCTCTATCTCTCTAACTTTCTATCTCTCTATCTCTCTATCACTCTATATCTCCATTTCCCTATTTCTCTATTTCTCTATTTCTTTATCACTCTATGACTCTATCTCTCTGCCTCACTACTCCCTCATTTTTGTGTGTCTCTATCTACCTATCTCCCTGTATCCCTGTAGGTCTCCCTATCTGTCCACCGGTTTCTTTCTCTCTCTTATCAGTAATCCAAAGATACTTCTAGCGAATGAAGAAAATTTCGTCTATTAAAGAAAGCCTAAAATTCCGTGCTCTAGTTTCCGCATGATAAGCCGCAATCGTTCAGATAATTGACACGTCTTCGGGGACATCGTATAATCTACGATAATTCGTTCGGTCTAACTAAACAATTCAGCTGTCGTTCGACGTCTCGGTTGGTTCGACGGCGTGATTAATTAATCGCGAATACACTATCGAAATTTCCAAAATTACCAAGCGTGTAGTTTGCGTGCACTGGAAGCACCTGACGCTGAGAAACGACGTCGATCAACAGCTAGGTAACTTCAAGGGTTTCTCCGCTCCTACCTCGGAGGTTTGTAGAGGTAAAGAGAGACGGGTACAGACTTAGAGAGAGAGAGAGAGAGAGAGAGAGAGAGAGAGAGAGAGAGAGAGGGAGAGAGTGAGAAAGGGAGAGAGTAAAAGACAGAGAGAGAAACTATGAATCCAAGGATGAGAGAGTGAAAGAGACAAACAGAAAATGAAACCCAGAGGAAGATGAATACACGCAGAACCAGAGAGAAAGACAGAAATAGTGATACAGAAACGGAAGAAGAGAAACCAAGATGCAAACTGTCAGACAGACAGAGAGAAACAACAAGAGAAGAACAGAGACGCTCGAATACCCCAGAGAAACGGAAAGAGACAGACATGGAAAGCCGAGGCGGAGAGAAATACAGAAACAGAGAGCGAGAGAGAAATAGAGAAACACAGAGCGAGAGAGAAATAGAGGAACACAGAGATACACGAACCAGAAGGAGAGAAGGGGCGACTGCCGGAAGCCAGGCACACGCTTAAATATTAACAGTGTACTCAGCGGATACATTAGTAACGCAGGAACAACTTGTAGACGCACGCGGCAAGGAAACCTCTCGGTTTTACCTAACGTCTAGACGGTAGTCTAGAGCCAAGGCAGTTGTACCTCCTAGGTTCAACGGTTGTAGGTTGTAGGTTGTAAGTTGTAGGTTGTAGGCGGTCTACCAAGCCCTCTGTGACGAGACCGGGCTAACAAGAAACGTCAAAGGAAGTCCCGGGCCACGCGACGGAGGTCTTAGAAGCCACTCTGAAACTTGGATCAGAAACATGCACTCGTGGAATCGGCAAACAACGTTTCGGCTAATCGTTTCACGATCGACATTTGCTCGACGGTTCTTGGATACATTTGTTCAGAGCTTGCAGCAGTGTAACTCGACCGAATGCGGCTTCCGATCTATAACTAATGCGTGACCGAGGAAACACGACCTGAGACAAAATTACATGCACAATTCAGCTTGGCTATAGGCCAAACGGGAATTATTCTGGGATAATTGGTCCTTTCGAGCTGGAGGAACTTTGGTTCATGGTGATATTGCGTTTTGTGGCGAATGAAATACGGTATTACTTGTTTTACATACTTTTCTTTTTAACAGTAAAATTACCAGGGCGGTCAAAATGACCGGCTTTCAATTTTATAAAAATTCCTCGGATTATTAGGAGAGCCATGCAGCAAATGTTCCACTCCTATGTTATAAAATCTAAATTACTTAATTGATTTTTCTTTTTACACAGTAGTTATTCGGTATATTTAAATATAATAAATTCAAACTCGGCAGTATAGTGCTAAATGGTACAAATATATATAGACCCTTTGGTCCTTGCAAAATGTAGAATTTAGGTTTATAATATTGCATTTTGTGGATGAAGGATAAATTACTTCATTTATTTTTCTTTTTACACAGTACTCATTCGGTATATTTAAATATAATAAATTCAAAGCCGGTAGTATAGTGTTAAATGGTACAAGTATATGTAGACCCTTCAGTCCTTGCAAAGAGGTAGAATTTGGATTTATAATATTGCATTTTGTTGATGAAGGATGTAAAGTACTATTTTTCTTTGCATATTGTTATGTAGTATTTTTCCACAGTGGATTTAAAAATTTGATTCTAGTGTTAAATAATAGTTTGACAAAGAAAATTTCACGCACCATCACCTTAAACCCAAAATTCCCATATGCGAGATGGATACGAAGGAAGAATGCAATTTATTTCCTTCTGTATTTAACTTTTTACTAAAATTTCCTCTAGAACACAGTTTATCTAGCTTGTAGAATAAAAAATACGTGTAAAAGTTGAATACAGACACATGCTGGAATTCCATGGTGGGAATTCCCCCTCTCTCCTCTCCAAGCTCCATTAATCGATCCGATTATACGCAAACGAAACGTGTAACTTAATTATTCGGAATCTACGTGAAACAATGAACCTCCATCGAGGTGAACAAATCCGTTGAAATGAAAAAAGTTTCAAGCTACTCGTTCTGTAATCGGGCCGTTTACAATAGATCAGAGGAGATTGATACATTATATTGAAAGCGTCCGGCAATAATCGTAGTTCGTTGAAATATTAACCAATAAAACCATAGACTGCTAACAAACAACGAGCAATGACCATCGATTTTGTCGAGCTCGCGTGTATCAATTTCGAATTACGCCCGAAATCTACCCAAAATATTGTCTACCTTCCGAAATATATCCTGCCATTCGGCAGACACGTACAGGGTGTCCTGGAATTCGTTCCCTTGAAAACCAGCCATTTACTTCGAAAATGACAGAAGTCACTTTACATTAACGAGAAATGATGATTTTTAATAACTATTCGAGCTTATTTGTACTGAGAAAAATATAAGAATCCAAGATAAAAGTCCAAGTATATCCTCTCGATATTTTTGAACGCATTAAAAAGATCTCGATTCAAAAAGTGACTTGTGCCACTTTCAAAATAAACGGCTCAATTAACACGTTCGCGGATGTGAATTCTATAATATCCAATTTCATCGTAATGTAGAATGACATGAATGCTACAGCATTCATGTCATGCCAAATGATAAAGCCAATTATAATTCATTTGCTGTAGCATTCGTGTCATGCCAAATGATAAAGCCAATTATAACTCATTCAGTTTTATATAACATTAATTTTTTGTACTTTTTATGCAGTTTAAAGAGATGGCCAACTGATTCATTGAGTATTATCATACTATTTTATTTTTTCTCTGCGTAGTTAGAAGTGTAATACTTGACTGTCTATTTTTGCAGCTCTCTGAAATTTTTACTGATCGCGAACGTGTCAAGGTATTTATGTTTTGAACATAGTGAAACAATGAATTTACAATCAAGAATTTATATCTTGGAAAATGGGGGAATTTAAAGGGTGCAGGTAAGAGGCGAGTTTTGCAGGAAGAAGTTCTTCGGTCGATTCTACAAATCGGTTTTCGCCTTACGAGAAATAACAGCAAATTGGAGTGTCGTTTTTAATGTAGAATAGTAGAACTACTTCTGTAAATTTCTTTGACTGCACTTTCGGTAGATTCAAAGATACAGCTGTACTCTCGAAATTAATTGGACCGAATTCAAATACATCTACCAATATTTCAAAAGAATTCTTCCTGGCGTAAATAAAACCCATAATCTTAATAATTCGTGGTCCATGCAAAATTGGATCTACTAGCTAACAAACAGTGGAAATTCTCGACAATAATTTCAACTCGTTCCAATAATTAGGAGTCCGAATCTTTATCCCAGTGTAATTTAACTGAAACCTATGCTATAATTTGAAATATATTTTCCAAGCATATCTTATCAGTCATAAAATTCATATGAGCCCCAATTTTAATTTTGCTTACTCCACATTTCACCTTTTACCACCATATCACCAAAGCCACTTTTTATTTATCCCATCAACCAAATTTTCTTTTTATTGATTCCTTCTTTATTCAGAATTAATTTTCTATACTATACAATAGCTATCTTGGTATCAAGTTGATTCAAATTTTTCCTCCAGACATAATTTTACCATAACAGAGAATCCAGTTAACCATAAATTAAAAAATACTGGCAGGAAAAAATGATATTAACACATTTTACGCGGGTGTTTCGTGCCGCCTTATTAACCCCTTGCCCTGCGATTTCTTTTGAGACTATCTGTGCAATAATTGAAAATTAAATTGCTGAAATAAAAATATATTAGTCACTCCTGATATATTTTAGAATTTAATATTATAGTGTCGTGTTCCACTGATATTTTGAATTAGATAATTTTTGGGAAGCTTCAAAATTTCCTGTTCCATCGACCGCATCACGAGTGTCACTCATTTTACGGCAAAGGGTTAAGACCGAAGCAGGAAATTTGTTAAAAAAGTTACACGAATTTTATTTTTACAAAAGATTAATATAAATTGAAAACTGCTTCCTCTCCATATTCGAAAATACAGTTAACTTTTGAAACTTCAGTGATTAATGGCACTAATACATTTTTTTTAAACGGACCATACACAGTTTTCGGAAAAATGTATTTTTACGTGACCCGCATGCAATGCGGTAATAAAATCCGCCTCTCGTCCAACCGAATACTTTGCACGTTATCTCAAAGCAATTGTTATCTATGAAATTGTGCCTTTGGAAGGAAAGCTTCTTTTAGAACACCCTGTACACATCGACGTACATGGAAACTCGACGATAACGCACCGCAGAAAGCCACATACGGGGTGGAGCCGGGAGGAGGACAGGGGGATGCAAATATTAATGATCGGTCCCCAATGAACTAGGAATACATAATGCCTATTTGCATGAAACCCCCGGCACAGCGGGCTTAGTTAATCATTCGCACGCTCTGATGTTTGCCGAATTGGCATTACTCGTGCACGCATCACCCGCAAATCGTCCGACCTGCTGGCTAATAAATTGATAATCATTTAATAATTTGCGGAATGACTAAGAACGGATTCGCGATCTATGGTATGTCGTGGTTTGTCGTTATTGATCATCGGCAAACTTGTGGGATTTAAGATGGCGAGGACATTGTTGCTGAGAAGATGAAACAGGATCTTTGTGAAAGTTAACTATCTTGATTGTTTGGTTTAATTTAATACTCTGTTGCGTAAAATGTTTTATTTAGAATTAAATAAGAAAATTTGTGGGAAATACTTTGTGAGTGGTGCATATTTCTTTGTAGGGATTAAAATACAGATTTTGAAATTTACATTTAAGTACAGTTTTAGTATTGTAAATCTGTGTGTGTCGAAGTAACTGAGTTTTCTTTATATAGAATTCGATTTGGAGTAATTGTAAGAGAAATATTTGACTCGTATCGATTTCGATATTAATTTAAACACAAATAATTCATTTTGGTGTAATCAGTGAGTGGCGCACATTTCTTTATAGGGATTAAAAGACAAATTTTGAAATTTACATTTAAGTATAAGTTTAGTATTATAAATCTATGTCTGCCGAAATAACTGATTGTGAGTTGTTTTTATATAGAATTCGATTTGGAGTAATTGTAAGAGAAATATTTTACTCGTATCGATTTCGATATTAATTAAAACACTAATAATTTATTTTGATGTAATCAGTGAGTGGCGCATATTTCTTTATAGGGACTAAAATACAGATTTTCAAATTTACATTTAAGTACAATTTTAGTATTATAAATCTGTGTGTGTCGAAGTAACTGAGTTTTCTTTATATAGAATTCGATTTGGAGTAATTATAAGAGAAATATTCGGCTCGTATCGATTTCGATATTAATTTAAACACAAATAATTTATTTCGGTGTAATCAGTGACTATTTCTGACGACTTGTAAACTACTGCTAATTATGAATGTCAATTATAGTCGATAATTGATAACTCAGAACTGAAATAAATCATTAATTATTATATAATGCTCCAAGCAGGTAAAAGTAGAGTCGGCGATATTTACTGACATTTGACATTTATTAGCTGGTTCGATAACCTTTGTTCTTTTGCGAATCCGTGTCTTCTGACAGTTGGAAGAGCTTCATTTGTAAATGGAAATATCTAAAATTAACGAGACACAATTAACCGCGCGACAATTGCAATTGTATCCCCTTAAATAATTCTCATCGTGCTCCACATTTTCATTATTTCTTGCACAAATTTTGTTATTATCACTTGACATCGTAAACTACCACGCAAATTCATTTAAAAATCAAATTGCTGCATTCAACAAATTAACATTGCATCATCAAAACAAAATTCAAGCCAAAGAACTTTTTCTCTGCCTCTTTTGAAGGCAAATTTTTCAGTTTAAAATTTAATATTTATGCCACAGAAAGAATTAAATTACAAAAGGTGTTGTAACAACGATACCACTACCTTTGAAAGGGTTAAATACACCTTTAAAAAACCGTACCACAATCAACTATATAATCGTCCATTAACCCTTTGCGATCTAAATTATTTTTCCACTTTTTCGTCAGCTAAGCAAAGTAATCTCAAAAACTATTCTACTGTCGCTTATTCATTTTTATTAAATTACACGAATAACTATAGACAAAGAATAATATTTATATGAAGGTACAAGATCATTGTTAAATTCCACGGCCGAAATTCAATAGATAAAGTATCAATAACAGATAAGCTCAATTATATATAGCTCAATAATAAATCAATTAATAAATAAGCTCCGTATAACGCTGCAGGGGTTAAAATCCACCAAAGCAACACCCCTCGTCTTTTTTCATCCCACGAGAAATTACCCTTAATTTAATTCACCAAATTTGCCGCTCAACATTGAAAACATCGTGTCATAAAAAATGCCAAGAACAGGTGCTTTTCAGCAGGAAATTCGTCGATGCATTTCAAGCCCGTAAAGCTCAAAGTACCGTGCGATCCTCCTCAATAATGGTCATCGAGAGGGGAAAGAGTGATCGCGTGCTTTTTAATTAGCAAGTCGGCAAGAGGGTGCGAAAGTGCGTTTAAAAAATGAGAGAGAGAAAGAGGGAAAACAGAGGGCAGAACGTTCGTCGACAAAAACGATAACGTGACTGTATGTTTGTTTTGTGCGTCCACCGCATTGCACGAGGGTGGGAACGGCGAAAGTAAAAAGGGAAATAAATTCATAACGCTTTACTTAACAATTATTTCGATGCTGAAAAATTGCGTGCGTTCGAGGGCCGACGTTAATTGCTTTATTTTATGACGCCGTCGGAAGTTCCGTCGAGTTGACGCACACACGGGCGCTTTATGGTACTCGTAAGTGTTGAATTTTAATTGCCACGGGACCATCCAATTAATTCCATTGCGATATTTCGATAGCGGCCAAAGAGACGAGAGATTATCGACGGGAATGTCGAAAAGCCCGGTTGAAATTAGCAACGACTTTAGACGTCGGACGATCCATCGTCCGTCGATAATTTGTTTAACGAGATTGGAGAACGTCGGTGGTCCTGACGGCAAGGAATTCCCACAAAATTTCGACGAACAAAGTGCCCCTTTCTTCGGAAGACGTTATGGGCTTACTGCGTTGCGAGAAATTATTTTTCATCGCTTTGACAGAGCGAAGAAGGGTAGGCAATTTTTACCCTTTTCTGGTGACTTTAAGGTAAAAAGATATTTAATCAAAGGGATCCCACTAAAGCCTAAGCCAGCCAGGACAGAGAGGGCAGAGAGGACACAGACGACAGAGGGGACAGACAGGACACACAGGACAGAGAGGACAGAGAGGTCGCATGTAACATTTTTTAATATTTCTTCTTTTTTTCAAACCTACTAAAACCTATCCTGTGCTATCCTGTGGTACCCTATACTATTCTATGCTATCCTCTGCTAGCCTGTGCCATTGTGTGTTATAAAAAAGTGCAAAGAAAAAGTGTTTTTTTTCAAAAACAATTTCCGGAAACATTAACGTCGAGAACGTGGCGCTTGAAGGTCATTTGAGGGTCAAATTTGAGCTTGCAAACTCAAGTGTGGTTGCTCAAACTAAAAGCTCAATCCAAATTTCGACTAAATTCTAAATTTACTCCATCAAAAATGAGCTTTTGAGCTATGAGCCCGCTGATGTTGAGCTTTTGAGCCATTTTTCCGAGTTCCCCGCGAAATTTCGCCAAATGCCGAGTGAGCTTTTAGTTTGAGCAACGACTACTGAGCTTGTAAGCTCACTTGTGATCGCTCAAACTAAAAGCTCGATACGAATTTCGACTAAATTCCAAATTTACTCCGTCAAAAATGAGCTTTTGAGCTATGAGCGCGAAGGTGTTGAGCTTTTGAGCCATTTTTCCGAGTTTTTCGCGAAATTTCGTCAAGAGCCGAGTGAGCTTTTAGTTTGAGCAGCGACACCCGAGCTTGCAAGCTCAAATTTGACCATCAAATGACCTTCAAAGCTGTGACTTTGCTCAAATACGATCGGAGTTATGTCAAAATCATATGGACAGGCAGGAGACTGAAAGGGACAGGCAGGAGACTGGAAGGGACAGGCAGGAGACAGACAGGACCGTCAGGAGACTGGAAGGGACAGACAGGAGACTGGAAGGGACAGACAGAGGACAGACAGGACAGGCAGGAGACACACAGGACAGTTAGGAGACTGGAAGGGACAGACAGGACAGATAGGAAGCAGCAAGGACAGGTTGAAGACAGACAGGAGACGAACAGGACAGATAGGAGAGAGGCAGGAGATTGGCAGGGCAGACAGGACAGGCAGGAGAGAGTCAGGACCTCCCTTGAAGAGGGGCCTCCCTAGATATCTCCCTCAAAGTTGAAAACGGGCACGGACGGCGGAAGTATCGGTTTAAAATTGAATGCAGAAACAAAGATATGACCGTCTCTCCAGTTTCCGGCGACGTGACGATACGGGAACCCTGGATATAAATTTGGACGAGCGCATAGCGATTAATAATTTCACGATTTCCGGGTCCGAAAACACTGGGAAACCGACGATCAAAAGGGAAGAAACGGAGGGTTGAGGAAAACCCAGAAGGACCGGGAGTTAAGTAAATCTTTAACCGGTCTCTCTCTCGCTCATGGGACCGGAAGAAACCCTCCGACTCTGCTCGGCCACGGGATGGCCACAATTTTCTCGAGAGGCTGGAAATAAAAGAACTCGCTCGTTGTTCGAGAAAGAGCTACGAGAACGACTTACAGGGTAGAAGGCAATGGAGAGAGGTGTAGAAACTGCTGGAAACTGACGGAAAAATAGAGAAGGACAGGGAAATAGAGGGATGGAGACAAAATAGGAAAATAGGGGTTGAAATATGGGATTGCAGAGGTAGCGATGGAAATCGGACAAAAATATGGTGATATAGATACAGATTTAGAGCGATGTTGAAAGACGAGGACATTGAAAATACTAGAGAGTTAGAGAGATAGAGAAAATAAGAGGTGGAAATCTTCTATTTGAGACTCTGAGGCACCTGGACACCGATACTCTGAGATACTCTGATATTCAAATTTTAAAAAACATTTAAGTCTCCGGCAACACCAGTCAAACACTTGACAATAATTTTCAGCGTGACCAGAGATAGATACTGATAGTATCAGAAATTGAAACAGGCAAAAATACCAACACTAACAGCCATTTAACCTTTTAGATACGGCTGAATTCTGCGTGTGGCTATTTCCCTGGACGGCAGGGTCTAACGTGAACGATGTATAATCGATATAACACTGCAAAGTGTGACGAGCAATCCCGTTCTGTGCAGGAGAACATTCAAATGAAGTATTTGATGATTAAGTCATAATTTTGTAAAAATATATATTACACATACTTTAACTATAACAATTCACTTTAATAATTAATAACATAATAGAGTATGATATATTTTGAAACATGGAAAGCCACTATGGTGGCGCGTCGTCCTGAAATATGATATCCGCAAAAGCCACTATAGTGGCACCTCGTATCTAAAAGGTTAAAAACGTAGAAACACCACTGCCAATAATAATGAAAGCAGCCAAAAACACCAACAATTACATCATTCCCAAAAGAACTACCCACACTATCAAAAACCACAAGAACAAACAGCAGAATCCAAATCCTCAAAGAGATAAAATCCGCTCCAAGAAAGCCGCAAAAATTCCCACCCTCCGAGCAGCGGCGATCTACGATGACAATTTTCGCGCGCTCTTAATGGCAAACGAGAGGGTAGCTTGGAGAGCAACCGAGAGATTATCCCGTAGGAAAATTGCGTAAAACGAGCCCTGGTAATAGGTGGCATCTTTTCCCAGAGAGCACGAGTCCCGTAGCCTTTTGATGTGGTCGTACGAATGGGACTCTTCCCGTACGTCACTCCAAGCCTCGCACGCCATGGAGCATCCCACGGGAACGGAGGCTCACCTGAGTCCTCCCCCATGGACCGCTACTTTGACGCTGTCCGTCGACGGAGGTTTGTTAGAACCGGCCGTCCGTTTGATGCGGCTAACCATATTTGCTGTAAAATTGAACGTCAGAGGCGAGAAGTTCTTCTCGTCTTTCTGTCATGGCTCGCGACCACGCTTTTTTACGGGCTTCCATGACTGTCTCTCTACGTGAGAACTCCGTGCCGCCATGGGGAATACATTGCCTCGGGTGTAGAACCTCGAAGATTGCTGTTTAGGCGTAAAGTAAAGAGATTCAGAGGGTGGTTTCTGGAGTGATGGGATTGTTTTTGTGAGAGCTTTTAAAGGCGGTGTTTTTGGAAAAGGAATTCTTAGTTAGGTTGAGGCGAAGGTGGGGTGGAAGGTTAAAGGTGACAGGGTTGGGCGGACGGGGTAGGAGGAATGGTAATTTATTTTTGTGGAATATTCTCAGTGACGATAGTAATTATGCGAGGAAGAATTGAAAAGATAAAATTTCGAATGTTAATCTTTAATTTTTTCTCACCTACCAACAACTTCTTAATTAATTTGCGGAATATATCAAAAAAGGGGTCTCGGTAAGAAGTTGTCTTGCAACTGAAATTGTTTTTTTAAATTACATTAATATTATTATTGCTGTTGTTTTAGAAATTGCGTTATGTAAGGTCGAGCCACCCTCGACATAGGAGTGCTAAGGGTTAACCCTTTGCAGTCCTATGTCGATCTGTACTCGACATAGCTTTTTTCACTTCGTTTTATTTTCTAAGGAATTAATACCGACTATTCAAATTCATAATAATTTTGTAATATCACATAAATATCCGTCCGTATCTATAGTTATTGCTATCATTATGAAAAAAATGAATAACCAACGACAGAGAATATTGTGCAATTAATGTCATTTAGCTCGCTACAAACTTGACAAAATAATTCGGACCGCAAAGGGTTAAACTAGATTCACGAAGGTGGTCAAAGTAACTGCTTTCCAATATTTTTGAATTGGTCCTCTTCTTACGTAATTTCAAGCCTGCATTTTGCAAAATGTCAGTAATTAAATAGTCCGAATATACTGGATTAATTGTCGGTAATTTTAGCGTCAAAGTCAAAATGAAAGCAGGATACTGTACTCACGACTTCTCGAAAATTCGAGGACCTGCCTTTAGGAATTTGCAAACAGTTATTTAAGTTATTAAAGTTATTAAAAGTTATTGATGTAAAAATTACTAAATCAAAGAACAAAGGAAGACAGACTAAGTTGCGCTCTCAAATGAAGACTTATTTTTGTAGAATATTCTTTGCTACCGTACCTTAATACAATGTAAGACTTCCAATCTTGAGATTCGCAGAAAAGTAGACAATAACGGAATGCTGTTCTCGCGAGTTCTCCAAAAGACTATGGCCTGTATCGTGAAAACTGTTACATGTAACGGAAGCACTCCTTAAAGCCGATATATTTTATAGTAATAATCAGACCAGTGCCAAAAGCTCGCTCCTCACGGCCGTAAGTAAGCTTCTCGAAGGAGAAGGAGAGTAAGATATACGCTCGGTATGATCCAGAAAAAGGCGTCGTGGCAATTGCGATAAACTACCGCGATAAACATTTGGCAAAAGAAGATTCTGGCCGACGGCGTGCCAGCACTTTCTGTCGTATGTACGTGCCAGGTGTGCCGTCCATTCGGAGAGAAAGAAATGGTTGTCGTAGACCGGATTTAAAAAGTACTTGCGAACTGGTGACGTGGCTCTCTCTCTTTCGCAGTTTCTCTCTCTATCTCTTTAGTTCTATGAGTCTCCCTCACTCTCTAATCCTCTGTCTGTTTTTCTCTCTCATTTTGACTTTTTTCCCCTTTGAAAGTGTCCCTCAATCTCTAACTCTATCTCTGACTTTGGCTCTCTCTATTTCTCTGACAGTTTCTCTCGGTTTGACTAGCTTTCAGACACTCGCTATAATTTTGGCGCTCTCTATCTCTCTGACAGTTTCTCTCAATATGACTCTGTTTCTGACGAGAATCTGCGAGAATTCTGCGAGAATTGAAGATAGAAATTTTCTTTCACGGAATTTAGTGGTCCGTGCATTGGAAAGATGAAATTTAATTTTTAAATGTTATTATTCCAAGGTGGTTTTCAATCTTGCCAGCAAAGTGCAACGCATGCTCGAACAGTAGCAGCTGAATGTGCCAAATGTCGGCCATTCGACTTTCGGTACCATAACGGTAATGAATATGGCGCAAAAAGGTATTTTCCAACTTCGTGCCAGATACTTTATCCTGGATTATCAGAGGGTTTAATCCTTTGGTACGAAATGCTCATCGTCGTCCTTTATAAATATTCTTTGTGCTATTAATTCGAGGTGCCGTAACTTCTAAAATTATAAATTACGTTAAGTCTTAATAATCATCCTTATACAAATTGTATAAATTAATTGGAAAGTAATTGCAAATATATAGGAAAACAAATAAGAGGGAGAAATTATAGAACTGTAAAGTAATATAGGAGAATCCTAAGAAGATAACTGGAAAGAATTAGTTCCATACATTTTTAATAGACAGTTTAAGAAACTGATATTCAAAATCTCAAACATCAAATCAATTGAGTCATAAACTTGCCAAAATCTCCCCTAAAATACAATTTCAACGTTACGTCCACCATAACCGTTGATCTCTGTACAAATTACTTTTCATTTCTAATTTCAAATCTATTTCTAAATTGTTCCGTTCGCGAGAAATAAGTAAAAAACTTCATAGAAGTTATCTCCGTTAGCAATCATCAATTTTTTCCACCCGGAATCATCCAAGAACAAAACAGTTCCCAAACCAAACCAAAAACTCAGACCAGCGGCAACTATGTCTCAGTTTTTCCATGCTCGAATCTCAAATTCCGTAGAAATAATACGAAGCCCGGTATCCCGTAACCGCGGTGTTATTATTGAATTATAAACGCGCTTTCCACCATCACAAGCCGCAACATCGTAACATAACGTCGGGTAATAATATTCTACGCAAGAATAACAGTTATTATTACTCCTCGGGAATAGTGTGCCGTTGCACACGTAACCCACGTAAAAGGATGTTTCGCTCGAGTTCCCGAGCACCGCCGAGACACTCGTTGAACGTTGAAACTCGTTGCAATGTCTTTCTCTCTGTCTCTGTCTTTCTCTCTCTCTCTCTCTCTCTCTCTCCCTCTCTCTGTGAGTGCATAAAACACATGCAGCCGACGAAGACGGGGTTAAAACGAGCCGAGAGTATCCAACGAGGACACGAATGGCGGAGAAGACATTCCCCGTTTCCGCCTGACCCTTCTATGTGCGCCGGTTTCATCGGGACCTCGCGGTTCCGGGCTATTAGCCATCGAAAAAGGGGACATTTGTAATAAAAAGCCATAAAGCATGGGGCTAGGAGAGGGGGACGGGGAGACGGAAAGACACAGAGATAGCAAGTCAGGGAAATAGAGAAATAGAGAGGTAGAGGTATGGGGAAGCGGAGAGACAGAGATACAGAGAAATAGAGAATTAGAGAGATAGAGTGATAGAGTGATAGAGAGATAGAAAGGTAGAGAAATAGAGAAACAGAGAGGTACAGAGGTAGAGAGATAGAGAGATAGAGAGATAGAGAGATAGAGAGATAGAGAGATAGAGAGATAGAGAGATAGATAGATAGAGAGGTACAGAGGTAGAGAGATAGAGAGGTACAGAGGTAGAGAGATAGAGCGATAGAGAGATAGAGAAATAGAAAGATAGAGAGATAGAGAAATAGAGATATAGAGAAATAGATATATAGAGATATAGAGAAATAGAGAGATAGAGAAATAGAGAGATATAGAAATAGAGAGATATTGAAATAGAGAGATATGGAAATAGAGAGATATAGAAATAGAGAGGTAGAGAGATAGAGCGATAGAGAGATAGAGAAATAGAGAAATAGAAAGATAGAGAGATAGAGAAATAGAGATATAGAGAAATAGATATATAGAGATATAGAGAAATAGAGAGATAGAGAAATAGAGAGATATAGAAATAGAGAGATATTGAAATAGAGAGATATGGAAATAGAGAGATATAGAAATAGAGAGGTAGAGAGATAGAGAGATAGGGAGATAGAGAGATAGAGAGATAGAGAGATAGAGAGATAGAGAGATAGAGAGATAGAGAGATAGCGAGATAGAGAGATAGAGAGATAGAGAGATAGAGGGATAGAGAGATAGAAGGATAGAGAGATAGAGAAATAGAGAAATAGAGAAATAGTGAAATAGAGAAATAGAGAGATGGAGAAATAGTGAAATAGAGCAACAGAGAAATAGGAGAATAGAGAGATGGAGAATTAGAGAGATCGATAAACAGAGATATACGGCCATGGAAAGATAGGAAGATAGATCGACAACGAGATAGGCAAATAGCGACTTGACGAGTCGAAGGGCCACAGAAATACGGAGATCGCGAGGTAAATAGATCCGCAGATAGAGAGATAGATAGAGGCTGGCGAAATAAAAATATAGAAAGGGAAAAACGAGCGACACAGGAAGAACGGTGGACAAAAGCAGAGTGCGTTAGACGGAATGAAAAAAAGGGAGAAACGGAAAATAGCCGAAACAGCGATAGAATCATCAGCGGCGTTAACGGAGGAAACGGAAGCCAACCTGTCAGAGGGGTCGACGCGCAGGGAGAACTACAATGGCTTATGATGGGGCGGTTCCAAGCCCCATCGGCGAAATGGTGACACAGGTATAATAATACGAACCGGTTGGTTACCCCCGTTGCCGGTTAAGTGGCCGCAGATGGCTGAATTGCTTCTGCGTTTCGTTCCTCTCCGTGTCCTCGCGGGCCAAATGATTCACGCTTTTTCACCGGGATCGACGGAGTTAATTAACCGTGAACCACTACGATCGACGCCTCTGACAGTCACTTCCGCTTTGCAACGATTATATCGGATGAAGAACCCCGTGCTCCTTTTTGCCGGGCACGCGCGCACGCTCGAAGGGTGCCGATGGGGCTGCCGCTTTCTCGTTTTTCTCTCTTCATTTCCTTCTTCCTCGTCGTTTTAACGTTACTCGTCTGCCGAGAGAGTTGATGAATCGAGTGGTAATTCGACGGCGGAACGGAGACTCTGGAAAGATAGCAGAAATTGTTCTGGGATTAAAGAAGACTAGTTTTTACTGCGGGGGTTGGTCGGAGAGGGTTGATCGATGGACTGCGAATACGTTAGGAGGTTGAACGTTGTTACGGGGTATCATTGGAGGGTGGGTGCAACGGTGAATTCGATTAATTAAAATTCTGGGTCAGTTAGGGAGCGGAGAAAGGGGAAGAGGAAACGTTCGGGGAAATGTTATGGGAGGAGGGAATCGTGGGATTTAAATATCGCCATGTTTTTGCATAGAGATGGAGGAGAGATGGTTGCCCGATGGATTGCGAATGCGGGAATGAGTATTATTGTAAGGTTCATGCAGTGCTGATTTTCATTAATCAGAATTCACGAATGGTCAGTCGGTGGAAATTACGGGGTGGAAAGGGTTTCGAAAATATTATCGTTGGACGGAGATCGGGATGTTAAACGGACGTGTTTTTCTGTAGGGGTTGATCGGTGACTGTTGGGAATTAGCAAGTTAAATTTTCGTACGTTGTGTCATTGTATGGATAATTAAAACTGTGGATCAAGCTAAAAATCAAAAAGGGAAAAACTGAAACGTATCGCAGTTAGACGAAGTCAATTCGAAATCACGTTTTTATTTGAGGGTTGCAGAGGTGGGGGAAAGAATTCGTAAATTGGATAAATAAAAATGTTAAATTGAGGACTTTTTCTAGAGAGCACCGAAGAAAGAATATCCCTGAAAATTGATGACTGTAAATTCCATGGCATAATCGTAAACGTAACTTCGTAGGACGTAATCTCGCGATAACGAATATCGAACAATTAAAGCATCGGATGGCACTTAAATATTCAAATTGTAATCGGACGATAGCGAGGTCGCTTTCTCGTAATGAGAATTTAATAGCCGCGAACACGTGGTATCGTTACATTGCCGGAAATTTTATGCTAATACTGTGGCTTTATTGCAAACGCACATATCGATGAACCAGTAATAAGCTGACTCGTTAAAAATGAGCGACGTTAATGCCGCTGTATTGACATTATTCTCGAACAAAAGGCCAAACTCTGCTGCAGCAGCAAATAGAGCTTCGACATCGCGAAAGTAGCAGCCGTATTTGTCAAAAACACACGGCATTTTACAAACCAACCAAATTATTACAATTAAAGCAATGATTTGTTAAAAATTCAGCTGTAAAAATTATTAATGCAGTTCGTTTAGAAATTGAAAATGGTGTCACATCAGTTAAATAATGAGATGTCAAAATCATCCCTTTAACCTTTTGCAGTTCAACTAACTTTCTCTTCTAATTATCTCCCTGTTTCTCTATTTCAACTTCTCTATCTCTCTATCTCTCCACTTTTCTATCTCTTTATTTCTCTATCTCTCTATTTCTCTATCTCTCTATTTCTCTATTTCTCTATTTCTCTATTTCTCTATCTCTCTATTTCTCTATCTCTCTATTTCTCTATCTCTCTATTTCTCTATTCTCTATCTCTCTATTTCCCTATTTCTCTATTTCTCTATCTCTCTATTTCTCTATCTCTCTATCTTTCTATTTCTCTATTTCTCTATCTCTCTATTTCTTTATTTCTTTATTTCTCTATTTCTCTATTTCTCTATTTCTCTATCTCTCTATTTCTCTATTTCTCTATTTCTCTATTTCTCTATCTCTCTATTTCTTTATTTCTTTATTTCTCTATTTCTCTATTTCCCTATCTCTCTATTTCTCTATTTCTCTATGCCTCTATTCTTCTGTTTCTCCACTTCTTTATTTTTCTAACTTTGTATTTCTCTATTTTCCTGTTTCCCTATATCTCTATTTCTCTATTTACCGGCGGTTACTTAAAACGTTGAACGCCACCGATATTTCGCTTGTTCCAACATTTTTACTGATGTGAAACTTTTCCTATTGAAATCACATCTTCACAAAGCAGAAAGTTTAAAGGCCCAAATAGACATATGGTCAGCTGGACTTCACCTTTTTAATGGCAATATTTAAATAATGAATGTATTAAAAAATTCTTAAATATCACAATTTAAAAGTCACATGAAATTTCATTGAATAGCGCCGGTCACCGCTGACTCCCATGGCGTCCAACGTATTAAAATTAATTCACTAAAATTCTCTGATATCATATCACCTGCATCAAATACGCCGAAGAATCGTCAACTCCGAGAAATTCCTGCATAACAATCAAATATGTCTCGTCGACCAGCCGCTTTATTCTCAACGATACCATTCTCCATTAAACAGCACCCCTCGCAATAATTGCCGACCCCACGTAGCTAATTAAAATGTTCCAGCCGGCATGCGGCGTTTACAGTATCATAATCAGTTTCGCGAAGTATCGCGAGAATGGCTGGAGAGGAAGGCAATCGTCCGTTCTCTGGCATCGAGCGATTACAGGGTCGAAAAAACGTATAAAAGCAAAGTACACCACTCGTCTCGTGTTCCCCGAGCGATAATAGCAGCGTGTAACGCGGCCAACTGACCGCCGCGCGGCTTATTTCCACTTATCACATTATCCCCTTTCCCATTACACGTTATTTCTCCCATATCCTATTGTTATTGTCACTACTCGCCCGGTTCCCGTCTCGTCGGCAATAGTTCCGCGCTTCCCGTTTCCGGCCGGTAGTTTCCGCCAAAATTGCGCCCCCAGCTGACACTAAATTCCGACCTTTACGTTGCCCGTTTAGTTTCAATCCTCCCGCCGTTTATTAATTAGCCACTTCCGCATGGATGTTTCGTCGTTTTGCTGCTAATTGCGGATTTTTCTGCTATTTGTTACAGAGGTTTTAAGGGTAGTTTGATAGTGCGCAGGGTGAGGGGTTGAACGTGGAAGTTCTATTAGGAGGCATTGTTTCGGAGAGTTTAGGATAAGATTAGTAGATTAGAGTTTGAAGGAAAAATAAGTAGGTGCAAGTTGTATAGATATATGGTTTTTATTTAAATAATGACATACGAATTTTGGTAAACTGACTTTAGCAGCGACGAAACTGATAATGGTGCAGGGCAAAGTGCACTTTTTCATATCTAATTTATTTTTTGTAAAAGATTCTGAGTGTTTCTTTGTTTATGCACTGCTGCCTGTTAATTCTACAATCACCGAGGATTAATTTGATACATTTCCACTCACTGGATGAATATATTATAAAGAAATAAACAAAAATGAAAAATAAATATATCAATTTAACCACCGAAATTTTACAAGATCTACAAAAACATTAGAATTAAAACCACATAAATAATCTCAAAAACCTTTCAAGAAAATTAAGGACAGATCATTTTAACAGGTTGTAAGTGATTGAATCACTTTCGTAAGTGCAGCGTAAATCATCTTTGTAGCAGTTGAGCCAGCTATGTTTTCCATTTCCCTGCAATTGCCATTTGATAAACGCATATTAATTTCAATAATAATACTTCTGCACTGTGAGATAACAGCTTTGTACGTCGATCAGATAGGACAGAACTAAAATGTACACCATTGACGAGAAAAGAACCCCCCAATCTCCGACTAACCACCCCCGATGACCCCGACGAGTGTCTTCCCCATTTATGTGTCGCTGATTCGCATCGCTGAATTGCGGTGATTCGTTACGCACATGTGTCCATATACGACGTCCCCTCTACCGTGAAAGCTACTTAATATAATGATCGATGTCCTTCCAATTGCAATCGGTTAAACGCGATATATCATTGAGAGAATTCGACTCGCGAGGCCGCCGGAAAATCAATGGCGCGAAAGAATCTCCGAGTTTGCTGTTCCACTTTCGAGGATTTTCCGATGAAAAACAAAATAGTTTGATGATATTGAACATTTATATGATAAATGTTTATATGAATGACAAATAAACTTTTGATTTCGAAGATGGAATGAATTTTTGTCATAATATTCCAATTTGTTTGAAAACGGGAATATTGAATGTTGAAGGGGGTTGCGAGTGGAATAAATATAGTTGATGGAATTTCGTTGTAAAAGAAGTTTGCGGTTTTTTATTTCTGAAAAGAGAATTGAACTCTTTGTAGTCTTAACTCGAGCTGTAAATAATTTTGTTAGAGAAATTTCAATTGTGGTATTAATCTCGAAGATGGAATGAATTTTTTTCATAATGTTCTAATTTGTTTGAAAACGGAAATATTGAATGTTGAAGGGGGTGGCGAGTGGAATAAATATAGTTGATGGAACTTCGTTGTAAAAGAAGTTTGCGGTTTTTGATTTCTGAAAAGAAAACTGAACACTTTGCAGTCTTAAATTAAAGTGTAAATGATTTTGTGTTAGGGAAATTTCAATTTCGGGAATTGATAGCTGTTTTCTGTGGTGAATTCAAGTATCCTGCAACCACTGCACTTGTTTCTCTCTTCAAAGAAAAATCGAAATTATTAAATTAATTTCACTTAAGCGACAGCAGATTGAAAAATGTATTCACGTTAAAAATACCTCACCCTTCGTTCCCAGAACTTATTTTATAATATTCAAATGACTATTGGAAAGTGGAAGACATATAGATAAATCATTGAAATTCAATTTAGTCAATTAACTGTTTCCCTCTAGAACTTTATCTCCTGGTCCGACCATTCGCAGAACTTTCCACTTCAAGCTGAATAAAGTGTTTGGACTTTCTCTTACATGACTCCCTCCAAAAAAAAAATTTAAACTCTAATTACCCAGCTGCTTAATTGAACTATTTCTTCAAGAAACGGCACAACCTACATAAATGAATAAAATACTTAGAAATGCAACCCTGATGACGATGAAACCCTGAAATTCCACATTCTCCCAACGTCACAAGAATTCAAACGTAAAAAATATCACTATAATTCCCACTCTTTGCACTCTCCATAAAAATCAGCACCTTCAAACTATCGACAAAACGTTCCATCCTCCGCAATCATCGTATCGCTAAACGAGCGTGATGCGCGTGTGCGAAATAAAATCACGTCGCGGCCGTCGTACTCCGGGGCTGAAAATAATTCACGTCCCCGGGGGGCCCTTCGCTGAAATTACCACGGCAAGCCGAAGTATTAAACTTGTTAAGATATTTAGAGCTCTCTATGGAGATTCGCCGTGAATTACTGAAAATAAACGCGCAAAAATGGGTCGCCGGTATAAAATTTTAAGATGCCGCGAGAACTTGATAAAACTTCCTTCCTTCCTTCCTCGAACGATATCTCCACCTTCGCGCGAGTCGTGCGCTCTCGAGGAATAAACTTTGACACCACGGGGAAAGGGTGAGAACGCAGGTTTTTACACGTACTTCATGAAATATTCTTCACGCTTTCGCGTTTAGGAGAAAGAAACGGGACGCGCGAAAAATGCCAACGTTCGTGGAATAAATTGTGCGTTCTGCCGAACGACACCGGTATAGGTGTGTCGTGGAAATTATATTTCTCCGAGATATCGAAAGTCTACGTTGCACTCAAATCCAATCGATCGGGGGAATTGCATCGATGAGCCTGTTCGGGGAACGAGCAGCGTGAAATTTCGTATTAAACGGGGTGCAACTGTGCCACGGTGTTCGCCGATTCTGTCTTCCTTTGCGATATTTGGATGGCTGGTGCTTGTGTTACTGTTATTTTGTAAGTTTCTTGGATTTAAACGCGCCTATTTGAAATTAAGATGGCTATTTTTGTGGCTGGTGCTTTTGTCACTGTTAATTTGTAAGTTTCTTGGACTTAAACGCGCCTATTTGAAATTAAGATGGCTATTTTTGTGGCTGATGCCTTTGTTACTGTTATTTTATAAGTTTCTTGGATTTAAACGTGCCTATTTGAAATTGAGATGGTTGTTTTTGTGATTGATGCTTTTGTTACTGTTATTTTGTAAGTTTCTTGGA
Organism: Cerceris ruficornis; assembly: GCA_963989415.1. Taxonomy (NCBI): domain Eukaryota; kingdom Metazoa; phylum Arthropoda; class Insecta; order Hymenoptera; family Crabronidae; genus Cerceris; species Cerceris ruficornis. The sequence goes on from OZ022519.1 coordinate 28,009,091, forward strand.
TTTAAACGCGCCTATTTGAAATTAAGATGGCTATTTTTGTGGCTGGTGCTTTTTGCACTGTTATTTTGTAAGTTTCTTCGATTGAAACGTGCCTATTTGAAATTGAGATGGTTATTTTTGTGGCTGGTGCTTTTTGCAGTTATTTTGTAAGCTTCTTGCATTGAAAAGTGCATATTTGAAATTGAGATGGTTATTTTTGTATAGGAAGTTTTGTAGAGGTGAGTGTTCGTTTTGTTTGTTTTATTTTATTAAATATCTTTTTTTTTTTGTAACGAAGAAAGTACCTCTTTGCGGATGTATTTCCGTGCTTCGAAGAGTATCGGATTAAAAATTATTCGCATAGCAGCAGAATATCAGCATTTTGTTTAAAATTGAATTGTAACATTCACTCGTGCAATTACATTTTCCTAAACTCCGTTCCGAGCGCTGCTGCGTATCGCTCCAATTAATTGCAAAGTAATTACTGAACGAAAAATGATCTCTTCGCATTTCACGAAAGTAATATTCAATATTTCACGAATTACAATTGTTGCAAACCAAATATGAATTCTCAAAATACGCAAACGATTTCCATATTGCATTAATACTAGATTTACCGACGATTAACCCAGCATATTTAAAAACTACCAAATAAACATATTAAAAAAGAATAAATGAAGAAAGCAAAAGCGATAATCGTAAGTAATTGAAAGAACAACAGCATTAAAAATATCAGGAATATTTTCCAAAAATTCCGAACATGCCACTTTGACTACTTTCTTACTGTCAATATTTTAACCATTGCTTTTAATCAGCTGCTGCAAATACCAAAATAAAATTACCCGCCTTGAAATCAACTGAAACAAAAGTATCTAAATTGCGTCACATCTTAATTTTAAAGCCTTGCAAGTGAATACACACATTTCCGCCCGATATGAAGAAAGTAAGCCATAGCTAAATCGTTAACGCACAAAAAATCTAATAATCCACGATAAATCATCGCAAGAAAGTCTCCCTCCCGAAGAAAAAGAGGCCGCAAGAAACGGGAAAGCGAAAGGACACGTTTAACGAGCGCGCCCCTTTAAAAAGACCGCCACGGAAAATGCATCATCGGTGTGCGGCGCACGGGAGCCGACGAGGTGGAAACATTTTTCAGACGCATTCCATAGGCGCCGTTATCACCTTGTCCGCCTTTTACCCGAACGTGGGCACGTATCTCTGACGAATGGGCCTGACATCAGCGCCGGCGAGGATCGGTCGCCGCGTGTGCGAACTTTAATCAATTCCAGGCCGACGGAACGTAGCCGCAGACTTAAATTTCCAAACGAAAGAGCCCGCCGTAATCGGAAGATGCATCGAGCAATATTTCCTCCTCCTGCTCTTCCCTCTCTTCCTCTGACTCCGACTTTTACCTCTCCTTTTCCTCCGCTTCTCTTCATATCCTCCCGCCGAAAGTAATTCCGGATGGAGGATGTGTAGTACCGTGACCGAGTATGGAGCACACGGCGCAGCCTGTTCGGTGCTCGATGGATAGATATGTATTATTCGTAAGGATACGTCGAGCGTAAAATAAAGTGAATTTATTTCGCCTGCTGCGAGTAACGCGCCGTGGAAATAAAGCTCGCGGCGGTTTGGGAGGTACAGTCTGCTTGGAATATGGCGAGTGGCGGGGATAGGGATTTGGACGACCGAGGTCCGTTTTGATGGGGTGGCTTCGTCGGTTTGGATGTTGAGCTTTTTGGGAGGAATGACATCACTGTTTTGATAGAGTGAGATGAGAATTGGTGGGAATGTGATTCTCTTTGGGTAGGTGAGGTATCGAGCTTCCAGGAAGAGACATCCTTCCTATTTTAAGAAAGTGTGAACATAATCAGAGGGAGTATTATTCTCTTTTGAGCAGGCGAAGTATTGATCTTCTAGAAAGAAACATCATTCCTATTATGAGAGAGTGAGATAATGATTAGAGAAAATATTATTCTCTTTTGAGCAGGCGATGTGTTGAGCTGCTAGGAAGAGACATCATTCCTATTTTGAAACAGTGAGATGACAATTGGTGGGAATACGATTCTCTTTTGAGTAGGTTAGATATTGAGCTTCTAGGAAGAAACATCCTTCTTATTTTGAGAAAGTGAGAAAATAATTAGAGGGAGTATTATTCTCCTTTGAGTAGGCCAGGTAATGAGCTTCCAGAAAGAGACTTCATTCCCATTTTGAGAGAGTGAGATACATCATTCCTATTCTGAGATTGTGAGACAATGATTAGAGCGAATATTATTCTCTTTTGAGCAGGCGATGTATTGAGCTGCTAGAAAGAGACATCATTCCTGTTTTGAAACAGCGAGATGGCAATTGGTGGGAATTTGATTCTCTTTTGAGTAGGCTATGTATTGAGCTTCTAGGAGGAGACATCCTTCCTATTTTGAGAAAGTGAGAAAATAATTAGGGGGAGTATTATTTTCCCTTGAGTAGGCTAGGTATTGAGCTTCTAGGAGGTGACATCCTTTCTATTTTGAGAAAGTGAGAAGATAATTAGAAGGAGTATTATTCTGCTTTGAGTAGGCTAGGTAATGAGCTTCTAGGAAGAGACTTCATTCTCATTTGGAGTGAGTGAGATACATCATTCCTATTCTGAGAGTTTGAGATAATGATTAGAGAGAATATTATTCTCTTTTGAGCAGACGATGTATTGAGGTCCTACGAAGCGACATCCTTCCTATTTTGAGAAAGTGAGAAGATAATCAGAGGGAGTATTATTCTGCTTTGAGTAGGCTAGGTAATGAGCTCTTAGGATGAGACCTCATTCCCATTTTGAGTGAGTGAGATAATATCTTTACCTATTGTTATTCCAGCCTTGCGATCACGAAAGGACTTGATTTACAATATCCCATCTACTTCTTTCTTTCTCAGTGTCTCTTGCGAAACTCAAACTTTAAAAAATGCACAGAAACTAATTTAAATAAATAATATTCCAAACTAAAGCGAATATACAAAATCTCCAAAAGGACCTCTCACTGTTCCCTCCCACGCCATGTTACTAATACAACAAAAACCTCGGGACGCATTAAGCCTCAGAAGCGTGGGACGAAATAAACCGAAAAATTTAATAGCTCGGCCAAGAAGCCAGAGGAGGAGGAGGAGGAGGGCAAAAATATAGAAGCACCTCGAGGGAAAACAGTCTCGCGGTATATCTTCCTTCGACGCGTGTCCCTCCTCATTTATGAGGAGGGTGAGAGTCCTCCAATAACAGAAGAGTCGCGATAAAACGGGACAATAAGAAAGCGGGACGAGGCTGCAAAGAAATAAAGTAAAAAATTTAACAGCACGCCGAAGACAAGGACGAAAACAAAGATACCGTCGTACAAAGGACTCTCTCCCCTGGGATGTCTTTTCATTGACATTTTCTCCTTCTTCCTTTTCTCCTTATTTTCTTCTCTCTCCTTGTCCTTCTCGGACACGCGGTATCCGGCGTTCATTTATGGCGGCGAACGTACGGGAAAGGAGGAAGACCGAAGCAGATAAGGAATCGATCGAACCGGGAGAAAAGAAATTGAAAAATTTAACGCTCGGCACAACGACCACTGTAAAAAAAGAGAGTCCTTCGTGTACGGGGAAAGGTCGCGGGAAATATTTTTTATTGACCCTGCTGGCTCATTTATGGGGGATGGTCTCGGGAGATCGGAGAAATTGCCGGGACAATAAGAAAGGGACGAATTAGAGATATTGAATCCAATGAATTTAATAACAGGCGAACGAAGACGATTGATGAACGTACGAAGAGTCTTGGTGCTGAAAATATTCGTGTTTTTTGCACTTACAGGGTTTTTCGTAACATACGTCTTTTGAAGGTGGATAGAGATCGGTGATTTACGTTTCTAAGTAATTTTTACAATTTGTTGTCAGTCGATGGAAATTAATTTCATTTTATCCTTTATTTTTCGTGTTCAATAATAGTAATGTCGAAAAATAAAATTTTATTAATGGACCTTTCGTTGAATTAGAATGTATTTCAATAATTATTATAAACGAACTGAAGTAATTTAATTAATTGCAAGTCCGATAAAATTGTCAAAATTCTTTAAAATACTATAGCCTTCCATTTGACTAAAAATAATTTTTGCAAAATACACAATAATGCAAAATAATGATTTTAATCCGAGAACAAAGTGCAATTAGTATTTTCATCTGTTACGAAGTGTCTCCGTGACGTAGAATCAAAATGTTATGAAACGACTTGTTCGAAAAAGCTGCAATAACAGAGTCTGCACACTGTGAAAGATAATAAGATGGAAATATTGAAAGTTCCACGGGTAAACAATCAAATGTAACAGCATCGAGTAGCTTCTATAAGTCAGCAAGGCAATTTTTGTCTCCGAGTTCCGTCCTCGAAAATAATACGGCTGAAGAAAGCCGTCGGAATTGATTCAATTTGTAGAGATGACATTATATTGGCAGAAAGATGAACACGCAAGTTTTTTGCCGGCGGACATTCATTATTTGCATGAGACGAAATTACATCTGGCATTTCTTTACTTCGAGGATTATTTCGTCTGTTTTTTGTGAAATTTGGAGATTTATAAGGTGGACTGTTATAATTTCACTTTGCGTCTTAATTTTTCTCTTCAGCCTTTATTTGTTTTTCATTTTCTTTATCAAATACAATTTGTTCTGTGTCTGCATATTATGTTATTATATATAAAATTATGCATTTTACTGTTTATTGCTATAGTTGTTAGTATATTATGTGCAATATCGGGATAAGAGTAAACTTAGTTAATTTCTGCAGCAAAAATCCCTGACATTTCTGCTATCAAATTCTCCATAATCCCTAAATCTTTCTCTCATTCAAAAATTTCAAGCTGCCCCATTAAAATTTTCAACGCTCGTAAAATTCTGCCCTTCTTCTAATGCGCAGGGTGTAGTGGACGATCCAAGTTATATTTCCGGAAGTGCGATATTCTGTAGCATCCGGAAAAATGTTATCAAGTGCGGATGAAACTCGAAAAGAGTCTGGAAAGACCAAATTCGGTAATCCGTCTTAATTTTCATTCTCCAAAAATATTCGAAAAACACTAATATCAAATTATACACTTAATATTAAATTACTAAACGAGCCTCTTCATTTCTTAATATCAAACAGGAACACCGTAAATAAACATTAACCTCTTGTCATACAATATCGAATAGCACTCGCGATGCGGCAAATTGGATAGGAAACTTGCAAGTTTTGCAAAACCTATTAAATTAAAAACATCAGTAAGTTGCGAAATGATAAAATTATTTCTACAGTATTAAAATTGAGTTATATTGCACGATATATCAAGAATCACCGACCGACTTTTATATTACAAATTTCATTTTGAATTGAGCCGCTCAGAAGCCAATGCGGTTAAGTCCATTTTTTTGATAATTTCTGATTTTTGTAAATTTTAATAAAATGAAGTTTATTCTATTAAAATTAACGATTTAATATCGACTTCCCAAATTCATAATTATTTTAAAATATTACCTAATCCGTCAGTATCTATAGTAATTGCTATCATTTATAAAAAAATTAATAACCAACGATAGAAAATGTGAAATTAATTTCACTTAGCGCGTTACAAAATTGACAAAATAATTCGGACCACAAAGGGTTAAACTTCTCAAAACACCGGGCGCTTCCAAACCCAGAAGCACCAACAGCCACCATAACCATCGTCATCCGTTCCCCGAAACTCTCTCGACCCTTAGTCAGCAAGAATAGACGCTATCCAGCACGCAACGTGTATCGAATCCATCCCGATACTTCATCGCCACACGAGGGGTTAATCAATTCCAAACGCGACGTCGCTTCCGCAGACTTAATTCGCGCTCCGGTTGCAACGGGGCGAGGCCCTCGGCAGACTTTCTCATTATTATCCGACGTACGAAGGGTGAAGGAGGCACACCACAGGGGAGTCTGTGCCGCGAGGAGCCTTCCAAGGATGTGGCAAGACCCTACCTTTCCTCCTGCCCTCTGTTCGTCCTCTTCTTCCCCGACGGTTCTCCAACCCTCGCGGATCTTCCTCGTTCTGTTCCTCGGGCGGGCTTCATTGTAGCAACTTTGTTCTCCGGAGAAATTCCCCGAAGCGCTATCTACATATTTGATGTCGCCTCGTCCACTCCGTTAATGCTTCTCGTTAGAAACTTACTGCGACCTATGACCCGCGTGGTTTCGTGTCTCTCACTCTTTGGTTGCACTTTCTTTTGTTCGATGACGCGGTTTCTTTGAAGCTGGTTTATGGATTTTGGGTTGATGATTATCGGGGCGAGTGGTTGGGTTGAGAGTGGATGGGGTGGGGTTGTTTGATGGGTGGTTTTCATGTTGGTTGGTGCGGTGGGTTGAAGTAGATCGTGGGTTTTGGAGGGTTTCTAGGCATTCCTATTAATCCTGTTGAGGAGGGGATGATATGGTGTTTAGTGAGGGATTGGGGGTTGGTCATTTTTTTAGTGGAATAGAAGGGGGTTGGGAGTTGGTTGGTGGTAGATTAGTGGTGACTTGCTAAGTGGAAAGGTGGCAGTCAGTTGTACCAGGTTATATTTTTCTACATTGGTTTACTCCCTATTAACACTAGAACTACGAAACCAGTCAAAATGACTGGTACACCATTTTTTCCAAAAATTCTCCAAGTTTATAGAGGAGTCTTAGAATAAATATACTTCGTTCATCTTAAAAAACATAAATCACCGAACCGATTATCTTTTCCGCCTCCTGATTCCCCCTTTTTCAAGATACTTATTTAATATTTTGAAATATGATAGATTTAACGCCGGTAGTTCTAGTGTTAACCAGTTAAGTGTGGCGATCTCTTTGCAAAGCGCTTACGAGTTAGCTCTCAGGAAGTTATGAATGCAACTCAAATTATTTATAATTTTTATTAGTTTGTTTCATTTCGTCTTGACCTCTAAACATTCTAAACATATTGAAATTTACGAATATAGTTTAGTTTTCGCCAAAATTACAATTTAAATATCAAATTGTAACAAAATTTTACGCATGACGGATATAGCCGTCATGACGCAAAATTCTGCCACATCTCCATGACGGATATAGTCGTCAAACACACGTAACTGGTTAGGACAATAGAATATTTGGATAACTGAGAATAAATTTTCTAAAGACGATGAAACCTTCTCACTGCCACTGGCTGAGAGTTTGCCCCTTTGCGGACGGAGACATTTTTGAATACTGAGAGATAACCATTTATTTTGCGATCCAGAGCCACCTTTTTATTAGCAAGTTAGGCTGTTAATGAATATACATTATAAATTAGTATTTGTTTAATCATAGTCCAACGGTTGTATTTCAATTTTTCAACTCTAAATGTGTATACAAGCAGCGTAAACTATAATTAAATTTATTCTCGGACCACATATATGCGTCGCTAGTCCTCAAAGGGTTAAACCTTTCTCTCAGTATCCTTCAGCTTGTCCTCTGTTTGATACCATCGCGATACCCAGAAAATATCACCAGCTTTAGTAATTTCACAGTAAAATATACAAATTTACACAAAAGACCACCCTTCTTGAAATACAAGATTTAAAAATAAACAAAAAATTCAGTGCTGCGTAATCAAAATTCACCCGAACATGCATTTGATAGCGAATAATTTCTGGGGTTCGTTCCATCCATTTTCCCTGTTTGTCTTCCTCAGCCTCGATTCCTTCCGTCATTCCTCTCTCTCAACATTTCTCCGTAGTCCCACTGGATTCATTTTTGGCCTGATTCCCACGGAAACGTCGCTCGGTGCACGAAAGTGGGCGGTTTGAATGTAGGACACCCCAGTGTCCGTCAAAATTTCGCGTTTGCGGTGGTTCGTACATGCTGGAAACGTTGAATCCCCGCCAGGAGTAAAGGTCCGAACTCTCTAAGTAGATGAAAACGTCAGGGACGCGGGAATGGAGGGATTAAAACTGAAGAGAACAAATGCGAGAACTGTTCGGAATGCAATCCTTCGTTGCTGACCTACGCGATGTTCCGGAGATCCTTTGTCTCGTCCAGGGATTGGATTACCCTGATTTAGGATCGACTTACGTAATTATGAGAAGACGAGGCATCGAGTTGGAATGATATCGTTGTTATAAACTATTTTTAAATTAGAAAATGTAATTTTCAAGATGTAGGTTTCGGAGTAAATCAACCCTTTGCGGGCGGAGACTTTTTTTGAATATTGAGAAATGATCATTTGAGCCGTTTTCTTTGAAAGTGGTGTAAGTACATTTTTGACAAAAGTTAGTTAATGACAACAACGAATGCAATGCTTCAGTTGCATCATTTTGTCAATTTAAATTTACGAAGTTAATAAAATTACAAATATAATTTTTGCAGAGACATAATATTTAGTTGAAAAATTATACTACATGATTTCCCTACTTCACTTTTAACTAATACTTAAAGAACGATCACAGTATAAACTTAAAATAATTTAATATTTAAAAAACATGCAATGAGCGTATTACATATACCAATATTTTTCAAACCATTCAAATACAAACCCTTAACCCTTTGCCCTACAACAACGAGTGACACTCGTGATGCGGTTGATGGAGCAGGAAATTTTAAAGCTTTTCAAAAATTATCATATTGAAAATATCAGTGGAACACGAGACGATAATATTATTTGTATGTTATTAATATTGCGTTAAAATCTAAAATATATCAGGAATCACTGACATATTTTTATTTTAGCAATCTAACTTTCAATTATTCCGGAGGGAGTCACAAATGTTATCGTATGGCAAGGGGTTAAATATCTCCATATAATATAAAATGGACTTACACCACTTTCAAAGAAAAGTTTAATTTATTTGGCGATGAAAAACCACCTTTTATCAGAAAGTCAGAGTGTTAATGTACAGAAGTTATAAATTACTATTTGCGTAATAAATATTTCAGCGATTATATTTCAATTTTTCAACTCAAAGAGTTAAATGATTGCGATTAATGTGAGATCGGTAATTAAAGTTGATAATGTTGCAACATGTTTAGCAATTTCTAGGAATTTTCTGTGGTACTGACAATATAATCGTATTGTCAAATATATACACAAAATAATTCTGAGACATATATGAGTCGCTCAGAAGATATTTTCTCATTTTCGCAACTTTTAATAGCATAAACTTCATTCTACTAAAATTAACAAAAATCAGAAAATATGAAAAAATGGACTTAACCGCATTGGCTTCTGAGCGACTCATATAATCTAAAGAAAGCTTAAAAGCTACATTTTTACACAGTTTAGTGACCTCAGTAGACTGAGACGCACCTAAAAGCCCTAGGAAAAATAACCACATCAACCAAAGTAAAAATATAAAACAATTTCAATCTTAAAATGAATCTAACTTCAGTCTTCAGCTACGTATAAATTAACTATTTCATCAAGTAGCAAAATTTCCAAATCAGCGATGTTTAACATCAACTCAATTTATTTATTACCACGTCTATAAATAAATTCGTTAATCGCAGACCCTCGTCAATTTGCAGACCGCCGAAACAGCGTTCCTCCAAACTCCAAATAATCCCATAAGAGACGTAAAAGACTCCTCGGAACGTTACGAACGATCGAGTTAGCCTACTCTCTCCCCATTTTCTTATCCTCCGATCGAACTGGTCTCATGGCGATATCGTAATTTTCCGTGGACCTTTACAATCAGCATCGAGCAGAGTTGCATCGCATTACGTCGGTATTACTAACTGGGGAATCGTCTAATTCAAACTTCCTAGCAGATAGCGGAATTAGTTAATATGTAAAGCAGCCAGCGCTAGAAATTCCGGGAATTCCCTGTCGCTGAGGTTTAGCATTTCATTTTACTTGTACCTCCCTTTTCTCCTGATTTTGTTTGCATTTTAACGCGATTCCCCGACGCATCCGGGCCCGGGGATTTCGTTAAAAATGAAACTGAATTCGCGATGGAGAAAGTTGCAGTCGACCGTACGTCTGTAGTCTCGGTCGTTCCGTGCTCCGCGCGATTTTTGAAACTGAGAGTCTCGTTTTTGCTTTCTTTTTTCGGGGTGTAAAACGAAGAGCGTGTTATCGAGTTTCGTGAATGAGAGGGATCAATTTTAGAGTGCTCGTTTTGACGGTGGAATTAATAATTGCAGTACTTGTTTAACTCTGTTTGCGGAGATTTAACATTTTCAAGTTTTGTGCTAGCGAATTTTCACTTGGAAACTTGGAATTTTTAGCGACCTTTACCGTTTGTTGTACTGGATGGAATATCAAATTTTAGAATACTCATTTTGGCAGTAAAATTATTAATTGCAGTGCTTATTTAGCTGCCTTTGCGGACGTTTAAAATTGTTCTAGTAATTTTGAGTGTTTCTGCACTTAGAAACTTGAAATTTTGAGGGACCTTTACCGTTTGTTCTACTGGATCGTTTTGGTGAAATTGTGAATATCCAATTTTAGGATACTCATTTCGGCGGTGAAATTATTAATTGCAGCACTTATTTAGCTGTCTTTGCGGACGTTTAAAATTGTCCTAGTAATTTTGAGTGTTTCTGCACTTAGAAACTTGGAATTTTGAGCGACCTTTACCGTTTGTTCTACTGGATCATTTGGGTGGAATTTTGAATTTCATATTTTAGAACACTCATTTTGGCGGTAAGATTATTAATTGCAGTACTTATTTAGCTGTCTTTGCGGTTGTTTAAAATTGTCTAGGTCTGTCCTAGTAATTTTTAGTGTTTCTGCACTTACAAACTTAGAATTTTGAGCGACCTTTACCCTCTGTTCACCTTAATCATTAGGATTTGACATTGTGGAAATCACGAATCCTCTAGTTACCCCTCAATTATAATTATAAAAATGCAAACAAGGCTATGCTACAGCCGCCGTTAAAGGTTAAAGCTGAAAGGTACGAATTCCCAGCTAGTGCCTCCAAATTCAAATCTCCCATTACCTCTTGCAAATTTTTTCCTACGCACTATATACATCACAACCGCGTGAAACAATGAATTCTATGCAAAACCGCCACATCTACTAAAGCCAAAAGCACAAAAGAAAAATACAAAATTCTACCAACCGACGCTCCCCATAAATCACGAACTACAACACTTCATTTATCATACTTTCCACCCCCACCGTTCACGCACGAGGGTGAACCATAGGATGGAAAGAAACTCAAAGGAATTTCACGCGGTAAGCATTAAAAACGACCTCGTCAAATAAGCGGCATAAACGCAAAGGGTACTTAGGCCTATCTCCCATCAAAACAAAGAGAAAAAGACAGGGATGAAGAGGGAGGTAACAGTCCCGGGGCACTCTGCCAGTCCCTCGAAAACGATCCACCCTAGGAAACTCGGTCGAACACCATACGAGAATTCCCTCGCTCGCAGGTCGCCTCACAATTAGCGCAAATTCGCACAAGCGAACGTGAAAAGCGTTCGCCAGGGGTGGCAAAACGGGGAGGATGCGCAAAGAGGGACAACGATGAAAGAGAGTGAAAAGGAGAAATCGGTGAAAGAGTGACGATAAAAGGGTGGAAAGAGATAGAAATAGGAAAGAAGAGAAGGAGAGGAAAAAAAGAGAGTAGAAAAGGGAGGAAGCTACCAAGTGGCTGGTACCACGTGCTGAATCAAACTAAGCGTAACGTTTGGGGTGGCAGGAAGGGCGAAGTGTAACGAGAGCGAAACTGCACGAAGGGATGAAAAGGGACGAAAAGGTGGCGATAGGGTGAAAGGAAGAGATAGAGATAGGTAGAAAAGGAGAGAGAGGGTGAATGAGACCACGAATCGGTGAAGTACGAAGGGGACCAGAAAAGGGATGCTCCTCTGAGTAGCTCAAGCCCGCGAGAAGAGGCGAAAGCCTTGGGGTGAAAACGGGACGAAGATGGGCACCCATGGTGCCGTGGGGAGGTTGCGAGAAGACGAGAGCGAAGACGACGGTGAACGTGGAAGTGGTGGATGCCATTCGGGGAATGGGGAGCGTGGAAAAGTTTGGTATATCTCGCCACGTCGTCAGCTACTCCCTTCGACGAGTAGAACAGTGAAGCTCGAAACGAAGGAAACCCGGCGCGTCAGCCGCGCCTCCACTTAACGAAATGGAATTTGTCAACGGTTTCCTGGCCGTCAAATAAAATTCAAATAAGACGAGGGTCAGCCGAGCAAACGCTACTTCGACTTTGTGAAACACACACCTAGTATTTCCGGCTTTGCCTCGACCAATTTCAGACGTTCGACTCGCTTGCACTTCCTGTCGTAATGCCGTTAGGTGCTTCCTGTTCTCTCGGCGATGAGGTATCGAGAGTGGTGCCGAAATCTGCCTGACAAGAGAAATTCTGAACTGATACACTCCGATTTTGATGAAACTTTGCATAAATATTTATTAGACATGTCTAAGAAGATAGCTGAAATTCAATTTTAAGGGAGATATCAAGGTAAGCCCCTCTTTAACACTAGATTTACGGGTGTGAAATCTGTTACATTGCAATATATTAAATAAGGACTTTGAAAAAAGAGAGATTAAGCGGCAAAGATGGTAATTCGTTAAGTCATTGTTGTATTATAAAATACACGTGAAATATCTACTGTACAGCCTCTCTGTAATTTTGAAAAGTGTTTATAAAACGAATAGTCACATTTTCGTGACACCAGTCGTTAACTCGCGGGCATCTTGAAGGTCATTCGAAGGTCAGATTTGAGCTTGCACGCTCAAGCGTGGTTGCTCTATGTATGCAGGATGTCAATTTAATATCGGAACAAAAAATTACAAATTTTCATCCCGCCGAACCGGTCCTTCGGTCGCGGATTGTACGGTTGGTGTTAATAAATTAAATATAGTAGATTAAACACCACTATTTCTAGCATTAAATAACGCAGTATAGTTTTTCTTTCTCATATCAAGCCTTATCCTCGTTCTTTGTGCACAACTGTATAAGCCTTGCCATTAGACATCACCTAAATTTTAATAGACTCCCCGCAAATCTTCTCTTCAACGTCAAGCATCATCCCCAACCCCTACTTTTTGCCCCTCCACAACCAAATACTATTCTCTTCCATTTCTCTTCCCTCTCCATCCCTCTATCCGATTCTCTTTGCCCCCCGTCTCCCTCGAAATCTCTCCGAGCATCCGTCCACCCCCTCGATCCCTCCCCGCCGCCCCTGAAACTTCAAAAGACCAACAAGGCGAACGGGACGACACGCGAGAGATAGAAAGACTCCTCGGGATGGGAAATGATTTTTAAAGAGGCGCGTTATTTTCGATAATTAAACGGCGCTCTACGCGTGGCGGATTAAAGCCTTTCTTCCTCGGAGGATAATCACTTTGAGAAAAGGGGACGCGAGGAGATCCTCCGCTATATCCATGCCGCCGCCTTCTGCCGGGAGGGCCTCTTCCGGGAACAGAAATTTTAATTAGTAGATAGACGTCTTTACATCCAAGCAAGCAGGCGTACTATTAATTTCCTCCTTCTCCTCATCGTTCTCTCTAGATGTTTAACCTTTCGTACTCGACAAACGAGCTGCCTTACCTTTCGCGGGAGGGGTGCGCCTACGGGGGTAGTTCCGTCGCTTTATTCTTCCCTGCAACTTTTCCAACATCCGCCGACACCATCGCTCTCCCGATTAATTAATTATTACGTAAATATGCCGGGGCAATTTTTCGAGACTCGCCGTGGGAAGTTCATCGACGTTGGAGAGCTCTATGGAAGAAGTTTCGTGAGAGATCCCGTACATTTTTCGTGTTGATTTTTGATGGTTTGAAGGTGTTATGGATTTTGGGGATGGAGATTCTTTGATTGGTGAATGTTTGTTAAAATGGATGTTAAAAATTGTACTTTTTCTGTGCAGGAAGAGAATGCGGGAGCTGCTGAACAGGGTGCAGCGGGGTTGGTCTTTTTGGAGGAAGAGGCTGATCATTTTTGGTCGTCAACGGAAGGTAATGATTTTGGTTTTTAAATAATTTGTAGGAAAATTTCTGGAGAATTTGAAAAACTGTGAATATTATTGCAAAGACAGTTATGGATACTCGGATAGAAAAACAAAATTCAGATGGATTGCTTAAAATCTTCGCAAAAATAACTTTCTTGAAATACAAGAACTATAGAAATTTAAATTAGATATTTCAAAGTCTTTCCTTCTTACAAACCAAACCCAAATTACTTTAAAAAGTGGAGAAATAGTTATTTTTCACTTACAATGATTTTTTTCTAAAAATCACTCATTACCAATAAAATGCAATTCAGTATTCTTTACTTAATATTTGTAACAGAAAGTTCGTAGCAGTTCTCGAAAGAGACACTGCATCGAAAAATTAAGAAGAAAAACTGATACTTGTTTTGACACTTTTAAATCGATCATTAATATTCTACAAATGACGATTAATTTCATCGCGAACAACCAGAGATAAAATCGTGGTTGGAGAGCTTTCGCAAAATATTCCACAAATGATCGTTTCGTCCCCTTGTCTCCGTCATAGGGTAGCTCGAATCTTTTCTTCGATGGGGGTGAGATCGATCCAAATATTCCATAGAATCCTCTCTATCCACGAACGATAAACTACTTTCGGCTCTTTTTGCAGTGCTGAAAGAAGCTTGAGTTCGGCTTTGGAGTAGTCCAGAAAACTGCATTCAGACTCTCGAGTATCTCTATGTGTATATACGTATACAGGGTGATTCGTAAATCTTCACGGAATCGAAAAGATGAATTTTGACTTGGGCTGGCGTAAATCGAAAGATTTACGAGAAATTGTCCCCCAGCGGGAATTCTCTTCTTGGAAATTCAGTTTGGATGACTTCTCATTAATATATCATTAAATTACGATTTTATATTTGCACATTGTCCGTTTGAAATTATTCAAAAATTATTATTTTCGCAGACTTTTTCACTACTTGGGTATTTTTATAAAATTTTTGGAAGGCAGCTCGTGAAAAGCTTTGAGAGGAAGAATCGCACCCCATACATAGACTCTTTGGCACGAAAAACAAATAAAACATAAAAGAAATTATATAAAAATCTGATAACACTATTTCATGTTATCAAATGTTTATATAATTTTTTTTATTAATAGGAGAAAGTTACAGAAAATTGAGAAGCCCCTTTCTGCAGCTCAGAAGCTAAATTAATTAATATACATGAAAAAATAAACACCACAACTGCTCACTGATTCTCTACAAACGAATACACCCCCGTCGCACCCTGATTTATCAAACACCCTGTGTGTCGACTCTGTAGCATAAAAAAACAAATAAAACATAAAAGAAATTATATAAAAATCTGATAGAACTATTTCGTATTATCAAGTGTTTATATTATTACCAGCAGGAAATTAGAAAAAATTGATAAGTCTTTTTCTGCCGCTCAGAAGCTGAATTAATTAAAATATACAAAGAAATAAACTGCTCACTGATTTATCGAGCACCCCGTACATCGACTCTGTGGCATAAAAAACAAATAAAACGTAAAAGAAATTATATAAAAATCTGGTAATACTATTTCATGTTATCAAATGTTTTTATAATTTTGTTCATTACCAGGAGAAAATTAGAAAAAATTGAAAAGTCTTTTTCTGCCGCTCAGAAGCTGAATTAATTAAAATATACAAAGAAATAAACTGCTCACTGATTTATCGAGCACCCCGTACATCGACTCTGTGGCATAAAAAACAAATAAAACGTAAAAGAAATTGTATAAAAATGTGGTAATACTATTTCATGTTATCAAATGTTTATATATATATTTTTTAATTACCAGGAGAAAATTACAGAAAATTGAAAAGTCCTTTTCTGCAGCTCAGAAGCTGAATTAATTAAAATATACAAAGAAATAAACTGCTCACTGATTTATCGAGCACCCCGTACATCGACTCTGTAGCATAAAAAAACAAATAAAACATAAAAGAAATTATATAAAAATCTGATAGAACTATTTCGTATTATCAAGTGTTTATATTATTACCAGCAGGAAATTAGAAAAAATTGATAAGTCTTTTTCTGCCGCTCAGAAGCTGAATTAATTAAAATATACAAAGAAATAAACTGCTCACTGATTTATCGAGCACCCCGTACATCGACTCTGTGGCATAAAAAACAAATAAAACGTAAAAGAAATTATATAAAAATCTGGTAATACTATTTCATGTTATCAAATGTTTTTATAATTTTGTTCATTACCAGGAGAAAATTAGAAAAAATTGAAAAGTCTTTTTCTGCCGCTCAGAAGCTGAATTAATTAAAATATACAAAGAAATAAACTGCTCACTGATTTATCGAGCACCCCGTACATCGACTCTGTGGCATAAAAAACAAATAAAACGTAAAAGAAATTGTATAAAAATGTGGTAATACTATTTCATGTTATCAAATGTTTATATATATATTTTTTAATTACCAGGAGAAAATTACAGAAAATTGAAAAGTCCTTTTCTGCAGCTCAGAAGCTGAATTAATTAAAATATACAAAGAAATAAACTGCTCACTGATTTATCGAGCACCCCGTACATCGACTCTGTGGCATAAAAAACAAATAAAACGTAAAAGAAATTATATAAAAATGTGATAATACTACTTCATGTTATCAAATGTTTTTATAATTTTGTTCATTACCAGGAGAAAATTACAGAAAATTGAAAAGTCCTTTTCTGCAGCTCAGAAGCTGAATTAATTAAAATATATGAAGAAATAAACACCACAACTGCTCACTGATTTCCTACAAAAGGATCCACCCCCGTCGCACCCTGACTTACCGAGCACCCCGTACATCGACTCTTTGGCATCGAGAAAACTAACGAGAGAGGGCATTCCACGACTTGGCTTAAGGAAGTTTATTTTCTTAATACCAGCCGTGCATCAGTCTTCCGGTTCGAGTCAGAAGCCGGCATTCAGAGCCTTCATTAGGACGACTGCATTCAGAAGCCATTTGACTTCGGTGCAACCGAGATCCTCCGACCCTATGGAAGGCTTCCGGGGATTTGAAAGTCGCCCGGGCTACCGGTCGAATTTTTCCTGGCACTCGAAACTCCCGAAGATAATCTCACGCCCGATCGTCTCTGTCTGGAGTAATGTTTGCGAAAAATTTTGCGCGATTCCGCGGAATTGGATGGACCCTTCGCGTGAGATATCTTTGTTGGAGGAAGTCGAATTTATGTGGGAAGTTTGACGGGTATTGGGCAGCTAATTTTTTGCGGGGGATTTCTCAGATAGCTTTTTGAAGATTGGATGAAATGGATTGTTGATATTTTATTTTGTAGAATTTTTTTTGTAATATATTTGTGAGAAGTTCGATGACTTGGATCAGTGAATTTTGCGGTTTTTCAATTTTTTTTAGATGTTACTTGAGTGAGTGTTATTCAAGGAACTATTGTGAAATAATTTGATCATTGTTTCTGCATTTGGAGCGGTGAAATTTCGCATTTAACTAATTTATCTGCCTTCCATCTGCAGAAATACATGGCCAATTCGCACGCGAATATTCTCCGAGCTAATTTAATACCTTGTAATAGCTAATTGACCAACTTCCGTATCGCTACACCCAAACGCATCTGCTTCCGAAAATTTGTGGCCGTTAATAATCTGCCAATTGATATCCCGCAAGCCACACAATTAGCGAAAATTCAATACCGACTCGTCAAACTTGCGAATCTTGTCATAAATCCTATTGGCATACTGTCATTTTTCCACGTGTAACAGTTCATTGGTACGTGTCATAGATTATTATAGTTTATAGATATCAAAATAAAAAAGTACATCTAAAAACATCACAGCGGGTTTTCATCCGAACTAGCAACGGAAAAAGAACGCCGAAGTCCCAACTGTTACATCTATGATCGATAGATCCTCCGAAAAACGTCTTTTACGCATGCGTACCATAGTTTAATAATTTAAATGCACTTAAAACTCTACAGAAATTATCGAATTAAATGATTCCAAAGCTGCAGTAAACGGAATTAAATGAAAGTATTTAAGAGATTGAAATTTAAGTGCCCCTTTATCCAAAGAATTTTTTAACCTCATAAACGTCTTACATAGAATGAGTATAATGATTGAAAATTCGTTGGAAACTATAGACTTTTATTCTCACACCTTCAATAACCTGCCCTTCCCTCAGAAATCCATTTAGGATCGCTATTCGTTGAGTCGGTGATGCTTTTCATATTATGCCTATGTCCCCCCATGAAAGTCACCCAGCAAGATGGCTGCCGAGGTTACATCCGCTCCATTTAACGTGCACCTTATTGACCTTACGGTTAATATTTAACGGGACAACGCGGAAGGAACTGTCAGGATAGGTATACCAGCCGGAATACAGAGAAACGTAACCAGCCAAGGCCGTTAACCTCCTCATTTGCAGCGCTTTGATCCAACCCTACTTTCCAGGGTGGCACACCATCAGAGAGGGTGGGTCCCTTCTCTCACTCTGTCTTCCTCTGTCTGCCGCATCTCTCTCACTCTCTCTCTCTCTGTGTTTCTACTCTCTGTTTATCTCTGTCTCTGCCCTCTCTCTGTCTCTACTTTCTCTTTCCCTCTCCACTTTCTCTCTCCCTCCTGTTATTCTACTCTCTCTCTCCCCAACTCACCCTCTCTGTCACTATTCTCTCTTTCTCTCCCTACTCTATCTGTTATTCTGCTCTCCCTCTCACTCTCTACTCTTTTTCTCACCCTGTTACTACTTTCTTTTTCGATCTCTACTCCCTCTCTCTCTCTCTACTCCTTCTTTCTCTCTCTGTCACTATTTTTCTGTTCCTCTACTTTCACCCTGTACTTCCTCTCTGCCACTATTTTTTTCTTTTCACTCTACTCTCACTCTCTACTCCCTCTCTGCCACTATTTTTTTTTCTCTCCCTACTCTTTCGCTCTCTCTACTCTCTCGCTCTCTTTCTAGTCTCTCGCTTTCTCTCTACTCTCTCGCTCTCTCTACTCTCTCGCTGTCTCGCTCTCTCTATACTCTCTCGCCCTCTATACTCTCTCGCCCTCTCTACTCTTTCGCTCTCTCTACTCTCTCCCTCTCTCTCTACTCTCTCACTCTCTCTCTACTCTCTTACTACTCGTTCTACTCTTTCATCCTCTCTCTCTCTGTCCCTGCTCTCTTCCGTCTGTCTCTCTCTCCCCCTCATCCGTCTCTCTCTTCTTTTCTCCCTTTCATTCTCATCTCTCTCCTTCTCCGTCTCTCTCTCTCTCTCTCTCTCCCTTATCTCTCTCCTCTCCGCATGCCCCTGTGTTCATCGTGTCCCAACGATCGAATCGATTTCGAAATACCCCACCATTTGATGCTAACTAATGCCGCGTCCCTCCCACCGCGACACGACATATAAAACGGATCTCTGACGATCGCCAAACCAGATTGATTTGCATAAATAATTGCGCGCATATCACCAAGACACGGACGATGCCGGCTGATTAGTGAGCAATTCCTGTTGCAGACGTGCGGATACGTTGCACGTGAAGGAGTTCGATAATGTCGGCTGCAGCTGGCGGCTGAAGGGCAGATAATTAAAAGGGTTTCATGTTGCTTTTTAGAGGTGGCGTGTTCGGCGCAGAAAACAGCGCTGGGATGATGTAACTTTTTCCATTTATTTACATTGGAAATTTTCAACCCACTTTAGATTTGGATTGGGTGCTTGAGACGGTCCACAGAGAGTATCGGAGAGTTTTGATTGAGACTTTAAAAAAAATAATAGTAGTCTTAATATTGCAGTCAATTATACGAAATATTGAAATCAGAGAGATACTTTTAGTTCTGGAATTAATTTTGAGTTATTACGCACGCTGTCAAAGTAGAAATCGTAGGGCTAAGGATTAAGATACCTCAGAGATAGGACCAAAGATTTCTGTTACAAGTTTCCAAAAAATTCCAAACTTTCATTAATTTTGGATCCCCGAATTCAGCAAATTCCAAAGAGTGGATTGGAAACCATACAGCTTCAGATTTCTCAGATTTCAGACTTCAGTGTTCAGTGATTTTCAGAATCACATTTACAGTAGCTTCCGATCTCTCAAAGAAAACATTGAATATCTTAATTTTCCATTTACCAAAAAGTCAATAAATTCAAGAAATCGACCCACTCGAATCACGACAGATTTCCCCCACTTATTTTCCACGTCCAAAAAAGAAGCCTACGATTCCGACGATAGCCGGATGTTTATCTACCACTCCAATAATTCTGTCCCATTGTTGTTCAAGTAACTGCCACGCACTGCGACAGTGCAGCTACGCTAAAAAAAATGCAAACGATAAAAGAAAAACAATCGAAACGTTATCCATCCAGCGCATCCTTTCCCGTCTCTTCCGGCGCGACTGACGTATCGAGGATCCTTTGCAGGATTACATTTAGTAAATTGAAATGAAAAATTGAAAGGATATACGAAGCTGAGTCTGAAGTACACGGAATACGCTTATTCGCGACGGCTACGCCTATGGGGAAGAACGAGGAGGAGCTTTTAAAATAATACGACCCATGGAGGATTATTTCGAGAGGACCGTTCTCCGTTATTACGACGATACTCGTCCTGATACCGCGTTACAAAGGTCGGGACAGAAGGCGATGATAGAAAATCCGTCATTCATTATTACAGAGCCAAATGAAAGGACAATTCGGGATAAATACTTTATTAATTCGAGTCGAAGAGAAGTTTTTGACCGATGTACGTTTAATTCCGGATTTGCTTGT
The DNA here is from genome assembly GCA_963989415.1 of Cerceris ruficornis. Classification (NCBI taxonomy): domain Eukaryota; kingdom Metazoa; phylum Arthropoda; class Insecta; order Hymenoptera; family Crabronidae; genus Cerceris; species Cerceris ruficornis. The sequence goes on from OZ022519.1 coordinate 28,029,691, forward strand.
CTTTTTCCAGAGTTATGTTGGCACTGAATGTCTGCCGTAAAAATAAATGTAGCTACGAGTTTTACGGTGAAAATCGGTTTTATATGTTGTTGTCGGGTCGTGGAAATTAATTGAGTAATATTTTGAAATGGTCGGTGTAACTTAAATGAACTGTACATGCTAAATCCACTGTTTTGTATTTCCAGCATTAATGAAATCAATTTTCGACTATAATCAATTGAGTTCACTTGTGTCTGGGATCTTCAACTATGCTTCGGTTGAATTAAGTTAAATTCAAGGTAATTGGAGTAACAAGAACGGGAAGTATTGGTAATGTAGAGTAGTGATGGTGATTGAAGTCGAAATAAAAGGGAGCAGAAATAATACGGAGTAGCAACAATATGGAGTAGCAATAATATGGAGTGGAAATATCATGGTGTGACCATAAAATGGAGTAGCAATATCGTGGAGTAACCACAATATGGAGTAATAATCATGTCGAGTAGCAGTAATTTGAAGGAGTAATAATAACTAGAACAGCAATAACCAGACAGATATTCACAATATGGAATAGCAATAATACACAGTGGCAACAATATGGAGTAGAAATTATATGGAGTAGCAGTGATGTGGAGTGGAAATAAAACATGGTGTAACAATAATATGGAGTAGCAATAACGTGGAGTAACTATAATGTAGAGTAATAATTATGTCGAGTAGTAGTAATTTGAAGGAGTAATAATAACTGGAACAGCAATAACCAGATAGATAATCACAATATGGAATAGCAATTATACACAGTGGCAACAATATGGAGTAGAAATTATATGGAGCAGCAGTAATGTGGAGTAATAACCCGATCGTGTGATTGCAATTTGGAGTAGTAATAACCAGATGGTTGTTCAGAGTTTAAGATTTCGACACAACAATTTACCATGTCCGGAAATAAGCTCACAGACTAGGCAAAATGATCAAACGATTAATTTTCTTAAAAAGAATGATCGTAAAACAAGGTAATCTCGCGTCGCTGAGCATTTTTAAAATGGACCGTTCCTAATGGAAGCGACATTACTTCCGATTCAGCCGCGGACCCTTTTTAAATGCAAACGAGCGCGAACTTAAAACGACCAAGTTTGTCTCGGATCCTTGGAAATAAATCAGGTCGAAGTTTAAAATCTTGATTCGAAAACGCTCGCGAGCATTCCCTCGGAGGAAACTTCACCGTCAAATATGGAACGGATCACCATGATTTTTCGGGAAGGGCGGAAAGTTTGGTCGCGTTCCAACTTCGTGAGGTTAACCCTTTTAGCTTCGCTGAGATGGGAGAATCGATAATCGGTCTCTCGATTGATAGGTTTCGCTCCCCTCTCCTCTTTTTTTTTTATTTGTTGGAATTTTTATTTAACTGCTGACAACGATCGCATACCCGTCGAAGTGCTTTGAATTATCGTTTCGTATTTGACATTAACAAAGGAATTCTTCGGGCAATTTGTGCCATTACGGAGAATTTGTAAAATTCGAAGTTCGCGCGCTATGGGAAGCTTGAAATTTCCGTCTAATAATATCTTGTATTTCCAATGGGTAAATTCTCTGGGTAATTTGTGTTGCAGGGAATTTGTAAAATTTGAAATCGATACACGATAAAAAATAGCATAAACCATATCGTGCTAGTTCCGCTTCAATTAACTTCCGAAATCGAAGTTAACGCTAATCGTACCATGTGCGGTCGCATGATCGGTTTATTGAAATAAAAATATACAATGTTTTGTGCAATTAACCCCTTGCATTACAATAACGTGTGACACTCGTGACGGTGTAAATGAAATTGGAAATTTTGAAGTTTTCCAAAAACTATTAAATTGAGACTATCAATCAATCACGAGACGAACAAATTGTTTCCAGAATATTAATATTGCGTTCAATTGTAGGAAATATCAGAAACCAAAAAGAAATTTTGGTTTCAAGAATTTATTTTGAGTTATTGCACGCACAGTCAAAATATAAGTCGTAAGGCAAGGGGTTAAGTAAAGTCCATTTTGTACGTTGTTTCCTATAGTTAACAGCATCCTGCATTTCCTTCAGAAACGTATTATTGTTATATCATAACCGATCACAGGATCTGCTATTTTAAAAATAGTTACCCTACGATTTCTATTTTGACTACGTCCACAACTCAGAATTAATTCCCGAAATAAAAAATTCTCTCTGATTTCTGATATTTCTTATAGCTCACCTCAATATTAACAGTATAAAAATAACTTCATCGTCTCGTGACTGACTGATATTTTCAATATAATAATTTTTGCAAGACTTTAAAGTTTCATATTCCATTTAGCGCGTCACGAGTGTCACACATTGTTATACCATTGGGTTAATGTTACAGTTTACAATGCCTGAAGACATTCGAAATCCTTTTGCAATGAAGCTTCCTTTAAAAACTTGGCTAAACCTTGCAATTTTCAAACATGAACCTACCTCGGAAATTAAAATTGTCAAAAAAAAGAAGCTATTAAAATTGTACCGTAGAAAATCTACCGGAATTCGAGATTAGAAAAAACAGCTCCCTAGACAGATCAACGAACACACCAACCGCAGGTACAAATTATGAATCTCATAACCTACAATAATCGGTACCGTAGAAGGAAAATCATCCGCAGAAATCCCGTCGCTTCTCATTTTTCCCCAGCGATAAAAAGCAACTGCCCCGCAAATGGCAGATTCTCCGTCTCGGAAAAAAAAATAACGAAAAAAAAGGAAGGAAAACCAGAAAAAGAAGGTACTTTTCATTACACGAAGCGTATCTACCTACGGCCTTCTGCGCCACCAGCAACCCCGTCGTTGCTGATTCTGACTGACAATGCAACGCTCGAACGGAAAGCACAAATCACCCCGGCGGAATCGCGAGCCGGCCGATTCGTTTTAACGATCGTTAACGCGGGAACGGAGGGTGGCGATGTTACACTTGGCGATCGTTAAAACTTAACGAAATCCTCCACCATCGCATCGTCCGTCGGCTCTTTGCAACTGGAACTATGCGTTGCTGATGGAAAAACGAGTGGAGGAATCGGGTCGCGGGTTGGAGTGGGGGTCGATGCGTTGCGCCATTAATTGACGCTGCTGTACGTCCGAGATGCGAGAGAGTTTGCAGGTTTGTAGTTGGATTTTAATTGCTGTGGTTGTTTTCATTCAGATGCACGGTTTTAGATGAGTGCGCGATCGGCGAGGCTGCGATTTGTTCAGTGATAATTTGAGGGGCGATGGAGATTTTAAGTTGAGGCTACTTTATCTCCTTCCTTGCCTCTTGCTTGGTGGGATTGTTCCTGGAAAAATTAATGTCGCAGTGGAAAACATGAAAATTATTACTTAAGAGTATATCTAAAGCTGACTGTGTTGAACTTTAATCTCAGAAATAAGTCAAATATGCAAATTAGATGCTACCAGACTTAGAAAATGAATAAATTTCTAAATGAGAATCGCGAAAGTATATGGATTATAATTACGACTCCGATTTGTCGATATGATATAATTATATTATTTATATTAGCATTTTATTATTTATATTTATTATTTATATTATTTATTCGATATATTTGTTAAACTAAAGAAATTCAGATATGAAAGATGGATTAGAAAACAAAAGAACCTAACTTCCTGAAAGAATTGCTCCTAATCTTAATAAAACCAAAGTAAATCTACAATAATTGCATTCCAATTGTAATATTGAAGTAAAACAATGTTAAAACTATATTCCATTAATATTACAATAAATATTAAAATTCTGCACAGCCACAAAATACCAACGATACCGTCGCAATCGTTATAATACACTTCGAACGTCCACTTTTAAACGCAGCATGCCCTCAAAAGCCTCGAACGCACTTGCACTCAAAAACTCAGTGCTTTTATCCGTGCAACGAGCAAGAACAAAGCCGAGTGGAAATGAATCTTCCGCTCGTTGCCTACTTTCCAGTGACACAGGCATTTTTTAACGTCCCTTTCTCGACGTGCCATGCTCAATGTCTATGAATTGATCGCAACGCGATACCTTGGCTTTGCGAATCTTGAAAAATATTACACGGCACTTGATGTTTTCTTCCGTCGGTTTACGGCCTCGACCGGCAATTGAATGCACTTTATGTCCTTCCTTCGCCTTTTATGCGCGCACTTCACCGCCGTTTTTGAATTCCGTGCCGTGGCATGTATATCTCTTTTAACGCGTAATTTCGGCTCGCCTGATTTACCGCCTGCATTCTTTAGAACAGAGGCACTGCGACGTTACGCTGAAATATACCGGGCGTCCTATTTTTTCTTATCTACAAGGGCAACTATATTCCGTGAATGTTTATTTGAGGAATATTTTTAGAGGTATTTCGTTGGTTTCACTAAACAGGAAGTCCTAGGCGAAAGGAGTTATTAAATAATAAGTCCTATGCGAAATGACTTACTAAAACAATAAGTCCTACGCGAAATGACTTACTAAAACAATAAGTCTTACACGAAATGACTTACTAAAACAATAAGTCCTACGCGAAATGACTTACTAAAACAGTAAGTCCTACGCGAAATGAGTTACTAAAACAATAAGTCCTAGGCGGAATGACTTACTAAAACAATAAGTCCTAGGCGAAATGACTTACTAAAACAATAAGTCCTAGGCGAAATGACTTACTAAAACTCTAAGTCCTATGCGAAAGGACTTACTAAACAATAAGTCCTAGGCGAAATGGCGTAATAAATCAATAACTCCTTGGCGAAATGACTTACTGAAACAATAAGTCCTAGGCGAAATGACAGTAGCAACTAAATAATCCTGTGACTAAATACCTTCCTGCATTGCCTATTGCAAAAAAACTCCCTGACAAGAAATTGCACTTCAAATATTTTTCAAATTCCACCCAATTTGAAAAGTAATTACATCTATAAATTAAAATGGAACACTCTCCATGCCTCGACTTTCGCTATCGAGCACGAAAATCTTTCTTGTTTTCCAAAGGAAGCACCGGAAGCAGGGTAATCGTATTAATACCAACGGAATCAGCTTGTATCTTTTGGTAGAATTAGTTAGAACTGCAAGAAAAAGGAGCTTACTTCGTTTGTATAACGATGCAGAGGAATTTACTGGCAGGGGCCGAATCGTTAGAAGGAAACGAACGCTACCTTACGACCTTGCCCTATGTTTATTTCATTCGAAACTGCGGAAGGTCCCTGTGATACCAGCCACCCCGAAACGCTTCCCCTTTTTTCTCATCCCTTTCTAAAACGGAGTGGAAAACGGAGGAGGTATAAAAGTCAACTCCGGTTGCACTGCACCGTTCTCCGTAGCCGCTCCGTTAATCCGAATGCAACTGCATAGTTTATGCTTTATTTCTGCTAAGAGAAAGAGACTCGCTTGTTGAGCGTCTTTTCGAGAAAAATTGCAATTACTTTGGCGAACGTTTATCGAAAATAATTTTTTCCGGTTGGTTTCTAAGTGTTTTCCAACGGATTATTTATTGGTGTAATTAAACCCTTGCCGTACGATTTATTTTGTGACTGGATGCCCAATAACTCAGAATTAATTGCTGAAATAACAATTCATCCCTGTTCCGTGATATGGAGTATAACTGAACGCAATATTAACCGCTTGCAGTGCGACTTCTTTTCAGAATTAAATTCAGAATTATTTTGGTAGAATAAAAATTAATCAGTGGTTCTTCATATATCGCATCATTTAACGTGATATTTATATTACAGAAATAATTTTATCGCGTCGCATCTCATTGATATTTTCAATTTTATAGGTTTTGCAAAATTTGAAAATTCCCTATCCAATTAACCGCATCGCGAGTGTCACACGTCGTTGTAGACTAAAGAGTTAATATGTAGTATAGAAATAAATAGATCGTACAGTGACCCACTGATGTTTAATTTAATAGTTTTTGGAAAGCTTCAAAATTGCCTATTCCATTTATCCCGTCACGAGTGCCACTCGTTATTGCACGGCAAGGGGTTAAAGGAGTAATTATATGTCTTGTTAATTTGATATTAACACCTTGCCCTACAGTAACGAGAGACATCTCTCTGATATTTTCAATTTCATAGGTTTTCCAAAACTTGCAAATTTCGTATCCAATTTACCACAGCACGAGTGTCACTCGTTATTGTACGACCAGGAGTTAACAATCATTTTGGAGTATCAGATGTCGAAATACCCTTTACTCAGATCTTTCTCCCAAGTATTAAAATTCCACCCAGCGAATCATGAAAACGTAAAGCAACCAACATTACTTCCACCACTACCCTTCAAATTGACACCGAAACACTGAAGCCCAGAAATGAACAGCCCCTACCCCTTCCATTAACAAATTCCCAAACCCTAGCATCCATGCCCGCATAAAAATCCCAGTCTCGTTACACAACCCCCAAGAAAGGAACCTTAAGAAGAATATTCTCCCGTCGTGAAAGCCAGAAGGCGTAAAAAGTACAGATGAGATACGATGTACTTAGAGTCTATTTGCAAGCGAGAAATATGCAGTGCTCCTTTACACCGAGCCATCAGTCGACGCTGAAGGGGAAACTTGGTTGGTTCCATTTGAAGGTCCGTTAGCAGCGCGAACACCTAGAAACTCTGGCCCTATAAATCCCATAATCCGGCGTGTCACGTTAGGAATACGAATTTCTCACGGCTACGCCGAAGCCAAAGCGGGAAATGGCCGTTGCTGGAACGCCTCGAGGAGAAAGATTGCACTTTTTTTTATTAGAGGCCTGCGAGGGTAGAGACCCGCTGGAATCCATGATCTTCCACGCAACGTAACGCAGACAAATTACGCCAACCCCCTATCGCAAACCCCATACCGAGTACCTTGTAGGGGTTGCGCTCCAATAATTGTTGGTTGAGAAGGGAAGTCGATTCCTCGCGGAGGAATAATAACGGAGATCGTTTGTCTTTATTTATGGTGCAATTTTTTTGCAATTGCATCTATCTTAAGTCGCTGTGCGAATTTTTTGGGATGGTCTCAATGTGTGGGTAGAGATTTGAGGGATATTTTTGGATGGGTGTAATTGGTTTTTGGAATTGAGGGTGATTAAGGTGATTTGGTTGAATTAAGGGGGTGCGTTTGTTATTTTTTTTTGTATTGTTTGGATTTAAGTGCTGTGGTCATTTTGTCTCAACAAAAATTATAAAGAAAAATTGCCAAAGCTTTCGAAGACGAATTACGAAACCACAACATTTTGGCTGTGACATGCAGTTTTAGGCTGCAGATTTATTAAATAGTAATTAGGAAAAATTGCCCAGAAATGGTAGCCATTTGAGAAAGTTGTGGTTGCGCAAGCTGAACCATCCCTCTCAATTTTTTACCCAAAAAATTATAAAATTTAATGCCCTTATTTCTGCTAGAGCCTGCAGCATGAAATGGACTCGAAATTACCGAGATTACAGATATATTAAATAGTAATTAGGAAGAATTGCTCAGAAATAGTAGCTGTTTGAGAGAATCGCGGTGGCTCAAGCCGAACCATCCCTTTCAGACAATTTTTAAGCCAGAAATTTATAAAATTCAATGCCCTTATTTCTCCTAGAGCTTTTAGCATGAGATGGGCTCTAAATTACCGAGGTTACGGATATATTAAATAGTAATTAGGAAAATTTGCCCAGAAATAGTAGTCGTTTCAGAAATTCGCGGTGGCTCAAACTATACCATCCCTTTCAGACCATTTTTAAGCCAGAAATTTATAAAATTTAATACCCTTATTTCTCCTAGACCCTGCAGCATGAGATGGGCTCTAAATTACCGAGGTTACAGATATATTAAATAGTAATTAGGAAAAATTGGCCAGAAATAATAGTCGTTTCAGAAATTCTCGGTGGCTCAAACTATACCATCCCTTTCAGACAATATTTAAGCCAGAAATTTATAAAATTTAATACCCTTATTTCTCCTAGAGCTTCCAGCATGAGATGGACTCAAAATTACCGAGGTTCCGGATATATTAAATAATAATTAAGAAAAATTTCCCAGTGGTAATAGAGATTTGAATCTACCGCGATGACTCGAACCGAAACATCCCTCTTAAACAATTTCGAAACCAGAAATTTACAGAATCCGAATATATTATTCTCAATCCCAGATAACCACGATATTATGAAACCAAATAAATAATCCACCGCCAAATAGAATCGCCACAATCCACGGAATAAAGAAACTCCCCGCCGCCATAACAATTTATACGACACACCCTCTCCACGCGGCATTTTACTGCACCTCTTCGAATCTCCGGGAACATCTGAAACCCAGCGATCGCATTTCGTGACATGAAAACAGGCCGAATGACGTCGTCGTACGAAAATATAAATAATAAAATACCCTCGGACGTTCCGTTTTATTTCTCCAACAGGAACCACCATCCCTTCGTCTTCCACCACCAATTACAGAGTCTCCCTATAATGTGCCCGCACACATGACCGAGCCACGAAACCCCATAGTTCGCTATTCCCTCTCGTTGCTTCTTCCCGCGACATGTAATACACTTTTATGTCGTGTGCAAGAGGGGTTGCAACCCCTGTCCCCTTTCCGTGCGCCGATTCCGCCGATTTGATACGCTTCAGCCTTCAGAATCGTCGACTCGACTGGTACCACCATCGCCATCGCCAACACCAACGTCTCAAACACCATGAACGATATCCTCGCAAACACCAACGTCATCCACGCAGCAACACCCTCGCAGATTTTTACCCTCTTCATCTCGGCCTGCCAAGTGAAATCTCTTTCCGCGTTGAATCTTTTTTTTCTCTCACCCGGGACTCTCCTTCGAAATTCTCGCGAAGAAATTCGCCACGAGGCATTTTTTGCGGTGCGGGATGTATATGGCGGGTGGTTCGATTGTTAAAAGGGACTTTACTTGGGCGGTTTTCGATATTTTTGCGGAAAATTAGCAGAGAGCGATGGCAATCAGTGGAATCACGTACGTATTGTCATGAAGCACCAATGGAAAATTTGACCTAATTTGTTATTTTACTTATCGTAGCCTCGATGATTAAGAACTCACCTAAGATTCTAGATAGGAGGTGAAACTACTATAGAGTTATGGGACTATGGTGGGTAAGTAGGTAAAGGTTCAGATTTCCCAATTAGTAGGCCCCAGTTCACGTTCTCTTTCACCATTACTCAGAGTAATTTATTAATGTTATTTAAATTAGTAATTCCTAATTTATTATTTAATCTATTGTAGCCTCGGTGATTCGGGACTCACCTAAAACGATAGATCATAGGTAAATGACTGCTGCAATGACTATTGCATTTATGGACTATGACAGAGTCAGTGGGCCCAAGTTGAAACCCTTCTGCATCACATTTGACAAACTTCTAATTTATTATTTAATCTATCATATCCTCGGTGATTTGGAACGCACCTAAAACAATAGGTCCTCGTTAAATGACTATTGCAGTGACTGTTGCAATTATGGATTATAACACAGTCAGTGGGCCCAAGTTCAAATCCTCCTCCATCACCTTTGGCAAATTTCTCCTAATTTATTATATAATCTATCGGATCCTCGGTGATTCGGAACCCACCTAGACAATATATCCTAGTTAAATGACTATTGCAGTGACTGTTAAATTATGGAATATAACACAGTCAGTGGGCCCAAGTTCAAATCCTTCTGAGCCACGTTTGACAAACTCCTAATTTATTATTTTATCTATCATAGCCTCGGTGATTTGGAACCCACCTAAAACAACAGATCCTAGATAAATTACTGTTTCCATGACTATTGCAATTACGGATTATGACACAGTCAGTGGGCCCAAGTTCCAATCCTCCTCCATCACATTTGACAAATTTATCCTAATTTATTACTTAATCTATCACAGCCTCGGTGATTTGGAACCCACCTAAAACAACAGATCCTAGATAAATGACTACCGCAGTGACTATTGCAATTATGAAGTATGACACAGTCAGTGGGCCCAAGTTCAAATCCTTCTGTGTCACGTTTGACAAACTCCTAATTTATTATTTTATCTATCGTAGTCTCAGTGAATTTGAATCCACCTAAAACAGTAGATCGCAGACAAAATGACCATCGCAATTAACGCCAAAAGTATAAAAAAAAGCGAAAATAAAATTCCACGGGCTTCTTTGCTTTAGAGCCTTGTCCTGCCGCTTTTCAAAGTGCTTCATACAAAAAGGTGTCTGACGGGAAAATTCCCCGCGAAGCATTTTTTGCAGTGCTCGACGTACATCGTGGCTGTTTCGATTATTGAACGGGATTTTACGTGCGCGTTTGTTCGGACTTTTTGCGAGGAATTAACCGGCAGATGCTCTCTCGCCGGATATTGAAACGGAGGAACGGAAGGATGGCTTTAATATCGGAACTTTGTTGTGAATGATTAATTCAATCGTGCGCCGGCAGAGACTGAGATTTTATTGAGAAATGCTACGGGGATGGTGGAGTTTATATTGGATTGTTTTAGAGCACGGAAACGAGGAGGATTTTTATCGATGCGTCTGATCGAATGGGCTTTAATGCGGTAATTAATCCACGAGGTTTTAAGTTCTGATTGTTGCGAAGAGATTTTGTAGCTTGGGGGAATTTTGTGGGAATTTTTGAAGAGTTTTCTTTTTAGAGGTGAAGTTGCAGATTGTAAATTCAGAAAGAACGATACTGTTTTATCTCTTGTTATATTTTCTGTGGTGTTATGAATAAAGAACGGAGGTGTGTTCTTTGATATGACGTCTAATTAACAAAACACCAGGATTTACATTGTTACATGGAACATTGATCGCAAGATTCTCCCCTTTGGCATAATACGTGGAATATCGATTCTTGCTAATTAGCAGGGGGTTGCTTAACAAAACACGCGAATTTGTATTGTTCAACTTGGAAAGTAGGACTCGGCTATTCTGACCACTTTGCAAAAATTATCAACAATGTTTCAGTTCTGTGCAAGAAATATTAAAATAGCTCAAACTGTGCACTTTTATATAGTTCTCAACTCTACGCTCATATCCACTGTGTTTACTTACGAAAATATACTAATTTCGATTGCTCAATTATAAAACTGTTAGAATCTGACACTCTTTGAATTTTTTTAAATTTAAGTGTCGAAATACTTCACTGAATCCTAAGTTTTGATGTTTATAACAAATTTCCCGAATAATAACAATCAACACTATTCAATGTAGAAATTTGTTTGGCCACCGAATGATGAATAATTTAATACAAAAGTAAATCTTATTAACTCCGAAGCTATTCAACCTTATTCGGTTCATATTTCGTTAGATAAAAGCATCATGCAATTGTACATTCCACTATAGTTATTTGTACTTATATTTTGAAGAAAATTTTGAAAAAGAGTTTACACTACTTCGTCACATTCCCCACTTTAGATTTTACGGACTTAATCGATTTGCCAAATCACAAAAACCCAAATCACATTCACCAACCCCTTTCCAGTCCATCGAACACCACATTTTCTCCACCCTTCCCAAAAAAAAAACCCCAAATTCCGGCAATCGTCTGAAACTCGCCCCATTCGAATCCTCAAACTCCAACGGGTCCGTTAAAACCGGAAGCGACGTTTCTGTCTCGCCGTTCTCTCCCAGATAAAGTGTATCGGGTCTTCCTCATTAGCATGATGTCTACTTAACGAAACTCGAGAATTTAACGCGGCAGAAAGTAATCCCGCGATGCCGTCGCGATGACCCAATTACTGCACTCGTAAAGTGCAACGGCGCAAGACGCGCGAGCCCCTGCATGAAAGCCCTGAAACGCTGCGAAACTTTGTTACCGCACCGTCGGTCTTTCGACACGTTAAGAGGCTACGCCACTCCGTGCAGCCTCGCTCGTAATTAGTTAAGCTCTCTTAATGCCGGTGTACTTGAAATATTCGCAGGCCAAGTTATTAAATTGAATTTAAAGCGAAAGGCGCACGGAGCAACGGACGAACCGGAAGTAATAGCGGGATTCTGCCTGCCAGGCCTCGATCGTTTCGATGCGTTCTCCGTCGACGCACCGAGGCGACTTTATCGATATATTTTGCATTTTAAGGATGTTGACCCGTTGCACTCCGTTGTCGCCACAGCGGCGACATTGTAATAGCAGCTTATTGCTCCGCTGTCAGCTAAATTCGATGTATTTTTTGTTATATTGTAAAACATAAATTTTGTTATATTATATTGTATATTGTTTTACCCCTTTGAGGACCGGCGACGCATGTCCTCCGCAAAGGGTGACCCTTTGCACTCCTTAATTTTTTGTCACCTACCAACAACTCCTTAATTAATTTACAAAATATATAAAAAAGGGGGCCTCAGTAAAAAGTTGTATTGCAACATTTTATTACTATTATTTTATAAATTGCATTATATGAAGACAAGTCTGACTCGACATTAAAATTGGCGTAAGAAATGTAATGTCGAGCCTCACTCGACATAGGAGTACTAAGGGTTAAGATGATACCACTTCAAATTTGTAAAATCCAGCTAACATTATTATTTTTGACATGGTAATACAAACCGGGGACGAAGAAATATTAACACTAGAACTACCAAACCAGTCAAAATGACTGGTACACAATTTTTTCCAAAAATTCTCCTACTTTATAGGAGAGTCATAGAATAGATATTCTACGTCCATCTTGTAAAACATAAACTACCGAATCGATCATGTTTTCTACCTCTTAATTCCCCTTTTTTCAAAATACTTATTTAATATTTTTAAGTATGATAGATTTAACGCCGGTAGTGCTAGTGTTAAGTCACACTTCACAGTAGCTACAGCATCAAATCTGAATCTCCCAAATACCAAACACTTCCACGTAACATCACAGCCCTGAAAACCCTCCCCAGATCCAAATCCCCTAAAGAATAATCAAAAACCCCAAAACCCAAAGCCAAAAGATCTCACCACTCCCATCAACACCCCCGAAACATTGCAACCTCTGTCTCCAACCCCATCAGCAATCACTCCGCTCCCCCGAATTAATAATTCCCCAAAAAGAACACCTAGAAAATTTCACTTTAGTGTCCTCTACACAACACAAATTCACCCACCCCCCTTCATGGTCCGATATCCCAAAACATATGGCCGCACATATATCCAACCCCCCGTTGATTCGCATTAACGCCACTCGGCATACGTTTACACGAGATACAGGCGAAACCGGGACCATTTTCCCAAATTACGCCAATAACCTGTCCGACATAATGTCCAACTTCGCCGTGTATTAATTAGCCAGCAACAACGAGGCGAAGGGAAACAGGGAAACCGGGACGCCGAGCGGGGCGGAGAACGCGAGTCGCTCGCACAGGTAGGATTGCAATTGAATTAGCGATACCAATACCCGACGTTGAATAATGCACGAGCTGATATTTCAATCGATAACAAATTCCTGCCGGTTCTCGAGGACCCTGTGGTTACAGCCTCTCCGATGGAAATTCTCTCTTTAAGTTTTCTCCCTTTCCTGATCCCCCCTTACTCCTCTGTGCTCCGCCGTAGAAGAAGACACCCCCTTCGACGGGGTGTCAGAAAACTCCCTCGATGGTTACGCTCTTCTGTTGATGAGTCAGAGTCTTATCGATCATTCAAACTTCTCGAGACACATCGACGAAGACGTCGGACGCGTTTCATGGTGGATTTGCAAGTATAATGGGGGTGGTGTTGTTTTATTTTCGATGGTTTTTTGCCACTTTCGTTCGGATGATTCATTGGCCTGGTTTTGACTGTTGGGTTCGACGGGGTGGGAATTTTTCTGGAGAATTTTGTAGAGAATTTTCGGCTGGTTGAGAGATTGTATTATTCTGGTAATCATATCATCGAGGAATTAACCCTTAACACTTTAACACTAGAACTACCAAACCACTCGAAATGACTGGTACACAATTTTTTCCAAAAATTCTCCAAGATTATAGGAGAGTCATAGAATAGAAATTCTACGTCCATCTCATAAAACAGAAATTACCGAATCGATCATCTTTTCCACCACTGAATTTTACTTTTCTCAAAGGACTTATTTAATATATTTAAATATAACAGATTTAACGCCGGTAGTTCTAGTGTTAATGGCAGCTCACACAATCCTTTTTCCTGAGATCTACAATTTTAGATCTACTAGAAACCGTGGAATATTTATTTGTTAAAAAATAAGTCGGTGTTCTGAAATATTCTTACGGGTTTATTTTAGGAGGGTGCTTTCTACAGTAGTGTCAATTTGTGTATTATATTTCATTCGGCGTAATCATGATACCAGTGCAGCTTTCCTGAAAAGATGTAGAAGCCATTAAGATATTGCATTATGTTACAGCATTATGCAAAAGCACCATATTTTCCAAGTTTGCATTATACTACTTTTTTACGTAAAGATACTTTTTCGACTAAGATGTTACACGGTATTACTGCGTTATGCCGACGTAATGTAAATTTCCTTATTTCGCTTCATTACCTAATTATCCGAGGAATTTGAATAATGCTTTTTTTACTCCTTGTCAGTATTTCATTATGTACGTAAATGTAATATCCATTAACGTATTACGTCACATTGCAAAAGAATATTGCACATTGCTCCATTTAAAAATTGCGCTTCATTACTTTGAAAAATTTTCATCTGCTAAAATCATAAGTCACATCGCAATATTGCCTCTTCAATTTCCGTATTTTGCATTAGTATCTCTTTGCGCAAATAGACGAGCCATCAACTCATTAACACTAGAACTACCAAACCAGTCAAAATGACTGGTACACAATTTTTTCCAAAAATTCTCCAAGTTTATAGAAGAGTCTTAGAATAAATATTCTGCGTCAATCTTAAAAAACATAAATCATTGAATCGATTAGCTTTTCCGCCTCTTGATCCCTCCTTTTTCAAAGTACTTATTTAATATTTTGAAATATTAAATAAACCTCTCTAAAACACCATATACCCTTTTTCTCCGTAATTATATTCCACTTGTTCCAAAAGTTTCTAATTTATTAAGCTAAAAATATTGTGAATCTTTTACCCTACAACGTCAGCAATTTTCTAATTCCCATAAGAGTCTCGTACCACCAACATTACACCATAACACTCCAACCTTCCTCACCTTCGAATCATACCCCTCATTTCATAATACTTAGAATCCACCACGATAACACCATATTACCCTACACCGTCCCAAATTTCCTCATTACACGTTGCCATCCCTTCGCCTAAACCCAAAATACACAAAGCATTAAACTGTCACCCTATATTGCCCCATAATACCCCAACCGTCTTATCTCCGCTTCGTGTCTCTCCATTTAAAAACAAAAAAAGAATCCTCCACGCCATGGAAACAATCGCATCGTGAGAGAACTTCCACGGCATGCCGTATAATCGAATTGAAATCGACGAATCGCAGACACCAGAAGGGCTCGAGCCCTTCGCATCGTTCGTACACAACGTCGCATGGATTACTTATCGAAATTTATGTTTTCGCGCGATGCAATTTCTGCACGGCTGAACGGGATAACTTTCTTAAATGCCACGGCGGAACCCCATCGAAAGTGGTGCGATTGTGCGCCGGCTTTGTAAAACAGGCTTATCATATTTGTAGGAACCCCTTAAGCGTAATCCAGTAAGCCTGACAAATGGGAAAAAAGGAACCGGCGTTGTATCGCTCGCCGGCGGACGTGCAACGATGCACTTTCACGAAGTTCTTTATTCCTGAATTATGGCGTTTTATGGCGTGTAAATATGTGATTTTACTTCTATAATTAATTTACATTTCTTGTCGCTCACTTTACATTGCTCTGTTTTGTAGGGAATCTTGTTAACACGTTGAATGCCACCCGTATTTCGCTAGTTTCACAATTTCCACCGAACCGAAACTGTTTCTATTAAAATTACATCTTTCTGGAATAGAAATGTTAAAAGTGAGAATAGTTATATACTCAGTAATACTTCACTTTTCTGACAGCAATATTTTAATAGTGAATATGTTAGCATATCCGTGAATATCTTAATTTAAAAATGATAAGAAATTGCATCGAATTCAACAGTGCCGGTCACCGGTGACCCACACGGCATTCAAAGTGTTGACACTAGATTTACGGGCGTGAAATCTGTTACATTGCAATATATTAAATAAGGACTTTGGGAAAAGAGGGATCAAACGGCAAAGATGGTAATTCGTTAAGTCATTATTGCATTATAAAATACACGTGAAATATCTACTGTCCAGCTTCTCTGTGAATTGAAGAAATGTTTATAAAACAAGTAGGAACCCGTCAATTTGACGGCTTCCGTAAATCTAGTGTTAAACTTCATCCTTCCTGGAGTCTCTAATTGGAAATTTTATTTTGACTCGAATAGCGACTTTAACACGGTATATTTATTAAATTGTTATTATATTTAAATCAATTTAATTCGTACTTTTGAAATTGTATTAAGAGAGAGTGGTGAAGAATTGATGGGGGCGAATACGTGGGATGTTACTTTTTAAAGTCACCGGGGGTTGTAGGGGGTTAAGTGTGTACGATTGCAGTTAGATGGGTGTCAGGGTAATTTGCTCGGAAAATATGGCCCCATTAGGGTGACTCTTTCTGCGGATTGTGGGAACGTTTCGTTGTTTTTAATCCTGAATTGTTTGACCACGTGAATGGAAACGATTATGTCACTGGGAAAGGATGCCTTCCGCGGCGGAAAGGATCTGTGTCTGATGGACTTTGTGTTTTTAGATGGTGTGGAATTTATGGGACTTTTGTTAATCCTCTGAGACTCATTTTATATCATATTTGTTGCACTTTTTGGGTAGATTCACATACAGAGACTTTTG
This sequence comes from Cerceris ruficornis, assembly GCA_963989415.1. Taxonomy (NCBI): domain Eukaryota; kingdom Metazoa; phylum Arthropoda; class Insecta; order Hymenoptera; family Crabronidae; genus Cerceris; species Cerceris ruficornis. Next base: position 28,046,446 of record OZ022519.1, read on the forward strand.
ATTTCTGAAGACTTACTTTCAAACTGCGAATATTTCACATATTAATTGTTCTTATTTAATATTAATTAAATTTTATTTCTTATAAACCAATATAGTTTGCTATATTTCTGCCAGTTGGACAGAAGTTATTTAAAAGTAATTATTACACGCTGACTGTATATTTTTACTAGATAACTCTGAGATCGTTGGTGGAAATGGTCCAAGGGTTGAAACTACCCCCAACTTTCTATTCCTTTAACACTGAAACTACGAAGGCGGTCAAAATGGCCGGTTCCCAGTGTTTTTTAAAAATTTTCTAAATTGATAGGAAAACCATGCAGTGAAAATTCCATATCTATGTTGTAAAACCTAAATTACTTAATTAATCATCCTTGTCACTTCGTGATTGCTGTTTCTCCAAAATATTTATCCAGTATATTTAAATATTGCAGATACAACGCCGATAGTTCCAATGCTAAAAGATATATTTAAAACATTGCATCTTGATGTAACAGCACGTCTGCACAAATCCAATAAAAATTCAAAATCTATAAACTTTTTATATTGGAATTACTAGAAAATTCATCTAGGAAAATACCATAGAGTTTATACGTCAAAATACAATGAAAGGTAAACCGATGAAACGGACGAAAAACTTTACAACGCATAGATCCGTCAATAACTAATCATGTTGCGGAAAACTCATACTGCGAATCCGCGATAAACGTATTATTAACATCATGACTCGGGTGTGTTAGTTTAATTTATGTTCGATCCTCATGGATACCCATGTCATCGAAATTTTGACCGCAACCGGTAACAAGATAGATCGATAGTACGTAACCCCCGATAAACTGACAAGCTGTTAATTAGAATCTGATATTCGCCAAACACGGAATTTGTTTATATTACACGACGAGGTATTACAGTATTAATAATACAATTTGAACAGGAACATCGTTGTGTTACGGGGATATCGAGCACCAATGCCCGTTGCTTCCTGCTCTCTGGCAATTTGTTCTCGCGTTAGTTTCAGCTTAATTAGCAAAAATTCATTGGAACGTCGAATGCTTTTACATTAATATTGTAATAAATATCTGACAGCTTGGGCGCTCGGTCAGTTCGGTCAGCTTGGCCTCCTGTCTGCCTCCTGTCCGTCCTACCACTTCTCTGCCTGTCCTGCCAGTTCCCTGCCTGTCTTGTCACTCTCCTGCCTGTCCTGCCACTCTCCTGTCTGTCCTGCCACTCTTCTGCCTATCTCCTGTCTATCCCCTGCCTGTCTCCTGTCTGTTTCCTGTCTGTCTCCTGTCTGCCCTGCCCGTCCTGCCTCTGCCATACCTGTCTTGTTCATCGTTCCCAAAGAAAGTGATGTTTCAAAAACAATTCCGAGAAAATTAACGTCGAGAACGTGGTCTCATATGATTTTGACATAACTCCGATCGTATTTGAGCAAAGGTACAGCTTTGAAGGTCATTTCAAGGTCAAATTTGAGCTTGCAAGCTCAGTTGTCGTTGCTCAAACTAAAAGCTCACTCGGATATTGACGAAATTTGGCGAAAACTCGGAAAAAGGGCTCAAAAGCTCAATACCTGCGGGCTCATAGCTCAAAAGCTCATTTTGATGGAGTAAATATGGAATTTAGTCGCGATTCGGATTGAGCTTTTAGTTTGAGCAATCACAAGTGAGCTTGCAAGCTCGGTTGTCGTTGCTCAAACTAAAAGCTCTCTCGGATATTGACGAAATTTCGCGAAAAACTCGGGAAAATGGCTCAAAAGCTCAATTCCTGCGTGCTCATAGCTAAAAAGCTCATTTTTAATGAAGTAAATTTGAAATTTACTCGAAATTCGGATTTAGCTTTTAGTTTGAGGCATCTTGAAGGTCGTTTGAAGGTCAAATTCGAGCTTGCAAGCTCAAATATGGTTGCTCAAACTAAAGGCTCACTCAGATTTTGACAAAACTTCGCGAAGGACTCGGAAAAATGGGACAGGCAGGATGATAGGCAGGTGACAGGCAGGAGACAGACAGGATACAGACAGGAGACAAGACAGTACAATCAGGGAACTGGCAGGACCGGTAAGAAGCTGGCAGGACCGGCAGGGAACTGGCAGGACAGACAGGACAGATAGGAGAGAGGCAGGACCTCCCTGAAAGAAGGGCTTCCCTTGATATCCCCCTTAATGTTGCAAACAAGCAAGAATGAATCCAGCTATCTTCTTAGATATGTCTAATAAATATTTATGCAAAGTTCCATCAAAATCGAAGTGCATCATTTCCCGAACTTCCCTTGTAAGTCACCCTATTCCGAGAGTCAAACAACTACGACTACTATATTATAGTTTCTATACACCACTTAAACGTACCTTTCTAAAAACACTTCGACCAATCAATACCACCGCGTCACCGTAAACGAAGAGGGTTAAACAACGATTTATCTGCACCGAGACTTCAGCCTCCCATTTACGAAACACCGTCGTATTTCGATTTTCCAAATAAACCGAACGGATAGGCAGGCAACGGTTACAATTAGAATCTATCTTTATTCGCGCTCCCCCTTGGTTCATCCACGCTCGACCCGAGCCAGGATGCGATCCTCCACTCGTTTCTCTCGGGCAGCACGTGTAAGTTAAATAATTTAGTAGCTTGCTCTGGTGCAATTAGCGCAGACATCGGCACGAGCTTCTCCGCATCAACGGATCAATAAATTGGATAAGGCTGCGCTGTGCTGGCGACTTAATCGCGTTATTTGCAAGCTCACGAAAATAACAACGGAGGGAAGAACGTTCCACGAGGATTCCCCAATGTTTTCGTAATATTTGCAACGTTTATCTCGGCTTGCATTTACACGCCCTACATTTTGCAATATTTATCCGAGAATTTTCTTATTTTACGAATAATTCACGGCTAAGCGAGCAAACATTCATGCAGTTCGTTAGGGTGAACCTATTTAAGTCCGTTCTACTTTTAAAGTCGTATCCGCTTTCCGCTCGGATTTCCACCCTTTAACGAGTTTAAATGTACGTTTTTTTTTGGAGGTATAAAGTTTATATGGATTTTTGTGTTTCATTTGAAACCAGTGATATATAATAGTTCCTGGCATGCTTTACAGTACAGCGATTCGCTGTTCCCTTTACACAACGTGGAAAAGTGAAAAATGTGACCTAATTACCATATTCTTTTACAATGCTACTAAAACTACCGGCGTTATATATATTGTGCTTAAATATTCCAAATATCTACTTCGAGAAAGTAAGAATCAAGCGGTGAATTTTGTCGAACCGCTCATGATAGTGTTAACCCTTTGAGAACTAGCGACGCATATATGTGGTCTGAAAAAAAATTTAATTATAGTTTATCAGTGCTTGTGTACACAGTTGGAGTAGAACAATTGAAATACAACCGTTGAAATATGATTAACCAAATAGTAACTTATAATGTATATACATTAACAACCTAACTTGCTGATAAAAAGGTAGTTTTGGATCGCAAAATAAATAGTTATCTCTCAATATTCAAAAATGTCTCCGTCCGCAAAGAGTTAAAACCGAAAAAATAAAAAGGAACAAAACTCGATATACGTCTGCCATACCGTTCTCCAGCTCCGCATCATCGAAAGCACGGTTCAATGGCGTCCTACAAGAAAGGACACCCGACTTTTTTCACGCAGTCCGCGAAGCCCAAAATTACCTTCTTTCAGTCGACTTCAGCAGACAAATGGTAGCCGAGAGTAGGGCCGACAGGGAAGCTAATACCTCTACGTTTTACCCGGCTGAGCTCTCCGCGAAACTTGTCGTAATGGAAACCGAGAAATCTGCCCTAAATCCCTGCTTTGACTAATTTATTTGTTAGCCAGTAGGTGAATCGCGAGCGGTCCACCGAACGCCATGGATGGCCGAATCTCTGCCGTCACTTAGTGTTTCGTGATCGCCAATGATTCGAGCTGATTCGGGGGCAACCCTCGTGCAAACCGGGATTCGTTTATTCGGGAGGCCACGGAAAAATCGATGATCCATTACCTCCGCTACAATCGCTCCCCTGCTGGTACGCCAATCATTTCGTTCTGGAGCGGAACCGTCAGCTACGTCTCCCACCGCCCTTCCTCGGGGTTTTCGCGATGGTGTTGGATTTAGGGTTGATTCACAATGCGCGAGAAAGACGCGACGGTTGTCGGTGAAAGCCTTAACATCCGTGGTGTTCGTTGTTTTCAGTATTTTTCGGCGGCCGGGAGATGTTAATGGTAAAAGTACCGACGTTATATCTATTATATTTAGATTCTAATACATATTGAAGTTAATATTTAAATTAATATTTAGATTAATATTTAAATTAATATTTAGATTAATATTTAAATTAATATTTAGGTTAATATTTAAATTAATATTTAGATTAATATTTAAATTAATATTTAGGTTAATATTTAGATTAATATTTAGATTAATATTTAAATTAATATTGAGATTAATAATATTTAGGTGAATAAGTACTTTGGAAAAGGGAAATCGTGACTTGAAAAAGATGATCAGTTAAGTAATTTAGGTTTTACAAGATAGCAGTGGAATATTTAATGCGTGGCTCCTTAAAGTTAAAGAATTAAGTTAAAGTTATAAAGAATTAAGTTAAAGAATTAAGTTAAAGTTAAAGAAATATTAAGTTAAAGAATTTTTCTCAAAAATTGGTAACCGGTGATTTTCACCGGCTTGGTAGGTTTAGTGTTAACACTAATGCAGGGTCCAATTACCGATTCAACAGAATGCAAAATTCTAATTTTTTGCATTATTGACTGAAGGTTGTTTTTTGCGATGTTTCCAATATTAAAGTGACGATGCAGTGCATATTTTTCGGAGAAATATGACGTTCGTGATGACATTGTTCGCCGTGAGTCTGATGGTGGCCATCATTGATACATTTAAAAAGGATTCTTCTCTTTACGACACGGCTGCAGCACGTATACGCGGTAGCAAAGTGACATAAAAATGTTGTAAAATACAAAAGGCAGAGAGAAGAATCGGGATTCACGAGGGAACTTGGAAAATTCGAAATCGTCGACTTCACGGACCTTTGTGAGACCGTAGAATCCAATTTCATTTGTACTCGATCGGCCTTTAAGGGTGGGAAATCTCCCTTGAATAAGGGTGGCAAGTCTCCTACAAATTCAACCATACTCCTGCATCTAGTATAAATGAAGAAGAAAATGTTATGAATAGAAATTTTGCTGTATAAAATTCTCGAAAAGATTTTCAAAAACTCTCGAGCTGGAGCACTTTAATGGAAGGAGAAATATTCGTTGAATTGTAAATTCCGATGTCTACCTTTACAATTCTCTTTTTACTGATAGTTCGACGAGGAAGGGCTGGAATTCACAATTAATGGGCCCAATTTTAACTCTTCATCGCCTCTGTAAAATTTTTCCCCATTTATTATGTAATATACGATAGCCTCAGTGATTCGGAACCTAATTAAACCAGTAATTTTTTTTAGAGCTATGGCAGATTTTCAGTTAAAGTCTGTTGCTCGCAATTAGTGGGCCCAGCTTCAAATTTCCATTGCCTCTGTGAAATTTCCCAATTTATTATGCAATATACCATAACCTCGGTGATTCAGAACCCAATTAAAACTGTAATTTTTTAACAGCTATCGCCCATGTGGCTGATGCTCGCAATAATTGGGCCCAATTTCAAATCTTCGTCGCTTCTATGAAATTTTTCCTAATTTATTATTCAATGTACCATAGCCTCGGTGGTTCATTGCCCAATAAAAATACTAATTTTTTACCGGCTATCTTGGATATGGATTTAAAGCTTGATACTCGCAATAGGTGGGCCCGAGAGGGCCTCTGTGAAATTTTTCCAAAGTTAATATTTAATGCACCATAGTCTCGATGGTTCAGTGCCCAATTAAAACAGTAATTTTTTACAAGCTATAGTGAGCAATAAGTTAAAGGCGGAGGATGGTCGCAATTAGTGGGCCCAGTCTCAAATTTTCATCGCCTCTCAGAAATTTTTCCTAATTTATTATTTAATTCACCACAGCTTGGATGCTTCAGTGCCCAATTAAAACAGTATTTTTTTACGAATCATAGTGGGCCTTAAGTTAAGGCTGATACTCACAATTAATGGGCCCAATTTCGAATCTTCATCGCCTCTATTAAATTTTTCCTAATTTATCATTTAATTCACCATAGCCTCGGTGGTTCAGGTGACACAAAACAATAAGGCCTAAGCAAAATGACCGTTGCAATTAAAGCCGAAAAACATGCAAATACAAATAAACAAATGGCCTACGGTGTGAACGAACCCTAACCCGATACATCAGGGAGATTCCCTCGATTCCCTTAGCGCACTCGCAGAGATAGGAAATTCTCTCTTCGTGCGGCAAGCCAGTCGATTTTCGTGGCGAATCATTCGCGGTCCGCGTGATTGATAAGCGCCCTCCTTGATAAACACGTGCGTTAAATGTGCGCGACGCGATAAATCAAATGCGTTTTTCCGAGAGAGCAGTCCCGAGAAATCGCTCCCCTGAATATATCGATGTTTTTACCATTCCTTTACCTTTCAATTCTCCTCTCTTTTTACAGAGAACTATGTGACGGAAAAGTATCAAAGGCATTTTTGTAAACACGTTAAAATTGCTTCAGTTTCTCACTTTGACACTGATTCTCTCAAGGAGGATACTTTTGGAGGTTTTCTTAATGAAAGAAAAATATATAATTTTTTATACTATTAAATAAAGACTGTTTTGCACGCTGTTTCTTGTATTAATTTCACAGTATCCTGCACTTATTTCAAGATGGTATTATTTTAATTTCACCCCCGATCACAGGATTTACTATGGTACGAGAAAATATCCATAAAGTGTCGATACAATTAGTGTTAACCCGTTGCGGGCGGAGACTTATTTGAATATTGGGAAATAATCATTTGTTTGGCGCTAAAAAACTACCTTTTTATCAGAAAGTCAGAGTGTGATGTATAGAAGTTATAAATTACTATTTGTGTAATCATATTTCGACAGTTATATTTCAATTTTTCAACTCTAACCTTGTATACATACACCGATAAACTATAATCAGATTTTTCCTCAGGCCGCATATATGCGCCCGTCGCCCTCAAAGGGTTAACCATTAGCGATCACAATACTCACTTCAATTACGTTCTCCATTTTATTTGCCCCTTTTACAAATATAAACAGAACAAAATTAGCCTTATCCCTTACTTGCAATACTTTCTACCCCAATCTCAAAAATAATTAACACCATCACCCCCTAATTTACAACGTGCAACCCCCTCATCCACAAACGCATCATCCCCCTACGAAAAAACTAACGAACACATTGATTAAATTCGAAAACGGCGAAAAAGCCCGATCGAACGAAACAAACCGTCGACTTTTTCCCTCTGTTCCGAGATTCGCTTAACTACATCTTTTTATCGGGCGCCTTTTTTTCGAAACTCACGCACGAATCCGATTCGAATTGTCGATCGGTGCTCGAACAACGTGGCATGTGTTTGGCAGGTGACGGCGCTATTGTTTCCCGTTAAAGATTTTTCTTCGGCGTCGGTGAGGGTCGAAAAAAAAAAGGAGAGAATCCATCGTGGTTTCCATTAAACCGTTGCTATTCCGGACGGACAAAAATCCATGATATCCGGCCAGCTGCTCCGTTTCGTGTAACAACGCAACGATACGCGAGCCGGCCGTCAAACGTAATAAAAAAGTATATGCGCGACGGGCTGCACGTGAAAACAGGAGCGTTTTCATTTCAGCCGTGCGTGATAATAAAATCTACACGGAGCCGGTGCTTCCGTATTAACGAACTGGTGCACGGCTTGCAGAAAATTGGTCGTTATCGTGCGAATAAATTTTTGCGCGACGCGGAACTCTGAAGAAACAACGAGCGATGTAATCGCGGAGCCGGTGACGTTGCGCTTCCCGAGTTTAGTTTCAACTTTGTTTGTTATAGTTAATGCTGTTGCTGTTTTTGTGGACGATGTGTCGTTGTTATTATTTCCGTGGGATTTTTAGGGTAGCGGAAACAGATTTGAAGAGGGTGGCGATGATTTATTAATGGCTTTTAGTTCTAAGGGTGCAATGGAACTTTAATTTTTGGAATTTTGTTTGTAACCTACGCTGTTAAAATTGTTCTCGAATATGTACGACTTTGTAATTCTAAATTCACCGATTCTGAAAGCTTCGAAATTGCAATTAACACGTTGACTGCCATGGGGGTCACCGGTGACCGGCGCTGTTGAATTCAATGAAATTTCATGCGACTTTTGAACTGTAATATTTACGAATTTTGTAACATATTCAATATTTAAATATTGGCGTTAAAAAGATAAAGTTCTGCTGAATATATATCCCCTTCTGTCTTTGAAGTTTCTGCTTTACAAAGATGTGATTTTAATAGATAAAGTTTCACTTCTGTAGAAATGATGAAAGTAGCGAAATACCGGTGGCGTTCAACGTGTTAAGTTAAATTTGAACCGCTGACGTAATAGTAAATAGTAAATTTAGGAAGTACTTTCTAGAGTACTTTCTGAGACGAGTACCGACATTCTTTGGGGGCTCGTCCGGGATTTAATTAGAATAGGACGCTATGATGGAGGGGACGTTGTTGGTTCCATCTCAAAATGAATCAATGAACTCGAAACTGAATTGAAATAGCACTAAAATATCCGTCAGGCATCCTCCATAATCCACAACCTGACAATTGCACCGCGTCGAGCCATGTGACTCGCCACACGCGGTAATCCCAACAACTCTCTGCGGGATAAAACAAAATCCCGAAACTAGTTCGCCAATCAGCATGTTAATTCAAAACTGCTATATCCAAACTATACGGCCTAAGCCGAAACACTGTGGCAAGCGCTAAAATAGAATTCTGCCAATAGATTCTCTCTTAATGAACAGTTGAGGCGGATTAACCAGACCAGAATACAAAAACAATCGAAAATACGGAAACACGTAAATTCTCGATATTCTTCTGTGGTCGGTCTATCAATTATGCGTCAGTGTTAGATTGTTTGGTGATATACTCCAAGTCCTTCTGATACGGAAATTTCTAAGGGTGGCAAAAGCAACAGAGAAATTATGGGGACCATGGAAAATTAAAATCATGTAGTGAATATTCCAAAATTCAAGAACTTCAAATCTGTCATTATTCCTCGATAAGCATTAGAATTTAGTAGAGCTACTAGTGATGCATCAGCATTGACTCCGGTCGACATCATCAACTATGCTATTGTAACCCCAAAAATGGAAGTTTCTGAACGTTGAAGAAGCAGGCAAAAACTAGTGAGACGACAGAAAATTAAATACTGGTTAACTAACTATCGCAAGACACAAAGATTTCTCACCCTCAAGAACTCTCTTTTAACCCTCTATGGGCCCGTGTAACTTTGAAGTAACATGAGACAAATCTAAACTTTTATTCTTCAAAGTCAGTTTTTTAACTTTGCCAAGTATTCCAATTTAGTTCTTAAAGATTAACAAATTCTTTACAATTTAATGTTTCAAAATCAAGTTAAGTCTACTATTTATAATAGTATTTCTATGATTTTCTAATGTGCCATTGTACAACTGATCTTTAGATGCTACAGAAAATTCGGGCTATAGAGGGTTAACAAACATTGAAATCTGTTCCATCTACTATTATATTACCTTCTTCTAACGATATCAACCCCAAACTCTTTCTACACAAAGAAAAAGAACTGACAAACAAATCGTAGCATCTCAAAGCTACTCTAGCCATAGAAAATCAAAGTCAACCCCACAAAACACAAAATTCTCACCAACAAACAGCGAAATCCACTCCATTCACCAAGTATATTACTTCCCTCCAAAGACATCAACCCCAAACTCTTTCTACGCAAAAAAATAATTACCAAGCAAAAAGCAGCATCTCCAAAACTACTCTAACCATGGAAAATGAAGGTCAACTCCACAAAACATAAAATTCTCACCAACAAACACCAAAATCCACTCCATCCACCATTATATTAATTCCCTTCAAAGACATCAACCCCAAATTCTTTCTACGCAAGAAAAATAACTGCAAAACAAAACGTAGCATCTCAAAGCTACTCTAATCATAGAAAATCAAAGTCAACCCCACAAAACACAAAATTCTGACCAATACCAAAATCCACTCCACCCACCATTATATTACATCCCTTCAACGACATCAACCCCAAACTCTTTCTAAAAAAAAGAACTACCAAGTAAAAGCAACATTTCAAAAACTACTCCAACCATGGAAAATCAAACTCAACCCTCCAAAACACAAAAACCTGCCACCGTCAAAAAATCCTCACCAACAAACACCGAAAGCCACTCCGTCTATCAATATTACCTCCCTCCAAGCGGCATCAACCTTTCCATACGAGAAACGCGAACTGGAGAGCGGAGAAAAAAGCATCGCAGAAACTCCGCCGACCATAGAAAATCAACAGGCACAATGACGCATTCCCGTTTCTCCCTTTTCCTCGGTATTCCTCGCATTCGACGTCTGGGCTGTTCTTTTTTTTTTGTTCCTACCGATGGTAAACAGAAAACACGCTCGTCTACCCCCGTGTATACACCGGGGCCGTTTCGAAGCAAGCTTGCGCACACTGTACAGTTAATCCCGGATAAAGGTGGTACATACAGAGATAGGTGCATCCCTCGATACGGGACCAGCGAAGATACGCCGGATGCATAGACGCGTATCCTCGGATTTATAGACTTACAGAAGCCGGATGGGGGAATCCATCTCGGTCCCTTCGTTCGTGATGTACGCTCGTATACATGGTGTCTCGTTCTCAATGATTCAATGAGCCATCATTTGCCGTGGGTCTGAGGCTTTTGGCGTGGACGACGACTGTGGGTATTGTGCGCGCGGTTGCTGATCATGACGGTGGTTGGGTTGGAGGGTGTAATGATACCAGTAAATAAATTAATCAATGTAAGAATGTTTATATGGGAATTTTTGCACTACACAGAATTTAACCCTTTCGTTACGGGAGCCTACTCGGCCGAAGAGCTGCCAGTGAACGCGACACCGCGCCAAAAGTGTGCACATTCTAAAAAAAAAATTTTATTGGGACACTTTCTTATATTACAAATATTCCACTGGCGAATAAAGAAAACAGGAGCTCGTCTAGACAGCGAAAATGTATTACGTATGTTCGGAATGTACTTTGAGTTGGATCAATCCAATGTGGGTCGATGTAATCAAGAGATACTTTAGAGGTGTAATTTTAATTAAATAATTTAATTATTATACGGTATAATTCAATGCCGAGTATAGTACCGGCGCTCGTGACGAAGGGGTTAATAAAATTGTGACAAGTTCTTTCATTCAGAATGGAAGGATAAATATTTATGAATTTTGTAATACATGTACCATTTTTTCCGCTGATCTATCTCTACCTAACTTACCTCGTAATATCACAAACGTTTAAAAATGATGGTAAGTCTTCAAACGACTCGAATCGTTCCACGTTTCCACCAGTTCTTCTTCCAAATATAAAAAGCAACCTGTCTGCTATGTAATTCGTAGAGAATGGAAGACGAAAAGCTGTCCTTTGTATCGCACGGAAGAGTTAAAAAGCGCGCCGCGCAATCTTCCGTGAGATATCAAAGGATTGACGTGCCGCCAGAAACCGGCTGCCGTCCGTGGATGTTTTAATATTTCGACAAGGATTTCGATGTTTCTCATTTTGACGAATTCTATTCCTCCGTTGCGCGCTCGAACGAGAAATTGAGGCTGGTGTGGAGTGGAATAAGGAAGGGCGGCGAAGGGATGACGTTGGAGGGTGCAATAGGGCCGTATAGCACGCGATGCAGGTAGTTATTTTATGTTTACAGATGACCCGGCAGCTGGTAATAAATATTGTTCTCCGGGCTAGTAAATCTTGAAAAGTACACGTTCGTCCTTTCCTTTTTCTTATTCACGACGGAGAGAGAGAGAGAGAAGCAAGAAAGAGAGTGGGAGAGAAAAAAGAGAGAGGCAGGAAGAGAAAGAGAGACAAGAAGAAAAGTGTGTGAGAGAGAGAAGCAGTGCGAAAAGAGAGAAGGAGAGCGAGAGAGAGAGAAGAAAGAGAGTGGGGAGAAAAAAAGAGAGAGGCAGTAAGAGAACGAGAGATAAGAAGAAAAGAGTGTGGGAGAGAAAACAGCGCGAAAAGAGAGAAGGAGAGCGAGAGAGAGAGATAAGAAGAGAAGAAGATGCGAGAGAGAAAAAGAATGGAAAATAGAAAGAAGGGGGAGACAGAGAGAGGGGGAAAAAGATAGAAAATATCATAAAGAGAGAAGGAGAGGGAGGAAAAGCCAGAGAGTGAGGGCAAAAGAGGGCGAGTGTGAGGGAAAAGAGGGTGAAAGGCATTCTTGTATTATATACTTTTCCACCGACGACCTACAGCCAGGACCTGAGATTAACGTCACGAAGTTCTCATGTTCCGCACGTCGCCAGTATGTAAAATAATAATCGTACGAGAAAGGAGACGTAGCAGTCCTGCAGGAAAAGTATACGTGATCTCGTGTGTCTTTCAGATATCGTTAGGAGTGATGACAACGTCATTAATATTCGTAATGAACCTTAGAAAGACGGATTTAATTAAAAGAAAAAGAAACTGGATGCTGCGTACAGGATTGCGGACTTAATGAGGACTGTGGATAATAGTTCGCAGGTATACGGTGTACAGTGTGGGAAATTGAATGTGAAAATCTCAGTTGAGTTAGATGATTTTAGAAGTGGCACTGTAAACGATGGAAAAAGTGGGGAAAATAGTACAGGATTGCGGACTTAATGAGGACTGTGGATAATAGTTCGCAAGTATACGGTGTACAGTGTGAGAAATTGAATGTGAAAATCTCAGTTGAGTTAGATGTTTTTAGAAGTGGTACTGTAAACGATGGAAAAAGTGGGGAAAATAATACAGGATTGCGGACTTAATAAGGACTGTGCATAATAGTTCGCAGGTATACGGTGTACAGCATGGGAAATTGAATGTGAAAATCTCAGTTAAATTAGATGATTTTTGAAGTGGCTCTGTAAACGATAGAAGAAGTGGGGAAAATAGTACAAGATTGTGGAAAATAGTTCGCAGGTATATGGTGTACAGTATGGGAAATTGAATGTGAAAATCTCACTTGAGTAAGATGATTTTTGAACTGGCACTGTAAACGAAAGAAAAAGAGGGGAAATATTGTACAGGATTACGAAGTTAATGAAGACTGCGGATAATAATTTGGGCGCCTGTAGTGTACAACGCGGGAAATTGAACATGAAAATTTTCGGAAGATGGAAAGAGACTGAAAAAAATATCGTGCAATTTTCTTCGGCAGCGTTGCATTTACATTCCTCACTCCTCACAGTCTACAATTTAAATCATTTCAAAATGGAAGCTCATACTTTTAAAAGTTACTGCATTCGCGCCGATGTGCTCCTTCCGCCGTTTTCCCGGTTTTTAAAGTGTAATATATGACTGTTATAATACAATTTATACAGTATTGAATCAAAATAGAAAAAAATACAATTACAAAGTACCTTTTTACCATATTGATTCACGAGCTTCGTCATTTTCGCAATTTGCATTAAATTACCCAGGAAAATCGATGCAGTCAGGAGCCAGGCGTTCGTAAGTTCATTTCGTCAAATCATCCTTGTAATGCAGCCTTTTAAAAGTTTATTTCGCATTCCTTCCGACATCCTCCGTAAATACTACTTCAAAACGTGAAACTTTCTGGTCGACGATGGAAATATCCCCGGTGTAATTAACACCTGCAATTTTTAATTGCGCGCGCCCATAAAAATAGGTCGATCGAGTGACAGTGAACACTTTAATTGCATCGTGCATTACTTTCGCCGAATATTCATTCATGCTTAACGTTATTCATCGTATTATTTTAATATACTCTCGCAGCGAAATGCGACGCCGATCGACACGCGAAATATAACGAATTTACAGAGCTCATGTGTGCATTAACTTTTAACGAACGAAGAGCAGTAAACGATAGCTGAACCTTGGAAATCCGTTTGGTAATTAACAATAAGCATCTGCTCATTTATTAAAGGTTTAATGAATGACGGAGGGTTAATTTTAATTTTGAAGAATTAAACTTCAAATAATGAGCAATTTTTCGTCTTTGATTGCTAGAGAATATTAAACAAATTCAACTCGATAAGTTAATACAGTCTTTCAAGTTCAATATTTGAAGCAATGTTTAATTATGTATTCTATATTAAAATATCATGATAATTCGAGTTAATTAACAGTATCTCCTCGTTTGTTAAAAGTTTAACAAATGATAGGGAATTGATTTTAATTATGAAAAATTCAGCTTTAAATAACGAGCAATCCATCATCGATAATTACCAAAGAGATAAAGAAATTTCTTCACATAGTCTTTCGTTCCTTAAAAATTCAATATTTAAAATAATATTTAAATGCAATTCTTACTAAAATCTCACGCTAATTCGAACTAAAAGTAAAATTCTCTAATTAAAATTAAAGTCAAGATATACAAGGGCTACAAAGACGTCGGATTCTCCCGCGGGATATTTCCACCGCGAAAGAAAACTTCCGTGCTAATCCTAAAACGCGGCACCGTGTACGATTCACATAAACACGTCGTCGCAAAGTGTATAAATATCTCGTTAAATTACCCACCGTAACATCGTCCTCCAAAATGTACCGCTGTCGCGACACGGTGCACCATGGGTTAATAACAATAACGCTAATTAATTCCATCAGCACGAACGGGGGCTAAAGAGTAATTAACGCGCGTCGATAACGCGACCTAACAATACTGTATAAAGATTTCATGAGTATAAAGAGACCCGGAAAGACGTCCTTTATCCTCAACAAGAAGGAGACAGGAAAAACGAATGAGTTCTGACAAATGAAGACGAATGATCGCGGCATCAACTTCCTCGGGAAATAATCACGGAGAGAGATAAACGGTGAAGTCGCTCGCTTCTTCAAAAATGGAAAATCGACGATTATGCGTGAAAGAACCCAGAAGTCTGCTAGTAAAATTCTCCATTTCAAAAATAGCCTAAATTCTCGACTCGGTGGACTTCCAGGGTGCCTCGATTAATTTTCTTGACAATCAGTCATGTAGAAAGATAAACACTGAAGTCATTCTCGCTTTCGAAAATGAAAAATCAATGATTTCGCGTGAAAGAACCCAGAAGTCTGCTATTAAAATTCTCCATTTCAAAAATACCCTAAATTCTCGACTCGGTAGACTTCAAGGGTCCGTTGATGATCACAGAATTAATTTTCTTGACAATCAGTCACGCAGAGAGATAAACAGTGAAGTCATTCTCGCTTCCAAAAATGGAAAATCAATAATTACGCACGAAAAAACCCAGAAGTCTGCTATTAAAATTCTCCATTTCAAAAATAGCCAAAATTCTCGACTCGGTAGACTTCAAGTGTCCCTCGATGATCGGAGAATTAATTTTCTTGACAATCAGTCACGTAGAAAAATAAACACTGAAGTCATCCTCGCTTTCAAAAATAAAAAATCAATAATTACGCACGAAAAAACCCAGAAGTCTGCTATTAAAATTCTCCCTTTCAAAAATACCCTGAATTCTCGACTCGGTGGACTTCAAAGTCCCTCGCTGATAGCGGCAACAATTTCCACGAGAAGCATTCGTGCAAACAGTGAAGTCAAAATTTTTCATTTATAAAAACACCATTGGAACTCCCCGGTTCAAAAATACCCTAAAATTCTCCACAGACTTCAAGGATCCCTCTGTAATAATTTTAATCGTTAAAGATCTGCCCGCATAAAGAACGACGATCCCCGAGGATTTCCGTTCGCCGCTGGTTCGCCTCCAACGCGTCTCTTTGAATCTCGATTTTCTGGCTTCCCAGGTCGATTCTGTCGCGCAGGAAAGTTTTAAGAGCCGTGTCTCGTTGTTTCGGTTTTCGGATTTAACGTGGCTGGCTGCTCCATTCGAGTTTGACTCCTCTTTGCCCTCTTAAGACGGGGAATCCTGCACCTCCTGCCGGTGCTGCACTTTACCGATGTTCTCCGCCTCCCATACAGTGTCCGGAAGTTTCGTTCCCAGGGTTTCCGGGAATATCAGAGAGAGAAGACCCGCGGACAGGCCCATACATCCGAAAAGAATAAGCGGAAGACCGGGGATGATTTGTGCCTGGGCATACGAGAAACTTTGTCAGATTGCAAATGGCGAAGATGTCGAGCCTGAGGGTGATTTTTCAGGGTGACTTTATTCTTGTTTAGCTGGCCTTTCGAGGGAATACCGTGTTACTTTGGAACGGTTGTTGAGAGAAATTTAACCTTTTAGTTGAACACTATTTTTTAGTTAAAAGTTACACTGGCTTGAACTGTTTTTTTATGAATATTTAATGTATTATTTGTTTTGTCAAAAAAGAAGGGCAAAGGTTACAGTGATTTGATTTTTGTTTGTATCTGCGAAAATTTGTAAATATAGTGTATGGGGTGTTTTATTATATGTTACTGTACTTTTTTATATGTTAACTTTGTCGAAATGTTTCAACTTTAATTTTGTTTTGAAAAAGAGGCAAAATACGTTTGGAACAAAAATGTGCAAAATAGGAGGATGTACTTTATAATTTAGCTATCGTTCTACAAGATTTCAATGAGCAATAAATAACGCACTTATAAAATTTGCATAAGCCTCGAACGGATTACGAGAGAGCTGAGTTTTAACCCGTAGCAATTCCATTTTATTATAAGATATAATTACATAATATAAAAGCCCCTAAGTTTAATCACACATCGGTAACTATTTTAAATTCTCCGTCGTTAACTTAACAAAATCAAATTAAAAACAATACAAAAAAATAACCTTAACAATTGACTCTCTTCAACAAAACAGTTAAATATGGACAAACTTCCTCAGCAATAAATAACTTCCGATGGTTCAACACAGTATTCTCCAACGAGACTCTAGAAACGCAAATCAACATCCACAAAAACCCACAAAACCCGATACCACCCGAAAATCCGGGAGAACCAATCCGCCAAAATCTCTGTTTAGCTTTCGGTAACGATGCGGAATTATCCGCAGATAATTCGCCATTGTCAGAGGGAATTTCGAGCGGCATAAATAATACAGAACCCTCGTTCGTATCCGAGGCACTCTGCAGTGCACACTTTTGCGGTATTTGACTCACCAAAAGAGGGGTTTGCGGTGATAATATTGACCCAACGCGGCCGGTCATGCTGCAAATTCCAAGGAGGGAGTGTCTAAGGCTCGTAGGGAACAACTCTGCCGTGTAAATGTAAACCGTGGAAAAAGCCATGGTGATGCACCACTTTCCTCCCATGTATAAAATCAGGGGTAAATAGCTCCAAGTATCTGAAACACAAAATCCACGGTAAATCTCGACATCGGCGCGCTGTGAGCTACTTTCGTTTCAAACTTGAACTACCGGTTTTATATTTGTTATATTTATATATACTGAATTGGTACTTTGGAAAAGGAGGAATCAAGAGGTGAAAGAGACAATCAACTAAATAATTTAGGTTTTGTAAGATAGAAGTGGAATATTTACTGCATGGCGCCCCTATCAGTTTGGGAAATTTTGCGGAAAAATTGGGAACCGGTTATTTTGGTTATTAATTATATTAAATAAGTACTTTGGAAAAAGAAGAATTGACAGGTGAAAAAGATCATTAACCCCTTGCCCTACGATTAATTTTGTAACTGCCTCTGCAGTGATTCAGAATTAAATTGCTAAAATAAAAATTAATTGATGATTCTTGATATATCGGAATTTAACGTAATAACAATATTATAGAAATAATTTTCTTGTGTCGCGTCTCACTGATATTTTCAGTTTCTTGGGTTTTGCCGAACTTGAAAACTTCCTATCCAATTTACCGGATCACGAGTGTAACTCACTATTTTAGGGCAAAGGGTTAATAGGGTAATTAGTATTTTATAAGATAGGGGTGAAATATCTGCTGTAGGGTTTCCCCATTAATTTAGAAAATTCTTATAAAAAATTGAGAACCACTCATTTTGACCGCATGGTAGTTTTAGTGTTAACGTACTTGCTGCCAAATTTTGTTGCAAAGTGATTTTTTTTTATTGAACTCTATGTACTGTAATACTATCACGACAGCTTTTTTACGAAAATACGCGAGTAAGTTATGATTTTTTTATAAAAATAGAATATTTCCGAATGGGGACGATGATGAGGACAGTTATCAAAAATTAAACAATTTTTAATTGTTCATAATTGGGGATTCTAGCTGCCAATGGGGTAGTTATTGCAGTTTCCGCGAATTTCAAAATGAAGACGGAAGGGGAAAAAATATAGGAGGGAAATATTTCGTGATTCATTACGGACTTCCTGCGGTGCTATTTTCTACCTGCTAAATGAAGACACGTGCAAAGTGCACTTACAGGCTTCCTCTTTTCTGAAAGTAGTCCCTTTTTACGTTACATCCTTTTCATCGAAGTATTAAGTTAAGGTTGGATAGAATGCGCTTTCGTGTAAAGTATGAAATTGTGTTATAGCGTCCTGCATTTATCTCCGTAGTATTATTATCATTAAATGCGGAGTTTTTGTTTCAATTAGCAAGCGAGTTTTTGCTTTTACCCTTACCTAACTACCCTTTTTTTTTTTGCTTACAAATATTCCCATCCCAATTTTTCTCTCTAATCGCACCTAATTCAAGAGTTCAGACTATTTAGTATTTATAATATAGATATACCTACAGATATAAGTATCTATATTGAAAGAAAACCCCCCTGTTTTCATCCTCATCTCCACCCTCCCCCGATTCACCCCCAAAACGCCACCAAAATCCAGACACTCCTCCTCCATTCACCATCAAACCCCAACAAAGACCTCCAATCATTCATCCACCCATGATTTCCCTAAATACAAATTCTACATCGCAATTTCCGTCTCTAGCCACACCTCGAATCTAAATCGCATCGTTGAACAAAAAAAAAGCAGATAAACATCGATTCACCTGTCGGCACGAATTGTATCGCAAGGCAGAAAGCGCCGCTCAACAGGAAGGACGAGGAGAGCGTTGCTTTTCTGCCGATGTAATCCGTCAGGATCCAAGTCATAAAGTAAGCAGGTATCTCGACGATCGCAACCAGCACGAAATTCGAGTATTTATCACCGGCGAACGCGACGGAATTCAAGGAGAGGCCGTAATAAACGAACGTGTTGGTCAGCCAGCAAAAGGAGCAGGCGAGAAGCCGGGTGAGAATCACTGAGCTGTTCAGAACTTGCATGACCGGTCCTCTCTTCTCCGGCATTGCGAGCTGCTCCGTCTGAAAAATAATGTTTATTTGCGTATTGTTTAACACGTTTGCTACCACGGTGAAGTTGGAGAGTCGATCAGAAATACGGTGAATTTGCGGAACCGGTCAGAAATACGGTGAATTTGGAGAACCGATGGGAAATACGATGAATCGGAGAACCGGCCAGTATGTGGGATTTATAGGAATTTTATACGGCATAGGGTATCGATTTACGTCGAATTAAAATGGTTTGATGTGAATTTATTAATCGGGTGGATGAGGATAAAAGTGGTTTGTAATTTATGTATTTCGGATTTCGGTGTGAGAATGATTATTAATTTATTTTTGGGGTTGAAGTAGGGAGTAGGAGCAATACTGTGTCAGTAGTTCATTGAGGGATTATGGTGGATATGGAATTAAAGGCTCGAACTTCCAATTAGTGGGACAGCATTGAAGTCTCCGTCACTTTTGCGATACATTTCTAGATTATTATTTAATATACCAGAGCTTTGGTGATCCGGAGTCCTCTAAAACTAGTAAATTATACGTAAAATAACCGTAGCAGTTACACACAAAACAATAGCTCATTATTCTGGACTGTGTGGGAGAGTAAAAATAAATATTTCGATCAATGGACTATTCCTTTATCTATAATTATTTAAAGAATAAAATTGATTTCAGATCTAAATACCTTAAACTACAGAACCACCGATCTCCCTTTTTAAATCATTACAAATTGGAGAACCGAGTATTTCATGAAAGTCCTTAAACCCATTACTACTTCAAATTACAATTAGAATCCAATTAGAAAGTTAAATAAAAGAAAAGAATACCTTTTCTGGCTTAACGACGTTAAGTTCCTTAAACATGCTGATGGCCTCGCTCGAAACTCGTAGCCCGTTGATCCTCGCCATTTTCCGATATATCTTCTCCACCTTCTCCGTTTTCCCATTCGCCAGTAGCCACCTTGAAGATCGAGGCAGAAATCGGTAATAATTGCCGGCGATATGTAATAAGGAAACCGGGAGCGATGCGGATAAGTACGAACGGAAATTACCTGACCGATTCTGGAATGAGGAAGGGTAGGAAAATGGCGAGCAACGCCGGCCCGTATACGACCCGGAGGAGCATTCGCCACGATCTCAACCACATTGCGATCAATCCCAAAAGAATTTCACCGACTGCGAACATGCAGCAGGTAATGGTGCTCCCGAGAACTCGATTTTTCACCCCTGCCATTTCCATTCCTGGGAAAATGAAAAGAAATTGTTCGATGAACTCCGGGCTCTTCTTCGTTATTTCGTCGTTGATTTAGTTTCGTTGCATTTTAATTCACGTGGAGGATAATTATGCTATTTAGATAAGTTCAGTAAGTGAAAAAGGACGTCCAGCATTTACTAGGTATAGTTGATTGAGATATATGAAGGATACTTCATGGTGAGAGAAGATAGTTGGCGATTGATGAACGGTGTTTCAAGATGAACTTTTATAGTCATTCGTTTTACGTGAATAGTGTATATACCTTATCAGTGCAAACTATAGTATAGTTTCTAGTTGTGTATAAATGGGTATGTTTAGTAGAATAAGTATAGTCGTTACTATTTCTACTGTTATAGGTACCAAATGAGCTTTTATAGTCGCTCGTTTTACGTGAATAGAGTATATACCTTATCAGTGCAAACTATAATATAGTTGCTAGCTGCATATGATTGGTTATGTTTAAGAGAGTAAGCATAGTCGTTACTATTTCTACTGTTATAGGTGCCAAATGAGCTTTTATAGTCGTTCGTTTTACGTGAATAGAATATATACCTTATCAGTCCAAACTATAGTATAGTTGCTAGTTGCATATGAATAGGTATGTTGAGGAGAATAAGTATAGTCGTTTCTATTTTTACTGTTATAAGCGAATAAGAATAGTTGGCTGTCGTATATGAACGGAACTTTATAGTGAGTTACTATAAATGATCATGGTGTACGAATGTCACTGCCTGGCGAAAGACTGCAGTAGCCCAAAAGACACAAATTCCATTTCGTGACTATAAATTCCTGCAGCGTATGAATGATACTTCGTGCCCAGCAAATATAGTTGCACGAAGTTTATGAATAAAGCTTACAACTGCCAACTATAATCTCCCATATAATAAGAGCAATGATATCTGATAAGGAGCAACTATAACAGCCCATCGCAGCTGACGACTAACAGAGTTCAACTATCAGAGTTCAACTATCAGAGTTCAACTATCAGAGTTTAACTATCACAGTTTAACTATCAGAGTTTAACTATCACAGTTTAACTATCAGAGTTCAACTATCAGAGTTCAACTATCAGTGTGCAATTATCAGAGATTAACTATCACAGGTTAACTATCAGATTACATTGAAACAAATGACGGTCAGAGAAACAAATAACAAAAAACTGAGAAATCTCTCGAATTGTCTCTTAAACGGGAAAGCGCAATTATGATACCGGAAACTCGATGTTGCTTTGCAAACCACACTTTCCCATTGAAAACAACGGAAAACGCATTAAACGCAGATTAATGACAACACCTCCGATCGTGTCTGCATAGATTAATTATGGCCGAGAATGAAAATATATATAAAAAGGCGGAAACACGTATGACACGATAGGTAAATATAATTGACAAAGTGTACCGTAATTACGCGTATATTCACGGTGATATTTTGCCCGTGAGATGCAACGTCTCGAATTTCATGGCGTTATAGGTACATGAGCGAAACACGGATTATTTATATCGACATTATTCATGTCAAATATCATCGCGTATTTTACTTGGTTATTAACTCACCTAAAATAAATCCAGCGCTGTAGATACCAGCCGCGACAGTCGCGTCGATAAATTCGAACGCGAGAAACATCCAATAATTCACGGAAAAGGAATGCACCAGGCCGCTGATTCCGCTCAGAAATGTTGCCAGCGTCAAAATCGTACGTCTTCCGTATCTGGAAACAACGGGGGAGAATAACCATTCGTATCTTATTTTTATCGTGACTGCACCATTCGCGAGAGTCGAAAATTCGTGGAGGTTTTATGGGCGTACAGTCGCGTCGTTTAATGGCGCGTGGAGGGGATACCCTCTCCAGATTATCTGGCTGTACGTGCTAGCCTTTCGTACGTCCGTTGCGATTATTTTAATGGCGATATGACATCAGAAGAATGTTTTAACACTAGAACTACCGGAAATGTATGAGTTACATTTAAATATACCGAATAATTACTTTGGGGAAAGAGAAATCAAGAGGCGAACGAGATGAACAATTAACCCCTTGACCTACAATAACGAGTGACACTCGTGATACAGCAAATAGAACAGGAAATTTTGAAGTTTACCAAATGCTATTAATTTGAAAATATTGCTGTGTTACGAGATAGTGTATTAGAAATCATTGAAAAAATTTTATTTCAGGAATTAATTCTGAGGTATTGCATAAGCAGTCACAAAAGATCTCGTAGGGCAAGGGGTTAAGTAATTTAAATTTTATAAGATAAAAGTGAAATATTTACTGTATGACTACCCTATTAATTTGTGGAATTTTTCGAAAAATTGACAACCGGTTATTTTGACCGCCTTGGTAGTTTTAGCGTTAAAAATAAACGTTTGCAAATTAGAGCAATGTACACAGATCAGAATAGAGAAACGGATTATTTTAATTGCTAGTAAATTATCGATATAGGAAATTGTGATGCTACAGGTTTATCGAGACTTATAGAGTTTGATACTTTGCGCGATATCTCTGATTACTGTGATCGTAAGCTCTAGACTGATAAATTGTGCATTTATCGCGACAGAGGTTTTACGTAAAAGTGTCATTAATTTCTAGAGGTACTCGTGAAGTTTTTATGATTCTTGCGATACTCCTGATCCCCTAATCGTCACCCGATAGAGGAATAGCTTCGATTAGAATCTCGAGGAGTCACTTAATGAAATCTTATCAGTTAGACTGTAGATTGGTACTTTTTCCTCTCATTCGTCCTGTCTCTTTCCGTTCTCTATCTTTCTCCCTAACACTCAATTTTTTTCTCTACCTTTCTCTCACTCTCTGTTCCTCCTTCTCCATCCACTCCTCACTCTATTTCTCTTTTTCTCTCGCTATCTCTATCCATCTACTTATCTCTATCTCTCAATCATCCCCCCACAATTTCCTCCTCCACAATCTCTCCCCTCATTCTCTCACGCTCGTCGAAACTAATTAGGTCCTACCACCGCGACGATTATTTCTCACCTGTCGGACACGTATCCGGCGAAGATCAGCCCGACGAACTGACCGACGTTATTTATCGTTCCAACCAAAGTTAGCTTCCATCGATTAGCGTCGCAGGTGAAGTCCCACTGTATCGGTAAAAACATGAAGAAAAATGCAATAAACATCTCATCCACATCTCCAAAGAAACCGCCATTGGATCTCTCGGTATATAGGCTGGAACAGTAACTATAGCTCGTAAAAGCAGAGAAGTCCTCTGGCCTGTGGTTTGTTCTGATTCGCCTGACGGATAGAGACATCCCCCGTTCTGACGTCATTTTCCATTCTAACGCGCTATTGGCCGAAAGAGCCGCGCATTTGTTACGTTGCCATGTGAACGACGAAAGAAGCTTTTTGTTTTCGGTTGCCATTCGCCGAGCTTAGGTTTCCAGGAACGATATGGTGGGGGCAGGCGGTGCGAAAGACACTCTCCCCTTAACACGTGCTTCTCTGTTTTTGCGAGCTTTATGTCCAGCTTGAATATCGCCGTTACTTGTAATTGTCGTTATTTGCAATGAATAAGTTTATTTTACTACCACATTTGACCTTGCATGACCTTTCACAATAGCTCTTTAAAATCGTCCTACTATCGGCTGTTAAAGAAAAAAACATAGCATTGTATTTAACTCTTTGCACTCGGTTGCCCCCTCTGGGGCGACATTCGAGTTTATCAGCAATTACGAAGGATGAACCTATTGCGCCGCAACATTTTAAGAAATGCATATTTCCCTGAAGTTTTCTATTAAAATGGCACAAAATAGCAAATCCTAAAGTGCCACCGAGTTGCCGATAGATAACGTCAAAGATAGCTCTGAGTGCAAAGGGTCGAAACAATTGTGACGACCTTGAACTCTCCTCTGTGCCCAAGCAAACAAATCTGCATCACGATATGTCCCCCTCCATATCGTACAAGTATTCTACATTCATTTTTTATATTATTACAAATAAAGCAATATTCAAGCCGGATATAATTATTGTTCCACCCCGTATGAACATACGAGGGCAAAAGTCAGCAAGAAATCAAAAAAAAGGGAAAAGAATCATCGTCTCACCTCACTTAGCACCGTGTGCTCATTCGGATCGTAGATCCACGAGTCGCAACTCTGCGTGACGTTCGTAAATGTCCGATTGTTGCACTCGCCAGTGTGATTTCGCACGACGTAACGCTTGCAGGATGAGAAATCTGTGTCGATCGAGGGCGCCGAATCGGCGGCCCATGGCAAATCGAACTCCGTCGACGCCGGATTCTCGCATTCAGGCACCAAACACCTGCATTTGAGAAACGAAGAAGCTTTAGTAAGGCCCTCTCCGGCCGGGGACTCACTGCGCCTGGTGCATCGTCAAACGACCATCTAGGGATAAACGAGAGCAGAAAATAATCCGTCATGAGAAAGGATGGATTTTTCCTGGGTGGGTGGCTCTTTCGGGGCCTGCCCACTGATGGTTCTTATAGGGTATGAGTGGTTCTATGGTGTTTCAGTATTTCGTTGAGCAACTGTTCGGTTTGTTTTGGAATTTTTTATTATGTTTGGTAGAAGGCGGTGTAGCTTCTATGGAATTGGGCCCTTTTGGTGATTTTGGGTCAGCGAGGTTGTAAGAGGAATGTGTTTTATTAGAAAAATATTTATTAAAGGTTATAATGGTAGTTTGAAAGTTGGGCCCAGTAATTAATGACAGTAATTAAACACAGCTTTTAATTAATAATACAAAAAATGACAAATTTTCATTCCGTTGAACCGGTCATTTGACCGTCTATGGTGCGGTTGGTGTTAAATTAGAATGAATTACTATGAGAATTATTAAAGGAGAATGTGATTTGTAATTTTAAATGGAAGAACTAATTGAGAGAACAAAGCAGAATTATAGCTTGTGAAAAACTCACGATGGAAAATACAAGGGAACGAATTCCTCAAATTGATCATCAAAGGCGAACTATTTCGAAGGAGTTTTTCATCATGAATTTCTAAGAACAATTCCCCCTCCCGTTCTTCGAACAATACTACATTATTATGAGAGAATCCAAACAATTTTTAATCATGCAAAAGAGGAAACGATTCCTCTTCCGTTTGACGGAACAAAGGAGGATTATCTCAAAAGGTCACGAACAATGTTCGTTCGCAAACAATCAAGAAAGACTCCTCGAATCGTTCAACACATACAAACTATCACCACAGATAACAAATCCATAGAAAAAAAACTTTTTTTATTGTAAAAGAACGATCAATTACTGTAAAAAAAATAGCAAAAATTCTCCAATCGAAATCATACTATTGCAAGGTAATCGCGGGAAATTTAAAAATATCAGAATAGACAGTACATTTTCCAATTACTGAAACAAAACTATTTCTTTCCCATTTTCTTCCGAGCAAAGCCACGCGTCGAAATCATCGGAAACGAAACGACGGATAATCGCGAGAGAAAAATGTCCGATAACGGAATAAGAGAGGAACGTAACAGAGACTTTGACGTACCTGTATTTAACTTCGCCCGCTGTAAATACGTAAGCAAGCGTGAATCCTGCCGACAACAACAGAGGCACGCTTATTATCGAGAACATAATCATCTGATAGCATCCAAAGCGGTCTACATCCTGGCCGTCGGACAGTTCTCCCTTTTCTCCTGTAAAACAGTCGTTTCGATTCGTTTATGGGCGAAATAATCTTTGGAAAACGTATTTCAAGCTTATTTCAATTGAGAATGAAATTGGAGAACGAAGTATTGAGAAGAAAGCTTTGATGGAGATTTTAATTTCTTCATCTGGCGAAAGTTTAAGCTTTTTAAATTTTTATTATTGAATGCTGTTTTATTTTACTGCCTGGAGAAATTAACTCTATGGGATACAGAAATTAATTCTATGGGATACAGAAATTAATTCTGTAAAAAAGTTAACTTCGTTGACTAGAAACATTAATTTCTTCAGCTGTTACCGGAAGTAGAAAAATAATTTCGAGCTCTATATTACAAATCTATGGCGTGAATTGCGACAGCATTTATAGTTTCACGTCTGAAGCATTGAACTTCAGTGTCATAATTACCGTTTTAATTAATTCGCCCATTGACTGATGAAGACAAATTAGGTCACTATCCGAAGAAAACTCTTCATTGAAGAAAACGAATTAATCAGCTACCTGGTTGCAATGACATCATCGAAAACGTTGGAGCATAGATAACTTCAAGTTTAAAGCATTGAACTTCACTGTCATGGCAACCATTTTAATTACTTCGCTCGTTGACCGACAAAGACGAATTAAATAATCGCTCGAAGAAGCCTCTATGAGAAACGTAGCGATTTAATCTTGCCTTCTCTTGTTACAAACGCATGAGAGAATTTCTAATAGGCTCGATACCATCATTGCAATTTAATTTGTATTTAATTTTGCAATCTTCGTTAATCGTTTCAATTACTTCACCCGTCGAAGACGAGCTAAATAGTTGCTCGATGTAAAAGGAAGTAATTTATCTTGAATTATGACACGTAGAGTGGTTTTTATTTGTAAATTGGACCGATTGAGACATTGATTTCCTTTTTTTCCCTTGTTCTCGATTAATAGAATCAAGCGTAATGATTCACACGGTATAATAAAGTTTTTAAATTCCTGAAGAACAAGAGGAAAGACAATCTTGTAATTGATTTCCCGGTTTTCCATTAAAAGTCGTTCTGGCAGATTTCAAGCATAATACGCGAAACGAACGCGACACATTTATCATAAACGTGGACCACAATCTGTGTCATCAGTGCGATTCAAGGTTATTAAAGGAGAAGTTAAAACTCGACTTGTGTTATATAAGAAGGCGAAGATACTTCTGCGGTAATACAGCGTCAGGTGTCAACAAATATCGAAAAGCAGAAATATTGTAGAGTCGGAGAATTATCCATTTCAATTCTGCATTTTTCTTTCTGCTGAAATCTCGATGAGAAATCTGACAATGAGAGTACTATTGCCCCTAACAATTTTTCTCTATCTCTCCTAATCTTGGAATATCTTTTTTATCAGTACCTCGATACTTGCACTATAGTTTGCAACTATCTTTCTCTGTAGTAAAATATAAGCTGCAAATCTGGGAATATTTTGTTAGATAGTACTTCAGTACTTGTACTATAGTTTGCAACTATCTTTCTCTGTAGTAAAATATAAGGTGCAAATCTGGGAATATTTTGTTCGATAGTATTTTAGTACTTGTACTATTGCTTGCAACTATCTTTCTCTGGAGTAAAATATAAGCTGCAAATCTGGGAATATTTTGTTAGATAGTATTTCAGTACTTGTACTATAGTTTGCAACTATCTTTCTCCGCGGTAAAATATAAGGTGCAAATCTGAGAATATTTTGTTAGATAGTAATTAGTACTTGTACTATATTTTGCAACTATTTTTCTCTGTATTAAAATATCAGGTGCAAATCTAGGAATATTTTGTTAGATAGTATTTTAGTACTTCTACTATCGTTTGCAACTATATTTCTCTATAGTGAAATACAGATGCCAAATCCAGGAGTACTTTCTGAAACAATATCACGATATTCTAACATTATTTGCAATAGCTGCACCTCATCCTAAGTTCCAAAAATCTGCAAAATTTTTACGAAACGAAAACCTTCAAAATTACATTGCTTTCACTCAACAATTCAAGGTATAGTTGTACCATTCTACAAAAGTACACCTCAAAAAATTCCACATAGTGCTATCGTAAGAAATCCTTTCTTAAATAACAAATTGCAAGCGCAATTCAAGCAGCTCACGAGAACAATTGAGATAGCTGCACATGCAGCGTAATCGTAGCCGATAATTTTCGCGAAATAATACGTCAATCTTGCAATTAGCTCTACGATCCATAATGAAGCTTAAACGATCATTTGGTTGCTGCGTTACACATCCGGAAGCAGAAATCGGGTTTCCTTGTCGATCTCTCTTTCTCTCTTCTCCTTCCCTCTTCCTCTCTCTCTCTCTCTCTCCCTTTTTCTCTCTACGTGGACGATATTACGACTGATTTTATCGCGCTCGATCGCGCGTAGAAAACAATGCAAGATTCTGGAGCCGGTTTGACGAATACGGTTAATCTGTTTTTTCCTCTGCCATGCTTGCCGATAATTATGCGCCTGAAATAATTACCACGCAGCGAAGATGGGCAGAGGCCTGCCCGACTAAAATAACGTAGAGGAGGAGACAGATTAAAATATGGTTTGTTTTTGCAATCTTGGAACCCGTTTTTATTTGCATTCGACGTTGCTTTTGGAGAAAATGTTTTGCTGGATCATCTTATATGTATTTTCCAGGAATTATAGCGTTTTCACTGGAATAATATCATTCAAGGATTTGTAACAATTTAATGTTTCTATTAGATTATTTAATTTATTAAAAACTTATTATTTAAAACTTATTTAGCTTTATTTTGAAGATTTCGAGAAAATGGAATGTTTCTTTTTGAATTATTTCTGAGTAAAGTTTATTAATGAAATGTTATTGCAGAAATATTCTAAGGAAATTTAAATTGCCGGATAATGCAGTTAGGGCAATCTTTGATTTATTTAATTAGTTATATCTTTTTAAGTAGATAACTTAATGACATTGAGGAAAATGTTTAATCGATCAATTTGCCAGGGAAGCCTTTCTATTTAGAAGTATTTTTAGCATCTCCGTCGCTGCGGTAAATGACAATGATGATTAACAGACTGAATACAAGTTGACTCTACTTGTTTCTTTTGCAAAGAGAGAAGGGAATTCAGAGCATTCTAATAACAAATAGTTAATTAACAATGTTATGCTGCCAGATGCATTTATCAAGCTTGCACCAACTGGCGGCAGTATATTCTCCGATAAATCGTTGGAAAAAAAAACCTCGATAAATTTCAATGACCGATCATCGAATAAACGCAGAACACCAATAACGAATAATTAATCAAAAACGTGACAATGAACACATTGCCACGGAACTTCTACGTCATTCTGAAACCCATCGATAGATTATTATATTATATTTGTCGATGCGCCTGTCGAATTTTTACATCGATCTTTTACAATATAAATTATTTAAAAATTGCACGTGATAAATGTATCTTTTAAAGGAAAATGTGTAAAACGAAAATCAAGAAAAGTTTTGCATATATGTATTTGAAGTATTCTTCGTCGACGCGACGGCGTATTTTAAAAACATATTTTTTAAGATAAACATTCGTGAGTGTTGTTCGCAACGACCTTCCGTTTATTGCATGCAATTTTACGGGCGATACTGCGAATTCCTGCAATGTTTCACGGTCCGAAGAACTGTTTCGAGTATGCGCGACAATTTTCATAACGTCGCTTAAATATCGTGCCGATGGCGAAATTGCAGGTGTATTTTTATAGAAACACTTTCTTTTTGCACTTTTATTGTTCGCACGAAGGTCTTGCTCATCCTTATGATTTTTAAACATCCTTTGCGATAGTAGTTTTTTCAAATTGTAGTTGATATTTTCGAACTATAGAAATATACTGTATCGTTGTGATTGAAGCACTGTGCTAATTGGATTAATTAAATTGTGTTAATTAAATTCAGAACGTACCAATATATTATCACCAAATTTCCAAGAACTATATCATTGCACCCGAAAATTTGATTGTCTGGAAATTTCGGAAAATTCTATCATTCCATTGTCCTAAATCTCGAATCAACTATATCATTCCATCAGAGATACTTTATTTTTTCAAACCCTTAAAAGACGATATCTCTATTAAAATCCTACGTGACTCCAAATCTCGCAAAAAATTGCCCAACTTTAAGTCCAACGCAAACATTTACTCATCCATTCTGCACCAAACGACTCTCAACATTTATACACTGGCACACATTTGCGCAATTTAATTCCCGTCACATAAATCCGCATGCAGCATATCGAATTATAGGTATGGAAACAATAAAAAGCGCTTAACACAAAACCTATCAAGGCGGTTAATATGACCGGTTCGTAATTATTATAAAAATTTTCAAAATGTATAGAGAAACCGTATAATCGATATTGCAGGCCTATCTTACGAAATATTAATTGACAATCTTTTTCATCTCTTAATTCGTCATTTTCCAAATTACTCATTTATGTAATTAACACTGGAACTACTAAGACAGTCAAAATAACTGGTTCCCAAATATTATAAGAATTTTCAGAATTTATAAAGAAACCATACAATCAATATTGCACGCATATCTTAGGAAATATTAATTGATAATCTTTTCCGCCTGTTGATTCGTCATTTTCCAAAATATTTATTTGCGTAATTAACTCTGGAACCACCAAGACAGTCCAAATGACTGGTTCCCAAATATTATAAGAATTTTCAAAATTTATAGAGAAACCAAACAATCAATATTGCACGCCTATCTTACGAAATATTAATTGATACTCTTTTCCGCCTCTTGATTCGTCATTTTCCAAATTACTTATTTGTGTAATTAACACTGGAACCACAAAGACAGTCAAAATAACTGATTCCCAATTATTATAAGAATTTTCAAAATTTATAGAGAAACCATAGTCAGTAGTGCATACCTATCTTACGAAATATTAATTGATAATCTTTTTCACCTCTTGATACTTCGTTTTCCAGTGTACTTATTTCATATATTTAAATATAACAGATTTAACGCCGGTACTTCTAACGTTAAATATATCAGATTTAACACCAGTACATCTAGTGTTAAATATAATCGACATAAAACCGGTTGTCCTAATGTAAATACCTCTCAGATCATCCTTGCCCTTCTCCGTCGACGGCGGGTCGTCCTTCTGCGAGCAAAAGAGCCTCATGTTGTCGTCCTCTTCGCCTCTCAATCTGCGAGCAGAGACATTCGAGAATTACGCTCCTCATAAGCAACATTTCCTCGTTGACCTCGTTCGAAGTCAAATCACCGCTCGATCGTACCTACGTATGCATATGGCTATGTATATTCAACATTTAACGAACGCCGTCTAGTTAGGAAAACTCGAACGTTTCATTTGCACGTCATATGCTTTCACGTCGCCGGCGACATAAACGAGATTAGCGTTGCCAATGACACACGCGGAAAAACGCAGTCGTCAGATTTTCCTCGAAAAAACCGGTAAAAGAGGAAAGTGCCCACAGAAAACAAGTTTCACGTGCGTATCATCGGTGTATGGTGTCTCATTATAACGACGTATGGGGTCAGAGTGGTGGGGATTCCCCCACCAAGTGCACGGGGTACACTTTGGAGAACGCGTGTTGTTGATCGGAGTTTGTGGCCGGATTTGTTGCTTTTGATTGAATTTTAACCTGAAAGGTCAAATGGGAAGACTTATTACAGCTGATGTCAGTGGCGGAATGTCTGAATTAGCTTTGCGCCACTTTTTGAGAAGCTCTATTGAGTGTTCTTCAGTGGGGAGTCTTTTTTTCTGAATACAATTTTCGAGTGAGTCATGACTGAACAAGTGAATTGGTGAGACTTCGATTCTGAAATCGCACTCCTCAGAATAGCTCTTATGTTGGCCATCTTATATTGACAACTAACTTGGCAATAAGTTCTTCCCTTGTAAATTGAATTTTACTGATGCAAAAGATTCAAATTGAAATTAACAATCTCTGACACCACTTCAACAATGATCATTTCACAAATTTTCTCTGAATCCTCATATAAACATGTGAATACCTTCTCTGAAAATCTATGTGGTCGACTAACAAAATGAAAACAGAATTAACCCCCCGCCCTACACTTTCTTTTGTCACTACGCACAACAGTTCAGCATTAAATTGAAGAAATAAAAATTGCCCAATGATTCCTAATATAACGTGTAAGTTACCGTAATATTACTATCATCGAAATAACTTGATCTTTTATTGTTCCACTAATATTTTAAAACTTTACATTTTAGAAACCTTCCAAATTTTCTATAAACGGGTTAACACCATCACTAATGAATCAAAGCAATCATCAACATCTCTGCCGCATTTCCGGAACCTCAGTCGTTCAAAAAATCAAAACAGTGCATTCTTTGCTGCTTCAGACATCGTCTGAAAGGCACGTATCGCTCTGACGCAACTGCGACAGGTTTTATACAGCTCCAACCAATTCCAAAGCAAGTATGTCAAATTATCTACATCCAGAGGGAAGTCATTAACGGAAACACCTTCGCAACGACCACTTGGCAAGTGTTGCCAAGCCTCGAGACAAAGGTGGCGCAGTGATCCCCGATTTCCTCGTCATCGAGGTGTGAAGAAGAACGTAAGAGAACACCTTGGATGACTGACGAGGGCATCGGCCACTTGCCAGTGTCAACGTTCAATCCGATACGTATTTACGAATCTGAATGAATTCAGAGCACAATTATCGTTTCATTGGATACGAGAGATAGTTATAATTAGTGCTGTCTCATTGGAGGTACAGTGGGGTTCTTGCCTGACGGCGATGAGGATTTTCTTATCGCTCTGAGAGATTGCTAGTAAATATTCATCGGTTGAAGAACGTTGAAAGAGATGAAAGTAATTGGAGCATTTTAAAAAATGAGACGATTAACACTATTCCTACCGACACTTCACGTTTATCTTTTCCTACCGCAACCGGTGAATTTGTCAAATGATAATTTTTTCCCAGAAAATGAACAGTAAAAAAAGAAGTAAATATTGAAAAATGTATTATAATGTGAATGTATTATACGTATATTTGAGGAAAAGTCGTGAAGTTTAAAGGCGATTCAGTTACGTTGTGTGTAGGAAATTCTAATCGAAATTTTAAAAACGGTCATTTGACCGGTCGTGGTAGGAATAGTGTTAAGAAACTCAGAGAATTTTTTGATGAACTGTTCAATCAGTGATCTTCAAACTTTCAAGATTCACTCTAACGAGTAGAAATCATTTTTAAAATGGGGACTCCGTGCTTTGAAAATTAGCCATTTAATGTGAACAAATTTAGTTATTTATGTGTAACTGTAATATGGTATAATGAGTAGGCCTTTGCTGCGTAGTAATTAGTAGTATACCTGTAATTACTGTAAGTACTCTAGTACAGTATATCAGTAAAAGTAGTTCACCTACAAACATAAACATTCAAAATTAAAGCAAACCACAGTGAATCAACTACCCTGAATCCTTAGCTTTCTAAAAGTCTTCAAAAATTCTTTCAATTTTAATTCTAATTTGTAGGATCCCTTCAAACACAATCCCCAAAACAAATTACAAAGATCCCTGATACAAAAGAGTCATAATACTCCAATTCCAGTGTCCACAAGTTCCTCAAAAATTGAAAAAAAAGCCTCGTCAAAGCTATCGACCGCAGATTATCTCAAATTAACAGCATCGTTTACAAACCGATCTATAGATGTTTCGAGTGCTACTTGCAATATTTTCAATTCCATCATCGGCGTCGGTCCACGCAGTTAATGGACGATTAGAGGAAAGTGAAGATAAATGAAAGAAAGATGAAGCCGAATTAAACGAAACGAAAGCAGCCGGTCTGCCGAGAGAAAGCTTCACGGACTGTCGACGATGCGAGAGGAATAAGTAATTATTAATACGCGCGCGGGAGTTGATAAGTGATAATGAATAAGCGTGCACGCGTGCGCCTTCTTACGGCAGCGAACACGAGGAAGGCAGAAACGATAGCTCGTGATTAAACTGACACCGCTATTCGCAATTCTATTTGCATTACGTTAATATAGTCTTCGCCGTCAAAATATTGCGGGTTTCGATGGCGAAATTGTTGCGCTTGATTTACGGATGTAAAAGGAATTTTATAATTATATACGGGATTTTTTATCGTACTGATTCGCATTGCGATTTTGAGGCCGGTTGCGAGGGCGTTCTTTTTTAAATTTATCATCTGTTTCGGATTTTTTAGAAATTGAAAAAATTCGTTGGTGATTAATGAATGTATTCGGAATTTTTCAATTGGTCCATAAATATTGATATTTGAAGATTTTATACAGCTAGGTCCGGAGGTTCGCACTTATTTACTTTTTAATAAACTTATTTACTTTTAACGCGCACTTATTTTATTTTTTGCATTATTTAACACTAAAAATACCGACGTCGTATCTACTAAAATTTAAATATACTGAATAAGTGCGCAAAGGGTGCAAAAGATTATTGATTAACTAATTTAAGTTGTATAAGATAGATGTGGATTATTTACTTCATGGCTCGCCTATTAATTTAGGCAATTTTTCGAAGAAATTAAGAACCGGTCATTTTGATCGGCTTGGTAGATTTAGTGTTAAGATTGAAGAATTGAAATTAAACGTAGTACAGAATTTTTAGTAATTAATTAGAAAAATAGATATTGACATATTTTTGTAAGTGGGGAAAACCTACAAACTGCACGTGAAAAATAATGTTACATTTCAAACCTACTACAAAAAAACATTGTATTCCACTTAAAAAAACATTGAAGGTCGCCTTCAAATTCCGCCGCCCCCCAAAACAATCGTTTCAACACAATCGAGAATTTAAATATTTTTAAAAACAAAGAAAGCCACGCAAAATATTCCTAACAACATGAAAAAACATTGTAAATTCCGTAGAAACGATCGCCTCGATAAAAAAAAATACCTGCATTTCCCGGTCGAAGTACAACCGTTGCATAAAGCCTCAATGTCAACCGTCAATTAAAAAAAAAGGAACGCCTTCTTGA
This sequence comes from Cerceris ruficornis, assembly GCA_963989415.1. NCBI lineage: Eukaryota > Metazoa > Arthropoda > Insecta > Hymenoptera > Crabronidae > Cerceris > Cerceris ruficornis. The sequence continues at coordinate 28,081,548 of OZ022519.1, forward strand.
TCTCCTTCGAGATCGAAAATATCCGAAGCGTCGCGACGTCGTCGTCGCGCAATCAGCTCTCGAATCTCGATCCTTTGCATTTTCCACGTTTTGTCCGGCGCAATGTGGCTCTCGCGAGGGGAGAAACCGGATAACAGCGGCTAATTAATACGCATTCATCGTCACGCGCGATATGAAACTCTATGTGCTGCATCTATCAAGCGCATTATAGCGTGCACTTGCACTTTCGTGGCGGAAAGGTCTTCGAGTGTTTCCCGAGAAGACGTTTTATCGGGGAAACCGGATTCGATCGGCTCGAATTAGAGGTACCCAGTCTCAGTTTTTTTCGAGTGCCAAATGAAACTGTTTCGATAGCTATGACGCTAGAATTATCGATAAAAGGTTGACGATTACAATATTCTCAAGTTGGATTTTCTTTCATCGATGACTGCAGCGTTTTCATCATATGCATTCAATTGTTACCGAAGAGAATTAAAATCTTGGTATTACATTTTTTTCATGCTACTTCGCGTTAAATATTTTTTACAAAATTTCGTGCCTTCACAGTTTTTAACACGTTGAATGTCGCCGGTATTTTGCTAGTTTCTTCATTTCTACTGAAGTGAAATTTTTTCTATTAACACTAAAACTACCGGCTGTATATCTACTGTATTTAAATATAATAACTAAGTACTTTAAAAATGGAGGGATCAAGAGGTGAAAAAGATAATTAGTTAAGTAATTGTTGTTCTGTAAGATAGATGGGAAGTATTTACTGTCAGTCTCTCCTATCAATTTGGAGAATTTTTAGAAACAAATTGGGTTCGGTCATTTTGACCGGTCTTGGTAGTTTTAGTGTTAATATCACATCTTCACAAAGCAGAAACTTTAAAGACAAAAGGAGATATATAGACGACAGAACTTTACCTTTTTGAGACCAACGGGGAAATATTGGCTGAATTAATAAATTCGTAAATATTACAACTCAAAAGTCGTATGAAATTCCATGGAATTCAATAGCGCCAGTCACCTGTGACCCCATGACATTCAACGTGTTAATTGCCTCAATTCGAACAAAGAAACTTTCTTAACCTCTTGACGCCCTTGGCCACATATGTGGACATTTAGGTTCTTATAATTATAATTACTATCTTTAATAAAAAGAATACAAATTTTATAATAAATTATTCACTACTGAATCTCTCAACAAGAAAAATAAAAATCTTATGGTTTGACTGCACTGACTGTTACTTCCGGTGTACAGTTAGGGATATGAAAATAGCTTCTATAAAAGAAAGTCGTCCCTGAAGACGTTAAAGAGTAGCACACTTCCTTGATTCTCTATTTTCTATCTTCCACAGATCGCAACCCTTGACACACATCCTCATCCTGTCCCTTCATATTTCGATTTCGCTAAACCTAAAAAGTACTCCGCTGATTTCTCGTTATCGTGCAATTAACCCTTTTAGTGCCAGATGATATATCGTCGTTAGTAATAGTCCTGGCGCCGGGCATCATAGAATTATTATTTAGCTTTCTCACGCTATATTAGTAATTTTATGACAGATAATTGAAAAGACACAATTTACGCTTTATATTCCGGCTTCTGCATGAAACTATGACCAGTGACAATTCTTTTTATTAGCAACTACATTTGTCATTAATTCAATTAATTTTTTCGGCGGCACTAAAAGAGTTAAAAATGTCCGATTTTTCAGCGGCACAACTTTCGAACAAAATTATCCAATAATCATTCGCGGTAAGAAACGTGAACCGGAAAGTGTTCACGGATTTAACATTTCTTGCAGCGGTTAGTAGACGGTCATGCTATTACATAATTAATTCAGTAAAAGTCTCAACGTCCCTGGAAGCATAAAAATTCCCGGGAAAAAGGCCGATCAAAGAAACGGGATTCTATTCATCTTTTTTTTTCTTCTTCTCTTTCACGGTGACATTCCATGAGAATGCAATTGACTCGACGATCGGCAGGATATATTTTCGTGACGTTACATAGAGAGCGCCGTTTACGTGGAAGGTTAAGTAATGGGAATTTGTATGGTATTCACGATATTTACTTTGCCTTGAATACTTTCAAGTACGAGCTGTACAATGTCAGTGTTTGCCGAAGTGTTTAGCATGCGAGGATCATGCGAATTCGAACGTTTAAAGTGCGCTAACACGAATCGAGACGTATGGAAAAGAGTTTGGGGAATTATACGTGGCCGATTTAAATGATAATTTTTGCAAAATGGGGTCGTTGTATTCTTTCTTTGTATTCGAACTACCGACGATTAGTTTAGCGTTAATTAAAATTAACCCCTTGCTCTGTAATAACGAGTGACACTCGTGATGAGGTAAATGGGATAGGAAATTTTCAAGATTTGCAAAACTGATCAAATTAAAATTGTTAATGAGACGCGACAATATTATTTCTATAATGTTAATATTACGTTAAATTGTACGATATATCAAGAATCAGTGATCAATTTTTATTTCAGCAATTGAATTCTGAGTTATGGTGGAGGCAATTACAAAAAAAGGGGGAAGGGGTTAACTATTTCAATAATTCTTAAATGCATTAAAGAATAGAAGGAAAAATAACGAAAGGGATGGAAAATTTACCGAGCCGATGGCTTATATTTTGTAAGTCGAAGACCTTTAGAAATTTGAGAATTTTTTTTAAATTCAGTACCCTACGTTTTGCGATTGATGTGTATTCGATAAAACTAGAATTGTTAATTTTGTATATTTTGGTTTTAATTAACGCGGTCACTTTATTTATGAGCTACGATTTTAAGTTAGTTTCAAGTGACTTTTAATTCAGCAAGGATGTGATAATCACCAAGAAAAACCTTCTATGAAAATAATTTATCTTTTAAAATTTAACAGTTATTTCATATATCTAAGAAGCAAACAAATTAAAATTACTATTATCATTAATGAAATAAATGTTCAATAAAATATTACGAAATGAATTTCAATCAAGCAATGGCAGATCAGAACAATGATTTGCAATTATTACTATTTAAGTTTAACAAAGTCAGTCGAAGGGATTTACATGAGAAATTGTTTTAGAAAACGACTGCACGTTTCGCATCGACTTCGATGCGGTAAAAGTGAAAGGAACAATCTAAATAACGTCGTTTCTTTTTCCATATTTTTCAATACTTTACAACGTACTTGCGATATTTCTCATTAAGATACCGTCGAACTCTGTTAAACGTCAACGGGAGAAAAACATACGCCATGTTTTCCCCTTCGCTAATCGTCACACATTCTCCTCGATCGAGCGAGTAAATCAAATATCGATAAAACTGATAATCCTCTGTTATTTAGAACACAAACATCCCCATGTTTGCTCTTAACGTACAATCGACAGAGTTCGATTGTTCGTCAAATGACTTATTTCTTTATTTTCTTATATAATCCAACGTAGGATGCATTTTCCAACTGCGACGGTAACGACTTAATATGCAACGGAAACTCGACTAACGTAGTTAAATAGGCAGTCGGTCAAACGCGGAACAACCGGATGAAGGTTAAACGACAAATGCAACGTGACGATAGAGCCGTTACCATAAATGCGAAATACACGATGATTTTACGACACCCGTTGAGTCCTGCGTCAACCGAGTGAAAGCGCACAGCAGATGCTCGTGAATTCATGTACAGGACGTGCTAGGATTGATGGGACAAACGGGGGATGTCATGAAGCTATGGTGGCCAAGTAGTAGGTCCGAGTTCAAACCCTCCGTTAGTTCTGGCAACTTTTTCTAAGTCATTTAATAAATGATTTCCCCAATGGCTCAAAACCTAGCCAAAACAGGAGATTCTAGACAAAATGATTATTGCAGTTATGATATATGGTGGCTAAGAAGGTAGTAGCTCGGATTCGTGATCAGTTAGTTGGTCGGAGTTCAAAACCTTCATCACAGGTGAGAAGTATTTGCTAATTTATTAATTAATTAATGTACCGTTGCCTTGATAATTCAGAAACAACCTAAAGCGATAGGCACTGAAGGAAACAACTATTGCAATTATGAGATATGGTGGCTACGAAGGTAGAAGCTCGGATTCGTGATCAGTTGGTCGGAGTTAAAAACCTTCGTCACCACAGAAGTAGTTGCTAATTTATTAATTAATATATAATTGCCTTGATGGTTCAGAACCAACCTAAAACTATAGGCACCGAGAGAAGTAACTATTGCAGTTATGGACTACGGTGGCTGAGTAGGCAAAGGTTCGGACTCGTGATCAGTGGGCCCGAGTTCGAATCCTCCATCAGTTCTGACAATTTTTTCTTAAGTCATTATTTAATCTACCATAGCATTGGTGGGTGAAAACCCCACCTAAAAATTAAATCATAGCTGAAATTATTACCATGGCAGTTGGGGAGCTATGGTGGGTCAAGAGGGTGAAAGCTTAAATTCGTGATCAAGTAGGTCCAAATTCAAATCCCTGTCGCCCTTTCGTACTTTTTCATATGTAATATGTATATTATAGGCTCGGTCCTTTGGAACTCAGCTAAAAGAGTAAGTCCCAGATAAAATGACAACAGCAATTGAAGCCAAACGAATGGAAATGATAAATTAGTGAACATATCACTGATGTTAGTTCCAGGAAAATTGAGTTTGGATGTTGGATGTTAAAAATAACATTTGTAAATGGGAGAATCAGTTAAAAATTGAGAGACCTAATGACGAAAGCGGGAAAACCTCAAATTTCGAATGATCCCGAGTTCGAATCCCTCAACCATCACCTTCAAAAAATACATAACGATATTCACATAAGACAAGCTCACTGTAAACTCGCCGATTCAAAAGTCACCCAAAATTGTATTAAAAATTCAAACTGACTATTACAATAAAAACAAATTATAACACGTCTGTCTAATCTTTCAGATGGAATCTGTCCGACCGAAATTTCACACCCAAACTCAGTCTATTCGCTCAAAACCTCTACAGATATTTTCCCACTGAATATACCTGCGCATATATTACAATTTTAATTATTCAAAATTCTGCATCCCCGATAATATAATCACAGCAAAAATCTAAAAACACCAACCACAACGAGGAAACAATGTATACCCGATATTACACTTGAGTATCTCGCAAACCCTGTGCTCTATCGTGAACGTAGCATTACACGCCAAACACAGTGTTTACCAACACTGAACGTATTCCGGGAAGACAGATTTCCCAAAAGATGAACAAAGCGAAAAGATTGCCGGAAGCAAAGCAGATTGATAGGCAGCACAAAAGAGGTACATAACTTCACGTCCTGACCTTCTCCCCACCGCCGCGCTTACAGATTTCGGCAGCGGCTTCAAGGTCCAAGTTAGAATGGCCGAACAAGCGAGCACGATTGATGGAGTAGCGAAGGTGTAATCAATTACGTAGGTAATTTTAAGTCATTGACTGTATAATTATATACCTACCCTGTACACACGCAGTGTGACGAACAGTTCAACTATACCTCGCAAAAATAGAGAAGTCTCGAGAGTGTCCCTCGCACCGCGTATCCGGAAACCTCAGATCGACGAATGGCAACCGAAAACAAAGCACTTCTTCCGTCGTTCCCATGACGACGGGAATGCGCGACTCTTTCGGCCAATAGCGCGTTAGAATCGAACATGACGTCAGAGCGAGGGACGTCTCTATTCGTCAGGCGAATCAGAACAAACCGGAGGCCAGAGGACTTCTCTATTTTTGCGAGGTATACCACGGATTCCGCGGTTGTTCCTGTCCTTCGCGAGTACAATTTTAAAGTGGCTCTCATCCGTTGAAACGCACAGGAGGCTGTATGCATTAAACACGGCCAAGATTTGCATACATTAACATTTAAGCAACGTGGCCGCTTAATCTCCGTCGATTCGTGCGAATCGTCTCAATCTCGCTGGCACGTTTTGTAATGGTACTTACTTCCGTCTCGGTTTAATCCGACTCAAGGCGATGTCCGAGGAATTTCTTCGTGAAACGGAAGGCGGGGTGAACGATAATTAACTGGCGCCAGGATCATTTAATGACGGGGAGATTTTAAGGTAGAATTCAGCTGAGCTGATAGTTATTTTTGGTACTGTTCTATCGGAGACTTTTTTTTTTGTTAATGGAAATCATTGTGGCGGGAGTTTTGAAAGAAAAAAGTGATACGTTGCAATTATGAAAATGAGGAGAAGTGAAAAATTTGTCGATTTTGTTAACCGAACTAATATTTCATGGATGCAAATAATCTAATGTAGTTTAACTTTAAAGTTTTTTAAAGTCTTCAAGGTTTTGTCTGACCCGTAGCTTGTTTTCTATTTAAGTAACCAGAATATTTTTCCTTTTTTTTTAAAGTAACTTTATTGAAAATAATATATATTCACTGTGTCGAATTTGCCCCGATTTCGATCAAATTAAGTCTCGATTAAGGTCGAAAAAGACTCCTGGGACGAGTGAAGGTTAAATATATTAATAAAATTAAAGATGAAAAACTGAGCGTGGCAAAAAATTTCAATTCAATCGCCACATCAATAAAGATTCTAGACCAATAACGAATCCCATCATCCGGCGAGGTTCGACGAATTGTAATTCGATATCAATTTCGATATTGTAATATTACAATCCAATCTGCAGCAATCAAACCCAATCAGATCGAGCGACGAATCGTAACTTATGCACATCCACCTTCAAGTGCAATTTAGTTAAGCAATCAATTGCTACCAGAAATTCGATCGATTCTACCTACTACTTCCTTCGTAATTAGATAGACGTCTACCACTCGACGGAATAAATGAATTCGATTTTATAAGTTCGAAATGGGACAAATATCTTCTACGATCTCCGCGATCGATCGTCTCAGCTTCGCTTCTTCCCGCTTCGAAATACTTTCCCGCCAAAACTTTGTAGCCAGCTATTGCCCCGGTAAAATAGCGGTATTTTAGAAAGTACAACTTTCAAAGAAAAGGTATCCTTTGCCCGAGGATTCTCGCAGGTCAGAAAACCTTAAAATTGCAGACCTGTGCAGCCTATTAACAAAAGAACCCCCATTTTCACCCTTTACGGTACAATCACCGCCTACGAAGAAATCTGTCCAGCAATCCGAGCTCTTCAATTCTCAACCGTCGGAAAGTTTCAATTACAATTGACCGCCATATCCTAAATAATTTCTCTAAACATTTTTACTATTGGAAATGGGTGTTTAAATAAATCAATATGCTTTATATTAAACCCTTGGCCTATAATAACGAGTGACACTCGTGATGCGGTAGATGGAATAGGGAACTTTGAAGATTCCCCAAAATGATGAAATTGAAAAGGTCAGTGGAACACAACACAGTAAAATTATTTCTATGTTATTAATATTGCGTTAAATTATAAGATATATCAGAAATCACTGACTAATTTTCATTTTAGCAATTTAATTCTGAATTATTGCATGCACAGTCGAAAAAGTAATCGTAGTGCAAGGGGTTAATATTACTTTTATTATAAAGCTTTGAAAGAAACGTGCTTAAACTGCTAGAGTTTAGAACTAACTAACTATGGATGCCCAAAAGACGAGTTTGGGCCCACTCAGTAATATAAACTGTTTACGTTACTCTCCCCTACACTGTAGAGAGTCTCCTGTTTAGAATAGAAATTCCTAGAATGTGGAGTCGTTTTTGAACTCACTTCATATATGTAATATTATATTGTTAATAATAATTCAACATTTAGAAATAAATTCCATCCGAAACCATCACACTTTACTCTCTAATCCCACCAGCACCCAGCTCATCGCGACAAGCTTCCGTTCCACATGTCGCAATGTTCACCAAATGTCCTAATTACAAAAAGACTCATCGCTCGTTCCGTCTCAACAACACTGTCGCAGATCCGACCGCGAGATAGCATCGAACGACCTAAGAACTCAACGTCGCGACCGATTTCACAAAGAACATTAACGCAAGTGAAAATGGCGGTTTCCCATCGTCAGAGTTAGAAAAGCGGAAAACACCGTGCGTTACCTTAGTATTCGTTGACTCTCAAAACTGCGCACGCAAGCCGTACAATCTCCTGTCTTCCGTTTAACAGCCCACGTGTGAGGATAGGTGTCAAAGTAAACGTGTTCATTCACCAATTAACCCCGTAACACCGGTCGTCACACCATCGCCGTGCCGGCAAACGTCGAATGCAAACGCGGAATTCCAGCGGCGCGCGCGGATTAACGATGGAAGAAAGGACACGAAGAAATGCCGATCGCGAAACGATCAGCCGCTATGCATAGCCGGTAACCTGTTGCCTTGTTGCTGCAGCGACAACTGTCTATGAAGGTAAACGCATTCCACCGTGGTGCCCTCGATGCTTCGGTGGCGTGGGGGAAAGCAAAATAGCCGGAGAGGGAAGGGTCAGTCCTTCTTAAGTTCCGATCTTTCGTGTTGGCGAGCCACTCGCAAGCGAGTCGTTGCCGTGGATTGTACGGTGATTTTAGAGAGAATTTTGGAGTTTTGTTGAAACGAGGAGACATTTTGAGGGGATTGTTTTGCAGATTGACGATGATGTCTTTGTTGGAGCGAGTCGTTGCCGTGGATTCTACGGTGATTTTAGAGAGAATTTTGGAGTTTTGTTGAAGCGAGGAGACACTTTGAGGGAATTGTTTCGCAGATTAATGATGATGTCTTTGTTGGAGGGGTTGGGACTGACGGTCATTGGTCCCTGGGGTCTTATTTGGGTCAAATCGAAATTTAGTTTGATCAAAATCGGGACAGATTTATTAGTATTTAAGGCTTTAAGTAAATAAAAACACTTTCTTTATAAACTAATGGTATTTTTGATATGATTGGAGACTTTATGATATGAATATATGAAGAGGGTACGTCTTCTCCTAACCCCTTGCCGTACCATTTCTTTTGACTGAATGCGCAATAACTCTGAATTAATTGCTGAAATAACAATCCAGCCTCTGATTTCTGATATAGCGTGTGACTCAACGCAATATTAAATAGCATAGAATTAATTTTATTTTATCCTGAATCACTGATATTTTTAATTTATTAATTTTTCGAACACTTCAAAATTGACTTTTCCATTTATCGCGTCACGAGTGTCACTCGTTATTGTACAGCAAGGGGTTAAGAGTGAAAGTCACAGAGTGAGGGTCTAAAAGAATTTAGTGAAAGTCTAAGAACCCTTTTCGGTTTTAATATAAAACAGACCGCATATCTACACTGCTGCAACCTCTTCAGCATTTCAAGAAGAAAATATAGCAGTTGATTTTTGTATGTTTAAATACACTATGTTCGTAGGATAGAAAACCAAGATTGTGTGCAGTGGATAGATATTATTCTTGATGCAGTTGTTGTAAATAATAATTAAGAAGAATCTTGTCTTTTAGTAGAAATAGACTGCGGGTCGGAAGAGACCCTAGAGAGGTCAGTGCGATTTTTGTTAACCCTTTGCGGTCTGAATTATTTTGTCAATATTGTAGTGAGCCAAATGAAATTAATTTCACAACGTTTTCTATCTTTGGTTATTAATTTTTTTTCAATGATGGCAATAACTATAGGTACTGATGGATATTTAGGAGATATTACAAAATCATTATAAAATTAGAAAGTCGATATTAGAACTGGAAAGTCGACATAGGACTGCAAAGGGTTAAAGAGTTATGAAGGTTAATGGCAGAGATTTGATGGAGGAGCGATAGTGGAGGGCATTTTGATGAGATGTGATAACGGGGATATTATTTTGGAGTATTGTTGTTGACTATGGTTAACTACAACTGAACAAACAACCCGGAAGAAACGAAAGCCCCTAACAGACTACAGAGTTAAAAGAAAAACATGAAAACCCAATCGAAAAGATACAGTTCAACGGTCCCACTTATCTCCATCAAATCCTCGTAAACCCCAACGCAACCAGCATAGCTCAAAGAACAATTCCAAACGATTTACATTTTACCAATTAAATGAACTCCACAATTTCCCTGAATTCTCCGTCCGGATTGAATTACCCCGTAAAATGTAATTCAGCCATCGATGCCCTGTTATTACTTCTCCCTGACGTGTAGTTTCATCCGGACATTCGAGACGTCGTCATGGTGAAATAACACTCCTCTCATGAATAATTTAAAGGAGAGGGACACCGAGAAGACAGAGAGAAATAGGAAAAATTAAAAAAGAAAAGACAAAGAACCGTGCGAAGAATTTTCTCCGAGGGACGAGAGACCAAGCAGGACGCCAAGTATGCATTTTCGCCTTAATCACACAGATAGATGTCGAAACACAGAGAGAGAGAAACAAAAAGGAATTAAAAAATTCAATGGTGCCATATTTTTCATAAAAACTCTACGTCCGAGTATATTCTAACTGATTGCGGATTATTCCGTTGCATATGCATTTTTACTATGTCCTACTTTTGGGGTAGGCCTTAACACTAAAACTGTCGGCGTTATATATATCATATTTAAATATAATAAATAGGTACTTTAAAAAAAGTGAAATCGAGAGACGAAGAAAATGATCACTTAAGTAATTCTTGCTTTATAAGATAGGAGCGGTATGTTTACTTATGGGTCCTCTATCAATTTGGGGAATTTTTAGAAAAAATCGGAAAGCGGTCATTTCACCGCCATTGTAGGTTTAACCCTTTGAGGACGACGGACGCATATATGCGGTTGGAGAAAAAATTCGATTATAGTTTATCGGTGCATGTATACACAGTCAGAATTGAAAAATTAAAATATAACCGTTGAAATATGATCACGCAAATAGCAAGTTATAACTTCTATATATTAACAGTCTGACTTTTTGATCGCCAAATAAATGATTATTTCTCAATATTCAAAAAGGTCTCCGTCCGCAGAGGGTTAATGTTAATTAACACTAACCGACACTTTATGGATATTTATTTCTACCATAACAAATCTTGCGACCGGTTGTGAAATAACGATAATACCTTTCTGAAAGAAATACAGGAGACTGTCAACTGAATGTAGGAAACAGCGTGCAAAACATTCTTTGCTTAACCCTTTGCGGACGGAGACTTTTTTGACTATTGAGAAATAATCATTTGTTTGGCGTTAAAAAATTACCTTTTTATCAGAAAGTCAGAGTGTTGATGTATAGAAATTATAAATTACTATCTAAATTATAAATTACTATCTGGGTAATCATATTTCAGCAGTTATATTTCAATTTCTCAACTCTAACCTTGTATACATACACCGATAAACTATAATCACATTTTTTCTCAGGCCGCATATATGCGTCCGTCGTCCTCAAAGGGTTAATAGTACAAAAAACTACGTATTTTCATTTCATTGAACCGGTCATTCGAGCGTGTATGGCACGGTTAATGTTGAAAGGAAAGCAGAGAATAATCGAGCGAGAACTAAAAAGACAATGCAACGCGGAGGAAAATATTCGAAAGACGAGTGGCCAGGCAGGACGACAACTATTATAGATAAGAGAGCGGGCGTGAACGTTATTCATGCGTGTATTTTCGTCTTGTTCACTTGATCGAAAGCAACCGGAGAAAAATCAAATAAAACTGGTTTACGCCGGATTCTACCGGATGCAACAGCATACTTGCAACTAACATGCGCCGGTTTGTTGTTGCATCATGTGCGCAGTCAGTGTTAAAAAAATCGCCGACGATAATCGTTTTTGAGAATACCACGCGAACCAGTGTAACTTTCATTGTCAAATTTGACTTTCTTCCCCTCCTTTTTTCCCATATTTTGCGCATGGCGTGAAAAGATGTTCGTGGCTTTCGACGTGGATTTATTTGGAGAGTTTGTTTAAACTTTTCATCGAGTTAATGAGAAATCGGGGCAACTGGATAAATATGGCACTGGAAACAATTGGGGCTGGTTGCTTTCGGTTTTTCGAGGATTTTGCTGATTGCGATTGAAGAGGAGAATTCTTACGCATTGCGTGCTGTTGCAGCGCTGAATGCAACTTGCGATGGAGAATTTAAAGTAGAAGTGAAAGCATTCGGCAGGATTTTGTTTTCACGATGTTTTGTGTGGGTTCTTTTGCTTCTTTTGCAATGAGAATGTTATTGGTTGTTTGGAATAATCGTTTAAGTATTCGCTTCGGGATGAATATGTGATGCGAAGATTGCGAAGAATGTGAGATGCAATTTGCATGTTGCAGCGGACAGATTGAAACAGAGCAACAAAAAATTGCAGAGCAACAGAGCAACAGAGCAACAAAAAATAATATTTTTTATAATAAATTAAAATTAAATGGCAGAAATTATAATTAAATGACAAATTAACGTGGGAAATGCTAGACGATGTAGTGCGGCAGCAATATGAAGCTAAAATTGCAAGAAATATAGTGTCTACTTGGCAAAAAATCCAAAATTAATTAATTTCCAAGAGATGGAATGTTGTGTTAACAATAAATAAATTCGATGGGATCAAATGCTGAAAATTTTAAAAATCCCATTCATTGTTGCCGCGTTCTCCAAAAATCTAATTCGTTCTCCAAACGCGTAACCCGTAATTTAATTTAAATTAAATAAAATGTCTCAATAATTAATCCTGAGCCCAGAAAGTACAGTAGCTTGATAATAAATGAATGCAATGCGACTAACGAGTCTCATATCGATGGGGTTAAAGACCTCCAACAATTCTCAATTCATGCGTTCTCCAAACGCTAAATTTCATTGCTGCAAAACCTCTATCAACCCTCAAATCTTCATATTCTGTTAGAAGATCATAGCAAATATAGAATTTACCCTCTAATTTCATTAACACTAAAACTACCAAGCCAGTCAAAATAACCGTCTTCCAATTTTTTTTCTAAAAATTCGTCAAATTGATAGGTAGTAGTAACACGCAGTAAAAATTCTATTAGGGGTACCGGAAAGTGACTTAAAATTCCCGCCACCGGTGATAGATCTTTTCTAAATGATTATTTAACATTAGATCTATCGGGGTTCTTTTAAAATTTCTTTCAAAAATTTCTAAAATTCTTAACGCTCCAACTTCTTTGTTTTTCTATCCCTATTTTGCCAAATATAAGTTACATTCTATCGTTCAATAATTTCTCTCCCGTTATTTATTTCCTTTTAACATTATTATTAGAGAGACGGGAAAGTAATGTCGTTTCTCGAGATATTTTGCTGAAAAACCAATTGATTGTTATCGATCTGGCATTGAAAATTTGCACACTAGATGGCAAAAGGTTGCTGGTAACGAGGGTGATTATATCATTTCTTAAAAATAAAAACTTGTTAAAAATTTATTTGTTTGAATTTAATGTATAAAAACGACATTACTTTCCGGTTCGTCTGATACTTCTGTCTTATAAAGCCTGAATTACTTAATCGATTACCTTTTCATTTCTTGAATTCTCTTTTTCCAGAGTAGTAACTTAGTATATTTAAATGCAATAGATTTAAATCCGGTAATTCTAGTGTTTGAACGAATTGGTATTTCAATCTGAAGAAAGTCAATTAAGTTGCTAATCCTCGATAACTCGGACCAAAGCCAAAGAATAGCTTAATGATGGAAGAATTCTTGAAAGATAAAGATATATATTTAGGTGCGATCTTTCAACATAATATTCGCACTTAGAGCAAATAGATATTTCTACCGTGGTTCTTTTGAAAAGTCTACTGAATATTAAGCGTCGATCCAGGTATTTGTAGAATCGACCGTCTAATTACTCCGAGGAATGCTATGCTTAAACGAGACTCAATTAAGTCAATATTCCTCGTCGAATCGATATGCAATTGGCTCGGGAAAAAATGTTGGCGATCCCCTGAGATAATATTTGCACTCGAAAATGATCATTTCTATTAACACTTTCAGGCGTATTGCCCGGACGATATCATTGTGAATTTATAAATTTACTAATTTCCATCGTTCGTAGACTTCATCCAAAAATTTAACTAATTAAAATTACCGGTAATTAATCCGTCCCGTAGCAACATCCTGAATCGATATCTTGATGATCTGGGACCAAAGATGGAAAGAAACCAGATTTATCTGGTAGCTCAAGTTTTGAAAAACGCCCGAAGAAAGTTGAAAACAAACTACATTAAAGTCTCAGCTTATTGAAAAACAAATAGAAACAGTTCATTCCACCAACTTGTTAAATCTACTAATATTACTACTAATAATATTCTACTAATTATTCTACTAATATTCCATCACTTTGATCCAACTTGCAAACAAAATAGTTACTCCTTTAAATGTTAAAATACTCAAAAAAACTTAAAATAACAAAACAAGTAGAAATCTCCATTTTCTCGTAAGCATCACAACAAAAAAAGCGTTCTCATCAAAGTAAAAAATCGCCTTCGAATCGATCCGCGATTATAAAACAATCGTCGAAAGTAAAAAAGTAACGGTGCGATCGTCCGCGATAATATTTGCACTCGATGCAACGAGATTTATCCGTCCCGTGTCCCAATTATATGAAACTTATCGCAAATCAAATATTAACCCTTTGAGGACTACTGACGCATATGTGCGGTCTGAGAAAAAATCTGGTTATAGTTTATCGAAGCATGTATACACGATTCGAATCGAAAAATTAAAATATAACCGTTGAAGTATGATTCTGGAAATAGTAATGTATAATTTACATACATTAACAATCGAACTTTCTAATAAAAAAATAGTTTTTCATCGCCAAATAAATGATATCTCTTAACACTGAAAAAAGTTTTGGCCGAAACAATCCACGAGGAAAGGAGAACGGCGAAGTCGTATGAACGAAGAAAAAATTCAAATCGCCCGAAACTTTTCTATCGCGCCTTTTCCTACGCGAAAATCTGCGTTTACGGTCTCGCAAACGGCAAACTATCGGCGATAACCGATATCTCTTTGATTCGAAAGTTTCGCCTAATCGAAATTCCGCGATAAGTCCGAGCCACTCGGGCATAATCGATCCGCTCGTATCTCTCGCAAATTCGAGTCGAGAGACGATGCGATAAGAAACGCCTTTCATAACTAATTACCTTAAATGTTAACGCTCGAAACGATCGCGCATGATCGGTGTTTTTCGATCTGCCAATTCTACGAGACACTTTACGATACGATAACGGATTAAATGACGAATTGCGAGAGGTGCTCTTCGCGAATTTCTGTAGCGACGATACAAACATGAAAAGCTGGATTCGAAAGTAAATGAAATCCATTTAGCTTTTATGGTAATAAATAATTCTTATCTTTATTCCGATGAAATGATTTCATCGTTGAATATTATTGTAACTTATCATGTTTTCCATAAACAACAGCAAAGCAACAGCTCTTTCCCATTATTTACGCTAACTTTATTTGCAAAGAGAGAAAACACCTGAGAAGAAACAACTGCGGCAGCCTACAGCTACATCTTCGTCGTACATATCTTTGCGTTGTCATTATCGGATCTTAAACAGAAATTATGGATAACAGCAACGCGATCGGCAATCGTTCGCGAACTACTCCAGTTTTTCCAGACAAATAACATCGGCCTAGTGTCCCGATTTTGAAGAAGAGACAGATAATGTCGCGATATCATCGTCCTAGCCGTTCACTGTTTTCCTAGCAAGAAGAACAGTCTGTTTACACGAGGATAAAGCCGATTTGTTTGCCGATTACCACCTCGATCGACCATCGAGAGATGGAAAACACGGCTGAAATCAATGGAGGAGAGAAAGGACTCGGTTTTTTTCCTCTCCGGAAGAGAAATCTGCGTCTTTTTGCTCGGTTAATTAAAAGTACAATTTTAACAGCCTATTTATCTGTATGTAAATCTCATTGAAGGTTTTACCGCGATTTTTACTTCGAAATTGAATCGTTGGTTGGCGATAGATGTTTGGGATTTTGTTATAAAAGTTATTGTATAACATCTTATAGAAATTTCTGATCAACTAATACTTCTAACACAAGAATTGACTCAGGTTCAATTCCTCCAACTTGATTCATCAAAATTAAAATTGGCAAGTTTACAATTCATCTAAGACTTGCAAATTTAAAAAAAAAATAACAGGTGAATTAAAATTCAAGAACAGAAATGTAACAATAAGAAATTTGCATAAACATCTACAGCTTACTTGTTACCAGTCTCTTTTGACACTCTTTAACACTAGAACTACCAAACCAGTCAAAATGACTGGTACGCAATTTTTTCCAAGAATTCTCTTCTACGTCCATCTCATAAAAGATAAATTACCGGATCAATTATCTTTTCCACATCTGAATTCCCTTTTCTTTCAAAGTACTTGTTTAATATATTTAAATATAACAGATTTCACGCCGGTAGTTCTAGTGTTAAATTGTATTCCATTTAAATTGCATTCGAATATTTTCGTTTAATCCTCTCAAATAGCATTAGAATAATAATCATTTTTTAAATTGTATTTGCATATTTTATTTCCAACTTGCCTCTTCGGTATACTCATTGTCAGTTTAACACACTTTTTCGATCTCTTTTTTTCTTCGTCGCCGTACGATTTGGTCGTAGGTCGTTAACGATCAAGAATTCGATAGCCACCGAGGCGAAACGAGACAAGAACCCGTAGAACGAATCGAAGACAGAAGTTATCGCGAATTCGCGGTTTGATATTAGGCTTATTTGCCTTGCTGTTACAGCCGACTGACTAATTCGCACGGCAATCAGTGTCAGTTTCGTGCTGACCTTCGAGATGCCTTTCGAGACTGGCTTTTATTTACGCGAATGTTTAGAGATCCCTTGTAATCGTATCAATTATTCGTATTATGGTGCTCAACGATGGGTCTCCTTCCTTGGGTGCTTCGTACGATGTTGTTTCCCTCTTTCTTCTTGCATTATGGCAAAAATAATTCAGTATGTCTTAGAATTGATGGAAAATGAAATACAGGTAAAAGAGAAGTTCTTCTGAAGGAGAAAATAGAAGAAGATATTTTCTTGTTATGGGCTGACTTCCGAACCACCGAGACTATTATACATTAATTAATGAATTAGGAAAAATTTGCTAGAAATGATGGGGAATTTGATTTCGGGCCCGTTAATTGCGAGACCGAATCTTTAACTCCGTGACCAACATAGTGCCCTAACTCCTATGGCCATTTTATATAGGAAATACTGTTTTGGGTGGGTTCAGAACCACCAAGGCAATAGTATATTAATTAACAAATTAGCAAAAATTTCCCAGAGGTGGTGGGGCCCATTAATTGCGAGATCGAATCTTTAACTCCGTGTCCACTATCGTGCTCGAACTGCTATTGTCGTTTTTCATGGGATCTATTGATTTAGGTGGGTTCAGAACCACCAAGACAATAGTATATTAATTAACAAATTAGCAAAAATTTCCCAGAGGTGATGGGGCCCATTAATTGCGAGATCGAATCTTTGAATCCTTATGCCCACCTTAGCCCTCTAACTGCTATTGCCATTTTTCGTAGGATCTTCTGGGTTAGGTGCCTTCAGAACCATCAAGACAATAGTATATTAGTTAACAAATTAGCAATAATTTCCCAGAGGTGATGGGGCCCATTAATTGCGAGATGGAATTTTTGAATCCTTATGCCCATTTAGCCCTCTAACTGCTATTTTCATTAATTTGTAAATTAACAAAAATTTCCTAGTGGTGACGGGGCCCATTAATTGCGAGATCAAATAATTGAATCCTTATGCCCACCTTAGCCCTCTAACTCCTATTGCCATTTTTCGTAGGGCCTTTTGTTTTAGGTGGGTTCGGAACCACCGAGGCACCAAATATTAATTAACAAATTAGCAAAAATTTGCCAGAGGTGATAAGGGATTCGAACTTGGGCCCATTGATTGGGAGTCCCAGCCTTTACCTCTTTACCCATCTTTGCACCCTAACTTCCATGGTCATTTCGCCAAGGAAAACTATTTTAAAACTATACAGCTAAATATTACAAATAGTGTCAGACTTTTTAACAGTTTTCAAATACCTTAAAAACACATTGAAATCCGAAGTTCAATAATAAGGTAATCGATGGATATTTATTTCACTTAATTAAGCGCACGCATTCCGGCATACATGGTTTTATTGAAACAAATTTTAACAAATAACGTAATCTCGAATAATCGTATTTCTTCCGTTTACGTAAATCGTCCGGCGAAAAACACTGGCAATCGGTATTTACTTTCGACGCGTTTATTCAGAGGCATTCGTATCGGCATATGGAATGAAATTAATACGGAATACAACGAAGCAACGGACACTTTAATGATTCCTCCCGTTTTCAGCCTGAAAATTAATTATGATTTAGAGCTGCGCTCTTTAACTGGAGGTCCCCGGGTCACATCCGGTTGGCAGAAGTACTGTTACTGCGGACGATTTTGTTTATATATTACGTGCACCATTGTGTCTCTTTAATTGCGAATATGTAAACAACGACTTTTCTTTTTTATCTGCGACGAACCGTATCGTCGGATTTATTTTCTACGTGTTGAGCATTTACAATGAAAAATTGAGGTCACATCCGATTGACTGAAGGATTTTTGTAAGGTCTTTCTATTCGAATATTGTAAAATATGGTGGATTTTTTTATTGTACATTGTTACGTTTATTATACATTATTATAGTATTGGTAAATGTATGTGGCGTGATACATTGGGATTTGGAAATAAAAATTGTGATCTGGTTGATGAAGGATGTCCTCCGACTAAAAATGAAACAATATTTCTATCTAACAGGAACTGCGCTCTGAATCATATCCTCTGAAACGCGTTACAAATTTACAAAAGAAATTAGACCAGGGTCTCACAAAGGTTAGACTGTGATTCAAAGTCCGCAGGTACATCACGTACCTACAATCAAGAAGGTAGGAAGAGAGACAGCTAAAAGTTTCGAGGAAAACTGAGACAAGATGAGAATACAGAAACGATAATTATACCGTCGAAAGGCTATGCGCGGGTGCATTAAGCGAAGCCTTGGAGGGCCGATTTGAATAAAACGCGGTGAACTTCAGGGCGAAGCAAAGGCTGCGCGCGCATCGCCGCGCACCGTGCAATTTAAACTTTCACCTTGCCAGACTGTTTGACGGCCGTTCGATTCCGACGGTCGTTCGCCGATGTTTTGTTAATGCAGTTCAACGGTTCGTCCGTGAAACTGCATTTGAAATTGAGTTTTAAACGAGCTTTCTACGCAATGCAACATTTATCGGTCCAGACTGTAGATTAAGCACCGAAATGTCGGCGTTCTGTTATAATTTATAAAAAACTAAGCCGGTAAAAGCGACAAAAATAAAGCGCGCTCGTTGAACTGTTGCGCTCGATAAATTCAATGTGCGCATGCGCTGTTACGTACGTGCGTGCGCAACTGCATCTGTGTGCGCGCATGACTGTGCAGCGTTGTGTCGCGCGGCTCACAAAGAGTATAAAGGAGAAATTATTTTTAGGCGATTCATGACAGAAAATGTGAACGAATTGGACTTTAATGTTTACACTTGTGATGGAAATGTTTGCAAGGATTCGGAGGAATAATAATGTCTCTGAGATGACGATCGGCTATCGTATCGAGAGCTTGTTAAAGTAGTATGAACCGATTATAATGAGCTACGTTTGGCGACGAATATAATGACAAAGAAAGAACAGACAATGGTCACTGACAATTGCAGGTTTTCGTAGTCAGTTATTCGTGACCATGGCAGAGTAAAAAATACTTTGAGACGCATAACTGGGATAATTAATCGAAGTAAATGAATCCCATTAGGGTCTGTTGAGATCATTAAAGTATAAATATATACGTGTTCTCCAAACGCAATACGAGTCAATGACTTCCACTGATCATATGTGGACAAGAGTTACCAAAGGATCAAAGAACCAAGCAAAGAACTCGAACTCCATAAATCTCGTTCAGCACTGATGGTGTTCACCCTCGTGCAAACGGACAAATTGCTAATTCTAAACGGTCCCACTTAATCTGACTGTTTTGCTTTTTATACTTCTCCCACCGGGGCAATGATAACTAATTAATAAATTAGCAAAAATTTCCCACAAGTTATAGGGAAATCTGAATTGGAGATTCAGACACCGTGTCTTTAACACCTTGCCCACCACAGCCCCCTAACTCCTATAGCTATTTTGCCTAGGACCTACTGTTTTATCCGACTTCCGATTCACCCAGGCTACCGTATATTAATTAATAAATTAAGACAAATTTCCCAAAAATCAGAGGCCACAATCCGACAGTTTTCCAACTCTACAATTTACCCCATACAAATTCTACCATCCACAAAACAATACTAATTCTTCCAACCCCCGCAAACTTCCATATCATCGAAACCACCGATCCCCGCTAACAGCCAATCCATCGTAAAACAATCCCTCAAGCTTGTAACTCTATATGATTTTACTCACATCCTCGATCCCATTTTGCCGTTGAAATGAACCGTCAGTGCAACACGTTTGGAAGACCGTAGCCGATCGCTAAATACACGTCCGTCGTGCGCGCGAAACGGATGAAAAACCGCCCCGAACCCGCTCGCGCGTTTACGAGTACATATATGTACGTCGTTGGTGACACTCTCCTTTGTTCCCTTGCTCGTATAATGTACACGGCCGGTTTACCACGGCTGTTCCGAATAACTGGAAGCACCGTCGATGCTTAGTCACACGTACAAGACAGAAAAGTTTGTGTACGCGGTTGTAACCTAAGTAGAAGGCAGACTGATGCAGCTGACGGTAAACGACGAAAAGTTAGGGGACAGCGGAGAAAGAGAGTGGAGAGAGAGAGAGAGATAAAAAGAGGCGGAGAGATTGAGATAGAGAGAGACATACGGATAGATTGAGAGAGAGAGGAGCCAACGAGCGTTGGACAACGCGAGGCGTTTTTCCACGGAGTTCTTATCTGGCTTATTGTAAAAGTTGGGTCAACAAACCGGGCGAGCGGGGTGGACACTGTCGTGCTCTTGCTTGAGCCTGATTAGGCGCGTGTATCATCACGTTCGAGGATGTCCGTCGCGTATCGTGGATGTTACTCTGTTGAATGATACCTTCGAGAAAGAGAGAGATCGACGATAAGCTGTCGCAAGACTCGTTAATCAAACCGATGATTATCCCGTGATACGTGAGAGACGTCTGTAACTCCAGACGGTGGCGATTGCGTGAAAAGGTTTTCTATTAACGCGCGCTGCCGGGCCGCGGAGTGACACACTTGTTTGGAGATATTTAAAATTAGTGGTACCGATGATGTATCTTATGCAATTTTTGGATTTTGATCGAGTATGGATACCCTTTTGCAGGAGATTAACAATATGTGTGCCGGTACTTCATGAGTACCTATTGTTATCGCGGCTGATCTTTCGATTAACAGTAAACCTACCATTATGGTCAGAATGACCGTTACCAATTTTTTCTAAAAATTTCCTATACTGATAGGACAGCCATGTAGCAAATATTCCACTTCTATCTGATAAAACCTAAATTACTTAATCGTTCATCTCTTTCACCTGTTCATTCATTTTTTTCCAAAGTACTTATTCGGTATATCTAAATGTAATGGACTTAACGCCGGTAATTTTAGTGGTAATTATGAAACAACGGTAATAATTATGCGAAACAAATTCAGCAGATTATGGACTTATACAAATAAGGGAATAAAACAGTCTTTACTTAGTAATTCTAAAAATGGCATATTCTAATTCCGTTGAACCGGTCATTTAACCGCGCATGATGATTAGTGTTAATTGGACCCGTGTTCAGTTTTGTTTGAGGATGTCGTCGCGTATAAGTTCTAAGTACTCGTTTCTTTCAACATATGGAGAATATTCTTTTCTCGATTACTTTTAATTGAAGCTACCGTAATTATAACGTAAATGACACTTTTAGCCACACTGATCAAAGATGGTTAACATTTTTCTGTGATATTACGGACATCTGTTCCGTTTTATGACGTTGATCGCGTAGATTTCCTATTATTTTCTGTTTTCAAGGAAACAGAGCAATAGTTGAAAGAAAAAGATAATCTTTCATGAGCCTTAACCGTTTGAATTCCGGCGCACAGTGGCAGAATCTCGTCGAACAGTACCAAGCAGCGCGATGGCGCTTCTTCGTCAACGGCGGGTTTTTTCAAACGGCTAATAATTAACCTATGAATAAAATTGACTTCTTTGCATAGTCATTCAAATAGCTTAATGACTTTTGGACTACCCTGTATATAAAATTAATTTCTTGTAATTATAATTATATTACACGACTGTTATTGATTTTATTTGAAGCATTAGATTGTGAAAACCACGCTTGCATAAATCTTTCGAAGAAAACCGCCATTCGACATTCGTTCAACGATGCACCGCCTAGAGGCGCTTGCATAGAGTCATTTAAATTCACAGCGTCGAATCTATATAGCAAGCTACCCTCACGATATATGGTTACGAATGTGTTCATTGTTACATGCCAACTCCGTTGGTTAAATTTTTTAAAACCTAATTTCCAAGGAACATCGTTCCCCGGTAAAAGTATCGTATATGCAGTATGCCGTGTCGAATTTTCCTTTAAATCTCTGCGATATTCCATTCGCGATGCCTTGATCAAAATGATAGAACTCTGAAGTTCAGTGTATTCGGTAAACACAAACTTTCCCATCCCGTCTGACAAGGACTGACGTACGTGGGTTTGTTTGATTGAATTTTCGGCGTTCATCGATGCCGTCGTTTACCTCGGGATTCACGTTTTCAGATGGATTCTGAATTATCGAGACTGTGATATAGCGTATCACATGGAATTTATTCTCCGGCGGTGACGGCAATGAGATTTGAATTCGGGCGTAAAACATAAGAATTCGAGACTCCGTCCGTTTCGCCCATCGTAGCCACACCGTGAATAGAAGTAAAGGGAGATTTAGCAATAAAGCAGAATGTCCGCCACGGAGACTACGGTTATTTTCGCAAAGCTAGAAGCTCTGAAGGATATTAGGTGAGAAAAACCAAGCTTGATGTAAACTTTCTCATTCAATTCGTAAAAATTTGTATAATCTCCTGAAGAAATTTTTAACATCTATATCGGAGAGTTACGAAGTAATCATCACATAAAACCACTGATTACATTGTACAATTTGATTGAAATATTTCTTTAGGTCAAAGACGCTTCAGCTGGAAAAGATGAAGCAAAGAATTCTGCAAGAAGTTGAGCAAACTGAGCAGGAAGAGAAATGTCTGTTAGAGTACAAACAGGAGATGGATCTCCTTATGCAAGAGAAAATGGCACACGTGGAAGAACTACGACAGATACATGCTGACATTAATGCCGTACGACTGAATCTAATTATAGTTTTAGACTTCTTCAGATGTCCATTGTAAATAATAGGTAATATATTGCAATAGTTGAACACGGATACCATATTTTAGATGGAGTCTGTTATCAAGCAAGCGGAAGAAGCTAGAAATAGAGCCAGGGAAACTGCAAAATTAATCCACAATAACGATTACCAGCCCCTGAAACATGACATCGATCGTATGCGTAGAGAATTTCTGGGCCTAGAAAGGTTACCAGAACTGTATGAAACTGAATCAGACCTTATTTCACCTGAGTAAGTAAACATGTCTGTTATCAAACCTTCATTGACAAAGATCTAAAAACGAATTAAGTTCGCAGATGTTTCAAATAATCCTGTAGATGTAACTCTAAAGCCAACCTATACCCAGAAGTGTTACATCGTTACAATAATACTACATCGAATCAAACTTTTATCGCGTAGACGGTTTGTTCGCAGCTATTTTGAACGTCCAATGCAAAAAGCAGAATGGAGAGTGGAGGTGCGTGGCGAAGATTTAATGCCACCACTGAGCTTACACCATCCTGGTCATCCAGGTGGTTCGACACCCTTCCTGGCACCGCAACCGCTTCAAGGTCCAAGTAAACCAGAACCAAGACCGTTACCACCGGCCCCAGGTCCTCCGGCTCCAACATTCAGGTACCACTGGTATATCTCAACTTCATACTATATTTGTATGTACCAATGCATGTCGCCTGAACATTTGAATACGTGTATCGATGCTCATTTAAGTAAAATGTAAGATGATTTGTTAAATTCTACATTGAATCATGTTCTGCTCACAATGAACAGTTATGCTTTTGTTAATTATATATTTGAAGAGACAAAAATGTGAATTCGGTAACGTATACAAAATAATATACGGCGATAATAATCGTAAAGTGAATCGGTTTAACAGGAATAATGATCTTTCTTGTCGTTACTTTTAGGCAACAACCACCCCCTATGAAATCATGTCTGTCCTGTCACCAACAGATACACAGAAACGCGCCAATTTGCCCTCTATGCAAAGCTAAATCTCGGTCACGTAATCCGAAGAAGCCAAAGAAGAAAGACTAATTGTAATTGTAAGTGTTATTTATGTAAAACGTGAGCATTTCCGTCATTTACTTTGTAAGGACACACACATTAACATTTTTTATAATTCCCAGTAATTCCGCAAAACCGATAGCATTGTAAGAACTTTCATTAACGAACGAACAAAAAAAAAATATATTCGTAAAAATGTATATCCATTTACAGTAATCCTTTACTTTCATCGTGACAGTTTATTCTCGATTATTCCAACGTAATATCATACAATCAACGTTGTGTAGGACGCAATACATAATAATTAAACAATTTTTATTATCAACGGCAGGTACAAATAAATCTGAATACGTCATACTCTCTATTTTAAACGACTGATTTATGTAAATAAAATAAAAAAACATCTAATTCGTATTGCCGGCTAAGTATTACAAAAATAACAGCTATAACTCGGTTATAAAAATCACAGTCCCTTCTTTTAAGTAAACATCGTGTTTCGCATTAATTCCGCGGCAAGAGTCAGCTATTTGCGCTTCAACAATTACAAGAGAACTTGTAATTTCATGTTATTCAACTGTATGCGTATTCGTTCCTTTATTTGTTCATGATTTTATTGGTTTTTTTTATCCATGTCCCTCACCATGTACAATATATCTATAATCTTTCGTTTAAAGTACATACGTATCATTCGCGTAAAATGTATCGTCGACTATAAGAAAATATGACGTAACTTTTATATTTAATATTGCAAACAAATCGGCATTGCTATTGCATTATGGCTTACTAATCTTTCATTAATAATTATCATTGCTATTCTTGCACAGAGAGACCGTGTAATCATAGAGTCTCCTTTCATTATGGTAAGTATCTTCAAATTCTATACTCTTTGGAAGACAATATTACTAAGTTCCCTATTACATCAGTCTTTTCGATCGTAGCAATCTTTTCAAGAGTCAAATTCAACTTATATAAACGCTATACATCATTAATCCCTAATATTTGTATGCGATAATAAATTTCTTAAGATGATGCTTTCACAGTTCCTCTTTTTGTACTATCATATTCAATAAACTTATATTTACAATAGTACCAAAATATTTTAACTATTCGCGTTTCTCTGCTTTCGTGAAATCCGCAGAGTTCCCCGTGATATTTAAATTCCATTATGTTCGTAATAAATAATTTCATATTAATTTCTTTGAAGGCAAACTTCCCTCGTCACTTTCAACAGTGCAGTAAATTTGTTCGATGATTTTGTCGTTCGTCATCCAAATTGTTCGAAAATTTCCGAACCTAATGTATTCGTATGAGATTCTAGCAAAAACGAAAATGTATGAACATTAAAAAAAAAAAAGACAGATTTGTTTTTATCAAAATCTACCGCCCGTCTCTGAAAATCGTATAATTCTAGCCTATCGCTGAATTACTCGCAGATATGTATCATCTCGACGTTCATCCGCATACTCATCCGTGTAAAATACATGATAATAGAAATATTCATAAAAAATATAATCGTATTTAACAATACGTTCGATAATTCCGTTCGTCCTAAACATTTTAAAGGCAGTCATTTGTATATACATACTTATACGGTATCGTAAAAATATTATTTCATCTCAGTATTATGATTTTCGCGTTTCCGCCTCATCCTTATCGCCTTTCGGATTATCGTTGGCCTCTTGACGATTATTTGGCTCGAGATGGACCAACGGGATCTCTGCGTCGACTTTTTCAGGCGGCAGAGAGTCAAACGTTTTGGCAGGAATCAAGCGCGTATTTACAATTTGTAGCCATATCATGCACACGAGTAACGTTAAACCTGTAATACCGAATGTATGATATGTTCCATAGCGCGTATAAATAACGCTGACAAACACCGGCCCCATAACGCGAGACGCGCAGCCAGCACCAGTCATTAAACCCATCCAAACACCTTGTGGTCGAGGTCCGAGTACTTTGGTAAATATTGTTTGAATTAAAGTCACTCCTAATGGATAACCTATGGTGGTGAAGCCATAGCCGATAAAAAATTGCGTCTGAGTGAGTTGCGGTGTATACAAACACCATTCTTGAATGCTTGGGCACCCTACGATCTCAGTGCTATTGGAATCCCTTGTAACATTATGAAATTCTGTAACGTGTATGTGTTATTAACAATCATAAATGTCAGCTTTGCTTGTACAAATGATGGTATATAAATGATATCGCTTTTGTACAGACCATCTACGTAGGCAATTTTCGGTGGATCGGGACCCCAGGGGATGCAAATAATTCTTCCGACTACCATAAATAGGAAGCCACCCCATAACATTACTTTGCGTTCCTCGAATCTAAATAAGATTGAAATAGTAGACATAGAAATTCATATTTTCAAAGCGACGAATCATGAAAAACGTACTTTTTACAGAGCGGTTCGATCATCGCGAATGTAATGCAAGCTACGACAGCACCGATGCTCATTAATAGTCCCATGTAATACAGTGCTTCCATTTTCGACCATGCAAATTGATCCATCGTAAGAGATGTACCAAGGCTGAAGCGAAAAATGTTAGAGGATCTTTATTCGTAAACAATTAGAAATTATTGTGCACTCACGTTTCGAGAAGAACGAAATTGAAGACTAAAACGTAAAAGGCACATATGAGTGTCCAAGATGCCAAATAATCGGGTTTTATGGACTTCCATGCCTCTTTTTCTGAAATTTCGCAATAACTACTTTTGTAGAAACATCAAATTATATCAATTTGTAGTGTTTAGAA
This sequence comes from Cerceris ruficornis, assembly GCA_963989415.1. NCBI lineage: Eukaryota > Metazoa > Arthropoda > Insecta > Hymenoptera > Crabronidae > Cerceris > Cerceris ruficornis. Next base: position 28,108,507 of record OZ022519.1, read on the forward strand.
AAGATAGGAACAAGAGAATAATTCATTTTTACCCGTGGCTTTTCCTCCATCGCGCATGGCTTCTCGTATAGCTATTCTGTGTTCAGTGAAATTCCACGGAAGGAACATAAGGAAATTAAGAACTCCCATTACAACATTAATCCAACCGGCCATAGTGTACATATTAATAGGTAAATGTAAAAAATATACACCATTGTCTCCAAGAGGTGTTACAGCGGCTTGTAATCCAGGACCTACCACAAATCCCAGTACCTGCAAAATGAAATACGACAATTAATATATATTCTACTAAGTAATTTTAATATTCTGTGTTACCTGCGCAAGAGATACCATAGACACAGCGCGTGTCCTCTCCGAAAGTTTTGTAGCCGCTGAGAGATAAGATCGTGCTACCGCGATATTAGCTAAAAACGACAAAATAATTAATTCTCCATCACGATTACAACAATTGTCTTTCTGTGTCTATGAAACGTACAAAACAAAATTTTAGTTTTGATCGATTCTTTTTAATGCTAATCATGCTCAAATGTAATTAAAATATTAACCAGAACTAACTCCGACCAGGAACCTAGCAGCAATCATATAAACCTTGTGATTGTCTGGCATAATTTCAAGGATGCTATAAAGCGCTGATGCAAATGTAAATAGAGCTAATGTCACTAAAAGGGGCAATCTTACTGATCCTCTTTTGTTACCCCACCATCCCACCAAGGGAGAAAACAACATTTGTCCCAATGGATTAGCCGCCACGACATATCCCATGAATGTCTTTCCCGCTGTCGGATCCAACTGAAATGAAAATGAAACTCTCATGTGTTACAATTCGCTTCTGCTTCGTGTTTTTCAGCGTTTACCTTATCCAGGTACGGCCACACTCCGGTAAGTATTATGCTGAAGCCGAGTGACATGAGAAACATGGTAAAATAAATGACGTATATGCTTCTCCATCTTTCCTTTCTTTCCTTAGCTGTTTCCAAATCGTCATCTATGGGGGGGACGCTCCTGCGATTGATATCATTGTTAATATTACACCTTTTCATTCAATAAAGTCAGTATTACCTTTTGGTGCGTAATTTCTTCACCCAATCCATAAAGAATGTAATTTTTATACGAAACGAAATATTTACCAACACCGTAAGGCTGTAATTAATTAAAATTAATAAATATCGATTTGTACTATTAAGTTGAAAATATTAAATTAAATCGATATATTCTATCTCCTTCAAAACTGTCAGATTTACTACTTCAAAATTATATATTTAAATATCACTCTCTTATACTTTATCAATATTCTTTGTCCTACAGTTAAAACTGAAATATCGATTTATATTAATCTCGCACCGATGAAAAATCCCGTTTAGTACAATTTTAATTTATTCGTTAATACATAAATATGTGCATAATATTGAATAAATCATTTCTCTAGTACTATTCTTCAAGATACATTCGTTAATACTATTTCACATCATATAGAACATAATACCAGAGATTAAATATTATCGATATCCCAATGCGACATCGTTACACACTAATTGCACTTTCTAAAACTGAAAGTAAAAGTCGTGCCGTGGTCTTTTGTAAATTTCAAAAAGAAAACAACCGTGCAATGCGTCCACTTCAATCTATCATTTCGTATCTGACAATTTTGTTTTCACGTTGCGCATACGCATATTAATTCAACGATGTCACACTGACACGACAATTTCATTTGGAATTTTCGCAGATAAAAGAAAGAGAGCAACATTATCTGGCACGCTCTAATCGAACTTGTAATACGAGCTGCATCGGGGGATAATTAAATGTAAATGGCACACTCGTGCTACACGTATGATCGTCAAATATCTACCACTTCTTTGTTCTATGCGCGTACAAATCGCCTTATCATTTTTCCGTGAATACTTCTCGTTATAAATCAGTTTCTCCCTGTAGTCGACATGCACAACTCGAAACAGTTGGCCATTGACGCGTACAATTTTTTCTTCTTTGTTCGAGTCAATTTAATCTCATCTGATAAAGACGAAAAAAACACACATTCTGTCTCCTTACGATGCAACAGCTTGGATGCATCTCGCGCCTATATATATGTGTGTGTCTGCATATGTATATCGATGCATGCTAAGTATCACTCTGGTATCTTTATAGACACGTACATATTGTTGATTCGTGCACACGCATATTTGGCAAACTAAATGCAACGTAATCGTAGCAGTTTATTAATATATTTATACGATTGCAGTTCTATAGAACGAATAACGTATTAAGATGTATGGAAAGTTTGTCGTTTTGGATGCAATCGAAATTCCACTTCGTTTTGTATCCGTGCTTAAATTTGTTTCTTTGAATTAAATGTAACGGTGAAACGTATAAATGTTATTTGGGCGGCTATATTTGAATGTGGTACGTCAAATCACCGTTTTTAATTGCCACTTTCGAAATAAACCGCTCGATTAAAATTTGACTTCGTTCGTTATTTATCTACATTTTAAATTAAATGTTGCGGTAAAATAATTAAATGTTATTTGTTGGTATTTAATGATGGGAATTTATTTTTACAGTTTTTCGCTTCTAATTTAGTTTCGTTAATAAATTGGCCTGATGGCAAAGTTGCAAAACAGTCTGAAGATAAGAACAGAGAAGCTGTTAGTGTCGTTGATCAGAATTTTTTCTTCGTGATATTAACCGCTAATTACTACATCAATTAGTTTGTACGTGTATCAATAACGTAACATACAAAAAAGCGGAATAAAAGTCGATGTAAAATCGCAATTACTTCGAATAACTTCAAATTTCTGCTACTACTCTAAATTTGATCATTATGTAAATCACCTCACATCGGACACTAATTGTAGTTTAAAGTTTTTTTTTTATCAAAATTAATTTCCTTTAAATATTTATCTAATTACGTGATTTATTAAATATGAGATGCAAATAAGAAATATACCGATGGTAGGTTATCAACAGGATTGCTGAGAAATCTTTGAACAGCCGTTTTATGATATTTGCATACAAATCGTTTCTATTCATCGATAGCAGCATGTTTTATGAGTTTTATATTTTTATATAAAACTTTTCCCAGAATTATATCGATAAATGTTTGAAAAATATTTATCATCATTATTTAACGCATTCGTTAACGGACATTCAACTTTCGTAATGCTTATCTACCCCTTTCTTTCTTTTATGCGTAATCTGTTACTAATTACGAATAATTCGAATGTATGCAGCAATGCATTTAGTCTATGATGTAAACATCCTGTATTGAATAATCTTACAGCGATAAGTGTAAGTAGTTATATGAGTTACATAATAAAACTCGATTCTAGCAATAAAGAAAATGGTTCTCACTACAACCGAGCTATTCATTTCATTTTATCCTGTCCCTTACAGTTTTAGTTTCTTAAATTCTTCTCAGCTTGCAAAAGGAATATCTAGGAACGCATAAACTGGAAAAGTTACTTTATTTATAAAAATGACAATTACAAATGTTAATGCAGCCTATAAGTGACAAGCGTCAATTTTCTTCCACCGTATCATTACCATCTTCTGTTTCTATCATTCCTGTAATTACGCCTGTGCGAGTAATTATCTCTCCTTTGGCTTCCATACCAACGTTCAATGATCGGTGGGTCTTTTGGTGCCCTATTTTTAATATTCATAAAAGCACTGTCTTTCTCTGTGTAACGATCTTTAAATTCTTCCTCGCATTCTTCCATGAACTTTTTTTGTTCTTCTGTCATATCTTCCATACTGTACTGTTGCTGTATTCGGAATGTCAACTTATAATCATCATCTACGATAAAATTATATTTGTAACTTCATAGAAATTCCTTAACCCTCGTAAACTCCTCGCAATGGTTACGCGAAAAATTCTGAGGTTATGTTTCACCCACTTAACCTTTACGCTTTAATCAATGTTATTCGTAATCTATTATATTATATTTCACTGAAACTAAATCTAGTTACAACATATTAGAAATTAAACCGAACATTATGTAGTATCTAAAAACTGAGATGAAGAGAAATTTCATCCGAGGAATTTATGAGGGTTAAACGAAATTATGAATTCTTAAAAATATGGTTAAGCAAAGACAAGTATTTTCTTGTATATATTTACATTTAATATATGCAAGTACCTATACAATTTTCTAATTTCTGAAGTATTTATTCCGTAAATTATCACATAACCTTAACGAAGTGTTACCATGTAAATATGCTTTTAATCGTTTTAACCGCCTATTGTTTACGGATATGGTTACAGCGCGATGACAGTAGGTTGCGCGCGTAACCAGCTTTCAACGCGCCATCTGCAAGCTTTTTCGGCTGGAGCGCGCTAATTATTATTTTTAAATCATTTGGCTACTGCAAATGTATTGCTATTTTGTATTTTAGCTATAACTGCTATATTGCTACGCCTACAATCTATAATTTTAATTGGGTCCGCGAGCATCGCGGCGATATACATTTCTCTTTTTGCCCCTTTAATTCAAAATGTTTGCAATTTGACTTGACTGCAATCAGAGTCAATTCCGCAGGATAATATTGTGATTGTACGAAGTCATTTATGAAATAAATGCAGGCTTAGAAACTCACAATTGTATTTTATGAAATTATATCACATATTTTTATGTTGTATAATACAAATTATAACTAAGGAATTTATTAAATACAAGATACTGTTAAATTTTTATAACCACTACTTTCGTTCCATTCATAAAATTCCATATTCCCTGCAAGTTTCTAAATTTGTAATAATGTAAACTTGGAATAATATTTATAATTAAAAAAATATTAATAAGATACGAGTCTCTGAAAAGTGACTGGCCATATCGGATATACAGCAACATGCAGCAACCCTCGTAAGCCATAAACTATGCAAATGCTAAAAGAGTGGAAACTCGCTGCTTTCGAGAGGTTCTCGAGGCACTGATTTCAACGCCATCTAGTTTTTGTCAATTTTCTGCATTTTCTCTGGCGGGAAATAACCCCTCTATGAAAGACATATATTTAAACACTAATATCTCGCTTATTTCTTGATCGATTTAGTACCAGTTTGTTTCAGCGTCTTACTTAGAGTCTAAACTATCGATCTACTACCGGAAAATACTGAAACTCTACTCATCTGCTTGCTGTAAGTAAGTGATTCCGAAAAATAAAATCTTTTTTCTAAGAGGGCTGGAACTTTGTGTCATATGTCATCTGAAAAGGCGTGGAAAACTGCGTCAAATAAAAAAGAAGATCATCTCTCTGACACCTTTAGAAGCCGAGAAAAACAAAAAGAAAGTTTTCCGAGTTTCAAAGAATACAATCAGATAGACGGCGCTACAATCGCACTAAATTCGATGCCGCTACCGCCTCCTACAACCATTAACACGAAACATGTCTTGAAACTTTGGTAAAGCTTCTCCCATTTAAACCTGGACCCCTTGGTTAATAGTTGAAACAAAAATAGTAAAAATTAATATATGAATATATTTGTATCGTGTTACATCAGTTAATTAATAATTGAACCGAGCCGAACGCTATGATCGTGCAATCATCAGAGTCCTCTACGAATGAGCACAGAGTTAAATTACGTTCGTGTGATTAACCAAAGGCTTGGCCCCCCTGGTTTTAAGGATTTTGGCGGTATAACTATTAGCATAACATGTCTTATACATATGTGTGTATTATGTACCCGTGAAACTGTCGGGAAACATGCTCCTTTGTGACTGTTTCTGACATTACAAAACTGTTTTCATCGCATCATTTGTGACTCGTCTGCGACTTGTTCATATTCCTTGAAAGGTAAAAGTTTATTGGAGTCAGGTTCAGTGAGAATAACAGACTTCAACCTTAACATGTTATCTACCATCTCGAAAGCCGAAAGCTATGAGACTGAAAATCAGAAGGAGAAGCTCGAAAAGAAAGAGGAGGAAAATCTAGTATTAAAGAGGTATGTTCTCCAGAAGAGTAAAAATACAGAATTAATATCTGCCCAGAACTCGGAAGTAAGTAAAGAGAATGGAGTGGCCGATAAAGAGAAGAAACCCGATGCTTCGGTACTTGATGAATCAAGTAACGACAGAAGAAAACTACGTAGTGGAAAGTATATCAGCGTTGAAGTTACATCGGGTACGACTAGAGTCAATGGAATCGTTAATAAAGATACATCGCCAAAGCCAAAGTCTCAGTCAAAGAAACCTGTTAAGCGGAAGAGCAACGGAGTAGACGAATCGGAGCCAAAATCTCCAATGCTACAAAGTAAGGAAGAGATTGTTCCTAACAGTAAACCGGAGAACGAGCCAAATTCGGAGCAGCAAGATTCCGGCGATGAATGTGAAAATAACACTCAAAAGAAAACAAAAACTGAGAACAATAATACAGATATAGAAGAGGCAAAAGTGCAGCCTAAGAAATCTATTAATCTTCAACAAAAATGTGAATACTGTTGTCAGAAACTGTCGAACAATGAAATAATCTTATACCCAGGCCATCCGAATAATGCAACGGAAGAATTTATTGCATTAACAGATCCTAAATTGTCCCTGTTTACTGGAGAAGAATCCATTGTTCACGAAGGAGACGAAAGACCGCAAAATAAAATAACGCATTTTTGGTAGGCTCAAAATAAATATAATTATGTTATGTTCATCGTTCTATCATACTCATTCCTTCTTTTTCTTTACAGCGTTTATGATAAAAATGGGCATTTGTGCCCATTCGATACCGGCTTAATCGAAAAGAACGTAGTGCTTTATTTTTCTGGGTACATGAAACCTATTTACGAAGAGAACGGGTGTCCGGAGGGTGGCGTGCCTGCAAAGGATATGGGACCAATAAACGAATGGTGGGTTTCGGGTTTCGACGGCGGTGAATTAGTTCTAATAGGATTCAACACACCGTTTGGAGAATACATATTAATGGAACCTGCCGAAGCATACGAGCCATTTATGCATACCGTGAAAGAAAAGATTTACATGAGCAAGATAGTTATAGAATTTTTATTAGATGAAATTAATCCCACTTATGAGGATTTGCTAAATAAATTGCAGGTAAAATTAAATCTTTGAAAATGCATGAGATAAAACGATTAACATTAATTATCGATACATTAAAAATATCTACGTATATATTCTTTTCAGACTATAGTTCCACCGAAAGGATTGTCGAGATTTACGGAAGATTCTTTATTACGATATGCACAATTTATTTGTGATCGAGTGATTTCTTTCGATACGTCCGCGCTTCCCGAAGATCCTTTATTAATCACTAGCCCATGTATGCGCGCTTTAGTAACCCTCGCGGGTGTTACACTGAACAAAAGGCTCGCGTTTCACAGAACACAGTGTAGGGAGCAAAAGAATAAGAAAATTAGCTGGACAAAGGCAACGACTACAAAACTGGTCAACGACATGTTCGAAACATTTTTCTCCGATCAGTTGGCTAAAGATAGCGAAAAAGACATGCACGCACCTAAGAGACATAGATGCGAAGTATGTGAAATTTGTCAACAACCGGATTGTGGAACTTGCAGTTCTTGCAAGGATATGACGAAGTTTGGTGGGTCCGGAAAGAGCAAGCAAGCTTGCAGTAGAAGAAGATGTCCAAATATGGCTATACAAGTAAGAATACTTCGTAAATCTAATGTCACTGATGTTACAAATAGTATAGAAATAAAATATTGAATATTTTTTAATTGCAGGAAGCCGATGATTCAGACCCAGAGGACGACGAACTCAACGACACTCTTATAGAAAATACGAAAATTACGCAAAAGATGATTCTAAAGGAGTTTAAACACGTAGAGAAAGAAATTTCATGGGTCGGCGAGCCAATTATAGACGATGGTCGAAGAACATTTTACAAATCCGTTATGGTTGTTGACGAAGAGATAAAGACAAATGACTACGTGTTAATCGAATCAAACGATCCTACGGTTCCGCTACAAATTGCCAAAGTCATGTACATGTGGGAGGACAAAAACGGCGCTAAATTGTGCCACGCTAATTGGTTTCGGCGAGGCAGCGATACCGTGCTTGGTGAAACGTCTGATCCCTTAGAATTATTTTTACTCGACGACTGTGACAATGTACCGTTCACTTCGGTTAAATCTAAGGCTACCGTCATTTTCAAAGCTAGCCCTAACAACTGGGCCGAATTAGGTAATTGCGTAAATTGCCAATCGAGAAATTCGTACAGAAAACATATACAGTATTAATATTTTCTAGGAAATGCAGATCTACTGCCGGAAGATGAGATAAAAGATCAGGATGGCAAAACGTTCTTTTACCAAAAACTCTACATTCCAGAAACAGCACGTTTCCAAGATCCTCCCTCAGATCCCGTCTGTTCGCGAAAAGAAATCAGCCATCGATTCTGCCCTGCCTGTGTGCGCTTTACAACGCTTCAAAATTATTATACGCCAAAGGTTCGTTAAGTAATAACAACACTGCGGATGTTTATGCAGATTTAAAGTTTGATAAGCGTACCTAGTAAAGAAGAATCGAAGTAGAGAACTCTTTGGAGATTTTTGAAGGAAGTTTGTATATTTTAACAGCGTTAAATTTGTCATAAACGCATAAAAATCCGCAGTCTAATAGTAACACGAAAATTAGTAACTATATCAGATCGAATGGTAAAAATAAAATAAACCTTGCAGGTCTTCGATCGAAAGGAAGAGATAAGCAATAAAGAAGTAACCTATAGCATGGTAAAATATAAAGGAGAAGAGTTTACAGTTGGATCAGCTGTGTTTCTACTGCCGGGAGCTTTAAAATATAAATACACTTCGACATATCACATTTCTTCAAAAACGAAGAAAGGAAAAGTAGACGAAGACATGTATCCCGAGTATTATAGAAAATCGTCTGATCACGTGAAAGGCTCGAATTATGATACGCCGGAGCCTTTTCACATTGGGCATATCAAATCGATATATGCCACGACTACTAATCAATTAGTCGCGTCGTCCGACATTTGGATAAAAATAAATAAATTGTACAGGCCTGAGAATACCCACAAGGGACTCACATTGATGCAACAGGTTGATCTTAATATGGTTTATTGGAGCGACGAAGGTAAATCATGAAAACGCATTAACTTCTTAACAGTAGAACTTACGAAGGCGGTTAAAATGACTGGTTTCTAATTTTTCTAAATTTATAGCAAAACCATGCAGTAGATATATCACGCCTATCTTAGAGAATTTTTAATTACTGCATTAATAATCTTTTTCACCTCTTGATTCCTCTTTTTCCTATGTACTTATTTAACACTAATCGTACCGATGATTTACGCGCACCTATTCCGACCGTAGTACATTACTTGACCGATTATGAAATGAATGTATTTCCCTAAAGAAATACAGAAGATTGTTGATTTAATACGGAAAACAGCCTTTAGTTAATGATTCAAAAATGTACATATTTTCATCCCATTGAACCGGTCATTTGATCGCGTATGGAACGGTTCGTGTTGATACATTCGAATATAATAGATTTAACGCCGGTAGTTCTAGTGTTAACCGAGCAAGCCGACGAAAGGGATTAATTAACTATCGTAATTTTGCAGTCTGTGATGTAAAATTTTCGGAAGTAGCTGGTAAATGTTACCTCGCGTACTCCGAGAACTTGGATCAGTCTGTGGAAGAATGGACTGACGCTGGTCCAAATCGTTTTTACTTCTCCCAAGCTTACAGCATTTCCGAGAAGACATTTACCGATCCTCCGAATCACGTCATGAATATCGGGAAATGTGGAAAAGGAAAGGGAAAAGCAAAGTGTAAAAATAAAAGAGTAGAGAATAACGACACGAAGAAGGGCATTGAGAAGCCTGTGAATTATTGTGTCGTACCAACGAAGTTGAAAACGCTCGATGTTTTCGCCGGCTGTGGCGGTTAGTAGCGGATATTTCATCATTATCGGTATATTGATTAGAATATTGAATTCAAGAATATTAATCCAACATGAAACTTTGAATTACAGGATTATCCGAAGGTCTACGACAAGCTGGTATCGTAGATAATAAATGGGCAATCGAAAAGGAAGAACCAGCCGCGTGTGCATATCGACTGAATAATCCCAGTACAACAGTGTTTTGTGAGGATTGCAATGTTCTCTTGCGAAAAGTCATGAATGTACGCCTAAACTTTCTCCTAAGATCAATCTCTAATATTTCAGTCGTTGTCTTTGAAAGTGGTATAAGTCCTCTTTTGAAAAAAGTGTCGTTAACACGTTGAACGCGACCGGTATTTCGCTACTTCCAGAATTTTCATCGAAGTGAAACTTTTTCTATTAAAATCACATCTTTACAAAGCAGAAACCTTAAAGACACAAATAGATATATGATCAGTGCGACTTTACCTTCTTAATGTCAATATTTAAAGACTGAATGTATTAGAAGATTCGTAGATATTGCAATTTAAAAGTCACATGAAATTTCATTGAATTCGTTAGCGCCGGTCACCGGTGACTCCCATGGCGTTCAACGTGTTAATTAGTTTTATCTAAACATGGGCGTTTTCTTTTCGAATGGCAGAGTAAATAGAGTGAAATATCCTCGTGATTTCGCTCAATACATAATATAATCAATAGCAATGGTCGTCACATGAGCTCGGGTACCCCGGGTTCGCCAAACCCGTACCTGGGCTATTCCCAGGCCCCTGGGGGATCAACATAAAAAAGGGACTTGTTCCATTTTCAAATATAACGGCACATTTAATATATCAGCACTAGAACTACCTAGGCAAATTAATTACATTCAAACATATTAACCCCTTGCCGTACGATTTCTTCTGTGAATTCAGAATTAAATTGGCAAAATAAAAATTGATGAGTGATTCCTGATACATCGTGTAATTTAACGTAATATTAATATTATAGAAATAATTTTGTCGTGTCGCGTCTCACTGACATTTTCAATTTCATAGGTTTATGCAAAACTTGCAAATTTCCTATCCAATTTACCACATCACGAGTGTCACTCGTTGTAAGGCAAGGGGTTAAATGATTACTTTAGAAAAAAGGAAAGCTAATTAACTCAATAATTTATGATTTATAAGATGGACGTAGAGCATCTATGTCATTTTGAGCGCCTTGGTAGTACTAGTGTTAATTAGAAACGTGAAATAGACTAATGTTTAATCTCGATGGGCAGGGCGAACTTCATGATAGCAATGGACAACGTTTACCTCAGAAGGGCGAAGTGGAATTATTATGTGGCGGACCACCTTGCCAGGGTTTCAGCGGAATGAATCGTTTTAATTCAAGACAATACTCATTGTTTAAGAATTCTTTAGTTGTTTCGTGTTTGTCTTATTGCGATTACTATAGACCGAAGTTCTTCATAATGGAGAACGTTCGGAATTTCGTTTCGTTCAAGAAAAGTATGGTACTCAAATTAACTTTAAGATGCCTCGTACGAATGGGCTATCAGTGTACATTTGGAATTCTCCAGGCTGGAAATTATGGTATACCGCAAACACGAAGGAGGTGAGTAGTATTGCAATCGAAGAATTTAATTATTAAAAATCACCGATTTCATCGTTATGTCTCCGCAGATTAATTATATTAGCTGCCGCGCCTGGAGAAGAACTTCCAAAATATCCAGAGCCGACGCATGTCTTTAGTAAACGTGCCTGCCAATTGAGCGTCATTGTGGACAACAAAAAAGTGAGATAATAATTAATTACGAATACGCATTATGATTTGTGTCAATTCTACATCGCATCTACAATTTCAAAACTAATATGTCTTCTTCAGTACTCGTCGAATTGCGATTGGATCGAATCAGCTCCATATAGAACAATCAGCGTCCGCGATGCTATGGCCGATCTACCTGACATACGAAACGGTTGGAACACCGAAGAGATGGCTTACGGTGACGAAGCTATATCTCACTTTCAGAGAAAGGTAAATCTGATGTTTTAAATATCTTCATATTGGCGAAAAAGAAGTTTGTGGTTCAGAAATCGCAGAAGTTTTACAGCAACAGAATTATGGCAAAAGGTGGCCAAAAGAAACCGCGGACATTTGGTTTCATGAATATTCAAAATGTGAATCGACTTGTTTCACTCTTGCGCGAAAATACGAACTTTTTTCCTGACCCGATGTAACAAACGTGTAATATTTTCTTTCTATCGTCTTTAGGTCAGACCCAGGCAGCCTGATACTGTATTGAGAGATCACATTTGCAAAGATATGGCACCACTGGTCGAAGCTCGAATAGCACATATCCCAACAGCGAGTGGTTCCGATTGGCGAGATTTGCCAAACATCGCAGTGCGTCTAAGCGATGGAACGTTCTCTAAAAAATTGTAAATATTCCTCTATAACGATTTGAAAAATAATCAGAAAATTCTTATTAATAGCTCAATTGCTAATAATGATTTCGTTACTATCAAAGGGAATATACTCATAACGATAAGAAAGCTGGAAAAAGTTCAACCGGAGCGTACCGCGGTGTATGCAGTTGCTGTACAGGCAAACAATGCGATCCCATGGACAGGCAATATAATACTCTAATTCCATGGTGTTTACCCCACACTGGAAACCGTCATAATCATTGGGCAGGATTGTACGGTAGACTCGAATGGGATGGATACTTCGGCACTACAATTACCAATCCAGAGCCTATGGGAAAACAGGTAATTATCGCAGTTTCTTAACATTCTTTCAACCCCTCGCAATATCAGTTGGTCACGATACGATCAAATTATTTCCGTGCTATTAATATTGCATTAAGTTATACGCTATATCAGAAATCACGGATAAATCGTTATTTCACCAATTAATTCTGAGTTATTGCGAATTCAGTCGCAAAAGAAATCACAAGGGCTCAATGCTACAAGAATTTCTAAAATTCATAGTAAAATTTACATCGCTACTTATTTATTTCTAAAAATTTAATCCAAATGATGAACTATCGTTTAAAGTTCACAAGGCACTTCGTCAAATTCTCCGTCTCTGGATTCAACTTGCTGTACTGAAACTCAAGACCATTCTTCACCATAATTGACGTTACCTTCGTAAAATTCTTCTTGCAGGGTCGCGTTCTACACCCTGAACAAACCAGGGTAGTCAGCGTCAGGGAATGTGCAAGATCTCAAGGTTTTCCAGACTCCTTCCGTTTCTATGGTAGTATACTCGACAAGCATCGGCAAATCGGCAATGCCGTTCCTCCGTCATTGGGTACAGCTCTCGGCTACGAGATACGAAAATGTTTAGGAAACACAAGGTCCGATCTACCGGACAAGAAGTTAGAGAACTCGAACGATTGTAACGCAAATGTGTAAACCGATTATGATATTTATATAACGTGTACCGAGTGTTACATTGAGAAGCATAACGATGGCACAAACTTAATCTAAGATACGTTGTTTGAACAACATGCATTTATTGGCCGTATGTACAGTGGAAACGGTGTAGATATATGATTTTATTATTGAAACGACCGGGAGAGTTAAAAACGAAGAATTTTTCTAACATGCAATATCTATAATGTAAGGTCCCGTTCCGTTGTAACGCAACTCTTTCGAGGATGAGATCAGTATTTTGTGTTTGGCGATGTTAAAAACGATCCTCGATGTCCATGATCGTAAATTAACGAATTGATATGTACCTAGAGATGTTTTATACAAAGGCTCTTTTGTAGTAGCTATTATATCTTTGTATATATTGTATCTTTTTACAGTCATGTGTTAAAAATAAGATCGTTTATTCATATAGCGTTAGAATAAAACTCATTGCGTTAATAAAAGTATTAAATAACGCAAAAGATATTTATTATGAAATAAAGCTTTATAATGAAATGACATACCGAATGGAATATTATTGATAATTCTTCTGCCAATTGATTTTCGCTATTCAAAAGAACGAAGGTGTCCCGCGTGGAAATTTTATACCGATGCGAAAGAAAATATAAAATCTAGGAAAATTCATACTGATCACACTTTCTCTTTTAATCATTCGCTGGATATTTCTATTAAAACGCGAATTTAATGAACAATCAGAGTTACGTAAATTTCCCGTAGCAAATGTCTTGCCTTCGGCGTGCTTTTCGTAGGAAGCGATATGTAAATTTCAAAAAATCAATCAATTATATACCCGTTCACATCTATTCGAATTTTTCGGCAACGACATATAGCATTTTGAGAGGTGCAACGTGTTTGTAATGAACGAGTTGCATGTGCAGTTTTTGTAACACGAAAAAAATCACCTTCTGCTGTTAATATGTGGGCGGACACTATTTTAATAGTATTTATCAGTGTCTGTACAGCATTATTAGGAGAAGGTAAGTAGTGTCTTCATTTCACATATCTCTGATTTCAGAGGTTATATTCCATATCTCTAACATTACAGATATTACATTATTTTTATGTAATTCACAGGACTGACATGGCTAATGGTTTATAGAACGGAAAAGTATCAAAAGCTGAAAGCCGAAGTGGAGAGGCAAAGTAAAAAACGTAGGTCTTTCAAGATGATAAGAGTGTTGTTACAAAATTGAAATATACCAAAATATGTATTAAAAGTTCTCCCTATGAATTCATAATTAACATTAAGCAAGCCCTTAAAGAGTATTATTTACAGTGGAGAAAAGAAAAGAAGCCCATGGCGACTCTCTGGACAAACAACAGAAAAAGAAGATCGAAAGAGAGGAAGAAAGGTTAAAGAATAACAACAGAGATCTGTCTCTTGTAAAGATGAAGTCAATGTTTGCGATAGGTTTCGCATTTACTGCGCTTTTAAGCATGTTCAACAGTATATTCGATGGCAGAGTAGTGGCAAGGTTACCATTTGTTCCAATTAGTTGGATACAAGGTCTGTCGCATAGGAATCTTCCAGGCGACGATTACACAGAATGTTCTTTCATATTTCTTTACATACTGTGTACTATGAGCATCAGACAGGTAAATACATTATTAGTGACGATATAGTTCCTCTTAGTATGTACTGTGAAGTATTAGAAAGACGGTTTACGAGATAGTACAGGGGTAAAAGGCCTCTGTTCGTTGTGCATGAATCAGGGCCACATTCCTTCCGCCAGATTTCTTTCTAGTACCCCACACTACTGATCAGTCTTCTGTGATATATTTTTAAATTATAGCTACAGACTAAATCTAGCATCTTAACTTAATGAAAATTATTCCAGAACATCCAAAAAATGCTTGGATTTGCTCCGTCAAGAACAGCAAGCAAACAAAGTGGAAGTATCTTTGGACCACCACCTCAACAATTTAAATAAATCTAGAAAGATATTAAACAAATTATTAAGCGTGTTCTGTGGCTTGTTTATTTGGAATATAAATCTAAATTTGGATGGAATGGTACTTTGTTGAATTTTTTATTATGCAATTGACTGAATTTTAAACAAATTATATTAAATGTAAGTTCAGAATATAATATATATATACATATATCTATGTATTATATATATATTACATTATAATATATAATACACATGCAATAACTAAATTATGGTTAAGTATTTTATATACATATGTAATGTTTATTAAATCTCATGTCCTTCTCTAACTGTTTAAACGAATGGCTCTTAAATGAGTTTACGTTAATCAAATGAAACACATCAACGAAAGGGAAACCTTCAAACGGCCGTTTCTTTAATCTTCGGCTAGTCTCGATAACATTAACGAAATAACAGGGAATGTAAAAATAAAGGTTCGAATGTATTATTGAAAATCACCGGGAATAATATCTTGCTGAAATTCGTGCGATAATGTGCATGGACTCTTTTGTACAGGGAATCTTCCGGATGAAACAGTAATGCGTCATGTTTTAGAAAATAGTTGTGACTGGTGTATTCCATCAAGCAGCTCTCATACAACAATCAATGTTATATACAAACATAACGATCAACCGTATACAAAAAGTAACCGCTACCCTTAAATTGTAAAAAATATTTAATACAATAATAATGTATTAACGATCCGCCCCCATAGAATGCATCCTAATGTGCACCGGTAAAGAAGATGCACCCTATGATGGTCGAATCGCATTGCATAATCTACTTGAAATTATATACGTACAGTTCTACTAAAAATTGTTGCCATCTTTTATATATCATTACATATAATTTTTAAGCCTAAAACAGTCTCTCATTATTAGAGCTAGCGATTTATACAAAATGATACAATTACGTTATTTACAATAAATCTACATATACTCGACTAAGTGTGAAACATTCTTAATAGAATAAAAAGATTTATTAACTCGTTATTTGAACTTTCGGAGTTAAAGTGTTCCGTTGTGTGTTAAACGCGCGATTCGCTGAACGCGTTCCCATTGTAGCTGAGAAACGCGACGACCGATTGGACACCGATCATGAAAGACAAATGCTTCCTAAATTGGAATTTGCACTTTCCATTCGTAGCGTCGTGTGATTTCGAAATTGCCGTTCTGTCATGCCAATAAGATTCAAACATTCACGAACGATCGTGATCAATTTCATTACAGCCCTGATCGATCGCAATGACAACGTACGCTTTCGGCAGTGGCCACTTAAACGTGTGTAAATCGTGAACGTAAAAGGAAGACACGATAGTCGAGATTTTTGTACTACGCAAGGTATTCCAAAGTTTTCAGTTGCATCCTGAAAAATGCATAAATAAAAGAATTTCCTCATGTCTCATCAGCCTTTTCGAACGTCCGCCTGAAAATTCAATGGTAAAAGGGACACTTAGGAACCTCTTGCCGCCCAGCAGCCGACGAACCTATCGTTCTTTCTTTCTCTTTTAAATACAAAGCAGCTTCCCGACGACGAAGTTCTGCAGGCATCGAACGCACGTACAATAAACTTATCATACAAAGTCTTTTGTATTATTCGCCCTTTTACCGTGCGTTCCATTGAAAAAAAAAATCAGGAGAATCTTCGAGTATCATTTGAAGACTGCGTAACAATTCATTACATATCCAGTTTGGCGCTATTGATAAAAAGATTGCACATCATCATTTATTGATTATCTCTCCCTCTCTCTTGCTCCCTCTCTCTTTCTATCTCACTCTCTCTCTCTCTCTCTCTCTCTCTCTCTCCGTTTCCAACGTCAGTTCATTGTTCTCCAACACGCCTGTTAAAATTCTCTCATACAGCTTCATTCTCACTGATATGACACCTTAGCAGACGTATCTTCGCGTCATACGGTTTTACGGAAATGCCAGTGGGTTCTTCAGTTATCTTCAGAACGGCGGACAATTCACACCAGGATGCAAGTACTGACACTTATCGCCTACCCGACAGTAACCATTTTTCGAAAATTGTCTACAAACCGGTGGTTGTTTGCCGTTACCTCTCCAACCACCACCGCCGCCCCTCCAGCCACCTCTGGGTCCGCCAGGTCCCCCACCGCCTCTAAACCAACCAGGTCCAGGGCCGCCTCTACCTCTACCATGCATCGGGCCCCCGCCCCGTGGGCCTTGAAAGTTTGGCCCAGGTCCGTACAACGGTCCCGGGGGGCCTTGGAAGTTGTTTGGATTCATATTGTTGAATCCCATGTCCTCCGGTCCCATCATCCCGTAACCTTCCTGCTGTTGATTGTACATGGGAGGTGGTCCCATCATTCCAGGGGGCACCATTGGACCACCCTCCATTCCTTGAGGGAATCCGCCGGGCATATTTCCCATTGGATTCATTCCCATGCCGTCTGGCACGACGACTTTACCGTCGCCGGTTCTCCATCCTCCTCCACCCGCTGGCATCGGACCTCCCATGTCTGGGCCTAACGGTCCCATATGAGCGGGTCCCATCATTTGTTGAGGCATCTGTGGCATTGGACCCATTGCAGGTTGAGGACCCATAGGCGCCATTACTGGCTGTGGATTATGTGGAAACGTTGGATAATGGAAGTTCGTAACTGGCGGCGTTTGAGGCTGCAGCTGAGGCTTCGGCTCGGGCCATGCCATGGAAGTAAAGTCTTTCTCGCTTTCTTTGTTTCCTGTCAGGTCGTCTAACGGAATGATTTTCGGATCGCTGAATACGTGGTGGCGTTCTTCGTCCGGTTCCGCCGGAGAGTCTGGGATCCTGTGATGAAAGATTTGTTTTAATTAATTTTAAGGATTATAGGAAACGGTGTATGGAAATGTAACGTGGCATTGAAATTGTATTAACGTTGGAACTGCAGGTGTTAAATCTATTATATTTAAATATATCGAATAAGCACTTTAGGAAAATTCGATCGAAAAGATGGAAAAGATGATTAATTTAGTAATTTATGTTTTATAAGATCGAAGTAGAGTATCTACTCTATCGCTCCATACATTTTGAGAGTTTTAAAAAAAAATGAGGAACCAGTTATTTTAACTGCCTTGAAAAGAGGATAATTAGCGAAGTAATTTGTGCATTATAAGATACATATCGAATATCTACTGCTCAGCTTCTCTATAGATTTGAGAAACGTTTATAAAAATATAGGAAACCGTTGATTTTCGGTTTCTGTAGATCCAGCGTTAAAAATAATTATTAAAAAGTATCCTTACATGCTCCGGTTGAAATAGAGCGCCTGTAAAATTCCCTTCTCTCGAGCATACTGAATGTCTTTTTCTCTACTATCTTTCCCTGGTTCTACCAAAGCTGGAGGTAAGTCGATGGGTATTAAAGGTTTCCATCTCGTCCTTTCTTCCATTAAATCTTCAGTGCCTGTAAAACAATCACATTTTTTAATTAAACTTTGCTCATAATGCGTAACTGTGATAGAAAAATATTCATTTTGTGTCTAAAACTTACTTAATTTTCTGGCCATTTGGAATGCTTCTCTCTCGTTTTGCTTCTCCATTTGTTTCATGTCGGTGAACGTCTTCGTGACGTTCACTCTCTCCGTTTCGTCTAATTCGAAGTAACGCACCGACTCCAAGTCTGTCTTCCATTTCAACACTTTCTTCGGGCCTTTTCGCTTCTGAAGGAGCAATACGCTTCTTAGCCCATCGACGTAACGTATTTCCGGATAAGAATTGCCATTGTCCTTCTTCAATGAATCTGTTACGGAAGACGTGTCTTCCGGCGAGTCGGATGTCTTTTCCTCCGTGTCATCATCGGGTGTCGGTGCTAAAAGAATTATAAGTTATTTATATTTTATATTGAATTATAAGTTATTCATATTTTTTATTGAATTATGTGATATTTATATATCAAATTATAGAATAAATATAACTCCATATCGGAATAAAATTTCCGTACTCTAATTTTATCCATCGCGGAAGAATTCTAATTCTTGTATTAATTAGATTGTAAAATGAATCTTATTGCAAACAATTTTCTTTCGCGGTAATTTTATTCGGTGATGAAATGATAATCAAGAATGACAAATCGCACGAAATATAGGCGGGAAAAGTAACTTACTGTTACTTCCGGCATCATCATCGATTTCTCTGTTCTCTTTCTGATCGTCCGCCGTTTCTTCCTTCTCTTTTCTGGTCTCCTCATCGGAATTGTCTTTCTCCTTTTGTTCTTTGTCTTCTTCCGTTTCCAAAGTATCTTGGTAAAACTAAAACAAAGAAGGTACAACCTTATAAAGCAACTGCCATTAGAATTCAACCGTTTCGATTAATTTTACTACTACAGCTATCAGAGATTGATTTGGTAAATTTAAAAATCGTAGATAATTACGTTAAAGCTAAAAAACTAAGAGTTACAGGAAACATAATCAATCGATCTTCCATATTTCGAAAAATACACACAGAAAATCAAAGTATTTCAACCGATAGAATTTTAAATAACTTTTTTTTAGAAACTGCCGCCAGCGATTTTTTTTTATCTTGGCAGTTCTACCGATAGTCCTTGATAATTCTAGCGTTAAATAAACCTCAAATATTCTCACAAATAATTTACAATCTTCTGCAACAATAAATAAAAAAATTATTCGCAACCATTCCGACGTAACTTACAAGTTTAAATAATTGCACCGTATGTGTTCAAAAAATTGCAAAAAAAATTCGAAAATTGCCAAGGGAAAACTAATTCGCAAATATTTTCATCGACCTCACAGAAAACTAGGTGGACGATAATTACCGGAACAAAGCACGAATGACCTCCCACGCGAGGAATCAATAACGCCGGATTATCGTGTCATCCATCGCAAACGTGCACACAGACGTTTGCCATAAATCATCCGCTCGTACATTTACATTTCTAGTTTTCCTTATGAAACTGTCTCATTAGAATCGCGAATATGCTTCCTGGTATTCAATGTGTATACATTTATATCGGAAATTATAATCCACCAACACAGGCCACTCAATATTCATGAATGTTTCTTGAATACCATACACTTCGCGGAACTCGGCAAGAAACTATTAGAATTCTACATTTCGAGCGGAATATAATTGTGTCGTTTATTTTGAAAGTGGCGCAAGTCACTTTCTTTTTAAATCAAGATATTTGGCGATAGCGTTTTAACCCTTTGCAACCCTATGTCCAGCTGTACTCGACACGGCTTTTCACTTCATTTTATTTTCTAACGTTCTAATATAGACTTTCCAATTTCATAATAATTTTGTAATATCACCTAAATGTCCGTCAGTACCTATAGTTATTCCTATCGGTAAAAAAAATGAATAATCAACGATAGAAAATGTTAAATTAATTTCATTTAGCTCACTAGAAAATTGACAAAATAATTCCGAGCGCAAAGGGTCAACGTGCTTAAAAATATTAACGGCAATTTTTAAGAAAATTTACTTGCACTTGGATACTTATAATTTTCTCGGTATAAATAATTCCGTGTAATCATTGAAAAATCGTCACTTTCGTTGCGGTAAAGTTACTTGCGCCACTTTCAAAAATGAACGGGTAAATTTTCGTTTCGCTAAGTTGTTGCTTCGAGGATAAAAAGTTTGAAGTATTTGTGCTTAGGGAAAATGAGGTCTGATGTAATAGTGCTATTATGTGAGTAATGGAGGTTGCAGATGTATCATTAAAGGGGAAGAAATTGTTGGATATTTTAAGTTCTCGTAATAATTGAGTTTACAATCAGTAGAGGAAATTGTTACATATTTTTTGGTGTTGTTGTTCGAATGATTATAAAATTAATATTGATAGAAGAGATAGACAAAGTTGTTGTGAATTTTTCAGAATTTTGTTTATAATAATTGCTATAGGTTTTGTTAATTTTGAGAGCTAATAAATGAGAAAAATTATCGGATGTAGTATCAGAATTAATTTAGAAATTGTTAACACAATGAATGTAATAATTGAGGAAGGCAATGGCTCGTACTAGTTTCGAAATCTTAATTAGTGGATGCAAATACGAATTTTTCAGCGCCCTAAGAATTTTTTTTTAAATTACATTCTCTGACACAGCTCTTGCCGTTCGAAACCCGCGTGAAATTAGCCCTTATACTGAAATAGATAAGAACAGAGAAATAATCGTATTATTTCCCTCACTCTTTTTATATCACTTCTATTATATATTAAAAACAATTTAAAAAATATCCCGCAGGTGACGAGAATTTGAAACTGCGTCCACAAATTCCGAGACCAAGCCTCTATTACACTCCATAGCCACCATACTTTTCTCTATTCTCAATTACTTTTAATCTTTATAATCCAGTTACTCTTATTATTCTTTATTACAGTTTCAATTTCTAATTATTTTTGCCTAACTGGCTTAACTTTTAAATAGCTTCCAAACCACCGAGGCTATGATACATTAAATAACAAATCAGAAAAAATATCTTCCACAGACGAACGAGGAGTTCAACTCTGTTCGCAATCCGAGCGTGATTCTCTGAGCCCTTATCATAGCCCCGCTGCTAATAAACATATCCGTAATTGTTGCTATTTTACGTAATAATCTCGTGTTTCCATTCGCACGAGGACCTACCTTTAAGTTAGGCTTGACAACAACGGGTGATTTTTCATCGGCACTTGGCGGTGAGGTGGGTGGTGGTGTAACGTCGCGATTATCGGAATTGGCAGTTTCTTGTTTCTTCGGTTCCGTGGGGCCGTCCTTCGTTATGGACGTTCTGCGTTTCCTCTTCCTCGGCTCTTTGCTCTTCGTCGACGCCGTTAGAGCGTCCATAAACATGTCGCTCTCTTGCAGCACCATCGCTGTAAAAGGAAAAAAGGGCGTTTTGTTAGTTAAACTTGCAATTCTTCTAGTATAATAATTAATATCATAATAGAAGTCCGCCACTGGATTGCAAAATAATTAAGCCAATTAAGAATTATTGTTACTAATATTTAAATTCGGCACCATCGCTGTAAAAGGAAAAAAGGACGCTTTGTTAATTAAACTTGTAATTCTTCTAGTATAATAATTAATATCATAATAGAAGTCCGCCACTGGATTGCAAAATAATTAAGCCAATTATGAATTATTGTTACTAATATTTAAATTCGGCACCATCGCTGTAAAAGGAAAAAAGGACGCTTTGTTAGTTAAACTTGCAATTTTTCTAGTATAATAATTAATATTATAATAGGTGTCCGCTACTGGATTGCAAAATAATTAAGCCAATTAAGAATTATTGATACTAATATTTAATTTCGGCATCATCGCTGGAAGAACGAAAGAAGACGCTTCGCCTATTAAATATGGAATTTTCTTCTATTCATGATTTATTATCATAACAATTAATGTTTTACTGGCGATCCACTGCTGAACTGAAAAATTATTTAGTTAATTAAGCTGAAAATTAAACGCAAAGTCTTTTAGTTGATTATTTATAGAACAATTAACATTTCATTAAACCGTCCTGAAAATAGCGAATCAACTTCAAAGATCGAAACTTCTTTAAAATGTCAGCTACATAG
The DNA here is from genome assembly GCA_963989415.1 of Cerceris ruficornis. NCBI lineage: Eukaryota > Metazoa > Arthropoda > Insecta > Hymenoptera > Crabronidae > Cerceris > Cerceris ruficornis. The sequence continues at coordinate 28,131,247 of OZ022519.1, forward strand.
GCATAAAATATCTGGAAGAGCATGATATTTTTAATTGTAAAGTAAGAAAAGAGCAACAAATGCAAGCATCTCCGCTGCAATATGCAAAAAAGTGCAACGTTCTGCGCTCGAGAACTGTATATCGGATAAGAGTCTACGCACAGCAGCCCGGGCAGGATCTGGAAAACAAATATTAATTAATTCTCTTGCCGATAATAATGCCAAAAGTTATCATTACGACGAGAAGATAGAATCGGGGATTGCTGATAACATTCTCGCAATTTTTGGAAGAAATATCCTGCTCTTAACACTCGCAGAATCGAATTATTCGCATTGTTTAATCACCCTTATTTCTATTACACCGATTCAATTAAATCGGATTTTAAAATTGGCAGAAAAGAATTTTTGTGCGTTTCATTGAATTTCTTTGACTCTAAGAGTCAAATTGTTTAATTAAAACCAGTTGTAAGTAATAGTTAACAGCATAAATAATAAAAAAAAAATTGTCGAGTATTTCCATAAAGTTATTCTACAATTCAACGATAAAATTATGCAAGTGAAACAAGTTTTATTGATAGATTTAATTCGATATCTAATAGAACAAATTGTTGAATAATTTATTAAGTTACTTTAACTGCGAAAAATTAATTGCACTTCTGAAAGAAGTTACAACGAGCAGAAAAAAAGTACTTGGATCATTTATTAAGTTAATCTAATTGTAAATCTTATGAAAACTTCCTAAAATACTTTCTAAAAATACAAGAAAAAGAGCATCGTTGGCTTTTCAAACAGAATGGAGTAATTAAAACGCGTCTCGAGACTTTCGAAAGATGATTTCTACAGAAATATATCGTTTGCGCAACGATCGCGCTCCGAGCTCGAAATTCGAATTGCGAAATAGCGTATTGTATCGTTAAACGTCGATCGTTAATGTCCGAAATGAATTGTATCGTTGTAAAAAAACTAATATCAAATTTCTCATAGATTTTCCATAGAAACGTTAAAATTTTCAAAGAGTTAAATCTGATATTTCTTCTCTTATTTCGCGTTACACTGCGGTCTAATCGTAAAGTTAAAAACAGCTTCGTTATAAGCGCGATAAATGCCGATAAAAATGATGTCAAATCGAAATTCGCAAAAGGAATGAAAAATGTTTACAAAGTTCTAAAAACCTCGAGTAATTAAATACGTAATGGAGAATATAGTCATCATTGGAATATAACGTCGTAAAACATACTAAAAATAAATCGTAAAGAATTTCCAAGGAATTTCGAGCTATTTAAAAATATTCATGGGTGAGGATAGAATTATTAACGAGTCGATGTATAATTATTACAAAAATTCCCAATTATCCTGAAATCATTTGAAGCCTTCTCATATAACGTAAAATAATCATGGAATTAATATAGAACAATTACAAAATTCCCATTAGTGTCTAGAATTATTTAAAAATCATTGGGACAACGTCGAATTATCATAATGAATTCATACAGAATAATTACAAAAATTGACAGACAATTGTTGCATTATAAACGATTAGAATTACTACTAAGTTCGAGAGACGGTGCAACATTACAAAAACGATAAGGAAATACGCTCGATAAATAGATAATACGTCGAGCATACATTGCCAGTATCGGTATCGCCGCTCCTTCGTTTACATTGACAAATCGACCATCGATCCGAATCAATTGCGATTTTTTTTTCCTCCCAAAACGTTCGCAAACTCTCGTCCCACGCTTGACAGAATAAACCCTCGAATTATCACGATTTGTCAATGAAAACGGTAGACCGTGGTATACCGATAACGATAAAAAAAAATCGACCGTTTCCTCAAGCGTCACTTGCTCTCAAGTCTCTCCCATTCAATGTTGCAAATGAATATAAATATCATTAGAATCCGCACGTGAAACGTTGCGCACGGAATACTGTTGCGCGACAGATCGATCGATATGTTTGATAATCGATGGAAAATTATTCAAATCGCACGGTATCCCGATCCAAAGAGCCCGAAGTATCAAGTGTATTCGTTTATCCGCTTAAAGCGCGACAATAAAACGACAGGAGTCGCGCGGGCTACAGTGGTAGGAAGAAACGCAGATGATACGTGAAAATCGATAAGGAAAACCGGGTCTTTGCGAATTTCGTTACAAGATAATCGTTGCAAATTCAATGCGCATCCGATAAAAAACGATAACGGTGTACAAAGAAGCTGGGGAAAAATTATGTAGGTTGAGAAATTTCAACGACTCTTGCTTTATTTCCATAAAGTCGTCGATTCACGCTATCTACGTGGAGTACGTTGCTCGATTTTGGACCGGTATCGTCGCGGTCGTACGATCTCAATGTTCATTCACGGTCATTCTCTTTCGGAACGTGCATCTTTCACGTAACTACGTTGCACGATACATTATTTCATTGCTCGATGTGATCACTTTTATCCGAGATACGGTAGGTCTATCGATTGCCAAGGTTTAAGGAACAATCGTATCTTGTAATAGAAGTTTGTTGAAATCTACGACGATACGATTGTTTGATGACGATTGATAATCATCGGGATGATCGTTGAATCCAAGAACTTAAAAACGCGCGATTCGATTCCACGCCAAAGTGTGCAAAAGACAATGGCAAAGTGGATTGTTAAAAAGAAGTAGCTTTACTCTCGATAAACCGTATGCATGTGACGATTTTTATTCGTAATGAAAATCGTATTAATTGTGATCTCGACGCAAGCGATTCTTTAACGTAAACTAGTCGAACTTGTATGCGGATATATCAATTACAAATTGGTATATCTTTTCTTTTAACATCAATGCGTAATATTACAACTAGCAGAACTAATAAATGACCTATTGTCTCAGGACAGAATCTCCTGTACGTGATATTTCCTAAAAAGAGATGAGCGGCTACAATTCCTTTTTTGAATTCAACTGCTCGTAAAATTCTAAAGAAATTAGACTTATTCCCAATAAATAGAATTATTCACGCGACACGGTGTCGTTTATTCATTTTAAAACTTTCCCTCTTTGAGATTCAAAAGCGTAAATCAAGATAGGATTTTTGATTAACATCAAAGCCTAATATTACAATTAGCAGAACTAATAAATGACCTATTGTCTCAGAACGGAATCTCCGGTAAGTGATAACTCCTACAAAAAGATCAAAAGTTACAATTCTTTTTTTTTTTTAATGCAAGTGCTCGTAAAATTCTAAAGAAACGAGACTTATTCCCAATAAATAGAGTTATTCGCGCGACACGGTGTCGTTTATTCATTTTCAAACTTTCCCTCTTTGAGATTCAAAAGTATAAATCAAGATAGGATACAGCGTGATAATTGAAAATACATCCGCGAGTAGCGCGGGTCAAAGTACGTTGCACGGTTAATACACGCCGCGTGAGTGTAATATACACAGCACACTGCCGCGAGAAACAGAAAACGGCCCTTACACGAGACGACCGGCATAAAGACCGTCGCAAAAACATCGGTCCTCCCTCGGCACTAGACCGAGAGAGAGAGAGAGAGAGAGAGAGAGAGAGAGAGAGAGAGAGAAATGGAGAAAGATATATATATATATATATACATATATATATAGAGAAAGAACATGCCGTGAGAGAAGCGCGCGCCGTTGCGCAACTCCATTGTAACTCCCGTTCATGCTCGGTTACTTCCTCGCGTCCGGTTTAAAATGGATTAAATTCAAATGCCTTTCTTTACGTCGACGATCTCGAGTAATTCGCACGGTATCGAATTCTCTGTACAATATAAGACTGTACGGAGAAACTTCGAGCGTTTTTAAATTTCGTTCGAGCAGATACATTACAAGAGATTCGAACGCGTCGAGCATTTTAGGTGATAGACTTTGTTCTCTTTAATATGTAAAATTATACTGAATATTCTTCCCGATATATCCGAAAGGAGTATCGGCAATTGGTTTTAAGTAAGAGATCGATGAATCGAGAGATACAAAGAGGGATATTTTGCCCTGACTTTATGCTAAACATTGTCCGAAAAGTAATAGATGGAAGTTTCTCGCGGGTTTTTTTTTTTGGGTATGAAGGGAAGCATTACTGAAGATAGTTTAACGTTGCGTTGTCGTCTGCGCTGAAAATAAGCACAGTAGTCGAGGATACACGTTTCTGTCTCTCTTTCCCGTACCGCCGTTCATGAATTCTCTCTCATTCCAATAGAGCGTGTCCATTTTCACCCCCGATCTCGTTAATCCGCGACCACTGGCAAGGAAGATGACTTCATCGCCGTGTCGAACGTCGGTCATCGCAAATAGACGAGTTGCATAAGAAGGCCCATTGATCCTTACACGGGGCACACAGCTTGCTCTCGTAGATGTCGATTCGCAGCGTCGAATTGTCATGCATTTCTCGGTAGTTTTTTTTTTCATCCACGAATTCCATACTTGGCTTTGAGTAAACCTTCTTTGATCGTCGCTCCAATATTTTCCCTCTTAATTGTCTCTCATTTACTCGCCCATGCATACGATTCTCTCCCCCTCTCTCTCTCGCTCATTCGCCCTCACTTTCTCTCCCTCTCTCTCTCTCCTCTTTTCTATCATTCGTTCGTTCTTTCTCACGTTTACAAGGATATCTCAGGACTATTTGTCCCAAGCAAATTTCAATTCTCTCTGATGAACGCGCGAACGTATTCAAACGATTCTCCAAATACACTGTGAACTAAACAATGGTACAGAATTGAAAGTTAACATTTCGCTCACATCGACCTTGCCTTTCTTTCATCCGTTGAACCCTCGAAATGGTGTCGTTTAACGATCGAGCGACAACACGAGATTTGCTTTTTTTTTTTAACGAAGCGTACAGTAGGGATAATTAAAGACCGCCAGGTGAATTGATGAACGGATCCTGGGAAAAAGAATTGTGCTTATAATGCTAGTGATAATTAATCGGCAAATTGCACGTGATAAAATTAGTTAGTCATTTGCCGACGCCATTTTGAGAGCCCCCGAGAGAGAACTTGACCTGCACCTTCGGTTTTAACGATTAGTCACCGAGAGGATGGAAATCTGGATGGGCCCACGGTATGTGAGTGTTTTTGCTTTATCAAGCATTCAGTGAGCAAGATGTATAGCAGAAACCCAAGAGTTAAGTATTTCCAGATTTCTGATCAATTTATTTAAATGCTTAATAGGGTGTACATGTACAAGGGAAGAAGTATGGACAGAACAAGAGTTGGTTTTTTATCCTTACCTAGGTAGATTAGTACTATCCGTGGTGGCTTGTAAATTCGGTGTATCAGTTTCGTCGGTAAACGGTAAAAAACACACACCCCGAAAAAAAAAAAAAAATCTCTATCGAAAAAGAACACACCTTTCGTCTCTCTTCGGCTCTACCGAAGCTTCGTAACTCTTAGATTGAACTTTAATACGACTACTCTCGATTACTGTCGCTTAAACGAAATTACTCGCTCGTAATATAACTTCTTTGCGGCACGACACTTTGTTCTCTCTTTTTTTTTTTTTTTTTCTTTCTTTCGATAGACCCTTCGAAATTCTCGTACGTAAACGGTTTAGTTAATACTTTATATCGAAGATTACCTGCTGAATCTTCTTATTATAGGCTATAAATCGATGCCGAGAGCGAGATGATCCTAATATCTTCGTTCTTCCGTAACGTGACGTTTAATTGTCGTGGGAACCACGTGGTCCGTTGGTTTCCACTGCGCCCACGTGGGTCGAAACGAGCGATTTTCTTACATCTTCTATGAGACTCTAACGATAAAGTTTTGGGGAAATAGTGTGGGGTTGTATTGCGAAGAGCGTAAACTAAACTGTATGCCTGGAAGAAATTGTCAAGTTAATAGAAATAATCATGTTAAATATATATATAGAGAGACACGGACCGTAACTGTTTGGAAATATGTGAATATTTGAATAATGCGAAACATATAAGTATATAGACTGCTCATGCTTCTCCCGCTGACTTCCACCTGCAAACTCAATATCGAGAAGTTAGTAGTAGTACGTGTAACAAGGTAAACCGATGTTCCAAGGCTGGCGATCTTGGCAGTTTTGCAAGGTAATTATTAAATACGTTCGAGCACTATGTTTATTCGTAAAGAAAATTCATGGCGGGTCTATCTTGTCGTAATTTAATAGCAAGTAAGTCGATAAAAAATAGTGGATATCGGTAAAATTAAGAGCCAGATGAAAGATGATTTTTAACACAGAATTAACACGTCGAGTGAACTATTTTTGTAGAAATTCTGGTGTAAAGAAGTTTAACAACGGAGCGATGCTGTAGCTAGGTGTCTGTTCTTCGTACGAAATATGAAAATTATAAATGTATTTAATAGAAGTGTGAAAACGGAGTGATATGTGTAAAAACGATAACCGATGAATTAAAACATATAGAAAAATTAAAAAGATTAATCTAGCGAATTTTTATATTTTCTGATTAAGCTAGAAATATAAAGTATTAAATTCCTATGAGACAGATATTTGAATTGATTAGAACAGAAGTAAAACTTACACCTTTTAGAAGCATATTGCTACTACTTTTTGTTATATTGAAATATACTACGACTCGTCAACTATTCACACTTATCAAACGACATTACATTTTTTTCTATTAGACAAATCTATCAAATTTGTTAACAATACTCCGCTAATACCCCGAAATGATCAATTAGTCTATTTCTTCGAAATAAGCTACCCGACCTTAGAACATCGATATTACGTATATACTTAAAATAATATGTACCTTTCTCCCTATAGAAGCGAATGGATTTATTGCAAAAAATATGTATACATCTGGAAAGAAAAGTTTTTAAGCATAATATTCGAAACACAAGGCGATACTTACGTTTAGGTTTTGGCGGTATTAATTTGATGCCTCCCTTTTTCTCTTCACCCGGAGGCGTCGTTGGCGAATCCAGTGACAGCTTTGCCCGTTTATCCGCTGGTGGAATAGCTTCTCTGAGTGGAGAAGGCCTCTTCAGAGCCGGTAATTTCTGCGGTATGACTTTCTTATCAATTATAGGATTCGGTTTCTTCGCCGATCTAGGTGGCGGAGGCTTAACTTCTTCCTCCAGTCCTGTCGACCTGAATTTAGAGTTAAATGTTTTCACAGTCTTTGGTCTTGTCGTTGAATCCTGAGAATTTTTCCTACTCTCAATGGAAATGGAAATGTTCTTCTTCTCCGGCACTGCGACAACTTTCTTCGAATCAGTCTTATTCTCCTTCGAGCTATCACGAGAATCGGTGGATGATTTCCTTACGACCGCATCTCCCGATTTCTCCTCCTCCGACTTCTTTTTCGGTATTTTCCCTAATTTCGAGCTCAACGCTTGCCCCTGTACTTTCTCCAGAGTCGCCTTGTCTTTCTCCGCCTGATCCTTCTTCTGCCTCTCCTTCTCCCTCTCTCTATCGCGATCGGATTTACTTTTACTGGAGCTATGTTTACTAGACGAATGATGCTTGTCCTTGTCCCTGGAAGACTTATCCTTGGAACTGGAACTTTTCGAACTACTGCTAGACGTGGAACGATGACTACTGGACTTATGAGACGTAGAACTACTGCGATGAGAACTGGAACTTGTGGTATGTTTAGAAGAACTTTTGGAAGATGAAGACGAACTGTGGTGATAAGTTTTTTTATCTGAACTACTAGACTTTTTCTCGTCCTTTTTATAAGAGTCCCGATTTTCTTTATTGCTAGATTTATTACTATCACTACTTCCATTGTCTTTACTGTCTATACTTTTATTAAAAGTATCCAAGTCCGCATTCTCTTTGGAACCTACTAAAGTTTCCTTCACTTCACTAGAAACTTGGTCTGAATTCTGCGATTGTGTAATGTCTGTCGCACAACCTTGACCACTGGCAACACCATCACTAAGCTGTAAGGATTCCGTCTCCTCTATTGTCTGTTTCACAGGAAACGAATTGTCCACAACGTCTCCGTTAATGTTTGTGGTACTTGTACTATTAGTATTAAGAACACTATTAATATTCGTGGCATCTGTCTCCACTTTCGCGAGAACCTGTTTACCATCGCGAATTGTTATTTTATACACAGGTACTGGAGATTGCGAAGACGTAGATACTACGACAAAGGCTGGCTTCTTGGTTTGCTGCGACAGCACTTGCTGTTGTATTTGCACCTGCTGCGGCTTGCTGACAACTTGAAGTTGCAGGGATTGCACGGTCGTCCTCTCTTGTACGTGCTGCTGTTGCTCTTGAGGTTGCTGCTGTATATGAGCTACTGCTATGGTCGACGTTGAATTTGGTGCAAACTGCAAGTCCTGTACATGAATCGTGGCACCCTCCGTATTATCGGAGGCATGAACTTGCTGAATGCCACAATTAATGGAATACTGTTGTTGCGCCGACTGAGCAACTAAACTTTGTCCAAGAGCACCGGTACCCTGTACTGGAATAGTCATGATTTGTGCGGGTACAGAATTTGGTGCAGCTTCACCCTTTACTATTTTCAGCCATTGTTCTACAAGACGACTTGCCAATACCCTCACGCCCTGATGGCTCCCTTCCTTGGACAGGCCTTTTATTAATTTTGGACAATTATTACTCTTTAACCTTTCTATATCCACTGGACACAGCAGCAAAAGTTCCAAAAGTTCTTGAATTAAAGCCCAATTTTTCGCAAGAATACCATCGGTAAGCCACATGTGAATGAGATTCCATCCTCCTGCACCCATAAATCTGAAAGAGAAAGAGTTTTCCAAATGCCAAATCATCCTACATTACGATATTCGTTTCGGTAGGATTATAGACTCATGTGACTTTTCATAACTTTGCAACGAATGGCAGACAAAATTGGAACAGTGAGAATTAAATATTATTTGAAAACTGTGTTCTGTAAGACGGTGCACTCCGGAGATACGGCCTATATGTAAAGACCGTACCTCTGTTCCCCACGGTTTCAAGATTTTTTCTATTGTATTAATTTTATCTTGCAATTATAAGATTTGTAAATTGTCGCGATATTCTAAATATGCAAAACAGTCGTAGCTCAAATTTATATTAACTCTTCTTAATCACTGTTTTTCTCGATTAGATTGATAAAAAATTATGAATAATAATTTATAGACTTAACAGATGAGAAAATTTACTTACTGACTAAGTAAATCGGTGTTGGTAGTTTTTAGTATCTGTATGTAAATGCATTTCGACACAAGTTTCTTTGAAAACTTTGTCATTAAATTGGCTAATCGATGAACTTCTTCTCTACTTTTAATGCCTCCAGTTGGCCCCAGTAAGACACTAAGACATTTCAATAAAGATAATGGATCTATTCGCGGCTGAAAAAAATATGTTAAAAATATCATTCGCATTGGCATCACAAAACATTATGTAATAAATAAACATTTTCATAAATTTTCTAACTACATACAAAAGTTATATCGCTTCAATCACTTAATAGCAACAATTGATAATTATCATTGTCAAGAAAGAACACCTATGCAATTCAAATTCTCGAGTTAGGAAATATTCTTTGTTAATACTTTGTTCTTCGCATATTCCAAATTATTAAGTTAAGATGTTAAAGTTTATTAAAACATTTTCAACAAACAAGTACACTGATATTTGTAAAACTTCAGATATTAATGCACTCGGAATGAGTACGAGTAAATATTGTAATTATCTTGAAAATAATAACGCACAACGATGAATTGCAAGGAAAGACTAAGATCATGAATTTATTTCATTCTTAATAACTCCATAATTAGAAGCATTAAAATGAATCAACGTTAACGCGCAAATATTACTTATAAAATATGTTTTGTGAGACTCTCATCAGTGAGTACGGCCTACGTACAAAAACCGTCCAATGGTTCAGAGTCCCTATTTCTTTAATCTAGCATGATAATTTTATCACATGAGTATACGATTCGCGTATACCCATGCGTCTCAACATGCAAAAACAATTGTAACTCAAGGGGGAAAGAAAATGTTCACATAATAATGTCAAATTTTTCCTTCCTACATTACGTTAAAATCACAAATGTTATTTCGAATTTTCATTAAAAAAATCACGGAAAACATGAAATACGCTTGATTCAACATAACGCCGAAGCATAAGAAATTCCGTGAACCGATGTCGGCGTCGATACGTTTAACGGAAAACCGAGCGATGCATTTACCTTTCCCATTTTTCATATATAACTACATTCGTTTCACAGTTTCATGGTAAATCTGTTTCAAAATAACGACAGCATTGCACTATGTAAACTCGCGATGTTACAAGATCTTTGAATTTCACGGCATCAGAAATAGGATATGAGGTCATATAAACGAAGGTTATTGATCCTATTACTATCCCTTCCATTAAAAACGGTTTGCAATAACTCCATACAGATGGCGCCCTCTCTCACGAAGTGTGGGGAAGTAAAAAAAAAAAAAGATGCTATGCCTATATATATACACACACATATCCACGTTATTAAAAAAAATGTTGACTTACCATTTTGCTGTTATTCTTGACGATTTAGCGCATATCGAAGTTGAAATGTACGATCATGACGTATATCTGCAACGAAACACAAAATACTCGGTTTTACGCGTGAATATTTCAACATATGCTTCAACAGACACAACCATACACGTTACATCGCCATATTGTCGATTCTTCGTCACGGACGTACGCAACAAAGTAACGAGTGCAACAATGTCCCCGTAAAATTAATGAAATCTCAAGATATTTAACATTAGCAGAGAGTATCATTTACCTAACTCTAAATTAACATTCACCGAAACTCCTTTAAGACTATTACGTTCTCGATAGGTTTCTCTACGATCCTTAGCTTGTCCTTCATTATGCCATACGAATAGTCTCTACGTCGCGGAGCAGAAACGGCAATCGAAAGGTTCAATCTACCGTGTATATTGTATTTGAACAATACTTTTTCTTGCAATTTATCATTTCCCTAATAAGAGATGACTTTCGATGTTAAAATTAGCAAACGGCAATCGCTACAAATGGTAAAAATGTGAGTACAAGGTACGAGTCCTTCGGTAAACGGTGCTCACTCGGTAGTCAACTGGCAAAACCCTTGATGCGCAGTACTTCCGCGCATACCCCACCCGAATTATTTGCACAACTGACCAATCAGAACTCTTAGACGATCTTAACGTCGACCAATGATTGCCGGCGGACCCACCCTCTCACTTGACGTCACCGCGCCGCTTATTCTATTTATAGCACGTCATGAACGTTCATTTTATGCTAAATCATGAGAGTCTTGCCGAATTCGCGAATTTCTTTTTACGATTGTAACTGTCACTAACACTGTTTCTTTGCTACTGCTCTCCCGTTAATTGTTCCATTAACACTCGTGCAATTTTGAAATGTAAACTTATGCGTTGCAAGGAATTCTTGCATTAGAAACAAGAAAAAAAGAAACTCAGTATACTTGTCCCGAATATGCTGTGCAATTACATCACCAATTTCATCGTACGTCCATCTTGATTCTAATCTCAATTGTTTTTCCTGTCTGCTGTTCTTCCGTGATCGCTTTTATTACATCCCTTACGTAATGTACTTAAAATTTTGCGGTTAATAAAGAAATAATTCGGAAAAATGAACTACGGTACCACCCTCTCTCTGCCAGTTGCCTCGTTATCGAACGGTCGACGAAAGAATATTATGCGCTTCGGCTTTTTTTTTGGACGACAGAAAAGCCACTCACATTGATTAACAATTATATCCTTTTTATGGAAAACAAATATTCACAGCTGTGTATAAGAAATGAAGCATTTCCTATACACGAAAACGACGTGGCCCTATGCGGTTTCGTCAGAAATTGGCAGCGCGCATCGATGTATGCTACAAGACTGTCCGAAATCCGTGAATATCTTCTTCTTGGTCTGCCATCTGCAACCAAACATTGTTTAGATTTTATTTTAATTACCTTAATGTTGTTTCTCTTCACGTATCCTCTCGTATTATCAAAAAATGTACGTATATCTTGAGCAAAATCATTCTCACCTAACTGCGTAGAAGCTGCTGCTACAATCCAGCCGGAAATGCCCTATTTGCCGAAAACGAATCAAATGTCGGTCTAATACACGTTCGGTTTTATATTACTTTAATCGTTCCAAAAGTCGTATAAATTATCCTAAAATATGAAAAATTTCGTCAATTAATTTTAATTAGTTCTTAGGGCACATAAATACGTTTTAATCCTAAAGAAGTGATTAAAATTTATTTTGACTAGTTCGTGTACGTACGATATATATTACATACGTACAACATGAATCAAATCAGCAATCTTTTTAGATATGTATTCGTGTAAGAAAATTATGATAAAGAATATTTCCAGCACATTTTCTGAATTAATAAAGAACACAAATTTCTTACATTCATGTTAATAATTTTTTCCACGAATTCTAATTGATGCTTTTGCAATCATTATAATACGTTACATGAATCAAACTTGTTAATGACCATATAAAATATATATCGACAAAATTATATGTAACTTTTAATTCGAATATATTATATACGTAAATATTGTTAAAAATTGAATTGGATAACGAGCCATACTAATTGATAATTCCTTAAACTATCGTTTCTTTGACTTCGATAACATCGAAATATCTCGATGGTCGGCAATGTTGCTACAAAGTTGCGATCACTTTTGAAATCGTTAATACTAATATTATAAAAGGTAATTGCGCCTCGTGAAAAATAATGTCGTTAATAATGAATGGATTGCAATTAGCTGGCTCGGTGTTTCGAACCAATTTAACCAGAGTAAGGCAATAAATGAAGATTCATTTTATAGAATCTGAAATAATGTTCTAAACATAGGTAGTTTTTAGGTTGTATCGGTAAAGTTATTTCGTTCTTCGGCTGTACAATTACAAGAGGACAATGCCGACGAGGCAATAACTGACGATGGAACAAAAACTGATACTGCACCAGAACGTAATATAGATCCGACAAAAGATAGGACTAAAGTTATTCCATTGGAAACAAGTCAAAGATATCTAAAAAGCAGCGGTACGTGTACATATCAAAGACGTGCTTCATACGTTCAATAGGAAAATTTGTTTCAAAAACTGTATTTCAGCGTACAAGGAAACTTATGGAGATTCTCCCATCTGGAAGTTGTATAGGCGAAATCATAAAGGACAGTTTCCGCCAAGGAAAACAAGGAAAACTTGTATCGTGAGTATGCTGAAATGAAATTGCCGTTAGATCATACCGTTAATCGTATGTCCTTTACAGAGAAAAGATGTAATTAGTACTGGCAATCCGTGTCCAATATGCAGAGACGAATATTTGGTCATCGATTATCGTAATGTTGACCTGTTGAAGCAATTCATCTCGGAATATAATGGAGATATCATAAAATACACGTAATAGTTTGTTAATGATGATGAATTATTGAAAAGTAACATTATTATATTCTGTTTACTTTTACATGTTTCTAGGAAAACCGGTGTTTGCATGAGGCAACACACTAGACTTCTTATTGCTATTCAGAAAGCAAGGGATCACGGATTCATTAAGTTTGAGGTTCCATTTAAATACTACGATTATTCTGAGTGGCAAAGTGTAGAACCTGCAGCAAAGATTTAATAATATTAATTCGCACGGTATCAGTAAGCTAAACATTGCGAAACATGAGTACCGAAGAAATTGATTGCATTTTCGCCATAATTGGAGGTGGTATCGCCGGTGTGTCGTGTGTGGAAAGCATCAGTTTCCTTGCTCCGCGAGAAGATATCGTTTTGATTACAGCGAGTCCTTTGGTAAAAGCAGTGACAAACGTAGTCCCACTTGGTAAAACATTGATGCAATTCGACGTGGAGGAAAAAGCTACATCAACATTAACAGAGGTGCATGAATCATTGAGAATTATTCACGATGTTGTTGTTAAAGTACACACTGAGAGTAAACGTGTAGAAACCAAAACAGGGAAAATAATAAACTATAAGATGCTCTGCCTTTGTAACGGGGCTAGACCGAAACTCATAGCAGAGAATAATGATTTTGTAATTGGCATTCGAGATACGGAATCTGTAATTCAATTTTCCGAAAAAATCAAAAATTCAAGAAAGATCATAGTAGTCGGAAATGGAGGCATCGCGACGGAAATTGTGCACGAAGTCGATGGCGTGGAAATGATTTGGGTAATAAAGGATAAACATATCTCCGCAACGTTTGTCGATCCCGGAGCAGCAGAATTCTTCCTAGACAAAGTGAACAAAAGTAACGTGTCCACAGACACTGCTGCAACCGCGCCGATTAAAAGAATGAGGTACAAAATGTCTAATACCGCAACTACAAATGATGGACCAGCATTGGGTCCAGATTGGCACCATAACTTCGACATAAAAGGAACTTTCTCAAAGTCCACAAAAGTGCACGTAGAATATGAATGCGAAGTAGCAAATATTCGGAAATCGTCAGAAAATGTGGAAGTCGACGATGTAGAAAAATGGCCCGTCTATGTTACATTAACGAATGGGAAAACTATCGGCTGCGATCTTATCGTCTCGGCGACAGGTGTCAAACCAAATTCTGATATAACTGGATTGGAGAACTTGAAAAAGGGCGAAGACAATGGATTATTGGTGGACTGGAAGCTTGAAACTTCGGAAAAGGATGTATATGCTGCTGGAGATGTTTGTACCGCTGGATGGGAATTACCGAAGCATTGGTTTCAAATGAGATTGTGGACACAGGCTCATCAGATGGGACGCTACGCAGCAAAAGCAATGGTTTCCAACTTCAGGGAAGAGGAATTCTGGCAAGACTTTTGTTTCGAGCTGTTCACACATGTAACGAAGTTTTTCGGTTACAAAGTCATTCTGTTAGGTTTGTACAATGGACAGAAAATGGGCAATAATTATGAGATACTTCTGCGGATGACCAAAGGACAAGAATATGTAAAAGTCGTGCTCCAGGATGGTAAGATGCAAGGGGCAGTGTTAATCGGCGATACGGACTTGGAGGAGATGTGTGAAAATTTAATACTTAATCAGCTAGACTTAAGTATTTATGGAGAAGATTTACTAAATCCTGACATTGACATCGAGGATTACTTCGATTGAGTGTACATAAACCTTATATTCGATAAATGCATCATTGCACTTTAATATTCTTAAATTGTAACACGTTTTATTTTGTCATAGTTTATAAAAGTATAAAATATATATATTATAATACATACAAAGAATTTATTATTCTGTGTGGCTTTAAGTCTTCTTATATGCTTTTATCAGTGCCAGTCCGTTTTCATGAATTACGTATGTGATAATTACATCGTTGGGCAATTGATGTTAATAACTGAAGCCTTTATGATACAGTTTGAATCGACGGACTTTGTAAAATTATACAAATGTGAATCTGCAGAATCGATGTAGCTTTTAAAGAAATCTCGTTTCATGAAAATTTTATCGGATTATCGATATAGTTGTATAATCGTACGCCATAATGGAGTCCACTGTTTCATCGTCGATTTTGCATATTTTTATGAACACCATCATGGCACACGCATAAATGAATAACGAATTACGTGAAACGAAGTGACAGTTAAAACATATTTTCTGTTGCATCATTTTCTATGCCATAAATATCACATTTAGGACATACCTAAACACATTTACGATTACGTAAGAGGTTCTTCCAGTTATGTCTTCAATACGCTTAACTCTAAATGTAGTAATTATATAAATTTTCTATTTTATTAGGTTAATTCACTGTTTGATTTATCGATAAATCTTACGCTCTTCTGACCGTTTTTCATACATGTCGCACTATTCGTGGACAACGCGGATTTCATCGGGGATGCACACAGCTTTACGTTACAATCTTCCAAAAGTATAACATTCGAGTTACTCGACTTTTCCGCCAAAGTATTGTCGATGCTCTGAATCGTATTCATGTTTTCACATTCGGTATCATCTGCATCATTCTTCTCTAGAACATTCCGTAAACATTCAATGACATTCTGCATCGTGTTCAAATAGTCCGCTATTACACGATGCTCCTTATTTTTGTGGCACAAAGTGTGCAACGTTTTTGCAGCGTCTTCCATTTGTGCGAGACAAACATTTACACTTTTCTGTTGCGGAAAGTCTAACGTCTGCTCGCACATTGTGCTTCCGAGTATCGACGCGTCTAAAGAGAGTTGCTGCAAACTTTCATTCAAATGCTTTTTTACCGGTGTCATATTTATCGATATTCGACTACTGTTCAAAGAGTCTTCGAAGACTTCGGTGTCTTCGTACGGTTCCCAAGCACCTTCCATTGTGCACAATTCTTTTATAGAATCTTCAATGTCGTAGTCACGTAACTGATGAACCCAATCTAGAAATTGCATCGGTTGCCACAACGTCTCCTTCATAACCTCTTTATTGCGAATCCGAATAACGGGCTGTAAACTTTTGTCGATGACAGTTTGCTGCTGATCGAATTCCTGAAATGTATAAATTGTTAAAGGAAATGAACGATACTAGCGAAACGTTGCAACTTTTCTCAACGCAACTTGAACCCGGAAACTTTAGATCATCGTTCAGTTAACGGTGGTCGCGAGAGCGTCAAAACCTCGCTGTTGAAGGAAATGTATGATAGTTGGTGATAAAGTTTCGAATGATTTAATAAATAATAGATACGTACGTAATTAATGCCAAATTCTCTACAACGTTCAGTGGCTTCTTTAACTAATAATTGCATTTCGTGTAATGTTATACCACCGTTCTTTATCGCTTCCGTACTGTCCTTCATTTTAAGCGCGAATTCGACGTCCGCCGTTCTTTCACTCAAAATATTTTCCAATTCCTCGAGAAAGGTTGATCTGTACGGAGTGACATTCACTTCCGTATGTTGAAATTGTATCTGTTTTATTCTATTATTCGTCTCAACTTCATTGGCGAGTAATTCCTTCTCTAATTCCAGTTCCTTCTTCTTTTTGTTGATCTGTTCTAACGCAAGTTTCTGCTCCTCGAGGGTAGAACCGAGAATTTCGATTTTACGTTCGTAGGTTAATTTCTGATTGCCCAATTGCATTTCAACTTCGCGTTTTGCATTCTCCAGTTCTTTAACGGCTTTTTGCTTACTTTCTTCCAATTCTGCTCTTAATCTGCGTCGAGAAAACACAATAGAGAAATAAGTGCAGCAATGGAATATTCATAGCAGTTAATACGAGAACCGAATAAGTACTTTGGAAAAGAGAAATCAAGAAGTGAAAAGGATGATTGATTAAGTGATTTAGATTTTATAAGATAGAAGTGGAGTATTTACTGCATGACTACCTTATCAGTTCAGGGAATTTTTAGAAAAATTCAGGTCATTTCGACCGCCTTGATAGTTTTAACGTTACAGTCGAAAAATTACAGAAGAAATATAGGAATAATTGAAAATATATACTTTTCCTCCTGCACTCGAAGAATTTCTTGATGGGCAAATTCGTAATCCACGGTTTGCGGGGAAATTTGAATATTGCTATGCTCATCGTACGGATGGGACACTTTAAAATAATGATTACCGCCGATAACCAGCCGATCGCCATGCTTCAATATAACTTTGCCGGAAACCACCTACAAAAATGACATGTCTTTTTTTGTTCTACTTTCTGTAAACACATTAATTCATCGTGACAATTAAAAACATTATTGACGTAGAGAATAAATATTAACATACCTGCCCGTTAACATACGTGTCGCCGTTCATTTCGGTCGATAATACCAGTTTTCCTTTAGTGTTTTCGATAGTACTGAAAAGAAATTTGAAAAAGATGTAAATAACTGCGATAAAATACAAAATGCATACATAACTGTGCAGTAATCTCCATAATACATGAATTTCCAGACAAACATGATGTTATTATGCAGCATACAATAGTGTTATCGAGAAACATGCCGGGTAATTTTTGAAAATCATTCGACGAAACCATTCCGGGAGATTGAAAAACAGCTTTCACGCAGTCTTCCATCGAGTGCGAGTGGTCGACAATTAATTGTTGAATGTGGAAATACGCCGAATAAAAAGTATAAAACGTCAGCAAGCACGTGCACCGATATTCTCATTTGATTCACTCATCACACCCTCTTATTTCGTTCATTTACGCGCACACATACGAGCCGCTTGTTTTAAAAGTAGCATAAGTCACTTTACTGTTTTCTGCGTTTTCTCTAACATTAAAATAACAATCTGCTGCATACCTTTTCGGAAAAATATTATCGTTACTTTATAACCAGTCAAATGATTGGCCCTGGTATCAAACACGTTAAAATTTATGCCACTTTTAAAATAAACAGTTCATGTACAAAGTCAAAGACAAACAATAACTTTCTCGACTTATCTTCCCTCACGAAATATCAGAAAACCATTGCCCTTGAATTTCAGCGCATAGAGTAAAATTGCGCTGATAATACAGAACGTTATCTGAAAATTGCAGAATGTTGCTGCGCGTAAAGTGCCAAATGTCCTTTGTTAAATGTCATTTCAAATTACACATGCATTAACGCGATGCGAGAAAAGACCACGGACCAAGAGCAGTGTCCCTGAACCGTTCACATACACCAGAAACCAGAAAGCAATAAGACAAACAACGAAATTCCGTGCGAAAACGGTTAGCGAGGAGATAAAAACGCAAGCTCCGTTGAACGATTCCTGTTCCAAACCGTCGGAAGCATCTTCTACCACCTATATGAACTAACCAGTGCAGAGGTCTAACGAGAGGTCCATCCAACATGATATCCAAACCCTTCGATGATAATCGAGATCCACAATTCTTTCCGATTCGAACCAATCCTGGAGGGATGAGATACAAAAGTGTACCGGACAACATGGGATCGGGAGTTAGATTTATAAGACAAGGCTGCTTGTCTTTCTCATGAAAATCTAATTCAATGGCGATCCCGCATCGCCGTAAGTACTTCAACTCGGAGTTTTTCTTCTTCTCGGTGTCTTGCAACTTTTTCAACCAGGCCCTGCAATAAAATGTTGCTCACCGTTAAGTTTTTCACCTGTATGTTGAAGAACGTATACTCAGGAAGTGTCCGCCGGAAGTTCTGCTTAGTGATCGTTTTAAGTAGCTAATGAACTTGAAGTTGGATTACTTATCAATGTGGTTTCTATTCGAATTTTTAGTTTTGTCAGCTTTGGTCATTTTCTTGATATAGTTTTAATTGGATTATAATACTAGATCATAAGTTCTGAACGCTAGCTACGACTCAAAAAAGTTGTTAAACTATGGGTTACATTATTGATTACAAGAGCGAGATTCGATGTGTTTTTTTCTGAAAAGGGGGCGGTAGATCAAAAAAGGTTGAGAAAGTATCGTACGATGTGTCCCTACTTTACCATAAAGAATCAAATACAGACTTACGTGTTCTATTAAAATAAACTTACGTTTGTGAGTCTGCAAGCTGAGTTTCAGTTTTCTTCAGTTGATCCTTTAGTTTATCAATTTCTTCCTGCTTCTGCTTAACTTCGTCGTTAGTTTGACCAATGGGTTCTATGCAATCCAACAACCTGCGAGGAAAAACTCCGAGCTGCTTTTCGTACCCTTCGCGTACTCCACGCAATCGCAATACTTCTGCCTTTAGTTCTCTAATTAAAAAAATACAGTGCTATTTGTAAACACGTCACGTTAGAATTAGGTTAAAATTAAATTGCATATAACATCGTATTTCGATATTCTTTTGTTTCTATTACCTCGTTTCTCAACGGCTGTCCAAATGTTAAGGGAAATTGCTTGCAAACGTTAAAAATAGAGTTTCAACATCGAAAAGTGTTACGATCGGTACACCATTTAATGTTATTAACATTAGATCGATCAAGCTGATCAAAGTGACTTAATTTAATTTAACTTTCTATGTCTATTTTATATTTTATACTTCGATAATGTACTCCACCCATATTTTCCTTACTTTCAACAAACTTAACATCAAATTTATTAGAGTGACTCGTTCTGAATTTTTGAAAAATTCCCGAAAATTTCTAACGGTGTTTATTTTTTAATTTTCAACGACAAATTTTGTAAACTACAAGCGATTAAATCTATTAACTTTTTCCCCTTCTTTCATTTACATCCCTCTAACGTATTTACTTAACATTTTTTATATTGGATTAATCGTGGGTGCAGCTAGTGTTATTGCTGCCATTTTCTAATAACCTTATCTGTAATATATCATATAACTTATCATATTGTATAATTATATTTACCTAATTAGCCTCTCATGTGGATCTTCATTAATACGAACACGATTTACAATAGCCCTGGCCTGACAAGCGTATCGAAGGGTTGCGAGTGTTTCTTCTACGTGAATGTTGGCCGGTGACACTGTTCCAAGCATTGCAGTTCGCGAATTTCCCCCAAGGCTTTCCTAATAAAACAAATTCAATTCATTTGTTAATTAATAAATTATAGTTAACTCTTTATAGAGCAGAAAAAGGCAATGATATGTTGAATAACAATTTAAGGAAAAATCTGCTCAGGGTGACCGAGATTTGAACTCGGGTCCACTAATTGGGAGTTTGAGCTTTTAACAACTTATCCATTGTAGCTACTTTGTAATTACATCAAAATAAGTTATTTGATTGAAATTCATGATACAAGTTTCAAGTATACTTTCCTATATTTCTCATATCAGTGAACAAATTCCGAATTTAATAATAATTCAATATTTTCGTTCTACACTTCGACTTTAAGTATTCGTTAAATTATTATTTTCGCAGGATTTAAATAGTTGTAGTTTTTACTGTATATCCTTCCCTTTTTTGTTTGTCCTTCAGAATACTTATCATCGGCGGATATCTATGAATTATTGCGACGTAGTGTTATAAATCGATACCAACGATGTTTTGTCTTTTGAGAATTGTTTAAAAAAACAATATCCAAGAACTTATCAACGATATCAGGGTGATTCTGCGTTAATCCTTTGTCTTCCAAGCATTCCAAAGTTTATATCAATGCGATACACGGATTTACTTGGAATGAAGTGGCACATTTTAATGAAGCACAACGCGTTCAATATCTCGCAAATGATTCTGTAATTGTCTTTACGTTTTTTCATCCAAATTTTCATAATTAATTTACCCTGAGAGATTAGAGCTCCTTTAACAATAGAGCTATCTTTATACCTGTTATATTTACTTTGTACAAATAAGTACTTTGGAAAAAGAGAAAGCAAGAGATGAAAAAGACAGTCAATTAACTAATTTGTGCTTTAAAAAAAGAAACTTGAATATTTACTGTCCGATTCCCCTATGAATTTTGAGAATAATCAGAAAAAATTGGAAACCAGTCGCTTTCGCGGCCTTGAAAATTTCATCGTTAACAAATCAGTGTGCAAAGTAACTTCTAACATCACTACCCCACAAAAGTATAAATTCCAATTGAAAAAACGATAAACAAATTATTAAAACGTTACAGTTTAATCGAAAAACACCTGACATCGATATTACGTGGAATTTCTAATACGCACATCAACGTTACACGGAATAACGGGAGATAGTTTGAATTTAAGAATAAAAAAAAAATAAAATACTTTGCGGAGCAACAATATTAACAGATATAAAAGATACCGCGATATTGAAGTCAATGACAAAAAACAATCCACAACGATAAAAACTGTTCAAAGTCCAGCTGTATCAGAAAGGATCGTCGGAGAACTAATTTACCTGCTCAATGGAATCTGGTGGACGATTCGCTTCAAAAGCCAAGCCTTCCAATTTTCACGCTACCATGAAAAAAAAACTACACCGCGTGCCTTCGATATGTCACATTAAAATATTAACTCTCGTCTTACGTAATGGCAATCATCAGAGAGGCATAAAAATACCAGAACAATGCGACCCAAACAAAGGCCCCCTTTCAGCGATAAAATCCAATCCAGGGTCTTTGAATTACTGCGATATTTTTCCTCGTTTCTCCTCGAACAAACAGATCCGAATTATCCGCGTTAAATCTATTGTATTTAATTATATTAACAATAACAATAATAACATAATAAACCTATAATAACGTGTGACACTCCTGATGAGGTAAATAGCATAGGAAATTTTCAAGTTCTGCAAAACCTATGAAATTGAAAATATTAATGAGACGCAACGCGATAAAATTATTTCTATAATGCTAATATTACGTTAAATTACACGGTATATCAAGAATTATTGATTAATTTTTATTTTAGCAATTTAAAACTGAATTATTGCAGATGCAGTTATAAAATAAGTCGCAGGGCAAGGGGTTAAGTAGATACTTTAGAAAAAGAGGAATCAAGAGGGAAAAAAGATAATAAATTCTGTAATGTACGTTGTATAAGATAAACGGGGAATATTTAATGTATGGCGCCCTTAGAAGTTTGCAGAATTCTTATAGAGAGTGAGAGACCACTCACTTTGACTGCCTCTCTAGCGTTGATAGATTCATGAAAAATAGGGCCTACGGCCCATTCGGAGGGGTCCCTATAAATTCATAAATGCGAAGAATTTTAAGTAAAGTTAATTCAAAGAATTTTAGGTAATGTGACTTATGCCACTTTCTAAATAAACGACTAATTTAAAACTCCATGGTGCCGTATAATCTCGGTTCGTATGCATGTAGATTATCATTATCAGCATCCTGGCTGATAAGTCTTCGTATTCAGAGTAAGAGGAGAAACGATTACAGTCTAATCTTCCGTCTTTTAATTCCACCACTTCTTTGACGATTCTACCTTGAGAGATTCTTTCCTGACGCGCCTCTGATATGAATAACGGCACTGATAAGATTCCAAGTCGCACATATAATTTTTAATTCTTCATTTCGCACATGCGTGAGCATTGTGGAAAAAGAGAGCTGGAAAAAACCTAACGAGAGACACTCCGACGACTCTTTTCAGCGTGGTGCTCTTTTATCCTGATAAGACGCTTCTAAAGTCCTTATAGATGTAGATATAGAATTTTATTTGATAGTAATCATTTGTCTCTCACGTTCCAGGCCGCGTGAAGTCTCTTGAATTCTTTTGATTCGAAATAATTCAATTGGTAGATGCGGTGGAAGTGCAACAGAGGAAAATTCTTTTAAGGATTATTGTTGTGCGTTTAATTGCTTGCTCCAACGAGAGTTGCTTTGCTCAGTAATTAAGTACGGTATTATACTTTTTCGACTTTAATTGCTATCATTGTTTTACCCAATTTTTAAGATTGATCATTTCAAGTGGGCTTCTGTTAACCACGATAATTTAATTAATAAATTAACGCTAAAACTACCGACGTTATATTTACCAAAATTTAGATATACCGATTAAGTAACCTTGGAAACGGAGAATTCAAGAGGTGAAAAAGATGATTGTTTAAGTAATTTAGGTTTTATAAGATAGAAGTGGAATATTTTCTTTATGACTCCCCTATCAATTTAGGTAATTGTTAGAAAAATGGCGAACCGGTCATTTTGACCGGCTTGGTAGGTTTAGTGTTAAGAAAAATTTGCCACAGGTGAAGCAGGAATTTAAACTTTGACCCACTGAGGACAAACCTTTACCTCCTAACCCTTCACAGCTCCTGTAATTGCTATGGTGGCTTAGTTTAGGGTTTTCTATTTTAATTAAGTCCCGATTCATTGCGCCTATGATTCAGTAATTAAGAAATTAAGCACATTTCTTAAAGATGACAGAAGAGGATCTGAATTCGGACCCTCTGAGAGTCCGTATGTTTATCTCTTTAATTAAATCGTGACAAATTGTTGTACAATTCATTGTACAAAGAATTCAATAGAGGACCTTAGAATGTTGACCATTTTCCGTATGTATTTTCCTGGTACAGTTGTAATATCCTTATTGATACAGATATAAAATTTTCCAACGGTAATCTGTAGTTTGTTTATCGTCATTTATCTTTGGAGTTTTCGATTCAAGGAGTTATCGTTTCTTGGTGGTCAAGTGCTAACACTCTTGTAAATGAAGATACACGATTTTACAATAAGAGAAGTACTTGTAATCTATAATTAACTATTATCATCTGCCTTAAAGGATTCCTTCAACCATGGCTTATTTTAACCGGCATGGTTGCTTTCGCTACGACCTCGAATTTTAAAGCAGCTTTTGGGAATTTGAAGCAAAACCCTAAAATCCGAACTCTCAATTAGACACAGTAGAAATCCAAAATCTCGCAATTTAGTTTCAGAAATTTAAAAGAAATTGTTGACTTTTGGATTTGAACTTGGACGAATCGATAGTTTGAGCCCTTAACTCCATAGACACCATAGCAATACACGTGTTATTACTTTGGCTACGACCTCAAATTTTACAGAGGCTTTTGGGAATTTGAATTTGAAGCAAAACCCTAAAATCCGAACTCTCAATTAGTCACAGTACAAATCCAAAACCTCACGATTTAATTTTAGAAATTTAAAAAAAATTGTTGGCTTTTCGATTTGAACTTGGACCAATTGACAGTTTGAACCTTTAACTCCACAGACACCATAACAATACACGTGTTATGTGTTACATGACCCCGAGTTGCAGCACTGAAGTAGCCTTGTTGAATTTTTTATCAAATCACAAAAACACTGCTTCTTTTGCTGTCTTACATAAAACACTGTTATGCAAATTCTGTACTACATCGAAATACACCTAGTAGTTTAATTATATTCCAGTCTACTAAACGTGAATTCTAGAATAAATATGAATTTTTAATATATAAAAGAGTTATCCTATTTTTCATTCGTTTATTAGCTTTTGGGCCACCCTGTAATTAATAATAAAGTAAAACTACTGAAATACAGCATGAATATACAGATTTCACGTAGAAATTGTATTCATTTCAATTCAGAAGTAAGGCATAAAAGAATTTTAGAAAATTATCATCGGTCCCTTTTTCCACTACATATATAACCTTCCAGATCGCTGATTACTGCGCTTAACATCCTTGTTTACGCTTTTTACCGTAAGGTTTAACGGCGTTGTAGAAGTTATTTTTCTAAGGTATCTAAATATTTGTACAGCGTGATCATAAAACACATATCTCTCTCTCTGCGTGAGTGATATAGAGTGATTATAAAACACATATCTCTCTTTTTGATGTAAGCCGTCCATCTCGGCCGTCCTATCAGATTTATTATCCGGTGCCACGTTGTAGCGAAAAGAAAGAGGCACAGCAGCTGGAGAATTGTAAATAACTTTCAACCTGAATCGCTGTACTTCGAATTTATCGGATCGATGTATGTAAATCGATCGATCATTCGAAATTCTCAAATCGCACGATTCCAATCGATCCATTAAATTATGCGATTCACGACGATCGTATCGAATTGTTATCTATCGAAATTGCTATGGTTCATCGAACTTCTTCCATCACATGGAAATATTCTTAAGAAATACAATTCGTTACATAGAAACTATGTCAAATAACATCAAATAAAACTATGTCTCGGATCACATGGAATTCCAAGGACGCAGTTAAATATTGAATTTAACTCGTCAACAAGTTGAGAAACATGGAAACGGAGATATGACAGAACATTCATAGAAATGTATTTCGTTACATAGAAACGTATCCACTTTTAAAACAGTTTATAGAAATCGTCATATCGACCGATCCAAAAATCAAACGATGCCCCAGATCACATGGAATTCCAAGCATTCAGTTAAATATTGAATTTAACTCAGCAACTGGGAGAAGTCAAGAAACCACACTGTATCGTGTAAACGGCGATATTACAGATAATATGTCCCCCCGCGATTCATTACTTATCAACGGGCCAATATCTTGCGGATGTTTACATTTCGCGAATATGTTTTATCAGTTACATTGACGAACAAATATTTTTCACGTTTTGTTGTGTCCTTTGTCTTTTTTTTGCATTACGCTTTCTAATGCGAACGAGTCGAGTTAAATAGATGCAACTGGAATCTTATCTTAGCCTCACTTTCGGTAATAATATCCCGCTTCGTATTCTCAAGCCAGACGTAAAAATTATCTCCTCGTCTGCCGCATTAAATGTAATTTATGCGTCTAGAGGTTCGTCCGTTTAATTACTCGAAATTACTTCGGCTTGTTTATGGCCCGCGTTACGTCTTGTGCGATGCATTTCACTTGTAATTATACAATATTATTCTTTGCGTAAACGAAATTCGCGCGCTTCGAAAATTCACCGCTAAGAGTAGCCATGATTGATTCGATATAATTGAAAATATTAAACGAATACGACGAGGCAAAATGTTCCACCGAAAAAGAAACAGCGTTAGACATTTCCGGGAAATTTATAAATATCGCAAATAAAACAATTATTTTAAAACGGAATAAGGAAGTTCTTTAACAAATTCTAGCGCGATGAAACGCGCTGTTTTAAATATAACGGAATGGTAATCTACGAAATAATTATTTTTATATCTGTAAAATTAACATTCGCTTATTGTCACCGGTATTTCTCTATGCATAAATGGAACAGGGTTTTTAATACAATGTTAGCGAATTTATTAGCATTTTTTAGCGACTGCACAACATTCCATCCAACATAAATGACGCAAACTGCGGGCCTCCTAACTTATAGCCTCTTCAATTTATTTAAACAATATGCATCGATATGTATCATTACAAAAATGAATTCATACTTCACTTGAAAAAAAAACAGGAACTCGTTAGCATTTCTAATTGACGGAGCAGCATGTTTTCTTTTTTAAAATAAAAAAAAAGAACTAACAACAAGACTCGTAGTCATACTGACACATTTAAACAGCTGGCCTTTTCAAACAAAGGCCCGCGCGCCCCGCGCGCATGCGCACACGCGCGGCCGTTTAAATCAAACTTTCCCTATCTCTTTTCGTTCGATAAAACCTTTAGATCCCGAAGATACGGGAAAATGATCGCACATTAAATATACATTATGTCTGAAGGTATTATTGAACCTAAAATGATCAACAGTCTTGTAAAAATGAAATCAAGCTGGCTGTTATCAATGCGTTAGATAAGTTTTCATCTCGACGAGTAATAATGTAACCGTGAGATCGAGGGCTCACTCGACCGAAGTCTATTTCTTAAGAAAATTCTGCAATCAGTTCATCTTATCGATTTTCTATGATAATGGGGGAAATACATGGGAATTTTTTTTCCAAAATGCAGGAAAGCAACTTAAAAACATCTTTTACATTGCGTTTACGATAAGAAGGACAATGTCGTTGGAGACGCGCATCGTTGAATCTATTCCTGACGAGATTATAGATACTCTGCGTATGAGTAACATGATGCTAGCGTGGTAAACAAACAATCTGCTATTATGTATTTACCAAGCAATATTACATTTCTCTCGGTGTTGTTGCTAGCCGCTGCTATTTATAACAGTAACAAATAATCTCAGCCTCCATCAAACTGCAAATTACTTCATTATTTCCAGAATAAATTACATAATCGCTAAGCGTAAATATTATGCTCACTTGGAGCGATCAAATTGTTCGGATCTTCTGAAACTCATTAACTCTAATAGCACCTACTTATTTACGATTCTAACGATACGAAATTTCGCTTCTTTCTGCGTCACATCCAATATCAAATAATTTTCTAGTACCCTCGTACTCCTCGTACAATTATCTATTATCAAAGATACAAAAGCTACCAACAAAGAAGACCGAAAAAGAAACATCTACCGTCAGATACGCTTTCTCACATCTTTAATAACATCTACTTCGGTTAATCGTTATTTAATAGCAAGCAATCTTTTCACCGGTAATGCGATAATACCGAGCTCGCGTTATTCCCTTCTTAACCATCGAATTACTCAATTACCACCGTACCATCGGTAAATCACAATTCCCATTTAAAATATATCTTTCAACGAAATGAACGCAAGTATGGGAACATGTCCAAGATCGCGAACTCCGCGAGAATTCCCAAAGGTGATTGGGGCGAACGAAGGAGAGGCAAAACGCAGCCGAAGGACGTGCAACGGTTAAACGGGAGAGAGGCGCTGCGTATATCCGAGAGAACGAGCAATGAAGAGAGAAAGAGACAAAGAACAGAAAGAGTGACAAAGATAAGGCGACAGGCGATGGAGAGGGGAAAGCACAGCTCGGATAAACATTACGTGCCAGCGTCCATGCTTCGTTAGTTTAAAATAAAACACCGTGGTAATTCGAGCACAGTGTGCGAGTCCTTTGCTTCTCCATCGAGTGTTCGGACCAACAAACATTCTCAGAGATCGTCCTACAGCTTCGTTTGTTCACCGACAAATGAATCCTAACCTGCTACCGAAGGAAAGGAGATCCGAGACGATCACGAACGATCTTTTGCCGCACTGGCGTAAGAAGTTTTCACTCCATTTCTGATCGCCGATGTACGATACTACGATCCGTTATTGTAATATCGGGGAAGAACGTGGGAAATACAGTGAATTAGTCGATTTTCTGCGGGAATAACGTAGATAATGATCGAGGGTATAAAGCAGGCAAGTGAAGTTTGAGAGACATTCGTTTTTATTCGACGTGAACGGCAAAGGAAAGAGAGGCAAAACGTGAAAAAGAAGAGGATAGAGTAAACATGTGCGATCGAAAGCACGTGTAGAAATGTAAACACGTTTGATTTACGATCGATCGAAGGAAACTTTCTCAACTTTATCAACGAATTCAGGATGGATTTGGTTTACATTCCCGAAGTGTTGACCTACGGATCGTTCAGGAGCCCTCAGTATCGGGACTACGAGCAACCTTGGAATAAGGACTACTTCAATTATGGTAGGCAAAGATTCGACGATAGTTCTGCGTATTTATTTGCGTATTTAGGCGTGGATTTTCAGCTTAACACTATACCTACCAAGTCCGGCGAAAATGACGGGTTGCCAATTTTTTATAAAAATTCTCTAAATCGATAGGGGGTGTCAGACAGTAAATATTCCACTTCTATCTTCTAAAATATAAAATACTTAATCAATTATTTCTTTCGCCTCTTAACATTAGCCTATATTTTAATTGTAGTTCGTTTCAAAGGGTCCGCGAGCAATTGTAAAGAGAGTGTTACGCAAAAAATTCTAAAAAAGTTTAAAAAACATAAGAAATATATTGAAACAAATTCAGAACGAGTCACTTTAATCAGCTTGGTAGATCTAGTGTTAAAAGTGAAAAATAAGTATGTTCTCTAAGCGCAAATATATGACGTTCAAGAAAAAGGAATTTAAATGCGTTCGTTTTGTGAGGAAAACACAGTGAGCGTGATTAATCGTGTTGTAAAAACTTTATTCCGCCTTCTTTTATGCAAATTGTAATTGTCACGATCGCACGATGGGCCTTGTCAGTCTATAAAAGTTTCCAGGAACGTAAAATATGAATATTAATATTCAAGATTCCTAGCGATACGAAATGTTATGTCGTAGCATATGTTAGAACTTAAATTTAGTACTTTAGCGAGTGCATATCACGAAAGCAGACGTAAAACGCTAAAATTCAATGCTTCCATGATGCCACAATTACAAGCCTAAATTGATGGCATCTTCTGTATTTTTCCGCCTTTAAATTCCGCGGTTATTTTGCTTAGGACCTACTGTTTTAGGTCGCTTCTCAACCAGTGACATTTCGATATATTAATTAATAAATTAGGAAACAATCTCCTAGACAACAGGGAGGTTGAACTCGAGGCTATTTAACCTAAAACTAAGTTTTAGGTGGCTTCCAGGACCACGTGGCTACATATCACGTGGAAAAAATGACCCAAAAAAGTTATCTTCCGCTTCCTGAACGTGTTACTTGACGTTCTTTTCAAAGAAATACTTAGTATCGATTTTTACGATGCAT
The DNA here is from genome assembly GCA_963989415.1 of Cerceris ruficornis. Classification (NCBI taxonomy): domain Eukaryota; kingdom Metazoa; phylum Arthropoda; class Insecta; order Hymenoptera; family Crabronidae; genus Cerceris; species Cerceris ruficornis. The sequence continues at coordinate 28,160,935 of OZ022519.1, forward strand.
TCAAACATATTCACGGATGAATATTTTTTACATTTCATTTAGATAGTATTCGACGTCAACTGTAAAAGAAATAGATAAAGATCCTTTATACATTCCGTTGCATACGAATTTCATTTTTCATCCGCTGCACACGCGGACATTCTAACGTGCATTCCTGTTCTTCATGGAGTGAAAGTTCGATCAAAGGTGTTTCCTATAAGGAACAGCAAACGATGGCTGTTGCAGAGACAGAGTTGCTCTTTCACTTCAACATTTTTTCCGTGAGAAATGAACTTTATAAACTATGCAGCTCCAGGTCTATCTCAAATTATAAACCCCCAACCAAGATTAATGTATCAATCGAATATAAACGAAGAAACTTTTTAAAAAAACCATACTTTAGTACCCGCACTTGCGAAGCAAGTACTTTCGCGGTAATTTTCAAATATAAAAGAAGATAAGTAGGAAATTATGGTGATCAAGGAATTAAAGAACTCAGTGGACCTGAACTGAAATCCCCCTATAGCAAATTGTTCCAAATTTATTAACCCTTTGCGGGCTACGGACGCATATATGTGGTCTGAGAAAATTTCTAATTATACTTTATCGATGCAAGTATACGCGGTTAGGTTTAAAATTGTAATACAGCCGTCGCAATATGTTTACACAAATATTAATTTATAACGTCTATGTATTAACACTATGACTTTCTGATGAAAAGGTGGCTTTTGATCGCCAAAGAAGTGCTTATTTCTCAATTTTCAAAAAAGTCCCCGTCCGCAAAGGGTTAATTAACGCCTACAACGATACGTCCTAGGTGAAATAACAGTAGCAGTTTAAAGGCAAAAAGGAAAAGACGAGTAGTACTGCGAACGAGTTTACGAAGATCCGATAGAATAATTAATTTATTGATCAATCGATACGGGGAGAATTCAATACACCAATTGTACTCATCGTCGTTGATCCGTCCGTTATATTATCCCTTCGCTGCCATAAAGGTTAATAGACTTGGTTCTATATTTGACCAACGCCATCTTCCATCGTGCGACGCATATTCAAATCGACAACTGTGCGTGTGTATGCGCATAAATATAGCCGCCAGGTATTTCTGCGCATCGCAGTTAACCAGTTAACCACTCCCGGCTTCCTTATCGACAGAAACCAGCCATTTAATAGTTATTATCTCTGTATTAATCATCATACATTAAGCGACGCTGAATATTATTATCGTCGGAAGTGCCGATGTATTAGTCAGAAATACTGAAAATTTTAATTGACGAGAAACCTCTACGCGCACGATGTTATTTCATGGCGAGAGCTGTTTGGAATTTTATTCGCAAAATATGAATATCTTGGCGAAATTTTGGAATAGGAAGAAAGACGAATAGTAGTTGGTGATTCTACTTAAAACTATAGGTTCTACGTGAAATCACCACGGAAATACTATTAGAGGGACCGGAAAGTAATGTCGTGTTTTACATTAAAATCAAAGAAGTAAATTTGTAACACGTTTTTAATTTTAATGAATGATGTAATAACCCGCGGTATCAAAAACCTTTTGTCATCTAGTGTGCAAATTTTCAAAAAATCAATTGATTTTTGGGCAAAATATCTGGAGAAACGACGTTACTTTCCGGTCCACCTAATATTTGTTGTTGTTTCACGGCTATGTCGAAGTCGTCGACAACAACAATTAGTATTTCATAACCCTCGAATCTCCGACGATTAATGTTTTTTAACAGAATTAGAAATCCCTTATTAAACTGCACTGTCTCAATCGATTTAATTACCCTTAAATTATTAAAGAAAGGTCGAAGAAGATGGAAAAAGAATCTGCCTCGGAAATTTCGAGAATAACAAAAAAAACTCGAAAGGAACGGTCGAAATCTAGTACTAAAAAAGTACCGTGATTTGAGAAATCCTCATTTACGAATTCCAGGCATCTTAACGAGCATTAATTGCATATATAAATTTTTGCATACTGCAGAAATTTTATATAATAGCAAGCATGCTATAAATACCACACGTAACTAATTACCATTCGGTCGAAAATCCTGCTATAATATTTATCGTGTTTACTACGCCTTTATCGTTATTTACATTTCATTGTAAATCCTCGCCGATAATAAGACGTAATGAACGTCACGTGCAATGCCGAACGTAAAAGTCCAAAAATAACGCTTCCAACGTATGTGTAACCCTCTGCGAGAGAGAGAGAGAAAATTCATGCAAAAATGTACAATACAGAAACTCGCTAATTGCACTAATCACTCGTGATGCTACATGCGTAACGTATGCGAAGTCCACGGCAAAGATATTGGTACTCTTCCAATATGCGGTATACCGTCATAATTTTATTTACTACTATCCAAACAGTGATCTTCTACCATATTACGAGTCTTTACACTAAAAACCTTTAGCCGTTACATCTTTTCTCTTAGAGGACTCGTAATACGATAGATCAGTGTTACACTAAATTACTTAAGACTATTCCTACCACGACCAGTCAAATGACCGTTTTTAAAATTTCGATTAGAATTTCCTATATACAACGTTATTGAATCGCCTTTAAACTTCACGACTTTTCCTCAAATATACGTATAATACATTCACATTATAATACATTATTCAATATTCACTTCTTTTTTTACTGTTCATTTTCTCGGAAAAAATTATCATTTGACAAATTCACCGGTTGCGGTAGGAAAAGGTATACGTGAAGTGTCGGTAGAAATAGTGTTAATCGATCGTCCTTTCCATTGCTTGATTTTCCTCTTTGCAAAATACTTATGCGGTATATCCAAATATAATAAATATCGGCTGAAAGGTCAACTGGGACAGGACTAAAGATCCTGGGCCTGATCTCAGTCGTTGTGGGACCAAATTAACCCTTGCTAAGAGCACAGCACTGCTACTACCAATAACATGGGTCAGCATCTGGGCTCGGGTACCCCGGGTTCGCCAAACCCGTACCTAGGTTGTTCCCAGGCCCCTGGGGGATTAATATTGGGTTAGCAACTAAGTGATTGCGAATTTTATATAAGACGCAATTTCCTCAAGCTGATGAGGGACCCATAAGTCGAGTTTTTTAACATAGCAAAGCTGTTTTAATTTTTTTTAATGCATGTACGCGATAGATTGAGGTCCTCTGCAATCTCACGAGTCGTACTATGACGATCTGAATCGATAACAGCCTCGATATAACTCTCATCAACTGTAACTGGTCGGCCAGACCGTTGCGCATTTTGGAGTGAAACTCCTGCTTCGGAGGACCCCGGTTTGAGAAACACTGGCATATCGGAAGAGTTACCAACATGTTTCACAATAACGCATGCACCATAATTACACATGTTTACTCGGGCATTATCGTAACCACGGAAATCTATAGGTAAAGATAGAAATAACTATCTTTCGTACGAGAATTCCTTCGCGTTTACTTTGTCATCCAAGCGAATCGGTATTTCGCTCTTGCAGCCCGACACGATGCACGTGCTTTATTTTGACCGTGTGTGTCCAGATCTATTTTTAGCTGGCCTGTTTGCGAGAGGTGCGTCGCATGCCGTGTCTGTTGACTCAGAAACACGGCTAGACTATGAATTTTACCAGAATATCGCATTGGCAACAAAACAAACATCTATTTATACGTACGAGCATTAAGAATACCCCACATGAATTTGCTTGCCTTGCGGGTCGAAAAAAAAAAGGAACGTCGAATTCAGTGACGGAACTGACCCCGTAACGTGGAGGAGACTAAAGGGGTCCAACATTTTTTGATTCATTATTTCCTCAATTATACTAAAACTCTCCCCAACTTGACGCGTTAAGCGCGGCGCCAGTCCATAGGGACTTACGGCAAACTTTTCGGTTAGGCGACATTAGTCCCTAAAATTAGTCCTCCTGTTACATCTTGAAACATGTGCAAGACATTCACAACCACAGTGTTTGAGAAATTTGCAAGCTAAATAACTTTTTGCACCGTTTTACTGTTTTTCTTAACTCCTTGCTCGACGATTGTTTTTTTGTAATGCATTTTGTAACTAAATTCGCGATAAATCACGATTAACGCTAGAACTAACGCTAGAAACTTAAATGGGTTATATTTAAATATATTAAATACTAATAAATAAATACTTTGGCGAAAGAGGAATGAAGAGGTGCAAAAAATGATCGATTCAGTAATTTATATTTTGTAAGATAAATGTGGAATATCTACTATATGGCTCTCCTATACATTCGGAGAATTTTCCAAAAAAATTAGGAATCAGTCATTTTGACTGTCTTGGTAGTTCTAGTGTTAATAAAAATTGAAAAATAATAAAAAAAGTGATCCTCATTACGTTAAAAGTACACTGAGAAAAAACCAATATTTGTTCACGTTTTGCATAGGGCGCCTGATCGGTTACAAATTGGCAAAATTATATTTTACGGAGTGGCCAAAAATTTGTTGTTCCGGCACTGGGCGAGTTTCACGTGGTGAAATAACGTTTGTTTATTTTTTTTATGTTACTCTGCGTCACATGCGAATGGAATACTCGAATTTGAGATAATTCTTACGCGTGATACTAAGAATAATAAATGAAAGCATATAGTTTCAGATTGTCCTTATCTTAAGGAAATAATTCATTGTTTCTTTGCGTAACAACTGACGTTACCAAGCACGTATTTCGTTTTAGGTGGAAATCGAAGACAATGTGTTATTGTCATCGGTTCGTGAACTAAGTATGCATATTTAACGTTTAAACGAGGAAAATGGAAATTGTAATTGTCACTGGAAACGTCGAAAGCTGAATAAGTAAAGTCACGTTTGGACAAATGCTATTTCAAATGGCCAACACTTCTTGAATAGCAACGGGTTAAATAATTCACGCTTTATCCACCGGAAGCCTATTAACAAACTGTTCGTTTTTCAATGCTCATTGGCCGACTGCCTGTCAATTCGCTGTTACAAATAAAAATAAAATTCCACTCTTTTCAAACAACTGAAATGAGCACAATAACAACTTTCTCATATTTTGATTGTAAAATTACAAAGCTTCATAAATGTTTGTAAAAATTCCCGCGTAATATTCAAAATAATGCGCGGTAGATAAAGTGCTAAATAGATAATGCGCACTTAATAGCACACTAAACTATATCACCGTTAACACTAAAACTACCAAGTCGGTCAAAATGACCGGTTCTCAATTTCTCCTAAACAATTTTCCAAACTGATAGGAAAGTCCTACAGTAAATATTCCACGTCTACTTCATAAACCAAAAATTACATAACTGAACATCTTTTTCACCTTTCGATTCCTCTATTTCCAAAGTATAATACCTCTTTACTATATTTAAATATGACAGACATAAAGCTAGTACTTCCACTGCTAAAATGTACATTGAACACAAAATTCGAAAAAATATTTCCCATAAAAGTCACAACAGCACAAAAAAAAATATATTCTGGCTATACAGCTGCTGAAATTTTACAGCGAGCATCCTTTTCATCCGTTACAAAAGAAATTCTCACGACGTATAAACTTAGGCGATTTATCCTATATAAGGACATCCGAGATACAAAACAGACAGAACGTTCAACATAAATTCACAAGTAGTACGTGCTCTGCAGCAGGTTCGCTCAATGAAAAGCAATTATGGGTTATCTTCGAGTTGAGGAAAGGAACGGAATAATGGGGTCGACGCTTGTTGACTACGTGCGAGAGAGCACGTTGGTCGAGTATCAAAAAAGATCTCGACGGATGACATTGACACGAAGCCCAAACATTTCTACATAGAGACTAGATTAACCGAGGGAGGTTAGGAGAGTAAGGAGGTAAAATCCTCCTTTCTCATCTATAAGAAATTTTTCCTAATTCATTAGTTCATATATGATAGCCTCGATTGTTCGATAGCCATCTAAAACAGTAGCTCTTAGGTGAAAAGTAATCTCAGCAATTAGAGGACTGCGATGGCTAAGGAGACAAAGGATCGGACTCACAATCGGTAGAACGGAACTCGAATCGCTCGTCACCTCTGAGAAATTTCTCCTAATTTATTACTGAATATATGATAGTCTCGATGAGCCACCTGAAGCAGTGGCTATGTAAAATGTAAAAGCTATGTAATATGTAAAGCTATGTTATAGTATATGGACCTCGAAATACCAAACCCATGTTTGCGTTTCGTAATCTTCACCTTCCGGAAATTTTTCCTATACACGATCGAAACTTTCGATAATTCGGAACTTATCTAAAGTAATAAGTCCTCGGCGAAAATAACTGTAACACTCCACGTCGCAAAAGTAAAAAGTTTCGAACGATTTTGAAAATGGAAAAGGGAAATAATAACATCATTGCAGTATGGATCTTGAGCAAGACTGTTACCTGTACGTAGGGACACTTGCAATTAGACAGAGGTCGTAGTAACGGCTAAATTGCTAACCGATAAAAAAGGCATTGACGTAAAAGCGATAGCAAAATGATAATGATAGGCTGTATAAGTGAAGAACTTTAAAAAAATTTGATGCATACTACTTTCATGAAAACTGAATGCATAATCGTATCTTGTTGGATGTCCAATAATTACCGACGTACAGGGTGACCCAAAAGTCGTGTTTTCTCTTTTCTTTTACTTTTTTCGGGTTTAACTACTATGGCCATTATACCTAATACCCGTTGTTTTAACTTTTTTGATCATTTCACTTTCTGTTTTAGGTGGCTTCCGGTCCACCCAAAAATCATGAACTATTAAAAATTCACATTTACTTCTTTAGAGACAACGAATGTACCCCTTCGAAATTATTTTTAATCAGTTTTTATTCCTTCAAATAGCCACTTTGTTGCTAATTTGACAGAAATACATAGCTATTTTGTCCCAAATTTGAAAGAAGTATATAGCTAACCTGTTCCTAAGTTAAAACAGTCGAATATATTATATCTTACAACGATCCCCTGACTTTTGAACCACCCTGTACATCGAGTAAAAGGCACAAAGCGAACATCAAGTACAAATCACAAAGGAAACAATAGTACTTTACTAAAGGAAAGTCGACGATAAGACTTAAAGTTTTTGTGTTCTGTTTTGTCTTCAGGGAAGCCAGCACAGATAAATTATCAGCGGCTGCCCCAACAGCATCACCAACAAAAACTACTGTCAAAAGAGAACTGTCATTTATGCCGAGAGAGTAAGAGAAGAAGTCTGGCTGCTTACATAAGGGGAAAATCGCGAAAAAATTCTTGCCAAGAAATTCACGAGGAGGAGGAGGAGAATGACAATACGAATGCTAAAAAAGAAGTCACGAATACCGATATCAACACGGTAAACATTGGTAAACAGAATGATAAAGTAGAAGGTAACATATCGGAAAATGACAGTGACACGGAAACGAAATAAGACGCTGCTCGTCTGAAACAACTTCTTTCTTTTACGGTAGCCATACGGTGAAAATACTGTCTGCAAAGTACACGATGTTGTTACTTTAAGAATTTTATTTATTAGAAATGCTAAACTGCTTTATTAAGTTAGTATTAATGTAAAGTGGAGATAATTAAGTCGCTTAGTAGAAAGCGATGGGCATAATCGAGCGTGGAATTTCTAATGACACTCTTTTATCGCGAATAATTTCCGATATACGTGAATTAAGAATTCCCGTTAAATTCTTGCATCATATTCTAAAAGCCTCGTGGAAGTATTCATATTACTTTTTTCACATTTCAACTTTACAAGTATCGTATATATGGATTAGTCACATGTATTTTTACGAAGACTTGTCAACGAGTTAATATTGTGTTCAAAAAATATCCTGCGTGATAAGAAAGAATTATATTTTTGTAATAATTATGTGTACACACATAATCGAGATGTTTTGTAATCTGAAGTTTACAGTAGAGTATAATGGACGTTTTCGTTATGGAATCTGCTTAATGTTTCTTCCAATTTGTATAATGCGTCATACGTGAGAAGTATATGACACGATTTGTATAATTGTTGTTCATTCTGATAGAAGAAACACGTAAACAATTAAACAATCTCGTATCTTCTCCAGTGGTTTACTGCTCTTTTAATTGTAGCGGAGAAACTTAGTAAGACGTAAGAATTAGATGACTATCTATATTCGTTTAAGTTTAATAACATTTTATATAACATTAATGTCAACTAAAATGAATATGAAGTTAGTATTATGATAGTCTAGATTATAGATTAAATATTAACACGTTGAATGCCACCGATATTTCGCTAGTTCGTGATTTCCAGTGAAGTGAAACCTTTGCGATTAAAATTACGTCTTTATAGACGAAAAATGTTAAAGGTACAAACAGTGATATATTAAGCAGTACCTTACTTCTTTAGCAATAATATATAACTATTGAATATGATAAGAAATTTGTAAATATTATTGATCGAAAGTCACAGGAAATATCATCGAATGAATAGCGCCGGTCACCGGTGACCGCCGTGGCATTCAACCTGTTAATCCAGTTCTCTCCTTTTTCTAAAAAGAGCAGTATTACTATATTTTTATAATGTATCATTATCATCGTTTAAATTTAACATTAATTTACACGACGTTAAGAAAAAAGTGGGAATCTATTTATGTTTCCCAACGATTTAATTTATTAACAAACACTTAATAAGACTGAATGTGCAATAATTACATTTAAAAGGAGCTCTACCGGGAAGAAACATTAATTGAAATAACCAGTGCTTCATATTATCTTTTAATGAATTTAATTACGAGTTACTTGTAAGTATAGTAGTAAAGATACTACATTAAAACTACAAGTAACGCGATGGAGACTTATAGACACTAGAAACTAGATGATTTTGTATAAACTGCAACATTTGCGAATAAAATAATACAAATTATTGACAGTGTCCATCGTGCACGTAGAATATTTTGTACTAATTTTGCGCGAGCGCGCTTAAAATATTTATAATGTTACTGTAAGAAGCATTTGAAGATTTTTAATCTAAAGATTAATATAAATTTTGCTAATAAAACCACAATAAAGATAACCGTGTCCAATTGATTTTTATACCAGTCCCTTTTTATACGACTGTAACTATTAAAAACATGCATAAAATCACTCACCTTCAACAACCACGTCAGGACAGATTCTCGATACGGGACGAAGCCTCTCTTACGATTGTTTGTATTCTCAGCGAGCGATGCGATGACTTTGCCCAATGTAAGCAATGACTTGTTGATGGACACACCCTCCTTAATGAGTACGATAGTATTATATTACCAACATAGAATGCAATCGGACAGCTTGTAATTACAAGGTAACACAACAAACCTTCAATCGATCACCACTGGCACAAGTTTGACTCAATCTTTCGCTGCCGGCTAAGTCGACTAAATTTATTTTGCTGCGACGACTAGCTTCCGACGATGGTTTATCCGACTGATTGTCTATTTGTGTTTGCGTTAATATGATACTAAATATACTATGGGATCGTGAACTCTTTTCATTCATGCCAGTTGCTGCTGTTGCCCGTTGAGAATTCCCTACCTTCAGCCAAGTCTGAAATATGTACACGTGATTGTGAAGTCTCGACAACATGAAATAATTATTTATTAACGTTAGAACTATCAACGTTAAATATATTTTATTTCGATATGTTAAATAGGTACTTTGGAAAAACAGGAATCAAGTGGTGGAAAAGATGATCGGTTGGGTAATTTGTGTTTTGATTTCTTTTTTCTTGGAATAAATTCAGAACCAGTCATTTTGACTGGCTTGGCAGTTCTAATTTAGTATCTTATTATGATTAGTATCTTAGCAGTAGCAAATGTACCTGCAAGTCTTTGTAGTTCTGCACGCAATGTTGGCTCAGGTCTACGATATAAGGGCCAAAGGCAGGATGCTCCCGTACTTTAAGCGGAGCCCTTTTACCTCCGTTGTTAACGTTTGTCAAAAGGTCATGTATCTTCTCGTTATAAATCTCAAAATAGCTTATCTCTACTGCGGTTTTAATTTGCGAGGTCTCGGAAACTTTCTTAAATATTTCTTGACAAAATCTCGGTATAATACCCGCTCCTTCGTCAAACGGAACTGAATTCACTTGCAACGACTCTTGTCCCATCATACTGTAACTTTTGCCAGATCCTGTTTGTCCGTATGCAAGTAAACACACGTTATACCCTTCAAAAGCATTATGTACCAATGGTAGTACCATATTATTAAATACAGTTTCTTGACTAGCATGACCAGATATGTTAGAATCGGAGTACGAAATGAAGCAGTGATCGTATACAAAACTATGTTGAGAAGATTCACAATCGACTATAATGTTCTGCCTGTCTATGTGCACGACCGGTGTAATTTTCGAATCGCCAGTTTCTCTGGAATGACAGAAATTAAGAGAAATAAGAATTATTTATATGAAATATTCGATTTAAGATGACAATACTAAAGTATGAAAATAATACAATTACTTACTTTACATTTAAAGGCCTAATACGGATCCCTACAGTCAAATTACTACTTTCCCCTTCGTACACCGTTTGATCTTCTATAGCAATTTCATGGGATTTGCATGGTGTTTCTACTACCACCATACTGTAGCAATCAGGAGTAGCCTGAGACAAAACATTATCACTAAAGTAACGTTTTATGGGTGTCTTATTCGAAGACACAACAGTCGCTTTAACGTTGTTTACAGCACGTGCTTTATATTGTTTGGGTGTGCAGAAAAGTGTGACTGGTATTTTGTCGGTAGGCACAGTTGTTAGTAGTGTTCTAACAGGAGTTTTGTGTTTCTCTTCTGACATTACGCTTCCTACAAGTAAATTCTGTTGCCTGTGCAATGTATTCGCAGACTTAGAGCGGGTAAGAATTTTGCTACAAGGCGTAGTACTAGTAGGTTTTGTGTATCGAATTACTTCATTGTCCGCCAATGTCTTTTGTTTATCACGCTTTTGACATTTCTCTTCATTCTTATTTTGCACCACTTCGCATGGCGTATTAAAGATGTTAACTCGTACTTTTTCTCTAAAAATTTTATATTACTATATTATTCTATGCTAAATGATGTGTCATGAAAAATGAATAAAATCAAATTATACAGGAGATAATAGCTTACTTCCTATTAAGACAATTTGCATTTTCCTTGTCAAAATTAATCGGCGAACTCGAGAAGATTGCATCGCAAAATCCATGCCCCGGAGATTTCGATATATTACGAGACATGATATTTCAAAAAATCCTTAAAGTACATCCGTGCCACAAGAATTTTCTTCTCCGTCAAGTAACCTCACCAAGAACCCGCTCTTTTGTTAAAAACACACAATTTATGACGGATATGTCAACCGAGTAACCAATAGCCGATTCTGAATACACAGATTCTAACGAACTTTTCCCTCAAGCTGTCTGCTAACCAGGAAAGAGAAGACTTGCACAAACGTTTTATCAAAATTACAATACTATTACTCCTCCACCTTTCACTAAATAATTCCAACTATACGCATATATCGGTTAATATAATTTATTTTACGTTCTTTTCAATTAATGCGATCTTTAACACGATTTTCTTTTGATTTGAATATTTCAAACTTTCAGGTGTACCAACTTCAGTACAGAATAAATTATAACTTCCTATGGCATTTAGATTGTAGGAAAAATAAAAGTACAATGTAATTATGTACGATGCATGAGCCATGTGAGTCTTGCATTGAATCATATTTAACACCTAAATCGCACGTGGAAGTGCAGATTACTGCATCGAACGATAACGGGGTTAATTTATGTTTTTCCAACAGACGAAATTGAATCAACGTATTTCGTAGAACTTCCGAAAAATGACTGTCGATTTAGGTTTCGCGGAGAAATGCGAACCTTGGCGATTACAGAGTAGATTCTTCCCAAGCAAAGTTGGCGGTAAACCGGCATGGCTTGATTTAAAAAATATTCCCGGAGACGAAAGTCTTCGTTGCGAATATTGCGAGGAGCCATGTATTTTTTTATGTCAAGTTTATGCTCCGTATGAGGAAAATGAGGCGGCATTTCATAGAACTATTTATGTTTTTGTATGCAAGAAACCAGAATGTTGTAGATCAAATGAAAATGGAAATATAAAGGTATTTCGCTCTCAGCTACCAAGGGTTAATGAATTTTATCCATCGGAACCTCCTACAGAGGAAAGCAATTGGAGAACCGATATTAGTACGTATTGGAAAAGATGTATATTGATACAGAGAATTCGTAATTATTGATAATATATATGATATTTTTAGATGCGGAGAAATGGGTAAAAACTTGCTACGTTTGTGGATTATTAGCACCCAATCGTTGTGGCAAATGCAAATGTACTAATTACTGTTGCCGTATTCACCAAGTTTACGACTGGAAGCATGGCCACAAAGAGTCTTGTGCTAATACTCAAAGTGTGGAAAGTAATGAGAAATTCTTATTCCCTGAATATGAATTAGTAATAGAAGCAGAAAAGGAGGATAGCGATGGGAGTGATTCTGAAAAAGAAGAGGAGGAGATGACAAAGTATAAGGCAATGATAGAGAATGGGGAAGCTGGAACTTTTCAAAACGACGATGTACAAAGCGATTTGTCGATAATGGCAAGTCAAGAAAAAGACGAAGTATTTACCGAATTTCGATTGAAGACTGACAAGTATCCTGATCAAGTTTTAAGGTATACCTGATGTTTAAGAAGACTATATAGTTGGAATGGAATAAGTCGTATCTTTTTTCAGATTTACATTATATGCTTATACAAATATATATCATTACTTAATATAAATGAATGTGCAGGTACAATAGAGGAGGAAATATTTTATATATCTCGTCGGAAAATACAGTTAAGGATATTCCAAGATGTTCGGAATGCAATGAAGAAAGACAGTTTGAGTTTCAAGTACATCAAAAGTTTTTTCTTTTCTTTATCTGGAAAAACATTGATATTTACATGATGTAAAACACTGCTTCTTTCAGATCATGCCTCAACTCTTGAATTTCCTTAAGTTCGAGAATGCTCTGAAAAGCATAGACTGGGGAGTCTTAATAATATTCACATGTATCAAATCTTGCACACCAAAAAACGGTTACAGCGTAGAGTACACATGGAAACAAGATATCTTAGAGGATATCGTAGAAGATAATTAAAATATATCTTGTAAATAAATGCATTTGATGGTGATTAGTGACACACGATATTCAAGTTCAACATTGATCATATTTGTTCTTTAACAATATATAAAAATAAAATATATTTTGGTAACAGAAGAATTGTACATTATGTAATGATTATAAATATACAAATTTACTTAAAAAAAAAACGAAATAATTATTTTACGTTCGCTCTTAGGTCGCTTAAATTTCCCATAATACTTACGAAATTCATTTCGGAACTAGAAAAATATAAATCTACCATCTCTTCATAGAAATTACTTAAAAAAATAACGTAATACTCACAGAAATGATATCTCGGTACATTATAGTCAGGAAGTTAAAAAGTAGGAAAATATAAATCTATTTATCTCTTTGTAAAAAATCATTACTGTTAATTATTTTGAGCGACCCATATTAGTAGCTAATATAAGTGCACTTTCTTGGCAATGTTTCTTGAAACAATTTAAAACGATAGTGTCCACAGCCTTCGTTAAATTGTGCGACAGATCAAACGGATCCTGTACACACATAGAGGAATCTATACGAAAATATTCTGGATCTGGAGATGTTTTTATATGATTAATATAAGGATACATTGCGTCAGGTAGTTCATTTGGTTCTGCAAAAGCTTTCTTTGCTACCGGATGGCCCATGAATGGACAAATAACATTAGATTTGTAATCGAAATTACCATAGAATCGGAACAGTTTTAATAACAATTGACGCACAGTGTTTGTAGAGGTATAATTACATGTTGGTTGAGCAACACCGACTTCCCAGGCTGTCGTAAAATTAAATTACAATGTAATCTTTGTCATTATCATAATATATACTATATAAAGTATCGCAAATCGAATGAAAAACCAACCGCGAGACTCACCTCCTATACGTTGAGACTTATCTTGCATTTTTATGAGCTCGGAAATGCTCGGCAAATATGTTTCGACTTGCATGAAAAATATAACCATCCAAGCAACAGCATAATTTGTTATACTCTTCTTTGCAGATAAATTGGAAAGTGACAACCACTTTTTAAGGAATAATATTAACTTTCGACATGGTAAACACGCATCGTTAAATGACCTATATGAATCATAGAAATGAAGTATGGATAAGAGTCAATATTTCTTTTTCTTTATAGGCGCAACATGTTTATTAGATTACTATACCTTATTAACTTGGAATTTTCAACGGCGAGGCCATTTGAAAAAGAAATATCACAATCTAGATTCATTTGTCTATGTTTCAATCTTATTAGGGGGGTTCTACTATTTTCCAATATTTCTTTTATTTCCCATTGATTATTTTGTCGGCATAGTTTTTTGACAATCGCTGATGGACGTTTGTCAAAATGTGTCTTTTCCTTCTCGTAACATGTACCATCTGCCGAAATGAATGTAATAATAAAATAAATTCAATCCTGAAACGCAGTACTTCTTTGTATATAAGTAATTACGTTTAGTTTCATATAAGTAAGACTACGATTTATCATTTCCTCATTGATTTCTTTTCAATGAAAGAGAAACAAAGAACAGACATCGTATATTGCACACATTTATAAAAATTGTGAACATCAGAAACGCATAATCATTGTTATACGTACCAAAGTCAATAAATATATCTATATCACTGTTTGGAAAACCAAGTCCATTGACCCTCGAACCAAATAAATATAGTTTTAGTTCGGGATATCCACGTTTCAAACTATCTTCTAATGATTTTATAGCCATCATTGGCATTTCATCATTCCGTAAAACTTCTTCCGTTAATTTATATAAAGTATCGATTGTTTCGTCGGGGTTTAAAACTAAGTCCTTAGCAGATTTAGGAAGATCATCGATTTCAAAGTGTTTGGTTTTCAAAACATATTTGTGCATTATATCATTACAGTGTGATAAATATGACTCAACTTTGTCTAGCCATAGAGTAGCACACGATACGCAGAAATCGAATACATAGGTATCGAAATGTAATTGCTTATGTTGTACAACAATATGTTCTAGAAAGTCCATTTTATACTTGAAAGTCGTTCTACATAAAATACAACAGTATCTTTGAATATAATACCAACACTCGTTAATGTCTTGGATTATGCTACTCTGAATCTTACTCATAACTTCACGAAGTTTGTCATATCTTTGTTGATGTATATCACTCTTAATATGATCGACAATTTTTGTAATGTCATTATTAATATTGCTGTTACAAACATAGCATATTATAGCATCATTTGATAATACCTTCATATAATGCCCTGTTAGCACATTTTTATTAGAATCCATTATCACATTCTTAACTTGTACTAAATGTGTGATGAGACATGAATGTTCGCACAATGACTGCAGATTCTTTGTAAAAATCGTATTGCAAGCCAGACAGTAAAGCGTTGTTTTTTGATATGGTATAAAAAATTTAAAACTCGATTTCAGATTGTCAAATTTGTTGGAATACATTTTCTCCTCAAGTTCGTAATATATTCTGTGATATTTTTTATTTAAACGCTGTGCTACAGGTTTGGCAATTTCAGGTTTCCCCTTTATTGCACTTTTATCCAGTGGATAAAATGGAT
Source organism: Cerceris ruficornis (assembly GCA_963989415.1). Classification (NCBI taxonomy): domain Eukaryota; kingdom Metazoa; phylum Arthropoda; class Insecta; order Hymenoptera; family Crabronidae; genus Cerceris; species Cerceris ruficornis. Next base: position 28,176,588 of record OZ022519.1, read on the forward strand.
CTTTCCAAAGTTCGTGCCTAATTTGCGCACATATATTGCTAGATAATATTAAATCATTCTCCACTTTGGCTGTTTCATTTGATTCATTTACATCTGCAATAGACAAAGTATTATCATTTGCATTCGAGGTTCCTGTCTCAACTCGTCCAAATAGAAGTGTAGTTAAACTTCTTAGAACATAAATACATATTTCTTCAACGCACATAACAATCACGTCACAGCACATTTCTGATTGCATTCTGCAAAGAAAATAACAGTATGAAGTATTATGTTCTATAGCACTAAAAAACTGTACTAGTAGGATAATATAAAATATGATAATTTCTATCTTAAAATGTGTGGATAAGCATTTGAATTTTACAAAAATAATACCACATAATAGAAGAATCTGCTTTGTGACATTTTATGAAAAGCAAATCATAAGGTTGCGTTTAGCAATAATTCTTTTCTCTGCAGAATGCAAAGAATTTCATTTTTATAGTTAACTTTGATGTTTTCTTAAGTTCTAAAATGCAGAAGTAAACAATCTTGCAACGTTCTTTGAAATTTCATCGACTGATTTTCAATTGCGTTATACGAATCATAGGACAAATTTTATCTCATTTGCCAAATGTTCGTCTTCATATTACATCTTATCATTCTTATTGTTAACAACTAATTACCTAAATGAACCCGTTTTGATGCACTTTTGCTTGCAGGTACAGTGTTAATTGTCTTATCACAAATTTTATTATTTAAATACTTTTGAAACCTTTTCATATTTACTTCAGACATTTTCTCCGTTTCATAGACTTTACATTTTTTTGTAACATCCTCAGTGTCTTTGCTGCTATCAACATTCGCTTTTGTTTTTTGGTGCTTCAGACGAGCAACGTGTTTCCTGCTATTGATATGTTGCAGGGTATTATGTAAACAATAGAAATATCGTTGACAACACGTACAACAAAGTATATCAGACGGAAGGATTATAATTTTATTATCAAGGAACAGTTGCTGCTGCTCCGTTGAATATCCACCCATCTTGAATCCTGATTGTTGCACTAAAACTGTTACTTATTCTGGTACCGCTGAAACAGTTTCCTCTATATATCCTACCTAACTGGACTTTCTGGCAAAACAAGTAGTTGTTTCTTGTGTCTTTTGTTTCTTTTGCTTTTTAATACGACATATCCTTTATTACAGTTGGTTATATCTATATTCTGACCTTGTATTAACCCAATTTTCTCAACCTTTTAATCCCCAGTAGGACTATCATTATATAAGTAATTAATGCTTCAACAGTCCCACAGTTAATTCTCGTTTCCTCCTAAAATGTGATTCATAAAAAACAATAGAGCACTTGTCATATAATTACAGCATTATACACAATTTTATCTTCCATGGATTTGATAGAATTCAGGCTGATGAAATTGCACTCGAAAATGAATAATTGAATTCTTAAGAGTTCCTAAAATCATTTCAAATTTTCCGACAATTCTTCTCACACAATTAATAAATATCGTTGTTCAGAAGTCTGATCACTAACAGTTAATAACAGTTGATAAGGTTGATAACTGTTACGTATCCCTAACGGTTTCCCCGATTTAAAAGTGCCCTCGTTCGATGTAAGTTCGATAAATCGGTACATCTCGATATTTCCCCGAGCAAACGTGTAATCGTATATGCAAAAATTACAAGATATATAATTACCATCAAATTTGCAATTAATTCCCGCGTCATAAGTGACTAATCACAGATCGATATTTGCAAATTTTCAAATAAATTGTCACAGCCAATCCACACATTTTAGATTCGTGAAACAATACGATAAGAGTATCCTTAATGAATCACACGAGTCACAATTCAACTGCTTACTTGTATATCATCAAAAAAATTATAAAATTTTAGCTTTAATTGAATTTGTGGCATTTGAAATTCATAGTAAAACTTTCCCTAAACAATACTTACGGCAGTAGCTGCTCTTTATTACGAACAATTTCAACCTTGCCTTGAAAGTATCAATTCAGATTTCGGTATAGTATACGAAACTTCAATTTCCTTGTCGATTAACGTTAATAGCTTCCTAAAATATGATTCTATACTCTGAAAATTCGCATTGAATTGAATATAGACTTTCGTACTGATGATGAGCTGTAGAATACTGCTATTCGATGCGGAAAATGAGTAATATATACTGAACTTCTAAACATGATACGATAGCAGAAGGAGATGGAAGGATCGGATATCATACCGGGAATACCCTCATAATTGCAGCAGGAATGTGACTTCATTCGAAAAGCACCTATACGGATAACAAACATTTAAATTATAAAATCTCGGGGAGTTCTTTTGGCAATTATTTCGAATACTTCGAAAATACTATGTTTTAATCCTTTCCCTACGATTTTAATTTGAAAATTACCAGCCATAAAGTACTATTGGGTATTATCTGTCCCAAGAAAATTGAAAAAATAAGGTTTGTGTAGAAATTAATTCTTTATCAGAAATATCTTCTTATTACTCGGTTACTTTCTCTTAGTATAAGATAAATAATTTCTCTCAAAATTTAAAAAGTATTTTTGCTACCATTTTTTTGCTTGAGACATTGGTAGCGAAAGAGTTAACGAAAGATTCACGATTAATAACGATCGATGATTCTTTAAAGCAGAAAAAGATGTTTCCTTTACAGTGCGAAAAACTTTATTTACAAAAATAAATGCATAATATTCATTCCTTCCAATAGCACACAGTAGGCAGACCCAGGCTGACCAGGTTTGAATTATTCATGATGAATCACACACGAAATATCCATCAGGCATAAAAAAACATTTCTTTTCGCTTTAATAAATAATTAGTAAAATAGTATTTTTCAAGATTTTAATACTTTTTATATATTGCAGTACAATAATTACTCCGATGTGTGAGCCGTTTATTTTGAAAGTGGCACGAGTCACTCTCTTTTTAAATCGTCATTAACGTGTTTAAAAGTAAAAGTAGACAACATGAAAAATGTTGATTTTTGAGAATATTTACTTGTTGTTGCTATCTTGGATATTTATATTTTCCTCAGTATAAATAATACCGTACAGTCATTGAAAAATCACCATTTTTTATTACGGTGAAGTGCCTTACGCCAGTTTCAAAATAACCAGCTCATACGTCAAGGTAATTATTGTATTATAATATATCAAAAATATTGAAATATATCATTTTACTAATGTTACTTTATCAAATAGTTACGTAAAAAAATTCTACCACGGATATCACTGTAATAAAAGTTCGCCGACGTGCAAAAATTGAAAATAGATTAATGTAGCATTAAAAAAGAATTCATGGCAATTCTTATCACTCTGCAATGATAAAATATATCAAAACTATTCATAGGTTATCAGGTGTTTCTCTAAAAATTACAAATTTTTTCCTCTATCGCATGACAAGAATCACCAATCATGAATTACCAATATCAAATATGTGCCACAGTGCCTGCTTCCGATTCGTTGAACTTTCGGCAAAATAATTTTCACATTATCGTATCAATACTTTTAGATATGCAACAATAGTTGAACTTTTACTACGTATAATTCTATAATAATAAAAAAAGAGACTATAAACTTCATTCGTAATGATGACATTTGTATGAACCTCTAACACTGCCCACCTTGAGTATACTGATTAGCGTAGTTTAATTGACTCTACCTATACACGGAAGTGACAGGAATTACATTTGGTAACAATATTTTACTACGTGTCATGTACGCAAATCTGGTTTTCTCAATTGCTTGAGAATTTCAAGAACGATTCACCAAAACTCTTTGATAACTGCTTGCCTTAACCCCTAGAGGTATATCGAGGATGTGCTAGTCATTAGTTTTCCTTAATGTAATTTAGAATTTTTGCCGGCTTGACATATTTAAATCGGTGTCTGAGAGCGCGTGGATTTCCACTGGCGTTTAAATCACTTATAAACATATGCCTGGTAAACGAATTGTATATAGGATGTTATCTTTTGGTTTTATCAATCATCGTAAAAATACGATCGATATTATTGATATACTGGGTTCTGTGAAGATAGCAAGTACTTTTTCAAAGATGTTATTGACATTTTAAAGCTGTTATACCTATTGTTAGCTGAGTGAATGACAGATATTTGTTTAGACAGTGTGTCTCAAATTTTGTGATTATATCTGTTTTATCTTGGAAAATTGTGCTTATTTGAAATTGATTGATACAGTTTTGATTTTGTATTTATTTTGTATGGTGTCACTCTCATATTTAAAGTTCTGGAGATATTATTTCCATAGATAGTTACAAATCAGGCATTGGTTTAATTCATTGTACTTTCTACGTGCTATAATTTGCTTTTAAAATAATACCGTTACTAATGTAGCCCTGTATTAATTTCACAGCAGGAAGATGCGCCAGTTAAAGGGGAAAACGAAAGAAACAAATAAACAGAAGAAAGAGAGGAAAAAGGAATTTTTGGAAAACAAGCAACGTGTCTTCACAATCGTGTTACCCACAATGGCCGCAATATTTGTCATAATTGCAGCATACATTTATGTTAAGACCCGTCCGAAAGCTATAGAGTATTAATGAGCATTTTAATCATTGATTGCTAAATTCAGTCATTCGGTGTATTTCAAGAATGCTTGGACAGTTCCTTGATATATTTGTACGGCTAAACAAAAATTGTCTAAACAAGGAGGTACATGTTGGATTGTGCCTACTCAAAAAACCTTTGCATTCTTATCATCCCTCGATCAAACCTATTCATTACATATTAATCGTATGATTTTTGAAAAAGTATTTTTCATGCTGAGCATCGTGTAATATCAAATCATCGATATCAATTAAGGAATAATAATAAGAGCTTTTATTGAATGAATGGAAAATTAGGATATTTATGATATTGTAAAACTTTTCAATATTAAAAAAAATCATTTTTTTAAATTTATATATTCCATTGTTATTCATAGTATTTTTTGTCAGTCAGTGAAAATTGGGATACTGCTGACAAAAGATGTCATTCCAATGCTGAATGTAATTCCACTTGTATTGTTAGAATTTTTAGTCGAAACTACTGCGTATTGTCCACTTATAAATTATTTTATCCAATTCTATGAATTGTCTGTTATTTTTTCTACTTTTTAAATAAAATTGAAGAACCTAACACCACTGATTATTTTACGAAGCATTTAAACGATAGATATGAATTGAATATATTATTCAAATGTATTTATAATATTTATAAAATATATTTATATATTACATCTTCTCCTTCTCCTCGATTATATCGCGAGTAAATTTTGCGAAATTAATTTTTTGAACACTTTAGTTACGAGAAGTAAGCGCTAATTGTTTTGAAATGATTTCGCAAATAAATAATAAAGTAATGACAAATATCAGCTAAGTTCCAAGTAAATTTGGAATTTCGATGTATTAAAAATGAAAGACAGTGAAATTATTTTAAATAATAGAGAATTGAGAACCACTGAGATAAATGAAACACCAATGGAAAATCAACACGTACGTGTGTGAATATATACACGTGTATCGAACCACCGGTTTTGACGGATTCGTCTTCCTTCTGTATCAAACGTTTCGTTATCATTTAAAATGAAAGAAAATTTAATTTCCATATCATTTGCGACTTTGCTGATATTTATATTTTGTTCAAATTCTATCAAAGGTACGTTTAAACATATCTATTATATTTTATTACAACTATTTTCAGAAATTAATGTAACTTTCTTGCCTAAATTACGATGAATCTATCAATTATATAAATTCGTTATAACAATATTTCTAAAATTCTCCTACACCCTGTCAAAAATTGTTTATCCTTATCTGTCAATATAACCTATTATTATTGATTGTTTCCTCAAAACATAACCTTTGAACTTTTTATTGAAATAACTGAGGCATTTATTTACGAATCTTCCGATACTTTTAATATCGATAATAAATTAGTTACCGTTCTGTAAAGTTACATATAATTGCATTATGTGTCTCAACTTTTTATCGAGATGCAAACACAGATTTGGAAGATGTGCTAAAAGATCAACTAATTTGATACAATTAATCTTGATATTATAAGTACATATTGATATTTTCTATACACGTATATGTTATATATAGCCAAAGGAACTCAACATGTCACGTGCGGTTCTACCATAAAGCTGATGAACGTAGACCTTAAAGTAAGATTACATTCCCATGACATAAGATACGGAAGTGGTAGCGGTCAACAGTCAGTAACAGGTATAAATACCAAAGAAGATGGGAATTCTTATTGGCTTGTTAAAGCAGAAATGAAGAAGCATTGTATTAGAGGGTATGTTATTTGTAAACATTATTTACAACACCTTTATCTAAGATACCAACTTAAATGCTTTTAAGTGTTTACAAGTACGAGAGACTTAATACTTTTAAATTTTACAACAGGGAACCAATTAAATGTGGAGATATTATAAGATTGGAGCATGTAGCTACAAAGAAGAATCTTCATTCTCATCGTGTCAAATCACTTATCAGTGAAAAGCAAGAAATTTCTGCTTATGGGGATGATAAAGGTGAAGGAGATAATGGTGACCATTGGATCTTGGTATGCGATGGTAAATTTTGGAAAAGAGACGAAGAAGTCATGTTGAAACATGTCGATACAGACACGTGAGTTCTATATATTGAATGTAATTGGAAGAAAATGCTCAGTTAGACTAATTCCAAATGAACAATGAAAATGTTTTAATTTTCACTGTTTCCAGTTTCTTAATCGTTTTAGTGCCATGCGGTGCGATCACGCTGTTCACGTGTGTTGTAAAAATTGCCGCGGCGTTTCGCAAAAACTCAATTGGCGATGAAATGAGTATGCCACTCGGCATATTTCGACGAAAAAGCAGAAGAGCGAATTTGCTCCGCTCGGCATTATTCGCAATTAAATGAACGAAGCGCTATCGCGACGCATGGCACTATCTAACACAGATTATTGAAAACCTCTGGCACTGAAACGGTTAAATATCAGAGTATGTATTTTTCAGATATTTGGCAGTCAGTGGAAGAAGTTATAGTCATCCAATCGGTGGTCACATCGAAGTAGTGGGAGAATATTCTCCTAGCAGCCCCCATGTACAGTGGATAACAACAGAGGGGGTATTCATTCATCCTAATGATTTTAAAGCGCAACATCATGCACATACAGAACTATGAGATAAGTACTTCTAGCAGACAAATGGAATTTTTGATAAACAAATATACCGAAGGTAAGTGACAACGAAAAAAGGAAATAGTTTTGTTATTGTATAGAAGTTGTAATTTTTATGTATTAGGAATAATTTTTTCATAAAAAAAAATATTGCAGGTCAGTACCTAATTTACCTGATCTGAGCTATCTCAGAAAGGGCATCTCGAAGAATGATGTCAGTTTGCTTGTTACGTCAGAAATATATAACAAGAGATAACGACATCACATTTTCATCTGAATTCCGGATTATTAACGAAATTTTACAAAGGAAGAAGTATGTTTGACAATTCTGTATTTAATACAGAAAGAGCAATGGAAATTACGAAGAATTATGTACCATCTACTATTCTAATGTAGTTCTTTTGCATATTGTAACAGTAAATTATTGGAATATAGATACCTAAAATATTTCTCAAGTGTTCAAAGATCTATTAGGAATACAAGCTGAACGATTACATTTGTGTAAATGCATAATGGTGTAAATGTGTTGAACTTATTGAGTGTGATATTTATTACAATATATGATATACAAGTAAAATGTGTACTACATTCAATTGATAACGCGCGTTTTTACTAATTTCATTCGTAATATTACTTACGAATATTCGTATTATTAATTTATGAAGTTTTTACTTTCAATGACATTGTTTCCTTGACATTTACTCAAACTTCCTTCAATTCGTATTTCCCATTGATGTCTCTAGTTCCTATTAGTCCATTGTATGGAAAAATAATATTCGAAAGACCATAACTACCAAAGATTTCCCTCAAGCTTTGCTTTCCCGATGTATTCAAATACCGCTGCTTGCCCGTCATGCAGCTGTGTAACTTCCACGTACCGTATACGAGGCAAATGCATAAAAGTGAAACTAATACATCGAACATCGTTACCAAAAGAACATAAGTATTTTCTCGCGAATACAGTAATCTGATGAATGCGACAGGAAAGCAGAAATTTAAGAAGATATTAAAAGTATCTGCATCTGCTTTCATCACATGGTGAATATTTTCATATAAATACGGCCCAAGAACGCATAACGAGTGTATGCACGTTAACGATGTATAGAAACAAAATAAGATAAAGTTACCCATATTCTGCCTTAATATACAGGCTCCCAGAAAGAAACAATGATGATCTCGAAAGTGAAAACATTTTTTACAAAGAATGCAGTGTTGTGTCGGCTTACAAGTATAACTGTGACACTTTTCGCAGTACCAGTATCTACAATTTACATTTTGATACTTCTGTGCATTGATTTTATTATATATTAATATGTTGTTCCCTTTGTCACTTATTCCGACAGTAGGTGCATTACGACTTATGGTGCAAACTGAATACCAATTTAAGTACACTTGGGCACAGAAGAATATAAAGACTGGCGTGACTTTTTCATTGACATAAGTAACAAGGAAAATAACAGTCACGCTGTATAAGAATGCAATTAGTGGGCATATCTTTACAGCAATTTTGAAAAATACTCGTATGTTTGGTGCCTGTGACATGCCTTAGCATTTAACTACAAACTCTTAATTTGTTATTATCCCCTATATCGTACAAATTACTTATTTCAAATTATATTGAATGAAGGTACAGTCTTTTATAAAGATGTTTAAATCATTTCTTTCAACAACTAATATTTTCTGGATATGATAAATGCATATTTGCTATGCATAATGTAAATACGTTAATACGTTGAAAATTGAATCTGTAAAAAGGAAATATGTATGTTAATATTTTATACACAATTTATATTTACAGTGATTATGGTAAGCATTTCGTAATCTTGTAATTCGAAAGCGATTTAAGTATAAAGTAATATCTTTATTACATTCATCTGTAATTATTCACTGAAGATACGGATTTTGAATAAAATATCCTCGTAAAAGTTCGTAATATATCGAAGAAGAGTTTCGATACATTGTGCACAATTAAATAAATATCTATAAGATTTTTCAAAATGAGAAGGGTATGAACTCAAAGCAATAGAAAAGTTATATTTAATAATTTAATCTTTCAATTTTTAAAGCTAATTATTCCTTGCTAATATATTGCAAATTAAAGGTTAGGAAACGCGTTGTAAATAGAATTTACCTTACTGACCTTGACCATAACCCTAGTAGGTCGATTACAAATTTTCTAACGAAATGTTTTCGCTTTTTTGCAATTAATTATTTCCTATATCGAGTCATCTTTATTCATTATCGGTATTATCTTTTTCAATCATATTTAAATATTTGCAAGTGAAAAATATGCAACGCCTCTTTCTATAGCAAGACAGAAGATACTCTGTCTTGCGTAGGCATCCATTTGTAACCCTTTTGTTATCACTGGTTATCACCGTTATCACTGACGAGAGAAACACGTGCTCGAAGTTTAAAGCTATCGAATGTTAACATCTATTGATAACGGTGCAAGCGTTAAACAATATATTTCTCATTTGCATAAATCTCGTTAGTCGATGCAAAGTATATTGATTTTTACAGTATAAAAAAATGATGATTGTCAACTTTTGTTTATGTCGGAAGCAAAGTAGGGGAAGAAGATGGGACTTCATATTTTTTAAAAACTTTTGATTCAATATTTTTTTTAAATATTGCCCCATAAGAATGAGTGACACTCGCGACGCGGTAAATGGAATATGAAATTTTTGAGTTTTCCACAAATTATGAAATTCAAAATATTAGTGGAACACGGGACGATATAATATTTCATTGCTATTTATAGTGCTTTAAGTTATACGGTAATCAGAAATTAGTGATAATTTTTTATTTTAGTAATTCAAAAATTTTAGAACAAGGGGTAAATTCGAGGCAGCGTTACCGAAGTTTCGACAAATGTTTCATCTTAATGTGTATAGGAAGCGTTACTGTCGCTGAATTTAGTATCTGTAGGAGGCGACAGAAGGCGGTAGTGTCCCCGAATTTAGTGTCTTCTTTAAAAAATTTGAAATATGGCGCGCTTACTATCAATTATACCAAACTCGAGCCTGCGCAGTTGGTGAAATAGGAGCCAAGAACTAACGAAAGCAAATTGGAATCATCTCAAACTACAATTTTCGAATTAAACATTAATTCTACCTGTATATATTTACACGCAATCAAAAAACTGTGATGGCTCGAAACGATATGTTAAATACTGCTTGTACTATGTCCCAATGAAAGAAATAGAACTCACGTATTCCAAAATAGTCGAATGTGAATTGCACGAGCGTCACGGTTGAGCTCGACTCAAATTTTTCCTCTTTTCGGCGTAGAAAACGAGGAAGCCGACGACTCACTGTTACATTTGAACACACAAGACACCAATAACTAATTGCGAGTAGAATTAGAGCACAGTTCTCCAAAATTTCTTAACAAAACACCAATTAAACGGAGGAGCACACGTATTCACAACCGCGCGGAAGGGAAATTTTCGAAGGCGACTGAGGCGCCACTACTTCGGCAGAGCGCCACGAACCAGCGCGCAGCAGTGGCGGAAAATTCAAACGATCGTAAAATGCTCTGCCAATTATATTTGAATTTTATATTTGAATTCCATCTGCATAATATTAAATCTAATTAAGGATTTCTGACCGTTTAAAACACAAAATTAAAGATGGGGGATGGTGGAATATATATGGAAGCTTCCAGATTATTGGGGACTCGCAGCCAATTAGCCCGTTATTGCTTTCAATGTGAGGAAAATAAAATAAAATAAAAGTTTTCGAGTCATTGCGAGCAACAACGACCCGGGTCCCACCACGTGGAGGTTGCTGCGACTAGGGACCCAAAAAAAGTGGCCATCCATCCGCCATCCAATTTTGTCTTTCGCGTGAAACATTTTCCCATCATTTTTACAGGTTTAAACGACGGAATGAACGACAAAATGAGCGGGAAAATGTGTCAGGCAAAATTTCTTGTTCTACTTTACTTTCCTTATCCATCTCGCACTGGGAGAGATAGATTCCCGACCGTGATGCGACGAGCATCCGACGCTTAAGGACTAACGCGGAATTTATTCCTCATATTATAAAACTTAATTGTAGGCTTCATGACGGACTCAAATTAATCTCGCGAACAAACTTAATCGAAACGTACGACGGACGACTTAACGTCTAAGTAATTACGATTACGATTGGACTATCTTTTCGCAACATCAATTTGACCTTCAATATGGAAGCAATTTTTGTACACAGTGAAAATCATTGTGCATATGCAAATACTGTTTCCATAAAATTTTCGGTCCAATTAACTTAAATACTATTTGCGATCGCGGGTACTTAAATTTATTCTCGCTCTTCTTCTTTCTTCAGGTAGTAGTCTTGAAAATCTTCCAAATATCTACCTAATTGGAAATTACAAAGTTATCATCTCCTATCTCGGAGAAAATAGAAACACAATAGGAGCCTGACTAATTAACAGCAAAGATTTCTTTGCAACATATTGCCTGACTGCTTGTCCGTAAACGAGAAAGCAAACTTCTTGGCGAGAAAATGAAAAATGCATTCTGCTTGAAGCAGAATGAAGAGAAACATCGTATTACTTCCAGAATGAAGGAAGCCAAGGGACAATTATCTCATGAATCAGACTTTGAAAACAATACAGACGATACTTCGATCCAAAAATCAAACGTTTGGAAGCTTTGACAATGAAACCATTAAAAATGGTAGCCAAACGATCGTAATAAAATCTCAGAAGAAATATCTGGAAACTTAACACACAATTTGCAACAATAGACATTAGTGAGAAATATTCACCGATCGCCCTTCGATGTGGTTCGATGCGAGTACTTCCTGTAACAAAAACTCATTTGTTAATAAAGTTTCATCACACTGTGGATTCCCCCAGCGTCTGTAGACGCCTGTGTCTCTTAATTTCCATGTTTATGGTCCACTTCATTTCCGCTAAATACCCAGAATTGTGATTTATCTTCTGCAACAGAATCTCATTAATTTGACCGAAAACGCGACCTTAAACAAAACATCACCGACCTTCGAATAATTTAATAGACGGGTATCGAATATTACGAAAATCGAGAGAAGAATGATTTATCAAAAATTTTAGTCTACTGCAAATTTTATGAACTTTGAAAAAAAAATGTTAACCACTTTAACAAGGCAAACTTAAAATTTGAAGTTGCATATCGAGTCGACAAGTGCGAATTGAATAATTTGGACAATTTAGAAAATTGTGCAATGCCACAATCATTTGCTATCAAAGAAATTACTTAAATGAAGAAAAGCAAATTTTGACGCAGTTATATTCGGAATTATTCGAAACCTTTTCATCATCCGAGCATAAAAAATAAATGCATCACTGATTAATTCGCGACGCGAGAAGTGTTAAATAAAGACAGACTTCCCCCTTTGCTACAATATAACTCTACTATTTATTTAAATAAATAAGTAAATATCTAAAAGCGACGCGTTTTATCTTTATCTATATTTCCCATCCGTCTATCACACTGTAATTTCGTTATATATGTTTCGGGCGCAAGTTTGTTATTTTCATTCTATTAAAAACGTATGCAAAACCCGTGGTCCGTAATTTTTGTAAGAAATTTGCGAGAATTTATCGAAACATCTACGTCGACGCGGTATTCTCACAAAAATGTCAGCGCGATCAAAGTAAAAACCCAGGCAATATTAAATTAATAACTATAACCATGGCAGCCAGCAGCATGTTTCCTATTTCGTGAATTTTATTAAATTAACTGACACTCTTTTTCTATCTGTGTCATCAAATGTGCATATAACTTCTTGCACTTTTATTTCAAGAGTGGTTTCAATGACAACGATGAAATTCATTGTCTGATTGATCTCAATAGACAATACATAATATAACTTGACAAAAATTCTACAAAAATCCTCAAAATTTCTTGTATTAAAAGAAACATTCACAGCAGTATTTCTATTTGCAAGCACTTGATTAACAATATAAAAATCATGACATGAAGCAGCCAAAAGGCGCTGAAAATCCCGAAATCATCGAGCAGCCAAAAGGCGCTTTCAATAAAAATTGCGAGAAACCCGTGCCATTTCATGGCTCTCATTCTTTCGCAACGCTAAATTAAAACCCGCCTATTGCCATTTCATGGCTCTCATTCTTCGCAACGCTACTTTAAAACCCGCCTATTGCCATTTCATGGCTATAATACGTAACATTATTTAATAAACAATCGCGTACTGCCATTTCGAGGCTTTCATTGTTCGCAACGCTACTTGAAAACCCGCCTACTGCCATTCCGGGGGCTCTCAAAATTCGCAACACTACCTATCCGAAAAAAAAGAAGCTATCGTTGGGAGCAAGCCTCCTGAGGCACTCCATGGGGAGTTGCATTTTTGCAACTCCAATTGCTGAGTCTCCAACTCAGCAGATGCGCATCTCTCAGCTGCTTTTCTATTTCGCAACGCTAGTTTCGCGATTTTTCAAAAGAAAAACGCGTATGATTCATATTTCGCAACGCTAATTTAGAATTTATTAAAAGCAAACTCCCGGACACCCATTTCAGGTGCTAAATCGTGATGCTATACTCTACAAATTATTAAGAAAATACTAATTCTAAATATTCTATAAAATACTAAAATAAACTCCCGTGCTCCTTGATCAAGGGCTATGTCGCAACTCTACTTTAATAATTAATTATTCAAAGACAAACCGGGCACTTTTAGTGCTTTATATCGCAATGCTACTTTAAAGAATAATTGTTCAAAGAAAAACCGGGCACTTTTCGTGCTTCATTTCGCAACGCTACTTCTAAAGATCTAATTAAAGCAAACTCCCGTTCGCCATCTCGGGCGATCTCTCACGCAACTCTATCTCTAATTTAATATAATATTCTAATAAAGAAAAAACCGAGTATATTCATATCGCAACACTAACAACTAACAATTAATTCGAACAAATCCGTGGGTACCACCCGGGGCTACCTTAAATTCGCAGCACTAACGAGCAAGGTATACGCAACTCTAATTTCGCGATGAAAAACCGCATGCAGCCAAGATGCGCTCGTTGGACGGGAATGTTACATCCGTCATCGCCGTTAAACGGCAGAGGACAAACACAGAAAGCGAGCATAGTGAATAAACAAATACTAACAATGACTTTCCAACCTAGAACCCAAAACGGACTCGAGGATGAAAAGCCATTCGGTGCTGCCCTCTTCGTGACAGTTTGTCGGGCCTCTTCGGCACTTGTTAGCCACTTCTTCTGCCCCTAGAGAATGCTCGAATACTTTGCGCCAATATAATTCTTACTATTATCAAAATTCGACAGTGAAAACCACACCACGAGCGTGCAGAGCGTATTCGCTGCTCGTGTAGCACAGTTTTCAAAAAAAAGGCAAAGTATTCGAGCCTCGCGCCGGGAGTTTCACCACGCGCGCAGAAATTTACATACTAGAAACTACGGTCAAAGAGAGGGGGACACTCGGTTTGACCGTAGTTTGATCCCAGGTCCAGGCATACCACTTTTACCCGACCTACACAGAGAATGTGATATCCTGAATTCCTGGCCCTTCCTGCTTATATTTAACTCACATTCAAGAACGGTATGCTACCTACGTACCTAATACCTATATTTAAAAATGCAAATCGCGACACAAATCACACAAACACACATCACTCCACGGTTCTCATTCAGGAACCCGGGTGCATGGGCCTAGACTAGAGAGGACTCCCCGGGGTTCCTCCGACACCCGAGTTCGCAAACAACTTTCATACTCTAAAATGTACGTACCAATTTCCTGAAATCGACTGACAAGGGTGGCGACCATTGCGTTATTTCATTATATTACTACCGCGAGTGAAAATATTTATAGAATTATAAGTATTTGTCATTGTATCGTTTGATATTTGAGGCAATGTATATGGTATATTTTGCAAAGATTGAGAGAATTTCATCATTGGAATACCATATACATCGATGAGTTGTAGTAAGAATGAAAAAGAGAATAAAGCAAAGTGTATTGTTCAAGTTTGTATAAATTATTTTATAATACGAGAAAATTTCAAGCGACGCAAGATCCACAGCCTAACACACATCACACACACATGTGGAAATTACGTCGTGCACGATTCGCCACCGCAATGTCAGTCGCTGATTTTTCAAAAAAAGGCCGTGCCCACCGCCTTTACCCATTCGAAGTGCACCTGGGCACTCGAATGAGTTCGGGCTTAAAGTGAACACGGCAGGAATTTGTACTCACTGTGTATTTTTGCTGAAAATCCTAGCTAAGAGGATGATTAGTAGAATTCTAACGGTTTGATTTATGAAAAGTTGAAGCAAGTGACTCGAATTTGATATTTAATCAAGCAAATGACTCGACTTTTATATTTATTTAAGCAAGTGACTCGACTTTCATATTTGTACAAGCAAAAAGAATTTGAACTGAAAAAGTGAACTTTATAGAAGCAAAATACTCTACTTTATGTATTTGTAAATATGCAAAATGTACTTTGAATTGAAATTGAATATTGAAAACCGGGAGATCTCGTCATCAGAGGAAGAATTTTAACAGGGAAATGTATTAATTGTCACTCTGACTTCAAGATCTACCCGTTGCGAAGTGTCTTCTTGTAGATAATTTTTTAATGATATATCATTCAAACGGCGCGAAACAAAATTTAACTATTCCGATTTTGTGTGCATCAAAAGCACAAACTGAGCGATTTATGAAAAGCATAAATCGTCTCAAAGAAATCTACTAGGCGCGATCTTATAACAAATTTTGTTATAAGAATATTTTTCCAATGAATATAAAGAACGCACAATATTCGTAAATTGTTCATTTGTATTGATAAATTCGCAACGCTAACTGTAAATTTCATGATTACATTCATGTAAATAATGCAAAAATCGCGCTACAAGGAGGCCCTATCCTAAGCTACGATATATATGACAGTACACAAGGAAAATAAATGACAGTTTCTACTCACGAGTAATTTTTCAATTACTCGTGTTCACTATGCTCGCTTTATAGAACAATACAACCAATCTCCAGTGCCGCTTCGGACCTTTCGTCCTACGGCATGGTTTGGAGACCGGAGGGACAGTTAAAGTTTTTGACTCACCAGTGTCGAGACACCAGAATACCATTGGTTACCTTAGAATCTCTGCCGCTGCTGTCTCTGTCAGTGTTGTCTCCGCCGCTGTTATCAAGGTTGTCCTCAGGTCATCTCAAGGAATGTCCAAAGTCTAAACAAAACAAAGCATTTCGCATTGCAAGAGGCACCGTTCGTAAAACGTTAAAGTGCCTTCCGTTCCGATTTTACAAAGAAAGCTAATTGAATTTTGAAAATAGAGGATGAAAAAAGGTCATAATTATATATCAAGAAA
The DNA here is from genome assembly GCA_963989415.1 of Cerceris ruficornis. Lineage (NCBI taxonomy): Eukaryota > Metazoa > Arthropoda > Insecta > Hymenoptera > Crabronidae > Cerceris > Cerceris ruficornis. Next base: position 28,193,122 of record OZ022519.1, read on the forward strand.
CGTTAAGAGTAGATCGTATGAATTGATTAGTTTATGAATGATTTTCAGAATTGAGAATTCAAGAAGTTATATATCGAACTATGTATCGAAACTTTACAAGTACGTAGAAATAAAATATCTCTGTGTTTACGTTACTCACCTTCAAGGCGGAAGGTGCGTCGCAGTTTCGCAGGGTACAGCGATGCCTCACGAATTCGAGCAAAGTCTGTAACAAAAATAAGACGCACATCTTAAATACTTATTCCCTGAAAATTTCATGTTGGGGAATTTTTAATTTTTATTTATTTTATTGGTAGAACATACAATGTAACTGTATGGAAATTTGATAGAAAACTTATAAGGACGTTTTTGAGAAAATTTTCAAGTAGCAACTGAAACTTGGGGAAAAATTGTGGGGTACATGCGAATTAAAATTTCAGCTCACCTATAAAAGATTTGCCCTTCGCCGGGGAGTGATTGTCGCCGTTCAACCATCCCGTCATTTGACTGTTCTGTAACAAAAAAATTAACATTTTCATTAATATATGCCGCCTTTGTATTTCTCGACTGGAAATTTTTATTTCCCGATCGTGTGATACTTACTTTTTAAATTCGTGAAGCCTTGCCCGATGGAGATCCTTTCCACAGCTGCTCCTGTTGCACTGACTCTACTTCCGGCTCGGTGTAATTGAAAAAAAAGACAATTCGCGACCGAGAATTATTTTCGGCGAACAATTTGACTCTACTTTCGCGTAAAGTTATAAACTTAAGTGTATAATATGAAATACGAAGCAAACACTGACTCTACTTTCGCGTAAAGTTATAAATTGAAGTGTATAACATGAAATACGAAGCAAACACTGACTCTACTTTCGCGTAAAATTACTAGAAATTTAACACTTATTAAAGTATATATAAAATGCGAAACAAACATTCCAGCGATGCCTCACGAATTCGGACAAAGTCTGTAACAAAAATAAAATGCAAAATATAAAATGTTTGCTCTCTGAAAACTTGAAAATTCAGCTAATTCTTTATTTAGCATAAAGATGTTGCAAGTATTCTCTGAGAACTTCAAAAGCTAATTGATACTTTATTTACGTTAATTAAATTGATGGAAAGAACAAAGTTAAGTTTGCAAGGGAATTGGCAAATATCAAAGTTATGACGAGTGTACGGGATAAAATTTCAACTTACCTTCACAGACTTTGCCCATCGCCAAGGAATGATTGTCGCTGCTCAACCATCCCCTCATTTGACTGTTCTGTAACAAACAAATTAACATTTCCGTTAGTTTATATACATATTTTTTAATTAAAAAATTTCATTTCTCGAGCATCTTATACTTACTTTTAAAATTCGTGAAGCCTTGCCCGATGGAAGTCCTTTCCACAGCTGCTGCTCGATGTACTGTCTCTACTTCCGGTACGATCAATTTAAATAAAATAAGGAAGCTACCGCGACCAAGAATCATTTCCGGCGAACAATTTTGACTCTACTATCGCGGAGAAAAGAATTCTTAATATTTTTAATAATTATTCAAAAGATATTAATAATTATAATAGCGGGTTGCAAACACTGACTCTATGTCGCGTGAATTTCTTATAAATTGAAAAAATATTGAGTAATAAATATATACAGATATAAATATTAATATAATACGAAACAAGCACTGACTCTAGACCGCATTGCGCTCGGCCACAAATTTTGCTGAAAATAAAAGGGTGGGGTGGGGAAACACAAGAAAATCAAACAACCATGTTTTTCTTTTTCATATGAAATCAAGTGCTTGCTTCAAGAAATACTGCTTAAAAATTATGTCTTACTCATTGATTCGTAATGTTCTTTGTGTAATACAATATACTACTAACTAAATGTATAAACAATAAATACTGCGGGCTGCCACTGTTAATGTTATATGATTAGTCATGCTTATTCCCTATTACATATGAACACTGTAACCCCCTTCGATAAATTCACGAAAATCTTTATAGAAATTACGGACGAATCTAACGCAGGACCTTAATACCCTACATCGGCAAATACGGTTTTTATTTACTTCTATACTCATGCCCTGAAACCTATGTAAATCCATTGCAGCGTCTCAAAACGGAAGGATAAGTCGTAACATGTAAATAGCAAGTAAAAACGATTCGCGATTTATTTGTAGCATAGAATTGTAGCCGTCGAAATTTAACACCGGAATTGTTAAACACTGCCAGAATAAGGAGCAGCTTTCTTGAAAGTCGACTATCGTTTTGTAAATATTGACTAAATACTCGTATATTGTAAAAGGTTTCAAGTAATCCCGAAAGATTTCAATCGTTGCATGCTTCCGTAGAACCGTATTAATCCGTAGAAATGTAAATTCAACTCGTCGGATGTTTGACTCGATATCAATTAATATGAATATTGTATAAATTCAAACAAAATATCGCGACGACCCGATGTAAATGAAAATGTTACTTGCGTATGGCGTCGTAACATCTTACTCTTTGTTGCTCCACCGTGCACGTGTCCGATCGTGCCAGCCCGGAAGGTCGTTCAAAGGATACTCCGAGTCCTGCAAGCACGCACGAGTAAACTATTAAATAACTGCGTAAAAGTACAAAGATTCCGTATAATCACGTTTCAGAGCAACAATAATCGCGTTCTTCGCCAATAAAATCGAAATTCAAAGCTATAAAACAAATACTAATGTTGTAGACGAGAAAAGTGTTGCGTAAATGTCGCGAGAGGTCAGTGACGTCACCAATTGCGTCGTAGTTATTTCGCGATTGTTACTAAATTCGTAATTATTATTGTCAAAATTGATAGATATGGTACAGCAGAAGACTATTACGTAGTAGATAAACGAGTGAACTATTTTTTAGCGGTCGGTAAACGAGGACGATGTAAAAGAAACGGTACTCACAGCAGATACGTGTTAACGGCACGAAGTCCGGAGAGAGAAAGAGGTAGGTGACCCTACTGGCAGGAGTGGGGAGAGCTCGCGGCGGCTCGGCTGCCGCATGGTGGGGGAACGGCGCGCCAATCGGAACGCGCGTATGCCTCACGCTACTCGGTGCCTATCCATGAGCGCGCCATAACTAAGAATTTTGAAAGTTTCAAACAATTCGAATTGTATAAAAATGTCGAATTGCAAGATTTTAATATAAAGATTAGTAAAATTATTATTGAATAAAAGAATCTTGACCAGCATTACATAGAAAATATACTGTCAAGAGAAAGTGAACAACTTTTCTTCATTTAATCTTCATTAGCTCGTTAAAAAAAATCACACTAAATTACCTAACATCTTTGTTGATTTTTAGTCTATTTTTTATTATAACAACAAATTTATATTTCTAGTTTTCCTTTATAATAACTTTACTACGAATAATATGTATTCGTATGAAGGTTAAATTACGAAAAGTTATACTTTATTACGCATTATAGTTATGGTATTATCGAGGTGCTGTATATAAATGTAAGGATAAAAGGATATTAGCTAGTAACGTTAAAACATAACTATCAACAGCGATATTTTATTTATTCTTGCTGTGAGAACAAGTATATTTTATCGACACCGTTACACTAAGAAAGAATATCATTATAAAAAGAAAACAGTAGATCTAACAATGGAGCATAGTAAAACCACAGTGTCAAAACCTACGATCTATTTTCATTCGATCTCTATGAATTATACGTATGTCCAAAATATATTTCAATACAATGACACGATACAAAAGAGGGGATTAAGTCGTATACAAATATCTTTGAAAAAAAAATCACAACGTACTAGAAGTTCAATGAGCAGTATTGCGTTCGATCAATCGATATATCTTTTAAATAACGAATTAAATATTCTTTCTTTGATCGATATAGATTTTTATACATATTTATCTTCTTACAATTTTATACACCGTGTTTATTATGCTTAAATTTTGTACACTTACGTTAATATCAAAAACGTCGTGAATACTAAATCTGCAAATAGTAGCAGAAGAGGACTAGCATTTTGACCACAATAAAATCATTTAAAATATATACTTCTTATATAATACGAATTATTGTTAAGTAGCTAATACTTTACATGAAATTCTTGAAAGTTAAACGAAATTATTTATAATCTGGAAAAAAAATAGCTATCCATATTTCGTATTCTCCGTCGAAGAAGTTAGAACGTGTAATTTGTTCAATTCTGTCATAAACACCGAATTCTTCTACTCTGAAAACTACAATGATATTCAGATCATTATTTAAATGATGTGCGGCAAAAGAAGGTCCGTTAACATATTAAAGTCCTCTGTAAAGACACTTACAAAAGTTTCTAACAAATATTTACACTTATTTTACATTGCTGTTTTTCCACAATTTCCTCGAATATATATATATATATCTAATTACTTTTTGATCTATTAAATGTTCTGCATTTAAATCTATATTGTGCATAAACTAATTTTCGTAGCTCGCAAGGTTTTCTTTGTACCTTCTTACAAATTTAAATATATATATCTATATATATATATATTTATGGCAATACTTATCATAGGTTTATCGGCAAAATCCGATCGTAAGTGAAAAAGCGATCACATCGCTTCCGTTAAGATAATTCGTCTAGTGTTTATAAAATTATACAATCATATTGCAGGATTCTTCGCCTATGTTACAAAAATAGACTACTGTAGTAAAATGATGCCTGTGTAATCCGTGAATTCTTAACCATTTCGTTCTCTCCGACGTGTTATGTCGCGACGACGAGACTGCTTAAGGTATATAAGGTCACAGACGAAGTTCAAGCAAACCTCTTGTGCGATGTCACGGACGCGTTATCCCGTGACGCGATATAATTCGTGCAATATTACAGACTATGGTCGTCTGCGTCCTTATATAAGAAGCATCGTCGTCTTGACACAATAGGTCCGAGAGAACGAAGCGATTAATGGCAGCGAGTGTAAAAAATAAATTCTCAAGATCCTCAATATAATTTGATGTATAGGCCGTTTACGTGCACTCTTCATTATTCTGCGACGCTGCATCGTTTTTCTTAATCAAGCTTCCAAGAGTGAAATATTCACAGCTTCAGGAGAGTTCACCAATAGGCGCATTTTGTAGCCATAAGTCGTGTATGAAATTGTACAAGTCATCGCTAACAGCCACCTGTAATATTTTTCGTTTGGACTGTTTTACGGGTTTCTTTTCATCGATATTTAAATGTTCATTTTTATAAAAACATGCTGTCTAATATTCTTTATCGGAGGAAAAGAATATAACGAAACTTACCTTATACGGAGTGGGATTTAAATTTCGCTTGTGATCATTTCTAAGCGTTCTTAACGATTCCTGAACTCGAGTACGCGTCTGTTGTAACGTTGGTAATGTCTGGCATAGCTTCCCATTTTTCCAATAAACCTGCAAGTATTTTTTCAAGTATTCCTCAATAAAATTATTATTTGTATTCGCTGCTGTTATTTATTCAAGCTATTATATTCAATATAATCAGCGCTTTATCGCACATGTTTTCTGTGTTTTATATATTCTCATTTTATTAAACAAATCAATATTTATCACTTTACAGTTGCATAACTCGATAGTAACATAATCTTTACCAAAAATCTTTCTTCTATTTTTAGAATTTCTTATCAGACTGTTGCACTTTCAAACGACAAATAATACTAACTCTTTAAAAAAAAAAGTCAATCTAAAAATCGTATATGCGACGATAATTATGACAGTGATCACATCATTTATTATATCATTCATCCTAATATCAGCCATTACATCCGCGAAAAACTCGCGATAAATAATAAATACAATTTTTCCGATGACTTTACACAGACCACTTTCATAATCATCCGCAGATACAAAAATTATTTCACCAATTTACCTTATGCAATGATTCTACACGAGTCGGAGTAACATAGGCCCTTTTCGATTCTTCAAACGGGTGCCGGCAGAGAGCTTTCTGTTTCACTTGTGGGATATCCTCGGTTGATCTTTGTAGAAGATCAATTAACGCATATCCATCCGCCCCGTACAATCTGTACGCGTCCTTCTTCCCGGGTATAGTTACTTTACCCACTTCCTGGCTAAGTTTGATTCTCGGCTGGCCATTTATCTCGACCATTTTATAGACGCATCCCAACGCTGGCTGTCTCTGGCACGTTACCAGATGCGTTCCAATTCCAAAGCAGTCGATTTTATGGCTCTAAAGAATTCACATTCTTTAAGAGCAAGAAAATGAATATAGCTTTGTAGACGTTCTATAGCTTACCTGCTCGTTCAGGCTCAAGATAGTCTCTTCGTTAATATCGTTCGACGCGCAAATCGTTAGATTTGCAAACCACGGTATGTTATATTTGACTGCAATCTTCTCGAAAATATCTCTCGCTGCGTTACTCAGATACGCCAAGTCGCCGCTATCAATTCGTATCCCTATTGCTTTGTAACCCAAGTCATTCAGGGCTAGCGCCACAGCACAAAAATTTAGAAGTCCACTCCTAATTATGAAATAGATTTAAAACATTGTTAGAACGATGTCTTTTAAGATTATTTCGTATTAGTTGTAAGTCTCAACAGAACATGCATTTAGATCGTAACAGAAGACACAGATTGCACAGTACAAACGTCTCTAAAACAATATTGTGATAGCTTCGATAACACGTAATGTTAAAAAAATATAAACATTTAATACTCACTACAAACATAATGTCTTTTTTTTGTCAGTTACAGAATTTGTACTGTTCTTAATTAATAATGTGTAGATACACGTAATAACTAGCATATCAACGACACCGTTATGTTCATGCTTCAAACAGACTTACACGCGTAAGCTATTAATTTGAGGATCATCTTACGAAGTATGATTACACCATTATTAATTAATATTGAAAGATGTTCGTGTGGCATTTAGTCGACATGCAATTTTAGAGTATTCATTGAGTTTGTGAGATTAATGTTGTTTGTTGACTGAATCTTAAAGCAATTGCTTCATGAGTGATACAGTTCACGGAATTCTTTTTAATGTCCCGTTAGATCAAAGGGCTGAATTGGGAAGGGTACTATATAAGGTAGCACATTTACAACAGTAAAAGTGTAGAGTCTGCCATTCTTTTTTCCTTATTTTTCCGATGAAACAATTCTATACCCGTTCGTTTTATGATTTTTGCAAAAGCAAAATGATGCAATGAGACAGTAGAGCTTTTAATTTGTCTGCTTTACAGAACGATCTTTATCGCTAAATGGAATTGAAGAAATCGTGTCTAATACACTTTCAATAATTATGGCAAATTTTCGCGTAACTTTACCTACGAATAATGAAACCTTTAACAATCCGTAATATATGTAAATTTGAAAAAAATATCGGTACCATAAACAATGCACATAATTAGAAAATCAAAATAAAATTTTATCACTAGTTTTAAACGAAATTTCTATAACGTAAAATATTCGATTATTTTCAAGGAGACGCGCAATGAGTATTAATTACATTTCGTATACTCGAAAAGAAGTAAATAAACTTTAGGAACAACAATGTAACTATATCCTGCAAAGCAGACAAACGAAACAATATCGTACCTCACATAGAGCTCACCCAATTCGCCTCGTCTTAAAAAGCCATTCTTGTGATGCGAAGTCGATTCTGATATAATTGGATTGTTTCTGACACCATTTTGGGCATGTATATTGGACCCGTTTGTAAGAACTTTATTCTTTACATTTAGGCTGGCTATACGTGCCTGTCTCTTGGCCGATGCTTCAATGCTATAAACACACACCTGTTAGCCTCTACTGTATACGTATTTCGTTATGTTTACTTTATGAATGTGTCGATTAGAATTCTAGGTGCATGTATCGAAACATATTGAATAAATTCTCCTTGAAAAATTCTATCGGTAGTTCGGTTTCCATACTCTGAATCACGTTCTTTCGGTTTATATATATAAATATGTATAAGCATAAGTATATATACGAAATGTGCAATACCCTTCGCTTATCACTATAACAATATACAACTTAATTAAGCTGATTCCACTACACGGGAAATTATTTCTAACTATATACAGAGCTACAACAACGTAAGCTGTACACAGAGACAATAATGTACAAAGTTTAAAGACTCATAATCAAGAAAATGTTTTTAAATATTCTCGAAAAACGTTGAATTTGATATGCGAAAGAAAAAATTTAAAAAAAAATAACATTACGATTAATTGCATTCGAAATCTGTTTGAGAAATACATTATACTTGGAATTTTTCAACAAATTCTGTGATAGTGAGTGTTTAAAATTCTTGAAGAGCTATTTGAGAAATAAAAAGATACTGTGGCTCTTCAATTGTCTTACATTCATGCAAACGGTAATTGTAGTAAATATTAATATTCGAGAAGTATTTAAGTTATTTATGTACATTATCCGGTTACGGATAATTCGAAATTGTAAACAAATAGACGGTGTTAGAAGTGTACTGCACTGTGTGTTCAGTTAGCCAGGAAGATATAGCAGCAAGAGATTTAAACAAAATTTCGATAATATGCGTGCATATAGTTAAGCACAATGTCATGCCCGTAAGTTACAGAGGCACAGTACTTATTTAACGTAAAACGTAGTAAAAGTTAAGGAAGAGAAAATATTCAATACAGCACAGAATAAGATTATGTAAGAATGAAACTGAGAAAGCTATGTAATTTCAGGAGAAAATAGAAAAAGAATAGATGTGTTCGTTTAATGAGTGTAACGTTATACCTTTTCACATCGTATGTATCTACAAGAGCTACAAATCGTTCTGGGAAAGCAATGGCGTAACTAATTAAAGCAGCTAGTTCTCCGCTAGAAGCCTCAGAAACTAATATTCCTACGTCGGCTGCAATGGAATCCCGATGTTTGCAAGCTAATTCAAGGAGATCAAAGACTTCTCCTGTTTGCTTATGCGCCAAAGTCTGAAGAGAAACACAACAAGTTAATAAGAAATTACGATGTTTTTCTATATGTATGTTACACACAAAGACGATATAATATTTACTTTTGCTTGTAGATCATCCATGCTAGTAAAAGATGTTATATACGCATGTGCATGCGTTCCGCTAACAGGAATATTGTAAAGTTTCCCTGCTAATACGTTGCTAGTACCATCGAAACCACCTGAAATATCAAAATTTCCTTACGAATTTATGCTTTGAATTCTTTCGTATGTCGAATGAAAAGGCAGACTTATATAAATAAAACGAACAAATTTAATAATAATAAAGATAAAATGAATAAAGCGGAATAAAATGACAATTGTTCGCTTCGATCGATGGCGAGCAACTTCTCGATTCATTCTCGAGCGCTTAGCGGCGTCGAGTGTTTTTGGGCGTACATTCTTACGTCGCTATGCGCTCGGCTCTCCCTGCTATCTTTCTTCCTCTAAGGACCCCCACATTTTTTACGATCAGTTTTTCATCACGAAGTTAAATTTATTTCAAATAAAAATTCTTAAATTTGTTGTTACATGTAATTTTATAATATAAAAATCCAATTTGAGATGAAGTTATTTCGCGAGAGATATTGTTAAAAATTGATTTGTTTCGAATTAGTTAAATTTATATTGTACATATGTATATATATACACATATATTTACTTGACCTCTCAAACTATTACTCATCACCTACAGTACTGCCTGCTACAGGGTGGTACAAATTATTGATCTTGATTGAGTGAAATTGAGTAGACAGGTACTACGAAGAGAAATCGGTGCCTAATATGTCTGTTCTGCATAGAATTTAGTAACGTAGACACGAAGGAACATGGTGTGGTATAAAATAAAGAAATTCTTACCAATATAACTGTATTTAGATGCGCTCAATCCTCCGTCAGGACCCTGAGCTCTTCTAAGGCCAAACTCTAGCAATGTTATGTTTTTCCCAGCAACCATACGATACCTGGCTGCATTAGTTGCCATTAAGCTTGCATAGTTAACTAACGTTAACAGTGTTGTTTCCAAAAGTTGTACCATTATTAATGGACCTTCTACTCTTAATAATGGTATTCTGCATAACATATCAATTTGCATTGAACTTTTAACTTATTAAGGTTTGATGTTTCATCAAATATGTAATGTCGATAAGTATTCGAACATTAACTCTAACTGCTGTCTTAAGAGCAAGAAAAAGTTTCCTAAACGATGACAATGATGATGATGATTAACATAACTGAGTAATGTATGCATAATATATACGGTTCTGCGTAATTTAAACTGACCTTGGAAAGGCGACTGAACCCTCCTCCATAGCATATATCGTAACATCTTTCGGTGTAAGGCTTTTGAGATATTCAAAAAACTTTTGATCGACCGAAGCAGGCATTGTAGACTTCAGATAACTAATATCTAGATGACGTACGGCAATTATAGTTATTAGTCATGGGAATATTTGATTCATTTAGAAAGTGAAAAGCTTCAATACTTTCTATAGATACGTACCACTACATGAATAATGAAATTTCTCTAGAAACTTTATACATTCCTCTAAGCCAGCAAATATTGTAAATTCTCCTTGGAAAGGATTTTTACGAAAATACAAATCAAATACAGCATGATCGTTCATTTTGCCACTTTTCCAATAGGCGTATGCCATTGTAATTTGATACAAGTCTGAAACACAAAACAGTACATGTCGTAATAATATAAATATTTAACTAACACTAAAGGCACTATATTAAAACATGTCAATTTTACATGTTTAGAGGGCATCATAGATATTTTATTTTGACATTGCCACATCGCTGAGTACTTATCTCTATGTTTACATTATTTCTCATTGATAATCTACAGCATTATATAAGCTATAATACCAAAGTATAGCAATTTGTGTTCTTGATATTCAAATATATCATGATGAGAGCACAGGAAATGAACAGCAAAAAAGGTAATTTATTAATTATAATAAATTACATATTTAAAACAGAAAACATTAAACACAAACTATCAGAGAAATAAAAACTTGTATAATTCTTTAGCCAGATAAGGCATGGAATAAAAAGTAGCTCCGTTTGTAAGCTTTTATAATTTATGCCGACGTTAAATTTCAAAGTATAACAATCGTGAAAACGGTAACGCTTCGACAAACTGCCAATTTCAGATTAAAATTACGTCAAATATATTGTATTTATCTATAAACTACAGTAATTTTGCATCGTTAATCAAAGTAGATCGAAATTTACTCCAATTTCGGAGTAATCATCTCGCGAAAAATTGCGAGAGTGGGGGGGAAGAAGCAGGCAGAAAAAAACACATGAAGATTTTCATGAATGCCGGCATACACGTTTCACGTGGTAAATATTTTGAAGTGCCAGGTGTTGCGTCATTGTTATAACATAATCGATAAGCGGAAAAACAAGAAAGTCCAAACCGCGTGTTTTGAGGTTAGGCTCCTATCGCGAATACGATTATATTATTAAACTACCACAGATCGTGGTAACAATTACAAAATACCTGTTAAGAGTGGTTGAACCACATAATTCTGTTGCGAATTACACCACATCTTCGCCTCGTCGTCTGACATTACACGAAATCTCTTGGAACGCGAACTCCCGTGCGAGAAACAAAACGGCGAAAAAAAAAACGAAAAAGGAGGAAAAAAAAAGGAAATATCCTTTGGTTGTTCGATAAACGAGGAAGAGGCAACAAGAGTCACTGAACGATAAACGGTCGACCACCGTTACCGACGAACTACCATGTTTCGTCAGCGAACGCGGTAATATACGTTCCTCCTACACTCTTGGAATCGATAGGAACGTTTGAAGGACGTTACGAACGGACGCGAGTTGTTATCCACCAACCCCACCAATGGCAAAAGCGCTTGTTAAAAAATTACTAGCCGCCGTGCCGCCTGGCTATCGTTTTCGTTCAACCGCATTAAACGTCAGGAATATTGCCATGACGCCGTTTCGCGCATTCGATTTCTTCCTCTTTTTTTCCTCGCTTTTTTCCCCCGACTTTTTCCTTACTTCCCCCTCTGCACGCGGGAGTTCATTGCGATCGAACTTAACACGACGATCGGTGAATGTACAATTAGAGGAGGGAATTTCTTTATAGGTTTAACTCATTGTCGCTAGACAATTATCATGTATTATTAATTAACACTAGGTGCGCCGAGATTGAACAGAATGACTTGATGCGAATACCTTTGGAAATATTTCTGAAGTTTCTGATTTCTCTTTTAATTTTCTACAGCTTGCTTGTAGAATGCAAGCGACAGATTCCTTCGTTTCTCTTCTTTTCATGGGTTTATTTACTGTTTTTAATTATGTTGGATTAATAGTTGGTAGATGTAGCGTCAGAGAACTGAGTTTTTACGATTATACTTTGTTTTGCATGAATACTTCATGAGTCTTTTCTCAATTTCAAATTCGCCTGAAACAATGTATTGGTTTGCAATAATATACGATTAGTATGTAATTAAGGATTATTAAAATTAGAATGATATTTTATGTATAAACCGTATGCAGCATTGGAACGAAATCAAATTACTTATTTTTAGTTAGCGCGAACAACTATTAACTGTATATTATTAACTCTAGAACTGCCGACGTTCTATCTATTACATTTCGATATACTCAATAAGTACTTTGGAAAAGGAGTAATTAAGTAACAATTAAGTAACTTAGGTTTTATAAGATAAAGTTGGAATATTTACTTCATACTTTCCCTATCAATTTCGGGAATTTTTCGAAATAATCGGAAACCGGTCATTTTGATTGCCTCGGTAGTTTTAGCGTTAATAATAACAAGAATGAATGAATAACCGGTGCCGGTAATAAAAAAATCAACGACAGTAATCATAACAGTGACGTAATATTTGTAATTAGCACGATGACATTCTTCATCTAGCCTCTAATTGATTCATCATATTACGAGGCATTTTATACTTTCGTGCGACGTACACCGCAGTCTAAAAGATTCTCAGGCAACGATGCAAATTGGATTCTTCGCGAAATATCGGCAATAAACGGTTCTTAATGTGCTAATCCCTTTGTAAATGAAATTAACATGCGTGATAACGTCGTCGAATGCCCGCAGACTAAACTACTTTAGTAACATCATATATTTACAGCATTTATTGCCGACGAAAATGTATCGTAGGCGATGATTTTTCTTTTTCAAAGTTACACGCAACAATAATGTCCTCATAGCGTGATTCTGTCTATCCTGTCTAAGATCGGTAAAGTACCTTAGGGTCTTTTCTGAGTCGTAGTCTACTTTCTATCAAAAGAAGAGGAATTCTTTCACCATTTCTTTATAGTAATTACACTGCGGATGTTTATGCAAATTTCAAGTTTGATAAATGCTGATAATAAAGAACTCCTTACTCGTCAAATGCTATAACGAATGTCCGTTCTTGGATATTTCATATATTTTTTGTATATTAAATGCGTTCTGTGTATTGTAGCAGTATTAAAGGCATAAAAGAATAAAAATCCGCGGTCTAATAATAATTTTAATGAGAATAAAACGCATTCTCTGCGCAAGATTTGTCACAATTTCCATCAAATTTGGATCAAATTAAATCTTGATCAAATCTCAACATTTCTATCGCTCACATTTCTATTTCGAGAAATGCTTATAAAAAAGGTAGAACCCCGTCAATTTGACAACTTCCATAGATCCATCGTTAATCGACCAAAGATCGAAAGTGTTAAGTGAGGTTAAACCATAAGATACACGCCCCTTTTTTATCGCAGGAGCGACGATTTGAAGGTTAACGATGTGCCTTCCGACGACACTGCGTATATGGCAGATAATATCCCGAAAGAATTCGCAACATCATGACGAGATAAACCGATACCATATATCATCTCTAGAATTCACGACTGCACATACTCAAGGCATCTCTCTTCCTGCAATGTGCGTCTTTTTTCCCAAGGATCACATTACGTCAGTGGCGTCGTACTACGGAAAGTATAATAATAGTGCTGAACCATTACGATTAGAGGATACTTCGATTAAACACACATATCGTTAGGGGCAACACGTCCGTATATCGTGGCCTTGCTGTAATAATACAGCATTGCAGTTGTTCTTCGACGTGTTAAAAGTTTCGAAATGTAGGAAATTAATATGTAGAACTTGATAATACCATCTTCTGCTGTGTACTTATGTACGTTTGCAGCATTGAATTCAGGTCTTTCAGGTAGTCTTCTGCAACGACATACATACGTGCCGTTTACGTTGAAAGTGGCATAAGTCACTTTACCGTGATTAAAAACGGTGATTTTTTCAATGACTATGAAACTAGTTTTACCGAGAAAGATGTAAGTATGCATGATAACAAATGGAAGTAAATGTTCTTGAAAATTGGCATTGCTATTTCGCTCTGCTTTCCGTTCAGGCGGCACACAGCTGCGGTCATTTTGCACGGTGTTCGGTTGTAAAGATCTTTCTGATTAGATGAGTGGGTATAGCAGCCAAGTGAAAAATACATTAAATAGTACAGAATGTTATTTAGCTTTGACTTTTTTAATTGCTGCTGTGAATGCCTTGGTAATGTTCTAAGATGTCATAGGAAGACAAGTTTTAAGGCCTAAATATCCCGATTTAAAAAGAAAATGACCTACGCCACTTTCAAAATAAACGGATCGTGTAGAAGTTGGTAGTGTCATCTTCTGCTATGTATGTACTTATGTATGTATGCAGCACTGAATTAAGTTCTTAAGGTTGGCTTTTTCACCGATATACGTGTTTATATCCTTAGAAACTTTGAAACTTCTTTCGCTTGAGATTTCTATATGTAGTTTTGTCCTTAACTGCTAAGGTTACGGCGCAGAAGTATAATTTTAGGCGAGAAAAACGTTTCCGAAGGAAAGTTTCCGCACGATAAACATATCCGTATATTAGATTGACTTGGATTCAAACTTTTCAAATTGATTTTTCTACACTTTTCGTCTAAACTGCTAATTTTCTGACACGAAAGTATAATTTGAAGCGGGGAAAACTTTCTCGAAGATATCGGAGATTTCAATTCCATTTCGCCAATTAAGATTAACGCCTCTACCGTTATAGTTACTAAAGACCCTGACTTATTTTCGAGTTATCATTAAATACCGTTTAACTAATTTAGGAGAAAGTAAAATTATATCTTTTATCACACAACGTACACATTTAACGTACAATGAATTATCAAAGTCTCGAATATTCTGCCCTCTTCCTAATTAACTAATATCACATCAACGTGCGCATTCTTTCCTCCTCAATTCCAATACGATACTTTATTGATTCGTTGCAAGCTACTTCTTTTTCGATTAAACTTCCATAATCTGCCTCGAAATGTTTTTTTCATCACCGGTTACGTAAATCGTACGAATGGAAAGTCACGCATGTCAGATATGATAACAATTTCCTTTCCAAACTAAAATACAAATTACTTGCAGTCCTCTTAATTGCATTTAAACTACTTTGCTACAATTCTAACGCAGACCGTTCTTTCAATCGGTTTCCCCCCGTCTTCGCTGAACGTGGAAAATGTAATAAAAGCTTGAGCGTACCGATAAACGACGTTGTGTAATAAAAATTACAGAGATAAAATCAGGGAACAGTGGAAGAAATTCTGCGCAACGTGTAACAAATAAAACATAAATGGTACCAGTGACCTATGCATTAATAACACGTTACGAGTCGGCCGTTGAACCTGGAGTTTGTTTATTGGACGTTTTGCAACACGGACCCTAAGCGAAAACATCTCGCAGTTCTATGAATATTTGGATGAACTCGGCATGCAACGTAGTAACTACCAGTGCATGTAACAATGTGTTCTATAAATAGCGAAGCATCCACCATCCACTGCCGCCTCGCTGAAGACGTTGCAGCTTGGTTTTCAACGTCTCGTATCAACTGTTATTAAATATTAACCCTTCGCGGTACGAATTATTTTTTCAATTTTGTAGTGAGCCTAATGAAATTAGTTTCACATTTTCTACCATTGGTTATTCATTTTTAATTATAACAATAACCATAGATACTGACGGATATTTAGGTGGTATTACAATATCATTGTGAAATTGGAAAGTCGATGTTAAATCGTTAGAAAATAAAATGAAGTGAAAAGTTATGTCGAGTATAGCTAGATATATGACTGCAAAGGGTTAACACTGGAGGTTAGTTTACACCTTAAAGGTTAACAAGGGTTAAACTTTATTTTAATAAACTTCGTTTATGAAATGTTTGTGAAAAATAGTTCGATGCAAGTCTGTTAATATATCAGAAAAACACCTAATATCGTTAGTGATCGAGAAGCACAAAAGAAAGCAAAGTCGAGAAAATAAATACTCGACCGTGCTCCACTGTTAGGTCAGTCCGTGTTTTATTCCCGTTGCCACCGTAATCCCATTCCTAACTCTCTGCCCTTCCACGGGGTTGCATTGGGTTGCATCGAGCGATCGTAGATCGGTCAAATCTCGATTCCGTCTCGATTGAATTCAACGGGAGGGAAAGGAGTAAGAGTATTCTATTTCGGACGGTGAGTCATGCACTCCTGTGACTTGCACCGTCTTGTACACGAGAGTGTACTGAAAACGTATGCGAAAGGGTCAGGCCAATGAACGTCATCGTCTCTTTTCGTGTTTTATTCTCGTCACCGAAGAGAAATTGGACCACTCGTTTCGTTACAAATTATCGGCATTGCGTGTCTGCAAACATTTTCAATGATGTGCCACGGTTTCTCGTTATGTACGAGTCCAATATTAACGCGTTAAGTTCCAGGCCGGGCTACAGGGACCGGCGCTACATCTTCTTATTTACGCTACGTCGACTCCTTTTGTGACTTAAAATTACCCAGATTATCAACAGAAAGAAAACTATAATATTAAAACTCTGTTTAATTTATTACGCCAAGGGAATAGGAATAAAATATAACGGAAGAATCAAGCGCCAGTCCCTAGGGACCGGTGTGCCATAAGAAGTCTTGTGCCGATCCCTGGGGACTGACACTTGGCTCTTCCTTTAGATTTTACTCGTATTCTTTCGGCGTAATAAATTGAACAGAGTTTGCATATTTTAACGTTCCCTTTTTGTCGATAATCTGGATAATTTTAATTGACTATATTCCTCGTCAATTCCTCTGTTATTGGCACGAGAAGATAACGATATCGCGTACAAGAAGTATTTTATAATTAATTCTTCTTATTTAACCTCTAAGAGTTTTCATAACAGTAATTATTTATAGCATTAGTGTAGCACAGAAGGATTCTTATTGACATGAAACGGGTTAAAAGAAACATCGACGAATGTGAAATTATAATGATATGAATTTTCAGCGGGAGGAATATTTACGTGGCAAATGGAAATAATAAAAAAAAGGAGAAGAGCCAAACGATCCCTTTTTTTATACAACCATTTTATTAAGTGTGACAATTGATATTATTGATAATTCGTACCTCAATTCTACAAATAATCATCCAGTACTTGTCTGGCGAAATACGCTACATTCAGTTTCCTGTATTACTGGCACTTCTGAGATATTGTTAAACACTAGTCAAACACTAGCTGTCATTTATTGGTATACGTGGACTTTAGAAAAATACTCAATTTTTGACTCCCTATGGCACAAAGATGAGCAAACAGTTTTCGAAAATAAAGTCATTCCGAATACATTGAACTTAAAGGATACCTTGGAAGAGTAGAACTTAATTAATGCGTCTACACCGTTGAATACTCTTCTATTTTTTTTTTTTTTACTAATTACACCGTACTCTGAATTTTATATTGAAGAAAAGTATACGATCGAAATTATTTCAGCGGGAACTTCAAATTCGAATTGAAAATTCAAAGTATTTGCTCATCTCTGTTGTAACAACTAGATGTATTAGATTGAGCCAGAAAATTTCGCGATCTCGCTTCTTTCACTTTCTCTTTTTTCTCTTCTTTTCTATCAAAAATTGATTATTTTTGTGATTATACCATTATCATTATTATCCTTCTCTATGAACTATGTAACTGTTAAGCGTCTGTAAAAACGTAATTGCAAAATATATGATTGTATGTCTAATAAGCTAGGGTGATCATAGATCGAACTGTCTGAATACTTTCACAATTTCTTAGAAAATTACTGTCGTGAATTTCATAGACCATGGCGGTTAAAAAATACTTTATTCCCGAAAGAATTCATAGTCTTCCTGTATTCGTCGCTTAAAGAAGCATGAAAGAATTATATTAATTTACTCATCAATAAAGTATCTAATTGAATCCCTCACTCTTTTAATTGCTCGGCTAAATTCCATCAAAATTCATTCCTTAAACTTATTCACGAAATATGAATACTTCTCTCCCCCCCCCCCCTTTTCTTATTAAACAAGAAACGATA
This sequence comes from Cerceris ruficornis, assembly GCA_963989415.1. NCBI lineage: Eukaryota > Metazoa > Arthropoda > Insecta > Hymenoptera > Crabronidae > Cerceris > Cerceris ruficornis. The sequence goes on from OZ022519.1 coordinate 28,211,416, forward strand.
CTAAATGCAATGTCTATTAATACTATATGTAAAGACCCTTTAAAAGTAATTAATTAAAATGAAAATGGCAAATCTTAGTCAACAAATGCACATTCAATGCTTCGACTGAATCAGCTCAAAGATTCAACTAACAATAAGAGGCCCATTCGCGGTCCCCAGACCCGTGGTTCTCAATCAAAGTGAAGCTACTTCAAGTGTTCCACGAGAAAATTAAATACACACCTAATTGTCACAAAAAATGACATCATAATTAGACCGAGTGATAAACGAATTCTGTCCATTCGCGCATTCGTGTCCCTGTACAGTTCACAATTTGAATTTTGAGCGTTCAACGTGATTTACTACGTTGATTTCACGTAATCTCCACTTAACTCCAGTAATAATGGCATTACTTTTGCAAAGAATGTCCTCATTTTGCGCCCTGGATTTCAAGATGGTTTCCCATTCCTGCTTTAACCTTTGCGAACATTGAGAGGTAATCATTTATTTGGCAATCAAAACGAGCTTTCATTTTTCAACTTTAACCGTGTATAAATACGGCGACAAACTGTATTTAGATTTTTTCTCAGACCGCGTATATACGTCGAAAAGTGTTCAAGTTTATGTTGTACCGTAAGCGATCCGCGGGAAAAAAACAGAGTTTAGTGTTCCCAGACTTCGAAAAGATTGAAAACCAAGGCCCTAGAGGACCATGGAGACCATTGTAAGAAATACTGCTATAAAAGATATCTTCTTTTTCTTCAATTCATCCTTCCTTCTCGCTATTGTTGGACACGACATCAGTTATTCGAAATCTAGTCACCCTATACTATACTAACGTGGCAATGTGATTACATACGATTTTCCTTGTCGCAATGTAAATGCTACCTAGCTGCGTATCAATCTTCACATACTTCATCCTTTTCAGCAACTTACTTTGGCGTTGAACACCTTTGTATTCTCTTTTTTTTTGGACTATTTAGCACGTGTGCGAATGTGTGCACGTTATACGGAAGCACAGGCTATGTTCTACAGTTACAAGATTCCTCTAACCTTATCTAAGTTTCCTAAAAACTACTCAGACTTCAGTTAACATTTATTATTATTATTATTATTAATATTATTATTATTATTATAGTCCTGCTTAAAAGAATAACGTTACGATCGCTTTTAACGTTAGCTACGGTCCTCTACGGTCGATTTATATTTAATTAATACTGCATCTCAATAAGACTAGATTCATTCCCTCTCCCATGACGTACGTTTATCGTTTATCGTATGCTATCCTTACAAATTTATCATTATCTCTAATTTGACACAGAATTTTCGTATACAGTCTTAACGTTACTTATGATGATGTTCGTTTATCGTGCTAAAAATATGTCTCGAACTACAAAACTCTCTTCCCTCGTTCTCACGAATTTCATGTTTCTTTGTTCTCTTCGTCCTCGCTATCGAGTCTCCCATTTTATTTTCTTCTTCCTTTGGTCTTTAAGTACACTATGAAATAACGGCTGTTAGACAGCGCTTCGTATGGACAAAATAACGCGCGATCCTCTTTAGAATTTTCGTCGTCGTTTAAACGCGACCGTATAATTTACAATAATAAAATGAAATCGTATCGGTTGATGGCTTAGGAGCTTTATACAGTGACTTATAAAATAAATAGAAAACAACGAGAGCGTTATTAAGATACTATTAACCCTTTGTGCCTTTTAACTTTTTGTATCTCTCGGCGTTATGCTCAATTAATTTATGTCACTTAAAAAATACCGTGTATAATGTTCAACAGTTATGTATTCAAGAAAATACTGTAAATTTGACTTTTTAAATATTTCCAAAAAGTATACACTTTTCTACGAGAAAATTTGCAATTTTCTTTGTTTTTCTTTCTTCTTCTTGTCGTTTCTTCGGTGGCTACAGTGTCTTACTTTTACAACGTTCGACCCATCGGAATATTCAGTTTGAACGGATTAAACGTATCACTAATGCTCGCGAAATTACAATTACGTTAAATCAATGCTTAGAGAGTACCTCCCTATTTTCGGATAACTATTATGCATACAATGCATTTAAAGTACGATGAGTCGTAATGTTTTTCAAATGTTAAGGCTCTGCTGGCATATAGAATGGTCAAACGATAATATACCGATGGGTGAGTTTTCGTTCAGTTTCAAAAGAAACATTACGGCGCTGAAAATGAATGTTGTCCTTGATAATCACGTAAAAATGTTTTCTACACAAAATTATTTGTAATTACTACGACCATTATCTACAACACTGTAATTTTGCATTAATTCGAGAAACAATGAACAGGAAACGTACAAAGACAAAAGCAATATAACGAGTAAAAAATATGATTCCCTTATTACCAAGATAGAAAATTTAAAACTTATCGTTATTATCACTTGTACCATGTACACATACGATAAATAAATAATCGCTAAATATATCAACAACAATGGAAGTACCTGTTCGGCAACATCAATGGGATAAAAAATTAAAAAAAATATATGTATATGTATATATATCTGTCTGCTTCTATTGTATATAAAGAAGATATCTATTCACGTCGTACGAACAAACAACTAACCGCTTGTCACCGATAACAATGTATCTAACGCTAAGTACAAACAACTCAAACGATAAAGCATACAAAAACTTCTGCTCCTTTTCGTGTTAGCACCATTAATGTTCCAAACTAAAGCTCATTTTTCGTTCGTAATACCTAACAAGTATTTGATACGATCGTTTCATAAAATTCTGACATTTCATTAAAACCATTCCTCGTACCGGCTACCCATGGTTCATCTCATCAAATCCGCCGCTCGTTGCCTGTCGCGATGCACCTCTCGAGGATGCATTCTCTTACGATGGGAAAAACAATTTCCCGAACTTGCGAATGCTTTTGGACAGTAAGGGCACTGATAAGGCCTCGCGCCTGTATGTTGATTTATGTGAAACTTCAAATCCTGATTCCTTTTAAACGTTTTATCACAAAGTGGACAAGCGTGTGGTCGCAGATCCGAATGCGTTATACTGTGAGCGCGCAGCGTTGAATTCGTTGGATAAACTCTTCCACAAACGTTGCATGGAAATTGTATACCACCATGGTATTCCTTGTGTCTAAACAGATTGGACTGTGTCTTGAAACTGTAAAATAGTAGACAATCTGTTAATTGTCTTGGTAAACATACAATTCACGAAAGAATGTCTACGAGATTTATATTACTGTCGTTTATTCGAGTCTGATGAACTTACATCCTACCGCATATATCGCAACCATATTTTCCTTTAGGCCGATGTGTTTCCAAATGAACTTTCAAATTTCCTTTGGTAGAAATCTTTTTACTACAAATTGGACAGATAAAGTTGCCGGATGAATTATTATCGGTATTCATGTGAAGTACACCGTTGGTGGAGTAAACTTGTTGAGATCTTAGAATAGGCTTTCCGTCGAATCTCCTTTCTTTAGGCAAATGAGACCAGAGATGACTTTGTAGACCAATTTGAGATATAAAAGATCGAGAGCATATCGTACACTCGTGTGGCTTTGTTGACGCGTTAGATATAGAGTCGTCGTTATCTTCTTGGAACTTAGCATTAATTTCATCCTTTATCTCTTCCTTGCTTTCGTCGTTTCTAAACAGAGAAATATCATTGCATCAGAATTTTACAACGTTTAGCTTATCTTGTGTACGTTAATGAAAAATTGTAGACTATTAAAACCATGGTATATGTTCTTACTTATTAGTTAAGGGTAGCGGTTCTGGTGAATGCACTCTCGTTACTCTCTCCTCGTTGTCCGATATCTCAGAAGTATCCGAAGCGGATTGTTCCATACCACATTGCAAAAATAACATTGGATCTACTTTCACCTCCATTTCTTCCATACTAGGTGTATGACATTTTTCTTCCTGCGAGAGTAATTCTGATGGTCCCAATGGCTCGCCCTCTGCCAAAATTTCTATTGCCCCCTTTAGAGTAAAACAGACATCGTGAAAATTCATATTCAGATATTTCAATCTTTTACTTAGAAGAATTTTCATAATTGTGCAAGCAGACTTTCGCATAAAATGCCTTCAATTTACTTTTGTCAGTATAGAATGTAATAGTCCTCGATCTTCCATCTTCTTTGTCGTCTCTTGCATATCCTTAATACTTTCCACCTCCACATCATGCACAGTATTGTCAATGCTACCGTATAACTGCAATCTCAATTTCTCTTGCGTTCTGTAAGCCATCATAGCAAAGCGATGAACGCTCTCCAGTCTCCTGATGCACGTGGTGCATACCATTTTTGATAATTTATCCTCCAAAGAGACCTGCAATATAATTCACAATGACTTAATGTTCGTAATATTATAATTATAAAAAAAAACTGCAATAAAACTTCCAAAGAAATAAAATAAAGTATAACAAATTTTGTTTTTTAAAATTTTTAAGATTCACGGAATTTTTCCTCTTAAAAACAGCTTTAACATGTAAAAAGTATTGCAACTGTTGCATAAATAAAAACATAACACGTTGATATTTCATAAAAATAAATTTAAAACATATATCTAGAAAATCGTAAAAGTAACAAAAGAAAAAGAAAGGAAAGTTTCCTTTATTACTATAATGTTTAAAAGAATTTACATGTAAAATCTTATTTTTTATTCTCGTAAAATTTTTCGCTACTGCATGCAAAATCAATGATTTTTCTAATCAAATCAAATGTAACCTTACTTAATTATTATAATTCTACGGGTTCGTTAATCAATCTTTTTTGTTATAGAATATTGTAATATTAACGATAAATGATATTAAGATATTAATGTCATAATTTTCTCATTGGGAAACGTCATATCATTTACCGATGTTACATATGTATATCAAATCGTATTTATAGATGCGCTACTTATATAGCGCATACAGTATACTTATTGTAATCAATAAAATGCTAATTTTTAACACTTTCGCATCTCTGTACAAAATGGATGCTTCCAAACCGTTCCTTACGGAAATTCGATAATGTAATTACTCAATAAAATTAATTCAATGTCATTTATAACAATAAAAATCCAAATTCTCATTTAAAAGCCGAACGAATATTGCAATCACGATGGATTTGTTGATTTTCATTCATACAATAAATAATATTAAAACGACGCTATTCCTCGACTAGTCTATACAACGAATTACAAAACTAATTAAAAAATCAATACATTCGTTTTAAATAACATTCAATCAACCGTAATTGTCCACGTCACTTTAAACATTTTTCTCTTCTCTCGAAATATTCTCAGCATCGTCGAAATAAAATAATATTCAGCAAACTCTTTAATTTATTTGTAATCAAATATTCACCATTCGCTCACGTCAGAATACATCAAAGCACAGAATGCATTCACAATCACAAAATAACTCGGAAAAATCAAATTAATGGATTTTTTACAAATTACTAATTACCGTTAATTATTAATAAATAATTATCAACCCCCTGCACCAATTAACATACAACATTTATAATAATCACATATGCCATCGGCATTTGTAATCTGCATTCCGTAAAAATTTGGCGTATTATACTTTTTTCTCTAATTTTCGAAATCTTAATGAGTCGTAAATCAAAGAAATCCATCGCACGCGGAAACGTACGTGTCCACACATGTGTCAACGATAAGCACGAACGGGGTACGAGAAGGGGTCGTATGTGCGATAGGTGAGAGGAGGGCCCGGTTGGAGATTTCGAAAAAAAAGGCACCGACACATCTCTAACTCTGCACGTATACATACATGCGCACACATCGGCGTACGCGCTAATTCACAACGGAGCGCGATCCCCGGGGCACTTACCAAGATGTACAGATATTTTCGTATTTTGGTCTGCAGGTAGTGCCGTCTACCATCTTCGGCGAAAATGTGGACACCGTCGTTTCTTGGTATGTCACTAGCACAAATTCGACAGTGGAGCTCGTCCTCCCGATCGCGCTCGAAATCGCGACCCGCCGTACCCATATTCAAAAAGAAAGAAAAAAACGCCGTCGAGTTAACACCACCACCACCACTGTTTTAAAGGTGAACACGATCTTTTTTCCCTCCTTTCCACGGACAGTTTAACGTATGTAAAACGACGTTCGGTATTACTTTCGAGAGGATGGGAAAAGAAAAAAGAAAAAGAGGAAAAGAAAAGAAAGGAGGATCTACGATTTAAAACGTATTTTTTACGCGTCCTCCCCTATCACCACGTCGATTAAGTTCATCGCTTTATTATATTCTCCCTTATTCTTTGCCCTTCTTTTTTGTTCTCTGTTTCGTTTATCTTAACACCCCGTCGAAAAATGTCGAAAACGTACGATATAGAAACTTTCAGCGATGCATCTTTACGACGTGCCAGCGTGTCTGAGAAGGGTTGATTATTCTAACGATTTTTTTTTTTTCTTTTACTTATGAGTCCTCCGGATTGGGTGAGATTACTCCGGCACAACGTTGACGCTTTAAAAACGACGTCGGCGCCGGGCGTCGGCGTCTCTCCCGAAACGAGTGCTCAATACAAAATATATAATAGCATTCGTCGATTTGAAAAACATATGTATATAACCAATTGTTTTATTTATGGATTCCGTTTGTGTTAAAGCGGGCATTATAGCTATACGAATGTTTCCGCGCGTTAACCAGCCTCGTTATCATTTAATTCCTACGAGAATAATGTGTATCACGTGAAATCGGGGTATTCGCATTCCTAAAACAGTATCCATTGCTAGAAATAAAGAATAAAATGTATCAGCGCGGTACTCTTAATTGGTCCGCCATCTTCTTTCGCTCGTTCGTTTGCATTTTTTCAATCCCTCGCGTAATGGCCCATTCGAGGCACCGTTACGTTATTCGTTATAATACGATCGTAAGTTCGTATCGTCATGGAATGATTCGTGACGATGGATCGTCACGAAAGTCATTCCTTGTCCGTCAAAATTCATGGATATCAGTCCGAGATTTCCCGCCATTTTTCCCCTCGTGTATTACTACGCGCTTGGTGGGGAGGGATGCACGTTTTTGTCGCCACGGAAAATAGTTCCGGGTACTTGCGAACGAACAGCCTCCCCCTCGGATATGCTACGGCCCCATTTAAAAAAATCAATACTTAATAATTAGCAATTAATACACCCTCCGAGTATATGCGAATACCGTTTCTTTCTCTCACGTTTATCGCGATCTATGTGTGGGTATCGTTGGTAATTTCTTCCCGTTCGTCGTTTTATTACGGTAACGCACCTTTTAACCGAAAGGGATGATTCTCGGATAATTGCTGGAGACATTATAATAAGTTCTTTTTAATTATGAAATTTGTTAATTAGAGAAAATTTAAATACTCGTGGAAATAGTCATGTACTAAATGTTGCAAATGAGGTGAAAATATTTAATGCTCCTTCTTTACGATTGCAAATGTGATAGCGGAAAATTAAGAAATTTACAATTATTTTATATTATTGTTAACACGAAGAAAATTCGCAGTACATAATTTTTTAATGAGATTTTTAATGGAAATTTAATTGTAAGGAAATTATAATTAAATAATGTATAAGTATAATAACAAATTATCTTTTTTGGGAAATAATTGCAGCTACATTTTTTACATCACAATGCATTAGCTTTGATAATTAGGAATGATGATAGTTAAAATGAAGTCTATGTAAGAATGTGACTGAAAATAAATATTTATTGACATTATAAAGATAATTTGTATAAAAGAGGAACATATATTGATACACAATGTGAATTCTTATGGATTAATATTATGCATCGCAGAATAACATTTTCAACTAACTCATGTGTGCCAGATTGTAAATGAATGTTTAATTGAAAAATTTATAAATATTCACAGAACCATATTTATTCCATTCGTTAATAAATCTTCAATCATTGACACTTCGTTTTATTCTGGATCGGTAGGAATAATTTAAATTCTGCCGGCAATTCATCTTCAGAGTACAATCTATCGGAGAAATATACTCTACGTATTCTACAGTTCGCGTGAATTTGAACTCTTAAAGTCTCAACATAATTTGTTCCATACGCGCGTCGCGTAAAATCAGCCAAATTAAACTGAATTTGGTTCCAACCGTCGTCCAGCCTCATTGGCATTGTACAAATGAATGGTTTCACCCTCGTCGTAGACTGATAATTGCTAGCACGAAATCTACGACGTACATTCTTATCGTCGATTACCTGAAACAGATTAAAATTATGGATACATGAATCCCACACCTATTTGTTTCTGTATTCTATATCACAGTAATCTTACCTGAACCTCAAACGTAAAATATTTCTTCAAGTTCTTAATTATCATAACTAGGAATGGTAATTTAATGCCCAAAGTTTTCCTTGGGTCTGCCGGACAAGTGATATACGTCGTACTGACATTGCTACCCAGTATTTCGAGCACGAGGCTCTGAATATCATTGTCGGTGATTCTTTTAATGTGACCATTTCTCACCTTTTTGTCCCATATTTGCAAAGGCTTGCTACCTATACTGTATAATATCGATAAAAAACCACTCTGAAAAGTGTTTTTAAACATGTTTCAGCATTTACTTTACTTCCGTCAATTTTTCAGCTTTTCTTCGATTCTTTATGTTTACATATATGAGCGTTTAAGAAATTCAACAAATTTTGCGCCCTCGTGAAAACTCGATTTAACCTTTATCCATCTTATGACATTACAATCGCGTAGTAATGCATATTTCAAGGAACTTTTATGCTCCAAGCGATAAGACCGTATTAATTTTTAAACATTATCCGACTAACTTAAGCATGATTGTCAATGTTCGATAAGTTTCCCTCAGGAGATTTTTATTTTCTACGTTACTGTAGAGACAAACATAACCTACAAATACGATGTTTAATCAATGTTGCTGTTGGTTCTGCCATCAAAACATAGCGAAAACGAAGATCGATTGATCGTCTCGAACTTATCGATTTAAACTTTGAAATTTCTCGAGTGGCCGCATTTCGATACAATTTAATTTGATTTAATTCAAATCTTATGTTTATTCGCCTTTACGAATCGTAAATTTGGGATGGATGAAATTTCAAATTCGTCGAAATTAATAGATTATTCATAAAATAGTCCGATATTATTCTGCTTGTCAATAAATTACATAATTGAACACAGGGTTTCACGATTTAAAAATGTCGCTCTCGTTGAATATAATGTTGACCTGTACGTCAGCGCGACTAAACGTAATTGAAAGAAATTAATTCTATTAAGATTCATCGTAATAGTTGTAGATACAAACGCAATTTCTTCCCTTTTTTTTCTTTTACCATGCGACTAAATTAAAAAGCACACGATGTACACAAAAACGAGGGGCACAGTTTTTTTTAACGTTTTTACAATTTTTTATTGATTTCAAATACAAACTGATAAAGTTAAATTAAGCGATAAATCTCTGTCTTAAACAATCATTCTTTTAAAATGGAGTCAACGATTCGTCGGCATAAAAAACTTTATCAGTGTAAAATCTTTACCGCCGCAACTCTACTTCTTTTAAATTCCTCGGTAATTCATTTCCTCATTTCACGACCGTGTATTTTCCTAGGTTTTCCTTCTTTTCTTTTCATAGGAATGAAAGAGAGAAACATTAAAAACATTGAAACAATAATTGTAATCGCTCTTTCGATTCGCTATTAAAAAAGTTATCAAGAATTATCTTCCCAACGTGAACGTATACAATATTATATACCCGACGCTAAATCAACGTGGACCGATTTTTGTCTTTCCTTCCTTTTTTCTTTTTCCAACGGTAACTTCTGGACATTTTTATTCAATATTTCTTGATCACTCTTCGTTTCCTATTAAACCTTTAACTATCGGCGACCCGTACAAACCCCGGAGAACATCCTGAGGGTGTATTACATCCTAGAATATATTTCTCGATCCTCAAAGCACACAATTTGCAGTATATTAATTACGAGGAGACATTGAAAGTTATATCTATTCCTTTATGTACACAGATTCGCATCGTCAATTTCTCTCTAACGTTTCGACGACAATGACTTAAATCTTGAAGAATGTAACGATTAAAATGAAGAAACAAATATTTCCCAATCGACTTTCCATTAATCCACCGATAATCTCTAATTGAGAAAATAAATTAGCAATACTTTACAATCCACTAACGACCGGAATTCATACGGGCCCTCAATAATACATTAAAAACGTAACGGTAATCCTTTCTCTTCGATAGTCAGAGGATTAAGAGGAAAACATTCGTAAAATAACTGTTTAGAATTTCACCTCTTTATTTCAACGCAGTTCGCGTCAAACCTCGTGGAATCACATTCATTTTTTTCTTATTATCCCTTCGAGACTTCCACACGCTCCGTGTACTTTAATAATTAATACTTTTATTCGCTTATCGTTATCGACTAACTATTGTATAATAGTTTACGCGGGTAAAATAGGTCCGGCAAACAGGGGTACGCCTTTTCGTAGGATTCATGTCACTTAATCCTTCCTTTTTCTCCGTTTCTCTTACGTTATCATAAAACAAGGCAAAAAAAAACAAAAAGAAAAAACATCGAAGTGATCGAGATCATCGAATTGTTTTCCTTCTCGTTTTTGGTTTTTGTTTCTTTCTTTTTAAAGTTAGCAGAACATTGAATCCCACGCGCAAAAGAAGCGATGTCTCGGAAAAAGGAACATTCGTTAAACTCGTCCTCGACTAATCTACAAATTGTTTTTTTTTTATTGTTTGGGAAGGTATCGCGTTACGAAATAATATCTGAAAGAAAAAGAGCATCGTAAATAATTACAAAACGATTCTTCTCTTTTCCCTACGTCCGTATTGTACTGATTCGTAGAAAAAGCAATTAACTGTATCGCTCTCAATGGTTAGCCAGTAGCTTGCGAAAAAAATTTCTTTACTCTCTTTCCCATTTTTTTCTTTAACTCGTGCATTTAAAGAAATCTATGATGTTTTTTTTTTTCTTTCTTCGAATAATACGACGGGAAGTTATGAATGCAAGATAAGTTCCTTCGTGAGAGACGGTATCGAGTTGTTGCATTAAGTTTCTTTAATGCCGAAGACTCTTCCTTAACATTAGAACTACCAAAGGCAGTCAAGAAATGACTGGTTACTAAATTTTTTCGAAAAATTCCCCATATTTATAGAGGTAGCCGTAAAGTAGAAATTCGACGTCTATCTTGTAAAGCACAAATTACTTAATTGATCAACAGCCACTTGATCCCTCCTTTTTCAGAGTACCCATTTAACATATTTAAGACCGGTAGTTCTAGTGTTAATCGAATAAAAAGTAGAAGAAGACGACACGCGTCGTACCGTCTCTCGATCATTATCTTCATTCATTGTCACGTACTTCCTTCATTAGTTTTATTTCTTCTCCCTCACCACGACATCAATCGTTAGAAATACTCGGCAATAAGACAAAATTCACGGCGTTGTTTCCAAGAGCGTCACAAATCCGTTCATGTTTCTTCGTTAAGCTCGGATTAAAATTACTTTCTGCATATTTCTCTTCCTTTCTATCCGTCGTGACGCGCAACGGGAGAAAATTTTGAATTATTACCATTTATTCGATTTTACTGAAATTTCCAATACATCCGAACCCATTTATCGTGTTTTCAATCTACATTACATGAGTAAAGGATGTATGAAAATTTGCATGTTTTTTTTTCCCTTTACTTCTCAATATCTTGTAGAACACGAATACAAGCCCCAAGGTGCTTCTAGGCCCCATAGAAAAGCAGATTGGGGAAATATAGCGTGTTATATATCACATTACCTATCCTCCGATTTTACAGATTCGAACGAAAACCCGTAAGAACAGTTGATTCACGTCGAAGAGCCCCCAACTAGCTCTTCGTGAACGTTACGTAACATCTTTATTAATGTTTTTCAACGTTACGTCTCCAAATGTACGACCGTGAACTGTGATGGAAATTTGAAAGAAATGTAAACAAAACTAAAATGAAATTATTTCTTGCAATATGTCGATTGAAATGAAATCGTAAATGATTTCATAAACCGATCGATCCATTTGGAGAACGTAACTCTCGTTTGAATATTTTTTTTTACATTTTTCTTTTCCTTTTTTGAAGAAATACACTTTTTCTCATACGGCAATTCACCGTAAAGTAACTTCGCTTTGTTCAACAAAACGAGAAACCGCAGGATCCGTATGACGTTAAAAGCGTTTTCGTCAAAGCCAGTTAAAAGTTTCTTATGTTTAACCCTTTGAGTACCACCGACGCATATACGCGTTCAGAGAAGCAATTTTGTCATAGCTTATTGAAGCATATGTGCACAGTAATTTATAATTTTTGTAGCTTAACCGTCTGGATTTCTGCCAAACGAGAGCTTTCAATCGCCAAATTATGATTTTCCAATACGCAAAAAAGTGTTTGTCTGCAAAGGGTTAAATGAAATCTAATAAAGAGTCGTCGTTACAACTGATTTACGCGTAATCGTGTTTAGGTAATAGGACATAATTTCTTATTCGCGAGAATGAGAAAGCCAAGGATTAAATAGAGAAATTAAGAGATCGCCGCATTTCATCTCAGATTTCAATAATTTTACTTAAAGTTTCTACGGTGTTGTCTTCATGATCATGAACCACGTCTAGCTTGGAGAATGATCATTTCAATTACAAGGACTAAATAATACGTCGATTGTGGTCCTATCAATGAGAGATTGTTACAATAAATATAATAGAGTCGTTAAACCACTGCTAGGATCACAATCTTGATCAAGCACCAATAATTCGCCCTACATCGAAGATCTGTTGTTTCCTTAAATCTTTTTTCCTTCTCTCTCATTAAACATAGGAAAAAGAAACGCAATTAAATCATATACTCAATCACATACACACAGGTCCTATATTTTGTACCATTACTTGTGATCGCCGCTGGAAAACCTGTTCAAATCCGGTACGATCGGTATGTTTTTCTTTCATTTGTAAAAAAAAAAACAAAAAACGCAGAAGGCATTACTGAGTGATCGTTAAACTGCGATTACAATTACTTATTGGTGCTTGAGCAATCTCCTGATGCGATTAAGGCACTGCAAAAGATCGATTCTTTGTTAGAAAATTACTGGACCTTCGAAATACGCGATATCAATAGATCGAAGAACGGCGTATTATGCGAAGACCGAGACATATTGTGTTGCGATTCGTTATATAGTTTTATCGCGTTTTAAGGCCCAAAAAAATAGACCGAGGAGAGTGACATTATTCCACACAACCCAGCACATTCTGTAGTATTCGTGTACGTGAATATTTCCGGCCGGGAATTCTCATTTTCTGACGATAACATTATAACGTAATTCCGTAGAATTCACAACTGAATTGTACACTTTCCGTGAAACTCCGATTCGACTGAGAATTCGGGACTTGCGCAATGTAATACGATATTTACATTGAAATAAAAAGAGGAGAGTTTAAAGCTAAGTGCATCATAGTCTCGGGAGAATGTATGATATCAACGAAATACTATACATCTACGATGATTCGTGTAATCAATGAAAATATCAAAGAAACTCTTCATTATTTGGATTCAGCGATACAATTTCAAGTATCGAGATTCAATACCCAACATCGATATCGATGTTAAACTGATAATGTCATCATGTTTCAAACGTGCTTGATTATCATAGATAGTTTTTCACGAAATGTTAGCTTTCTGTTAGTTTCTTTTTTTTTCCTTTGCAATGCCTTAAAACGGCATGGATGTAAATTAAACTTATGTATAAGTCTTAGACGCTATATAATTACTTATCGATAGCTCCATCCATTATATTGTTTTTAACTTGCATGCTAATGTGAATTCCGTCCCCGGACGCACCTTTATCTTTCTTAGTTTGCGAATTGGATGCATTATCGAGACCCAGCTCACTTAAAGTACGTAGTGCTTTTAATGCTGCCTGATTTCGACTTGCGTTTCTCGTCGGTCCATTGCCGTGACAGAATTGAGGTGGATCCGTACTTAACGTTACCAGCGAGAGATATTCTTTGTTTACTGCTCCCTGTAACGAACATATCAAATGAACTCTACGTTTGCTTGCGTTTTTATCTACTCGACTCTTTGAAGCATATTGACGTACAATACTTTACACATAGTTAATATTTAACTTATCAACTGCAAGTAATTGTATATAATACTTTAAATTAGCGGAGGCTCAAATTTTAAGTAATTACAAGTGGCGAATTCAATTGAGCTGCGTTTTAACTTATTACCTTCAAGTAATATACAATTACTGTTTATTTTTTCTTTTATTAATTTAAAGTAATTTGAAAATTTGTAAATGAGCCTAAGAAATTCCCATCGTGCAAGTTGAATATAAACAAAAGGTGGGACATTTTTAATGCCGCTGTGCTACAAAGAGTGGAACTAAATTGTGACGCTTTCCGGCATGTTGTAACGTGAAGAATCAACGAAGCTATGATACGAGTATCGCATAGGAGAGATTTTTTAAAGTTGACGAGGAATTCGAATTTGGACTCACCGATTAGATGTGCATGCCTTTAATTGCATACCACCGCGTCACTTGTTACCGTAAATTGTAAAGGGATGATGTAAGTATCAATAAATACGACTACCTTAGGGAAATCCTTGAATTCCACGCTGAAGTTAAACAACTGGGACAAATGTTTCAACTGATCTTTGGGAGACACGCTGGCTGGATTCTGTTGCTGTTGTCCTCGCAATTCTTCGGCAACAATTTGTACACTAGGTCCGCTACCTAATTTAGATTCTTGACCTCCATCCACTAACAAAAGTCCAGGTACTAACTGGCGTCCGATGGTTCCTGATTAAAGTCCATATTTTAATAGTTGCATTCGCAATTAAAAATTCATACATGAAACATTACCTAATAATAGGTAATTATCATTTATAATACGAGGTTTGCGGACGTTTCTTATATGACTACGAGCAGACGTGAATTTGTAGAGAGAAGTATACCGCGCAGAGAATTTCAAAATTAGAAAACTTTGAAGAAAATGAACGTGAATATATAGTTGCCTCCTTAAATTGATAAAAATCGGTACAAGCGATAGAAGAAAATTCTAAATTCGAAGTGCGTAAAAATGAGGCATCCCGTAAACCTAACGATAAATATCATTTCTGTATTAATTTTCATTCAATTGCCACATCGTATCTTACCTCCTACAGGATGAGGTTGAACTTCGTTAACCTGCGGGTCTTCTAGAAATGTGACCTTCCTGGGCTTCGTTTCAGTATTCTCACTCTCTCCTGTTTTTATAGACGGCTTCGTCGGTTGTGGCTGTGGCTTACTATAACCTAATTGCGCCAAAAGGGCTTCCGCCGCAGCCCTTTTCGCTAACTTCTTATTAGGGCCCATTCCCTGAGCAGAATGCTGTCCCATAACGACTTGCATAATAAATTCTCTACGTCTCGGGGCACCTTTCTCTTCCAACAAATTATAGACGGGCTCTTTTTCCCTCTTGGCCTGCTGAATTTGAACAAGTCGTGAAACTGGATTGACCTCCTCCGCAGCTTCGGACTCGGGACGTGGCTCCTGATAAACTTTTATGAGGTTCCGTGACTTCTTCTTCGTTGCCGGTAGTTTGCGTTTCACTCTTAAAGGACGATTCTGAATTGTTTCGGGCAATGGAGGGAGACGATTGAGTTCTTCCAACATAAACTCGGCAGCGTGCCTCTTTGATACCTAAACGGTCAATTAAAGATCGATAGTAATACATTAGATATCGTGATGTTAATCTATGTCTTCTCTAACAATAACGGTAGAATGTAATTATATTATTTTAAAAGAGAAAATTACCTTCTTCGACGGGCCTTCTCCTAACGTAACTTTGTCTCCGACGGTACATTTCGTCCTGAATGTTCGAATATGGGGTTTTCCAATTTCCCAGACAACTTCGAAACTAACGGGTAAGCCACGTTTCAACGCCCTTTCGTGAACCAATGATACAGGACTCTTTAATTCAGCGATTGGATCTTTAGCTTCACCTAATGTGCCGTTCTCGCCTGTGTTACAAGTGTTTGCTACTTCTTCTGGCAATGGCAGCTGGCGCAATTGTTCCAGAGCTTTACTTGCTGCGTCGTGCCGCGCTGCTTGACCTGTCAAGCCTCTACCAATAAATTCACGTTCTCCTACCTAGGAATTTTCGAATGGAGAGATTCATACATTGTGCTACGATACGAATATGTTCGTTGATAGTTGCGTATCAATTACCTTTAATGACACGAGATACAACTGAGGCTCTGTGTGGAATGCACGGTTATATGTAGGAAAACGTGGATTGAATATTCGAGGATAGTGCCCTAAACCATGAGTAACGTATTGTTGTAATCCTGCCGGCGGGGCTTGTCTAAAAGTATAAACTGTAGGCTCTCCTCTTTTCATAGCCAATGCATTCAATTCGACAGTCGGTGGTAAATTTCCTGTAACGAAATTTACTGTTCTCATTGAACTATTCGCATCGATTACGTTGCAATGCGATATCGATCGTGAACAATGTGCAATTACCAGAACCGCTAAAACATTTTCCTGAATGCCCGACTCTCATTGCCTTTGTGGGTTTCAATGGTGGCCGTTGGTACCAAGTATTTGTTAGTGCTTCGGTTGCAGCACTGTGCTGGGCTTTCTTTATACTGGGACCCTCGGCGACGTATTCCTCCTCTCCTAGTTTCAAAGTTACTGTGAATCTTTTCTTGTGCGCTGGTCCTTGTTCATTGGTCAATCTATATTGATGCTGAATCTTATTAAAACGTGCTAACTCATTCAATAAGCACATTGGTGTTTTTTCTTTTATGTTTGCCAAAGCTGGATCGGTCACATTGACATGATTTTGGGTGGGCGGACTCTGATCTCTGGACTCTCCCGTGTTACCTTCGTTTGTGGCTGGCTTATTTTGTTCTATGCTTTGCTGTTGCTGAACGTGCTGCTGCGGAGGAGGATTTTGTTGGTTGTTTTGTTCTTGAGGAGGATACTGTGGCGGCAGCGGCGGCGGCGGTTGTACATTTGGATTTTGTAGAGTCACAGAGACAGGGTTTCCTCGATCTTTTAAATTTTATAAGTAATCAATAAGTTAATGTTTCGTGTACAAGTTTAACTGCTGTTACAGAATTAACAATTGTCGACAATTTCGAAATTACACGTATTAACGTATGCTTCAATTCGATCGTAAACCAATACTTTCTTTGTATGTCCCATTGAACTCGATAGCTCACACAGGGTCCTTAGTTTTCCAATCTACCACCACCTCCATATTTCATGCACTACCATGTGCCAGACGTATCCGTGTACACGGTTATACAATTTTTTATAGACAGAAGATAGTACGTAAAACATAGTCGACGGTAGTAGACAGTTACATAGAACGGACACAGATTTATATCATTCTAGATAGCTCTCTCAAACGCAAACAATGCAGGCTTCACTTTATAAAACATTACCATTTGTATTATGTGCATTCGTGCCCATCAACATCGGTTGTCGTGGATTCGGATGAGGTGGTCCAGGATGTGGCATATGATGGATGTGTTGTTGATGGGGGGCCATGGACATTATCTGTTGATGTGGATTCCGATGCGGTAACGGATGCTGCGGCTGATGTAATGGGGCCATATTTGCCTGCTGCATAGGACGCATCGGACGTTTCATTCTAAAAAGACATTAGAAGTAGAACATTTGTCCATGTTGTAGGAACTCGCAATAACAATTTCGTATTCCATAGTCTTTACGTATTTTGTTTATAATTCTTTTCCTTTCCAATAGATAAAAAAACTGACTGTATTTACCTAGGAACTTTACCTAGTAGCACTTGAGCAACAATATCTGTCACAGACATATTATAATGTTGGGGCTGGTTATGCATTGATATTGATGGCGTAAGATCGTATAAAAAGTCTATGCTGAGAAACCTGAAAACAAAACGATGATATTATTTTCTAACAAAAATATCTTTCGAATCTACATACGGAATGAGGGCTAACGATTTAAACAATATCTGCATTATAACGTTTCATCGTCGAAGCGTTCGAAAGCTTAATGAAAAAGGAACGCTGTACACGTTGTATACCGTCGCATTGTCTCATAGACATCACCGTACAGTATAAGAAATGAGATCGTAATTTGCAAAACAACAGTTAACATCGGTAACAATCTGACAGTGATTAAAAATGTTTGTTGTTACGGTTAAAATACGAATCCAATGGAATAAACGGTGGCGCGTAAAGATCACGGTGACGTTGTTAATTCGGCAGAATGAAATTTTGTCTATAAATAAGGCAGTCAATAGACAATGGGCTTGGCCCGGCTATTTGGCAGCAAGACTATGCGATTGAATTTTCTCACCGAAGTTTGTTCTATTTCACGAAAATTTGCAGGTTAATCAACGGTGAAATTTCCGGCGAAACAGATCTGCCACTCTTAGGGAACACTGCCAGACCCTTTACACGGCTATTGGCAAACAGTAAAGAAAAATCGTCTGTAGACTAAAATGCGGCCATTTTGATGTGAGGCTCTTGGCCACCGTTTCTCATCCCTTCCAGAGGACACCCTACTTGCCGATTTTTTCAAAAGAGCACAATATCGATTTCACCTATCGATAAATCTCGTTTACTTCGAAACCCTAAAGTGGCGAGATTTCGGCGCTCATTTTTCTAGAATTTTTCCTGCTATCGAATCTGTTCCACGGCCAATTAATTTGATACTTTGGTGAACATTTAAATCAGGTATTTCTTTATTAATTCGTTTAATAATACGTTTAACTATATGTTTAAAAAAAGGTTTAGAAACGATGCGAACAAGATCAGGCTTCGTAGTAATTGTTCATTTGCTCATTCGATTTCGAAGTATAAAAGTAACGGTAAAGTTTGTCAAATACTTTAAGAATTTGTTTAATTCTTCATTTACTTCATTGTTAAGATTACCGTTAAAGTGGATGATTGTCGATTAATCCTATAGAATCAATGGTTAACGAAAGAAGAAGTAATTTGACATTAAAGTTAGCTTCATACGGACTTCACGAGTATGCAGATTAAATAATAATATCTTCCAGTCGGATTTCGAATACATAAATATTAATTAGCTTTTTTATTTCGATGGTGCTGTAATATATATTCTCAATATAATTGACGTGAAAAAAATTCATCATAATGATTACCGTCTTAGCCGGGACCTACTTTTGCGATACAATATGTTCCACCAAGTTCTATATTGGATTCTAACGACGTCCCTTCATATTTTGATCCCCTTGTGATATTTGAAATGATTTTTATACATGGAAATATTAGAAGATATTTCTTTTATTAGATTTTACAATAAATGAAACCATAAAATACGTAGAACGTTAATATCCATGAGAAATATTCTCCAAGATTCGATACGAATTTACTTGTGGAATTTTTGGCTCTGTTATATATTTATGCTGATTGATCATCTTTTTAAGATTCTCTGGCTACATTTTGTCCCGGTTTTTAACTTGAATTTAATTCGTATTACAATTCTAACGATTAAAATGCTCTTTAAATATGAAGTACGCAGCATCAGTATGGACTTAACCCACAATTTATCTTGATTTCGTTCAATTTCTTTTACGAATTTACACAAATAATGTCGATTTGAAATTACGAGAAGATCGAGAAATATGTTTATATATATATTTCAATTAAAAGTTAACACAAATTCTTTGTAGCATTGTCTGAAGTAATAGTAAATTGTCGATAACCCTGAGTTGCATTTCGTTTAATAAATTCCTGATGCATACTTAAAGATATTTACGTAATAGCAATTAAAAAACTAACCAAAGGTCGAATTTATTGTACACTTTTTGCCCTTACGTAATGAACTGCTGTAATAAATTAATTAATACGTTTTGAACAAGAGGTCTATAAAAAAAATAGGTTATTCGTAAAAATAATTTTTACGTTTAAAGTTTCAAAAATATAAGTTCCCTTCATGATCGTATCGTCCTTTATCGTTAACGAGAAGTAACATTATTTATTGCAATATTGCAATATGCTAAATCTTATATATTCAACGTAAATCTTTTCG
This sequence comes from Cerceris ruficornis, assembly GCA_963989415.1. NCBI lineage: Eukaryota > Metazoa > Arthropoda > Insecta > Hymenoptera > Crabronidae > Cerceris > Cerceris ruficornis. Next base: position 28,231,440 of record OZ022519.1, read on the forward strand.
TAAATAATTCTCTTATATCTGCAGATGTGTTTAATTATTACAGGTTGATGATACCATCCATAAAATGAGATTTCGTCTATCTTTCAATTTCTTTATTTTCTTTCAAGCTTATTTGCTATGTTTTCTTTTTTTTTTCTTTAAATATAAATGTAAAAATGGAACAATCATTTCAATATGAATTTTGTTAATAATAACCATCAATTTGTGTCTATTTACAATAGTATATATACAGTTATACGTATCCTATTAGCGTAGGTACAGTGAAAAAAAATAATAACTAAATAAGATGTATTTGAAGTGACGCATCGAAGAGGAATACTTAATGTAGAACAGTCACATTTAGAAATAAATACGGTGGCAAAATGGAAACTATTCGCAGCACTGCTTACATTACAATTATATTCTGCAGTTTCCTAGACTTTGGAGTACAAAACGCTATAGGCATTTCATTACACTTCTACTTCAAACGTAACTTAGGGCTTCTCGATACGCAAAAGTATTTCCTTCTTATATTCTCTCTCTCTTAAAAATTGTCTTTATACGCTATCATTAAAATTTAATATATTTCCCAAAAAACGACTCTCTTTTATGCCCGTAACTTCTTCTCTTTACAAATATTGGTCGAAGGAGTAAATATAAGACACGTCTTTCTAAATGAAAATAATATCAAATACTAATAGCCCATTATGTTGTCAAAATGTCCCGCTTATTCACCTTTCCTTCCGACGTAAAGTTCATACTGTAAAAAATTACAACTTTTCGTAACAAAAGTCTCGTAATCGTATTACTTACTCAATGGTATTATTTTATCCTTATCATCTAATAACATTTATCATAGAATCGCACTTTGTGTTATATTTATTTAACTTTCTCATTAATTTCTCTTTGGAGCCAATAAGCGTCTAGCATCATCGTCCTCGTGACTCAGCTAAGCTCCATTCTGATAAAATAATTTATTAAACGTTTAACGGTCTCAATTAATAAATACTATTTAATATACAATTTCGCTACTAGACTTACAAAGAACAGAATATAGATAATTAGTGTCCCCCATAAAGAGCTCAGGTAGATTATCTTATTGGAAATACATTTAAATGCAAACAAACAATGATTACGATGTAGAAATATAATTTAAAATAAAAATTTAGAAGGCATCGAAGAATTATGCGACTAGAAACTCTCTGGAAAAGAAGAAACAAAGTACACTTATATACGAATCAGTACAAAAATGTATAATCTAATGATAGAGATGATATGTTGAAATTTATCAGTTTCTTATCAAATCATCTACTTTTTCGTTTTTATGCGTAAAAGCAACGATAGAATAAAACGAAAATTCTACTCGCGATAATACGTTAAATATCCTTGTATAATTCCTATTTAATAGATTCACAAGATAATCTGCCTGATTGTTTAATTACGGACAATCTATTTAATATTTGGTCAAATCACTGTCACTCCTTACAGATAGTAACAAGTGATTTTGACATATATTAGTTATTGACCGCTATTACTGCGTGAATTTCCAACCCACTTTCGTCCGATGAGAAATTAGCGATTGATTTTTCCTTCTTTCTTTTTTATTAAAAACAAAGTGTATGAATAGCAAAAGGTACACGAGTATAATATATGTAAAGGATAACTCGATTATGCAATACATAACAATGTAAAATTTCAAATTATCCGATAACGATCGTACATTTATCACGATAGATTCATTTTTATCCGTTAACAGATCGTACATCTCGCTAATAAGGTACAAAATTGATATTCAATAATGAAAAACGACCTCTCTACTTAGATCCCATTCTGCTTAATGTTATTACCGTACGATAATCGAATTTACAAAATTCCTCTACAGTAAATTTCTTTCTAAATCTTTTTGTACGAAGGACTTTACTCTTTTAACAGGTTGAGCGCGGAGCCGATTTCTTTATATCTTTCCCATCAAATAAGTATAGCACCCCATTGAAAAAGACAGTAAAATGCTACAGAAAGTTATTTAGCTCTCAATTATTTTTTTAAACACTGCTGTGTTTATGTTCCGAGATGTAGCAGGAAGAAATATTTTAGGGACCGGCGTCTCCTAAACGGAAAATGCAGTCAGTCCCCATGGACCGGCATCGCCCTCAACGTATTAATATCAATCTTATTCCTTTACATTATTATGTATTGCGATATAATTCCCTTTGGTATTGACACGTAGAGAAATGCATTGTTTTTCTTTTCATTAAAATCTTCTGATTATACGATTAACGTAGACTGAGAAAGTATCATCGAAGTGAGTTGAAAAGAAATACAGTCTTAAAATGAATTTTCAATAGCATCAGGCACTGTCAACCCGTCGATAGAAAGTTTGCCGATGAATTCTATTCTGGTTTTTCGTCAAATACACAAAATCGATTGTTGCTAGAGCCTTCGTGATTCGAGAAGTCAACGTTGTTTACATCGTATTACCGGAAAGAATAATTCACTGCGACAATAAACAGTTCTATTTCCATGGAATTTTAATTTAGCGGATTACATGATAAAATATATTATATATGTATAGTTGCATTTCTGTAATTACAAAATGTAAATTTTCATAATCCCTTTTCCCTTATTCTTTTTCAACGAAAGATATGTATCCGATGTCGGAAGGGACGCGCTCGAGCGTCCCTTCCCTTCGATCGTAGAAATCAGATCTAAATTTTGTCTTCGTAACATTAACAAACGTATACAACAAATTTATACAGCGTTTTACAGATTATATTCTTTGTCGGCTTATCGCTTAATTTATAGTGTTAAATCGCAATATAGTACATTAAATTTTACAAAAGAAAAAGTGAAAGAAAAAGATACAAAATTTGATTTATATATATATATGTATATATATTCGATTGTGCAGCTGGTAGAACTGTTGAAAATAATTTTTATCGACGTTATCATTTCTCTACAAACGTTGTATATTACTTCATGGCTCTTCGTAGATTATAAAAATGAAAAACATTAAAAATGCATGGCGAATGCCTGCATTCGGGCATGCAATTTTTGTTCGATTCGACGAATAAAGGCGTAATCAATGATCATAGGCAAAGAGAAGATAAATAAATGTAAATATAACAAATGTGCCGTTTGAATATGATACGAAGCTCGAAGTTGTATCAAGTCAATTATAGTTGTATTTAATGGCGTGCTAATTATCCTATCGTTATAAAGTTGTAGCTGATATTTTAACAATGATTACTGATATCACCAACATTTTCGAATGTACGTCGTAAATTACTCGAAGTCGAGGAACGCTCGACAACACTGGATAATTAAATGAAAAGAAAAAACTGCCAAACATCAAATTTTGAATATTTAATAAACAAGTACAAGTGTATGTATTCCAACCGACTGAACATTCATCGCCGCAACAGTTCGTACGCTTACAAAGTTTTAAGTTTCTGCTGATGAGGCTTTATTGTCGTGACATGTACTCCTGAAAGTTCCACAAAAGGAAAAAGAGAGAAAGAAAGAGAGAGAGTGAAAGTGTGAGCAAAAGAAAAGGAGGAGAACGATGCGAAAAAAGTAACATACTTCTACCAACTGTACAGTCGCAAAGTAAAAAGTGAAGAAAAAAAAAAAGAAGGAGCGTTAAAAATGATATCTCCTTGGTTGACATCCACGATGCTATTTCCTTTTTCCGATAGACTTATCAATTATTATCACTCTGCGCGTCTTGGCAACATACATTCTTAAACGCTAATACGCTCGTCGTCTTACAGATTTACGATTTGTTCGACGGGGTACCTTGTATCCCAATTCAGAGTTCTCCGTATTGTTCACTGAATTATTATATCCTTCTTTCTCGTTTCTCATCCCTTATTATTGAGAATAATGCCCTGATTATGCAACGAATTCCTTAACTTATTTTCGTGGCACCATTGTGATTCACCTTATGATTTACCGTCCAGTTATCCTCTTGTACAGTTTTCAAATACTCCTCTAACGACGATGCCAAATTACGTCTTTTAAATCGCAACGATTCTTTCACGATATCCCGCAGAAATGCAAGCCGTATATCTAGAGTCCCCTGAATTTGATGTAAATGTGAAAATAGTGTTGCATAATCTGAAATGAGATGACAAAGCGCTATAAGTAACAGGAAGTATCCTTCTTTTTTTAAATAATTCTATCATTAACGAACATACGCCTTAAATTCCTTCGTATCGCACGGATAATATTATCTACAAATTTTATACCGTCAACACGAATCACAATTTTAATGAAATTTCTCAAAAAAATAAGAGAGAAACGGTTACTCAACACGACATAACGATAAATATAATTCAATTCAACTTACTCGTCCCTCTTCTCCGAACCTCCTTGTAAACGAGCTCCCGTACGGACAAATTATGCCTCCTGATATCCTCCAATTCCTTTTTCGTCAGCACCTTCTCCTTCTCTACCATCGTCTCCCGCTTCTCCTCGATGTGATTCGTCAATCTTTCGTCGGCCAAACATTCAACTTGCACACTATTTTCAACACTATCGTTGGGAGGTAGTTTGTTACACTCACTTCGAACATTATCCGTTCTCTCGACTTTCCCTTCACCCTTCGATACATCGACGTTATTCACTACCGGTGTTAAAGTCGGCGGAGTGTCAATATGATTATTAACGTGTTCAACTGGAATCGGCTCGAAGACCGGGATAGCCGGTGTTTCCGCGAGGCCGTTCACCAGCTTCTCTGACGAATTCACGCACGGTGGATTCGATATACTAGGCGTACAATTTGTATTTGGTAAAGCTTGATTCGAGTCGGCAGTCGGTATCACTTGATTTTTCGTGTCGTCTACCCACGGTATCGGAGAACTCGGCGGAGTACTCGTAGGGGTATAGGATGGTCTCCGGACGACCACGTCTTTGGGAATTGGACCCGGTTTACGTTTGTTAGGTGGTGGCCTCGATGCAAGCGATCCCCCTCCGTCCGAAGGAGGCAGGGTACGTTTTAAACCACCCTTCGAAGTCGAGGACGTTGCACCGACCATGTCGATGTCAGCCTCGTCGACCATCATCCTTTTGTCTATTTTGAATGGATTACCTGAAATTTCGAAAACACGAGATAGATATTTTTCGTATAGCAAATTTCAGCGGTTATCGATGGAACATTCGTTTCTTCGAATTTTCTACAGATATGGGGGAAGTTTTGATAATGTTTTTCTTTAATTACCGAACATGTGTTGCCTGACTGGGACGCTCTCGATTTCTCTCAAGGGTGGTGTCATACGTTTCAAATACTCCTGGTAATTTCCCATTTGCGCTAAAGGCATCGAATGGACGTAATCGTCGTCGAGTAATTTCGTGTGTAGCAATCCAGGTTGCAGAAAGTTGGCGCGCATTCTTACTACTTGATCTAGAAGGGACTTTCGTGGAACGTCGAATGCATTTCGGTAACTTTGCGCGCCCCTTTGCTGATTTCTGACTAATCCTACTACGAATCCACCGAATTCGTTCAGTTGATCCCTAAGGCCGGTAAACTTATCTTGTAACAGCGGATGCGATACCTGTCGGCAAAGAGTCAAGCATTATTAATTGCTAGTTGGAAAGAGTAAATTTCACTTTCGTTCGATGATTCTTACCAAGTCTTTCTTCAGAGGAGTTCTAGGAATAACTCTCACCCCTTCCGTTATGGTAGTTGTGCTACCATTCGCTAAATTCTTTGTCATATTAGCCGCAGCGAGCTGCTTGGAGAGAACCTCGCTGCACAGCCGGTCGAATTCAATTTTGGCTTGGTTCTTCAATCGTTTTAAATAATTTAAGACACTGTACGACAACGAATTATCCATGTTATCGGGAATCAACGTCTGAGCCAACGGTGCAGGTGCTCCCATTCTAGTCAGTGCTCTTCTGAGTGACTGTAAGATAAAGGTATTCATTGGCAACGACGCGTATCACTAAAACTACCGCCGTTGTATCTTTCATATTTAAATACACCGAATAAGTACTCTGGAGAAAGGGAAATCAAGAGGCGAGAATGATGATCAATCAAGTAATTTAGGTTTTATAAGATAGAAGTAGAATATTACTTCATGGCTCTCCAGCAATTAGAGGAATTTTGAGGAAAAACTGAAAACCGGTCATTTAGACCGCTCTGGCAGTTTTGCGGACGTTAAATCTGTTATTCTTAAATATATGAAATAAGTACTTTGGATAAAAGAGATGATCGGTTAAGTAATTTCCGTGTTATAAGATGCACGTGAAGTATCTACTGCTTCTTTATAAATTTGAGAAGTATTTATAAAAAGGAAAGTAATAACCCGTCAATTCGACGGCTTCCGTAGATGTAGTACTAAGAATACTGCAAACTGAAGGATAATAGAAGACCTACCGCTGCATAGTAAGTAGGCATGGTCCTCATGTAATTCTGAAACTGCGTTCTCCATTCGTTCGTCGGTTTTAACCTGTGCACTTTGAACAGCTCTTCCAGCAATGGCAAAAGCACCGGATAATTGTACGGCATGACGAACAGATTCACGCAGGTTAAATTTGTACTTGCTTTTAGATATCCAAACGGATGTCCGACTTCGCTCGATTTGTACGAATTTGCGACAAAAACTTGCCAGCATATCGTCGGCTGTTTTCTCGCCAAGATGTATTGCGTTAAAGGGCTCGGTTCTAGCTCGTACTTGTCGAATGGTAAATTCTCTATCACCATGGGCTCTTGGCTGGTGCAGGTGAATTTAACGTTCGGATGTGCCGATCTAGGAGGCAGAGAACTGGCGCTAAGATCGGGCCAGAAACTCTCAGGAATCGGCCAGAAACCGACGGCGAAACCTTTCTGGGCGGATCTTGGAACGTAGATCAATCGTCTGCAGGCATGCCATGCCGCATTTCCTGGTACGGCCGGATTCGGAGGATACTGAGCACGTGCACCGTTCGCTGCATTATTTTCATCCTCGCTTTCATCGTCCTCCGTGTGCTGAGTTTCATTAGCCAGGGGCGGCGGATCGGGTCCGATCTTTTCGAAATTTATCACTACACCGGATTGAACTTTTTGTACTAAAGAGTCTATACACTGCATCATCATTCGGAAGGATGTAATGCAGTATGAACGACCTGGAACGAATGAATTATTCAAATTGGAAGTTACTCAAAGTAGTAATAACCGTTTAACGCAACGGAATTATATTAATGTTAATTACCTCCTGTAACTTCACACATGGCATCTATAGGAGACGAATCGCTCGCTACCAACCCGGTGTCTCTCTCAACTGCTGGCGTTCCGGATAATCTTAATACCAACGAAAATAATCTTTGATCCCATCTAAACGGTTCTTTCGTCAACTCAGACCCAGGTATGGGAGAATGCATCGGCAAGGTAAACTTTAGAAGAAAATGCTCTCGTTAATGCACAGATTTTTGACGATTTTTATATTAATATTTGTATTTACTTCGCACGTAATTAATGAACTTACATCCTGATGTACTCCGCTATTGGTTGTATACTTTCCTCCATCCGTAATGACAACGATCACCGATGGTTCTAAGTAAAATGGACACCTCCCTTGCCCGTACGTGTCTATACCCGTTTGCATACGATTTATATTTAATACATCCAAGGCATGTTTCAAAGCAGCACCCAGTGTCGTCAGTCCGACGCATTGTAAGTTTTTAAGCTCGTTCATAAATGTCGCCAAATTTTCTTTCCATCCGGCCTAAAAACAGAATAGACAGGTCTGTAGGAACGAAGGGTGAAAAATCAATTTCAAAAATGGAATATAGAGGAAAAGAAATGATAAAAACAATTATCTACGGCGATTTTCTCCGATGTATCGTAACGTTTGCAACAAGAATTTGCAGGAAAAGGACAATTTGTCGAAATTTAATTTTTATGAAAACAAGAAACGTGGAAAATTTTGTTTATATCTTAATTGATATTAATGTCGATCTCGATCATTAATTCACGTTGATATCAATAATTCGTTGAATTTCTAAATGCCAAAAATTCCAGAATATAGTTCAAGCGGAATAAGGTACATGGTATGCCTTAAATCCACCACGATTTCTTATTTCACGAGAACAAAACAATATGTCTAACGATTCGACAAAGGCAAAACTGTAGATCGTTAGCAAAATTCAAAGTTTTGCCATTAAAACTTTGCAATTATGGACGAGCCAGAGAGCTCCCATGCAACATTAGACATCAAGACAATAAAGAATAACCGTAAAAAGTTTACAACAATCGCTGTACCGACGGCTGCCTCTATACAATGCCGCAAAGTCAGTTGTCATGGACTTCCGATGGTAATTCTTTATTGTCTCGGCATCCAGTGTTTTCTGCCTCTCTATCATTATTAAACCGGCGACAATGTCTTAATCCTTACAAGGACATGTAATTGTCAGCCGTCATTGATTTCATTCCTGAAATAACAAAAAGAGAGGGTACAGAATATTTCAACAAAATCCAAAACAACTTTTTAATTCACAATCTGCAATGAAAAAGCTGGCATATAATAATAAACAAAAAAAAAAGGAAAATAAAGAATAAAAGTAAATAAAACATCGCACGAAAAAATGATCAAGGAAAACCGGATAGGTGTCAGGCAGTTCGATGAAGTTTCGAGGGAACAGGTGAGAGAATTTTTCTTATCGGCCGATCTGCGTATATCCATTTCATAAATTTGGCGCGCAGATCTCCAACGGAGAAGGGTCCTCGTGGATAGGCCCCTTCTCGCGTGTCATTTGCTACCCACAATGCTGCTCTTCCGTAACCGAGAACGGAAGAACCAGCGAGCAAGTGTGCGCGGGTGCACCTAGCTGCTACCCAGCTGAATATTAATTATTCAACGGGCAAGTGGCGAATAAGCAAGAGGAGTAAATAGTACCCTCGCGCGAGACGGCTCGTCATGGATGTATTTTAAAGGCAATACGCGGAGAGCTTTAATGAAGGGAAATCTCGTAAATAAGATCGTCTCGTCGTACGGTGTGCGAAACACCACGAGTTAATATGGCAGTCGGTATAGCAAAGGATGGAGAACGTATATGTGGTAACGTAAGAAAAAGAGGGAGAGAGAGAGAGAGAGAGAACGAAAGAAATAGAATGAGACAGGGAATAAGGGAGAAAGAGAGAGAGGGAAGAAAGTGCAAGATGGATGAAAGGAGATGAGAAGACGGAGAAAGAGGGAGAGAAACGTATGCGAGAGAAAGATACGGACGTAAGGACGGTGAAATATGAAGAAGACGTACCTTGATGTTCTGGGGCGGATCTTCGAAGGTCAGGAGCATATAACGATCCCCGCGACTCTCCGGTGATCTCTGTCTTACCTGAAAAAAAAAAACGATGAAAGTTACATATCGATGCGGTTGAGTTGGTAAATCGTCGGAGCCGTTATCCACGTTGCTCCTATCGACGGCGATGGGTCATCGAGCTGACGACTTCTCGTCGCACACGACAATCGAACCTCCCGGCCGGGAAATCTGGCTGATTGGCGTACCTTCACGAAAGTCTCCACGGCGCTCTTGGCTACGTCCAAAAGCGTGGGCCGCCCGCCCAAATATGCCCTCTGATTCATGGAGGCCGACGTGTCGATCAAAAAGACTATTATGGTCATCTTCGCGAGGCGAACCCGCTCGTTCCCGAGGTCGTAACTGCGGCTCGAGACCTCCCGTAGTCAGAACTAGCTAGCTAGGAGCCCTACGACGGCGTGGCGCATAGCTGCTTCGACCATTGAACGCTCCCGAATACGCTCCGAAAAACTTCTCTTTTATCGTAACGGCGCCCGCTTCGCTCTTACTCTTTCGATCTCTTTCTCTTTCTTCCCTTTCTCTCTCGTTCTAGCGCGCTCTCTTTCTTTTCCCTCTTTATATATATGTATGTATATATTTGTATGTGTGTATATCAATACATATATATATATATATATAATATGTGTATTGCGTATGTATAACGTCTCTCTGTCTCTCGTTCTCTTTCTCTCTCCCTCTTTTTCTCTACACCGAACCGAATTTGCTGCTACGCCGCGCGCCTCTGATGCTCGAGTGTGCTGGTGGACAGCGGCGCAGGATAGCAGCTGAGGTGCAGCCACGAGATCGCGAGTCGTGAGTCGGACAGGTCTGTCTGCCAGCCTGCCCGTTTGCGCCTGCCCGTCCCTCTCTCTTTTCTACCCTACTCCCAGCCGTATCCTTTATCTTCCTTTTTCCTTCTCTATTACCCCTATCTCCCTCTTACTCTGTCCCGCGGAGTTTACAATTCCCCTCCTTTTCCACGTTATTCCTATCCTTCTCGTGATATCCCGTCGCCGTTTCGCTCGTTACCATCAACGAATCTCCCTCTCACTTCGTCGTTCTCTCTTTCTTCGTCGATCCTCCGGGAACAACCGCGACCGCTCTCCTCCGCGGCCAGTCCGTCTCTGTCGGACGATAGGTTTGTCTCGTTCGCGGTCACACTGCGTCTCGGACCACGTGATCTACCGAGCTTCTCTCTGATTGGTTCCCCTTCCCCCCCACTCCTTCGACGTTTCTATCGTCGCTCGGCCGAAAGCATCGGGATCTTCGGCGTTGTGTGAGTGCGTGTCGCCGATGCTGTTTACTTCTGTCGAATAGACTGTCGGTTACTACACATTTTACGCGCTTGCCGATAGTTCATGCGCCATAGGGTAAAGCTGGGTTTTGTTTCGTTTCGTCCGGTGATAGATACATAAATGACCGAAGATAACGTTACGTGCGATTAATAGGCAACCTATTTATCCTATCTTATTAGCAAGGTTCTGTGTACTCCCGATTGGTTAATTTATTTTTTTTCATCCAATTACTCGTGTAGCTTTGTATCGTGTATGTATCCAGAATCTATGTGTCAGGAATAGAAAGAAAAGTAGACTTAATTTTCACTTTATTAGACAATTATGAGAAGCATGTGAACGATAAGAAATATCATGAATATTCAATATGTTTGTATATGTACGAAAACAAATGTAACGTGTTTGTAAAAATGCATGTGATAATGTATTGCGATGTTTGTTTCTGCGAACGAACTTAATAAAGCTTTGACGTGTATGGGTTTAATCATTACTATGCTATGTTTCTTGCTTTTTTGACAAATATTTGGCGACATCTATGTATAAATTATACGATGTAGATCTAATTTACCATGTTAATGTGATACTTCAATGTCTGAAATTGACTAAGAATTACGTAAAACAATTAGCTTGTCCAAACGCGCTGGTACTCCACCTGTAGCTGATATCACGTATCGATACACTGTATATGCGCTTTTAATTAGACTAAACTGGCCTTTGTAGCCAATTGTATAGAAAATTCAATCGGCGTATACACACATCAGCTGATTTACCGTAATGGCCAATCGGAGAAATTCTCGAACGGCGATTCTGCAAGGGCAGTGTACGCGAACGATGATTGGCTCGTTTTACATTTCAAATAAACCGCGTTTCAACGCTAAATATATTTTTCTATCATTATTCTATTTGCATTCATTCCTTCATCATTTCTCCAGAACCAATATCTTATCCTCTTCCCTTCCGTTTCAGGAATAAATATTAGTATTCATAATTAAAAAGATGTTAATAAGATATAAGTCTCTGAAAAACGGCAGAATATAAAATTTGGGCATAGACATTTTGTTTTATTCTGACTATACCGGCCATACAGCGACCCTCTTAAGCCATAAACTATTCGAATGCTAAAAGAGTGGAAACTCGTTATTGTCAATGGGTTCTGGAGGCACTGCTTTCAGCCCCATCTAGTTTTTGTCAATTTTCTGCATTTTTCTCTGGCGGGAATTGACACTCGTTGAAATACACATATTAAAACACTAATATCTCGCTTATTTCTAGACCGATTTAGATGCGGTTTGTTTCAGCGTCTTATTTAGAGTCTAAGGTACCGCCCTGATAATGGAAAATATTAAAATTCTACTCGTTTGCTCGCTATAAGTGAGTAAACATTTCCCAAAAATAACATCTTTCTTTTAAGAGGGCTGGAACTTTGTGGCATATACCAGCTGAAAGGGCGTGAAAAACTGCGTGAAATAAAAAAAAGATCGTGTCTCTACCATCCGTAGAAGCCGAGAAAAACAAATATAAAGTTTTCCGGGTTTCGGAGAATACAATCCGATAGATGGCGCCACAATCGCGTCTTCTAAAACCTCTTCAAAACATCGAGTTTCAGCTCTTTCAACAGTCGCATAGTTTATGGCTTAACTATAAAATACATCAAATATATATTCTCAATTTTCTCGGCTTGTACAAGTGCTAGAGAAATGATCTTTTTTTCGTTGAACGCAGTTTTTCACGCCCTTTCAGCTGGTATATGTCACAAAGTTCCAGCCCTCTTAAAACAAAGATGTTATTTTTGGGAAATGTTTATTCACTTATAGCGAGCAAACGAGTAGAGTTTTAATGTTCTCCATTGACAGATCGATAGCTTAGGTTCTAAATAAGACGCTAAAACAAACCGCATCTAAATCGGTCTAGAAATAAGCGAGATATTAGTGTTTTAATATTTGTATTTCAAAGAGTGTCATTTCCCGCCAGAGAAAAATGCAGAAAATTAACAAAAACTAGATGGCGCTGAAATCAGTGGCTCCAGAACCCCTTGAAGATAGCGAGTTTCCACTCTTTTAGCATTCGCATAGTTTATGGCTCAAGACTGTCCGTGCAGGTCCCTGCATGGCCGGTATGGCCAGAATGTTTATAATGATGCAATTTACACAGAACTGGATGTTATGCAGAAAAAGATAATCGAATGTTTCTTGAAGAAAATCATTGTTGTAGAAAATATATCAAACAGTATTTATATTGTATGAAAGCTTTATTTCCATGAAATGAATACAGTCGCCCATGTAGGCGAATTGTTAATTAATTGTTAATACATTTGTCTGCACTTTGTACATTTGTGCTTAGGCGATTGATAATATAAAAGTTTATTTTTGTTATCGTGAATTAATATAAAATCTAACATAATTATAAATCTTAAATATTTTCTAATAATATATATTATAAAATGAACAAACGAAATCCCCGTAAAAAACAGAAAAATGGTGGCCTTATCGAGAAATTTATCAGCAATAGAGAAGAAGTAAAATATATTCTTATTTTTTTTTTAAGTTTATCAAACAATCTGAAAGCAGCTGGCGACTTCTAAATCATTGTATACTTTCAGGCAGCACAGTCTATAATGACATTCAGATTTAATAAAAACCGAGTCAGGCTTTTGAACGACTTGAACGACGTTAAGGAGAAATGTAAAGGAATTTTATATTGGATGTTCCGTGATGTTAGAGTACAAGGTATCCAATTAAAATTGCTACAAAAATCACATTAGAATCGTAGCTATTTATTCATTCCCGTTTCAGATAACTGGGCCTTACTCTTTGCCCAAAAGACAGCAATAAAAAATGGGTTACCGCTTCATATATGCTTTTGTATAATGCCCACTTTCATAGATGCAACTATGAGACACTATAAGTTTCTCCTGAAGGGTTTGATGGAAGTAGAGAAGGAGTGTGAAACGTTAAATATAAATTTCCACCTTTTACATGGAGAACCGCCTACCACGGTTCTCCAGTTTGTAAAAAAGTATAAAATGGGTGCAGTAATTGCAGACTTCTGTCCGCTAAAGCCACCTATGTCTTGGGTTAATGACTTGCAGGAATCCCTTCCAAAGGACATTCCTATTTGCCAAGTAAAGATTTTACAAATCAATAGTAAATTAATTACCATTTATATTTTACATTTCGACGATATTTTACCTATTTTCTTCTTCCATATAAATTTAACACTTGTAACAGTGATTAAAACGATTTCTTTAGAATATTTGCCTCCTTCGTTTCTTTTTTTCTAACGTGTTTTATTCGACACTTTTAAATATATAGGATTAATCGTCGACTATAACAATGTATATTTGCATAATCTTCTCTTAAAGGTAGATGCACACAACATTGTACCTTGCTGGTACGCATCGCCCAAGCAAGAATTTTCCGCTAGGACGATCAGAAGCAAAATAAATTCCAAATTGGAGGAATTTCTGACCGAATTTCCACCCGTTGTAAAGCATGAATATTCAACGAGTCAAACCTTTGAAAGAAACGATTGGAAAGGAGCCTTGGATAACGTAAAAGTAGAGAAATCCGTGGATGAAATTACGTGGGCTAAGCCAGGCTACAAGAGTGGCGTCGAACAGCTGGAAATATTTCTAAGAGATCGATTGAAGACATACAATCGTGATCGTAACGATCCATTGTCGACTGCCATTAGCGATTTGTCTCCTTGGTTTCATTTCGGCATGATATCGGTACAGCGTTGTATCTTAGAAGTCGTAGAATATAAGAAACTCTATCCAGAATCCGTCGATTCGTTCATGGAGGAAGCTATCGTTCGTCGGGAGCTTAGCGATAATTTCTGTTTTTACAACGAAAACTATGATCTGGTAGAAGGCGCTTATAAGTGGGCAATTGAGACTTTGAATAATCATCGGTAATGTATCTATTTCTTCGCTGTGCGACATTGCTTAAAATAATACTAGTCTTAAAATATAGCGTTCTGATATTTCTATCAGAAATCTGAAGATTTCGAGTATTCGAAATTGATGTTCAAAAAAAATTTCCATACTGTGCGTCCTCACTTAAATTATATTTATCAATTAGGTAATAATATAAGAATTATACATTTCGCAGAGGAGACGAACGCGAGTATGATTATTCTATAGACGAATTTATGAATTCTTCGACCCATGATGATTTGTGGAACGCGTGCCAGAATCAGATGAAGCACACGGGAAAAATGCATGGATTCCTGAGAATGTATTGGGCGAAGAAGATATTAGAATGGACCGACTCGCCGGAAACCGCTCTTGAATGGGCCAATTATTTAAACAATAAATATAGCATCGATGGCTGTGATCCGAACGGTTACGTTGGTCAGTTTTGTTTCTTTGTATCATAAGCAGTTTATCATTTTTATTTTAATACCGGCAATAAGAACAGATTTGAAAGAAATAATCCGATGAGAAGCATTTAATGCTTAATTCATTGTTTTAATTCCCATTTAGGTTGCATGTGGTCCATATGCGGTATTCACGATCACGGATGGACGGAGAGAAAAGTATTTGGAAAGATACGATACATGAATTACCAGGGTTGTAAGCGGAAGTTCGACGTGCAGGAATTCGTCAGGAAGTGGGGAAAAAACGGAACTAACATTAAAAAGTAACATGACAATGAAAAGAGAACGAAAGTCAATTAAACGATTACTTCAGTCCGTCCATGTTATATCGCAATGAAGAGTATGTTAACACTAAAACTACCAAGGCGACAAAATCGATCGATTCTGAATTGTTTCGAAAAATTTCCCAAATTGATAGGACAGCCATGAAGTAAATATTCCACTTCTATCTTATAAAACCGAAATTACTTAATTGATCATCTTTTTCACCTCGTGGTTTCTCTATTTCCAAAGTACTTATTCAGTATATTTAAGTATGATAAATATAACGCCGGTAGTTCTAGTGTTAAGTATCAAATCAATATATTTTGTAGACGTTAATAGTAATATATTTGTTATTCTAATATAGAAATAATTTATGAAGAATCTTTCACGTAATCGATAAAACTTCGAATAAGTACAGTAGGTTTATCGAAGTATCCAAAGAAACGATGGAAAATCATTTTCCAATTTGAACAGTATTCTTATAAAGTATTTTATTAACTGCGGACATTTTGTAGCAGCGAAAGAGAAGTAGGAACAGCGTCGAACGACGTTAACGAAAGCGCGGCGGCTTTTAGGGCCAAGGAAATGCAGTCGGTTTCGTTTAAATTCTTGTGAATTCCATAAATTACCCCGGCGGTAAGACAATCTCCGCAGCCACTCACGCTGTAAGTTTCGCTTGAATCTTCGGAAATGTGCAATAACGGAGGATACAAACGAGAACTTATCGAAGTACCTTCGGCCAGTTTACCTTCGTTGTCGTAGAAAACGCTATTACCTAAGGCTCTGCGTACAACCTGAAAAAGAGTAAAGTTAAACATATCTTTTTGGAAGCTTACTATACGAATGCTTGGAAATTTCTTTACAAAATTTATTAATAATTACCAGGACACCCTGAGATCCTAATGTACTTATAATAACGGGGACAATTTCGGCCAGTTGTTCCGCAATAATTTTCATATCCTCCAAATTCGTCGGCTTGTGTTCCGGTACAGATATCCCGAAATATTTTGCGATCGCCGTTAATTCGTTTTTATTAGGGGATATAATGTGCAATACGTTTTGCCATTTCGCTCCTACTTCGAAGACCTTCGTTGCCTTTTTTACGTCCGTAGGCTCGTACCAAACTGAAAAGAAAGTGTACATTTGTTAAAGCTCTAATTATACAGCAATAAAGTTATATAATTGGTTACATGAAATTTTACTTTCCTTTATGGTGTTTCAAATAATAATGGGAGAACTAATTGAAAGGTTCGTCATGGCAGTAGCTATTTATTTTGAAAATAGAAATATCGATGCCAACTTTCGAGAAGATTGTACTTGTATTCGTTATCGCGGATACTTATGTTTTTCTCGGTACAAATTATTTCGTACAGCCATTGAAAAATCACTATTTTTCATTACGGTAAAGTGACTTATTCGACTTTCAAAATAAACCGCTCATATAATAGGTCCCACGTTTTCATCAATTCGAAATGCTTTCGTATCGATTTAAATAAAACCGCTCGATGCAGTTGTTGCAACTTTCGCTACGAACTGCGCTAGTGAGGAGCATAATTCCCTGCAACAACGTGTATCTACAAGACGGTTAATTCATCGGAAATATATGGCCCATTGATGGTGCGTCTACGTATAATAAGTGGTTATACGATTACAACAACACGGTGCGGTTGACAAGAAAAACAAGAATCTGACACTGATTATTAATAAAGTGTAATTCATTAACCGCACCAGAATTCTCGTATTATCGTCGCAGCAGAGATCGATGACATAATGGGAAAAACTCGAAATGGAAAAGCTGCCGTGATATGCACAATAATCGCGTTCATTTTGATCGTGATCGCGTTCACCACACCCAACTGGCTCGAAACAGACGGAAAATTGGAAAATCCCAAGTTCATTAGAATCGGTAATTTTAATTTGACTGCTTTTGAGATATCTGAAACAACATACTACTGTTCATTACTCGTCATTAGTATTTAACGTATTCTCAACATAGGCAAATGACCTGTTAAAATATGTACTAATTAAAATATTAATAATTTAAGTCATGTGCCTCTTCTGTGTTCGTATTCGTAAAGAAATAAAAGCATATTCTATCAAGAATACAAGCAAATCGTTAAGATATTATATTTGTAACATGATTTCATTCATTTTTCATATTGCAGGATTATGGCAAGTTTGTTTCCAAGGATTTGAACATCCGCATCATTTGTACGATACTAAATTCTACGGTTGCTGGTGGGTGTTCGAGGAAGAATATTACATTATTCATGACATTCTTTTACCAGAATTCTTTGTCGCGACACAATTTTTCTTTACTCTGTGCTTGACATTGTTGCTGATCGGAAGTTTCTTAACTGCACTGTATACGTGCTGTTCGAGGCAGCACGACAAGTATCAGCTGCTATTATGGACAACCGGGGGAAATTTGTTATTGGGTGGATTATGCGGCATCATAGCAGTCATTATATTCGGCGCTCGTGGCGACGGTAGAGATTGGATGCCGAACTGGGAACACAATGACATTAGTTGGTCTTATGCGATTGCCGTGATTGGCAGCTTTACTTTACTCGCAGCCGGTTCACTCTTTTTGATCGAAGGTCGTAGACACAGAAAGAAACAGGACAGAATACTCAATGAGGAGCAAAAGACTCACACGACCATCTAATGGTACTTTTATTAATGGAAGGAATGAATCTACGATGAACTGTTCATTTTAGCAAAGATCTGCATGAGGCTCTACTTTGAGTTTTACAGTTTTACTATTGAATTCTCGACGAATTCAGTAAAACGTATTTTATTTAAAATTACTTAGACCGGATTTTTTATACCGCATTTACAAACTTTTGATAATCGAATAATTTCTTGAACAATGATTCCCATAAACATTTCGAAAAATTAAACGCCGATGAAGCATCGTGCAAGACGTCTTGTGCAGCTTCAAATCCCCCAAAGATTGAATATTAAACGAAAGCACAATTAAAATGCGCAGTAATATACATAATAAACATATTTTTTATTGAGATTAAAATAGAAAACGAAGGATAATATTTATAATTATATTTACTTTCAATTTTATCTCTGTTTTTCTGTAAAATGTAGTCTTATAATTCCCATAGAAAGACAATTAACACAAAGACCTATGAATCTAATATTTCCTTCTTTCTTTCTTATTTTTCTTTTTATTAAAAAAATCGTATTAATTGCTATAGCCATTTTACCTAGAATCCACGAATTTTAGATGGTTCCGGAACCATAAAGGCTACGATGCGTGTATCGTAAAAAAAAAAAGAATTCTAAAAATGTCTATAATACACGTCAAATTTGGGCCTATCGCTTGAGATCATAGCCCTTTGCATTTACTCATTTTAGACAGTAATTAAAGCTACGTAAATCCGTCCATAGAAATAAGAGATTTTATAGAGAATGATTAAGTATGTAAATAAAAATAATGATAGTTGTATAACTGAAGCACCGCATGGCCTTATTACGAACAAATACTGTACATTTATCTTTTTTATACCAGAGAATTGTATGGAAAGTTAATGCAATAAAGTAACTTGTTTAAGATTCCTATGACTTTCACTTCCGCATTTTCAACCCTTCGACAAAGTCATCTCACAACTTCGGATAAATCCGGAAGGTGGACACGATAATCATCATTTTGTTTGTAAAAATTATACAAACATAAGTTTATCAAGTTTTGCTAATCGATTATAAGCTGGATATTTAATGTAACGTTACAATTACACTGGGAAGAAATTACGAAAGAATTGAGTCGCTCAGAAGCCAATGCGGTTAAGTCCATTTTTCGATACTTTTTAATTTTTGTAAATTTTAATAGAATGAAGTTTATTTCATTATCATTTAAAAAAATCAGAGAATATGAAGAAATGGAGTTAACCGCATTGGCTTCTGAGCGACTCAATTAACATTTCTGTTCGAGGACATGAGCGAATATTTAAGTAAATGGAAGTTCACGGTATGCATGCCGACTCGTTAAATTGTTACGATTAATAAAATTCAGAGGAGAGAATGAAAAAAAGTTTTAAAGGGCAAACACGGTCACGTGGTGACCCATTTTATTATCAGGGGAAATAATTCAACGTGAGTTACGAGAAAGATTGCGTGCGCGAAGATCAACGTCAGGTGCAAGTCGTTGACCTAGTTCAGCTCCTATTTTAATCAGCGGCGTCTACAATTTCGTGTGACCATATCGATCACACCTGGAAAATGTATTACTACGACTTCCTAATTACCCTTATTATGCTTATACCTTTCATTATTATACACATCAATCCTTTATTTATACTTATGAATAATTTCTCGATGCTTTCGAAATTCCTGGATTTCCATACATCTCGGTCTAAGAAATAATGTAGAAGATTAAGAAAAGGGAAGTTCTTATAGAGTTTTTTATACAAATAAATTATTTATATCTTTGATTATCCAAAAAACTGTCTTTTAATTAAAAAAGCAAGATGTCTGAAATTTATACGAAATAGAATTCTCGAGATGAATAAGTTGCAAATGGTCGAGCAAAATTTCGGGAAGGAATGACGTGGAACTTGATTTTTCCTGGTATATTTTGTCATTCTCTAAATGCCACGTTAAGAATTGAAACGTCACTTAAGTGCAGTAAGTCATACGAATCGCATTACAATGAATCACAGTCGTTGTAATGCAAAGAGTCAGATGTATTCTAAGAATGTGACCGAAGAATCGTTCTTTCAATTACAATAGCGGTCATTACCGGTCATTCAAATTTCTTACAATCTTTTTTGGAAAACAATCAAACGATTTAAGAATGAAAACTCAAATTCTGTTATTTCGCGTATGAAACATTTACTCTTGAACGAAAAAATTAAAAAAAAAAAAGAACAGCAAATACCGAATGAGGATACTTCCTCATTGGAATAAGGGAATATTTGCAGAGTTTTTACCCGTTAATAAACTTGCGGAAGGGATGCGCCTGATAAATTATGGACTATGAATATCCTTTTTTGCATTCAATGTCATTATAAAAATGTTTCATGTCAATGATGCAATATCCTTAGAATGAAAATTTACATAAAAAGCACGCGTACTTGAAACAGCGCTTCGCAATCTCGCCATCTTAGATATATATCGATCTATATAACAAACGAATTACAACCAAACGTTAATGAATCAATTTATCAATGAAACACTATCAAAACTATCGCCGTATTCTCATACTTTTCAATATTATGCATTCAAACAAAAATTTCTCGGAGTATGTATTCAAGAGCCGTATCATTTCGATCGTCTGCAGCAATTTATTTGTAATACCGTAATTCTTCTTGCACAGATAAAGCTATCTCTCCAATCAAGAATTATTGCATTCATTAAATCGATAAAAGTTTAATAATCTACTAATTGCAAGAACGATTTGAGATTAAAAGATAAGCAAAGATGTGTATCGTCGAAATTCTGTTTGTTTGCGTTCTGTCACAACATGTTATAATATTAGAAAATATACAGATATTAAAAAGCATCAAACCTTTCGCTCTTTCAATAATTATGGTAGCGGTAAACAATCGGAAGATATAACAATGATAACTCAGATTATGTTACCTCGTAGATCTTTCGTCCTTTCAACACTATGATAGCGGTCATTGCCGGCAATTGTAAGTTTATTATTATTTTTCTGGAAACAATTACAAGATTTAACAATGAAAACTGGACTTCTATTTTATTTATTTATTTAACTTATGAATCCATTTGATATTTCGATGTATTTCTTTACTTATTCTTTCATCGTTCTTGCAATCATAGATCATTCAACTTCCACCGATTTCACCTATGTCCTCAAGTTCGTCCGTAATTTTATAGTATCTATATATTCTGTAATATTATAAAATACGCACGAGCTTACGAATCAACCCGATAAATTATAATTTGCGGGTTTAATTGAGAAGTTGAGAAGCCCTGGTTTATAGTAACTATTATATAGTTCAGACTCGTGGGATACTCGCGGTTTTACAAGGTTAGGTTAGATGGCACGCTACATGGCCACCGAACAACATAACGTGTTTGGGTGTGGTTAATACTGTGGGATCTGTGCTGCACCACTGAATTTCAATTGTCTCTCGTACTAGTCGACATCGGTGATTCTCGTTAGTAATCGCCAGTCGTCGAAAGGACGCTTCAGGATGAAGAAACGTAGCTTCTCCGGGAACGTCGGGGTTGGCGTTTTTTGTCTCGCTTTCCTATGCGTTTGCGTTGCATTTGGCACGCCAGCATGGTTAGTAAGCGATTATCGCATCACGGGGGCGAAACTCGATAAATTGGGATTATGGACGCACTGTTTTAAATCATTACCGAATCCCCATGAGATGGATGCACCTAAGCGCTTCTTCGTCGGGTGTAGATGGGTCTACGACCCGTTTACTGCAGGGTACTCTGACATTCGTGGCTTCCTTCTTCCTCGTGAGTTTGTTTTGGTGTTTCAATCTGAATTTCACTTTGACAATAATGTTTATTAACTTTCCATATACTTGGAGAATGTTTTAGTTTTCATTTGTACTGTTCTGTTTTACTTGAAACACAGAGTTATATTTATTTAGTGAAATATATTGTATGGATTTTTTTGTTACAGCGTTTATGATAGCCACTCAATTCTTCTTCACTATATGCTTCATGCTGAGCCTCATATCCCTTATACTTATATTACTGTTTACCCTGTGCTGTGACCCGGAACAAAAGCGATACGTACAACTGATTATGATAATTGGGTATATGTTACTGGTCGCTGGTATAAGCGGAGGTATAGCAGTGATCGTTTTTGCATGCTTGGGAAATACAGAAGGCTGGATGCCGGGCCATGCAAATAACTTTTTCGGTTGGTCCTTCGTGATGGCAGCGGTGGGTAGTGTATTGACGATTATAGCGAGTGCTCTCTTCTTGGTAGAGTCTAATTTACAGGGTAAGAAGCGAGAATATTTGAAAGAGTCACAGACGAGATTTCAACTTGAATCACGTATTTAAAGGATATTTTATTCCGTTCGTAGCTTTAAGTTTACACGATCTGTATTATCAAACTTTGAGACATTACTCCGTCCATGTATAAATTTGTTCATAATGTTAGAGCAAATTCTTTAGAAATTCTAGGATAAAGTCCATATTGCTTTAAGTACAAATGAGAGCGCAAAGCGAAAATTGTATTTTTATATAATGTTTTATACGTACACGATTTAGGAAGACTTTTAAATGTAAGCCGATTTGTGTATACTCATTTTAAATTGTTATTTTTATTATGTATCAGCTTTTTATAGTTAGCTCGTTAGGGATAACAACTCTTTACCACAGTATATTCTTAACTGTTAACATTCCTTCTCTGTATATTGAAGATGGTGCCTTTAAGCGGGATACACTTTAATAAGTAGTGCATAAACATATCTGTACGACCTTGTCTCATAGCTTAAGTGTTATCTTGACAAAATTTCTAAGCTTCGTCGAATGATAATTCATCGGCTGTATCCGATGCACACAGTATATTTCGTTTTTTTTTAAACATTATTATTTAATGATAAATATTTCACTGCCAGAGAGTAAATTTACAAGCAACGAATCAATGGAGTCTAACAGATTATGTAAGTTTAATAGTAATTTTATCGATTGTAACGAGTCATAATTTAGTGACCAGTCCGTCCTGACCAACAGTATGTAGAATTATTTTAAACGAAAAGATATTAAGAATATGTACATTTTTGTAATGTATCTTTAATTAAATAAATATAAAGTTGAACGTTCAAACGACAGCTCTTATCCCGGATATCCGTTGATACTGTTTTTCTGCGATTCCGTAATTCATTTACAAAGTTTTAACGATAAATAATCAATATCGGAATATGATAACAATCGAATGAGGTCTCGATCATCCAAATAAGCAAGGTTTAATTCAACGACTTTCTCTCCTCTTCGGTAATTCCATATTCAATAATTCTATATTTAAAATGTTGATCGTTATTGAAGCGATTAAAAATATAAAATTAAAATTTAGATAAACAAGCACTCTGTTATAAGTTAACGAAGAAATTGGAAAAAGAGTCATCGTAAGTGCGGAATTACCGGATTCCCGATTAATGGAACCGAGTTTAAGTTCGACATCCCTGGAAGATTTTTTTCCAAATTATTGTATAATACATGACAATAATAATGATCGCAGCAATTAAAGCTGAAACGTAGAACAATAGAAAGTATTAAATAAAGGAGATTGAGAACCTCTGCTTTCTGAGATGTAAAAGAAAGTCAAAGAGAGCCACCTTACGGTACATTGAGTAGATTATGTTGTCGTTGGTAGCAATGAGAGGTGTGGCAAAGGCAGGATAAAGCCAGCATTGTAAAACTACATAAACAAAGTTATTGTTAGGGTAGATCAGGTTCTAATCTTATCAATAAAAACAAACAGCCGACATGTCTGTCGATAAACAAGAATATCCACGCGCGTCAAGTAAGTGATATAATACCGATTATGTTTATCTGTATCCAACGAATCCTTAACCTCCAATGATGTCATTGTATTTTGTTCAATAGACGCCGTTGTTTTTGGCGGAGTAATTATATACATTGCTGGTTTATTCCTGATAATGGCATTTACCAGGTAATATTTTAAATTACTTTGTTTCCTTCGTTGTTTCGTTATATGCTTTTACTCACGATTGTCTATGCTTTTAGTCCCTACTGGATCGAGTCTTATCAAGAGACTTTCAGCAGTTTCAAACACATGGGACTTTGGGAGTATTGTTTCGAACAATTTCGATATCCGTACTACCAATTCGATACACAGTTTGACGGGTGTCATCACGTCTTTTCGGAAGAGTATTACGTTATAAGAGAATGGTTACTACCAGGATGGCTTATGGTAGTACAAACATTCGTGACTCTAGCTCTGTTGCTGTCTTTCTTCTCGCAAGCCTTAATCGCATTAACTTTAGTTCGTTGGCCCTTAAAATTTGTCTTGCGTTACGAATGGCTCCTATCGTCGTGCGCGTGTGTAGGTTGTGCATTTGCCGGTAAGTATAAATTTGGAAAATCTATTTTGAACTTCAAACTCTAAGGTAAGAACTGATCGACCTGTTTAAAATTTCAGGTACTCTACTGTTCCTCGCGGTGTCGGTATTCGGAGGGCAATGTTGGCGAAGGGATTGGTTAATGTATCCGAATTTCAATCATTTATCATGGTCCTACGGTTTGGCGGTGATTTCGTTCATGTTTCATTGGCTAGGAGCATTTCTCTTGTGCTTGGATGCACAATCCGGTCACAGATTGCGCAAAGAATCTCGTAATCTGGTAATGCAGATGCAGCCTAATTCGCAGAGTCATCAGGGATTGCAACGAAGTGGATACGTATAATCCACGTATAATACGTTTATCGGAACTTCAGAAACGTCCACGATCGTTGAATAATTTCTGATTGTAATGGCATCGCTAACGAGCAAACATTACGTTTACACGAAAACATATCTATTTTTCACGGTATTGTCTGCACGACGTAACGTAACGGAATTCCCGTGTTTGCATTCTCGGCGATGCCGCTTAACTCCGTCCATTTTTTAAAGAGGTTTATATTCTTGGAGCTTTAGGATAAGAAAATGATTTATACGAATCTACGTTAAAGTTTTATATATATAGATATTAAGAAAGTATTAAAGAAGACCACAAAGACACGTGTAAGAATACTCTAGCTTCCTCACTCATTATCTACCTACAAGTACAACAAATGGACAAAATTACGTTTTAGTACTTTAGATAATTGCATAGTTTATTTATAATGCTCATAGTTACTTTTCTGTTACAACATTCTGACTTTTTTACCTTTATTTTTTTACTTCTTGCCTATAATCAACGTCTGCATTATCTCGCAGCGCGTGAAATCGCTGTATCCATTCGAGGATATTTTTATCATTTAAAAGACGTTTCTTCACCGATATAACCGATGTAATTTTTTATATATTAACACTTACCTGGAATTTTTGAGCACGATGCGAGATCTAGAACGAACTGAATTGTGTTGAGAGGTAGATTTCCATCGAGAACAATAAAGCTCGCTTCTTCCACACACGACTGATGTTTCTTTACCATGTCCGGACTAATTGCGCTGAAAATTTCCATCTCTCCGATTCCAAAGCAGCATTCGCCCTTGGAGTTCACTATTCCCGTATATCTATTTGATTTGAGAGTTCGGAATACATCAGTGAAAAAAATATTCTCGGCTTACAATTAATAGCAATGCAATGTTAACTATTATCTAACAATTATTTTCTGCATTGTATTCTATATTAAATTTTCAAACTCCTGCATTTCTTTTAGAAAATATGTTATCGTTATTTCATAAGCGTTCAAATGATCGGCTACGATAAGGATAAATCAACATAAAGTGCCGGTACGGTTAATGTTAAACTATAAAATGCAAGAATTAGATGAAAAGATGATTTATTATATGAGCCGTTTATTTTAAAAGTGGTAAAAGTTACTTTCTTTTTAAATCGAGATACCTTCCCCCCGATTTACACGGTACTTTTTTACGCGGTTTTTAAAATAAGGGATTTACACAAAATTTACTTCCATTTACTTTTATTTTGCGTTGAAATAAGTGATTAAATGATGCACATTTTAGTTTGTTTCCGATTTACACGGCTTTACGCATCAAAGCCACGATTTCCTATGAAACTTCCGTGTAAATTGGGGAATGGTTTCTCGTTTTAACGCCTTTCAAAATATCGTTACCAATTTTCGCGAGCATTTACTTGCACTCGTTATCCCGGATATTCACATTTTCGTAAGTTTAAACAATTTCGTATAGTCATCGAAGAATCACCAATTTTCATTACGGTAAAGTGGCTTATACCATTTATCAATAAGAAACGGCTCATACATCATCGAAAAGTCATAAAGAATTTTCGAAAGAAGTAAATATCAACCGAAATCGATATTTGTAAATGGATTACTTTCGTGCGGTAAGTTACGCATACTTGGCCGTGCTCATATTCGACAATCGCTCGACGGTCTGGGCACCATCTCCTAGACTTTTAATTATAGCTTTCCCAGGCTGGTCGTTACCAACGACGGATATTAACCGTGTACCATTCAGACCAAGGCTGATCAAGGCGTTGGCGATATTTCGTCCGACCCCGCCGCAACTTTCTCGGCTTCTACCGGCATGCGTTCTGCCATCGTCCTGAAAGAATCGTCGATTATTGATCCGGAATATGGAAAAGATGCGCCGCTCTAATCGCATTTCGGATACTACGTGGCTCGATTGATCGATAGTCTACAAATCTACGTGGTATGGTAAGCAAGCAATCAGAACTAACCCCTCGTTTCTCATAGAATTACTCATTGGTACAAAAAGGTATCTACTCTCCTCGGGCATCTGCGTCGCGGAGAGCCATCGTTGATAAAAATCCAATTTTCGGAGGGTAGATCGTTCAGAGGGAAACACATTTTT
Source organism: Cerceris ruficornis (assembly GCA_963989415.1). Lineage (NCBI taxonomy): Eukaryota > Metazoa > Arthropoda > Insecta > Hymenoptera > Crabronidae > Cerceris > Cerceris ruficornis. Next base: position 28,258,098 of record OZ022519.1, read on the forward strand.
CGACCAAGGAGTATATTTCAGGAGTTGTTAATCGAATGGAAACGATAGATCGAAGAATACCTTAATGTTGATCCAACCATGTGGAAATACCGCTCGGTATTTAATTATATTATGGATGATCCGGGTAGATGTAAGATTTATTTGATACGCCGTAGAATTTTAAGTTTCTGTTTATAAGTTAGAATTATTCCGTTCGATAATTGAGACCGGAACGAATATCTTGTTAGGAACGACATCGTCGAAGGGTTGAATCTTTCCATCGGTTGATGTTAATACGCGACGCGGAAAGGTGCGAACTTTGAAAGAGAAAAAATAAGATTCCTGCTCACGCCCTCACTTTTCCTTCCCCTGATTACCAAACATTCTGTATGAAGTTGATACTTTCGAGGTAAAGAGGACCTAACTCGGAACAACCCCTGTATCGCGCAAGTCCTCTTTCTTCGCTCTTCGTCAACAGACGTCTTTCCCTTTTCATCCTGCCAACGTTTCTTCCTTGATCGTTGCCTTTTGTTTCTATCTTGTTTTGCGATCGCGCACAATTTCTATCTCTTTCTCTCCGCGTTTTTCCATCCCTCTGTGCTTCTCACCGTCTTTCTCTTTCCCATTCGACATCTTTTCTTCGTCGCAACGGCTGATTTTCCAGTTCTCTGCTCAAACGTGATCTCTTTGTCGGCTCTTTTGTCTCTTCATCGTCTGTATTGTCCTTCTCCCATCCGTTCAGTTCCGTCTTCCACATCACTTTCTCCATTCTCTCAAACCACGTCTGTTTTCATCTATGTACTTCCTCCTTTCAAGTTATCCCGTTTCTCCAACCCATCCCTTCGACTCTCTACTCCTATTGCACCGCACGTACTCTTTTTGTCCCGTGCGATCACTTTTCCGAGCTTTCGCCTCTATTTTTCTGCCCCCCTCACCCACATTTCTCGTTCCCTCTTCCTCATTCAAGTCTCATCGCACTCAAGCTCGTCCCCTATTTCCCTCTTTCACTCAACCCCTTGGCTACCCCTCGATTCTTCTCTCTCCATCTTCGCTCAGATTTCCTATCCCGTCTGATCTTCTTTTTCTCTTCCCATCCCTGTTCCACCTTTCTCCCACCCTATCTCCTCCTCCTCTTTCGTAATCCTCCCTCCCGCTTTTCCCTCTCTGTGTGTTCTCCCACTCCGACTACCTCAGCCCCTCCACAATTTTCATCCCTTCTCTCTCGTTCCTCCCAATCCTCGATCTTCTTCCTCGCTCCTCTCAATCCTCAATTTTCTCTCTCACTCTCGCGGTTCCTTTTGTTTCCCTCTTCTCGGACCGTCCTTCTCGCTCGGTCCTCTGCCATCCTCGTATATCTCCCTCGCTCCTCCTAATCCTCAACCTTCTCCCTCGCTCTCGCGGTTCCCTCCTCTCGGACCGTCCTTCTCGCGCTCATCCTCCCCTCGATAGCGTTCTCGCTCGCCCCTCTGCCATCCTCATCTATTCGCCCTCTCCTCTCCGCATTCTCATCCCTTCTCTCTCGCTCCAATCCTCAACCTTCTCCCTCACTGTCGCGGTTCTCTCTCAGATTCCCCCTCTCGCACCGTCCTTCTCGCTCTCACCCACCAATCGCAGCCGTTCTCCCTCGATCCTCAGCCATCGTCATCTTTTCTCCCTCGCTCCTCAATCTTCTTCTTCACTCTTGCACCGTCCTTCTCGCTCTCACCCTCCCATCGTTGCCGTTCTCCCTCGCCCCTCCAGAATTCTCAGCCCTTCTCCCTCGGTCCTACTATCCACAACCTTCTGCCTCACTCTCGCGATTCCCTCTCAAATTCCCTCCTCTCTCGGCATCCTTCTCGCTCTCACCCTCCCATCGATATCGTTCTCCCTCGGCTCGGCGGTCGCGCTGTCTGTCGCCGACACCGTGCAGCGCGAATCAGTCCGGTTGCCTACCTCGGGCGCTGTTGACAGCCACCCCCGTACGCGAGAAATCCCTTTTCGATCCTAGCCGCGCTACAACTCTACTTCCACAGCCAGTGAGCCGCGTTTGTCTTCCCACCTGAGAATCTTCTTCTCCGCCGAGACTCTCTAAGAACGTTACACCCATTAGCAAAGTTACAGTTACCGTCAACAGCTCGATAAGCCGCGTCGACCCCACGAAAAAGTGTGTTTCCCGACTCTCGATCTTCGTGCGCGTCTCTCGAGGATCGCAAGTGTCGAATCAGCTATGAAATACGGTTCTCGCGTTAAGTTCATCGTCACCGCGAATAGAACAGACGGCGAGTATCGTCTACGGCGTACAACCTCCGGGCAAAGTGTCGCGGATGGTCAATCGTGTTGAATCGTTGTGGTGAAAGTAATCAAGGAAGAGGGACGTTTCGTATGAGAGTCAAACGACGAAAGCATCCACTGGCATGAACGAGGAGGAACGGAACAGTAACGACGAGGCTCGTGGCGATGGTCACAGACGTGACGCGACGAACACGCTCGTGCCCGTCTCGACGACAGTGCACCAATCGTCGTTCCAATTATTGACGCTCGATCTTGCTCGCGTTAATTGCGACGATCGGTACGATGTGCGTGCCAGGTTGACGGTGTGTCCTTCTGATCTTTACCGCGCATAAAGGTCAGTAACGAGCCGCGTTTTGGCTCGTGTCGAATTTCTCGAAAGGTCCTCCCCCATTTTCCCTCCTACCTTCTCGGTTTTTCTTTCAAATCTCGCCCCCTCTGCGCGCCCTCCCGTCATTATTTGCCGCTTTGAGACCACAGTGGAGTCACGTGTGTCTTATCGGGTTTACCGATATCAGGAGAATACACGGAATGTCGACGCTACGACGTACGTCGATGACAAACTTCTGTTTCTCTCGCTGTAAAATCATGATGGGTATGTTCGTGCAACGATCGACGTTTCGCAGGAGGGAAAGGAACGTCGATGGTGAAGCGTTGTCACGTTGGAACAAGGAACGGCGGTTAAACGGAGAAATAGAGAGAGTAGGGGGAGAGAGAGACGGTTTAGGGGAAATAACGGGGAAAAAGGGCGGCGACGGTGCGGGTTATCGTGTAAATCCTTTGGTGTTTCGTGCGTGGAAAGCAGGAGCGAAGGAAAGCGATAATAAATTCCTTCGGGAAGGTCGGGAGGAGGATTGCATAACGCCACCCTCTGTGGCCTCCCTTCCTCTCTCTTTCTTTCTCTCCTCTTTCTCTCCCTCCTTCCGTCTCTCCTCCTCCAACTCTATACTCTCGTTCTCTCTCCCTCCTGGCGTGTTCTTCAAACGGTAACAAATATTCGTGGCCATAGCTAATTAAAAGCTCTCCGCCCGTGTGCGCGCGGCCGTGCCTTCTCTCCGGGTCGCTTCTCGTCGTGTCGATGAGATTGAATTAAAAAGGAGAAGGCACACGGGGACGAAAAATGGAAGAAAAAGAGACCGCGACCTATTCTCAACGGTGCGTGGCATCAGCGATGTCGTTCGATTCAATGGACAAGGTCGTACTCTTTTCACGAAGGGACGGCAGCTCGCGGTGGCGCGGAATGGATAACGCGGCAGGGTGAAGGGAAAGGAAAAATGCCGCCTGCTGATCGATTCCACGGTGCTTTTCCGTACGGAGGCTTTTTTCTCACATAAATAACGTACCAAGCTGGACGTTGACCAGGAAGGACATTGACTGTGAAGTGTCGCGAGACAGTTTGGCTAATGAGTTCGTTGTCTTTTCCACCCCAAACTTCTCTACTCTTCGCTCCTCATTTTCTTCCTCGTTGAATCTCAAAGGTGATCCAAAGATCAACATGAATCCTGGTAACGACGGTGATTCCTTCCGCTCTACTAATTTCATCTGCAATCTTCCCTCTTCCGTTAATAGAGGTAATTAAAAGAAGCCGGGAAAAGCAGCGTAGATTTCTCGTGACGTTGCTGTTTCTTCTCTGCTGTGTATCCAGCACGAGCAAGCGCGGAGGGTTTAAACGATCGATGGGGCCCTTAACATTCTTCCGTGTTTCGTTACAATGCGCCACTCTGTATTCAGTCGTGTATGTACCCAGGCGATGCAAGAGAGTGTACTTTAAAGAATATCGATAGTCAACACTCTTTCAGCGGCCACCTCTTGTCGTTGGTCCCGGCGAATCTCATTGGGGATGAGATTTTTTTCCTCGTCCTCGTCGCCTCACTTTGGCTCCTGGTACTTCCTTACTTCGATCGTGGACATACGTGTGTGTACACAAATACTGACGGGTGAGATGTGTGCACTCAATAGCAGTGGGTTTTCTTTTGTCGTATTTGCTTTCTTCTTATTTTGGTCCTTGTGAGTCTATATCTCCTTGGCTCTTCGGTCGCCCGTCTTAATCTACTAGCTTTCTTACTCTCCTCGTTCTGCATTTCGACTTTGACTGTTATGACTACGTGTAGAATCTAATTTCTAGGTTTGGGTGAATTTTGAACTGTTAAATAGTAATTTAAGAGAAGTCTGACAGTGATTAACACGAGTTCATTATTGGGACCTCGAGCATTTAACTCTGTACATGGTGAAATTCATTCTCTTTCATTTTCCTCGGTCCTCTTATCTTCTTTCTGTTCTTTCGGCGGCATTTGCTGTTTTTCACTTTCCTTATATCCCAGTCTTTATTCCATGTTTCTAGAATTTCTCTAGCGTACTTTCTCTTTCTCTTGGCTGCACTTTTCTGTTCTAAACTTATGGCACTCCCATATCTTTCCCCGTCCTTCCTTTGCTCTACTTTCTTCATCTTCCGCACTGTTTTGTCCTCCATCTTCTCATTTTATCTACTTTCTCTTTCTGATGGCTTTTCTAAACTTATCACGCTCCCATATTTTCCCTCGTCCTTCTTACTTCTTCCTCTCTTTCTTCCTTGGCTCTACTTTCTTCATCTTCAGCGCTGTTCTGTTCTCCATCTCCTCATTTATCTACTTTCTCTTTCTCCTGGCTATTCTAAACTTATCACGCTCCCATACTTTCCCTCGTCCTTGTTTCTTCCTCTCGTTCTTTCTTGGTCAGCTCCAGCTTCTCTTCTACTCTTCTGTTCTCCATCTTCTCAACTTGATCTGCTTTCCCTTTCTCTTGGCTATTTTTAATTTATGGCGCTCCCATATTTCCCTCACCTTTCTCATTCCTTCCTCTCGTTCCTTCTTGGTCCCTTCTGCTTTCTTCACCTTGTTCCTCTCTTCCACTGTTCCGTTCTCCATCTTTTCAATTTATCTGTTTTATCTTTCTCTTGGCTATTTTCAATTTCTCGCGCTCCCATATTTTCCCTCATCCTTCTTATTTCTTCCCCTCATTCTCGGTTCCTCCGGCTTTCTTCACCTTCAGCCATTCTTTCACTGTTCTGTTCTCCACCTCCTCAACTTTATCTGCTTTCTCCATTCCTCTATGAACATACACGTGTGCATTTACCCAGAAGCGAGTTCGAAAAGCTCGAGTGCAGTGATTCCCAACTGGATGTACGGGCGCGCGAGGCGTGCCAAGAATCCGAACCCGCTAATTCTCGTATTTATATACACTCAGCGAAAGCCCGTGTTTGTCCTCATATTTTATGGAGCTGATACACAATCCCGAAAACTCTGGCGGATTTCGAGCTGGCCATTGTGTAGCGTATGTGCCACCGAAAGTTCGAAAAGTTCGAGACCCGCCTAGGTATCGTGGAACTTGTACATCATTTTTGTGCATCATTCGCGTGTACCGGTTGCTCTGGATATTACTACTTAGTTGACTCGCGTGGGTCGAAAATATTGTGTAATATATTTTTGAATCAAGGGAGGGAAATTATTTAGACCTCTGTTATTCATAATTTATATTTTTGTATACGAAGAGCGATAAAGACAAAGTTTCTAAAAGAAGCGGGTGTTTGTTTCAGAGTTAACATCTAATTTGAGATGATACGGTAAACAAAGAGTTTGAAAATCGACTTTGCCGCCTTAAAACTCCTCTCACGTAGAAGGAAATCAGAATTAGATGGGAATTTTGAAATTTCAATGTTAAATAGTTATAATGAAGGAAAAAAATACGGTTTATAAAAAAAATGAGATGTACTTTCAGAGTTAACATCCAATCTGAGACGATATAGTGATACAGCAGTTTGAAAATCGACTTTCCCGCCTTAAAACTCCTCTCACGTAGAAGGAAATCAGAATTTGATGGGAATTTTGAAATTTGAATGTTAAAGAGTCATAAAGAAGGAAAAAAAATACGGTTTCTAAAAAGAATGAGATGCCCTTTCAGAGGTAACATCCAATCTGAGACGATATAGTGGTAAAGCAGTTTGAAAATCGACTTTCCCGCCTTAAAACTCCTCTCACGTAGAAGAAAATGAGAATTTAATGGAAATTTTGAAATTTCAATGTTAAATAGTCATACAGGAATAAGAAAAATACGGTTTCTATAAAAACTGGGATGCCCTTTCAGAGTTAACCTCCAATCTGAGACGATATAGTGATGAAACAGATTGAAAATCGACTTTCCCGCCTTAAAACTCCTCGCACGTAGAAGAAAATCAGGATTTATCGCGAATCCTGTGAACCTATCCATTTATTGCCACGCACTAACGTCGACTTTGGACTTGAAGCATCTGGAGTAATGATTTTCAGTCTGTTATATACGTACATTACACTTTACGTGCACTGTGTGCATATGCCGTGTGCACTCTACGCGAATACGAAACATTTGGACGTACTAATTTGAGGTACGAACTGGGAATGCAACTGCAAACGTGGTCTTATTTCAAAATACACGGAAATTACAGCAAAATTCACGATGAAAGTATGGCAAATTGAGAAATAAATAATGCATGAATAGAAAAATGCGATAGAATAGAATAATGAATAAAATAAAGGAGGGAAATATTATTTATAGCTTAAAATATTGAATATTCTGACTGCCGGGAAAATATTCTTGCTTGTAGGTCTTTTAATTTGTTAGTCTGCTTTATTTTTTTATCGGACATTTAACATTATATTTAATGTTACTTTCGGATAGGAAATTTTCAGAAACGACAGACTTCAAAAAACAGTGATCATTTTTTAATTTACCATAAATGAAACAACAGTAATAAAACTTGATAAACTGAGTGCAGTAGATAGTTAAACTAAATAAACTAAATACTTGTTGAAGTTACTCTCGTATGGTATAAAATGGACGGCAAAGAAAGACGATAATTATTCATTTCAAAGCACACAAATATAGAAAACAATTCGCTTTGTGTCCGCTAAAAGGTCAACGAAAAGCGGTCTATTATCCCGTCAATTCCATTCTATATTTAATTCCACGTCGCCGGAAAGCGATAGGCAAAACTTTATCCATCTTTCGTCTCGTTTCCGTTGATATTACCGAAGACCCCCGGGAACTTTAACAATTTTCCCGCCGATATTTAAATGTCAACGATGCGCGCGTCATCCTAAGTCCGCGAAATCCCATGAATACGAATCCACCGCGAAATGATTATCGGTGCGCGATATTTCAAATTATTCCCGTCTCTACGCTCTCGAGAGTTTCTATTTATGCATCGAACACGCGATCTAAATATAGTTTTTGTTTTCACCGTACGTCACATGCCACTTTCTTTCTACATTTCATCCGGGGTACGAGCGATTTTTTTCCTTTTTCAATTTCTTCCCATTCGATCGTTCGATGGAATTTGTTGTAACAGCAATAAATTCGTAGTTCGATCATTAATTTAACGATTAACTATTGCAGTTCAGACAAGACTTTGTCATAATTGAAATTGTAAGGCAAATGGAGGACATAATTCCTAGGGGGTCAAAATGGATTCAGTTTATTTTTATCAATTGGAATGATGTTTCTTTTTATCTTTAATAATCTTTAGTTTCAACTGCTATGTTTATTATGATTTTAAGTTTTATATGGGTTTCAGAACCAACGTGGCTTGATATAGTAATTGATAAATTAAGAAAAGTTTCACGGAAGAGATGGGGGACTTGAATACTGGTCTAAAATTAGAGCTCTTTAATTTTTATGCGGTTATATACCTCGTGGCAGACTGTACAGGATTCATTTACCAGTTATTTCAAGAATATGTCTAATTCTGCAAATAATCTACACTTTTTTCGCAACTGCAACTAAAAAAAGTAACTTTTAAAACACAATTTTTCGTCGACTCCTTGGAATAAGGAATACTTCATGATTATTTTTTTCTCCCTAATAAATTTTATACTCTTACTCGTTAATATTTACACGAAAGATCAACATATCGATACCAAATTCAAGATATATATCGCATGACGTGGGAAAAATCAAATGAAAAGCTCTCTCTGCAAGAAATTCTGACCTTTAAAGTGTGACCTTTCTGTTGCTACGAATATCAGGCCGGCCGATGAGTTACTAAAATTACGCGGCAGAGTTTGCGAACGAATTTCACTCACGCATACGGCAATTGCAATTATCGTATAGTTGATTAAACGGCATGTGAGCCTGCGAAGGGAATTTCATTATGGCTTTTAACGATGGTCGATTGGACGGCCGAATTTAATGTGCTACTACTGTTTGTCAAACGCCACTGAAATGTATACATTTCACGATTTTTTTGTTTCGTATTTTCCCGCCTCCAACTGGCATGCTCATTTTGCCTAGGACCCACTTTTTTAGGTGGCTCCTAAACCATCGAGGTTATGAGATATTAAATAAATATTAAATGAGATATTAAATAGAACAAAGGAGGATTTGAACTCGGGCCCACTAATTGGGAATTCGAGCCTTTAACTCTTTAGTCACCACAGTTCCCTAACTCCTATGGTCATTTTGGCTAGGACCCACTTTTTTAGGTGGCTCCTGAACTATTGAGGTTATGAGGCACTAAATAATAAATTAGAACAAAGGAGGATTTGAACTCGGGCCCACTAATTGGGAATTTGAGCCTTTAACTCCTTAGTCACCATAGTTCTCTAATTCCTATGGTCATTTTGCCTAGGACCCACTTTTTTAGGTGGCTCCTAAGCTATTGAGGCTATGAGATATTAAATAATAAATTATAACAAAGGAGGATTTGAACTCGGGCCCACTAATTGGGAATTTGAGCCTTTAGTCCCTTAGCCACCACAGTTCCCTAACTCCTATGGTCATTTTGCCTAGGACCCACATTTTTAGGTGACTCCTAAACTATCGAGGTTATGAGATATTAAATAATAAATTAGAACAAAGGGGGATTTGAATTTGGGCCCACTAATTGGGAATTTGAGCCTTTAGTCCCTTAGCCACCACAGTTTCCTAACTTCTATGGTCATTTTGCCTAGGACCCACTTTTTTAGGTGGCTCCTGAACTATTGAGGTTATGAGATATTAATTAGAAAAAAATTTCCAGAGGTGATAGGGCTCACTGATTGCGAGTCCGAGCCTTTATCTCCGCACCAACCATAGCCCTCCTCTTTTGTATGGTGTTCTGAGTTCCTGCGATTTTTTTGCATCGATAGTGAGGTTTTGAAATATTATGGGATTCAGGAGATTTTAGGAGGGAATTCTGATAGAAATTTGAATTCGAATGTAAATTGTGAATGATGAATATCAATGAACAGTATGGAAGGATTGAGGGAACTGATAAAATTCAAATGTGATATCTCTGTCCGTGCTTTTAGCGGAATAGCCACGCTCTTGTCTGTTTGTTTGTTAGCTTTCATATATTTCGCTTCGATTTCTACGACATATTTAACAGTCCAAGGTTCGCTTCCTGTTACCGCTGCAGTCCCTGACCTATTATTGTTCAGTTTATTTTTATGAATTTTTTCATCAATATTCAAGGTATTTCGCTGGAATTTTCAACTACTTTTACGGATTCTTTGTTCTTTATTATTCTTTACTTGTTAACCCATTTTCATCCGTAAGCGGAATATTCCGCCCTGTACAATGTAGAACTACCGCGCGCGGAAATGCACGGTACTGTGACTGTTTTGCTGCATTTAGAGCTATGATGCAATTGGGTTAATCTGTTATTATCATCTCCCCTAGGATCCATTCCAGATGAATTTAAGAAAAATCTGTTAAGAATGACGATCATTTAAACTCGGATTTAAGAACTTCAACTCTGAACTTTAACCTTCGCACCATCATTTCCTTAAAAACTCTATTATATCCATCATTATTTCATCATCGATTGCAGTACCGAGGAAATTCTGATCGAATGACTCACAGGAATAGTACATCAGCAACGTGTTAGAATGTCAAAAGACAAATTTCGTGTACTGTCGTGATCAAGATCCCAGGGTATTATTCGCTGTCACTGATTAATTATCGCTCGCGCAAGATTATTGTGTGAGTAGATTCCCCGCACGATATCTTCGATGAGGCACTTGGAGGGCGAAATTCTATCTTGATGAAGGGATAAGTCACAATTTCGGTCACGGGAACAAAGAATTGCCTCGGAAGGTCGCCGTAATCATCAGTTCGTTTAACGTTATCTCGATTTACGTAAAAAAATGACTCCTCCTCTTAATCATTTTTTTCGGAGACGAAGATTCGAGTAGGAAAAATTTCATGAATGTCAAAAGTTTCAACGCGATGTCTTTTAAAGAAAAAAAAAATTTTTCTCCCTTTTTTTTTATTGAAATTATTTTAGAGACAAGGATTAATTATGGAGAGTTCATATAACTGTCAGTCAGTTTAACATGATTGCATTCAACGATAAAGTTCAGCTTAATTTCCAAGCTTTGACCGTTATAGCTTTTCCTCCTTGAATTTCCACTTTTAGGTGAAATTCAAGCTACTGAGAATACGATGTATGTTGGAAAAATTCCCCAGGCGAAAGAATTCGATGTCTCAAGCCTATCAATTGCAACTTTGAGATTTCATTCGAGCTTTATTCAAATCTCAACTAAAGACACTTGGAAACTAACGTCACAGTTCGTTTTGAGCAAAGCTCTTTGCTAAATAAATGTATCCCTTTTTTTACGAAATTTTTTTAAATACAGAACCTATTGAACTATAATGAATTCGGGTCTAAATGATTTTTCTTTGATATTTCTTTTCCTGCGCAGTATAAGAATTGTAGGGCAATTTAGTTAAATAAAAGAAGTAATTATAAAATCAGAAATATAGTAAATATATTTTATTTTATTTTTTAGTAGTCTCGGTGGTTTATCAGCCAGCTAAAACACCATAAGAGTCGGGGAGCTGCGGTGGCTATGGAGCTAAAGACGCAAATTCGCAATCAGTGGGCCCGTGTTCAAATCCTCCTTTGGTCTAATTTATTATTTAATATCTCATAACCTCCATGGTTTAGGAACCACCTAAAACAGTGGGTCCTAGGCAAAATGACCATAGGAGTTGGGAAACTGTGGTGGCTAAGGAGTTAATAAAAGCTTCAATTCGCAATCAGTGGGCCCGAGTTCAAAACCCCCATCACCTCTGAGAAATTTTTTCTAAATTGCTATCTACTATATCACAGCCCCAGTGTTTCAGAACCCACCTAAAACAGTGGGTCCTACGAAATATGACCATAGCATTTGGAAAGCCATGGCGAAAACTCATACTCTCAACCAGTGGGCTCGAGTTCAAATCTCCTTTAGAAAATTTGTCCTAAATTATTATCTAATATATCACAGCCCCAGTGATTCAGAGCCCACCTAAAATATCGGGTTCTTGCCAAAATGGCCATTGCAGTCGAAGCCAAAAAAGGAGTACAAAAAACATAGAAATGAATTGTCCTTTGGCGTAAAGTCATACAGATCTGAACGTCGCGTATACCAGTCCAACCGTCTTCCTCTGCAGCCCTTTTCCGCACCCCTCCGGGAGGGTAACACGAGGCGCAGAGGCTACCCGGCACGAGATCGATAATAGAATTGCCTATTGCACGCTAGAACTGTCAGAAAGAAATACAATTTAGCAAGGCACACGCTAGTGACTCCTTCTCCTGGCGTGCTCGTCGCTTCAACGTGATCTATCACGATGTAGCCTAATAATTACGATTATACCTACACAATGCTCGATGAGATCAGATAATAATGATAACGTGGCTGTCCCTTACCCTGGATAACGTGGACGACTGTTGCTAAAAATGCGGGTCATATTTTGTGAACTATTGAACTCCATGAAGGATGTGACAGTTTTATTAATGCCTCAGAGGTCATGGTGGTCTATGGTGATCAATGTTGCGTTGTGATATTAACACTAAATCCACGGAATCCCTCAAATTTACAGGCAACTACTTTTTTTTTATAAAAATTTCTCAAATTAAAGAGAACCAGTAAAGTAGATATTTCACGTGTATTTTATAGTACATGAATTACTTAACTGATCATCTTATTTGTAGCTTGATACCACTTTTTTAAAATTCGTGTTTATTAAATTCAAGAATAATATATTTTTAGATTTAGATAAAAATTTAGTTAAAATTTAGATTTAGATAAAGATTTAGTTAAATTCAGATAAATAGAGAACATCAGTGTTCTATTAACTTTCGTCGGATCTTTGATAAGGGATATTTGGACTGTTTTCAAATTACTTGAAGATCAGTGTTTTCATGGAATTCGATCTCATAATGTGAGCTTTTAGTAAATACTATGGTAAATTTCTATAAAAGTGTGGTTCTAAACGAGTTAAATCTTGCAGTGACACGGATTCCTGAGAAATAGGATTGCTCGGTAATTAACAGGTGACCTTTGAGCATAGTGAATTAAAAAGGGAAGAAATATTCAGGTGTTTTAACCGTTTCAGCATTAACGATGACTAGGGTCAGTGAACGAAGAGTGACTATTGCTCTTCTTAATAGAGAAAGGCGTGAGAATGTAAGAATTTTGATGGATGGCCATAATCAACCGTCCCAGACTGTTATCTATGTATGGTGAATGTATTCCCCCTTAATACTGGAAGACTCGAAGTAAAAAATTTTGATAGATGCCCATGGTTGGACACGATGGAATGACCTTTGACTCAGAATGCCAGGTATTTACGAAGGGTGACTGTCCTCCCTTATCCACGTCCTTCGAAGCGAAATGCTCGGCAGTGGCACAATTCTGATGCTCAACCATGGTAATTTGTCTCATAGCACACTTAATAGCAGATGTTATTTGCACAAAATTCAAAATTCGAGCACTATTTCTAACTATAATCTAATCTATAACTATACAGGGTGGGTCAATAACTATTAGCACCTCAGATATCTTCGAAACTATAAGTTTCACAGAAATAGTTGCTGAAATAAAATTGCACAGTGCGGACGAGTCCATCCGGTGGCGATAATAGTTTTTCTGCAGGTGGAGGTACTAAGGACATTTGAAGGTCACCTCCATTTTTTTAAATGGATCGGTGTAACCGATAAGATAGAAAATAGAGGGCCTAGGATGACTGATAGAAAGTGATAGTAGATAATAAATAAATTTTTATGTTTGTAGAAACAATGTTAAAAGGTTCCCCTTGCAGCTTTTAACGCTGCAACCAACGGTTTTAAATCTATTACAATTTAATATATTAAATAACTGATGTAGAAAAGGAGGAATCAAGAGGTAGAAAAGATTATCAGTCAAGTTTTTTATTTTTTAAGATAGACGGATAGATTTTTAGAAAAAATCGACAACTGGTCATTTGAACCGCCTTGGCTGGATTAGTGTTAATCTACTTTGCAAATACAGAAGAAGAGATATAGCTTTAACACTTCTCATTACCAATTAGTATATGTTATTGGTATTTAAAATGGAAAAGATCTTTAACACTAGAACTACCAAACCAGTCAAAATGACTGGTGCACAATTTTTTCCAAAAATTCTCCAAGATTATAGGAGAGTCATAGAATAGATATTCTACGTTCATCTCGTAAAGCATAAATTACCGAATCGATTATCTTTTCCACTTCTGAATTCCCCTTTTTTCAAAGTACTTATTTAATATAACTTATTAAATAGTAACTTATTTAGTAACTTATTTAATACTAATTTAATATAATATATTATATATTTAAATATAACAGATTTTACGCCGGTAGTTCTAGTGTTAAAATATCATAGCCTCAGTATTTTCACTTAAAATTGTAAGTTCTGATTCTAATGACACCAATCAAAGTGACAATACATTGGAATAAGGGAAACTACTAATTAAGCTTTCACTCGAATACCCTTAAATCTCCTCGCGCAAAAGAATCGATGAAAGCGCGTCGTCATTTGTTAAATTGTTGCCGCCGATGGAGAACAGTTCACATCGAGAAATTTTCACCTTTCTTTCTCTGCCAGCTTCGACACGAACGACTGACCACTCGTGCAATCATCGACGTATCGTTGTTAACGACTCGGGAAGAACAAAAGGACGCAGATGTAGCGTGGACTTGGGGAGGCGGTCGATCGGTTTCCGTTTCGATCATTCGGTTCAAATCGAGCGGATAAAACGAAACGTATGTACCCTCCTAGAGTCTACCATAAATTTCGGGATTCACTCCACCGAGCAGTGCTCCGTTACGATCGTAATTCTTTTTCTAAGAGATATTTTCTTACTCGAACTGCCTGGCCGAAAACGAAGGGATGATAATAAACGAAGAGCCCGAAGGATCCGTAGGGTACGAGGTTGCTGTTGTTTCTTCGATACTTCCATTTGTTGTGATTCAATTCGGCAATTCCGGTTCCGAGGGTGAACGTAATAGTGTACGGGGTTGCTATGGAGAGTGGATTTCGTTCTTGGAGGATCGGCAGACCCTGTTTCTTTCTTCCATTACAGGGTAAATTAATTTTCGTTCGTTTTTAGCGAAGGGAAGCCAGTGGTTCGGCTAGTTTGTCGAGGTTCTATGATTTTAGGTAGGTTCAGCAAATTGTTGCAGTCAATTTGGAATTGTCAATTGGTATTTGTTGTTTAGGGGCTGTAAGTTTCTGTGCTGCTCTTAAAGTGGAGATGGAAGAAGGTGGAATAGTACATCAATATTTATCTCCCCATAAACGTACTCTTTTCACGTATACAACGTTCCGCGTCAGAAGACTGAGTATAAAACACATTACATTCGTTATTTCCACTGCGTTTATATCTCAGCAACCTGTTATCCAATTAAATAAACTATCCTCAGATTCCTAGTTGATCCAAATATCCTCAACACTTCATCGTATTTGAACCCATCTCTCTTTTAAATCCGCCTAACACAAATTTCAACCTCATCGCCTCAAATTTACGCTATAAAACACTACATTTTGTGTTTCCACCGCATTTACATCTCAGGAACCTGTTATTCAATTAAATAAACTATTTTGAACCTCCTAGCTGTTCCAAATATCATCAAAACCTCGTCCACTCGAACCGATCTGCCTCTCAAATCAGTCTAACACAAAGTTCCACCTCATCGCCTCAAATTTACGCTATAAAACATATTAAATTCTGTATTTCTGCCGCATTTACATCTCAGAAACCTGTTACCCAATTAAATAAGCTATCCTTAACTTCCTAACTGATCCAAATATCCTCAACACTTCATTGCATTTGAACCCATCTCTCTTTTAAATCCGCCTAACACAAATTCCAACCTCATCGCCTCAAATTTACGCTATAAGACATTACATTCTTTATTTTCCCCGAGTTTATATTTCAGCAACTTGTTATCCAATTAAACAAACTATCCTCAACTTCCTAGCTGATCCAAATATCACAAACTCCTCGTCCACTTGAACCGATCTCCCTCTCAAATCCGTCTAACTCGAACTTCGACCTCATCGCCTCAAATTTACGCTATAAAACACATTAAATTCTGTATTTCCACCGTATTTACATCTCAGCAACCCGTTATCCAATTAACTAAACTCTCTTGAATCTTCTAGCTGTCCGAAATATCCTCAACATCTCCTCCACTTGAACCGATCTCCCTCTCAAATCCGCCTAACACAAACTTCCGCCTCATCGTCTCAAATTTACGTTACAAAGCATTAAATTCTGTATTTCCACCGCATGTACATTTCAGCAAAGTATTATCCAATTAACTAAACTCTCCTGAGTCTTCTAGCTGTCCGAAATATCCTCAACATCTCCTCCACTTGAACCGATCTCCCTCTTAAATCCGCCTAACCCAAACTTCCGTCTCATCGCCTCAAATTTACGCTATAAAACACATTAAATTCTGTATTTCCACCGTGTTTACATCTCAGCAACCCGTTATCCAATTAACTAAACTCTCCTGAGTCTCCTAGCCGTCCTCAATATCCTCAACACCTCGTCCACTTGAACCGATCTCCCTCTCAAATCCGTCTAACTCGAACTTCCACCTCATCGCCTCAAATTTACGCTATAAAACATTAAATTCTGTATTTCCACGACATTTAACGTATCCCGACCGTTATACCAACCAGCAGGGCGTCCGTTAACGAAAAACCAATTCGTCCGACGAATATATTCGGTGACCCTTTATAGCCAGAGGGAATCGAGCGAGGCTAACCCAGTAGTACGTGCTTACTGGTCAGACAGCGCAATCTACTACCCCAGACGACGCAATCTATTAACCGCACGGCGTACGATCTACCGAATCAAAGGACACAGTCCATTCCTCCGTCGAACCACCCGATAATCGAAGGACCGAGAATCCCCCTGGAGACTATTCTCCATCGAATCAATCCCATCGAAACTTCACCCCCCTCACGATTCCTTCCCAGTGCGAGAAGAAAGAAAGTATCGCGATTCCAGGTCCACATGCCGCCCACAATAATTCTGATCGTGATTTCCGGCTGTCTCTTAGTGCAGGAACCACAACCATAGACAGGCAACCGTGCGATACCATAGGAGGAATAACGGAGAACAAACGAAGAAGCCGTCACACGGACGACTTTAGCGCTACAATGAACGAGGTCCCATCGGGGCGCATAATGTGCCTCGCGTGACACGGATCGTTCCTCTCGCTGTACATTTCTCGTCCTCGAGGCTTCTCTCGCGGAACCTATACGTTTCTCTCTTCCTCCATCCTATTATCTCTCCGTCGCTCTTGTACTTCCCGCCCTGTCCCTTTCCTTTCTCACTTCCGTTATACCCGAGGTATTTATCCTTACGACGAGGACACGCGTACCAGGGAGGCACGATAGTATGACGGTGATGCTGCTGCAACGTTCAGTCACCCCGCAGTCGACGCACAGCCAAAAGACAGCGAAGAAGGACTGCAGCGCGAAGACGCCCTTCCTGTTTCTCTTGGACGATCGTCAGGAGCATCGATCATCGATCGACGCTGCTACGAACGCTACCAATAACAATAACAACAACAACAACAACAATAACAACAACAATAATAATAACAACAACAACAACAACAACAACAACAACGTTCTCAAGAGGAACAGCCGAAGAGACAGTAATAGCTCGTACGTCGCCGAGGAAACGGCGACGTCGGTGACGTCACAAAGACGCGCCGACGCTGGCCAGGACGTCGCGATGCGATATTACCGGCTCTGGATCTACACCTGTAACCTGGTGCTGCTCTGTAGCGCTCTCGGCTTCACAGCCGCGGTATCACGAACTCTGCTCTTCACCGGTGATCCACGGCGATACGTCGTCCCGGGTGTTCCGCGTGCGTTCGACCCGACCGCGCTCTACGCCTATCTTGCACTGGCGATGCAACTCGGCCTGGTGCAACTGTTGGGCTGCATCGCCGCGAGAAGGCTCAGCGCGAAACTTCTCAACGCTTATTGGGCACTTCTACTGGCGCTGCTCTTCGGGGACGCCGTCATCGGCGTGGCCTGGGTCTTCAAATTCGAGAGGATGAGGGCGGAGCTGAGGCCTTCGCTGAGGCTACGATTACAGGTTGGCGTGGAATGATTGTTTATAATGTTTCGTTGGATTAATGTTTACTTTGTTTCGTACTTTTTCGACGTAATTGAGGAGTTTTTATGGGGGTTTGAGCGACGAGTGGTGGAGATTTGGGGTGGTGGATGGTGAGGCTGCATGGGGAGGATGTTTTGGTGGAGTTTGGGACTTCTGAGGAGGGAACGAAGGGGGTTGGAGGGTTCTTTGGAAACTGGGATGATTCTAGCTTGGGATTGCTAATTTTTAGGCTTTCAGGGATGCATTTGTTGTCAGGGGTCTTGGCTTTGGGAAGATTGCCGTGCCTGTGGCTAATATATATTATATTTTTATATGTTTATTATATACACCTAATTCTGTTTTTACACGGTAGATACGTTCCAGACAAAACCTTGTAAAAAAAGACACGAAGTACATACATAGAAAAAGGGGATTAGTTCCATACCCTTCAACCCTGTAAAAAATAGTTAAAATAAGTTTATTAAAAAATTTATTTTAGGAATATTTTAGATTTTTTAATCGGGCTAAATCGAATGAAATCGTGTAAAAACGGAATGAATTCTTTTTCTAGACCGTGTTAAATCAAAACCGTGTCAAAAAGACCGTGTAAAAACAGAATTGGGTGAATAATATTTTATTTTATTTAATTTTATCTTATTATATTCTCTCGATATAAATATATTTGTTAATATATGTGTAGTATTTTCATTTTTTTTTCTTTAGGTTCTAGTGTCATGGCTACCGTAATTATTGGTGCTTTTCGATGTATCCTAAAGGGCAATTTGCCCGTTAAAAAGAATAAATAAATAAATAATTTGTGGGGTAATTTATTTGGTAATAAATTAGGCACTGAGATGGCGATCATGCGGAAGCTGAGACGCCTGATAGTGATTGGGAATTTTATGATGAAACTCTGATTTTAGTGAGTTTGAGATTCTATTGCCACCATTGATATAACCTCTGATCTATTATTATTGTGTGGTTTATCTACTAATACTGATATTTAGATATTTTATGCGCTGTAAAGTTTGTAACTCGCAAGAGTCATAAAACAGGAAGTGCACCACCAAACAGGACGGTCCCGGGAGGACGAAGTAAATAATTCCTAGACTACATCAGAGTTAGATACAAATAATAAATGCAGCTCATCAATTTTAACTCGAGCACTCGAATGCACTTGCGCGGTTCAACATAAGCTAAAGCACTTTGCTAAGTCAATCTTTTTGCACTGTACTTCTGCTTGAACTGCTATCATCGGTTTGTTTACGATCTCCAGTAAACAGCGATACAATAAAAAATGACAAGGTGTGTTCCGAATCACCGAGACTATGATGTATCAGACAATAATTAAGAAAAAGTCTCTCAAACGCAATGGGGACTGGAATTCAGGCGAATTCCACCCTTGAACTTTGTATTTATGATAGTCTACTAACTGTAAGGCTATTTTGTCCAGGACCTACAGTTTTAGCTGTGTTTCAAATGAGGCAGAGTATGATACATTAAATAACAATTAAAAAGAAGTGTCTGAAAGGTAACAGAAACTTGAATTCAGGTTTACTAATTGCGAATTCGTGCCTTGAAATTTACATCTACTGTAATTATCTAACTGTATGGTCATTTCGTCCGCGACCTACAGTTTCAGCTGTGTTCCAAATGACCCAGGCTACGATACATTAAATAATAATTAAAAAGAATTTTCGCAAAGATAACAGAAACTTGAATTCGGGCTCGCTAATTGCAAAATCGAATATTAAATTCCATATCCACCGTAATTTCCCAACCGAATGGTCATTTCATCCAGGACCTACAGTTTTAGCTGTGTTTCAAATGGCCCAGACTATGATACATTAAATAATAATTAAAAAAAAGTCTCTCAATGATAACAGAAACTTGAATTCAGGTTTACTAATTGTAAAATCGAGCCTTAAATTCCATATCCACCGCAATTTCCAAACCGAATGGTCATTTCGTCCGCGACCTACAGTTTCAGCTGTGTCACAACTGACCCAGACTATGATATATTAAATAGTAATTAAAAAGAAGTCTCTCAAAGACAACAGAAACTTGAATTCGAGCTCACTAGTTGCAAAATCGAAAATTAAATTCCATATCCACCGTAATTTCCAAACCGAATGGTCATTTAGTCCGCGACCTATAATGTGAACTGTGTTTCAAATGACCCAGACTACGATACATTAAATAATAATTAAAAAGAAGTCTCTCAAAGATAACAGAAACTTGAATTCAGGTTTACTAATTGCGAATTCGTGCCTTGAACTTTCTACCTGCCGTAATTTCCTAACTGAACGGTCATTTCGTCCGCGACCTATAGTTTCAGCTGTGTCACAAATGACCCAGACTATGATACATTAAATAATAAAAAGAAGTCTCTCGAAGACAACAGAAACTTGAATTCAGGCTCACTAGTTGCAAAATCGAGCATTAAACTCCATACTCACCATAGTGTTGCTGATAACTTTTTTCACTGAATCAAAATAAGGATTCAGCGTCTTCCCGGAAGAAAGTCTGCTCGAAAATGGAGAAATTGACGAAAGTAAAGAGGATTTCGAGGGAAAAGAATGTCCGTGGGTCTCAAATTTCAGCTGCGCCTTTAGGATTGAAGCTTGAATGATTCGGCTATGCCACTGATCTCTTTAAAGTTCACACAAGAGAAGTTTGTATCGTGAACCACTCTGAAGTCTCAGTTCTAAGAATCCACTCTCTTTGACGAGTCGGGGAATTGGGGAAAAGAGACAAAGAGAGTGGAATTACGGAGAAGGATAATTCTGAAAGTGGCTTCTACAAAGAAAGGCTAAAAATAACGTTACATGTACGTAAGAAAATTTCTCCGTTTATTAACGAACTCCTAAAATATATCAAACTATCGATTAAGTCTCAACGGCGTAGGCAAAGCAATTTCTTCGGTAATTATGTAATTGCAGAGTCTGCTTTTAATTATAGAAGTGGAACCTTAAGAGTCTGGTATTTTAATTGGGTCTTAGAATTTGTAAAAGTGTACTCTATTTATTTTTTTTATTATTTAATTGCGTGCTAAAAAAAAACGAAGCTCTAATTACCATTGAATTCACACCGAGCAATAAATTAACTATATTTAAAAGCTTGTATCGACGGTTGTTTTAGGAATTTGCAGACTTATTTTTCTGATTATACGTCGGAATGCTACGGCGAGATTTCAATCCCGTTTTTGCAGGAAAAGGAATGTTTTTCCAACGAGTTGTTTGTAAATAGCAACAGACACGTGTTTGCACCCTACGCGTATAAAAATACCCGAAGTTCCCGGAGCAGAGAATTTGCTGTTCTGCGTTTATTTGCACTTTAGTTTGTCACCGATGGATGACGCAATTTACTTATACTCTTTTGTTCTTCATTTGCACAATGCCGTTGCAATTCGCTCCGCTATTTATCCCTGCATCTTTTTTTAAACTACAGATTGTATTCTTTCTCTTGTTACGTAATTATTATACGAAACAGATTTCATTGTCATCGATGAACCTTGCTATTTTTTATTTTTTCACCGTTTCATGTCGTAGGGATTTCAAAGTCGTACTTAGCATTTAATTATGATGTAAATTTGTGATATTAAAATTAAGAATTAATACGAGTATATTAATTTTCTTTGGCATATGTTTTGTTAGAGTGTTATATCAATTTTATGACTGATGACATAATCTGTAAGACCAATTTTTCATTTACACGAATTTAATAGTCAGTCCAGCTTCAATTGCTATAGCGATTTCATGTAACATTTACAATTTTAACTAGTTTTAGTTTATATTTGAAATCCCAGACCTCTATCTTTTTTCCCGCCATAGCCCCTCAATTTTTTGCAGTAACGAGCAGCAGAACTTTCAGAAAGATTTCAGCCCACGGATAAACACATAACTTAGAAGTCAAATTTTCCCAAAATTTTCAATTTTTTCAATTTCTAAAAATTTTCCAATTGTTCTAAATGTTTCAATTTTCCACTTATAACGAAATAACCTAAATAATCGTACCAGCTTTAATCAGTACAACTATTTTACGTAGTATTCACAATTTTAGGTAGTTTTCATTGATATTTGAAACCCAAAGCCTCTATCCCCATTCTCACCACAGTCCTCTCGACCTTTAATGAGCACCAGCACTTCCAGAAATATTTCGGTCCTCGAACAAACAGAATTGCCGACAGCAAGTTGATTCGTCTACGCGCCTTCGATAACGGTCATTAAGGAGTTACGTTATTTCCTCGTCGAGATTTAATTGAGACTTCTCGATGTATTTCGGGAATAAGTGGATCAACCGAGGACTTCACCCATATATACATATATACAATACACATAGAGCAGCATACCTTCGTATCCAGCGGTCCTCGCGAGGCGGGACGAAAAAAAGTCCGGTAAAAAGTTATCTCGGCTAGACGTTAGAGTATAGAAAGTTAACCCTCCGAGGGAGAGTGGGTTCCTTTTTTTGCGGTGCAATAAACCTGTAAACTGTAAGTATACTTCGAAACGACATAAGGTACGTGGAAAGTTTTTCCTTTCGTTCGCCTATCTCGATACCATCACGAAAATTGCCAAGGTATCTTAAAAGGATTTGATATGGCACTTTCTTAAATCATAACAGGGTGGAAAAGTAAAAAGAGGAAACAATTGTATATATATAAACGGATGAAGGGAGACATCGATTATGTTATTTCGAGAGCCACTTTAGATCGGTGCTTCTCAAACGTCCGCGATCATTTAGAGCAGCGATGGGCAAACTTTTTTAGCAGGGGCCAGAAAAAGGAGAAAAAAATATGGCGGGATAATATGAGAGTCAATAAGGAAGCTAGAAGAATATTATTTTAAAAATTTTTAATGGCAATGCGATGAATTAATTTTGGTTAGTGTTATTTTAAAAGTTTGCCATTTGGTGGTCTATTAGACCGCAGGTGCCAGTTGCAAGGACTAAATTTTTATAAATTATATAAATGTAACAATATTAACCTCTTAATACGTTGAATGCCATCCGTATTTCGATACTTTCATCATTTCCATCGAACCGAAACTGTTTCTACTAAAATCACATCTTTATGGAATGTAAATGTTGAAAATAAGAATAGTTATGTACTCAGCAATACTCCACTTTTCTAACAGCAAAATTTTAATATTGAATATATCAGCATATCCGTGATTATTGCAATTTAAAAATCATAAGAAATTTCACCGAATTCAACAGTGCCAGTCACCGGTGACCCCCATGGCATTCAACGTGTTAATAAACGAAACTATAACTTTTAATATAATACTTGCACTCAAGTTTTAATCTAAATTATTGATAAAATTCACTCTACCAAATCTTCATTAACGAAACATTTCCCAAACAATTCGCAACTATTCAAAGTTAAATAACAATAAAATGTGAAAATAATAGTAAAGCTGGCTGCAATAAATAACAAATAACAATTCCACGCGATGATTTTAAAGCACTTGAGAAATGGAAGCTGCCATAAAAGAGCCGCGTGAAAATTTCAATCTATTCTTCATTATCCTCTCTCTGATTTCTGGCCCACTTCGCGCAACCCCTCATTCTTCTTTGCTCGAAGACCATTTTCGCGGTAAAGAAACTCTCGACTTTCCGTCGCGAGGATTTTATTCTCCCCCGTGAGGAAAAAAAAACGCCATAACACGGCATGCACAATCGACAGGAATATTGTCGTTAAGCGTGGATTAAGTGCCACTCCTTGGCAATAAACGAATCGATCGGCTCCTGAATGGACTTCTGAGTCTTTCCGAGGGAAACTCGTTTTTCAGGAGATCGTCTAGTGAACTCTTTAATCGTTGGGATGTTTATCGAAATGCGTGGCAGAGGTTGAGAGAGAATTAGAAATACACCAAATTCTGTTTTTACACGGTTTTGATTTAATACTAGAACTACCAAACCAGTCAAAATGACTGGTATAAAATTTTTTCCAAAAATTCTCCGAGTTTCTAGGAGAGTCATAGAATGGATTTTCTACGTCCATCTTGTAAAACATAAATTACCGAATCGATCATCTTTTCCACGTCTTAATTCCCCTTTTTTCAAAATGCTTATTTAATATTTTTAAATATGATAGATTTGACGCTGGTAGTTCTAGTGTTAACACGATCTAGAAAAAAAAATTGATTCCGTTTTTACACGATTTCATTGGATTTAGCACGATTAAAAAATCTAAAATATTCTTAAAATACATTTTTTAATAAATTTATTTTAACTATTTTTTACAGGGTTGAAGGATATGGAACTAATCCCCTTTTTTCTATGTATGTACTTTGTGTCTTTTTTTACACGGTTTTTTCTGGAACGTATCTATCGTATAAAAACAGAATTGTAAAAACAGAGGTGTATAAATTAAAGGTAAAAGGTATGAAGTTACAAAAATATTGTATCTTTGATGTTAGAAATGGCGATGTTTAACTTTGCGTTTAGATATATTCGAGAAACAGGTTGGTGGGAATGAAAGTAAAGACTGGGAGTCACAATCAGAGGGTTTCAAATATGGGAGTTCAAATTCACCCCTGTCACCCCTTGCCAATTTTCCATAATTTATTATTTAATATGTCTTAGCCTGGATGGCTCAGGAGCCACCTAAAACAGTAGGTTCTAGGCTAAAAGACCATAGGAGTTAGGATAGCTATGGTGGCTAAGGGGTTGAAGACTCAAATTCGCAATCAGGGAGTTCAAATCCTCCTACGTTCTAATTTATTATTTAATATGTCTTAGCCTCGATGGTTCAGGAGCCGCCTAAAATTGCAGGTTCCAGGTGAAATTGACCGTAGTTATTAACGACACAGACACTTCTTACAACGAAGGAAGAGAAGAATGGAGCGCAAGGTTCAAATTCGCCGTCTGAAAATTTCATACGTCGAAATTCGTTGAATTGGTAATGCAGGGAATGCACAATTCACGTATAATCCAAGTGGAATCGTACGAGGGGTTCTCCTTTTTTTCTCTTCGAGAAGAAAGGTCGAATTATAAATTTAAATCTTCCAAGTACGCAACGCGTTCAGACGGGACGGAATTAGCGCGAGGAGTATGCTAAAATTCCTTCCATTTTCCTTTTGCATTTTTTGACCTTCACTGTTACGGTCGTGCCGTCTAGAAAATACGGTCTTAGATATTTCCCGATCCGTAATGGCAATTTGCAATTGCAACAGTGTAAAAAAAATCTTCCAGACTTAACCCCTTGCCCTACAATGTCGCGTTGAACTCGCGACGCAGTAAATAGAATAGGAAATTTTTATTTTCCAAAAACTGTTCAATTGAAAATATCAAGTAGGTCAGGAAGCGTTGAAATTAGTTCTATGATGTTAATACGTTGACTGCCATGGGGGTCACCGGTGACCGGCGCTATTGAATTCAGTGAAATTTCATATGACACTTAAATTGCAATATTTACGAATTTTGTAATATATTCAATATTTAAATATTGGCGTTAAAAAGATAAGGTTCTGCTGTATATATATCCATCTGTGTCTTTGAACTTTCTGCTTTATAAAGATGTGAATTTAATAGATAAACTTTCACTTCAGTAGAAACGATAAAACTAGCGAAATACCGGTGGCGTTCAACGTGTTAATATTGCATTAAGTTACGTGGTATATCGGAAATCAGTGGTAAATTATTCTTGCAAAAATTAATTCTGAGTTATTGCGCCTTCGATCACCAAAGAAATTGTAGGGCAAGGAGTTAAGGAAGATTTCAAATTGAGCCCACTAATTGCGAATACAAGTGTTTCAAACCATGTCCGCGACAGCCCTTAAAAAGACCTTTATTCGGTCTTAGAAATCACGGCGGAAATGGAGGAGGCGTGGTCACTTTATCACTCGATAACATCCCATAAAGTATCGTCTGGCGAAAAAACCGGGAACGATCCCGGAAAGCGAAAGGAAGTGGAGGATGGTTCGATAAAGGCAATGCAGTTTGGATGGAAATCGAAAATTGTAAATGGAAATTCACATCGCAAGGGGTCAAACGTTTTTTGTTAGCTATGGAAATATCTGGATAACATTGTCGTGCAGTGAAAAGAGAAGGGAATTTTATGTAAGATGTGGAGAATTATTCGAAGTATTTAAGACACTAAATAATTGGATAAGAGAAAGGGGTGAGTCTTATGAGGGTAAAATGGTGTCAAATGGGTGATTCCAAGGGAAGATTTACAATTTAAATGAAAAGTATGCAAAAGTTCAACTTTCAATTAGGAAAAATTCCCCGTAGGTGACGGAGGAGGATTTGAACTCGGGTCTATCGATGAGAGTCTGACCCTATACTTCCTTATTCACTACACTACTTAATTTCTGTGGTCATTTCGCCTATGCCTCACTGTTTTAGGCGGTCACCGATTTATTGAGGCTATATTTTTATTGATAAATTAGGAAAAATTCCCCATAGGTAACGGAGGAGGATTTGAACTCGGGCCTATCGATAGTGAGTCTGACTCTATACCGTCTTATTCACTATAGCTACTTAATTGCTATGGCCATTTCGCCTATGTCTGACTATTTTAGTCTGTTTCCAATTGACTGAGGTGATATTTTAACTGACAAATTAAGAAAAATTTCCCATAGATGACGGGGGAGGTTTTGAACTCGGGCCTATCGATAGTGAGTCTGACTCTATACCGCCTTATCCACTATAGCTATTTAATTTCTATGGTCATTTCGCCTATGTCTGATTATTTTAGTCTGTTTCTAATTGACTGAGGTGATATTTTAACTGACAAATTATGAAAAATTCCCCATAGATAACGGAGGAGGATTTGAATTCGTGCCTACCGATAGCGAGTCTGACCCTATACCGCCTTATCCACTACAGCTACTTAATTGCTATGGTCATTTCGCCTTTGTCTGACTGTTTTATGCGGCTTTCGATTCACTGAGGCTATATCTCACTTGATAAATTAAAAAAATTATCAGAGGTGAAAGAGAATTTGAACTTTGACTCACTGGTAGCGATTCTAGGCCCACAACTTCTTGCACACCATAGCCCTTCAAATTTCCTTTACTGCTTTCTGTTAACGCACATATCCTACTTCATTCTTAATCCATCTTTTAACCCTTTGAGGACGACGGACGCATATATGCGGTCTGAGAAAAAATCTGGTTATAGTTTCACGGTGCATGTATACACGGTTAGAGTTGAAAAATTGAAATCTAACCGCTGAAACATGATTACGCAAATATTAATCTATAACTTCTACACATTAACACTCTGACTTTCTGATAAAAAGATGGTTTTTGATCGCCAAATAAATGATTCTTTCTTAATCTTCAAAAAATTCTCCGTCCGCAAAGGGTTAACGTTCATACAGCTCGCCATGCGAGAATTCATTTCACATTTACGTAACGCCGCGCGTTAATAATTTACACGTATTAATCTCCCTCTAAACCTCGCAGTCTCTAACTATTTAATTAATGCTCGTGAACTTACACGTTGTATTAATTCCAGGATGTTAATAGTTCGCGGTTGGCTGGTCTAACGCGAAGAACTGCGACTGCGAATGCTATTGCTGCCGTACTTAGCGGAACTTACGATCTATTTGCGTATATCTAAGTGCCTCCACACGTCGAGACATTTATGTTATTTCCTGAGAAAGTTTACGACCTGGAACTCGTCTACCTTTGACACTTGACGTTAGATCGTGAGAAATGTATTTTACCGGGGACTAACGCTTTTAAAGGGGAAAGACTGGAAAGCTGATAGGGGAAAGGTCATCGAGGGATGTTTCTTTTATTTCACGTAATGAATCGATATTTTTCTGTTTGCTTCTCTTTTTCTTCAGATTCTACCTTCCGGTTAAAACGCTCTGTCATTGAAATTTATTTCTATGCGGTGCTTGAAACAGCTGAAGGAAAATTGTTTTTTTTTGTTTTATACGAAGGAAAAGAATTCGTTTGCTTTCTTTCTTTTTTCCGTGTGCTTTTTTTTCGCAAGGAATTGCAAATTTACTGCTGTGATTATTTCGGCACGGGAGCTGCTAACAAGAGGAGATAAAAAAGTCTTTGGATTTTTAATGGTAAATTAGGAGTGAGAAGTGGAAATGATATTTTTACAATTTAATATTCTCTTTGTTCAAAAAGTTTGGGCGTAAGATTTAGAGGGGTTTAATTAAATGGCACGTTCTTCTTTAAATAGTGCTATTTACTTTTACTCCAAGGCTGTTTGAAATTCTTAAGGGAAACGAAGAGAGATTCTGATTAGCACCTTCGTTAAAGACGGAGCTGGAATTTTATGTTTTAATAATTCATCGTTTCTTCCCTCCGTTGGTTTTTAGCCCCCTTGCGCGATTTTCGTGTAAAATATTACTTCTGACATTCATATTTTTATTTTTAACCCAACCCAAACACTTACTCTTTCTTCCCATCTGTTTCTCCACGAGGCATATTTTTTTAACGAGATTAAAACTCCCTCCCACCCCTCGTCAACCCTCAGAGGGAGATTTTTTCCAACCCCTCGCTGCACAAGCGACAGTATTGCCTTCTTTATTGAAATTAAAATATTCCGAGTCGAAAATTATCCCCTGTTTGTTCACGGACTGCTGTTCTCCCTTCTACTCCTTATTTTCTCCTCATATTTTTCTACACAGGAAATAATATTGTTGCGGCGCGACATAATGACACAACTAATTGTTTATAAAAATAGCGATTCTATTTGAACAGCTCCGGCCAGTCTGACAGCTCACAGACAACTCTCTGACATATTATTAACACTAGATCTACGACCGTGAAATCTGGTATATTTAAATATATTAAATAAGTACTTTGAAAAAAGATGGATCAAGCGGTAAAAAATACGATCAGTTAAGTAATTTGTGTATTATAAGATAGACGTGAAATATTTACTGTACTGCTTCTCTATCAATTTGAGGAAAATTTCTAAAAACATCGGAACCCGTCAATTTGACGGCGCTCGTAAATCTAGTGTTAACACTAGAACTACCGGTGTTAAATCTATCATATTTCAAAATATTAAATAAGTACTTTGAAAAAGGAGGAATCAAGAGGCGGGAACGATAACCGATTCAGTGATTTATGTTTTTTAAGATGGACGTGGAATATTTATTCTAAGACTCTTCTATAAGCTTGGAAAATTTTTGGAAAAAAATGTGTACCAGTTATTTTGACTGGTTTGGTAGTTCTAGTGTTATAAACATTCGCATCATGTTGCCATCGCTCTAACAAACGATAGCATACAGAGGGGAGAGTTTCGTTGCTCATAATAATTCACAACAATATATTTTGTTTAACGAAATTAAAATATTTCGAATCGAAAATCATCCCCTTTCAGATCGCCGAGTACAATGCTCTCTTTTTCTCCACCCCTTCACTGCACAAGCGACAATATCTCCACCAACAATTTTACACCATCGTTTCGAGTATAAGAGAAATTGAAAAAGCTCTTAAACAGACATAAACGGCATTATACCCTCCTGAACTTCTCCCTTTTACCCCCGGGGAATTTTATTTATCTACAATTGCCCGTTAATGACACGAATTCGTAACTCGCTTCTTAAACTTTGAAACGGGACATTATCCGCCGTCGTTGTTCGAAAGGGAATGGCCTTAAAGAATTTAAATTGGCCTGCGAAGGAGGCTGGAATCTTTATCGACGTCGATGTTTGATGCATCGGCACGGGAATGTGGACGAGGTATCCCCTTATTTGACGGGATTTACCGTTAAATCCTGCTTATCTCCATCCGCTTTTAGGGGTTATACCCTCTGGAGAACATTCAAACGCGGATCAATTTCCATGTATAAAATGCGAGTTTCATTGGCGATAATTTTCACTGATATCCTGCTCAAAACTGGAAGTACGTTTTACTTGACCTTTATCCACCCCATGAAAAATCACGGTGAAATCCTTAGGGTCTCCTTTCACTCACAATTTTTATTAAAAATGTTGCTTACAAGGTTATTGAGAAAAAGTAATATAGAAGAATATTATGAAACAATTCAATAGGTGGATTATTATTGTAAATATTGAGGCTTATTGTTTAACTTAAATAAACGATACATCTTCTTTACTTGACAAGGTTTCCGGTACTTTCACTAATTAGGAAATATTAAGCTTTTCCAAATTTCATAGTTTATCGACTTTAACCCTTAAAACACTACTGGGATATTTTATATCCCAAACATTATCATATTCTCATATTATTAATTTTTATTCCAACTATGAGATATCTCGTAGCTGCACTATAAGTTGGAATTAATAAGTTAATAATAATGGCCGAGCGTGTATAGAAATTTTGGAACAAAAATGTTCTTCGTATCATTACAAATGTCAAGATTATATTTTTGATGAATGAAACCAACGTTATAAAAACTTTCTGTCATCTTCTCAGACTTTAACACTAGAACTACCAAGCCAGTCAAAAAGACTGGTACACAACTTTTTCCAAAAATTCTCCTTGTTTATAGAAGAGTCATAGAATAAATATTCTCCGTCCATCTCAAAAAACATAAATCGCGGAACCGATCATCTTTTCCGGCTCTTGATTCCTCCTTTTTCAAAGTACTTATTTAATATATTGAAATATGATAGATTTAACACCGGTAGTTCTAGTGTTAACAAGCAAAGGTAATATTTGCTTAATTTTCCTGGCAGTGAATGGGTTAATGTTGCGTTAAGTTACACGGTATATCGGAAATCAGTGATAAATTATTATTCCAAAATTAATTCCGAGTTATTCGGTCACAAAAGAAATTGTAGGGCACTTAAATTCATAAGAAAAAATATTTCTAACATGAAAATTAAATATATTACAATTTTTAATATCTTTCTTCAGTAAGGATTTTTCTTCATTTTCCGAAACTCAGACAACGCAGACGCAACATCTTTCTTACTTGACACGATTTACTGCAAAATCCCGCTTATCTTTCGACTGCCTCGGGGGTTACAGCCCCTAAAAGCATTCAAATGCGGATCAATTTCCATGGATAAAATGCGAGTTTCATCGGCGATAATTTTCATTGATATTCAAGAGAGGGGATACAATGTAGCCAGCTGCGGGAGGTCCTCCGGGAATTCGACGGAATTTAAGCTCAGTCTTCGTAAACGAATTTAATCTGAATTTCTTACAAGAGGAGATATCTTCGTTCGGTGCTCGATAAAAAAGAAGAAAGTAACCATTTTCGCGAACGGTTCTGACATAATTCGGAGGAAAAAAAATTGTTGCTGCTTGCCGGACGAAAAGAAGAAGAAACAAACAAAACGCAAAAAAATCTCACCCTTTATATAAAAGCAATTATTTAAAATGTGTAGGACAATTAGAGCATTGATATCTCATAAATTATTGAATAATTCTGTAATTCATTGAATTACTTGGTATCGAATAATTGAAACTTAATTATTATTGAATTATATTGAAACTTAAACCTTATTCGACAAAGGTAGCAATATTTTATATATGCAATTATAACATTTTCTATTTATGCACATCGCAGTTATTTCATATTTCGATGCTGTAAAATAATACGATTTAATCAACGAATTTCAGTAATCATTATCGACTAATAATCGTTACCATTTTTAACAGAAGTAAGTAGTATTCATTGACGAATTGTATCCCTAAAAAAATAATTCTATCGTGTTGCATCTAATCAGAAAACTTTTGAAATTTCACCTCACACTTTGCAACACGATAACGAACTTTAATATCAAGTTAGCTGTTCTCGCGGTGAGATTTCACGAGCCGATATTAGATTCGTGTTAACAAATTCGTGTAATAAGCGAAAGTCCCCTTTAAGAAACGGTGATCCAGTTTACAACCCCGTTATTATCGTCGCAGCGAGAAATCAGCGTCGGGGGAATTACCAACAGTTCTAATCTCTTCCCCGTTTCGCCTCCTTTCTCTTCCGTATCTGCAGTCATTATTCTTAGCCCCATTGTTATCTGGGTCGATCGCATAATCGACGGAAAATGTGCGTACCCCCGAATAATCGACCCGGATGTGGAACCAAAGAGG
Organism: Cerceris ruficornis; assembly: GCA_963989415.1. Taxonomy (NCBI): domain Eukaryota; kingdom Metazoa; phylum Arthropoda; class Insecta; order Hymenoptera; family Crabronidae; genus Cerceris; species Cerceris ruficornis. Next base: position 28,289,732 of record OZ022519.1, read on the forward strand.
GTCGAGTCGCGTATTCGTTACTTTTATTTACGATACCACGTCTTCGGTTTGGGCTTTATTGTCTTTCCCTTTATTATTTTCTGGCTGACGGTGTTGTATATTTTAGAATTTTAGGCGAAACTCTCTCCCTCTCTCTCTCTCTCTCTCTCTCTCTCGGTTATATATCGTTCTGTCTATCTATAAAGAAAGTTTTAAAGAGGGGTGAGAGAGGGTGAGGGAGGTTCTCAAAGGAGGGAGACGTGATATTATATAAGTTTTTAAGTTTGCGTAGTTTAGAAGTTTGAGAAAAAGGGAGAAACAGCCTGTGTTTCAGAAATCCTTGCATAATTATGGGCAAACATATTTTTATATTGAGATATTTCAGATTAACGTTGGTAGTTCTACATAATAAACTGCTAATCGAGGTAATTTCGACTTCAAAATTTCAAAATGATTTTGTATCTCCAATTAAGTATTCTTTGGTAACAATATCGGCTGCTATCATCGCATAATAATGTATAAGTCATTGGAGAGAATTCCACAAAATTAAATTCTCTCGACGGACGGTAAATTTAAAAAAACAATTCCCAGCGCCGAGTTGAAATTCAATTTTCGAGCCGTCTCTTAACCATTTCGCTCGGCTGCACTTGTAAAGAATGCATTTGGCAAAATGAAATATCGAAGATTCAATGCATAGATAGGTGGAAATTGTTGCTCGATACTCGGTTCTTAAGGATATTTTACATAGAAACTCAGAGAGAGGTTTAACATACTCTGCATAGTATGATCGTATATATACGTCCTTCCGAACGTTTTTCGAGGAAATATCACCAGAACTACCGGTGTTATATCTATTATATTTAAATATATTGAATAAGTACCAAAAAAGAGAAACTAAAAGGTGAAAAAAATGATTAATTAAATAAATTAGGTTTTATAAGATAAAAGTGGAATATTTGCTGCATGCCTATTAGTTTGGGTACTTTTTCGAAAAAAACTGGGACTCTGTCATTTTTACCGACTTGGTAGTTTTTTCCCGATATGAGCCGTTCGCAGCACAAAGTGATCATTTCCACTTTTTGAATTTTTTTAAATTTAAGTCTCAAAGCACTTGACTGAATCCTAATTTTATATGTTTAGAATAAATTTCCGTAATAATAACGATTAAGACCATTAAATGACGAAGTTTGTTTGGCCATCGAATAATAAATAATTGAATTCAGAAGTCAATCTAATTAATTCCAAGGCTATTCCACCTTACTCATTTTATACTTCGTTAGAGGAAATCTATGTGCAATTATATATTCTGCAATACTTATTTGTATTTAGATTTTGACGGGAATTTTGAAAAGGAGTGAGTTTCATCACGTTTCTCCACTTTGGGTTTTATGGAGCTAATCGATTTGATAAGTGAATGGCGCATATATGCGATACGTTTTTCGAAGTGAAATCTTGCACTTCAAAGCTTCCACTATTCTAAGTCCGTCATAGCGCAACTTTCAAGCTGTATACAGCAAACAACCTTCGGAGGAACGCTAACGAAGCATGGAAAGCTAAAAAACACAACTCGACCCGCGTGTACTTTATAGACACTTTCTTTGTCCCGTCGTTTAAAGAGGTCGACCGGTCCTTAGTCCATTATAATGCCGTAAGAGAAAATCTAGAAAATCCCTTACCGTAAGACGTACAAAAAGCCCGGTCTAATATATCCACTTAAATCAGTTACAAAATTACGTTTTTTACCTTGGAACCCGTTCCAATAAAAACCTTTGGGCTTCTTCATTCTACATGGTTATAGAAGAAGCAAAACCGAAGAGACTGCTCTTTGAAGGTATCAGAGGGAGCTGAAAAGATTCGAGTCAGGGAACAATGTTGAGTATGAAGTAAAAGGCTTGGAAGCGCAATTAGTGGGCTTAAGTTTAAATCCTCGTCACTTCTGGGTGATTTTTTGGAAATGGTTAATTAATGCATCATAGCCTCGGTGATTTGAAAGACACCTGAAACTGTGGATGTTAGGGGGAGTATAGTAGCCAGATAATTATATTGGGTGTGAAATAACAGGCTTGGAAGAGTAATTAGTGGATTCATGTTTAAATCCTCGTCACCTCTGGGAGATTTTTTGGAAATAGTTAATTAATGAATCATAGCCTCGGTGATTTGAAAAACACATGATACTGTAGATGTTAGGGGGAGTATAGTAGGCAGAGAATTATATTGGGTGTGAAATAACAGGCTTGGAAGAGTAATTAACGAGGTCATGTTTAAATCCTCGTCACCTCTGGGTGATTTTTTGGAAATCGTTAATTAATGCATCATAGCCTCGGTGATTTGAAAGACACATGATACTGTAGATGTTAGGGGGAGTATAGTAGGCAGAGAATTATATTGGGTGTGAAATAACAGGCTTGGAAGAGTAATTAACGAGGTCATGTTTAAATCCTCGTCACCTCTGGGTGATTTTTTCGGAAATGGTTAATTAATGTATCATAGCTTCGGTGATTTAAAAGACACCTAAAGTTGCAGATCAGAGGGCCCGGTGTTAAAGGTAGAGAGTTTGTCCAAGTCCATACAGGACTTACAAATACACTGCTCATAAAAAGTAGGGGATATTTCAAAATAAATATGAAACGATAAAAAAGGAAGCGCTTGATTTTTCTATGCGAATGAGATGCAAATTCAATTATCCTGATAGAGTAGCAATTTATTTATTTATTTATTCGTTTTAACGGGCAAATTGCCCTTTAGTATACGAACGCACTAATAATTTCGGTAGGCACGACACAAAAATGAAAATGAAAATGAAAATACTACACGTATATCAACAAATATAAGATAAGATTAAATAAAATAAAATATTATATATAACAATTGACATATTGGTGAGGATGAAAAGATGCATGTCAAACTGGACAAGAGTCCCATCCATTGACAGTTTAGTAAGCTCTATAGTCACCCAAGACTGCCAAAACACTTGACAGCGCTGGGAAAATCGCCGGATGTACACTTTCATCATCACAGAACGTGGAGATACTTCATTACTTTTGAAATATACCTCAATTTTTCTGAGCAGCGCAGTAGATCAGAGTCCCAAACTCCGAACGCATCCACCGCACAATACTTTGAAAACATTCCTGACATCAAAATTTTCCAAAACTGATCTCTTTGAATTGCAGATGGACTACGGTAAAGAGCCCCGGTTCAGCGAGCAATGGGACCGTCTTCAAAAGGAGTTCGCGTGTTGCGGAGTTACGGGTCCCAGAGACTTTGGCACCCGTTGGCCCCAGACCTGCTGCGGTCCCAGCGCCAACATCAGCGACACCTGCCAGCAACCGTACGCCAAGGGCTGCGAGGAGTCCCTGATGCGGTGGCTGAGGAAAACCGCAGACCTCCTCTTCGTCCTGGGCTTCTGTGTCATCACATTCGCCAAGCTCTGTTTCCTCGGGATACTACGCTACGAGATACGGGAGATGATACAGAAGATACGGCTGCTGCGAGAACCGCCTCCACCGGCTGCCACTCTGGCTCAGCCTCCGTTCTCTCAGGTCCTACCGGAAGCGACCAACAACGGAAGCATCGTTCGACGCACGACTCTGCCCAATGCCGTTACTCCTTCCGGTGAGTTTCGGGAGAGTGGAGATTTGGTTTCGTTGATAGAGGACTTGCTGAGATTGCGGTGCTTTGGGAAATGGGAAAGGGCTGGGAGGACTGGGAGGAGGTATTGAAGGAGGAGATAGCAGATGGTTTGATGTTGGGAGATTGGGAAGAGATTGTTAGGTTTTGTTGGAGATCGAGGCACTGAGAGATGGAAGAGAGAGGTGGATTTAGCAGGTGAGGGGCTGGGAGACGTGCTGAGAGATGTTTTTGTCTGCTGGGGGACAGTGGAGACAGTTGTATTGTATAGTTGAGGCTCTGAGAGATGGTGGAGACGATATTGTTGAAAATTTGAGGTACTGGGAAATAGTATACTGACTGAGAAAGTGCTGAGAGATAGTAGATTTACTGATGGGAGATAATAGACTCGCTGAGGAAGCTCTGTGCAATAGTAGACTGACTGGGAAAGCGCAGGGAGACAGTAGACTTACTGGGAAAGTCCTGAGAGATGGTAGACTTACTGAGGGGAGGTAATAGACTTGCTGAGAAAGCTCTGAGAAACAGTAGACTGACTGGGTAACCGCAGGGAGACAGTAGACTTACTGAGAAAGTGCTGAGAGATAGTAGATTTGCTAATGGGAGATAGTAGACTTACTGAGAAAGCTCTGAGAAATAGTAGACTGATTGGGAAAGCGCACGGAGACAGCAGACTTACTGAGAAAGTGCTGAGAGATGGTAGACTTACTGAGGGGAGGTAATAGACTTGCTGAGAAAGCTCTGAGAAATAGTAGACTGACTGGGAAAGCGCAGTGAGACAGTAGACTTACTGAGAAAGTGCTGAGAGATAGTAGATTTGCTAATGGGAGATAGTAGACTTACCGAGAAAGCTCTGAGAAATAGTAGACTGACTGGGAAAGCGCACGGAGACAGCAGACTTACTGAGAAAGTGCTGAGAGATAGTAAATTTACTAAGGGGAGGTAATAGACTTGCTGAGAAAGCTCTGAGAAATAGTAGACTTACTGAGAAAGCTCTGGGACATGGTAAGCCCTTTCTGGTCAGCCCTTTCTGGGCTGAGAAAGCGCTGGGAGATAGTAGGCTTACTGCGGAGACGCTGAGAGATAGAATACTTACAAGGTGTTTACAAATAGTCAATACTCGTATTGCGTAGTTAAGGTTTTCGAAGATATAGTAGTCTATATTACAGAGAAAGTGCTGAGAGATATTAGACTTACTGAGAAAGCATCGAAAAACAGTCAAGGTAGTCATATTCTGCGTTTGAGGTTCTGAGAAGCAGTAGCCTGCTACTGAGAAAATGAAGTATCATATAATAAACTCGTTGAGAAACTACAGAATCAAGCGCACAATTTAATACAAATACCGCAAGAAGCTTAATTAACTTGGAATCACCTCAAGTACGAATAGATATTCACCTTTTTCAAATAAATCCAACTCAATCGTCTCGCGTTCAGCTTCCAGCCGTTCCTTCCAACTTTCCACGCTTTTCTCGATTTAGTTAAATGCAGAAACAACAGTATAAACCGAAAGGTTTGTTATTTCTTTAAGACCCACGTACAAGCCCACGTATTACCGAATTCAGTTCGGGGCGATAAAAAGCAAACTGTACGGGCGACACATGGAATTCCCCGAGTCTCCCGATACGTTATGGGCTTTCTTCTCGTAAAGGACACGAACATCTGTTAAATATAGCCAACGCCGATAAATGTTTATTAGGGTGGGATGCGACTCTCTTTTTGCCAGCTTTTTGCCGAGTCCATCGCGGCGTTCTTTTTATCGCGTTTGTCCGGCTTCGGAGTCGATAGCACTTACACAATTTAACCGGCGAAGGTGCGCCGAAAAGCTCGGCTTAACGGCGAAAATCCTTGCGTGAAGTAATTGGATGAGCATAAAATTAAACTAAGTACGGATTATCGAGCGGCGCGATGCCAAAGGGAAATTAAAACGACGGCAATCCGAAGCCACCAAGGGGAAATAGAATTGAATATCGATGACAGTCTTGATTTAGGGTGGACTAATAATTCGATCAGACGCGATCATAAATTATCGGTTGAAAGGACGGCTCTTTTTCATGGTACTTAAGTTAATTACGAGGGATGAGATGATAAGCGTTCGTTGGAAGAAACGTAAGAAGACTTTGTTCATTAGTCTCGAAGACATACTTTTTGTTGATGCAATGTATGTAGAAAAGAAGTTTGTATTTGTCTTATGTTGACATTTTTCGATTAGTTTCGATAATTAGATGAGATATGTCGTCGTAACTATGGGACTCTGATGTATGGGGTAGTCGGTGCGTTGAAAATTCTAAGATTGCCGAGTTCAGGGGTTTTAGAATTGTTAAGGGTAGTATACGTCATGCCTAAAGCTAGATATTTAACTCTAGGACAATAGTTAGTACAAAATATCAACAAAGGAAGAGGATAACAATGACAATTAGACTAATTAGTAAACTTATTAGTAGATATAGAATATCGAAGTTCTAATTTCCTCCAAGCAGTTTTACTCATGTATCACCTACATCAGCTTGATCTACATGTCCTGCCGCAGATTATAATCAGTAAAAAATATAAAAATAGAAAGATAATAAAAAATTATAGCTACCATACACCGAAGGGTTAACATTTCATTCATCCCTAACAACATTCCCTATGTAATGCCTGCACCGTAGCCCCGGTAGATCAGAACCCCCTAAAGATATTCCCCAGATAAAATTTCCCAGATAAAAAACAATAAATAAATCAACAAATTTAAATTTAAAAACAACAAATTTCCCAGATATAAACAAATCCACCAGATCGGTCGAAATCGCAAGTTGCAAATTCAAAAAGTACAAATTGAACACTCCTGCTGAAATCGAATATTTAAAAATTGTAAATCTGAATTGTAAGCTTAAACGAAGAACACTTTACCTATTTTATATTGAAAAAAGGAACAATAACGATCTGCTTCTCTAGGTCGTGTACGTTAATGAGATCTGCAAACGATAAAAGTAGTTTATGCCGAGTAGAGCTATGTACGACTCACTGGGAAATTTAGATTGCGTCGATTTAGTTCTCCGTCACGCAATTCTCGGGGAGAAAAATATGTTTACAGGTTAAACGAGAAACTTATCGCGCTGGAAACCGGCGTCGTTAAAACTCCCGTGTATAAATCGTTCCGGTGGGCAACGAAAACCGCGAAATTCCGTCGAAAGACGTATCAGCGTCGAAAAAGAACGCATCCATCTTACAGTTAACACCTCCTCGGATTTAAAACCATGCCAGGAGCTTCGTCTTGATGTTAAATCGTCGCTCGGTCGACGCGTTGTTTCTTACCGTGGGATTCAACGTTCAATCTGTACTTTTAATGAATGTAATTCTCTTTCTGATCGCGAAAATTGTTGGCAAATTTGTTCGAATTAATTCTTTGCAATAAAATGAAGGGTCGGAGTGAAATTTGGAAGATTGATATTGAAATTTTTCCAAAGTGGAGTATAAAAAAGAAGGGACCTTAGAAAAATTTACTTTCGTCAAATTCTTAATTTTTGAACAGTTTTAAGTGCTTAATTCATTCCGAAATTTGATCCAAATGACCTATTTCACAGTTTGGATCCTGAAGCAGGAATAATGCAATGTTAATAGTATTTTCTAACGCCCTAGAACTGCGTTATTTGCGAACAAACATAGTAACTTAGTTGTTAGTAATAAAAAAATGACATCTAACTCCTAGAACAAATTTTTTGCAACGGCACAAAATTGTTTCTCAAACAAAGAGATCCTCGAATCCGGTGGATTTATTCTACGTGAAACTGGCGATAATCAAAGTCAACAATTTACCAGCAACATGTCCAAGAAACAATTTCAGCTTTTCGAAAGAAGCAAACAACTCATTAAGAGGCCGCAACGTGACTTCGCATTAAAGTCGAGTCGAAATTACTAGAAGCATCGAAAGTCTGACGTCGCAGGGCCTATATTGACGTTTCATGGAAACGACGGGGTCAATGCGAATGCCGCTTCCAAGTTTTAAACGTTGTTGTTGGTTATTGCTTGTTGTTGTTCCCTGTTTTGAGTCTAATCGCAATATTTGATGGCTTCCAAATCGCCTATGCATACATCTAACAAATGAATAATTTCTCAGAGATGATGAAGATTTGAATTCGGGCCTATTAATTGAAAATTCCAGGCTCTAACTTCAATCCTATTACACCGCTCTGCAATTTCTGTTATCAGTTCCTACTATTGTTCTTTATTTCGGTTGTAATCGCTGTGATAATTTCTCTTAGAGTACAATACTCGATGGTTTCCAAATCATCTATGGATACATCTAATAAATGAATAATTTCTCAGAGATAATAAAGATCTGAATTCGGACCCATTAATTGAAAATTCCAAGCCCTAACTTCATCCCTAGTACAGCGCCCTCCAATTTCTATTACCAGTTGTTGCTACTGTTCTTTATTTCCTCTTAAACCGCTAATCATTTCTCTTAGGACCAAGAGTTTAACATGGCTTCCGACCAATTGCAGCTTTGATATACATATCACAAAGGAAAAATCTCCCAGAGGAAGTTTAAAACGTAGAATCGTGTGCTCGGTATAGCGAGTCCGGTGAAGCGAAGTTCTAGTCATTTAAGTAATACCCATACGCCAGTACGCTCGAGTCCAATTGGAGCAGAAGAACTGGGACGTTGCGTGCTCGAGGATAATAAGTATTTGACACCGTATATATTCCATTTCGGTCTTGTTCTGCCGCACACGTCGCCCTTAGTTCCAGATTTTATTGGCTGTGCAAACACGACCCGTTTCTCGAACTCGGACAAATCTTTAATTGAAGATTGGCCTTTTATTAAGTATTCGTTGTTTGTGATACACTTCTTTAGGCTTTAATTTATATGGCCAATTCGCCTAGAACCTACCTGTTTTAGGTGGCTTATGAGCCATCGAGGTTACAAGGTATCAATTAATAAGTTAGAACGCAGGAGGATTTGAACTCGGACCAGCTGATTGCGAATCTGAGCCTTTAACTCCTTAGCCACTACGGCTCCCTAACTCCCACAGTCATTTTGCAAAGATATACCATTTTGGGTGACTTCGGAGCCATCAAGGCTGATATATTAAATAATAAATTAGGAAACATTTTCCAGAGGTAATGGGGGAAATTAACTCGGGCCCACCGATTGCGAATTTGAACCTTTAACTCTTTAGGCACCTTCGCTATCTAACTCCTATGGTCATTTTGCTTAAAATCTACTGTTTAGGTGGCTCTTAAACCATCGAGGTTATGAGGATATTAAATAATAAATTAGAACAAGGGAGGATTTGAAACTCGGACCCACCGATTGCGAATTTGAGCCTTTAACTCCTTAGCCACCACGGCTCCCTAACTCCCACAGTCATTTTGAAAAGATATACCATTTTGGGTGACTTCGGAGCCATCGAGGCAACGATATATTAAATAATAAATTAGCAAACATTTTCCAGAGGTAATGGGGAAATTAACTCGGGCCCACCGATTGCGAATTTGAGACTTTAACTCTTTAGCCTTTAGGCTCTTTAACTCCTGTGGTCATTTTGCCTACGACAATTTTTCAAAAGCGGTTAACCCAAATACCAAAAAAGACTCTTCTATCATCAAGAAATCTATTTCACTATTTTCCGTCATCGTAAAGTACATCCTGAAGTACAGAAATTAACACGTTCGCGGAAAGTAAAAATTTCAGTGAGCTGCAAAAATAGTCAGTCAAGTATTACACTTCTAACTTACACGTCTAACTAGACAGAGAAGAAATAAAATAATATAAAAATACTCAATGAATCGCTTGGCCATAACTTTAAACTGCACAATAATTACAAAAAATGAAGGTTATATAAAATCAAATGAGTCATGATTAGCTTTATCATTTGGCATTGCACGAATGCTGTAGCATTCGTGTCATTCATTACGACGAAAATGGATGTTACAGCATTCACGTCCGCGAACGTGTTAAGAACCCAACAACCCAAATTCCCACAATCCCCCAACAATCTCAACGGTCACAAAAAAGAACCGAACCAAAGCAAGAATCCTGCAAGCTTCAGCCGAATCCACTTTTTAAACTGAAAAGAAATCCTCGTTAATCTTCAAACCGATCCCCGAAGAATTGCTTCGCCATTTTCCCTCTCATCCCGTATAATAACTCCCTAAGAAGAAGGATTAAAGACATCCGAAGATACCATCCCCTCGTATCATTCGGGGCAAAGCCCCCGAAAATTTCTCAACTATCGAGGAAGAGAGAATGAATCGCGATAGCGAGGGGTAGATAAGACTTTCGGAAATACATGGGAAAAGAAGGGGATGAAGGTTAGTCCCTTTCCTCTACCGGTTACAAGAAAGGGCAGACGGAGCGTCGTGGATGATAGGAGGAAGTATCAAATGAGATGGCATTTTTATGAGCATTTAGGGTGGAAGAAATGTTGCCGTAGCGACTCACTGATTACCATATTACGCTGCTGGACTTCCTTATGAAGCAATATCATGGGGACTTGTTATAATTTTACGAGAAGGGCGACCATCTCCACGGAATCCCTCTTAACGTCTCGTTAACCTGTTTTATCGCGGATTTCGACTTCAGATTTCACAAAACATGATAAGTATTGAATTATGCCGGCTATGTACGGGGTGCTCTGGAAGTTACGATGGTGTTGGGACGATTCTGTGATCCTTAGGAAGTGTCCTTGGGGTGGGAGAATGGGGAATGTGGAATTTGTGGTTGCTCTGTGGCTTGTGTGCAAAGCGGTTTGTTAGAATCCTCTTTGGTTTTTTCACTTGTATACAGGGTGCTCTGTTTTAATCTCCATATTTTCGTGGGATTTAATTGGAACATTTTGAAGGGGAGTTTGCGGTAAGAATTAATTCATTGTTTGAATCATTGCGGATGTTGTCTACCAGAAATTTGTTACTATAGTGCAATAATACAAGTAAGGTATTGCGATGAATTAGACTGCTGATTTTTATGCATTTATGACAGATTTAACACTGCTAAGATACAGAAAAAAAATATAATATAAAAGAAATATCGGAAATATTCAAGATATTGGCATTCGTTGTAACATTTAGTGAGTGAAAGAGTTCTCTACGTGGATTCTTCTTTATTAGCAGCGTTTACCAACCTTCAAATTTGCATAAACATCCGCAGTTTCCTAATACACCCAATTCTGTTTTTACACAGTCTTTTTTACACGGTTTTGATTTAACACGGTCTAGAAAAAAAATTGATTCCGTTTTTACACGATTTCATTCGATTTAGCACGATTAAAAAATCTAAAATATTCTTAAAATAAATTTTTTAATAAATTTATTTATTAAATATTTATTTATTTATAATTAGGTGTATTTGATTTATGCGAATATTGTAATTTTTCAAATGCTATATATTTTAATTTATATGAATTTTTACATCCTCTCAGAAGCGAGAACTGAACGCAAAGGATTATTAATAATTAGGGAAGTCGAGGAGGTCATTTTTCGAAAGTTTGACGTAATAGGTAAATTACTATGACGACTTTTCGTAAAAATATACAATAAAATTTGTATTTTATGAGTGATTTCGATTTTTACAAAGAATCATGAGGGGTGGGAGGAATTATGGAACGTTTTCTTTGGTACCGCGTGATTAAAAATAGTCCGGCATCGATAAAGACGTTGAAAAAAACTGTCGAAACGGCATGGAAAGCATAAACTATTCATCGATCGGTTTTAATCGTTTACATCGTCAGCGGTATAATGAATTATTTTCGTTATCGACATTTTTCGAGAAAACCTTGCACACGCGACGAGCAAAATGTTCCAGTATATTCCAGGATACCGGAGTGTTCATAAAAATAGCACGTTTCACCGGCTACCGAACAGAAAATGACGAAAGTAGAATTTTCGGTGGCAATCAGCGAAGGATTTTGAATGAAATCATCGTAATTTCTTGCAAATCTAAGTTTCCGTTTCTCTAGATCAGTCTGAGTGGTTCTGCAACCGCCTAGAATAGTAAAACTTAGGAAAAATGACCGTAGGATCTCTGATATTGAAAAAGTACAAAAAAAGTATATCTTGTATGCTCATTTAATAAAAGATAAAGTAGATAAAATTTATTTTGGAATATTTTCATCGTCTATATCTCCTAATAACTGAACTGCGGGTTTTTTTTGCATTCATGACAAATTTAACCCTGTTAAAATATATAAAAAGCATATAATATAAAACATACATCTGAAATATCCAATTACATAAACTGAGTTATTAATTATTATGTAAATAATGCTATCTGAGATAGCTATATTATCTAATAATGTCTAAAATATTCCAATATCCGTGAATACGTTACTTGTTGTAACATTTAGGGAGTGAAACTCCTCTGGTTTGATTCTGCTTTATTATCAGTCATAAAAGTCTATCATTAATAAAAGAATAAAGCAGATAAAATTTATTTTAAAATATTTCCATCGTCTACCTCTCCAATTGGACTGCGGATTTTTTTGCATTCATGAAAAATTTAACCCTGCTAAAATCTATAAAAAGCATATAATATAAAACATACATCTGAAATATCCAATTACAGTAACTGAGTTATTAATTATTATGTAAATAATGCTATCTGAGATAATTATATTATCTAATAATATCTAAAATATTCCAATATCCATGAATACGTTACTCGTTGTAACATTTAGCGAGTGAAAGAGTCCTCTGCTTGGATTCTACTTTATTACCAGCGTTTATAAAGCTTGAAATTTGCATAAACATCCGCAGTGTACTAATAACATTACCTAGACAAAACAGCAGGTCGTTATTGCAAATTAAAAATACTATTCGTAAAAAGTACACGATAGAACAACACCAAGCCATTCTAAAACCGTACGTGGCTAGTATCCAAAGCGCCACATACAATAGCCTTAAATTAAAAAAAGAAATATTTAAAATAGCTCTCACTATTCGCGCACGGATTCGCACACATCTCGTCTATCCATCGGATAGTACGTAATATTTGTTCTATCTCAGCGTGCAGAACCAAGCTCGTATTAAAACTTACAGCATACGTTTATCTTGTTCTCGTAATTTCCGGCTTCACAAGCCTCGGTCATTTCGACGAAAAACCGGCGGTTTTATGTGCCCTCGAAAACCGCAGGAACTGTGTACCTTGCGGAGGAAGTTCGTTCGGGTAGGTTTATTAAAACTTTTTTCACAGTTCCGAGCTTCGTAGCTCGGTAATTCTCGTGCCGCCATTTTGGTATCAGCCTGTACGTGCTATTACCGGGTTACGAGAAGTAGGGGAAGTAGATAGAAGTTAAAATGGGGAAAGGGGTGTCGTTCGGTTAAGTGCAGGACTTTGACTACTTGATTTTCAGTGTAATAATGACGAGGGACAATGTAATTAGCTGGATTAACGTAACATTTGATCCTTTGCAGTCCTATGTAGAGCTATACTCGACATAGCTTTTTACTTCACATTTTCTAACGATTTAACACTAAAACTACCGACGTTATATCTACTAAAATTTAAATATGAGCCGTACAGTGCACAAATCTGTTAACTCCATAAAATCTAAAGTGGAGAAACGTGATGAAATAGTATACACTCCTTTTCAAAATTCCCTTCAAAATAGAAATACAAATAAGTATTGTAGAATATATAATCGCATTTAGCTTTCCTCTAACGAAGTATAAAATGAATAAGGTGGAATAGCCTTGGAATTAATTAGATTGACTTCTCAATTCAATTATTTATTATTCGGTGGCCAAACAGACTTCGTCATTTAATGGTGTTAATCGTTATTATTACGAAAATTTATTCTAAATATAAAATGTTAAGATTCAATCAAGTGCTTTGAGACTTAAATTCAAAAAAATTCAAAAGTGGAGTTAATCGATTTGTGCACTGAACGGCTCATATAATGAATAAGTACTTTGGAAAAAGAGAAATCGAGAGGTGAAAAAGATGATTGATTAACTAACTTAGATTTTATAAGATAGAAGGGGAATATTTACTTCAAGACTTCTCCATCAATTTAGGGAATTTGGAAAAAATTTTAGAAAAAATTGGGGACCGGTCATTTTGACCATCTTGGTAGGTTTAGTGTCAACATCGACTTTCCAATTTCATGGTGATTTTGTAATATCACCTAAATATCCGCCAATGCCTATAGTTATTGCTATTAAAAGAAATGAATAACCAACGCTAGAAAATGTGAAATTAATTTCATTTAGCTCACTGCAAAATTGGCAAAATAATTGCGACCGCAAAGGGTTCAGAATATAGGTACCAAGCGAAATTTTCTGCTTTATAACGTAGATAGTGCAACCCCTTGTCTTTCTACTCTTCAGTTTCAACCCCTTTGACCATTTCGCCTAAGACTTATACTTGGAACTTTCTTTCAAACCACCATATCAAGAACAATTCACATAAAATAACAATTTACCATGAAATCTATCAAAACTCCCAGAATTTCCAACTCTCACCCCCTAATCAGGTGCCCAAGCCTCTAATTTCATTCCCACCAACCCCCTCCGTCTTCTCACAATCCCATAATCCACGTCCGTCGACTTTCCACTCGGAAATCAGCGTCGGCGTTGCCTCCTGATGCAATATCCACGGCAGGTTGTTTTTTAAAGCTACAAACCGACGTATTTTCATTATAATGTTGACCCCGTGGGCGAGATGTAATTGGAGTAGCGCAAACTTGCGTAGGCTTCCGTAAAATTGCACCGGAAGTGTATTCTCATCGGGTCGGTGCTGTATAACGAAGCGTATCGTGAGTTTCTGTTAATTTATACGAGAACCACTCTCCTTCGAGGAGACTGGCGAAAGGGCGAAAGGTGTTTGCAGAACGGCCGGGAATCTCGTCAACCTGAAAGAACTGCGACGAAGTGCAAGGCAAACTCATTGTGAATTTAACATTTCTCAACACTTTGGCAGCACGTCCGTAGGCTATACCTCCTGGCTGCTTTTGTGGGATAGGATCTAACAATAGGTCTTGGTATCGACTGTAGTCTACGATTCATCGTGTAATCCGACGATGTATCGGTGCCGGGTACTTTTTACTTCGGCTGAGCTATCGATATTCTCCTTATTTATGTTTTAGCTACGGCTCTTAGCTGCGGTCTGTCGGTCTTTCTTCAGATTCTGCTATCTGGCAGCCTTGGAGAGTATTGCGTTGTTGTTATTTAATATAATTTTTATAATTAAACATTTTCATTTAATTCGTATATTACTTTCACCCATTTGCATCATAGCTCTAAATACGGCAGAAGACCCACAGTACCGCGCACTTCCGTGGGCAGCAGTTTAACGTTATATGGGGCGGAATATTCCGCTTACGGATGAAAATGTGTAAACAAGTAAAGAATAACAAAGAACAAAGAATCCGCGGCTGGTGGATAATGGACGATCGTCATCCGCGGAATATTCCGCTTACGGATGAAAATGGGTTAATATTGGGATTAACGAGCAAAAATTCTGTAAATATTGCAATTTCATTGGAACACCGGTAAGGTTCAGAAATATCGGTTCGCTCTTAATGTACAGTGAATTAGTAATCTTATACAGTACTTCAAATCGATCCAAGTACTTTGGCAACTTGACGATCCAAGTTGCGATGCTACTTTCTACCCACTTCGGATCAATTAAGACGCCTGTACACTCGCCACAAATTTAAATCCATCACACGAGGACTAATTCGATGACTGATTGTCGATTTATCGCGGATCGATTGCCTTTCCAAACCTCTATTTTACTTTGCTTAATCTTGATAATACGAGTATATACTGATTTAAAAAATTTTGAGATATTTCGATAAAAAAAAAGAAGCATCTGATTTTTTTTTCATTAACATTAGAATAAGTGCTTTGGAGAAAGAGAAATCTAGAGGTGAAAAAGGAGGTCAATTAAATTATTTACGGTTTATAAGATAGAAGTTGAATATTTGCTGCATGCCTCCCCTTCTCCCGAACAACCTTCGGGAGAACAATTAGAAGTGGAATATTTACTTTACGACTGCCCTATTAATTTGGGGAATTTTTCGAAAAAATTCGAAACCCGTCATTTTCACCGTCTTGGTAGTTTCAGTGTTAAGCAAGAACATTGGAAAAACAACCGACGAGTCAAAGATAGTTGTTCGATTATGCGAATGAGATGCAACCTCAATCATTGTGATTGAGGAGCAAGTGACATATTGATGGGAATGAACGGAAGCATGTCAAGCTGGACCAGAGTGATAGACATTAATTGTTCAGTAAGGTTAATGGTGGACCCAAGATTGCCAAAATACCTTGACAGAGATGAGGTAATCGCAGAATGTGCACTTTCAGGATCAGAAAACATGCAGATAATCAAATACTCCTGAAACATGCCCCAATTTTTGTGAGCAGTGTAGACGTTCTTGTTTCTTCACTCATTTACAAATTTCAACTGTGCTTCGTTAATTTAGAGTCCGTGGAATATTTCTATTGTGTTACTATTTACAATAGTACGTTTTTGCGGTTCTAATTCAGGGTTTAATTCAATATTGTTCATTTTTGCGGCTTTGATATGAAGGATAATTAAGGCTATGATGGCTACGGGGTTAAAGGGGTTCTCAATCAGTGGGACCGAGTTCAAATCTTTCTCTACCTTTTCAAAATTTATCCTACTCGATATGTACATCATAATCGCAGTGGTTTTAAACCCACTTAAAACAATAGGTCCTAGTCGAAATGATGGTAGCCGTCAAAGCCAAAAAAAATGCAAAAGAACAACATCATTGTCCTGTCTTAAAGTGTTCGATCACCGTGAATCTTTATCCTACTTCGAAAAGCTACAGACGCTGGAATAATACTCGAGTGGCGAAAAATCGCTCGTGAGACTCGAACCTACCTTTGTTTTGACAGACAGGTGGAGTGCCATCTAAGCTATCTAAGTCCTCTTGAATATAACTCCCGCAGGTCTGAGAATCTCTTAAAGTTTGAACCAAGGCAAAGTATCTTACACTTCACTTTCAGACATTGCAAATCTCTTAACTCTTTTGCCTTGCGGTAATCCAGGGGCCCGCAATATTTTTAAAGAATTAAATTGAAAAAACTTTATATAATTTTACGCAATAATTGCACGTGTACAAACACACACATTTTTAATAAAAAAAAAACAGAAATAAACATAATATCCGTTGCTACAATATCAACACTTGCCCACGTACAACACAGCAATGAAAATATGAACTTATGCTGCCAATAATATAAAGACATTTGCAAGAGAGGAAGATGAGGGAGAAGACATTTATCGCTTAATAATTATATTATATTGTTACGATCACGGTGCGGCATTGAAAAACTATTACTATTTTAGAAAAGAAATATTTATTATACGTCTATTCGATGTCACCGTTCTTGGAGAACTCTCTGACAACTCGTTATAAACAATTTGAGTCGTTACTATGACTCTCAAAATCGATATATCATACAGGGGGAACGATATTTACAATCAATCGTAACAATATATATTATGTTATCCGTCAATAAAGTTTAGCGAAATCATCGCACAGAGAGTGTGTTACTGGCCAATAACCGTCGGCGGTAGCATCACATGTTGTGTGAGCGACCACCAACAGTGTCCTGACTATCGCACACATGTGCGAGCGGCCATTAAAGTGTTATTTTTCACCTAACTCGACCTATCGCTTCCAGGAAACGCATCGTTACTTCTACAATCCGACGACTGCAACGCAGGCCGGCATCCTCTCTTGGCGAATAACCTTCAAGACGGTGGCGCCGACAGCGACACGAACAGCCATTGTGCCCTGATCCTCGAGGAAACAACGCCGACGTCGACGAATCACAATTGCGGCACCCGGGAGAAGAGCAACGGCAACAACAACTACGAGATGCGTGAGTTCAACAGAAGATTGTTGCTATCGAACGGCGGAAGCCCGGCCACGGGTATAACGGCAGGAGGTCAGAGCAGGCGAACCTGACTATGGAAGTGGTGGCGAAACACCTCGAACCATTTCCTCTACAGGAGTAACCGGCCCGCCAAGATCACCGTATATAAGTAAGCCTACTCGAATATGCGTCGCTCTGTATACACGCGCGTAAACGTGTGTGCCAATGAAGTCCTACGGTTTCGAGAGAGCAGAGAGGGCGCATCGAACAGTTTCTCGGATTCGCCTGAAACGCGTGTTCCTCTTTGAACGTCTGAGACGGGACTTCGTGACGCGATGCGTTTCTGGGCACTGTGCGTGAGATGGTTTCATTAGGATGGATTTAATTAGGGATATTTTATAGTTTGAGACTTGAAAGTTTAGGAGGAACAATGGTTTTGAATTTTCGGCTTTAACGCTAGGACTACCAGCGTTAAATCTGTTATATTTAAATATATTAAATAAGTACTTTAAAAAAAGGGGAATACGGAAGTGGAAAACATGATCGATTCGGTCATTTCTGTTTTATGAGGTGAACGTAGAATATCTATTCTATGACTCTCCTATAATCTTGGAGAATTTTTGGAAAAAATGGAGCGCCAGTCATTTTGACTGGTTTGGTAGTTCTAGTGTTAAGGTGCGTTCGACGTGTATACACGTCGATCCAGAGCTCTACTGCGTTAACCTTTTCAACAGTAAATTGTAAATTTCTTATCGAATAAAAATATAATCTTTCCGCCTTTTGTTTTCCTTTTACCGCAAAATTGATACTAAGAGAATTTGCCTTGCGTTCGACTTGTATACGCGCCATTTTAAAATAAATTCCGACGTATCGCCAGCATTGCAGGGTGATCCGGAAATCCAAAACCATTGTTGAGTTAAAGATGGCCGCGAAAGCCTCAAAATCTCAAGATTAGTTGGTTTTTGTTTTTTAGGTGCTGATTACTTGCGCTTAGATTTCTTTTGCGGTTTGATATAGGAAGGTGGATATCAGCACTTTGCGGATGGCGTATATGTACGTTCTCAGAGATTCACTAAGAATTGACTGCTTTTATTGTTTCTCGTAGGACCTACAGTTTTAGGTGGGTTTCGAATTATGGATTTATTCGTCCTGTTGACAGTACACGATATATCGTGCGTGCAACTGATCTCAGTGAGTGGTCTAATCTACCACTGGCTAGAATGTCACATTCAATTTCCGTAACTGTGCAGTGTACCGTATCCTACACTTGCTATATGTACAGCAAGAGAAATTGAAAGTGACACTCTAGGCACTAGATGGGGAAAAGGTTTCTCTAACTTGGCTCAGTAAGGTGGCACGTATAAACCATCTTCTCATATGTTAGTCCTCAGGGTGTCACGATCAATTTTCTCAATCGTACAACTAGGACATTTACTCTCCACAGATGGAATTTTACTTCTACCGTTGGAATTAAAACGACAGAAGTTCAATGAAACGTGAAGTAGATTTTCAGCCTCTTTTAATGAATTTCCACAGAATCAAATTCTTCTTCATGCTCATCCTACACTTTTCGTTCAATTATGTCAAATAGAGAACCCAATATGCAGAATATAATAGAAAAACTATTAACTCTTCTCAGTGTCTTCTTCAAAGTTATTAGGTTGGTAAGAAATTAATGCCGGTTTCCGAGTTTTCAAACTTTGGCGCTTAACTTTGAAATAACCGTTCATTTTAATCGGTTTGTCTTATTATATCATTTTAGAAAAAAAAATGATTGAAAAACTTGTTTCACCTTGGGAAAAATGTGTAAATTGTAATGGAACTTATTGTGATTAAAAAAAGTTATTCCCTTTCTCAACATGTGTATTTAAAGATAAAGTTTGAAAACCGACATTAATTTCCTACCAACCTAATACAATTCTGTGCTAAAATTTCGAATTAACGGATTGGAAATCATATCTCTAAATATAGAAATTTAATCTCCGAATAAATTATAACACTGGAAGTAAAGGCTCGGACTTACAATCACTTCTGTAGTCACCTTTAGAATTTTTTTTTTCATTTATTGTCTAACCCCTTGCCCTACGATTATTTTTGTGACTGCCTCCACAGTAATTGAAAATTAAATTGATAAAATAAAAATATGTTAGTGATTTCTGATATATTTAGAATCTAACGCAATACTGATAACACAGAAATAATATTATCGTCTCAAGTTCCACTGATATTTTCAATTTCATCATTTTTGAGGAGCTTCAAAATTTCCTGCTCCATTAACCGCAAAATGAGTGTCACTCGTTGGTGTAGGGCAAAGGGTTAACGTCATAGGGTTAATAGGCTAAAAATAAGGGTTAATATCATAGCCTAGGTGGCTTGGAACCCACCTAAAACAATAGGTCTTACGTGAATTGACGCTAGGAGTTAAAGCCGAAAAAAATACAGCTACGAAAGCTATTTTAAAATTGAGTATTTGGACGGGGCAGAACCTCTTTCGACCTAGATGATCTTTCGCGTGCTGATTCTCCAAAGATCGAAGAATTCTCTACAATTCGTGTTGACCCAGTAAACGAACGTTATTAAGCGATTATTCGCTGTATACAAAACGCTGCCAATTCGGTCAGCCATCGGAATTATGCTGATAATGACAGCTTGGAATTGAGAATAAACGGCAGACGGATTTATGTTAGCAAGGCAATGACCTCACGTTGAAAGGTCATCTTGGGAAGAGGACACCTCTGCTCGGTTGCATCAATAATTGATATACTCTTAGAATTCTGTAATTTTTCATCACTATCAACTTGCAAAAGACTTTTTCATTTTTTTTATAAAATAATAGACATTCTGATTATTTTTCAGATTCAATTAACGCTGCGATTATTTTTCTAATTATTAAATCAGCCAAGTGACAGATTTCTTCATTCAATTAAAAAGTATTTAATTGTCAAAGTCAAACTAAAAGTTCAATTAAAAAGAACGACATAGCAACTTTAATTAATAGGATATTTAGCTTTTTCTGTGCGAATATAATCATTTTTTTCTGATTAGCTACATACTAGCACTTTTATTATTTTCCGGCATTATACTTTATAGAAAAATGCTAATTTTTCCACATACTCTTAAAGTAGAAATTTTTAAGTACAGTTAATTTGTAATGTATAAAATTAAATTTAAAAATAAGAGTGTAACTGTAGCTTTCATTGTTAACAACGAAACCCAGGGTAAATTTGTTATATAAAGTGTGTACATAAAGGAGACAAACACGTGCCCAGAAACAAAATCGTACAATAGTTCTTGTTACACGTTTACATCGATACGAAGAGGCGCGAAATTGAATTTGTTAAATCGCGAAATTTCAGCGTACATAGTCTTTAGATTTAAAAGACCGTAAGGTAATCATCGACAGACAATATCCGATAAGATGCATCGACCGAGAGTCTTCAAAGATCAAACGAATTAATATTTTCTTCATTTCAACGATCCAATCGAAATTGTCACATTTACCGAATCTTTCAAAGAGACTCTTAAAACATCATTGCACGGGTTTCATTCAAATCCGACGAAACGTTCGCCGTTCCTTTGGTTCTTTTTATCATTTTCATTCGGAACGCCGTTTGAATCGCCCGCTACGTGAGCGCGCGCGATTCAAAAGTTGGCGCGTGAATTTCAAACTCAGCGTTATCTCTGGGCCATAAAACGAAACAACAGGGTGCACTATACTTTGAGGATTGAAATCGATTCGGCTGAGGAAGGAATCTTCGTAGATTTTCAAATTTATACTTGGAAATTTGCATTTTATCCCCCGGAGAAATCGTCGAGTGGAAAATTTGCGTGTTAACGGGATTAAAAATGTATTTCGAAAAAGTTACGCGCACAAAACGCATTAACACGCGCGCGCGCGGGTATATTTCAGTACACGCATATCACATCTTTCTATATAAATACCGTGGAATCTCCGTTATCCGGATGTTTTATTATCAGAATAATGGAATCTCTCCGATAACGTTGCATTGCTTTTCTTTTTCCTATCGAAATAAGTCCGACGATTAAATGAAACGCCTTCTGAAAGCCCTACCTCTATCGCATACTCGTCGGTTACTTTTCGCGAGCTGCAGTGAAATTTTAAAAAGAGAAAGCGATTAAAAAAATAATACTATGTATGTAGCTTTAAAAAATCAACTTCTTTTTTTACATGTTAAAATACTGACTCATCCTGGGCCCGAGGCCCATTTTTTATTTGCAAAGCATAGATCGAAAAGCACTATTTGAACGTGCACGAAGGAAAAAATAATCTCTACATACATATGTGTATATATAAGTGCTTTTAATAGTATCAAAATAAAACAATATATATTAGTAATCGCCCCTTTTTTCACTGACAACAACACCCCTCTTTCCGAGGTAAAGCCTCGGAGTCACAATCGCTGCATCCGAGTTCAAATCCTCCTCCATCATCTCAAAAAAAAATCTTCCCTAATTTCTTATTGAACACGTCGTATCCCCGATGATTGTGGATTCGCCTGAAACAATACATCCTGTCCGAAACGACCGTAAGACGTAAATCCAGAAATGTCTAGGACAAAAACACCCCATCGTTCAAGCTCACCGTGACGATCAATCCGTTGAACTGTCCCATCAGTGAAGTTATCATTCCATTATCCTGCGTAATAAAGTCCGTCGTTACGTTACACTCGTACCGGATAATGTGGATTCTACCGTAATATCGTATCTTTTGTAAGAAAGAAGAAAAAAAAAAAGAGCAACAGCAAAGCGAGCCGCAGGCTTGTGAGAACGCCTGAGCGTAGAAACGACGGCGATTAGATTCGTGCGTAACGAACAAGACCAGGCTGGGTCTTAAAAGCGGACTGCTGAGGGCCGACCTCGTTAATGTTTTTTCTATTTACCCTTAGGTGTGCGTGTCAATTGGTAGTCAACCTTGATCCCTGATAATTCGCAGAAATCCAAGAATAGGTTTTAGCTACCAGACACATCTATCCTTGGCTTTCTGTGACAACGACGAAAACGTTTCTACGTATAGATCATGAGTAAAAAGGGCGAGAACCGTTTTGGCTTCGTACGGCAGTCACTTCAATGATCATTCGTTGTCGATAGCCACGATTATAGTAATTTAACGTTACTTAACATAGAATTTACGAAGATCGTTCTTTTAAACCCTTAAATAGACGTTTGCGATGTTCCTTATAATCTTTACAGAGCTATGGATTGAACCAATGGTTCCCAAAGTGCTTGCAACGGTTTACCTTGAGGGGCAGATGGATAATTCGGGAGGGACAACGGTATTATGGAAATATTTCTGTCGTATTTAAAGTAATTGAACTTTGATATATGTAATTAGCCTGTTAAATGTCCAATCGAAGAAAATAATATGGTGGTTGATGAGTAATCTTTTGGCTGTGAAGTAGAATGGTGGATGAAATGAGTTTGGGAAACATTGGTTTGAACGGTATAACTTGGACCTTCGGTTGCAATTGTATGAATCACGATGGAAAGGCCGTACTCTCTTTTAACCGTTTCTCGATGGTAATCAATGATAATTATATCTCAAGGTGTGTAGAGACGGAAGAAATCTATATCTGAAGGTGTGTAAAGACGAGGCAAATATACCTCAAGGTGCACGGAGAAGGGAGAGGTCTACGTATCGAGGAGTATAGATGGAAAGTTTGAAATTTATGTAACCCAGAGTGATTTGAAAAGTTTGGAAAGTAGTTACACGAATGATGAAACATTGTCCATTTCAGAAGTAAATCGCTATAAACTGAAAAAGACCTATGCACAGTATTGACGGCTAAAAAAGTATCAAATTAATATAGAACAGTTCGATAAAACTCCGTAAACTATTTGAATATACAATCACACTTTGTTACCTTCAGAAACTTACAATCGTATCAACAATTTCATTCATTGTTTTAGAAGATTCTAAGTCAGCCACTTTAGAGTGACGCAATGTCTTTGAGTCAATAGGTTTCTTTCGTCCTTAGCGTGAGCTACAAGTTTAAGGCCCAAGTTGCAACTTTGGGGCCCCGGTTGCAACTTTGATGTCCAAGTTTAAACTTTGGGGCCCAGGTTACAAATTTAAGGTCTAAGTTAAAACTGAGGCCCAGGTTACAACTTTAAGGCCCAATTTAAAACTTTGGGGCCTCGGTTGCAACATTAAGGTCCAAGTTGCAACTTTGGGGTCCCGGTTGCAACTTTAAGGTCCAAGTTGAAACTTTGGGGCCCAGGTTACAAGTTTAAGGTCTAAGTTAAAACTTTGAGTCCCAGGTTGCAACTTTAATGTCCAATTCAAAACTTTGAGGCCCAGGTTGCAACTTGAAGGTCCAAGTTTAAACTTTGAGGCCCAGGTTGCAACTTTAAGGTCCAATTTGAAACTTTGGGGTCCAGGTTGCAACTTTAAGGTCCAATTTGAAACTTTGGGGCCCATGTTGCAACTTTAAGGTCCAATTTGAAACTTTGGAGCCCAGGTTGCAACTTTAAGGTCCAATTTAAAACGTTGAGGCCAAAGTTGTAACTTTAAGGCCCAATTTAAAGCGCTGAGGCCAAAGTTGCAACTTTACGGTTCAAGTCCAAAGTTTAAGGCCCAAATTGCAGCTTTAAGGCCCAAGTTGAACCAGCCGAAGAGTACACTAACTGTTCAGTTGCCCAAGCTACACCGACTATAATTTTGAGTCCTTTCTGCCCCACTTATTTCCACCCAAAGGCACTGCCGCTTGGTATAAATTCTTTACACGAGTAAAGGGAGAGAAATTGGTTATCTTGACTTAAAAAGGAACGATGACGAAAGATAGCAGGTCTACTTAAGGGTTGAAAAGAATTCCATCGAGCGTTACACATTGAATACACGTATGTGTCGTCGGATCCAGCAGTTTGCTCTGCTACCTCAGGCTGGATACAGAGTACTCGTGCTTTCCTTAAACGTGAGATAACTTATTTTCAACGTATAGAAAAGTAAAGGGGTTTATTCGCGCGCGTATTGATTTCTTATGGCGGTATTCGTAACGGAAACATCCGATAAAAATAAGCGAACTATAACACTGGCCAACACGATTTCTTGCCCAAAGAATATTTATGCCGATTCTTATAGATTTCGTGATGCTGAACACGAATACGAAGTTCGTTTGTCTCCATCAAACCCCATTTTTGAGAAAATCAGCTTCGAAAATAATGCTAATTTTTAACATCCAGAATTTTTGTATTTTAACCGTAACAATTATTTAAATTTGTTTTGCATAAAATAATTCTATAAACACTCCCGAATATAACGATGCGTATTACTTTATAGCGCGGGTGAAACGGCTGCGTTGAGAATCACTGGCGGTACCTTGTGTCGAAATATTTTAATTTCTCAGCCAAAAACGGAGCTTATGTTGGAACTTTCAATTATAGTTTTCTCAAGAAAAATGTCTGCTCTATCGCCCCGTGCCATTAGAATTTCTCCTGGACGTCTAATTTTTAAAATACATAGGGAAATATCCATAAAAACTGGGGCATTCTGGGTGCCGTTTCGCTTTGAGCATTGTTTAAACATGTTTAAATGCTTATAACATTAAAGTAACACGCATCGTTATATTCGAGAGAGTTTATAGAATCATTCTATACCAAAAAATTTTTGAGATCTCTTGTGGTTAAAATCAAAAAAATTCTGAAAGTTGAGAATTTGCATTTTTACCAAAAACTGATTTTCTCAAAAATAGAGTCTGATGGAGACAAATGGGCGTCAGATTCGTGTTCAACGCCACGAAATCGATAAGAATCAGCATAAATATTCTTTGGGCAAAAAAAAAAGTTCAATTTTGTAGACCAGTGTAATCAGAGAGGAGGATATACCCTTCCTCTTCGCGATTTTGTTAAGAATCTTGCGATTTCTTAGACCTACGCCGTATATCGATACATAGTTTTGTGTCAGTTTCCCTTTTGTTCATCGTAGAAGCTTGCTCGAATCCGGGGACCATTACCAAGGATGAAAAATACCGGCATAAAGTACCGGTATCTTTCGCCATTGTCTTTTGCGGTGAATAGAATCAATATAGACAGAAATATCCTGCATATAATGTTACATATTTTTTTCTATAAAAAAGAAAAACTGCTGAAACAACCTTGCAACAAGACCCAAGTTCAGAATCGACACTTTTGGTTCAACGATCATATTTATTTATCGATACACCTTACTTTTAGCTCTCCATCGATAATTTTCAAGGTTCTTTTCTTTACCATTCCTCGGAAAAATATGAATATAGCGGAAATACGTCCAGGTACCGCGAAAGACAACGGTTTTGTCCTCGTATTTGAGCGTAACAATAACGGAAGACTGCAGCGACGAACGTTAGATGGTAAAACAAGACCAAACGCGTACTTAAACGTATTGATATCGCGATGGATTATACATTACGAATGACCAAATCAAAATATATACAATACTAAGCGTATCTTCATTTTTTAAAGGATAGACACAGTGCAGACGGGAGCTAAGGTTTCTAGAGATCACTGCTTCTGACCCTACGAGCAAAGAGCACCCCAAACCGAATATCATACGAAATTCCATTTAGTTGCGGACGAAGCGTATTTCTTCGACTATCGGATACGATTTTTAGGTACTGAATAAGAGACAACAAGAGTCATATATCTCCAGCAGTACTTGACTTTCTTACCCGCCAACATTCAAATATCGAATATATCAGCGAATTCCGTAATGCAGTAAAACCTCGATAATTGCAGATTTCGGGGGCAAAGCAGGCCTCTTATCGACTACCGGTTGTCGAATCTGTGTTTACATTAGGGCTCGAGCCGAGCGCGAACTTAAAAAAAAGACAGACAGTAGGAGAGACAGAGAGAGCAAGCAAACAAAGTGAGCTGCTCGTAAGTATCGGCAAAGTCATTGCTAGTGCAACAATAAACTTGCTTATTTATTAATTTTTCTAAATATAACTTTTCCGAATGCATTTTTGAGATTCTTCCGATTAAAATGATACCAAACACGTTGTAATTTGAATTATTTAAATAGTAAGTAAATTTATTAAATATTAAGTAAATATAATTCAAACTAAATCGTGTTTGGTATCATTTTGATCAGAAAAATCTCTCAAATACGTTAGCAAAGGTTTAAAAAAAATCGAAAATAAAATCGGCTGACCCTCCAATTGGTATTGCCTCACCGATCCTCCTATGTGGAGGGGATAGTCATGATGCATTTATCGAGGGAAACTTCTGATGCCTTTATCGAGGTTTTACTGTATTATCATTTCAAATTTGCAACAAATCCCATTAAATTCAACGACACCGGTCACCCTTGTCCCCCGTGGCATTCAACGTGTTAAAGATTCCACAGAAAATCATTGTAACGAAGATAATAGCAATTCGAATGAATATAATTTCACCGAGTATTTTACAAAGTAAGAATAAAGCATCGTGTATTACGAACATCACTCGAAAATTATCATTTGACCTATCTGAAGCGGCGCTGTACCTAAAAGACGAAACGATACTTGAACCACATACGCCGGCTCTGCACTCACCTTTTTTTTTCACGTGCGCAAAGACTGCACAATCGTGCGAGTTAAAAGTACTGACAAAGCGAATGTTTTGCACGGCGCAGAACGTCGGGCAAACCGGAAATCAGCATTGTCACCGTAACAAGAGGCAAGCAAAAGTGAGAGAATAAAAACAACAACAAAATGAATGAAATCTAAAATGCGTCGAGGTTGCACAAAGAGAAGGGGAGGCTTTATCCGCTTCCGTGGTCGTTTAATTCCTTGCCTTAGAATTCTTTTTATTTTTCGTTACTGCGACGTTGTTTCGTTATCTGTATGAAATAATCATAAAATTCCATTACCAACCGGAACAAATGGCATTTACAAATTATTTGCCGTTGTGTTGGGGTTTTATCAAATAAATATTCGAGATAAGAATGGCATGAAAGAGATAAGACCATTGGACACTCGTTAGGGAAGAAAATTCGACAAAGAAGAAACTAAAATTGAAAGAACGTAGATTTTTTTAACACTAAAACTACCGGCGTTAAATCAATCATATTTCAATATATTAATTAAGTGCATTAGAAAAAGAGGAATCAAAATATGGAAAAGATGATCGACTCGATAATTTATGTTTTATGAGATGGACGTAGAATATTTGCTCTGTGGCTCGAGAAATTTTGAAAAAAATTGGGATTCAGTCATTTTGACTGGCTTGGTTGTCTAGTGTTAATAGAAGAAAATTATTATTTGAGTCGCTCAGAAGCCAATGCGGTTAAGTTCATTTTTTGATATTTTCTGATTTTTCTAAATTTTAATAGAATGAATAATATTCAATTAATGGAATTAATATTCCAATAAAGTTTACAGAGGTCAGGAAATATCAAGAAATGAACCGCATTGGCTTCTGAGCGACTCATTTGTCGACCGAGAATAAATGCAAAGGTGTCGAATTATAAATCACACAATAATTATGTTATATATGACGAGTAACGTCATATTTCAACGAACGTGCAACTCTAACTTCATATACGTGCACCGATAAGCCGTAATAAGCTTATTTCTCGGAGTGTACATATGTGCTTGTAGCACTGAAACGGTTAATGCCCCAGTTTGAACCCTCGCGCTGACATTTGCAAAAAATGTTTCCTACGTAACATTTGTTATAGCCTCGGTGATTATAAGCCACCGATCAACTTTCTTTCTCCTTGCATTACGTTCTTTCCGTCGTATTTATTTAACACTCGATCTACCAAGCAAGTCGAAACGACTGTTTCTCAATTTTTCCCGAAAATTCCCGAAATCTATTGGAGAGCGATACAGCAGATATTTCACATTTATCTTCTAAAACATAAATTACCAAATCGATCATCCCTTCCGCCTCTTAATTCCTCTTTTTCCAAAGAGGAAAAAGATTTACGTAATATTTTTACGTAAATATACGCCGAGAAGCCATGATCGTCTATCCGACCGTATATATGCGTCCATGATACTCAAAGGGATTAAAGTATTTTACGTTTTACACCGTAGGCGCCATCTCTGGGGGAAGTGGAACTCTGTGAGGCGAAAAGAGTTTGAATTAAGTTAATAAGGCAAGGAATTAAGTACTCTCTTTCTACGCGTATAATTCCTTAAATGTCTTTCCGTCCTCGCACGGTCGGTGAAAATTCACTTACTTTTGTAGATTTCTTTTCTAGCAGTAAGTTTTCCTACATTCTCACTTCGAAATGGGTCGAGCTAAGAGAAAATGAACATTTTCCGATAAAACGGAGCCGTTGTATATCGATTTTTATGTGAATCACGCGTGAGTAGTATGTCACAGTGCGATGTAACTATCGTTGCTGAAGCGTCGAAAGCAAATCCCTTTTTCTAAAGCGTAGGGCTTTATTGAGAAACGTAGACAATGATAGATGCGTCCTAGGTCGATATTAATGAGAATAATACCGCACTTTTTTTCTCTTTTGCATTTCTGCGAATATGGTATTAACCCTTTGACCGCGAAATTCAAATAACACCATGAACATGTATGGTGCGATATCCGCAGATCGGTCGATGTGACTGACCTCGTATATCGTTAGGTTATTAATGAAAATGCAAATTTTCTTTGGATAGATGCGCCATATGATGATTTGAGAAATAAATACAAATTAACACGTTGAATGCCACGGAGGTCACTGGTGACCGGCGCTATTGAATTCAGTGAAATTTTATATGACTTTTAAATTGTAATATTTACGAATTTTCTAATGCATTCAATGTTTAAGTATTAACATTAAAAAGGTGAAGTCCTGCTGACTATACATCTATTTGTGTCTTTAAGGTTTCTGTTTTGTAATGTTGCGATTTTAACAGAAAAGATTCATTTTAGCAAAAATGATGAAACTAGCGAAACACCGGTGGCGTTCAACGTGTTAAATAAAAGGAAGAAAATTGATAACGGTATATATCTTATTGCAGGAATAATTTGTTGAACGTATATATACGTCTTTCAGTGGTCAGAGGGTTAAGAGATCTAATTATGTTCTTGCAGAATGTATCGGTCATATATTATAATTGCAAATTAACGTTTTGTATTAAAATTTTATAGAATGATTTTTAATCGACGAAAATTTGAAAGATGGCTTCATTTTGCATAAACATGATGATTATGGCAAGAATTTTTGACAATTCGAGAACTAAGATGCCAGAGGCATTTTAAAACGCAGATGAAAAATTACAATAAATATTACAAAGCTAAAAAGCGCCGCATAGTGATACTACGATGATCAAACTTTTCCCGCGCTGCCAAAAGTCATGGTTTTTATGCAAAATCTTATCTATCTTCAAAACTTCAGCAAAATTGTAATTTCCCTTTTTTCGAAAGAATGCCAAATGTTGAATATTCTCCGTTCAGTTTGGCATTGCTACAAGCAACGTAGGAATGCAATATAATTGTAATGGAATGATAAAAAGTTACGAAGAAACATATTTTTTTGTTGTTTTTGCAGACTGACGCAAGATTTGATGTTAACAAGATAAGACACGTTGGGTCTGTCTTGACACGAGGCACTATAGATTGTCGTTGTATAAGTCATCTCTACTATTTCTTTCTATGGCCATCTATCTTTGCATTATAAAATATGATAACGAAAAACCGTACTGATCCGAACATTATCTAGATAAAACACGAATGCCAAGTAACGATACGATAGTTACGGGAGAATATTGTGAGATACTACTGCCAAATTGATTCTCCCTGCGAATGACTATAAAAAAACTCTGTTTTCGAGAGCTATTCTTAGTAAAAAAAAACCGTGAGAAAAAAAAGATATACGCAAAGGAGTAAAGAAAAAAAAACAAACAAAACAAACATGAAGTATTGGAGACGCAAAGAGTCTCCATAAAAATAAATAACGACTATAAATTCCTAGTTCTTTTTATATAAATCATACCTGTAGCGCGAGTAGTCTGTATTGATTTACGCTGTAAGTTATATAAATATAATATGATACTCAAAGTAATTGGCTTCCTAGTTAGGATTAATCAAATACATAGGATATATATATATATACATTTACGAATGCAAAGATAATGGATACACGTATTAGTAGACTGTATATAGTGATTGTATGGTAGAAAATATTAAGCCTCGATTGTCTGTTTAAGAAAAAGCCAAAAGATCATTGTATCCGTTTTACGAAACGCAAATGTTTCTTTCGAAGCGTATAGAAAAGAAAACGAGCTAATGAAAGACGATAGAAGTTAAAGCCTGTTGCAAGAGATATTCTGGTTTGCGGAACCCTCAAATTTCATGTTTTATCTTGTAATTATATTGGTCTGGACAACAGGGTATTATTAGCGTCGTATGTTAACATAGTAACAAATGAAAGCTGATAGTAAATAAAAAGAAAAAAAAACGTTACCCGACGCGTATTGTTATGTAAATGGTCTTTCCGTACGAGTCATTTTAGTTGGTGCAAACTGTAAATGTATAATTTATACGACTAATGGATGGCATTCCAGTAGGTAAGGGTTCTTTCTTAATCAGGCCATCGAACTATTGTTGAATGTATTAAGCTAATTAATAATATCAAAGCTTACACCTCGCAGATACACAGCCTCTGCCACTAAATGTATATAATGAGATTACATAATGATCGATAGAGTAACTAATTTTTAATTGATTACTTAGAAGGCAACTGTGTTACTGCTAAGCCGCCCAAGAGTGAAGACCTATAACGCTGTCTTTTAATTAGGGATAAGCTATCGCAATGACTTTCGGCTGAGCAAAGCGATATATTATTGTTTGTCTCATTTACTTTCTTTTTTTTTTTAAATGTCCGTCAGATCCTCACATTGTATACTGTAAAGAAAAGGAAGACTTATATCTCTGTAACTTTACGTGGATGTATCCTGACAATTATACAATCCCATAATGAGAAGAAAGCTTTAAGAGTTCAAACGTGTAGTGATTTGTAACTGATATTTAAATGTAATATGTATATTGAGAAGAATGGAAGAGAGGGAGCTTTGAATAGTGCCTGCTTAAAAAAAATCCAGTTTACCGTATCAGAAGTGGTTAGATATGATAACGTACGTAACGTCGTACACAATAAATTCAATAGAACTACCGTAGCCAAGTATGGGAAAAAGTGTCACCGATACAACGCGTTTATTTCTCGGAGAATTCGACATGGCCATGCACAACGAAAAGCGTTTGCATCGAGATTTTAAGAAAAATTCCTATCGATAGCGCCGGCAAAGGGAAAAGGAAATGTAAGGTTTCGAAAGCTTTGTTCTAAGCGATATTCCTTTCTAAAAATAAGGTACATTTGTATTTACGATGCTAATGCTCCCCTTTTAATTCAAAACTGAATGTCAGAATAACTTTCTTACTTCCGAGACTATCATCCCTTGTTTTATCTTAATACACCACTCTTCCCCATACTGTACTATGAGTTCATGTTATTCAATATTCTTAAGTGTACATAAAACCTATGTGGTCGTAATTGTATGTAAATACTGTTACACATTCTATAACTCCTCTGAAATATGAATACAAGGAAAATTGGTTATTTAGTATAATTATGGCTTTGTTGTATCACTCACCCTGATCTCGGACTCCTCTACCTGCACCATGGTGTCCATCACTGATCCACCGATGACAACCTGTAATGTGAATAAATAGAATTATTTCAATTTCTTTAAAGGAACGTTGAAACTTGTGCAGAAATGTAATTCGGACTCACCGGGTTCTGTCGAGACGTTAGGACACATTTGTGTCTGCTGCTGGAAGACGTAGATTCACGTTTTTCACATAATTTTGTTGCAATCTCTGCTGCCACGTTGGCATTGTTTTCTATCAGCGCTATATCTGTAATGTTTAATAATCTTAAGTTTTCTACGATTCGTAACTTTTGACAAATCAAAATTTCCTTTGCTATTGATACATATATACTCACTGGCTCGAAGAGATTGACCATCCGTGATTTTGTTTATTTCCTCCAGAAGAAATGGAGTTACGTGTTTACCGATTACATTCATATTTTTTGCATTTTCTAATGCCTTGCTTATCACTAATTCAACTTCTTTCGGATCCAATGAATACTTTTCAGGTATGGGAACGGCAAACAGTATTCCTGTTTTGAGGCCCAATTCTCTTTGGGCTTTAACAATGGAAGCTGCTTCGTCCGAGGTAAACACTTTGTATGGTGCTTTTATTTTATCAAACGTTTCCGAACAGTAAAATGCAGGAAAGTGATCCGTTTCTCCAATTTTTATGACGGGAACTCCTTGAGTTTCCTACAATAATAAAATGAACAGTATTAAAATCGTATATTTCCAAAGTTGTGTCTTTAACACAATAAAACATACTAACTAAATATTCTAGTGTCTTCTCAATGTCTAATATAGACTTAACACCGGAACAGACAACGGCCACAGGAGTACGTCCGATTTCCATTAAATCTGTGCTAACATCGTAAGTTAATTCTGCTCCACGATGAACACCGCCGATTCCTCCTGTAGCCATTACAGCTATCCCTGATAAGTTAGCTATCAACATAGTAGCACTGACGGTAGTACCTCCATTTAGCTTTTGAGAAACGATCAACGACGTATCTCTGCGCGAACATTTGATTGTTTTCGCAGGATCCGATCTGGATAATACTTCTAGCTGTTCATGACTTAAGCCGACGTGTACCTGACCGTTTAAAATTGCTATAGTCGCAGGTACAGCACCCTAAAAGAATACATATACATTATAGAACA
This sequence comes from Cerceris ruficornis, assembly GCA_963989415.1. NCBI lineage: Eukaryota > Metazoa > Arthropoda > Insecta > Hymenoptera > Crabronidae > Cerceris > Cerceris ruficornis. The sequence goes on from OZ022519.1 coordinate 28,322,908, forward strand.
AAAACCTGCATATTTATTGCAATATCTCTAACTACTTTCATTGTCATCAATAATTACAAATTAAATATAAGTTTGATCGAACAGAGAAACAAGTCAGAAAGTTTGCAAAATTGAAAGATTACGAAAAATATACATATGCACGTAAAGAGATATATACGTGTGCGTGTAACTATGTAAATCTTTCTTATTTTTAAAAATATCTATTTGAAAACGTTGAATTCCTTTACTAGATTTAATATAAAACATTAAGATTTACAAAGATATTTCATTCAATTACTTTTTTCCTAACAATATCTTCGACATTAATTGCAGTCTTTAAATTATCAGGATAAGGCATCCCGTGCGTAATAATCGTGGATTCCAGTGCTACGATCGGCAAATTATTTTGTTTTGCCACTTGAACATCATTCCCATAAACAAAAAGATTACTATTGCTGCTCGATCGACGATCACCCAGCAGCTTAACATCTTTTAATTTTCCAAATAGCTTTCGAAAGTTCATCCGTTGCATCTTGAAGCTTCTTGTGCTTGTAGTAGTGAGCGCGAAGTACATTCAAACCTGCCTCGTTGCTTGTTTTGTACGATAATCTGTAACACCGACTAAGCGATAATAATCATCGGATAACAGTGACCCGAAAGTTTCGAGTTTAATCATCAAAAAAAAACAGCTGTCGAAAGCTCCAAAACCTCCGAAGAGACGAAAGTCAAAAAGACTGCAGTCACATGGGTTCATTGTCCGTCCATATATGGTAATGTATGGCGATTAATGTAAATGTTTTCGATCAGAGATGAAAGTATACAGATTACCACTAATATTGCAAAATTTTTGAATTTTTTTATATACAGTAATGTTTATTTTTAGCCGATAAATTAAAAAAAAAAGGTATTGTGATAAAATCCTTACAGCATTTTAAATCGACAGGCATACCCGCAATTTGAAATTCCATAAACATAATCTAGTCTAAATACTATATTTTTTGCGGAAAAAAACATTCTGCAAACTGAAGTTGAAAAACAAAGAGTATTATCTTCAACTTATCAATTATATTTCTTTTATTTCCTTTCAGAAAACTTTGCAATTTTGAAGAGAATTCGTAAGGAGGGAATATCAAATTATTTCAAATTGTACGAGCATTTTTTTTTAAATAGATCTCTTTCGTCATCAAATATCAAGTACTAGTGACGTTATCGAGTTAGTCTTCTAAACTGTTTAGCATTGACGTTCAGAATGATGTACGATGTAATCAAAACCTGCTGATTTTACATAATTAATTGTCATTTATTCCAATGGAAGTTTCTTTAAATAATACATATCGAACTCTTACAAAGGAAATCAGGGGCGTAGTTGCGGACAATGAAACCTGAGATATTCTTTTATCTTTTCAATTTTGTCACGTATGAAATTATTCATTTTTCAAGACAATAAATTAATGATGTTACTCAAACTGTTTTTTACTTTACTAAATATCATATAAGTAGAAACTCTGAATTTTACAAGTTTATTTATCGCAAAACATATAACAATATGGAAGCTTTTTCGACATTGAGAAAGATGATAAAGTGTTAAAATGAATATATTCTGATAATATATATCATATATGCATTTCGAAATAACCTATTTAAAGAACATCGATGTTACATTAAAAATTCTCAAGCATTACTTCTTATTAATTCAATAATCCTGTTATTTTTAACAAAAAATTTTCATACGCTCTCTATTACAAATGTTCAACTTAAAATTGTCTTCGAACTTAGATGTTAATAATTTATCGCTTACAAGTTTTCAAGAATTTCACGTTTAAAAAAGACAAGATTACGAAATAATGATTAAATCGCATTTTTATACATTCGCTTTACAAGTTGCCGGTATGCTTGCCCGATGTTTTCAAAATATTATCATGATATTGCAGAAATCGAGAGATCGAACATTTTTTCGCTGCGTACGCTACGTCCCTGAAAGACAGCGAGTATGTGAGAACCGTTTTCCATGTATAATGCATATATTTCTCATGCTCATGTTTCAAAGATCTCAAAACTTACACGTTCGCTAAGCCGATAATTGCGATTTCGTGAGGCAACAGCGTGAAACTGACACCCAAGCATGGCCAACAAAAGTACGAAGTCGAAAAAGCAAAGTGCTCTTGCCGTATTTTATTTACGAGCTTACAATCTCATTCAAGTTCTTGGGTAAGTTCTATTCTCATAGTAATTGCCCCTCTGATAATTATTCTTGAATGAAATATAAGAATAATTCATTGGATTCTTAACATGAATTGTATTCGAAGGAAATACATGGAGAAGTTTGAATATAATACTTTTCGAAAAAGGAGACAATTTTTACTTAAATTGCACAAATATTATAGTGTCTAATGTACAAGTTAATTAGGCCAAATTTATTTGCAGATGGAGCTACATATTTTTTATGCTAGTTCAACATGATTTCTCTACGAGTTCTGTAAATTTATGGCGTAATCTAAAGTGGCCAGTTATTATTTTCCAACATGGAGCACTTTTGGAGGTAGACTCGGTCGTTTAGTTAAGTACTTGCAGATATAAGGATAATTTACTAATCTGAAATTATTTCGTAGATAATACATGCAATAATCGGCTTGGTATCGTCGAATCCTGTACTTACAACATTCCAAGTCCTCAGTCGTGTTATGGTTGTATCTGGTGTTTTATTAGCAACTCCAGAAAGTTATGCCGCATCGTCGATCGGACTTTATTTATGCACTGCAGCTTGGTCGATAACAGAAATCATTAGATACTCATATTATTTTATGAGTCTCATCAACTCTGTACCATTTATACTGACGTGGTTAAGGTATCCGTATTATGCTATATAAACTCTCCGTAATATCTTGGTAATCGGATATTATTATATTTATTAAAGGTACTAAACGTATTCAAGATTTTGCAATATTTTCAGGTACACATTATTTATTATACTGTATCCGATCGGAATAACTGGAGAACTATTGTGTCTGTATGCTGCATCAAAGTATGCCAGCTCTCATCCGGACGCATGGAGTCACATGCTACCCAACAGCTGGAACTTTACTTTTAATTATCACTACCTTATAGTAATTGTCATGGCGTCATACATTCCCCGTAAGTAACCCAAACGTTAATGTACATTATAAGCTCATATGTCACACTAAAAATTTACTTTTCCATTACAGTATTCCCGCAGCTCTATCTTCACATGTTTGCTCAAAGGCGTAAAATCCTAGGTAAAAGTGACTCCTCGAAGAAAGCTCAGTAATCCGTTTACACTTATTCTTTTGTTACATTTTTTAACTTGTATTTTAATGAACAAAGAATAAATATTTTATATGATACTTGTATTTATTCAAATACCAGATTTTTCTACTTATATCGTAAATCGAAAATATCCCATTACCATCGATAAATAAGTTTCACGAAATATTTCAAATTTCCGTGAATATCGATTTCTTACTGTAATACATACACCATTATTTTAATTAGCTTGTGAGAAATATAATTCATATTTTGTTCAATATTACATATATACATTTACTTCAATGAAAACTGATATTATGTTGAAATTCATGTAACACTCTATTACGAATTGTGATAAACAAAAAAAAATCGTAAAAAACAGGAACGATTTAAACTCCCTCTCGCTATGCGTTAAATCGAACGCGCGTTCGGCGTTCGATAACCTATCTCGCTCATACGTCGGTGTGAATATATATGAATATTGCTTTTTTTTTAAACAAATACCGTTCACAATCCGCCGAGTAGTACTATCACTGCAATAATTTGAAAAGATCATACGTGTTTAACGATATGGAGAAGCACAATGACGATAAAGAAAGTGGTAATGTTTTCGAATTGTCATTTGTCCGTAAAACCGACAGTCATCAGTTTTTCCCACACTCTTAATCTGCATGATTGTACATTATCATTGAAAATGCATTATTTCTATTATATTTTTACCACCGCTTTTTGCAATAAGCATCGTTAAATAATTGCCGGATGTAATTTCAAGGATAATTTGACGATAGGAGAATAAATTGTTATGCAGTTATTATAACGCGTTTTGTATGCTTTCGATGACTTTTGAAATATTTTCTTTTTTCTTCTAATTTTGCGAGAGATCAAGCGTTGCGTCATGACGTAACTGATTGATTTACATAGTTTATTCATGGAGGTTATAGCTGTCATCCTAGAAAACATGGATTTTAATTAATTAAATAAAACGATTATGAGGATCGTGTTGCCGTGATGCCGTTAGAAACGTATCATTGTATTTTAGATCTACCGTTTTACGGCGATTAACGAAAAACACAAAGGTGACCGTTGAACCTTATACGTAGATCTGAAAGTATAAAATAAATTACAATATCGTGAAGTTGCGATGTTTACTTTGCAGCCTGGAAATATGATTCCTAACATTCCGTTTACTTTGTTCAACCATAAGTTACAATTACTCAGCCAGTATTTTTGGCAGAAATCCGCAATCATATATTTTTACATCAGTCAGTACAAATTTCATTATTTGCCCCTCTATGAATGATTTCTTAGTACATTTGAAGATAGTAATTATTCCATGATCGTTGAGACTGTAATCTGCATGTCATTTATTTTTTTCCATACTTATTAATAACATACAGATCATATGTTTACTTGCGCTTTGAATAAACCTTATTCCAGCGTGTTATGCAAGCTATATTCACATGTATTTCTTTTCTTTCTGCTTGCCATAGAGAAAAAGTCAGATGAAGAAACAACGAATGTTTCTCCCAAACCAGCAGATGTAGACGGAGAGGATTCTGAAATGGAAAAGATTCGGAAATATCTAGCACAGAAATTGAGGCTGTTTGATTCCTCGGATTACGATGAGCAGTCTCAGCAACGAGTTCTTCGTGAACTTAGTCTGGAAGGAGTAGTGGAATACATCAAAGAGAATGAAAATTGTAGGATTATTACAATGGCTGGAGCTGGTATCTCCACTTGTATGTAAAGATTGCTATTAATTACCATGTCTCTATGCCGAAATTTATTTTAATCGGATTTCTTAATTTTGAGAGTATTTGTAAGCATAATTTCTTGTATGTTTAGCTGCAGGAATTCCTGATTTTCGTTCACCATCTAGCGGTCTTTATCACAATCTACAAAAATACGATTTGCCTCATCCGCAAGCTATCTTCGAGTTAGATTTCTTCATGGAAAATCCAGAACCATTTTTCACCCTTGCAAGAGAACTATTGCCTGAAGGATTTAAGCCCACCCCGTCTCATTACTTCATACGGCTATTATGGGAGAAAGGGTTACTCTTACGGCATTACACGCAAAATATCGATACGTTGGAGAGAGTGGCTGGCTTGCCTTCCGAAAAGTTAGTGGAAGCTCATGGGACGTTTCATACCGGTCGTTGTCTCAACTGCAGAGCACCGTACACACTTTCATGGATGAAAAGTATAATTCTCTATTTTCTTATATGTAAATTACTTTAAATGTTAAATCGACAGTCATCCAAAGTTTATTAACGTTTTATACGAACTGTTAGAGAAAATAATCGAAGGAGTTGTACCAAAATGTGAAGAATGCGACGAGGGTATAGTCAAACCGGATATAGTATTTTTTGGCGAAAAGTTGCCAGATCGTTTTCATCATCTCGCTGATAACGATTTCACTCACGCGGATCTTCTAATCATTATGGGATCCAGTTTAGTGGTTCAACCGTTTGCCTCGTTGGTTGATAGGTACGTGAAATTCTATAGGAAATAGCATTTAACAATGGTTTTGAATTTTCGGGTTTAAGATTTAAAAGATTTAAAACAATGATAATTTGTTTGTAAGGGTACGTTCCAATTGCCCTCGGTTACTCATCAACAAAGAAAAAGTTGGCATGCAGGATCGTTTATCGCGACTTCTTGGATTGCGACAAGGTCTTATATTTGATTCACGGAATTCCCATAATGGACGTGATATCGCTTGGCTAGGAGATTGCGATACCGGTTGTCAATTATTAGCTGACAAATTAGGCTGGGGCGTAAGTATCGTTTTTTCGTCATTATTGATTATTACATCAGATTTACCTACTACACAACTCTGTATTCTATCTCAGGACGAGTTGAGAAGCCTCATAAAGAAAGAACACGAAAGATTGGAAGCGGAGGAGGCTAAAGACAATTGACAATAATAATTGCATTCCTCGAAGGTAAATTTATTCTTCCGAAACTGTTGTAAATTAATTTTATCGACGTTTTCGTAATAGAAATACTCAAAGGGATATTTTCTTCCGAAAGAAATTGTAAAAAATGTTATTTAAAATATAAAAAAAAATATGTATGAAATAATGATCAATGAAAGGCATGCTTTTGCTCGCATATATTTAAGTAGCTTTTGTAGACGAAAAGAACGTAATTTGTTCACCCCTTGCCGTACAATAACGAGTGACACTCGCGATGCGGTAAATTGGATAGGAAATTTTCAAGTTTTGCAAAACCTATAAAATTGAAAAGATCAGCGAGGCGCGACGCTGTAAAATTATTTCTATAATATTAATGTTACGTAAAATTATACGATATACCGAGTATCACTAATCAATTTTTATTTTACCAATTTAATTTTGAATCATTGCGGAGGAAGTCACGAAAGAAATCGTACGGCAAGGGGTTAAAGCACATATTTTTCCGAGACGTTACTACTTGTTTAGCTTTACAACTGAAAGTATCGAAGCATCATAGTGATAATAGAATAACAATATGTAAATAATTTGTTTCGCAAAATATAACGTACGAGTTTCAAAGGAGAAAGGAAACTGATATTTAAAATGTGTGTATAAAATAATATTTAATTTACAAGCACACTGCAGAACCATCGATTCATGTATAGAATTCTTCGTTAAATAGATTTCATCGATGATCACTTTCATTTACTAAATTACTTTGTCAAAAAAAAATTTTAATTTCTTTTGAAATGCGTCTGAAAATTACTTCATGGTAAATGGTTTCGTAATAACTTCCTGAGCTTCGCGTTGGTGCAATTTTCCTTCGCCAACGGCCGGTGCAGCCATGGGTTTGCGACCGGAGTATTTTAACTGAAAACCACAAGAAATTCTTGTTCATTGTAGACTATGAACTGTCACCATTAAATATTTAATGTTATGAAATACTACGAAGTCTTTTAATTAGAGTTTTAGAACGAAATTTCATCCTGATCTCACTTACCTGTTTACCACACAAATTTTCGAAACGCGGCTTCACGAAACTCCACGCTCCCATGTTTTGCGGTTCTTCCTGGCTCCAGATGAAAACTGAAATGATAATATTTAAGATATCAGGGATCATTAACTTTCATGAGACGTAATTAACACATTCGCTGCGGTACTGGTCATAAAAGTCCCACAAACACGGGGCTAACTGATGCTCAGATATATAAATAAGCTTATTTTGTAGATTAGAATAATTTACGAAAATTTCTGTTCTAAAACTAGAGTCAATTAGGATACGTTTAAAATTATAAGTTTGGATTTGCAATTAGAGAGGGTCGATTTATAATTTCGCTCAATTTTGGGAGATAGGATGATTTACAGCATAAAGCATCGCCGATCCGAGGGACCTTCTTTCATTAAACTTTTGTTGTGGGAAAAGCTGATATTTCGATTTTACTGTCGTAATCATTAAATAAGATTTCGTAGAATGAAGTCTATAAAATAGCGGCGTTCAGGATGAGCCTTGATTGCTTCTTAAAATATAATTCTTTATCTCTAAATAGGAAAGGTACGAAGAACGTGCAAATAGTTTAAAGATATCGGACTTCATCCGTACGATTACCTTTTGCATGTTTGTACTTATTCAGTTCTTCCAGCAACTCATAAATGGGAAATGGACTCAGACATTCGAGTCGGATAATTGCCACACTTTTATCTTCCGTATTAACTCTGTGTTCGTTAAGAGCGTAATAGTGTTTTCCGCTTACTAGAATCACTTTGTTAACACTGTGCGGATCCGCTTTATCGTCTCCTACAAGAATATTCCACGCGTTAATTAAAAATTCTTATATATAAAGCACGCAGTATCTCTTTGTACCTAAAATACTTTTAAAACCAGTTTCCGGCCCCATATCTGCCAAAGGCGAGGTTGCTGCGGGATGCCGCAGTAATATTTTTGGTGCTGCTATTATTAAAGGTTTGCGGAAGTTTCGCACCATCTGAAATATGAAAATATCCATAATTAATTATGCAGCTCTTTTAAAACTTTTAACCCATTTGCATCAAAGCCCAAATTGCATTTCTTGCCAGCTATAACAATAATAATCATCCTTCATCAATGTTAAGTTCTTTAAGAAATAGTATATCAATTAATATAATAGTATAGCACTTATTAATAAATGCAAAATTGTTTTTAAAACTACTCTCATTCCAATTAGAAACGATACATCTATTTTACTGAGTAGACGTTTCCCGCAGAACGTTTGGTACTTGATGCAAATGCGTCGAAATTGAAAGTTTATCCTCTCACTTGTCTTCGTAGCAAATGAAAATATTGTGCAGGTTTAGTGGGATTGACAACGTGCATATTGACATCGTCACCGTCCGGTTTGTCTTCGTTGCTGTCAGTTAACTGTAAAAACCTTTCAAGTCTGCAGGAACTGTGCTCAGGACCAGCACCATCATATCCATGGGGTAGCAGCATCGTCAAGCCACTGTTCAACATCCACTTTGCCTCTCCACTGGTTACAAAGGTGTCGATGATGATCTGTGCTCCGTTAAAGAAGTCACCGAATTGTGCTTCCCAAATAGTCAAAGTAGTTGGCAGAGCTATGCTCATGCCGTACTCGTAACCCAGGACAGCCTCCTCCGATAAAATACTGTTGGCTAACTCTAATTTACCCGTCTGACCTTCGATCATCGAGTTTAGGGAGACTTGTATATCTGAAAAGTATACTTGTATATCTAAAAATAGTCCGAAAACTAGAATCAATTATTCTATTTCGAAAATTATAAGTTTGGACTTCCAAATAGACGGGATTGAGTTCAAATTCTGTGAAATTCTGGGTGATTTTTCGTAAATTATTATCTGATATGTCATAGATTCGGTGATTCTATAGCCACGTAAATCTTGAGACAATCGAGACATCAACATTTTCAAATTACCTCCAGTAGATTGATTAACAAGCATAGCGTGTCTGTGCGAAAATGTCCCACGTCCGACATCCTGCCCGCTTATTCTAACGTTGTATCCTTGATACAGTAAACTTCCAATGGACAATGCCTCTGCGGTTGCCCAGTCTAACTGTTCTCCTTGCGCTACTTTCTTCAATCGTGACTGAACGTGACTTTTTAATATTTGCGGATGGATTGTCTATGGAGTAAGAGAATTGTAAAAATCAAAAGAAACAGATTCATCTCACATGGGATTTGAAGATCCGCATGAAATCTCACCGAGTTATCCTCGACTTGAACACTTTTTTCGCCGACAAATCTTAATAGATTTAAATCAACGCCTGTGTCCCACTTAGTTACACTTGCTTCTGCTTGTTTTATTCCAGCCCATTGATTCGTAAAGTAAGCAGGCTCCGGAGTATAATTATCTACTTGTTTTAAAGCCTGATTAAGCCAGGCGCTATGTTTATCGGTGATCTGCTTAGCTTCTTCAACAGAGAATATCCTTTCCTCCGTGAGTTTCTCTAAATATTGATCTGGTATCGATCTAAATAGAAAGTAGTCATGATCTTACGACTCTGATGATTGAAATTAGCTTATTCCTCTCATTAATTTAATCCGTTGAAAAAGCAGCAACTCACTTACTGGCGATTATGGATGATCTTGTAAATCATGGGATTTGTAAACGTCGGATCGTCCAATTCATTGTGGCCCCATCTTCTAAAGCAATTCAAGTCCACGAAAACATCCTTCCTGAATCTTCGCTGATACTTGAAAGCGATTCGTGTTGCACGTACGACCATCTACGATTATTTTTTACAATTTTTCCACCTTTATTATTTCACAATATACAAAGTAACGAAGTCTTTGTAAAACGAAGGTTTAAGGTAAATGCAAATTGGAAGTGTAATTGACAAATGCCGCTGAGAATACTTACCTCGGGATCGTCTGCGTTTACGTGAATCACCGGAGCTGAGATCATCTTGGCCAGATCCGTGCAATACCTCGAAGATCTTCCTCTGGACGATGGAGTCGTAAATCCTACTTGATTATTTACCACCAGGTGAATCGTGCCTCCTATTTCGAAATGAGGAGCTCCTGATAGAGCTAAACATTCTTGGTCGACGCCCTGGCCTGCGTAAGCGGCGTCACCGTGGACCTGAAAAACGGAAATAATTGAGAATTCGGTAAGACAAGTGATCATTCTTTACCACGGAATTTCTTACTTGAAGATTCAACACTTTGTCACTCCATCGTGCAGTCTCGTCGCTGTTGTAAGCTCCATCCTTGAAAGCTTGCATGACTCCTCGAGTTTTCCCCATCGAGACAGGATTCACGGCTTCCAAGTGCGAAGGGTTTCGCAGCATCGTTACATGAAGACTTTTCTCATCTATTCTGAGATCGGTGGAGGATATCAAGTGACTAATAACGTCGCCTGTTGTTTTAACATCGTCCGGAAACTCGGAAAGTCCTCTCAATTTCCGAAATAACTTTCCAAGAGGGAAATTCAGCATACCGGTGAGGAGATTCAAGCGTCCACGATGCGGCATGCAGAGTACGATGTATTTTAAGTCATCTGTGAATGAAACAGCATATTTATCGAACCAGAATTAAAGCCTGATAGTTAACACTAGATCTACGGAGGTTGTTATAATCCCGAGGCTTTAATTTTTCTGCGAATCTTCGAATTTCTCTGATTTTTTCCATCTATCTTGCAAGATCAAGTGTCTTTCTAATTTCTCTATTTTCTTTTAACAATAAAACTAGCAAGCCGGTCGAAATAAAAGATTCCTAATTTTTTCGAAGAATTGCCCAAAATTGATAGAGGAGCCATGCAGTAAATATTCCACTTCTGTCTTATAAAACCTAAATTACTTAATTGCTGATCCTTTTCGCCTTGTTCAGTATATTTGAATGTAGATATAATGCCGGTATTTCTAGTGTTAAATGTATTCAATTGATTAAGTAATTTTAGTGTTAATTTAATTATATTATTATTTCATTTACCACTGGCCGACAATTTGAGAAATTCATGGAAGAACGCCATCATACTCTCGGCACCTTCGCCTCCGTATCTCTTAAGGCTTACGAATTTCATGGCCAAGAAATTATCAAATGCCTGACTCTTCAGCATTTCCGTTGCAATTCTTACGCGCGTTTCATTCGCCAGGTTTTCAGTCAGAGATCTTTCTGCCGTTTCAGCGAACCATTCTCTCTCCTCCTCGGTCTGTGTAGAGATTAATACAAATTTCAGGTGCTTATATCAGATCTTCTACAAAGAAACAGACAGTATATTTATGTAAATATATTTCGAGGAAGTCCGTTTACCATTTCATTCAAATTACGATGGTTTGTATGAAAATTGAGAATAGTTTTGGACGTCGAGAAATATTCGAGTTGTTTGATTTTAATCCACTAATAATTTCAACATTTTTACTAACTGTTCAAACTTAGACTTAGCTTGATGAAAAGTTTTAATCAATGTATTTAATAGTACCTCTAAATAGCTAAACTCGAATCCCACAGTTTTGCTGTATATGTTGTTTAAAAATTCCAGCGCCTCTTCTACCGTTCCGCCTTCTTTCTCCATAGCCAAAATCCCGCGGAACGATACTTTATCTTTTAAATTCAATCCGAACCTTTCTGGTTTTAATTCCGAAAGTGCTAATGGTTTATTTGGCGCAATCGGATCAACGTTGGCTTGTTTGTGCGCGAATTCTCTGTATGCGCTGACCAGTCTGTAGAAATTACTGTTGTTCGATCGTACATCTAAATGTTCTTGCGGTACTGCAAAGATAAGAAAGATGAAAATGGAAGTAATTATTAAAGTTATATTCGAGTAGTTAAACTACGACTTCCATTGGAACCGTTGGAATTCGTTTCAGGAAATAAATCGAAAATAATTGCAGTTCTCATAGTTTTTCAGACATTTAAAAATTATTAGTAAAATACGTAAATGCATATCTAAACGGTAAGCCCTAAGCTTTTCTTTCTATAAATTTAAAATGTTTAAATTGGCGCTAGAGTCGTTGCACGCATGCGCGTTCCTTTGCGCACGAAAAATCGTACAATTTTGGAACAGTTACGCGGAAGAAGCCAAGAATTAAAGACTCGTTCGTTCGCAAAGTTTTAGATCGAATATTATGTGATTATAGTGCTGTAATTAATGTGCTTCTATGAGAAATATCGTGCGAAGTGGATGTCCGAAGGTAGAAAGCCGAAAGCATCAAACAGGTAAGGATAATATATTCAAAAAGTATTCTTTTTCCTGAACTTCAATTCGACCGTCAATTGTCAATGCATGAAGCGAATTCTATTCTGCGTAAAATTAAAGCACGAAAAGATTCTCTTTTGGTACTGTTATCAATAGCGTTAAAAATATCGAGATAACAAACAATTATCTCTTAACACTCTATGTTTGCCAGAATAAACTGATGCGTACGGTTTCAATGAGCTTATCAAAATATTGAAATGTCGCTTTGACATTTGCGCTAATAACGAACTACAAATATCCATGCTAATGAGCATACCATAGGACTCATTCACTGCGTTTAAATTATACAATGTATATGAAATTTGTACAAGAATACATATTTATAGAGTTATTCCACTAATTATCTGAGTATATGAAAATAGATATGCAATGCAGCAGAGTTACAAATACCTTCGAATTTTCTTGGCATCTGCCGTCTGTATCCGTAAACACCATTTTCACTGTGATACGTTCGCTCGAAGGGATCGGATCGAAAGAACACGTTTCTCGATCCTTTTCGATTCTTGTAAAACGATCTGAAGATCGCCTGCATCTTTGTTTTCGTTACGAAATCAGCTAATCGACTGACAGCCCTCCATCGCGTTATTCTTACGTAGTTTATTGCACCGTCCCCCTCTCCTTGCGATGCTTTATCCGACGTTATCACGGACCCACGGACTTAAACAACTTATCTGTTTACTTGAGAATACTAACAGTAGGATAATGTGGGCCATCGCAGTTGTCTTTCGTGATTTTAACGCATAAAGTCGTTACGATGCAAATTGATTACCGGTTTCGAAGACCATGTGATTTAACCTCTCATAGGTATAAACATTGTTGGACCACGTCGCTATAAGCTACTCAGTTTTTATAATTTTAATCGATCGGTAAGATCATTTTGTTTGGAACACGGAATTTTAGGTCGATACAAAATTAATCAGCTTGCGTACTGCAAATTTTTCCACGGGCGTGGTGAATGTACTTTGATTTAAGTTTACTATTTGGGAGACCGATTCTTTATCTCTTTACCGACAGAACGGGATTTAAATGTTTACGATGCTGCTGCTATACGGCATTCCGTGTAGTAAAATTATACCGGTAAAATAGAAATTCGTATATCGTACTTAACACAGACTAGGTATAGGATGCAATGCATAACGTAACTTAAATCACATATCGTATTTAATTTCTATAATTTTCTTACATTTTATTTCCCCAATAATATTGAAGATTGCGTAAAATGCATTCAAACTAGTGAAAAATATATTATTTATCAATAGAATAAAAGTATCATAAGAAATCAAATATTTATAAACATTGAAAACTAAATCGTCAATTATAAACTCACATAACTTCACTCCTATGATTTCTATTCACCATAAAATTTATTAAAATTAAGTAACAACACGTTATGAAATAATAATTTCATTTGTAATAAACAAATATTGACGTAAATTGTTGTAACAATCGAAATTTCCAAAATTATCCATGGAGAAACGTGATCAGTACGCGGGGTGTACTGCGCATGCTCCGCGTTCCGCGAGCCACCTCGGTGAGACTGTATAGCGCAGTATAGCTCCGGCGGTCAGACGGGCCGTACGCTTTGACAGGACAGTCTCTAGGTGTACCTTTGGACTTGCCAATCGGTACTTAGTCACTGTTGACCTTGAGTAACGACTATTAGTGCATGTGTGCTATAATATTAAACTACTTAAACAATAAATTAAAGTGATTTTAAATAATTGTAACAATTAAATACAACGTTTTGTGTAAGCGTCAGTGACCTCAAGTGATAGTTACCTGCGAGTGTTTTTAAATTATTTTGACAACTAAATGCAACGTTTTGTGGAAGTGTCAGTGACCTCAAGTGACAGTTACCTGCAAGTGTTTTTAAATTATTTTGACAATTCAATACAAAGTGTTGTGATAGTGTCAGTGACATAAAGTGATTGCTTCGTGTAAATGTCAATAACATAAAGTGACAGTTACGTGCAGGTGTATCTAAATAATTTAAACGATTAAATACAACATGTTGTAAAATAACCATTAAAATACTGCACGTTTATTTCCGGCAATAGGTTCCTGTAGACGTTCTATTATTTAAAATTAATTTTCTCTTTCCTCGAAACTCCCAATTATCGTAGCATAATATTTCCACCTCCATAAGTCGTTTGGGGAACTGTATCGTTGAAATTTTTTATCATTTTATCGTTCAACATTAATTCATGCGGCGACAGTCACAGTATACGATATAATTTTAATTTCAGTAATTTAATTTTAGGAGAAGTTATCAATATTGCACGAATAAGATTATTTATTTAACACTAGATTTACGGAAGCCGTCAAATTGACGGGTTCCTACTTGTTTTATAAATATTTCTCAAATTAAAGAGAAGCTGTACAGTCAATATTTCACGTGTATTTTATAATACAATAATTACTTAACGAATTATCATCTTTGGCGCTCGATCCCTCTTTTTCTACAGTCCTTATTTAACATATTACAATATAAAAGATTTCTCGCCCGTAAATCTAGTGTTAAACAAGGGAAAATGAAGTCCTTTCACTACAAACACAATAGACTTTTATCATGAATACAAGTTCACTCTACACCGTCTCGCTCTCGCTGTTTCTCTCGCCAGTCGCTCGCGACCCGTGGCGTCGTTGCCGAACGCAACGTCGAACGTCCTTCCAACGACAACATAGCGCGACCTCCTGTAGGACGAGTAATCAGGTGGCTTGCCTAGTGTTATGTACAAAATGCGGCCGGTGAACCACGACGATCGCTCGTTCCTACGATATCTTGTACAACGAGTTATTTACCGAACTGGCAGACTTTCAATCTTAATACTTTACCGACCGCTATTGTTTGGGAATGAAATGGTGATTGGCTGGGCTTGCATTTATGGGTCCTTACTCGTGGCAACCTCCTCGCGGTGGGACCTGGGTCGATATCACTTACTATCATTTTAAATTTTCTTAAATGTGCTTTTAGCACGATATTTTATTACATAGTAATGTCGAATAGTAAATGGTATCGAGCGAATGGCCACGAAATCCGAGTATTCAGTAGCTAGGACTACCGAATGTTCGGATTCCTAGTTTAAGTTACATCTAAAACTTTGTGTTTAACAATAAGTTAAACAACAGTAATTAAATTAAGATTTCGATTAATAAAACAATAATTAAACTAACATTTTGTGCTTAAGCAGAAATTAAGCTGCACGACGAAATATATATACATATCCCTCCAGTTTTTTGGGTCCCTAGCCGGAGCAACCTCCACGTGATGAGATTCAGGTCGTTATTGCTCGCAATGACTCGAAAACTTTTATTTTATTTTATTTTCTCGCATTGAAAGCAATAAATGGCTGATTGGCTGCGAATCCCTTAAATTCTGGAAGTTGCCAGATATATTTCCACCATCCTCCGTCTTTAATTTTATGTTTA
This sequence comes from Cerceris ruficornis, assembly GCA_963989415.1. NCBI lineage: Eukaryota > Metazoa > Arthropoda > Insecta > Hymenoptera > Crabronidae > Cerceris > Cerceris ruficornis. The sequence goes on from OZ022519.1 coordinate 28,338,750, forward strand.
AATGGTCATAAATCTGCAATTAGATTTAATATTATGCAAGTAGGATTCAAATATAATTGGCAGAGAGTATTTTACGATTATTTGAATGTTCCGCCGTTGCAGCGCGCTGCTTCGTGGCGCTCTGCCGAATTAGTGGCGTCACAGTCGTCGTCGACAATTTCCCTCGATTGGTAGCGAAAACTTGTGCTCCCGCGTTTAATTCATTGTGCAGTGAGTAATTTATAAAAGCTGTACTCCAATTCTGCTCTCAATTAGTCTTTGGTGTTTGCGCGTCCAAATATAATACTGAGTAGTTGATTTCTTCTTTTTTTACGACGGTAAGCCGAAAAATGTTGATGGAGCCCTTCTTCACTCGCCGCCCGGCACGCTGCTGCGGTTTACAGTCAAATATTTTGGAATACGTGAGTTCTATTTCCTCCATTATGAGGTAGCTCTGAATATTACAATTCGAAGTAACTCAGTCCTTTTATTGAGTCTAACGATATATAAGTAGTATTAGTGTGTATTTGGAAAGTTGCATTTTACGACGGCTGGAATTTGTCTTGGCTCGTTCTCGGTTCCTACTTTACCCATTGCCGCCATGTCGTCTGCGCAGAACGCTCGCGCGCATGCACTGCACAGCTTCCGACATCTTGGAAAGTTTGCCTCGTTCGTTTGCGAAAACCTGTGCTGCTGCATTCCATTCATTTTTCGGTGAGAAATTTTAAAAAATCGTGCTTGAATTCTACTCTCAATTAGTTATTGGTGTCTGGGCGTCCAAATGTAACAATGAGTCGTTGATTTCTTCTATTTTTACGACGATAGGAGGAAAATACTGATCGGCTTTTCCTCTCTCGTTGACCAGGATGCTGCTGCGATACGTTTCTTCGTATTTTGGATTATGTGAGTGTTATTTCTTTAATTTGTTGCCAGAAATGCATAGAATTCGTAACACAAAGTCAGTCTGTATATTTAATTACATAACATTGACGACGATAACCCGAAGTACTACTTTTCACTGTAATAAAACCATATTTGAATCTGCGAATAAAATGTACTATTAAAATATATTGGAAAGAGAATAATTGGGAGACTCATACTAATAGTCAATGACAAATTCATTGCAGTTTCTCTTTAACCGGAACGCTTAACTCTGAGATGATAATAGAGATGACAAAATTAGTTCTTCTTTCCTTTTTTGGCCTTCAGCCCTCCCCCTTCCTCCCTAACCCCCACAATCACCACTTTTATTTTCAGCAATTAGTGGCCGCGCGCAATGCGGTCTTAGAGTCAATGTTTGCTACGTATTAGTTGCGCCAGTTTTGTTTTTACAGAGCACCTGTCTCTGACTTTATCTTAATTTTTATCATTATGAATTATTAGAGGACGTCGTTGCTCCTGAAAACTAACCGTGAAATTAGAGTCAGTGTTTGCATCGAATTCAAAGAGATAGGATATATTTCTTCCAGAGCGTCGTGGCTCACATTGCAATATTTTTATCGCGACGAAAGTAGATTCAATCTTCTCGCCGACTATGAGGGAAACGGCCGCGTTTTTTTTCCTTTTATTTTTCGTCACGGTGGTAGAGTCGGTGAAAATCAAGTTGGCAGATGTACCATCACGGGAAGCACGAATTTTATTTCGTAAGTTGAATCTTCGAAAATATGTGACCTCGGAAATATTGTTTTAGTTGATTACGTTAAGCTGATCATTTTTAACGCAAAATTATGCTCCCATTTAGAGAATACTCCGTCCAGACTATTGTGGAGCTGTGTGTGGCGCTTAGCTGGCTTGGAAAGGCATCCCTTTAATTATTTTCTGCGATCGGTGAGTCGCATGAGCTTAAATTCCTCCGGGACCCTAATTCATGCCGTAGGACGACTGGTCCGAATCGGCAAGGGCGACTGGTTGTATTATTTTTTTTTGCGAACATTGTGACCATGCGTTCGATAAATAAAATCCTACACGTGTACAATTGGATATTTAGGATGTTTATTAGCTCAGGCTCGGTCTTCTTGTGCGTTGCGTTTGCGCGTAGAATGAATGCACGAGTCGCGAATGAATTCCGCGAAATTAACTTTGCGCGTGTAGATTTTGAAGACGGATCACCCATCCGCCTTCGTATTTTGTATTATATTTGCTCGAACCATCGCGTAATGAGAATTTTAACGCACGATTCCGTGCTGCTTCCTGACTTTTTCCGTTTCCGTTGATCTCGAAAGCAGAAAATTTTGCCATGTACCTATAATGAGCAAGAAGACACTTCGCAGCGGGCAGATTCTAGAATCGAAGTAATAATTTTCAAACTCCTTTCAATATCCTTCGAACCATTTACTTCGATGACGGAATCTCCCGAGGGTGTATCGCATGCCTTCAGTTTAATAATTGAATATAAATATTTTCAATACAAAGTTTAGTATAATATTTAATGTAAAGTTCTAAGAAACTTACAAATTAACTTTATTTCGTATCAATATAGTCAGGTCTAAACGGTTACATCTTCGAGTATTTGAAACTAGATTTACAAAATTAGTGTGTATATGTTATATTTTGGTAAAATGTCCGAGACGTATCATAGCCTCTATTAATGTCGTTTGGTGAGTCATTTCGTTGACATTCACAAAGTCGAATAAGTTAAATGTCCGGATAGGCCGTTCCCACGAGATCATTTCCTCTGTATTTGAACTTATGAGTGACGATGTTGAACTTTGTTCCACCCAGAGACAATGGACAGTTGCCATCGGGTCTTGCGTAGAAGCAAACCGTGTATAGGGCCATTTCCAATTCGGGCGATGTCCCCACGAACATTGTCGTCACTGGTTTCGCGTGTCCGTTGAATTTTGTACGGAATTTGATGATGGACGCTTTCTGTATAGGGATAAAATTCACAGAAATGTTACTATTTATAATATTTGATACCTATGATACTTAATACTTTCGGCACGGTGTGGCAAAAAATATTAAATAAGTACTTTGAAAAAAGAGGAAACGAGAGGCGGAAAAGATGATCGACTCAGTGATTTATGTTCTTTGATATGGACGAAGAATATTTATTCTATGAGTTTTCTATAAACTTGGAGAATTTTTGGAAAAAAATTGTGTACCGGTCATTTTGACCGGTTAGTGGTTCTAGTGTTAAAGACGGTGAACTATAAACATGATGCCTCATAATTGAACTAACTAAAAGTTGATAAAACTAAATTTAAATGTTTGAAACTATGTAAAATATCTGTTGTAAATTTTTTGCAGATGAAACACTACCAAAATAGTTTGCAGTCCTTAGTGAAAAAAAATCTGCTCTACACCCGTGCTTAACGTGTTAATATGTGTAATCTATATACATAAAAATGAATGTTTGTTTGTCTGTCCCTTATGCATTCCTAAACCGATCATCCGAGTGCGATGAAACTTTGATACGTTGTTGTGCGCATGCCCGCAAAGGTTTCTAACTTAGTGCAAAAAAAATATTGTTCATCCAAGAGCACTTCAATAAAAAAAATGAGCATAGAATTGTTATGACGAGTTCTCTTTAAATTCGATTTTTATAGGCGTAGCAGCGCGCACAGGGTATAGCTAGTATTTAATATTTATAATATTTGATATTTATATCATAGTAATAGAAATGATTATTTTACTGGATTTGAAATATTAAATATCTGGGGCACAATTAGACTATACACTTAGATTGAAAATAAATTTGAAAGGGTGTTCGTTTAGATCGAACTTAACACGTTGAATGCCACCTGTTTTTCGCAAGTTTCACTGTTTTTATTGAAGTGAGACTTTTTTTATTAAAACCGTATCTTGGTAGAGCAAAAATGTTAAAGGTAACAATAGTTGTATATTAAGCAGTACTTTACTTTTTTAACACGTTGACTCTCATGGGGGTCACCGGTGACCGGCGCTATTGAATTCAATGGAATTTCATGTGACTTTTAAATTGCAATATTTACGAATTCTGTAATATATTTCATGTTTAAATATTGGCGTTATTTATATATCTGTGTCTTTGAAGTGTCTGATTTATAAAGACGTGATTCTAATCGAAATAGTTTCCCTTTAGTAGAAATGATGAAACTAGCAAAATACCGATGGCGTTCAACGTGTTAATAGCAAAATTTAAATTTTGAAAGTAGTAGCGAATTCGTGAATATCCTCGTTTGAAAGTCGTAAGAAATTTCATTGAATTGAATATCGCCGGTCACCAGGGACCCCCGGGGCATTCAACGCGTTAAATTTGAAAGCCTGTCTAGTCGAATCAAAAATGAAAAACTGTCCACTTAGATCGATATGACCTCTGAAGTATTATTTCTACTTACATTTCCAAGATCAACTTTCTTCATATAACCGTGATAATCAGCCCTGCCAGTTTTCTCCTCTTTGCTGAAGTATATCCAATTATGCAATCCAATAACTTCGGTCACCGTCTCAGTAGGTTTAAGTTCCACCATGAAAACATGTTCGAATCCCGTGCTTCCGATCTTTCCCTGTCCACGGGAGAAGAGATTGAACCATATCTTCCTCAGGGTGTCCTTGTACTCGTAATAATCCTTTCGGAGTTTCCCTTTGTCCGCGAGGAATCTCATTGCGGCGGACATTACGTTCGTGCTTAGGAAAGTGTCCACTAAAAGGCTCTCTTCTTCTCTTTGTTGTGGGCTTATGTGCTCGTTTGTGTGGGTCTCTAGTTGATAGTTATCGAAGATCGAGATGACTCTTTGAATAGTCGGAATTTGATAGGCCTCTGCGTTCACGCTGAAGAGTCTGCGAGATGAAGAAAATCGGAGGGTTTTATTTGCGTTTTGGATATTTCAATTACGGATGAAAGGCTTTTAATTTGAAATTTTTGAGAGGGAGGATCTTCGTTGGGGTTTTTAGTAACTGGATTCTGTTATTTGAAGAATATTTTCGAAATTGAAGGTCAGGGATTCTGGAATTATCATGCTCTGTTCAATGTTTTGGTAGAAAAATGCAGAAAGAGACTTGGAACTCTGAGAGCACTAACTTCCGGCGTATAAAATTGATTAGATAGACAATTGATAATAAATTATTGGCCCTTATCACCCCAATCGGCAGTAATACTGCCAGGCTTTAGCCAGCGGTCTACTCCAACCGACAGTGACACTGACAGGATTTTGCAATTGTAAATATTATTACTAATAAAAAACTAACTCATAAAACGTATGGAACGTCTTTTTTAATCGCTTCGAAGTGAACAAAAATTGTCTGGAGTTGGCTACAAATCGCTCTGGAAAATTCTTGGAGTGATAAGGGTTAAATTATATTCCGGAAAAATGGCCGAATCGAGAGAAATTATTTTTTATACGTCAAAAAGTAGAAATCTCTAATCTATATCTAATACTGCCATTGCATTCCAAAGCTCGAAAACCGATTGCAAATTTAGACAATCAATCATTGTGCTATCACTTTGAAAAATTTGAGAACCCCTAGTCGATTCGTTTACGAGTTTCGAAACCGTTTGCGTATCAATGAAAATAGATAACAACACGAATGCCTGACCTTTCAGTATTCGCACTGATCTCTATTTGTAATAACATCTACAGCTAATGTCAAGATTAACTCGAAACATCTCCAATCAAAGAAACTCTTACTATAGAATTCCTCTCGTTTGAAAACATTCGAGCATAGAAAAAATCGTTGCATTCGTTGAAAGAATTAGAAATAGTCAAACAAACATCCCACTCCGTACAATAACAATAATTTAATCGAACTTACGCATTCGGCGCCTCGTCGTTTATGCTGCTGCTGCTCGTCTGCTTCTGCAGATTCAACGTTATATGTCTGTTAGCGTTGTTGCTGTCCTTAATGAACAGAGCTTCCGCGAGTTTCTCCAAATCCTCGTCCGTGATACCACTACCCTTGCTGTAAGTGGGGTTGCTAGTGTAAGTTTTTCCCGTTGGGTTCGTTGCACCTGTGCTTGGACGTCCTGCACTTCCGCTTCCTGCACTTGAACCTCCGGCAAGCGCACCACCTGCAACGGCACCTCCTGCGAGTGCACCTCCCGCGAGTGCGCCTCCTGCAGCTACGGTGCCTGCGGATGGACGCGATTGACCAGGGTAATATGGGGTTGCTGGTCTTGGTTGTGGTTGACCTGGTGGAATTTTTGGTTTCAAAGTATTATGCAGGATTGTACTCTGTGAGAGTTACACTGCAGATGTTAGGGCAAATTTTAAGTTTGATGAGGGCAGTTGGGAGAGGAGAATTCAAGTGGAAATTTATTTCAGTTGTTAAATCTGAATCTGAAATCTCAGAAGTCAATGCGGTTAAGTCAATTTTTGTTATATTTTCTGATTTTTGTAAATTTTAATAGAATGAAGTTTGTTCTATTAAAATTTACTAAAATCAGAAAATATCAAAAAACGACTTAATCGCATTGGCTTCTGAGCGATTCAGTATTGTAAATTTCAATAGAATAAATTTCGTTCTATTAAAATTTGCAGAAATCAGAAAATATTTAAAAAAAATGGACTTAACCGCATTGGCTTCTGAGCGACTCAGTTTTGTAAATTTTAATAGAATAAACTTCGTTCTATTAAAATTTATAGAAATCAGAAAATATTATAAAAAAATTGGCTTAACTGCATTGGGTTCTGAGCGACTCAGTTTTGCAAATTTTAATAGAATAAACTTCGTTCTATTAAAATTTATAGAAATCAGAAAATATTATAAAAAAATTGGCTTAACCGCATCGGCTTCTGAGCGACTCAGTTTTGCAAATTTTAATAGAATAAACTTCGTTCTATTAAAATTTACAAAAATCAGAAAATATAAAAAAAAATGGAAAATTGTAGTTTTAGTGTTAAACTCAAAATAGAAAACTTGTTTGAAAGAATCCAGATCACTTTTCCGATCACCATCATCTACTTAAACGACTTTTCTGCTGTTGGCATTCAGACCAGTGTTTGGATCCATTTCGAAGTAATTATTCTTCCATAAAATAATCCTCTAAATAATAAATTATCGTTCGATACCTGGAGCAGGTTGGTTAGGATATCCAGGTTGTCTCGGCGACGGTGTAGGAGAGTTAGGCCTGCTACCACCGCCTGCAACGTCTGCCCAAGTTCTTCCTGGTGAACCAGGACTTCCTGGCGAACCAGGACTTCCTGGTGACGCAGGACTTCCTGGTGAACCAGGACTCGCCGGTCTCGAAGGAGTTGGAGTCACTACACCCGCGGGTCTGAGAGGTCCCACGTTCAAAGTGGACACTTGATTACCTCCTGGTCCACCTTGATTTGAAATCGGTTGACCTTGACCTGCTGCTGCAGGAGGTTGATGAGGAGTCGAACCTTGAAATTTTTCATAAACATCATTAAAACAATAATGAACGCAGTTACAGTTCTGTTTGGAGAAGTGATTCACACTTGAATATATAGGTTTCTTTCATAGTCTGAGCTAAGGTCGTTAAAAATAACGAGATTACAGCTCGTCACAGGAACCGGTAGCTTTAACGAGATTTCGCTTAAGCTAATAAAAGTGTCGGCATAAAATATCTGTTTATTTACCCGGCGCGGAACCACCTGGACTTCCGGGAAGAGGTTGTCTCGGACCTTTGAACATTAAGTAATTAAAACATTAGTCTCTAAATGTTCAGTAATTAAATTCTGTCGGTATATTAACATACTTTTGTATATTTTGCTTTATTTTTTACCTGGAGATTGAGGTTGTGGCGCTGGCGTGATTCCTGGACCAGATGTCGGTCTGGCTCCTTAAATATTCAAATATTGTTGCATATTAAATTATTATTATATATTAAAATGGGAAATTCAGATTTCAGTAGTAATTTAAAATATAATTGGATTTAAATTAATAATAGAAGTAATACAATTTTGAATATTAACCTGCTGGTTGCGGTTGCGATGGTACACTGCCCGGAACGGATGCTGGTCTTGACCCTTTAATCAGAAAATTAATTAGTCAACGCTTTATATATTTATTTATAAAAAAAAAAACGTACCGGGTTGTGGTTGCGAAGGTGCACCAGGTTGAGATGCAGGCCTCGAACCTGCAAAATTGCAAATGCATTAGCCGTTTATTTTTAAAGTGGCATAAGCTACTTTGCCGTAATGAAGAATAGTGATTTTTAATAGCTATACAAAATTATTTATACTGTCAAAAATATAAGTACCCAAGAGAAAAGTGCAAGTGAATCATCTCGATAGTTGGCTTTAATATTTTGAAATTCTAAATATCTCGATTTAAAAGGAAACTGATTCATACCAGTTTAACAATAAATGATTCATATATTAACACTAACCGTACCGGCCCTTTATGTATACCTACTCTGACCTTAGCCTACCATTTCACCGGTTAATAAGATTATATTTTGCCGAAAGAAATGCAGGAGATTGTGAATTTAATACAGAAAATGACGCCGAAAGTATCCTTCAGTTAATGATACAGAAGATTACATATTTTCGTTCCATTGAACCGGTCATTTGACCAGGTAAGATACGGATAGTGTTAGAAATTTTCGAGATCAAAGAAATATCAAATATCTTATAAAGAAATATAAAGAAATATCTTCTCGCAAATATCAAATTTTCGCCCTATCCAAAATTCAAGCTACCCAACAAAATACTCAAATACCGCCCCATGTAATCCTCCCTCTTCTCAAATTGTCTCAAAACCCACTAAAAATTCGGAATTCCCTCGAAAATATACCTCCCACTCGAAATAATCACAATTAAATTAATATATTGTATTTTCGCAATATCAACCTCCACTTCCAACAGCCGGACCTTCCGAAGGTAGTCTAGGAGGTTGTCTTCCAGGTTCTCCAGCTCCAGTAAGATCCGCCGCCCAATCTCTGTATCCCTGTCCACTCTGACCACCGGTACCGGGTCTTCCTGGCTTCGGACCGGAAGTTTCCAGTCCTACTTCCGTTCCTGGATTCGGTCTCTGTGGTCGGGCATTGTTTCTGATGTCCTGCCCGGTTGAACCGACTCCTATGGCTAATCCGGGATTTCCGGCGCCGATTATGGCGGAACCGGCATTCGTAGGGCTACCTGGTGCCTTAGCGGTTGTCGATGCACTTGGTGCTGGGGTTACTTTCGGGGGTTCAGGATTTGCAGCGTTTGGTGCGACTGTTGTGGTTGTTGTTGTCGTGTCTTTGTCCTTCTTCTTCCAGAACTTCCATCCTGCCTCGGCGTCGCCTGGAAGAGCGAAATTTAGAGTTAACATTAGATTTACTAGAGATGTTAAATTAACATTAGATTTTATTAGGGTGTTAACACTGCAGCTATCAGGGCAGTCAAAATTACTGGTTCGTAGTTTTTTTAGACAAATTCTCCTTTCTATTATGATATTAATATTATTATATTACAATAATAAATATTATTGTATGCAATAAGAGTAGGTCACGTTTATCTTATAAAACAAATTAATTAAATCGGTCATCTTTTTCACCTCTTGATTCCTCTTTCGCCGATGTATTCGGGAGACCGGAAAGTAATGTCGCTTTTTTACATTAAATTCAAAGAAATAAATTTGTAACAAGTTTTTATTCTTAACCCCTTGGCGTATAATAACGAGTGACACTCGTGTTGCGGTAGATGGAATAGGAAATTTTGAAGCTCCCCAAAAATGATGAAATTGAAAGTATCAGTGGAACACAACACATTAAAGTTATTTCTATATTATTAATATTGCGTTAAATTATAAGATGTATCAGGAATCACTGATACATTTCCATTTTAGCAATTTAATTCTGAATTATTGCACGCACGGTCGCAAAAGAAATCGTGAGGTGAATGAATAATTTAATCACCCTCGTTATCAACAACCTTTTGTTATCTAGTGTGCAAATTTTAAATGCCGGATCGATAAATATCAATTGGTTTTTGTGCAAAATGTCTGGAGAAACGACATAACTTTCCGATCCCCCTGATACTTATTTAATATATTTGAATATAGTAGATTTAACGCCGGTAGTTTCAGCCTTAAATCAGCTATAGTTAAATGTGTTATGGTTCTCCTGTCGATTAGGGGAATTTTTAGAAAGAATTTCGACCCGGTTATTTTGACCGGCTTGGTAGTTTTCGAGTTAAAGGGGTCTATGGTGCATATGGGGATGAAGGGTGAAATTTCAGGGGAGGAGCTTCCGTTGAAGTTTATGTTGTCTCTGGAGGATTTTTATTAATTCATTGTTTTATGTAGAATATCATCAGTAGCTTGGAAATTATCGAAATCTTGAGGACTTAGGAAGGAATCATCGCAGTAATTAGAATGGAAGTGCAGATTAATTTGAAGTGCGCGCAGATTTCGATAATGAGATTTCGCACGAGGAAATTCGTGTTAAAAAATATCTCCGTTTCTTAGAAATCTATAAACGTTCGGGTCGCCGTGGTCATTTGTTTGAGATACCGAATAATTAGGTCGAGGAATAATGTTCTCTTCGAGAGAAACTTTTTGATAAAACACTTCTCTTCGTTTATAGCAAGAATTTCTGTTATTTGCTATTTATTAAATACTATATTCGAAGAAAAATGTATCAGTTTGCAAGATTTGTCTGCTAAAATTTGTATTTCAGATTAAATGTACAGAGAATACTTATTGGATACAGTAATCAAATAAAAGAATGCTAAATTTAAGATTCATTTAGATTCTGTAATTTATTCATTGTAGATTTAAGTTTTATCAATTTTTCTCGATAAAAAAATTTCTGGACGATAAAAATTAGCATATGTAATACATAAATTTATATCGATCAGCATTCGGTAATTAGTATACCACTGTTTTCAATTTTATCTTAAAATGACATTAAATTGAGAAACATCCACGTACAAATTATCGCTTTCGCTAATTAAATCGACTCGTTGAACCAATATTTAATTGAACCACGCTATCAAATAATCGTCTCTTTCTATTTCGAATTCTACGATGTTACGATTCGGAATTATTCAGATTTTAATTCGAAATGGCGATAGAAAATCTCTTTAACAAGTCGATTTCACGAGAATACGTGACCTCGCGATAACCTTGACGATACAGAAGAGTAAAAAAAAGGAGAAGATGCAACGAAGTGTTTAGGATGTGAAATCACGTAACTTGCCATTCGCAGATAAAAGATTTTTCTTTTTCTCGCCACGGCATTATGCAACTGTGCCAAACGCGTTAAAATTCTGCTTAAATCAGTGGAAATAACGGTGCAGATCATCGTTTTAAAAGTTTAATGATTCGAATGAACATCGAAATTTCCATAGAACGTCTCTGACCGCGCACTCACGGGCAATTTGAATTTATTATTGCGTTTACACAAGTGTTCGAAGAACGTGGACAGAGGACGATAGTTCTAATTAATCGCAAAATTAAGTGAATCTAAGTTTGATGTATCTTTCACACTTTCTACGATGCAGGAATTTTAAGATATATTTTTATCGGTGAAATTTAACGAGAGAATCGTCGAATGATTTGGCGCATAGTAGAATAGGTCGAATTAAGAAGACCGAGTTATTGCGTCTCTTTTAGTACGTTGATTTGGATAGACTTAAATTAAGGAATTTCTATCAATTAACACATTTTTCTAATTTTTATAAAAATCTAGCTTAATTACTTGCACTGCTACCCGCAATCTTTAATAATTAAATCTTAGTTTCTCTTTGTTGAAACACCAAAATACTGTATTTTCGATGATATATCTATTTTATATTTAATATTTGATATTTAATATTTTATTAATTACGGTGATTTAAAGTGTTATGAAAATTAATTGCACGCGGTCATTAACGATTTCTGTTGTTGAATTATTTGAGGTAAAAGTTGGAATTTCAACGTCAATCGAGAAACTTTCCCTTCACTTTTGCAATTATTATTCTATAGCAGTTATTTGAAGGAAAACATAGCGTTTCCTTTTGCACATATTACAGAGCTGGATGAACTGACTCATACCTAGTCAACGGTAAATCAAAACAGCACAAAAAATCAAGGATCAAATTCTCTCATTGTTAGCAATCCATTCGAGCCTCTTCAAGAACGTTTATGAAACCATAATTTCCCATTATCACCTCATCAGTGTGATACCTTCCGATGCTCAATATTTACAATTAAACGGATTGTAAATATCCCTACATTTGTCACAGTAATTATCGATAAATCTCTGACAAACTCCACACTAATTGGAGAACATAATTGCACACGAAAAATGTACAAAATGTGTACTGCTACTGCTGCATTTCCCAATTTGCTATGACAAATAAACTCTCGATAATCTTCATCCTACATAAATATCCTTACTAATTCAAAATTTTCTAAAATATTCAAAAAATACATTAACTATCACAGACTCTAAATAAATAGCACTTTCAAATCATAAACATTCTATTAAAGATATAAAGCACTGTTAACTACTTGATGACTGCTAAGGATAGCTTCAGAACCAAAGTCCACTTCAACTAAAAGTACACTGAAAAACGATAATAGAATAAAATTTGAACTTACCGACGATAAGACAGAGCGTGATAAGGAGCAGGACGAGACCCGTCCCTTTGATCTTCATTTTACGAATCTTTTGTGATCTGTTAATTAAAATTGATCTTAATCTCGAGGCCGCACAGTCTCCGTGGGCGTCTTGAGACCGACTGATTGAGACTCCGTCGTTGGTAATCCAGCTCGCCTCGAGGCGATTATACTTTCCAGTCGACTTCTGCTTTCCTATTGGTTCACATTCGATCGACCCTGACAAAGGTCGTCATATGGTCGTTGATGTAGCAGCAAGTTTCTTGTACCGACGCAAATTAACATAAAGCTTCGTGGAAGAATGATGTCAGTCTCCGATCTTGACTTCATCCGATTTGGAAATGCCGGTCACGGACGCAGTTTTAACGGGCTTGTTTCAGAGACGAGACATGGGATGAACTCAACGTATGGTAATAGTTTTATGGTGGGGTTTTAAAGATTGTAACATAGGCGTGAGATTATGATGGAATGGATAACTTGACCAGTTTAGCAGAGGAGAAACTCTGAAATACCGACGGTGCAGTTTCATCGAGGGGTTTCAGCGCACTCTGGGTATCAGTTTAGCTTAGTGTCGATAAGAATTGGATTGAATTGTTGTTGTTTTATAGTGTTTGGTAGTCAACCGTTTCTTTAATTAATTTCACCTAGAAGGTTTTAGGTGGGTTCCGAACTAACTAGGATATGGTATATTAATTGATAAATTAAAACTAATTTCTTAGGTATGATGAGAGGGATTTGAACTCGAGCTCGCTGATTGCGAATTCGAGCCTTTAACTCTTTAGCCACCATAGATCTCTAACTCTTATGGTCATTTCCCGTAACACCTACTGTTTTAGGTAACTTCTGCATCACTTAGTAATCACTTGTGCATCACTTACCAATAGGGTGTAATGCATATTTATTAATTAATAAATTAAGAAAAAATGAGCAGAACTCTTATGGTCATTTCACCTAGGACCTACTGTTTTAGGTAACTTCTGCATCACTTAGGGTGTAATGAATATTACACCCTAATTCATAATTAACACTAGATCTACGGTTGCCGTCAAATTGACGGGTTCCTACCTTTTTAAAAAAATTTCACAGATTAATAGAGAAGCTGTACAGTAAATATTTCACGTGTATCTTATAATACACAAATTACTTAACTGATCGTATTTTTTGCCGCTTGATCCACCTTTTTTCAAAACACTTATTTAATATATTTAAATATATCTGATTTAGCGACCGTAGATCTAGTGTTAATATGTATTAATTAATAAATTAAGAAAAAATGAGCAGAGGTGATGTGGTATTAAACTCGGGCCTACTGTTAATCGCTATTTCCAATATTTAGATTACAGACTGCTATTGCAGTAATACACTTTCAGAGTATTTTATTTTTATTTTTAAAGTTCATACGATTTTAATAATAATAATACTAATATATACATATTTACATTACGCCACTTTCTCGCGCCGATTACAAATTAATATAAAATTCGCAACAAAGTGTAACAGCTTCATAAACAGTCGTCGAATAATAATATTCGGTATATAATTCGCGTCACTGAGGACTCGGTCAAATTAATGGGAAGTATATGGCGGCCCATAGAAGGAGAAGAACTAAAAGCAGCACCATAGTCTTCGACCGGAAGCTGTCCCAACCGACCAAGATGTATCTTGGCCTTCTTGCAGGCTCCTCTGTCGAGGAAATCTGAAAGGAGAAAGATTAATATTCTTCTTCCACTCTGAGTTATTTATTTTACCCCTAACTTGGTTTGTTAATATACTGACAAAGCTTTCTATCAAATGTCGTGACTTGAAACATTTTCTATTAATATAATGACGTTGCAAAATAGAAAATTTAAGAATGCCTAATTTTAAAATGCCTTTCGCGCTTTCCGTTTCAGCATTTTTATTAAAAGTCAAACTTTTTTAATTAAACATACATCTTTACAGACCAGAAATGTTAAAAGTAAAGATAGTTATATGTTTGGGAATTATTAATTTACAATATCAATTACTGTTTTAGTGTCAAATATGTCAGCAAATTCGGGAATATCGTCGTTTAAATATTAATAAAAATTTTCACCGAATGTTGGAATAATATCTCCAGTGATCTCGATGATATTCGATAGATTAATAGTGTTCGAATCAAATAGAAAGCTTGCTGATAGTATATATTACGAAATAAATATCTTCCACAGCTAAATCGACTCAGGAAAAATAATTACATCATCATCGAGGTCGTCATTGCCCTGCAATCTTTGTGCGCTCAAATTTTGCCGCATTTGTACGGCTCTGTCCTGCGTGTTTTTCGTTTTACCGCGCTTCGACGATGATTTCCCCGTTGATCGAGCTCCCGAGGTTCCAGGACGTTCCAAAACCGGCGTGAAGACTGATAGATTATTCTCGGTAATTAATATCCTGTTGGGTTTCCCTTTGACTTTCACATTCGTGGCTTCGTCCTCCGCCTTCGTTGAGTCGATTGTTACAGTTGCATCTTTGGCTGCCACACTGCCTCCTGGGGATTAGAATTTCTTTTTAGTTGCAATATTCCTTTTCTTAGGCAGTCGAGGGTACTAGTCAGTTCCTAGCACACAGATTTTTAGTAAATTATTAATAATCGCAAGGCTAGAACAAACATAACGAATAATGAGGGACTATGGTGCATAGGAGCTGAAGGCTGAGGCTTCTAATTAGTGTGCCCGAGTTTAAATTACCCATTGCTTCTAAAAAATGATTTCTGGCTTATGTATTTAATATGTATTAATAAATTTAGTAATTCGGTAACTATTTAATTTGATAATTTGCCAATTCGGCAATTCGTGAATTTGATACTTTGGTAACTTGGTGATGCAGTAATTTACTAATTCGACTATTTGTTAATTTGATACTTCGGTAATTTGGTAATTCACTCCAAATCTAAAAAAGTAGATCGTAACTGAAATGATACTAAGAGTTAGGATGCAGTAAAATGTATAGCCTCGGTAAAATGGTAATTCGGTAACTAGTTAATGTGATAATTTGCTAATTCGGCAATTCGTTAATTTGATACTTCGGTAAGTTGGTAATTTCGTAATTTGGTAATTTGGTGATTTGGTAATTTGGTAATTCGGTAATTTGGTAATTCGGTAATACACTCTAAATCTAAAAAAGTAGATCCTAAATGAAATGACAATAATAGTTAGGGTATAATAATATGTATATATATGCGTCTGTCATCCTCAAAGGATTAACATATACTTTCGCTGATTCACCAGCCACCACAAACATTAGATCCCAAAAGAATAGAATTTGAACCAAACAAAACTCAAAACAAACAGAAAATACCCTTTCTAATGTCCTGTCGCTCGATAATCCTGCTGCTCCCAGATGACCTCTCCTCCCCACTGTTTATCTGCTCGAAGTGTAGTGCTATTTTCTCCTCTCCTTTCTTCAGATTGCCAATACGAAAGTTTCTTCGATATTTCCTCCGAAGCATCGATCACGAAGCACCAGTTTTCATTGTCACTCGGATCGTTCTGACGACGATCGGTCGAAGCGCAAATTGAACTTTGTTTCCAGTTGTACGCCGAAGATCTGAGGTCTATCTGTCGAACTGGAAAATGTACAGAGATTAGATAAAACGTCGGAGCGAAGATAATGCAGGTTGATCCACGGAATTTTCGATCTCTTTGACGGTTCGTTAAACTCTCTTGCTTAATTGTCCAGGAAAAAAGAATACGGCGGTTAAAGGTCAGCGATTGGATGCGTTAATGTTTCGATAGGGGACGATTGCGGTGTTTTTTCTGCATTTTTTTGCCGTGGGAGTTCAGTAGTAGTGAGTGGATTATTAATAATTTGTTTTTTGCTGATTCTTTGGGGAAATTATGTAAATAAAATACAAAGATAAAACTACCAAGCCGGTTCCAAATTTTTTCGAATAATTCCCCTAATTGATAGGAGAGTCATGCAGTAAATTCCACCTTTGTCTTATGAAATAAAAATTGCTTTAATGCTCATCTTTTTCACCGCTTAATTCCTCTACTTGCAAAGTACTTATTTAATATATTTAAATACAATACATTTAATGACGGTAGTTCTAGTGTTGGTAGTTGTAATTCTGCGATGGCAAAAGAAATATTAATAGGGCGATTTTGAATATTTTTTGGTCAATTTAATTAAAAGATACTCGCAGATTTGATATTCAAATTGTCGTGATAGTAAATTAAATATTGATTGCTTGTGATTAGGTAACCTTTTGCTCCAATTAATTAAGCAGAAATTGGCAAATTTTAACACATTAAAAACACAGAAAATTAGAAATTAGAAAATTAGACATTAAAAAATTAGAAACAGCATTTCCTCCAAAGTTTCCCACTAAAACTCGGAAATACTATTGCAAATTTGAACTTCCCTCTTTCTAGCAGACACAAAACTAATTACTTACGACACATTAAAATCCGCAATCCCTAAAAACTACCAAATTATTTTCACATCCAGTGCAACGTCGTCCGAGTCGACTGTAAAATACAATCACGAAAATCCGCACAATTAAAATTGCCCCAAAAATTCTTTTCCCATGAGAATATCTTTTGAAATAAGTTTCTTCGTACCTTTAATCGAGCATCCTGCGGAAAATCAACGGTTTAGATCCAAGCGGCGGAAAACAATGACGCAATCCAATATTCAAGGTCATCCGGGCTGCATCTCAGGTGTTAAACGTTTCTTTTTGCATCAATGCGATTGCCGCGTCTCTCTTTATTATATTTCCAGCTTTTTTCCTACTAGATTTTTTCAGGCCATGCACGAATAACGAAAATATTTCGTCTCAGAGCGTCATATATTTGCCGTTGATAATTCGCGGAGAGCTTCATGGAATTTATTAGCGGTGAACTTCAAGCGGAAATCTTTAAACCGATTGTCTTTATTACGTGGCATTTTGTAATCATTCCTCTGTGGTTTTATTTTTTATATTGTCATTCGCGGTTTTAGCATGCGCTTCAAATAAAAGATATATGAGATTTTAACTGTGCTATTTTCTTTATACTGGAATCAATTTGAAGCACGATAAAAATCTTTACAAATTAATCAATTAAACGGCAGTTTATGCTATTTTCTAACATCTTCATTAGCATCGTTCTAACCTGAAGATTTCATTGCGTAAAATGACAAAATATTAGGGGGACCGGAAAGTAATATCGTTTCTCCACATATTTGACTCGAAAACCAATTGATTTTTATCGATCCGGCATTGAAAATTTGCACACTCGATGACAAAAGGTTATTAATAACGACGGTAATTACATCATTCATTAAAAATAAAACTTGTTACAATTCATTTGTTTGAATTTAATGTAAAAAAACATTACTTTCCGGCCCCCCTAATAGAATTAAATAATGGACAGAATTGAAAGCGTAAATTTAGTAAGTTTAACACTAAACCTACCATGGCGATCAAATAACCGCTTTCTGATTTTTTCGAAAAATTCTCCAAATTGATTGGACAGCCATTTAGTAAATATTCTAGGTCTATCGTATAAAATAAAAATTACTTAACCGAGCATCTTTTTCACCTCTTCAAATCTCTTTTCGCAAAGTACTTATTTCGTATATTTCAATATAACGGATATAAATCCGGTTTAGTGTTAATAAACGCTATCTCCTGCAATTTGTTTTTTTTTCAAACAGTAGTCTGAGAATTATTTGTTCTCCGTCTTCTTGTATTTGCACCGGTACAATCGAAGAACATGTTTCTGCACTTTCCTCACGGCAGCTCGTTCTTTTGCATCTCCCTCTCTTTTTCTCGTACGAGGCAGCTTCTTTTCGCGGTTCGTTGTCTCCGACACTGATAACGTTACAGATTCGCAAAGACGAACGATAATATCGCATAAGGAATGGCGATAGAAAGCGATTTCATATTTGCAAGACTTTTTAAGTACACCCAATTCTGTTTTTACACGGTTTTGATTTAACACGGTCTAGAAAAAAAATTGATTCCGTTTTTACACGATTTAGCACGATTAAAAAATCTAAAATATTCTTAAAATAAACTTTTTAATCAATTGATTTTAACTATTTTTTACAGGGTTGAAGGATATGGAACTAATTCCCTTTTTTCTGTGTATGTACTTCATGTTTTTTTTACACGGTTTTGTCTGGAACGTATCTAAAGTGCAAAAACAGAATTAGGTGGACATATTACAGTCGCAGTCGTTCTACGTACATAAACTTTGAATATGAAAATTTGTGTAGTTTGCAAGTCAGGATGAAAATTCATCATTTTCTTGCAATATTCCATTTGCAGTTAGTTGCTTGGATAATACGAATAAAAAAGAATAAGTATTAATTTCGGATATGTTGAAGGAATATTTTAATTTTGCTCGTAAATGGCGGGAAACTTTTTGAAACTCTGAATTCGTAGAGACTTTCCATAAAAGGATGGAAGTGAACTTTTCAAAATAATTTTTCACGAATATTTCATTCGTAGGTATGTTTTATTGTAGGTACATTATTATATTAACGTAAGGTATCAAATTAATATTGTTATATAACGAAGTATTCTCTCTCAACAGTGAGATCAAAAATTAGAAATATAGTATAACAAACTGTACAAGGAAGACTTGCAATTTATCGTTGACGTACGATCTTGACACGTTGAATGCTGCGAATTTGTTGTTTTTTAAATCTCATCTCCGCGGCAATTTTACTATTATCGAATTTGAAATTGATGATATACAGTGTGCATGAGGCACTAATTTTCAGTATTAGAAGCTATAATAGTTATTCAGTAATAACAAATCAATATCATATTTCTTAAGAAGTCTTTCAATACTTTTGTGATCTGAATTATACAAGTTGTTTTTAAATTTCGCAGCACGGTTTATCGGTTTATTTTTTTAATTTTAAAAGAGAAACCCAGCAGCATTCAACGTGTTAAATACGTACTTCTATAAATCGTATAATATATATTTACAATAATTATAGTATTAAAACTAACCGACAATTAGTAGACGCAGACATTTTCTGCTTGAATATGAAAATCACGGACTAGCATTAATAATATAACTATTTCCGTCGAGCTACACACCCGAATGTACATTTGCATAAATAAGTCTACGTTTTTAACGTTATTTCACACTTTGCACTCTGTAAGCTCATTTTCAACGTTATAAAATCACTCTCTTGTCCATGCATATTTTTTTTCACTCTTTTTCTTCCAATTACGTAACACACTCGATAAACGAAGATTCGCAATTAATTGAACTGTTCAGTCTTGATCACCTTCGACAGAGACGATGATGATGTTAACGATGATAATAATCATAACAATGGTAATAATCGTTTGGTCAATAATACGAAATTTAAATAGCCTTACGTAATTTTCACGTGTGCCGATCGTTATCATCGACGATGTCGATTTATCGCCGGTGGAGTTATTATAAAATTACATTGGAATGCCAATTAAACGCGGTAATTAATATTCCCTATCGCTCATTAGTTTGACAATGGCCTGTGAAAGAGCATGTTGTTGCACATGGAAATACGATTGAATTTCACCTGTAAGCTCAATTAAACGTTAAATGTTTAACTTTGAAATTAACAAGGGCCTTTAAACTGACATTTCTGAATTGCAAAATATTTTACACGAGTGTCACTTTCTTCTTAACGGACAGAAATATTAAGTATTTTTTGAGTCTTGGTAGATGTTGAGCCATTGCGCTTTTAAATGGAAACTGACTTAGCGCGGCTTTCCGGAATTGGAATACTTGCGATTATCGAAACGATTAGCATTATCGTTATCTCGATATTCGCGCGTGGTAGAATCTCTTCGTTCTGTAATTCCAGCGTTTCGTGTTTTCATCTAGCAATACTAAATATTTAACAAGCTTATTTAAAAAGTAAATCATTCGGTGGAACACTTTCATAAATATTTTCAAAGATACACGAAAATTTATTTCTTTTCTTCGCAAAAATGTATCGATTCTTCAGCTTCGTCAGTTCTATCCACGCGTCCTTCTCAGAAGTTCCAAAACCGTCTTTTTTGGCATCAAGAATTGTATTGAGAATAGTTTTCTGATTTTAAGACTCTTCTTTCTTCCTTAAAATGGTATGAATCCTTTAATTCCATCATTTTTATCGAAATTCCTTCGGCAGGATTCCGCTTGAAGCCTGACTATCAGATTTTAAATTCCAATGTTTCGGTTCTTTCACAAAAATGTACGAATCCTTTGACCCCATAACTTCAATTTAGCATCAAAGACCTCTTAAACCAAAAAGTTTCCAGTCAACAAGACTTTCTTCTCCTTTCTTTCACAGAAACGTGCGAATTTTCCAACTCCATAACTTCAATTTAGCATCAAAGACCGCCTTAAACCAAAAAGTTCCCAGTCAACAAGAGTTCCTTTTCCTTTTTTTCACAAAAACGTACGAATCCCCCAACCCCATCACTTCCATCACGTCCTCTTCACAGAATTCCACGTCGAACGATCACAATCAAAGTCTTCCAGAATTTCTTCAGCGTGGTATCAAAGACTGTCTCAAACCAAGAAGTACCCAGCCCTCGAGAGTTTGCCCTTCATTCTTCCACAAAAATGTATGAATCCTTCAACCCGATCACATCCATCGAAATATCCACCTCACAGAATTCTATACTGCGAAAGCAACGTGTAAACGATCACCCAAACGATCAGTGCAACGATCACGGAAATTAGGAAGACAGTCTTCAAGTAATGCCATGGACTCTCGGGCCTCGATTCTCCGGTAGTTCTCCAGGTCTTGCAGCCACCGTTTCTGCAGGGGATGCTACCAGGTTGTACAGGGGTGGCCGTCGCGACGCTGCTCGTCAGGGTGGTTATTTTCACCTCGCCGAGTTCCGTTTCGCTCGCGCTCTGCACTTCCGGTTTCGCCGGCTCGAATCTCGACGGAGTCTCCATCTGAAAGGGTTAATTTGCTTTGTGTTAGTGTTTTTTTTTCAGTTGTTTTTCTGCAATTTTTATTTGATGTAGATCGTTCTCTTTAGGATCTATGGTTGTTGTATAATTTTAGTTTAATTGCCATTTGGAGATACAATTGTGCCGTTTGATTAACTCCACTTTGTGTAGTTTTAAATCTTTAAGCGTCAAAAGGCTTGATTGACTTCTTAATAATAATAATTAACACCATTAATTGACGAAATTTGCTTGTCCGTGGAACAATAAAAATTTTATTTCAGAAATCAATCTGATGAAAGCCAAGGATATTCCACCTTATTCGTTTTATATTTCGTTGGATGAGCGCTACGTGCAATTATACATTTTGCAATATTTATTTGCATTATCGACTTAGAAAGTTAGAAGAAAGTTAAAGTCTTAGCGGCAGAATTTTTGCTAGGGTGAGACAATTTTACGTAGTTTAACCCTTTCAGTGCCGATCGAAAAAATTGATTGAATTAACACTAGAACTACCAAACCAGTCAAACTGACTGGTACACGATTTTTTCCAAAAATTCTCCAACTTTATAGGATTGTCATAGAAAAGATATTCTACGTCCATCTTATTAAACATAAATTACCGAATCGATCATATTTTCCACCTCTTAATTCCCCTTTTTTCAAAATACTTATTTAATATTTTTAAATATGATAGATTTAACGCCGGTAGTTCTAGTGTTAATGACAAATGTAGTTGCGAATAAACAGAATTGGCATTGGCCATAGTTTCATATAGGACCCGCAATATAAAGCATATATTGTGTATTTTCAATTATCTGTCATAAAATGACTAATATAGTATGAGAAAGCTAAATATTAACAGTAGAACTACCGACGTTAAATCTATTATATTTCAAAATATTAAATAAGTACTTTGAAAAAAGAGGAATCGAGAGGCGGAAAAGATGATCGATTCGGTAATTTATGTTCTTTGACATGGAAGTAGAATATTTATTCTATGAGTTTTCTATAAACTTGAAGAATTTTTGGAAAAAATTTGTGTACCGGTCATTTTGATGTGTTAATCACACGATGCCCGACAGGAATATCGCTAACGACGAGATATCGTCGACTGGCACTAAAAGGGTTAAATTCCAGGTGGTTACTAATTTATTAAAAAGGTGTTAGAATTGCGGGAAATTTGAAATCAGGCATTTAGTTAAGTATTTCTATCTAAAAACATGAGAATCAGAGCGCTTAATTTATAAAAATCCTTAGAACAATTGGTCAGCTTTCACTCATCAATTCATAAAATAAAAAAACGTGAAAATTCTCACTATTGTTTTAGCATTTGCCAATATTTCATAAACAAATTAATTTTGACAGACGATAAAAAAATAATCGAGCGATAGAGAATTAAGGCATAAGATTAAATAACGCGAGAGTATCAATTAATTACTCATAACTAATTTATCGCTCTTCGGTGGCCCCACAATCGTTTCGTCGTAAGTAAATTATCGGGTTGCACAATAGTAGGCATATTAAAAGCAACTTAGCGCACAAACGTGCCGGCGATAAATGCAATAACAACTTTCTATTTTTAACCGGTTCTCTGTTCTCCATTCGCCGAGAAAACTCATCGGAAAATGACACTTTTTTTTCCCTTCGGCGTATAATTCCAATCGTGGGAACTGTCTCGTCTTTAAACTCCATCAAAGCAGAATTCGTCGACGTTGCAATTTGCATGACAATTACGCATATTTGCAAAAGCCAGGCGACGAGGTCGAATATTCGCGAAATTTCATACGAGAAAGTCTCGTTTGCATAACAAATAACGTCATATTTCTTAGTCGATGATGGACGACGATTTTAAAATATCGAAGCGAAGACTTCTCTTTCTTCTTTGATCGTAAAAGGAAGATGTTTCGTTTAAGCGCGATATAAATAATCAGCGGTTTTCTTTTAACCTGTATTTTACAAGGACATCGGAGAAAAAAAGTAATCCATTGCGGTTTCAAATCCGGAGGAAAAAAAATGTCGGCCGAATGCGGCTTTATAGCTGCGGTTTCCTATTTACAGAAACAGCTCCTTTCAAATGGTCGATGATAATGGGGTTTCGTATCGCGAAAACATCAGGAAGGAATGTCCTCGGGTTTTTCACTCTTTTTTTCTATTTTACTTTTTTTTACTTTTAATATTTATCGGCTCTTATCTTTGCAAATATTTGCAGCAATTTTTGTTGAATTTCGTTACTCCGTTTCTCAGAATTTATGAACGTAAAAGTGCTTTAAAGTCTGAAAGAACTTCAGAATTACAAGAACTTAAAAATAATGCTACAAAAAGTACTTTAAATGCAATTTTCAGCCCCTATAAATTCGAATATAAATTATTAAAGTCGAGTTAATTAATTCAAAATTGACGCTTACTTGACTTTGAATTATTTTACTATTTTCTTAAATAAAATTTTTAGAAAGCTGGGTATAATTAGGTGGGAAAATCTAACTAAATTTTATTGCATAAAACTTTAGAGATAATATAAAATTCAATTTTCCATACAAATATAAACGATGGAATCTTCAACTCATTCTTAACGCAAACAGTGAGATAAACAGCGTATAAAATATAGGTCAGCCGAAGGAAAAAGGTACTTTCTTCGCAAAGAAACAATGATAAAAATTCCGCGAACGTACAAAGGCGAGCCGTGGCTGGAATGCATAATGGCATTAAACTCGTAATCGTCCGGCGTAAAATGCATCCGATGCAACAGCTCGAAATTATCGATCACTTTGCAATCCCTCGTGCAAATGCAATTACAGGCGTGCATTGTATTTCGATTGACTTTGTTCAACTTGAAAGTTCACAATAACAAAGGAAAAAGGAAGATAAAAACAATGGATGCATTCGATTTTTTACACTCAGAAACATGGCCGAAGAAAATTCAAAAAATGGCAATAAAAATTCTAACTATAATTTTAAAAAATTGTGTTGTATCATCAGTGATACTATGTTGTATCACTGATTTTCTGTACTTAACAATTTTGACAGAATCCTAAGGTTTTTAATTCCATTTTTCCCACCTTAAGTAGATGAACTATTAAGTTAATCCACCATTATGTAGATGAGCTAATAAGTAGACCAACTATTAAGTAGATCACCGATTGAGTAGATTAACTATCAAGTAGTACTGCCATTACGTAGATTAGCTATTGAGTACATGAACTATTAAGTAGATCTACCATTGATTAGATCGACCATTAAATACATCAACCATTAAGTAGACCAACTATTAAGTAGATCACCCATTGAATAGGTTAACTATTAAGTAGTACTACCATTACGTAGATTAGCTATTGAGTAGATGAACTATTAAGTAGATCTACCATTGATTAGATCGACCATTAAATACATCAACCATTAAGTAGACCAACTATTAAGTAGATCACCCATTGAATAGATTAACTATGAAGTAGTACTACAATTATATAGATTGACTATTGAGCAGATGATCTATTAAGTAGATCAACCATTAAGTAGATCAGCGCATAAGTAGACCAACTATTAAATAGATCACTCATTGTATAGATTAACTATTAAGTAGTACTACCATTGCGTTCATTAGCTGTTGAGTAGATGAACTATTAAGTAGGTCTACCATTAAGTACATCAACCATTAAGTACACTAACTATGAAAATAACACAATGAAAAGTATTTAGCCTAATCTACTATCAATTGTACGTACACCTACTCTAAAAAAACAACTATTATCCCCACACTCAGCCAAAAATATTAAGGCAACACTCAACGCCAAGAATGCATCCTCTTTCAAAAATCCCAGACAACTATCGTCCCAAGAAGAGCTGAAAAAGCGAAAGAAATAAAAGACAAAAATACTTTATCCAAGCTTTAAGATGCTACTACGTAAAAAGCAACGAACGAAGCACGTAACACGTTCGATAAAGAATGCCAAGGAGCGATATCGGTATCGCGCCACGAATCGAACGATCGAAGGACGCAGGTGAACGCACCGCTGGCGTCCCCATAGGTGAAAGGAAGAATGACGGGGGAATTACGTGTAAGTCTGGAATCCGGTTCTTGGGAGGGAAGAAATCTTGCTCGGGATCTGGTCCTGCCTCGTACACCGAGTCCATCATGCTTCGCACTTGGTCCATGTACGGGTAGTCCCATATGGAACCGGGGGATGGTACTATCACCATCTATCAATGATATTAATAGTTAAAATACTGGCGATTAATCTGGTATATTTAATCTTGCTGTCATCCTCGAAATGGAAGTTATATTCTAATTATACAATGGTTAGCGTTTTTCGGGTTAAAGCCGCGTTGTGAAATTTGAAAATTCTTATATTTTAATTGCTTGCGATCCTACGTCGAGCTACACTCCATTTTATTTTTAAGCATTTAACCCTTTTAGCGCCGACCGGAAAAATGTATTAAATTAATTACAAATCTATTTCAGTATTTGTTGAAAATCATAAGACTGATATTTATCTAACGTTGTTAGGAAAAAGGACCAAGTCGGTTACTGATTGTAGACAGTAGCGAGACATAAAAGGAATCATCATTTGGTTATTGTTTAATACAGAATAACGTAATATGGAGCATAAATTGTGTATTCTCAATTATTTGCAATAAAATTACTATCATATGAGCCAGCTAAATAATCCCGTGATGATCGGCGTTAGGAGTACTGCTAACGACGATATATCGGCATCCGCCACTAAAAGGGTTAATATCGACTCTCGAATTTCACAAGGATTTTGTAATATCACGTAAATATTCGTCGGTGTCTATAGTTGTTGCTATTATTTGAAGAGGGGTTAAATAGTGTTTTGTCGTTGTTGGTAGCGCGGTTGCAATTTATTTAGCAAGCTCTTCGTCTTATTATATTATTACGTTTTCGTTTGGAGGGAAGTGGGTTTTGTTTGTTTTATAAATTTTTAACAGATTATGTAGGTTTTTGAAAAGAAAAATTTCCCAAAGGTGCAGTTGCACTGATTTTTAACGAACTAAAAGTAAAATTTCTAAGGTTTAGATATAATAAATAACTGAAAACACGATAACAGCAACACCATAATAGTAAAAAGGAGTACGTCAGGGGCTAAAGTAAATAGCAAATAGAATTTTGAGTAGTGAAACAACCATAGCCTGATCGATTCATATCATTAAATTAAACTATACCCTTAAAACTGTCATATAACTTTCGTACTAAATGATCAACGATATCTGAATAATTAAAAGTACCAAAAAAAGGTGTCCTTAAAATTAGAAATTCTGAAGAAGATTTCATTTGTGGATGAAACAAACAAGCCTCGGTGCATCCATGGTGAATGACGTAGCACCCCATCACCATCGGCTCTCAAATTGTGACGTAGGGACATAATACAACACGACCGGATGCAAAGTGTTAAAACAGGAAGTTCGTTTTATAGAATCTTTCGTGCGGAGATAATGACGCGGAGAAAAGATTGATAGGATTTCATCCGAGAATATTTAGATCGCCGTATGTAGAGCATCATCGATCAAAGTCATTTAGAAGATGCTACGTTCTAATTTCTTCTTCTATTAGATTACCTTTGTTTCTTATTAATTCTGTATTCAGAAAAAAATTGTTGTTCGATGGATAATTTGGTATTGAAAAAGATTTCTAAGTAAAGAAAACTGCTTCTACATTTTTGGGTTAACACTAGAACTACTGGCGTTAAATCTATCATATTTGAAAATATTAAATAAGTACTTTGAAAAAAGAGGAATCGAGAGGCGGAAAGATGATCGATTCGGTGATTTATGTTCTTTCACATGGACGTGGAATATTTATTCCATGAGTTTTCTAGAAACTTGGAGAATTTTTGGAAAAAAATTGTGCACCGGTCATTTTGACCGGTTGGTAGTTCTATTGTTAATCACTTTAACTGTAACAGTTTCTAACTATTTTAACATTAAATCTACCGGCGTTATATTTATTATAGATTAAATATTCCGGATGAGTACTTTGGAAAAAGATAATCAAGAGGTGAAAAATATACTCAATTGAGTAATTTCTGTTTTATAAGGTACATCCTATCAATTTTCGAAATAATTGGAAACCCATCCTTTTCACCGCAATGGTACTTTTAGTGTCAAATCAAAAATAAAATACATTTAGAAGAACTTTGTTGTCAAGCAAATTTGCAACATTCCGCGATGAACTTGCAACGTTTCACAAACTTAGAAACCATATTACCAAGCAGATAAAGACACAAATCAAAACTGCGTTACCTTAAGATCACACAAGCAGGTGCAAAATCTCAAATTCACAATGAGTTAGAGACTTAACGACACTCTTCGGCCTCGAATCGATCAAACAAATCGTTAAAGTGAAACTCGCCGAACTCGGAACACCATACTCGACTGTTTCCACGGTGCTTTATGCAAGAGTACTTTCTCTTAACTCAGCAACTATCTCGGCCACTTTTTAGCAAGGAATAAAGCGTTGCTAAAGGCGAAGAAAATTTCTTCTTTTCACTCGACATCACGCGAGTAATTTCACGCGATTTGAAAGAAAAAGAACGGTGCTCCTCAAAAGTCGTAGGTTCGTAGAAGAAGCCTATATAGAAAATCGAGAACAAATTGAACGGTTCAATGATTCCTCAACCCTGATTGATCTTATCTCGAGGGTCTTTTATCGATGCTAACTGTAAATAGATCAAGTACCTTTTACTGATCGTAGAAAGAATCGTCATCGTTTGAAGAAAATTATTATTGTGATATGTGGATCGTAGATTTTTATAAATTTGTCCCACTTTGGTCTGAAATATGAATTTATAGGAGTGTATACAAATTGATGTGAGTTATTGTTTTGGTATAGTGATATAGTTATCGAAGTGTTTACCTCGTTAATAAAAATTAAATTGGAAATTAAAAATTGATACGTTCTTGGAAATATTAGATTTAGATGGAGAAATGTTTTTTCATATTGTAGATAACAAACAAAGTGGTAGAGAGGGTTAAATTATTATATTTGCTTCACTCATTAAATGTCACAAAGAGTATCAAGTAAGTAGAACCGAATCAGGAATTTACTCCAATCATTAATAATCGTAATGATTTATAGTCATTGAAATATAATCACAATTATTACGCTTTACATATTATATTAGTGGGACTGGATAGTAATGTCGTTTTTCCAGATATTTAGCTCAAAAACCAATTGATTTTTATCAATCTGGCATTGAAAATTTGCACGCTAGATGACAAAAGGTTGTTGATAACGAGGGTGATTACATCATTTTTTAAACATAAAAACTTGTTTCAAATTTATTTGTTTGAATTTAATGTGAAAAATGACATGACTTTCCGTTCCCCCTAATATATAGTTCTTTACACTCTTCTTTCTGCGTCGAAGAACTATATTTTTCTTTCCACTGTGCATCTTCTATGCACCTTTGCATCCTAAAATCTCTCACAAACGCACAAAAATCCGCAATTTTCCAACGTATCCAAAAATATCTCCCTTATTATAAAATCGAACTAAAAAACAATCCCCCTAATATATAGCTCTTTACACGCTTCTTTCTGCGTCGAAGAACTATATTTTTCTTTCCACTGCGCATCTTCTATGCACCTTTGCATCCTAAAATCTCTCACAAACGCACAAAAATCCGCAATTTTCCAAAGTATCCAAAAATATCTCTCACATTACAAAATCGAACTAAAACACAACCCCTCAAATTCCTTTCAATTCGCCATTAAAAGAACCATGAAACCAACGACTCACACTATTGAACGTATATCCATGATTATTGCCATCAAAATTCTCCTTATTGCTCATATTCCCGTTTCGCTGAATCACAATGAGACCCTGGATGGATTTATCATTTTCACTTAAAGTGTTTTGGTAATTAAGGCAGATAATGAGCCACGGGAGCGTCAACGGAAGGCAAACAAACCGAACTCGAGGAGGGTCGTGGTTTACTGGTGCACGACTCCGTACTAACTGACCAGCTAGCTCGAGCCGGGCCCATTATCACTCCTTATCAGCCTCGACCCCTGATCTCGTGTTATCGTGCCTACCTCCCGTTCTATCGGCCGAATTTTCCTAATCTCTTACGCATATCGATACGACAGAGACATTGATCTTGGATTAGTTAATGGTTATGTTTTTGTTTGTTGGTTTCTTTGGGAAAATGGTTCTAGGTTTGAGAATGATGTTATGAAGGTAGGAGGAATGTTGATAATGTTTGAGGTAAATATTTTGTCGGAGTGTCTCGAGATGGTGGTTAATACTTTACCGACCGGTAGCCTATTAATAGGCTTTTTGAGACTAACGCTTAGACTTTTAGTTTATTAATCGGTTCCCACGGCAATCACTAATTTGTTATTTATTATTGTAGTGGAACTGTGTTAAGGAGTCGATGAGAAGCATTTGTAATTTTCAAAGAGATTGTTATTTTTTTTAGGCAATCTAAGCCGAAACAAATCCTTTAAAGTGGGTAGAGTGCTCAAACAATAGCGGTCTGTAAAGTGTTAATTGATGGTTTGGTTGC
The DNA here is from genome assembly GCA_963989415.1 of Cerceris ruficornis. Lineage (NCBI taxonomy): Eukaryota > Metazoa > Arthropoda > Insecta > Hymenoptera > Crabronidae > Cerceris > Cerceris ruficornis. Next base: position 28,368,619 of record OZ022519.1, read on the forward strand.
AGTGGAGTTAGGGTTTTGGTGATTGATTTTGAAGTGGTAGAACATCTAAACGTCGTTGTTAATTAATAACTGATAATTTGGCACGAATATACTAACCCTTTGCACTCCGAGTCATTTTTACTATGAGCTACTCCGGAACTATTTGCAATTGTGCGAGTGAGCATCTGTGGAAAATTGAAATTCTTGCCTTGTCATTAAAAGAGAAGCGTATACTTTTTAAAATTGTGTTTTATAATATAAAAAAATATAAAAATACACTGGATTTACTTGACAACGGAGTCATCAGGTTTTATAACAATGTCCCCGCTGCGGCGACAGCGGAGTGCAAAGGGTTAATGTTCATTTTAGCAATGCTACTATGAAGATGGTGTTTGCATTTTATGAACGGGGTTATAATTTTGAGTGAAGTTAGAATCTATTTTGATGGTGTTAAGGCAACACGGATTAATTCTGCAGCAGTGTGAATGAAAAAATATTTTTACGCATTTCTCAATGCCTCGTAAAAAATGTTGTAAGATTCACCATCGTGGAAAACTTTCGGGTAATTAACTGTAAATTACAATTCGTCGATTGCAAGAATTGTCTTTGCAGGGTCTCGAGATGAGAAAGAAACGTGCATTGGAACGTAATGAAACGCTAAATATGGAAATTACGATGCAGGATGAACGTGTGCAACAGGTTTTTCGCGGATGTACCGAGCAAAATAACGATCGGTTCCGCGTTGATGTTAACTGGGATACCTTGCGTAACTTCGTCAGGCTCATCTCGTTTCCTGCGGGCAGTCATGCGTGTCCTTTGAAGCCAGAATTCGACGTTCGCGGATTTCAAAAATTGCAACTGCGAAGTCTTGCGGGTCCTACCGAAGTAATTTAACCTAAAGCGCGAGAAGCCAGAGTGTGAGCGAGCTAATGGACCGAAGTCAGTCGATAATTAATGTCATTGGGTTGTTAGTTTACTTTTTCTCATTAATTTGCGCATTTGTGCTAGGTCTGGATAACTTCTCAGTTAGATAAAGTAATTTATTCAAATTGAACACTCGTTTATTTTGAGGTTGAATTTGAATTAGGTCCGAGTTTTTATTACGTCTGAGTTAAGCCAGAGTTTCTCAATTAAATCATGGTTAATTCTAATCAGTAAAAATCACTGCGATATTTTCCAAAATTATCGTAGAATTTTCATTCGTATTCAGCATTTTTTAGTTGTGAGATTAAACCTGGGTTAGATTTGATCGAGTTTTTAAATTACGTCTGAGTTAGGCCAGAGTTTCTCAATTAAATCATGGTTCATTCTAATCGCTAAAAATCACTGCGGTATTTTTCAAAATTATCGTAGGATTTTCTTTCATACTGAGTAATTTTTTAGTTCTGAGATTAAACCTCGGTTAAATTTGACCGAGTTTTTAAATTTCGCCTGAGTTACGCCAGAGTTTCTCAATTAAACCATGGTTAATTCTAATCAGTAAAAATCACTGCGATATTTTTCAAAATTATCGTAGAATTTTCTTTCATATTGAGCATACTTTAGTTCTGAGAGTAAACGTCGGCTAGGTTTGAGTTTTTTAATTAAGTCTTGATTAATAAGTTCTGAGTTAGATATAAGTGGGTCTGACTGAAGTTCGAGTTACATTTGTTTATCGCGAACCCCAACAAATATATTTACTACAATAATTTACATGCAAATAGTAGGCTCAAAATTACAAATGTTTCCACTGAAATGTAAACAGCAAAAAATAAATATCACCTGGAGCGTAAATCAGTAAGCAAATGTCAGGTTCACGAAATCGAAAGTGTCATGAGGATATGTTCGGAAATCGTTAATTACAAAGAAGAGAAACTATAAAAATCGTTGGTCGATGAGTGAAAGTAGACACAGTCCCAAAGAGGCTCAAGGCTAACGTGCAACTGTCTCGACATGTTTGCTTCTCCTGTCGTGACATTTTCATTAGCGATAAGTATACTCGCATTTATTAGCACCAACACTATGTACAATTGCGATAAAATGTTTGCATATAGTATAAACGATTACAGTAAAAAAATTCCACTGTTATTTCACGTTTTAGCTTCGCCTGCTGCAGCACGGTTCTGTATTTCTTTGATTTTACAACCTAATCTCCAGAAACGAAAGAGAGTACAGTTACCTCATTTATTTGGCGATGAAAAACTATTTTTTTATTAGAAAGTTCGATTGTTAATGTATCTGAATTATACATTACTACTTGCACAATCATATTTCAGGGGTTATATTTTAATTTTTCAATTCGAATCGTGTATACATGCCTCGATAAACTATTACCAGATTTTTTCTCAGACCGCGTATATGCGTCAGTAGCCCCAAAGGGTTAATTTATCTCCTTATTTTGCCCTTAATTATGGATTTTTGTTTAATAAAAGAAAAATTGTTCTTGACGATAACAAAAATCACCCGTGAACACCAAAATTCCGCGTGTCGCAAATTGAGAATAAAATCGATGCAATACCGGAAGTGTTGCGTGCTAATGAGATGTTTTTTGCAAAAAAAAGAAAGATTCTTGAGATGATTAGAATTACTATAAAAATCGGCAGAATGAAAACAACGAAACGACAGCGATAACAAAACGAAAATCACTCGTGAACGCCGAAATTCCGCGTTCTTCCGCGTGTCGCAAATTGAGAATAACATTGATGTAATACCGGAAACGTTGCGTGCTAATGAGATGTTTTTTGCAGAAAAAAAAACATGGAATCTCTTCCGCAAGTTTGATGCATGAAACGAAATCGCGATTCGTCGCGAATTCTCGCATTATTATTCGCAATTATTGCAGCGCGTTCGCAAGGTCGCGAACCGGGTAGAAAAAAGAGCGAGAAAAGTCGAACGTAATTTATTAAGGAGATGGAAACATGCAAAATAAAGGGAAATTGAGTCGATTAATAGAATCGAGATAATTAAATCGCGTGTTTCGTGAATATTTAATTATTTCGTGACAATGAGTAATACATCAGAAACTCCGTGTTCCATTTAGCATAGACTATCGTGTTTATAATTTTTACAATTTCATTCAGTCTTCAAACATTTTGCTTTGCCCATTTTTATTCGAGATAAATATCATCTATGATTGCAATTTTATGAGCTGTGCAACGAGATATTACATGACTAATTGGAAAACATTTGTTATATAGTTTTACTTTCTTAGGAGTAAATTTTGAACTTTAGTAAAAATGGAGAATTCTCATAGAAATTGAACCACAAATATTCAATTATTCTGAATATTAGACATTTAATTTTGGTAGGAAAATGAAGTTGCAGATGATCGAGTCTGCGATAAATAAATGAAATAATAGATATTCGAATTAATTTGGTCAAAGATCATGAATTTTTCGAAACACTAAACGCGGTTTCTACTTGAAACTTATAATCTCACCTGTTGCGGATGCCAGGTATGTTTGAAAAAACTCTTGAAGCATCTCATGCTGGATGGCATTCTTTCACCTTCGCCAGTCGCCGTACGATCACTGTGATCGTTAAAACAATTGTTCGCCTACGACCATCACGGTGTGCGTAGAATCTTCTAAATCCGATGACAACTCATTCACCGTCACAACCACGAACGTTCCCTCCGACCTGTATTATTTAACACTTTGATTACACGTTTGCTCGAATTTTACCGAATAAAATAACAAAGTTATCTGTTCAATCCCCTAAATATCTGCTTTACTCGATCACTTCAATTAATTCTCAATTTTACTGTTAAAACAACTACAATCATTCTATCATTATTTATAACGACAGAACCACAATCTTTCAATGAACGTGCCAATTCAGAATCTTAAAACTTCGTGCACAAGCTCAACTGTACCACAATATTTACTATAATTTCTCCAGCGTTCCTTAAACGTCCATTAACTCTAAATACTCCAAAAAAACCCACAATTATCCCATCATTATCTACAACTCTCCTCAAAAATCGTTCAATTACCTTACAAACTTCACAATCTCGTAAAATCAACTGTCGATCTTTGAATTTACACACCGACTCCTACTGTACCACGAAACTCTTGAAAGAGAATTTTCTAAAATGAATAAAAATCAATCGGACTGACTTTTTCGAGAAACGACGAAGAAACGTTTAACGAGCAAACGTTTGACACGAGGTACGATCGGGCAGGGCAAAGATTCTCGAAGCGTGCTCCTCGATGCGCGTTCAAGAACTGAGTTTCCACAGTCGATAGCGGCGGAACATACGAAGCGTATGACGCCGAGATTGTTAAGGCCCGCTTCGTGTTATTAAGGCTGCCGCTGCGACGCACGAAATCGAAGATGCACGGTTGCCCATGCGTGGAATTCGCAAGAGTTTGTACATCTGCGACAGTTTGCGCAGTCGGGTAAATGTTTGTTGTTCATTGGTTGCTTGTAAGGAAAATTTTTAACTGACTTCATTTTCTTGGTATTTTTCCGGCTGTAATTGCTGCTACGATCATTTTTTTAGGACTCAGCATTTTTAGGTGATAGGGATTCGAACTTGGGCCCAGCGATTGTGAGCCTGACCCTTTACCTTTTTATCCGTCATATTTATTCGCCAGCACTGTATTTTTTCGGCTTTAATTGTTGTGGCAATTAGGGGCCTGTTATTTCAGGTTTTAAATTGGTTCCGAATCACCGAGATTTCGATGTTGCTAAATAATAAATTATAAATAATATATATTAATAATAATAATAATATATTAATATATATAATTTTATTTCCTTTTTATTTTATTGTTAATAATTATATTAATAATATATATTTATTAATAATAAATAATAAATTAGAAAAACTTTTGTCACGGGTGACCGGGGAATTTGAACTTGGGCCCACTAGGGAGTGGGATTAAAGTATTATGAACGGGGACTTTGTTGTCTTATTTACGAGAGTATTTATTTTTTTCAGTGTTTCGGTAATTATGTACCTATAATTGTAATTGTGCATTTTCTATTTTACAGTAGCTTGTAGAGGTAATTTTTGAAAATTTTTATTTTTTTTATCTTGATACTTCGTGAAATAAATAATTTGCAGAGAAAGGAAGGTAACTTTTCGCAGATATTTATTGACAAGAATTATAATTTACTTAGCGATATTAATTACAATCCGATCCATTACATTGTACGAGCAAGAAGAATGAACAATAGAGGTAGAACAACTCCTTTGGCATGACGCGCATAAATTTCTGCAGTAGGATAGGCACGTTGGCATACACCCGGATTATGTGACATTTGCAAGACGGAGACTGCATTCTGTGCAAAAGCATTCCGGGATAACGGTGCTCCGAGTAACGGGGTTACACTTGAAATTTTTGCCGCGATAATAAATGCCAGGGTAAATCGGCTGTCATAACTCCTCGCCGTTGTATTTTCCATCATAAATACATTCATAACGGTAGAAGGAATTCTATTACAATTAAGGACTTAATTTACGAAGGTACAAATCTATAGCGAAGTCGTTAACGTATAGTTTGTATACGTTCACTCATTTAACACTAGAACTATCTGCGTTACAACTTTTATATTTAAATATACCGAATAAATGCTGTAACTACAGAGGAATCAAAATCTGAAAAAGATAGTTAATTAAGTAATTTAGGTTTCATAAGGTGAAACTTGGAGGAATTTTCATAAAATTGGGAACAAGTTATTTCGATCGCCCTGGTAGTTTTAGTGTTAACATGAATTTTTGTTATATTTCTCATTGTAATACTATTAATGAATTTGATCTAAATAATATAAATAACTTGGTCAAATTTGTACATTATTTTTTAATATTAAACTCTGTGAACGAAAGCTCAGGGATTTCCGTTTCGTTCAGAAACTCCGCTTTATCTATGGCCGATTGTGGACTTCCGGTGTATCGTAGCCAATGTTTCCTGTAACAGAAGTGTTTTTTGCGCCGATTAAATTTCTTCCACACCTGTGGAAACCATTCGATGAGATAGCGGTACATCGATTGCATTCTTAACGGTTAAACTTACATCTCCTCGATTTTAGCTTTTTCTCCTTCCAGACGGCCGACTACGGTGCCTTTATCGGTATTCATGCACCATCCTTTTAAACCTAATTCTTGCCCGCGTTTCTGTGTGCACTACATCAGCAAGAAACAATGTTTCGGTTTTGCGCGTGAAAGTTTGCACAATGTGAATTATTTTTGCCATTACATATTGCACTTTTTCCAAAACTCTTTTTCTCAATTGATTTTACCGGAAATAATTACATGAGAGGATTGCTCGTTTCAATTTCGCTGAATTGGGAAAGTTTTTTAGAAATTAAAGTTACAGAAACTATAGGATTCTGTCTTATCGATTGTATTGCATAATTGTAAAGTATTAATTATCTGTACTGCAATATTCTTAGAGTATACTTCTGTTTAACAATTGTAAAAATATTGTTAAAGAATTAATTTACGGAACATAAGTGATTATTGTAACTGTTAATAAAGTCACATCGGTAACTAGTAGCTCGAGTGTCGGATAGATGTCGACTCTGAGCAAAACTCGGTGTGATTTTGTCATTAACCTTTTTCTCGATATTTTGCAATGTTGTTTGAATATTTATTTAGTGAAGATAACACTTACCTTTCTGAAGAAGACACCTTCAACGTGAAAAAATTGAAATTAATATCATCATACGAGACTCGTGTAAAAACGTACTTACCTTGCACTCTTCCAAATACCTCGAAATCGACACCGATAAACTTCGACATTTTACTGTCCGTATCTCGCGAATGTACCTCTTGCAAAATTAATGAAAAAACAGCAAAACAGTGAAGTATTTGCACGTATTTCTCGAGCAACATCCGTTCACTACTCGGAGGAAAGCATCGTTGCTTCGGACGTTTTGTGAAACGAAAATTGACTAGATGTCGCCAGTTGAGGTTATATTAGCTACCGTAACACTTACAATTAGTACCGGTCTCCTTGGAAACTATTCTTGGTGTATTGCAAAAAAAACAGCATTTCCTTTTTCCGAAATTACAGAAGTTTTAGATTTCAGTTTCGTTTAATAATTTTTTTCGATACTCTTATTTAAATTCAGACTAAATATAAATTAAATTGCATAACTAATACCCTACTTAAATTCAAATTAAACTACAGCCAAGAAACTTCTAATTTCTAAAATAATATCATTGATAAAAGCTATTCTAAACACCTAATAAACCATATTTAATTGACAATTAGCTCAAATAAATAATTTACCGACTAACTCAAACACGATTAAATAAAACACTCCCAAAGTTTCTCAACGCAAAATAATTTTCGCATTACCCCCCAAATAAGTACACTCTTAATACATTATTAGCTACGAAGTTCATGCAAAATACACATATTATCATCAAATCCCTAAAATCCTCTAAATAATCCTACAATTCAAAAACAAACTACAGCCCTGACATAGATGAACTACTCGATCCAAAGCAGGTTAGTATCGATAACCAACGGTACTCTTCCAGAATTTTTAATACCAAAATCGCAAATCAATCGATACCACGCCAACGCATCGACCGCCTTGCTCGAAACCTGAATACTTCAATTCCGAATATACATGCGCACACATATCTACTTTTTTTTTCTGTGTAATCTTACAATACGGTAATGAGAATCCGCGTACCTTCCCTGGTAATTGGTTAACATCCCAAAGCGCGCGCGCGCGCACGCGGCATAGTTGCCAGCAAAAAGTCACGAAGCATAGGGGCGTATAAGTTGTCCCCACCGTGGTGCCCGCGACCAGTCTCAGGCCACAGGTATTACGTGGCGGACGTCCACGCGTTCTCTCTGTTTCGCCTGCACGCGATAATCAACGGCAAAAGCGCCGCGAAAGAAAGGCTACGGCGAAGCCGGCTGAAGAGCGATCGAACGTAGAACGATGTATCGGTTAGACTGGCTCGGGATTCTTCGACGTTATATCGGCCTTTGAAACCCTTTCGTGTACATCACTCTTCGTTCCGCGATTCTGCGCTATGGTAGACTAACACGTAAAAGATCGAAGATTGTTTTGACGAGAGACATCGGAGACGTGTTCGATACGTTGGACGACGATCTACGTAGCGAGAGACGGATGGAATTGATGTTACATTGGTCGTGTTTGCCGAAGATAATAACGTGATCGTAGAGCGGTAAAATTGAGAGAGATAGAGGGAACAAAGGAGGAGAGAAGTGTCACCGTTGGTCGATGAGGTTAGGGTGGCACATTTACGCAACGAAAATTCGTATCGCTGGCTCGCCGATACGCGATGCGGCTCTTCTGACAGTTCGCTTGAAAACCATTGGCACGCCGTTGATTGCGGTGTCGTTAACGGGAACGTTGTGCGAGGTGATCGAGGAGTACGAGGGAATTGTCAGTCGTTTGTGACGGCTTTGACAGTTTGATTGTGAAAAGTGAGGTTATAATTTGGGAGGTGTATAGAGCGTCGTGGATCGTGTACGTACGTGCAAGTGTACCGAGATCAACAACACGCTAATATAAGATGACGGCGATGTTAGTGTCCGTGGCTGAGCTGTCGAACATTTTCTCCGTGCTCGCAGTCCTGATATGCTTCTGCGGGGTCTTCTTATTTATTATGAGGTATTTTCCCGTTTGTTGTTACGTATCTTCGTATTTGTCATTAAGTATTTTTCTTGCCTGTTGTGCGGCATTTTCTTATCTGTTATTGGCCACCGTCTTATCTGTTATTAGGCATTTGCTTATTTGCTGGTAGGTATTTTCTTGCTTATTATCAGACATTTTCTTGCTTGACATTAGGTATTTTCCTGTTTGCCAGGTATTTTCTTATTTAGTATCAGTGATTTTCTTCTTTATTATCAGGCATTTCTTTATCTGTATTAGGTATTCTCTTCCTTGCTAGATATTTCTTTATCTGTTATTAGGTACTTTCTTGCTTATTATTAGACATTTTCTTGTTTGAGATTAGGTGTTTTCCCATTTTTAGGTATTTTCTTATTTAGTATCAGTGATTTTCTTTACTATTAGGCGTTTCTTTATCTGTTATTAGGTATTTTCTTACTTGTTATTAGATATTTCTTTACCCGTATTAGGTGTTTTCTTGTTTATTATTAGATATTTTCTTATCTGTCCTTAGTTATTTTTTTTGCATTTACTGTTAGGTATTTTCTTATCTCTTATTAGGTATTGTTTGTTGTTAAGTATTTTCTTGCATGTAAGAGGATATTTCCATAAATTTCGCGATCGCGTATCTTTCCAATACACGATTTCCGTTATCTGCTATCTTTCCAGCGAAAGATATATACATATTTGATACGTATTCTTTTCGCCTTTGAATTATTTGAGATAAACCGTGTAAATTATATCGCTCCTTGAGCCGGCAACATTGTTATCTTCGTCGTCGAGCTAATACATCAATACTTTGCCGTTTTTCCGTGTAAATTCAAATGACTCGGGGATAATTAGTGTTGAAGAAATTTCTATTGTAAAGCTACGGTGAAATTTTAGCGTGATATCGTGCTTGAATTGTACGCAGCGCGAATCTTTTACCATGGAATAACTGTCTCGATAAAATATCCCGGCGTCGCGTTAGGAATGACGATCCCTGATTTTCTCAAGTGACACAGCTACTTTCGTACAGATTTCCTCGAGCATCCCTTGAAAGTAGGCTCGTCGAAAGTCACGATGTATTTGTAAATCGTGAAACTCCGAGTTACAAAGTAAATTTACGTACGTCCTGCCTAGTTACAATTTATGTACATAGATTAAAATAACGGTTATTGAGATATCTTTCGTGTTGGAAAGGAATTATTATATGCTAATGATTTTTAATAATACGCTTCATGCGCGGCAAAGTGTAGCAGTGAGTTTAAACGACGATAAGTAAATTACGGAAATACAACGTGAATCTTTTACTGGCTTATATCTTACAAAGTTAATTTTTAAAATGAAACTGCACAGTTTTAAGGTCTTGTACTGCGCTTGCAATATGTGATATAGCGTCAGGATTTTATTTATTGGTGCCCTGTAATTGAGATTTTATTAGACTGGGTTAATAACGTGGCTTGAAAGTCGCTAATTATTTATTTGAAAGGTTCAGAACGGTCAGTATTCGAACGCACCTAGAACAGTAGGTCCCAGATGGGACATGGTTAGTGGAACAGTTCAAATTACCCGCCACCGCTGGGCATTTTTTTTAAATTTATTATTTAATCTACCGTAGCTTCGATGATTCGGAAGCCACCTAAAACAGTAGGTTTTGAGCGAAATTACCATAGGAGTTAGAGGGCTATAGTGGTGGATACTTAGTAAGAAGATGGAATTTCCTATTAATGGGACCGATTTAAAATTTCCCGCCACGTCTGGACAATTTTTTCTAATTTTTTAATTAATAACCTCGGTGGTTCAGAACTCACCTAAGACAGTAGGTTCTAGATAAAATGACCATAGAAGTTAAAATGCTATGATGGCTACAGAATTAGGTGATGGGATATTGTTAGTGGGACCGAGTTCAAATCTCCCGCCACCGCTGGACAATTTTTTCTAATTTATTAATTAATATACCGTAGCCTCTGGTTCAGAACTCACCTAAGACAGTAGGTTCTAGATAAAATGACCATAGAAGTTAAAATGCTATGATTGTTACGGAATTATGTGATAGAATATTGTTAGTGGGACCGAATTCAAATCTCCCGCCACCTCTGGGAACTTTTTTATAGGATATCTCGCATTTCCTAAGTGATTAATACGTGCAGTAGCTTTCGGTGGTTTGAAAGCCACCTGAAACAGTAGGTTCCACCCGAAATGCACCATAGCACCTACAGCTGAAAAGCGTAAAAGAAAAATATAAACCGGTCATTTTGATTGCCTTGATATATCTAGTAAAGGAATATTCCTTCTCTTCGAATTCGTTTCAACATCCTTCACAATGGCAGGTTTTCTCGTATTGCAATAAAGCTTCGGACAAAAACTTCGGCCATACGTTCAACTTCGCCGTGCCTTTCGAAATAGGTCGACGTACCCGTAATGTTTCATTGCTTCGTTCAGTTGCAGCAAAAGCAGCTATCACGACGATGTCGCGGTATTATTTCCTCTCCGTGGCATTATTACTTTCGTGTGTAAATTGAAAGGCAAATATCGGTCGGTGACGATGTCACAAGAATTACGATATTGTTTCTTAGAGCTTTCAAACTTTCCGCGCATCCTGCTTTTCATTGACTCCTTTATTGCAGTGTGAAATTTCGACTCAATAAAAGTATTTAGGACCTGGAATATTCGTAATAATGTACTAATCAATTTATAACACTGTCCGGACGATTGTACATAAAATTTTACAGCTACTTGTTGTTACTAATTTAATTCATATAATTTAAAGAATGTCTTTCAAATATATATACAATTGAAAATAAAATTAAAATAAAATTTTAATATAATATAAATTAAAATTTATATATAATTAAAAATTAAAAATGATTTATATAATTTATATTTATTATATATATATAATATGGGCGTAAAACTCGCAAGTATTAACTAGTAGACGGTAAGATAGAAAGCAGAAGTCGAAATCTTTAAAAAAATAGAATGTTCTTACAATTCTATAATTTTTGGAAATTAAAGCTTTTTTAACACATTGAAGGCGGTACATGATGAAAAACATATAGCCTGAATTCCCGCATATTTTCTAATATTTTTTTTTCTTCGTTGTAATGTTTTACTTATAATTGCAGTTTTTTGTACGGTGTTGCCTGAAATTTCAAATAACGTGAATTAACGTCACCCGTCTCGAACGGTTGAGAAATAAAAAACGTGAACTCACGTCATCCGTCTTCAATGTGTTAAATTGTAGTTCCATACTTTTAAAAAATTACACCTTCACAAATTATAATTCTACAATTATAGAATACGTTTTAAGTAAATTTTTAACGAATCGACGGGCTGCGGAAGGAGATTAACGGTAAGGATAGAATCAACAAGGTTTCATCGTCCGACCAATGCAATTATTGCATTCAAATTATCTTATAATTATCACTATCGCCGGTCTACGTTTCACCGATGAAGGACGTTCCTCGAACTTCTCCGTGCATCTTTCTCTTTCACCGATCCTAAGCTAGTTCCTCCTCGTCGACATCTCGGAACATCCCTTCACCATGCTTCTTTCTTTTATTTTCATGGGGAATTCTGTCGTGCGGAAACTGCTCGTTGAGAGAGCCGCATTAATTACGATGCCGCGTGTAGATGTATCGCAATTATTCTTTTACGTGACGAAGAATGAACTCGTGCGGCAAATTATATCGCGAGTTATTAGTCACTTCCTTTGAAAATTATTTACAGAGTTTAATGTAAAGTGGTATCTTCATTACTTTTCTCGGAGGTAAATAATGAATTTTTGATAATAAGTAACGGAAGAACTTCGTAGTCGATGTAATAACTGCAAAATGTACCGTCATCTTTTTTAAATCCTTCCCGTACAATAATGGGTGACACTCGTGACGCGATAAATGGAATAGAAAATTGTGAAATTTTCCAAAAAGTATTATAATTGAAAATATTTGTCGGTTGCGATACAATCAAAGTATTTCTATGATATTAATATTGCGGTAAGTTATACGTTATAACAGAAATCAGGGATAAATTTTGTTACTTTAGCAATTAATTCCGACTTATTGCGGATTCAGTCACAAAGAAATGGTACGGCAAGGGGTTAAAGTGAGCTTTATTCTGCTCTTAACACTAGACAATTTTTTTCCTTAAAAATTCTCCAAATGTATAGAAAACTCATAGAATAAATATTCTACGCCCATGTCAAAGAACATAAATCACCGAATCGATCATCTTTTCCGCCTCTCGATTCCTCTTTTTTCAAAGTACTTATTTAATATTTTGAAATATGATAGATTTAGCGCCGGTAGTTCTAGTGTTAATTAAATGAGTGAAATTCATTATTACCGATAAAAGTTATTACCTATTATAGATCTTTGCCTTTTTAAATATTTCCTGAACGTAAAGTATATTGATATTACCCTTTATTTATATATTGTATAAGGACCTAATTAAATCTATCGAAATCATCGATATTTCTGAGTAACGCTCCGAAACAAGTCCCCAAAAACTTATCAATGCATTTATTCTCAGAAAATAAAAGTGCATGCTCAGAAATTCGGCGAAAAAACAACTTAATTCTCAGAGAATATTAAATGCAGTGTTAAAATTCGCTATCGCCCGTCGCCACTAAAAAGAAAAAATACATTCAAATTCTCAAAACAATTCCCGCCGACGCAACATTCGCGAACGAAACTGAAACAAGCAACGTGGCGATGTTTCGCAGCCGCTTGGATAATTTATAGGTTCCGTCGAAAGCAAACTAACGATAAGTTACGTAATTTGTGCCTATCGTTGGACAGTCTTTATAGATCTCGAATTCGAGCTGAGAAAAAAGAAATGCGTTCGAAGAGCAAAGAAAAAAATAGCTTCACTCGAGATTTCTGACGTCGCGTCGCTCTCAAGGTCGGCGAGGTGCGGACAAGTCCTACTTCGAAGAAGTTACCGACCTAAGGATGTGTTTATCGGGTTACAACGGTCGCAAGAAATTCACAAGTTTGGTCGTATTTCACCGCAAGGCAGTTTCTCATCGTGCCTTTTATCGCGATAGGTGATGCGTCGCGTTGAAAATCGTATCATATTTCTGCCGATAAGCGTTTAGCTTCTTTTTTCATGCTACGTCTTTCAACGCGCTCGGAATGACTTATTTCTGTTTTTTTCGAAGTGTCCTCACGCTTCTAACGCTGTTTCTTTATCTCTAGATCTGGTAGGGTAGCTGGAGTGACTTATTTCTGTTTTTTTAGCAGTGTCTTTACACTCTTAACGCTGTTTCTTCATCGCTAGAACTAGTAGGGGTACTGAAGTGACTTACTTCTGTTTTTTTTGCAGCGTCTTTACACTCTTAACGCTGTTTCTTTATCGCTAGATCTAGTAGGATTGCTGAAGTGACTTATTTCTGTTTTTTAGCAGTGTCCCCACACTTTTAACGCTGTTTCTTTATCACTAGGTCGAAATGTCTATGATTCTTGATATACCGCATAATTTAACGTGATATTAATATTATAGAAACAATTTTATCATGTCGCGAGGGGTGTTGTTCTCAGGGGGAACATTAATTGAAGATAAAAAAGAATATTTACGAATTTTCTGATGCAGTCGATATTTACATATTGACATTAAAATGATAAAGTGCTGCTGACTATACATCTATTTGTGTCTTTAAGGTTTCTGTTTGAGTTTCACTTTAGTAAAAATGATGAAACTAGCGAAATACCGGTGGCGTTCAACGTGTTACTGGCATTTGATTCCTATTGCGAGTACTCGATTCTTATGTCAGGTTTCCCATCAACGAAATGATGTAACGTCACGCTTCGAACTAGGTCGGTATTTGGAGTATTCATTATTAAATTGCGCCACTTATAATTCCCTTCCTATACGAGGTAATCCCTGTACCTAAATAGTTACATACGCAACGAACTTCTGCGCAACTGGGCTTCTGGGGATATAACCTCCACGTCAGACATATTGCTACACTTTATATCTAAACGATGAATCTAGATCCGTAGAACTATGGCTATGAATAAATGTGGAAATAATTCCTCAACTATTAACCTCCTTTTTTGTATTACGAAATAATGCAAAAGTAAAAGTTGAACGTACTGGCTAGCCGTTATTAATAGCAGAACTGCGGAAACGGTTGTCGTCGGGTTTTTGCATTTTTATAAAAATTCCTCTGTCATGATAATCTCACAATTAAAATAATGAAAAATTCGCAATTTTAATAAATACGTTTTCTGATTCCGAAAAATGACGGAATTTGGGGAGAATTTTCAAAATAATGAGAGTAGCGATAATTCAGAATTAAAACGTTACAAGAATTCAAATTTCTACTTTTATGCACTACAGCTGATATTAAATAGAACGTATAAAAAATATTTTGATATTCTATTAATAATATAATTTATATACATATAAATTATATTATTAATACAATATCAAAATATTTTTTAATATCCATATAATTTGTTATAAGTCAATTTGGAAATATCACTTAAAAAAACTAAATTTCCTTCGACCTGGCAGTTTCAACAGAGAAATCTGCCGATCGCAAAGGGTTAAGCTAACAATCTCCTCCATTTCTTTCGGAGAAATATTCCTGTTATTATTTAATATTTCATAATCGATGAATTGACCGGCAAGAATGGGCATGCATAAAGGTACCGGTACAGTTAATTACACTTTGAGCATGATTTTTTAATGGACGCGTTTTAGCGCGGAATTTCAAAATTTGTAGCTGATGCTCTTTCCAGCTTGGTATTGGTGAATGCGCAATTAATGAAAGTTTCGTTTGGCAACCGTGCACCAGCGATTGTCTTCAATTGGTTAAGGTCAAGAAACTCGCTTCCTGCGAGTTCTTTAACCGGCTGGATTTTCCTTTCTTTTTTATCCCCGACGGGATATTATGCGCGTTGGTTAATCCATTATTAACCGATCGTTTTATTTTTCGCGAATCGCGAAATGTTTTGTAATGCAAACTCGCGTCGCGTATAGGAGCGAGCATCTTGCGAAGTTGTCGAAGGTGAGATTCGAGAGAATGATCAATTATTTGAACGTTCTTTCGGACGGCTACTGTTTACTTAATTTGTCACAGTTGTCCAAAGGATAATTTTTAATTTCGTCGGTGAAAAAAAGAAGAAGTGAAATAAAGCGAATTAATTGTAAAATTCTAGCCATATATTCCTCTTCTTTTGAATTTTTGCATATTTCAATATTCATTGGAATTCGTGGAAAAAAGTAAGACGCACAGAAAAAAGTGTGGTTGCAAGTCAAGTTCACGAAATGATTAACGAGTGGACAGGTGACATACAAAAAAAAAGGTTAAATGTCATTTGCATAGCTTCGTTTATTGCGTAATAAGTGAAGACTTCTCTTAATTTTTGCTGCTTTTTTTTCTGTGTTTCCCTTTTCCTCAAACGTCCATTTGAATTGGTAATGAGACTTAGAATCATTTACCGGAGACAATAGAGTTTAACGTAGTTTATGGATTCTTCAAACATTTAAAGAAGAATTAGAAATAGAAAAATTCCGTGGAATCGACATGTTTAAAAATGTCGAGTAAATACGTTAGAAGGGACGAAGTAAAGCAGGCAGAAAGATTAAAGGCTATGGTGGCCAAGTAGAGGTTATTACTCGCAATTAGTAGGCCCGTCTTCTCTAGCAAAATTTTCCTAATTTATTATTTAATATTCCATAGCTTCTGTGTTTTGAAAGCCACCTAAAACAGTAGGTTCTGGCTGAAAGGACCGTAGCAGCCAGGAAGCTATGCTGATTAAGGAGGAAACAGGCTCCTAATTAGAGTGGGTTGAAGTTCAAGTAGCCCGTCACATTTGACAAATTTTTCTTAATTTCTTATTTAAGAATATGCCGTAGCCTCGGTGCTTTCGAAGCCACCTAAAATAGTTGGTCCTAGATAAAAAGACTCTGCTAAAATGAAAAGCTACCTAAAGTGAGACTATGGTGGATATGGCCTCGCAATCAGTGGGCTCGAGTTCAAATCTCCCGCCAACTCCGGTAAAGTCTTCATATTTTATTTTTTAATGTATCATAGCCTCGGAAGTTGGGAATCCACATAAACCAATAGGTCGTAGTTGAAATAACCAAATGAGTTAGAGGGTTTTGATGTCTACGGAGTCAGAGGACGGGATTTTCTATTAGTGGGACCGAGTTCAAATCTCCCGCCACCTCCGGTAAATCTGTTCCATGTAATATCATATATTTCCTTGGCGATATAGATATGCAATAGTATTCCGTGTTTCGGAAGCCAGCAATAATAGTAGACTCTAGGCAAAGTGACGACAGCAGGAACACAGGATATTTTATTAGCACTGAAAGCCACTCGAGGAATATTCACTTTCTAAAAAAGCATACACATGAACTATCATTGCAGCGTGTTTGTAACGCCAAGTTACATAACCGTAGGCTTTAACGTTATTTAAACGTATAGGACATTCTCTGGGAAGACACGGTCAGTTTGAAAGAAAAATCGAAACAAAAGTGGAACGTTTATTACGGCGGAATTGTACGACTTAAGATAATAGGGGTGTTCGATGCTTGCGTGGTACGTTCTATAGTATTTCTTGTTATCCAACTGTTCTACGAATTTCAAAGTTTTTCTCTGTTTTGCAACATCCACTGGGTGAGTTTTATAGAACTCCTCGTTCCTAATACGAATCCATAAATAGAATTTCTCCAGCACCTTCAGTTTTTGATAAAATGGAATTTTTGTAAAAGCGGTCGATCTTGAGAAAGAAAGTGCTATTATCTCAGAACTAAGGACAATAGAAAGTTCGAGCTTATCTTAAAGAATATTCGCAGTATTCTGTAATAATTATTATAGAGTTAATATAGTATTACAACTTTATTATTAATAACTTATTACTGTAGTAATCGAAATTAATATAATATTTCTAATAATTATTATAGAAATCTCGAACAAAGTGAAGTTGAATGATTACGCGTATGAGAGAAATTATAAATAGTTTGTTACACCATCGCGTATTTAAGCTGCGTGAAAATGATTGCGAATCTTTACATAATATATGACATTATTCACGAGCATTATTAATAAAATCCTACATTTCTTTGTGAATGTGTAAAGCATCGTCATAAATAACGTAAGGTATTCACGATGGAATAAATTGAAATACGTTTGTATTAGTATTTACCAAAATATAAATGTATTATGTCTGGAAAAATTTCGTCAATCCTTTGAAGTTTATATGTCTGCCATGACGGTTCGCATAGTCAAGATAATGCAAATTGAAAGGTGATAAAATTTGTTAAACGTGTAAAGGTATATTTCATGCACTTCCGGCAACATTTCTAAATATTTTAACTGTGGATTTTGAAATTCTCCATTTTTTTTTCGTCCACAATAAATTTTAGTTTGGCTGCAAACCCTCGCGCAAAGGAGTGCACCGTGTACATACAGAGAGTTCCATAAATAGCGAGTGAAGGGGCAAACTTCTTTCACGCGATCCGGCTGACCGCGAGTGAATTTTTTTTTTTTTTTAATACTTTCAGCTTCAACTGGTATCGTCATTTCACCGATCGATGCTACTTTTGTGAGCGCATTTTTAACTTGCTTTTTTTCTCTCATATTTTTAACCTGGTAAGTGCGGAGACCTTTTATTCGTTATTTATGAAACACAAGATTTTCAAATCTGCCGCCACCTCTGGAAAACTTGTTCTATATGTTGTGATATCACATATTTAATACGTGATATTTATTTAAAAAAGTCTTTGGTAAAGTGGAACTCACCTAGAATAGTAGATGCTAGGCGAAATGACCATAGCAATATGGGATTTTCTAGTAGTGGGACCAAGTTTAAATCTCCCGCCATCTGTGGAAAATTTGTTCCATGTGATATTCCACATTTTTGGGAAGTAGCCTTTGGTGGTTCGCAACCCGAAATTAATAGAAGTTAGGCGAAATGACCATATCAATATGGGATTTTCCAGTAGTGGGACCAAATTTAAATTTCCCGCCATCTGTGGGAAATTTGTTCTATGTGATATTCCACATTTTTGGGAAATAGCCTTTGGTGAATGTCAGCGCGAGATTAATAGAAGTTAGGTGAAATTATCATAGCAATATGGGATTTTCTAGTAGTGGGACCAAGTTTAAATCTCCCGCCATCTGTGGGAAAATTTTTCTATGTAATACTACATATTTTTTACATAATATTTGTGAGAAACAGCCTTTGGTGGTTCGGAAGCCTAGAACAGTAGATCCTAGGTGAAATGGCCATAGCAGTAGCAGCCAAACGAAGTAAAATACAATACAACACGAATTACAATTTATTCTATCGCAATTAAAGGAGTAATCGGTAGGAACAGTATTACCAATTGATTTGAAAAGTTCGATACGTTGTTTCAGGAACATGATCGTGCTTCGTATTCACGGCGACGATTTGATGTTCGGCGGGAATGGAGGCGTAATGACACATTCGCCGCGCATACCACAAATGGAGATGATGAAGGTCCACATTCCCTTCACCTTCAAACTTCACGAGAGCTTCAAGAGCACTTACGCGGGTGAGTACAATTAAATATGCCGTAACTCTTTTTATGTATCGAGGTGAACAGGAAAAGGCTCAGACTCATAATTACCGAGCCCGAGTTCAAACTTCCCGCCACCTCTTGAAAATTCTTCCTAATTTATTATTTAATATATCGCAAACTCGGTGGTTCGGAAGCCACCTAAACTGTGGGTTCTAGGCGTATCGACCATAGAAGTTAGAGGGCTATGGTCGTGGATACTTAGAGGATGGGGTGTCCTATTACTTGGGCCGAGTTTAAATTTCCCGCCACCCCTGGAAAGTTTTTTCTAATTTATTAACACGTTGGACGCCACCGGTATTTTGCTAGTTTCACCATTTGTACTGAAGTAAAACTTTTTCTACTAAAATCACATCTTTATAAATCAGAAACTTCAAAGACCTGGATTGATATACATTCAGCAGACCTTGATCTTTTAAACGCCAATATTTAAATACCGAATATATTACAAAATTCGAAAATATTGCAATGTAAAAGTCATATGCAATTCTATTGGATTTAATACCGCCGGTCACCGGTGACCCCATGACAGTCAACCTGTTAATTACCATAACAACCCACCTAAACCGTTAAGTCCCAGGCAAAATCACCATAAACGCCAGAGCCGAGAAAATAGATCATCGGTAAAGCAATCTTCCCTCAAGAACTCCCTATCCACAGGTCGTTAAACCTCGCCGTTCGTTATCCCAGACAAAAAGCCGGTATTGTTAGAAACGCCGTTTCTTACTCTCCGTTTCTCTATTGCTCAATTCCAGTGAAATCCGTAATCCGTGAAAAAAAAGGCAGCATCGTTACAACTCGTTCGTTCCTTCCACGCGACCGTCCGCGGTATCGGAGGTTGTAAATTTGAGAGCCACTGTCCCGCCGGTATCTCTCGACTCGCGAATTAGCAACGAGGGAGAATTTTTTAAGCGGATGTACGCGTCCGTCTGGCTTCGCTTTCTTCGAGGAGCCTACAGGATTGTTTCGCAATTGCACAGGTTAATTAACTTAAAAGAACAGCTCGTAAGGCCCCGACCGCTGAAAGTGGGTTATAGACGAGCGTAAGGTGCGCGCGCGAGAGAGAGAGAGAGGAAGAGAGAGAGATCAAGAGGCAGAGACAGAGAAAAAAGAGTGAAATCAAGAGGTAGAGAGAGAAAGAAGAAGACGACGGTCCCGTGTAATTGGTATGCAGGTGTTAAAGCACCTGAAATTACGAAACGCTACCTTGACCGCTTGGCCGGGTCACTGTGAGTCATTTAACTTGGGAGGCGATCGTTTTATTACGAATTATTCCGCGTTATCTCAACGTCTAACGAATTCGTAGCTCATCGATGCAACGTACCTTTTTTTTATCCAGCGAGTCAACAGGAATGGACCCATTGATCGTTACGTAATCTATTCGACCGAAATGACCGGCTGGAGTTGTGGCGCGTAATTTGAACCGGCCGTGTTTTATCTTGCAATTCGACGCTCCGTCGTTCGATCCACGCAGTTTAGCCTGTTTGCATTGTTCAGCAAGTATTCGTATAACGTGGCGAATGTGGTAAAATGTAGAATATAGCGAAAGGAAGATTCACATGTCCGTAATATACTCTGCGGTTAGGTATGCTGTTTTAACGCTGTGGTTTTGCGGTTTTGCATTTTTAGAAATATTTGACGCGTCTTTTTGTAACAATTACGTACACGTTTCCATTCATATATTCCGGTCTTACCGGATGTAGGGCTGTAAATGAAAGAATTTTCTTTTTTTTAAGAATCCCATTTTTTAAGACCTTGCGAAGAGTAGAGATTATTCGTAGTTTTAACACTAGATTTACGGGCGTGAAATCTCTTAAATTGCTATATATTAAATAAGGACTTTGGAAAAAGAGGGTTGATGCGGCAAAGATGGTAATTCGTTAAGTCATTATTGTATTATAAAATACACGTGAAATATCTACTGTACAGCGTCTCTGTAAATTTGAGAAATGTTTATAAGACAAGTGGGAACCCGTCAATTTCACGGCTTCCGTAAATCCAGTGTTAAGCAGCTGTGGCGGAAATGCAGATAAAGGCTCGGACTCTCAATCAGTGGGCCCACCATGTATAGGAAAATTTTCCTAATTTATTATTTAATGCACCACAGCTTCGGTGGTTTGGAAGTCACCTAAAATAGTCGTGCCTTGGTGAAATAACCATAGCAGTTAGAAATCTATAATGATTAATGACAAAAAAGGCTCGGATTCGCAATTAGTGGGCCCGAATTCAAATCTGCCATCACTGACGTGAAATTTGTCCTAATTTGTTAGTTAACATCTCACAACCTCAGTGACTCGGAAGCCACCTAAATCAGTAGGTCCTAGCTGAGATGACCACAGCAATTACGGGATTATGGACTAACAATAAGACTTGAACTCGGGCCAGCCAATTGGGAATCCCCGGCTTTTCCTGTATAACCACAATAGCCCCCTAATTGCTGTGGTCACACCAGCCGAGACCTGATTGAGATCGCTTCCGCATCACCGAGGCTATGATACATTCCAAAATAATAAATTAACAAAAATTTGTCAGAGGTGACGGAAGCCTTGAAGTCGGGCCAGCTAATTGGGAATCCCAGGCTTTGCCTCCATTCCCACCATAGTCTCCTAATTCCTACGGTCAGCTACGTCCTACTCATTTAGGCGGTTTCTGAATCACCAAGGCTTTGAGATGTTAAATAATAAATTAGGAAAAATCAATGGTCCGACAACTGAAAGATGACTAGGTAGCGGCGGAGCCTGTTTTCAACCGCCTATTCCCGCCATTTCGTTTTTAAAAGTCCCAAACCCAGCCTCCTAAAGTAAAGGAATTGGCGGAGTATTTACTTTAAGAGACTGGGTTTGGGCATTCCAAAATCGAAATGGCGAGAATTGGCGTTTGAAAACGAGAGGTTTCGCCGCTCCCTAGTCGTTTTTCAGTTGTTGGACTGTACGAGAGGTATACCTCGCAAAAATAGAGAAGTCCTCTGGCCTCTGGTTCGTTCTGATTCGCCTGACGGATAGAAACATCCTCGTTCTGACGTCATTTTCTATTCTCACGCCTTATTGGCCGGTAAAGCCGCACATTCGCTGCGTCGTCATGGGAACGACGAAGAAGTGTTTTGTTTTCGGTTGTCATTGGTCGATCACAGATTTCCAGGGCCGACATAGTGGGGGTAAGCGGTGCGAGTGACACTCTCCCCTTGCCTCCTACCTCATATCGTGAGACTTCTCTGCTTTTGCGAGGTATATACAGCTTCCAAAGACAAAAGAAGTCCTCTGGCCTCTGGTTTGTTCTGATTCGACTGACAAATAGAGGCAACCCTCGTTCTGACGTCGTTTTCGATTCTAACGCCTTATTTACTGATAAAGCCGCACATTCGCTGCGTCGTCATGGGAACGACGAAGAAGTGTTTTGTTTTCGGTTGTCATTGGTCGATCACAGGTTTCCAGGAGCGACATGGTGGGGATAGACGGTGCAAGCGACACTCTCTCCTTGCCTCCTACCTCATATTGCGAGACATCTCTATTTTTATGAGGTATATACAATGGGGAATTTGAACTTTGGGCCACTGATTGAGACTCCTCGTATTTAATTCCATATCTGCTATAGCCCCTAACTGTTATAGTAATTTTCCCTCGGACCTATTGTTTTGGGTGGCTTCCGAACCACCTAGACCATGGTATATTATGCGATAATTAAAAAAAATGCGCCAGTAGCGTCGAATATTCGAATTCAGGCCCGGCAATTGAAAATCCAAGCCTTTAACTCCATGTCCACAATAGTCTCCGCACGCGATTCTTTTCCCGACGACGCCACACATCTGCATACGCATGTGCACGCTTTCGTCCTGGGGTGTTTTACATTCTCGAAATTTGCATCGGTTGAACGTGCTTCGTGTATTGTCATCGGGATACCCGTACACACCTCGTATAAACTGCATACGTGACGAAGAAACGCGAGGTTGCAAGAGGAACACCAAGAAAGAGGAACTTGAAGCGTGATCAACATGCACGTGACCGTATAAATCGTATGCTTTAATGAATTTATCATGGGTCATTGAGTGTCAAGTTTATATTGCATACGTTATGTGCGTTCATGTAGCTTGATGGATATTACATGTAGCAAAACTTCAATGTTTGAACTTGAATAACTTTAAGTGCTGACAGTGTTGATTTTTTAATGCTTTTGCGGTCGTATTTAGTTAATGGCATAGTTTCGGTGGTTGGAAACCAACTTAACCCTCTATAGTCCGAATTTTCTGTAGGTTCTGAAGATCAGTTGCACGATGGTACATTAGAAAATGATAAAAATACTGTTATAAATAATACAATTAACTTAATTTTGAAACATTAACACTATTCCTACCACGACCGGTCAAATGACCGTTTTTAAAATTTCGATCAGAATTTTCTATATAAAACGTAATTGAATCGCCTTTTAACTTCATGCCTTTCCTCAAATATACGTATAATACATTCACATTATAATACATTTTTTAATATTCACTTCTTTTTTTACTGTACGTTTTCTGGGAAAAAATTATCATTTGACAAATTCACCGGTTGCGGTAGGAAAAGGTATACGTGAAGTGTCGGTAGGAATAGTGTTAAATTGCAAAGAATTTCATAATCTTTAAGAACTAAATCGTAATATATGGCAAAGTTAAGAAATTGACTTTGAAGACTAAAAGCTTAGATTTGTCTTATGTTACTCCAAAGTTACACGGGCCCATAGAGGGTTAACATTAACCGTGTCATACCGGTCAAATGAACGGTCCAATGGAATGAAAATATCTCATTTTCTGCTATTTAGTAAAGAGTGCCTTTCTGTATTAAGTTGATAGTTGCCTGCATTTCTTTCAGAAGGGTATTATCGTTGTTTCATAACCAGCCAAAAGATCTACTATGGTATAAGTAACCATAAACTTTCGATACGGTTAGTGTTAAACAGTAGGACCTAGGAGAAATAATGTTTGCAGTTTTCCCCGTTATTCACATTACAGTATATTAAACGTGAAATTGTTTAGCTTATTTTCCTGTTTCATCTACTCTTTTTCTGCTGCGAAGATAATAATGTACTGGGTTGACAACTAAGTGATCGCCTGAACCATAGTTTTCTAGTTGTTTGGACTTCCACCTTCCTTTAGTAAAAAAAATCGTATCGATGAGTTATTTAGTTTCGTTTTTATCCCAATTTGAAAATGGAAGGACAAAACGCGCATTTCAGACATACTTTATTGTATTATTTGCGAAAAAGGAACGCATCCCAAGCTTACAAGAAGTTATGTGCCGTATATGGGAATGAAACCTTGAAAGATAGGCAGGGTAAAAATTGGTTTGCCAAATTTCTTTGGCCGATTCTTCACTCCAAAATGCGCAACGATCTGGCCGTCCAGTTAACCCTCTATGGGCCCGTGTAACTTTGAAGTAACATGAGACAAATCTAAACTTTTATTCTTCAAAGTCAGTTTTTTAACTTTGCCAAGTATTCCAATTTAGTTCTTAAAGATTAACAAATTCTTTACAATTTAATGTTTCAAAATCAAGTTAAGTCTACTAATTATAATAGTATTTCTATGATTTTCTAATGTACCATTGTACAACTGATCTTCAGATGCTACAGAAAATTCGGGCTATAGAGGGTTAAGTTGATGAGAGTTATATCGAGGCTGTTATCGATTCAGATCGTCATAGCACAACACGTGAGATTGCAGAGAAGCGCAATGCATCGCATACATGCATTAAAAAAAATTGAAACAGCTTCACTATGTTAAAAGACTCGATTTATGGGTCCATCATCAGCTTAAGGAAATTCCTACTTATATAAAATCCGCAATCACTTAGTTGCCAACCCAATATTTGCAGAAGCTAATCATCCGTAATACTTAGGGTCAAGCTTGGTTAAACGTTGATTACTGTTCTTCGCAAACGGATGGAAGCAATTTTCTGTAATTAAATTTACCCACGTGTCACTGCCGATTTATTCACGTAAACCCGCAATTTTTTGAGTTTCTAAGTAATTATGCACGGTTAATGGAATATCTAATGACCTGGAGTAATTATAATTAATGGGAATGATATTCACATTGAAGTAAAATCGTGCTGTAACATGTTAATGATTCAATCAAGCAATAACATCCACTTTTCTTTGCGAGTGTTCTGCGCAGTGTTGTGCAATTCAATATGTTGCACCAAATTAAGTGTCTCTACTTCCACGTTTAAATCACTATTGACAAAGTATATTGCTATCCTTGAAACGGTATAAATTAGATTTCACTTTTTCTCGACAACAAGCAAGAACATAATTTGCACGAAATTACTTTCGAGGGAGAAGACGAGTGATTACATATCCAGACAGCTCTATTAAATGAACGCGCAACTTTTTATCAAAACGATACGAAGCCAAAGACGAAAGATAAATCCACCGAGTACTCTGTTTAAAGTTGGGAAGACTAGGAAATAAAATCGAGACACTTTTTACTAATTAACTATAACATATAACGTCATTTATTAATTAACTACAAAAATTTTCAATACAATTACGACTTTTTGCCAAGTCGTGACTTTCACATTTGACAATCAATAAAATAACAATTGAACTAGGTATCTATATTTGCAAAATAAAATTGCGACCCTTTTCACTAATTAACTACAACACACATAACGTAATTTATTAATTAAGTACACGAAATTTCAATACAATTACGACATTTTGCCATTTCGTGACTTCCACACTTGACAATCAATAAAATAACAATTGAACTAGGTATCTATATTTGCAAAATAAAATTGAGACACTTTTCACTAATTAACTACAACACACATAACGTAATTTATTAATTAAGTACACGAAATTTCAATACTAATACGACTTTTTGCCTTTTCGTGACTTCCACACTTGACAACCAATAAAATAACAATTGAACTACGTATCTAAATTTGCAAAATAGTAATTACAAGAATATAATAATAATAACGACAATTTCAGGGTTGAATCTCAATAAAAATGTGTACTCGAATCACTGAACAAAGTGAATTATAATTCAGCATGTTAAAATCCACCATAAATTCACCATAGCCGGCGCGAACGGCGAATCCAAACGTTATCTTCCATCCGAGAGTCGAACGTAAATTCCCAAACGTGCATCGCTTTGGAATCAATAATAGCAAGAATAACAATCGAACGAACGTCTTACATCGAGAAACGATATCTAATCGAGCAATTTGTAAACGTTACCACGGCAAAGATCGACGAGTGGATTTAATCATCGCCGACAGACAACGATTTTTCTTTTGGTCTCGCATGACGATGATTTAAAGTCGGCTTCGAGGAATACACGCGAAGATGATGCAGGATGGCGTTTTATCAGTGTCATTAGCGTCAGAAAAAAAGTTGTGAATATTTCATTGGCGGTGAAAAACAAAGTGCATTGTGACGAATGATTCGCGTATTGATGAGGATTTTTCTCCTGTTTTTTTTTCCTTGGCGTTAAATGATATCATTTCGCTTAGGAATTACTGTTCTAGGTTGCAAGCGGATTGCGAATCGACGAGGATAAGATACATTCAATAATAAATTGGGATATATTTAATAATAATTGTAATTATGAAATAAAAGTTTCTTAGAGATGGCGGAAGAGGATTTGAATTTGGGACCAGCTATTAGTCGGTCCGAGCTATTAGCTTCTTAACCCCTTACCCTACGGTTTGTTTTGTAATTACCTCCGCAATCATTCAGAATTTAATTGCTAAAATAAAAATTGATCGGTGATTCTTGATATATCGTACAATTTAACGTAATATTAACCCTTTCACCACGGAGTGCTTTTCCGCCAGTGTGCTAACACGGTACCGAGCAATCCCGGCGCGGACGAATACCTTTTAATGGCTAGTGACGTAATATAAATAATTAATTCGTTATTGAAGTTGCAATGTATATAATAATAAAAAATAAAAGCTTATGGTATTTAAAAAATATCCAATTACAATCTATGATCTAGTAATTAATTCTTCTTGTGAAATTTTCATGGGTGACTATAGACACCGCTCGTACCCAGATAGTGTCAGGCCGCGGGTGACTATAGTCACCGGTAGTATCGAAAGGGTTAATATTACAGGGATAATATTATCGCGTCGCGTCTCATTAACATTTTTAATTTGATAGGTTTTGCAAAACTTGAAAATTTCCTATTCCATTTACCGTATCACGAGTGCCACTCGTCATTGTAGGGCAAGGGGTTAAGAAGCTAAAGGCTCGGACCGACCATCACTGGTCCCAAATTCAAATCTTGCATCATATCCTGCTATCTAGCACGATAGCCTGCTAAGTGCTGTTGTTATTTCGTCCAGGACCTATTGTTTTAGGGGGCTTCCAAACCAGCTAGGCTGTTAATTAAGTAATAAACTAGGAAAATTTGCCTGCAGTTGGCGGGCCCACTGAGTGCAAATCCGACCCTTTAGCTTCTTAGCCACCCTAGTACCTAACTGCTATGGTCATTTTAAATTTCTGGGCCCTACTATTTTATTAGGTGGCTTCTGAGCCACTGAGAATATGATATATTTAATAATAAATTGGGAAAAGTGTTTTAGAGGTGACGGGCCCACCGATTGCAAGTCCCAGCCTCTTTTCTCATTAATCATCATAGCTTTATAACTACTATGGTTATTTCAGCTAGGCCCTACTATTTTAGGCGGTTTCTGAACCACTGAGGCTGCGGTATATTAAATAACAAATTACGAAAGTTTTCCTAGCGATGACGGGCCCACTGATTGCGGGTCCGAGCCCCTTTCCTCATTAATCATCATAGATTTCTAACTGCTATGGTTATTTCACCTAGGCCCTACTATTTTAGGGGGCATCTGAGCCACCGAGGCTGTGATGTATTAAATAATAAATTAGAAAAATTTTCCTACAGATTGCGGGCCCACTGATTGCGAATCCGAGCCTCTTTTCTCATTAATCGTTATAGCTTTCTATCTACTATGGTTATTTCAGCTAGGCCCTACTATTTTAGGCGGTTTCTGAGCCACTGAGGCTACGGTAGATTAAATAACAAATTAGAAAAATTTTCCTAGCGATGACGGGCCCACTGATTGCGAATCCGAGCCTTTAGCTTCTTGGCCGCCATTGCCCCTAACTGCTATGGCTATTTTAAAATTCTGGGCCCTACTATTTTAGGTGGCTTCTGAGCCTCCGAGAATATGATATATTTAATAATAAATTAGGAAAAGTATTCTAGAGATGACGGGCCGACGGATTGCGAGTCCGCGCCTCATTTTTCACTAATCATCCCAGTTTTCTGACTACTATGGTTATCTCAGCTAGGACCCCCTGTTTTAGGTGGCTTTCGAACCACGGAGGCTGTGATATAGTAAATAATAATTTAGGGAAAATATTCCAAATATGACGAAACGAGGAATAAATGTCAGTCGATTTTGATAATCATCGATACAATTGAATAATTGGAGCTGAAAAACCACTGTATCCGTGTCGTAAGCGATTATCGTTAATTTTTCATCGATAGGAAAAAGCGTGTCGTCGATCTCGCCTGTCCAGCGTTACTTGTAAACTTTTCAGTAACTCGGAAAAACAGACCATTAATCTTGGACGGTCGATTATTACTGCTAATATTTCAGTAATACGGAAAGTAAGACTATGACTATCATCAATTCTAATTAACGTCCGGAAATGTCACACGTCGTGTATCATCTTTAATAAGAAATCATATTTACGATGATTAAAAATCAACTGCTTGAATCATCACTACACATTTGTACATTAAAAATAATTACATTAAATAATAACCATTAATTATAGCAACTAATAACGCTATCTTAACCGTAATTAATAAAGCCACCAAAAACACTAATTCCTAGGCAAAATATCCAGAGCAATTAAAACCTATAAAAATGCAAAACAAGAAAACGAATAAGTTCCAACAAGTCCAAGTAAAATAAATATCCATCGTAAACTAATTAACAAAAAAGAATTTTTCGCGTTCCTACAAAACATCCTTTCCTCTCAATCCAAAAAATTTAATAACAAGCCTCTGTTCGATGCTCTTTGGAGGAAAATTCGTCATATCAACAACAAATTTTCTTCTCCGTCGTAATGTCGTGGCAGAGAAGATCTCGATGGAAAAGTCTCCCGGCAAGGGCAGACTATTTTCGAATTCCAGCCTCGTAGACAAAGGTGACCATGTGAAACCGTGAGGGTCGATAGTAAAGTTTAGTCTCGTTCATCGAGGACAGCATTCTCCCGCTGGAATACATGAATATTACGTAAGTTACGTGACAATAGGTAAAACAATTTCAGCCTCGTTCCATCCGATGTACCATTTATCGATAAATTTCAATCCGTAATCCGGTTGCGGTGTGTAACAAATCACCGTGCCCGTTATATCCAATTTGCTACTGCAGTTCCGTAACTATCGCGGCAATATCGTGAGGAATCTCGAACTTTAAGTGGATTCAGAACTATGGTGGTTATATCTGTGTTGCAAATTCTCTAGGGACATTGCGAATCGTCTGAGAAGTGTGATCTTGATAGCTTCGTAATGAGCTATCGAGAATATGAATTAATTGGGTCTGTTCACTTTACATCTATGCAAAATTAGCTTTAACTTCTGAAATGGAAGATCTAAGTTCTTGGGTTGTGCTGGATATGGAGTTGAAGGTTGGGATCTTTCAATCAGCAGATAGAATGCAAGTCATCTAAGATAGTAGGTCATTGGCAAAATTACCATAGCGTTTAGGAAACTATGGTGAGTAGGGAGATAAACACTCCGTCTGTCGATCAATGGGACCGAGTTCGAGTCTTCGTCGCCTCCGTCAAATTTTTCCCAATTTATTTTTTAATATTTCAGAGCCTCGGTGGTTCGGAAGCCACCCAAAATAGTAGGTCATAGGCCAAATAACCACAGCGGTTAGAAGGCTATGAAGGTGGATACGAATTTAGTAGATGGGATTTCCTATTAGTGGGGCCGAGTTTAAATTTCCCGCCACAACTGGAAATTTTTTCCCAATTTATGAATTAATATATCACAGCCTCGGTGGTTCTGAAACCACCTATAATAGTAGTGAGAGGCCTATGGAGGTGGGTACGGAATTAGGTTATGGGATTTCCTATTGGTCGGATTGAGTTTAAATTTCCCGCCATATCTAGAAAATTTGTCCCGATTTATTAATTCATGTATTACAGCCTCGGTAGTTCTGAACCCACCTAAAATAGTAGATCACAGGCTGAAGGACCATAGTATATAGTTAGAGATCTATGAAGGTGGATACGGAGTTACTTTATGGGATTTCCTATTAGTGGAATTGAGTTTAAATTTCCCGCCACATCTCAAAAATGTTTCGAAATTTATTAATTAATATATCACAGCCTCGGTGGTTCGGAAGCCACCTTGAAACAATAGGTCCTAGGCGGAATGACCATAAGAGTTAGGAGACAATGGAGAGTAAGGAGGTAGAGACTATAAGAAATTGGGAACGTCGTTACAATTGTCTAAAAGTAATCACTGTCTCGTTGAATCCCGTGCGTCACAGGATGGAATAATGAGTTTGACCAAGGCGCGAAGAAACGTGTTCAGTTTCCGTAAACTTCGGCGGAGACTCTTCGAAACGCTATCGTGGCCTCTATCATACGTAGCAACGACATCATCCTCAAATATAGAATTCGTTGCAGTTCACTTCTTTCAGCATTTTAGGAATTCTCCGCGGTTACTGTAACAACCAGCTGTTACGAATATACACGGACATTAATATGACTCTGATACAAAATTGCTTAGGGAGAATTAGGACTTGGACTCATTTCTACGTCTTTCGTGCTTTTCAGCTTCGACTGTTGTAGCTTTAGTTGCATGGAAAATCACCGAGGATATGATATATTAACCCTTAACGCTCCGACTTTTAATTGTCAATATCGACCGACAAACTTCGACTTATTCTCATCATACTTCGACTTGCAAGTTTTTAAGTGTCAGATTTTATATGCTACAGTGACGTGTAAAAAGCAATATTAAAGTCATTCAGAACAATCTTTATTCATCTCAGGAGTAATATAATTTTGATTGCAATATTTATATTAACTTATATTTATAAATATTTATATTAACTTATATTTATAAATATTTATGTTAATTATATATTTATAAATATTTATATTAATTTATATTTGTAAATATTTATATTATTTATATTTATAAATATTTATATTAACTTATATTTATAAATATTTACATTAATTTATATTTATAAATATTTATATCAATTTATATTTATAAATTCTTATATTAATTTATATTTATATTTGGAGCGGTGCTTGAGAGGCACACTTGGAGCGTTAAGGGTTAAATAATGAATTAGAAACAAATCTCCCAGAGTTACCGGGAAATTTGAATTTCGGCGCACTGATTGCGAGTCCGCGCATCTTACTCCGTACCGAAGAAAGTACGACGAACTAAATAGCAATTTCAGAAAACTCTGTCATACGTGTCGAGGATTTGAACTTAGGCCGATTGATAGTCTTAATTGGAGTCGTAGCCTGCAATTAAGTTCATTATTTTCGGTCGTTGCCAACATAGTTAAACGACAACACGTTCCCGTCTCGATGCTCGTCGGTGACTCACGACTCGGGTTTCTGCGCGATATATGTTGTGACTCACTGATTAATACGCGCCTGATGTTTCTTTTTCGCGAAAAATAACAAAACCACTGGGCGCTCGCTCGGACAATGGGGTCGTCAGAAATGTAAAAATAATATTGTGAAGAATTGCCGGTCGTTTGACAAAAGTAATTGCTGTTGCTTGTGTTTAATCCGCATCGGGCGCTTCTTCACGAACTTTTCGTATAAATCGGGAATAAAAGGAGAATTTTCGTTTCTCGATGCGATTGTGTTAAGAACGAGTGGATGAGAAATGATATTAGCTTTTTTCATGGTTCTTGGACAACGGGAATTTATAACTATAGAAAATGAAAGAAAACGATATTGTTGTCGAGATGGCAAGAATGAAATTGAGGAAAATTGGATGTTTCTTTACGATGTAGCTATTTTAATGTTCAGATTGAGAGGATAAGAAGTGATATTAGCATTACTGTTATTTTCTTTCTGTTCTCTATAAACGATTCTTTGGTGATTGCTGTGATCCAGCTGCTTCTCTTAGACACTTTTCTGCCGCGAAGTTTTTTGACGATGTTGAGAAATAATAAAAGTACTGCGTCGTCTTTCAAAACAACAGTTTATCGAATGCAATATAGCGCGAAGTTTGAAAAGCAACTGTTTCGAAACTACACTAAAAAACAACGGCGTTATCGGTGCCTCGTCGTTATAGTAATCGATGTTTTGTACTAATCGCATCAAAAACTTACGAAATACATTCTCTTTCACAAAAAGAAAGAATAACTTGCGTCCTACGAAAGTAGCGAACTAAAAGACATTAATAACTCTGCCATACTCACAGCTTCGATTTATCTTATTACTGTTAAATACATCAGAAAAAAAAAACCTGAATAAAAATCTCGCGCGCAATATCAACCTCTTACGAATTTCGTCAATCATTCGCAAAAAAATGTTTACTCAGGTTAAACATTGCTCAAAAGAAATTCCGTGGTTGAATTGCGCCAAAACGCATATGTCAATACAACAATGCATACACGATTCCCCCAATTCGCGATAACAGAAATCTCGACAAATTGGTGTCAAGTTTATCACTCCCCGAAGCTGGAAATCCTCCATCACCTTCGACAAATTTTCCCTTATTCATTATCTAGGAGTATATCAGCCTCTGCGGTTTAGAAGTCACTTAAAACACTGAATCCTAGCCTAAATGGCATCAGTTAGGCGGCTATGATAAATGAGGAGCTAAAGGTTCGATCTTTCAATCATTGAGACCAAGTTCCAGTCTCCGTCACCTCTGGGAAATTTTTTCTAATTTAATTTCTCATGTAGTACAGCCTCAGTGGTTCGGAAGGTCCTTAAACAGTAACTTCTAGGCTAAAATGACTATAGTAGGTAGGAAGCTGCAATGATTAGAAAGGTAAAGTGTCGAACTCTCAATTAGTGGCACCGAGATCAAATGGTCGACACCACTGAGAAATTTTTTCTAATTTTTTACAATGTCTATGATTCGGAAGCCACCTAAGCAAGTAGTTTCTAGGCAAAATGATCGTAACGATCAAGGTACTATAATAGGTAAGGAGCTCACCACTCGAACTCCAAATCAATAGATCACCTCGTTGTCACCTCTGACAAATTTTTCCGAATTCATCACAACCTCCAGGTTGCCACCTGAAATACTACTTCCTAGGCTAAACGTCCATAGCAATTAGGAAACTATGGCAGGTAAGGAGCTAACCACTCGGTCTCCCAATCATTTGAGCCAACTTCAAGTATCCGTCACCTCCAACAAACTTGTCCTCATCTATCACCTAACACACAATAATTCAAATACTTCAGAACCCATCTAAAACAGTAGGTCACAGACGATATAGCCAAACCTCACAAAAAAATCAAAAAAGAAATAAAAACGAGCACCTAACACTCGCAAGAGGAATGGAAAGCTCTCCGCTGGAAATTGGCCTTTTACCGTGTGCAAATATCACGTCAATTTTTTATAATCTATGCCGGCTACCGGTGAGCATGCGCAGACTGTCGTCCAAAGAACTCTTGTACGCTGTTATTGTGCAACGGCGGTAATCGCGATTGGATCGCCGGTGAGAGGAGAAGAGAAGAGCCGCTTGGTCCAGGTTACGAAAGGTTGGCCGGCCGATGACGTAACGCTGTAAGTGGATTGCAAGATCCACGCCGTGCCGAGAGAAACGCGTGACGATCGGGAATAATTGTGTCGATACGAAAAGCCTCCCTCTTGATACCACCACGTTCTCCGAATACCGGCGGCATTAATGGTTATGAATTTTCGAGGGGACGGCGCGGTTCGTTAAGTGCACTGCAATTTATAGCGTTCGCCAGATACGAAAGCGACGTTGTTGAGACTCCGCTTGGAGATTTTCACGCGAAGGGATAGCAATTGTGTTGCGATGAATGGCTGCACTTTAGGAACAATGTGATTTAGAAGGAATTGTCGAGGTTGGGCAGACTGGAACCTTCGACATGATTGTATTATGGTTTGGATATTGAACGGTATTCTTGGGAGGCGATGGACGGCGGTTAAGTTTCTTTTGTGTTTCTTTCGGTTATTATTGCCTTTGGTGAAATTCCCCTAGGAACTATTGTTTTAGATTAGTTTTAGGTGGGAATCACTGTGAATATGGTGTGTTAAATTATAAATTGGGGGGTGTTTTACAGTGGTGACGGGGGATTCGAAGTTGGGCCCATTATTGATTTAAAGTGTTTTAGTCTTTACCTACTTGATCATCATCATCATAGCTTCCTCTAATCGCTTAGCTTAGGATATACACTATTTTAGTTAACTTCCGTATCACTTAGGCTATGATGTATTACTAAATTAATAAATAATAATAAATAATTAATAAATTAGGAAAATTCTCCCAGACATGATGGAGGAGGATTTGAACTCGGGCCAACTGATTGCGAGCTCGAGTCGTTGTCTCCTTAACCACCATACTTTCCTAATTACTGTGGTCATTTCGCCTACACCTATCGTTTTAAGTGGCTTCTGCACCACTCAGATAATGATATATTTAGGAAAAAATGCAATATTGCTATTTACGCAGTAGTTGCAGAACTTTCGAGCCGTTTCGGTAACCTTTTCACAATTTAAAACGGTGAAAAATAATTCCTGGTAAACGAACTGCAAACTACTACGCCACTTACCCCATATCCACTAAATGCCAGCTACATGTTTTCTTTTATTTTTTCATCAAATATTTGAGACACCATAGAGACCAGAGGAAGTGGTCCCGCGTATATACAAATAGTTGTTTACCAACACTTGCAGTAAAAAAATGGACTGCGCACATAATTTCACCTGTTGCCAAACGTATTAATCAACTTGCAATGCGTTGCGCAGGGTTGATATTTTTTCCCGATTCCATTGCGCTTGTAAACTTTCTACGTTCTGAATGGAACAGCGGGAAAACTGGGGCAAATGCAGTTAGGAAGCAATAAGTTTTGCTTTCTGCTGTGTAACAGGTTGATTGCACTTTAAAAGTCCCGCTTGCGCTGGGATTGGTGAATTAGTTGCGCAAGAAACGCTGAATTAAGTAATGCAATTTCAGGGGCACTTTATCATGGAATTTCTTTTTTAGAAGTTTTTAGACTTCCTTAAGATATCTGAACTGGTTTTTGACTGGAATGTTTGGAAAAAATTGTGTACCACTCATTTTGACTGGTTTGATAGCTCTAGTGTTAAACTAAAATATAAAGTGATGGAATAAAACTAAAATACAAAGTTATCGAATTAAAATAAAATACAAAATTATCAAATTAAACTAAAATTCAAAGTTATCGAGTTAAACTGAAATATAAAATTATCGAATTGAACTAAAATACAAAGTTTACGAACTAAACTAAAATTCAAAGTTATCGAATTAATCTAAAATACAAAGTTATCGAGTTAAACTAAAATACAAAGTTTACGAACTAAACTAAAATTCAAAGTTATCGAATTAATCTAAA
Source organism: Cerceris ruficornis (assembly GCA_963989415.1). NCBI lineage: Eukaryota > Metazoa > Arthropoda > Insecta > Hymenoptera > Crabronidae > Cerceris > Cerceris ruficornis. The sequence goes on from OZ022519.1 coordinate 28,404,301, forward strand.
ATACAAAGTTATCGAATTAAACTAAAATACAAAGTCATCGAGTTAAACTAAAATATAAAGTTATTGAACTGAAGTCTCATTCAGTTAAAAAGACCACAACCACTGTGATAACGCGCGCCCAGATTTTATACCCGAAACTGTTTGAAAAAGGGTGCGCCTGCGCATGGGGAAACGCGGCAAGCTGCATTATCTACGTGACCCACGTGCATTTAGATAGCAAGCGAAAGGGTTCGCCTGAAAAACCGGTGATCGAAGCTATTTCTCGGACTTTCCTTGTCGTTCGACGACGCGTGCTGTTCCGAAACGAGTTTTGTCTCGCTTCGGCAGTGTCGGCACAATAGCGCATACGTGACCGCGTTAAGTCACGCGTTTGCACTCGAGAATTAATCGATTCCAGAGCACGAATGCTACTTCGATTAATGATTTCCGCCTTTTTCACTTAGAATTGCATTTCCATAATTAACGAAATGTCCATTTATGGCGGAGATTTCGTATAAATGTTTGTATATCTTGATTGATGGAAATTGCACAGATCGAAGAGTGGAGATTTGAATTGCGCGCTGCTATTTCAGAGTACGCGGGATAGTTTTATTGTATTTTTACTTTTAATGGTGTATCTCTGTGGTTGTGTTTCAGTATTTAATACGATATTGTCCGTTTTCGTGGTTCTTGGCTTTGATATATTAGGTAAAGTGAGAAGAAATATAATTTTTGCATATTTCCGGTGAGATATCTCAGGTGTGATTTATTATGAATTGTTAAAATCTGGTCGTTCTATCGCTGTCGTGATCAACTGTGCGCAATTAGTGAGAAAAATATTAAGTACATGTTTTTGTACATAAATTTGTTCACATTGTAAAAAGAAACATTTTTTTTCACTTTACCTAATTACCGTTATATTTATATATAGTAAATAAGTACTTTGAAAAAAGAGGAATCAACAGGTGAAAAATATGATTAATTAAGTAATTTTTTTTTATAAGATAGACATGCAATGTTTACTGCATGGCTGCCCTGTTAATTTCGACCATTTTTAGAATGAATCGAATACCGGTCATTTGGATCGCCTTGGTAGTTTTAGCGTTAAAGGGTGACTCCCAATTAGTGGGGCCCAGTTTTTTGTTCGATCACAGCCGACAGGAGACGATTACATCACGGTTTCAACGCCCCTCCCCCACTGTCACTTGTTAGTCCCCCCAGGGGCCTGGGAACGTCCCAGGTACGGGCTTGGCGAACCCGGGGTACCTGAGCCCGCATGCCAACCAATACTATTGGCAATAGCAGTGCTACGCTGGTACCAAGGATTAATTTGGTACCAAAAGTGCTGAACTTAGCTCCAGGAGCTTCAATTTTGTCCCAGCTGATATATTATTTAATACAACACAGCCTCGATAGCTCGGAAGCCACCTAAAATCCTAGGTTAAGTAAGCATAGCAGTTAGGAATCTATAGTTGCGTTATAGGGTAGGGTACTAGCATCACCCTAGACGAAATGATACACCTCGCAAAAGTAAAGAAGTCCTCTGGTTTCTGGTTTCTTCTGATTGGCCCATCGGATAGAGACATCCCTCGTTCTGACGTCATTTTCGATTCTAACGCGTGACTGGCCGAAAAAGTCGCACATTCGTTGCGTCGCCATGGGAACGACGAAAGAAGTGCTTCGTTTTCGGTTGTCATTGGTCGATCTGAAGTCTCCAGGACCGATGTGGTGGGGACAGACGGCGCGAGCGACACTCTCCCCTTACCCCGTGCCTCATACCGCTCGCCTTCTTTGCCTTTTGGCTATGATAGCAGTGCTACGCTGGTACCAAGGATTAATTTGGTACCAAGAAGCTCCAGGAGCTTCAATTCTGTCCCAGTTGATATATTATTTAATACAACAGAGCCTCGATAGGTCGGCAGCCACCTAAAATAGCACATCGTAGGTTAAGTGAGCATAGCAGTTAAGAATCTATAGTTGGGTTGTAGGTTAGAGTACTAGGGGCATCCTAGACGAAATGATAACAGTTAGGAGGCTATTGTGGCTACAGTGGTAAAAGTTAGAATCTCTTATCAGTAGATCCCACTTCAACCCCCATCAGGTCTGGGAAATTAGCTCTTAATGATTATTCACTATATTATGGGAGCGTTTTATCTTCTGAAACAATGAGTCCTCGGTGAATTAATATCAGCGGTTGGAAATTGAAACGATAGAAAAGGAAGCGAAGTCTACGCATCGAGACGAAGTGAAATCCAGAGGAAGTAATCACGTAAAAAGAAAGAGCGGATTCGTCGTGGCTCTTTGACTTTCGTGTTCCATGGTCGCCCGGGTGCAGTTATCTTTTCCCCCCTCTTGCTTGCCCTTTCGCTCCTCTAATTTATGCGGACAGTAAATGTCTGTCGAGTGACTGTGTTTTTTTGCAGGCAACTTCGCTAAGTAAACTCTGAAATATTTCGGTCGTTGATACGGGACGGGATCGATTGTTGACGAGAAGAAAAGTTGATTGGGTGCTCTACGTCGATGAATAATTGGATATAATGATCTTCTGAATAAAGATTCGGATGACATTATTTTTGAGGAGTTAAATACTTTCCTCGTAATTTTAATTGGTAACATTTTAGTAGTTCCTCCCAAAAGGCCGAGTTTAAATGTTCGTAGTCGCGTGGAGATTTTTTTTAAATTGTTATTTAACATATATGCAGCTTTGGTAATTCGGAGACCATCTATATCACTGGGACCAAGTTCAAATTCCTCGTCACAGTTGGACACTTTTCTTATTTTATCATTTAACGTGTTATAGTCTGATAATTCAGAGGCACCCTAAAATAGCAGATTCTAAGCAAAATTACCATACAAATTGACACTCTATGGTGGGAAAGCTGATAAAGGCTTCGACTCTCAACCAGTGGACCGCAGCTAAAATGCTTCATTACGTATCTCTTGGAGACCTTTCCTCATTTATTATTCAATATATTGTTACGCGTCGACCACGCACGCTGAAGCCTTTTGGACACAGTAACTAAACCGACACTCTTTCACAAAACTTTTAACGTTTATTCTAACTCTCGTCCGACCGCAGAATCCCTTTTCTAATATTTATAACAATTGATGTATCCCGCAACCCAGTAACATTAGTTCTACCGGCTACTCCATGCTTAATAATATCGTAGTCTCGGTGAATCAGAAATAGAAAGATATTTTCCTCCACCCAATAAATAGAATGACAGCAAATTCTTCCTAATTTAACAATTTTTCTATGGCGCTTCGAAAGGTCTTTCCGAATTTATTATTTAATATATCACATCTTCGGCTGTTCAAAACCCACTTAAAACAGTAGGTCCCAAGCGGAATTACTTTTCATATCTAGGACATTTTTGTTAATTTATTATTTAATATATCATATCTTCGGCTGTTCAGAGCCCACCGAAAACAGTTGCCTCTAGAATCCATCAACACCACCCTCTCAAGCTTGCCTACCAAATATCCCAACCACCTCTCCATCAAATTCACAGTTAATATCGTCCCTCCACGTCGTGAAACGTCTTTGAATCTCGCAGATGTCGATGATAATCCCGCGAAAAATGACGGTCCTTTGAACGTTACCGAACACGAGCCGATTTCGTGTTCCCCATGCGAGTTCCCCGGCGTATTTCGCCATCGCGTCGACGGCTTCAAGGCTGCCGTTTGAACGCGTCCGAGCTCCTCGCCGGTTTTGGGATCACTTTCGTTTCTGCCCGGACGATCGGCTCGCACGAAAAGCAACAGTTGGCGCGGGGACCACGATGAAAACGAAGAAAAAGAAGCTGTTTTAAGAAACGCTGGGAGAATGATATATATCTATACGGCAAAGGAGGGAATAAAATTCCTGACTCGTGCCTACGTGACTGACCACGCGTACAGCAATCAAGGTCGTCTCAGCGATCGGACTTGCCATTTATATGTCTCTCCGCGTTCACCTGGTTTTTTCTTCCTCTGGCAGTGCTCGATAGTCTTTGGGACCCTTCGCCCATCGGCTTTGGCCTCGTTGTGAGGTAATGACGGTTGCTTTTGTTTGGTAGGTGTGTAGGTGACGATTGGGTCGATTTTGAAGGTATTTGGGAGAATTTAATTGCGACCTTTTTGGAAATTTGGACCTTGAAGAAAATTATTTGTGTGTGCGCCACTTTAAGAGGTTTATTCTTTCGTTAGTGAGTGATCCAGATTTGAAACCCTTTGTCCTTGATTTGAGGTAACGATGGTTGCTTTTGTTTGGTAGGTGTGTAGGTGACGATTGAGTGGATTTTGAAGGTATTTGGGAGAATTTAATTGCGACCTTTTTGGAAATTTGGACCTTGAAGGAAATTCTTTGTGTGTTCGCCACTTTGAGAGGTTTATTCTTTCGCTGGTGAGTGGCCCAGATTTGAAACCATTTGTCCTTGATTTGAGGTAACGATGGTTGCTTTTGTTTGGTAGGTGTGTAGTTGACGATTGGGTTGATTTTGAAGGTGTTTGGGAGAATTTAATTGCGACCTTTTTGGAAATTTGGACCTTGAAGAAAATTCTTTGTGTGTGCGCCACTTTGAGAGGTTTATTCTTTCGTTAGTGAGTGATCCAGATTTGAAACCCTTTGTCCTTGATTTGAGGTAACGATGGTTGTTTTTGTTTGTTAGGTGTGTAGGTGACGATTGAGTCGATTTTGAAGGCATTTGGGAGAATTTAATTGCGATCTTCTTGGAAATTTGGACCTTGAAGAAAATGACTAGTGTGTCCGCTACTTTGAAACCCTTTGTCCTTGATTTGAGGTAACGATGGTTGTTTTTGTTTGGTAGGTGTGTAGGTGACGATTGAGTCGATTTTGAAGGCATTCGGAAGAATTTAATTGCGACCTTTTTGGAAATTTGGACCTTGTTGAAAATTATTTGTATGTCAGCCACCTAGTGATTTTTTTTCTTTAATTAGTGAGTGATGCAAGTCCGAGACCCTTTATCCTTCGATTGTGGCCTCGATGGCTGTGAATGATTTTTATACGACCTGTTCGAAGTTAATGCATTTAATGAAACTTCAGTGCGGTGCACTTGCATATTTGTACGTTGAAGAAACTTGTACGTCGGCCTCTTTATATTAACCCGGCTCCTTATTTCTTTTGGTATTAAATATATCTTGTGGGTACCCCTTCTCCTTGGATTTTAGCCTTGGTATCTACGAGCAATCGTTATTTTCGTATCTCAAATTGATCTACTGCGAGATGCATTTACAGCACTCCTGTAAAATTTGCTCTGAAAAAAAGGTCATAAAGAGTCCGCGTTTATCCTGTTTCTTCTTCCTCTTTTAATACCGCATTCTATTCTTTGGAATTCTTCGCTCTTCCTTGGCCTTGGTGCCCATTAACGACCAACGCACGATTTTTCTATGGTGCTTCGAAACGTCTCTCCTAATTTATTATTTAATATATTATAGCTCTGGTGATTCGCAGCCAACCTAAAACACTAGTTTCTCGGCGCAATTATCACAGCAATTAACAGTCCGTGGTGCCTAGAGAGATATGGGCTAGGAATTGCAATCAGTGGGTAGAATTAAAATGCTCTCAACACTAAGACATTTTTGTTAATTTATTATTTAATATATCATAGTTTCTATTGTTCGCAGCTTACCTAAAACAGTAAGTTCTAGTGAAATTTCGGTAGTAATTAACAGTCTATAGTGGTTAGGGAGATATAGGCTAGGAATTGCAATTAATGGGCAGAAATCAAATCCTCTTTCACCTCTTGGACATTTTTGTTAAATTATTATTTAATATATCATAGCTTTCGCGGTTTGGAAGCCACCTAAAACACTAGTTTCTAGGCGAAATTACCATAGTAATTAATAGTCTATGGTTGTTATGGAGATATAAACCCTAAGTTGCAATCAGTAGACAGAATTCAAATTCCCGTCCGCAGTGAAAAATGTCTCTAAATTATTAATATAGCACAGCCCCGTTCTCTTAAAATCTATGTAAAGCTGCCTTCTATGCAAAATAACCATAGTTATTCAAATCGATAGTGCAGAATACGAAAAATTTGCAACATTGCGCAAAGATATTTGGCGCAATCGTTTATGGCAACTTCAGGGATGAAACGCCGTGCACCAAAATGGCGGTCGCTTTTGACATCGTCATTCTAGAGTTTCTTTCTTCGTGGATGTATGATCGAACGTAATAAATCACCGATTTCACCGTATCCTCACTTCCTCTGCAGTTTCGCGCGATTTTGAAAGGCTTTCGTTCTTCTCCTTTTCCTGAACGTCAGGAAACACATTAAAACGTGACTCAACTGTTCGCTACGTGTCTCAGAGCATCGAGTAAACATGCAGTCGTTCTCGTATGTTAATGAGACTTTTGCCGTTATATTTTGAAGTTTTAACGCGAGAATCTTAGAAAGCGCTTGATGCGTTTAGTGAAATTATTTGGAATTTTGTGTAAAGTCGGTGCATCAGCTCGTTACAATTAAATTAGCACACGAAAATGCGCGATGAGCTGATGATAGCCAAATGTGACTAGGATTAGAACTCAGCTTTTATTTTTAATTTATAAACTTAAAATGTAATGGCACAGATTTCGACTGGCTTTAAAATCAAAAAGATAAGACTGGAACCAGGAATTAAAACTTCTATAATCTCAAATTATAATTGTTACAGGCGGCCCTCGACTTTCGCACATTTTAAAAATGCAACTTTTTAAAGATTTTTGTCGATATTGCAAACTCTGTTCTGGAAAAAAATGAATTCTAACAATTGTTATTATTATCAGAGGCCTTCTAATATCATAATATTGCCTACCAGAGGTTACAAAACCTCAACCTTATAAAAAAAAAACACATAAAAGCGCTTAAACACTCCTCATTATCTTATTTATACTAATAAATAAATATTTTAAATACAATTTTTAATGATTTTCCTATATGCCTCTACTTTCGAACATTCAACATTCGCACAAGTTTTCAAGAACCAATTATGTGCGAAAGTCGAGGGCCGCCTGTATTTCGAAGAACGCCTGGGCAAGCTTTTTGACGAGTAAAAAACTAGCAGAAAATTAATCTATTATCAATTTTCAACGAAACTGCGATTATACGTCTCAAATTCAACTGCATAGATTTTAATTAGTTTAAAAAACACCGAAAAGTAGAAGCAACAGCATTCCTCCGAAGAATTAGAACCTGAAAAATCCCAGAGCGCAATTAGAACTTTCGTCTACTCTAAGACCAGACTTGCAGCAAAGAGAAAAACCAGAAGGAAGAGAATCGTGACCAAGTGCCAGTGTCTAAAGGTCGTCAAGAAAATTAGAATGTTGTCCAGTAATGATCCAACATGGATGCCTAAGAATCCGAGTCAACGTGTTTTCTCCCAGTAACGTAGAAATACTCGACACGATTGTCTTTCATCCGACGCAAAAACCGCGCCAAAAAGGCATCGTCTTGTTAAAAAAGAGGACCAGACACCTCGTGGCAATTTTTGCATCGTCGAAATTAATCACCACGAGTCTCCAAGGACGTTGCACCTTTGTGTTTGCCTTACAACGAACATTTTCCAATTGACAAGAATATTCGAAAAACCTGGCTTCCTCTCGTGGTCCCCTTTTTTCCACGATCTTCGCAAAAACATCGCCGAAGAAATCCTCGTCTTTGTTGGTTCTCCAAGCGTACCTCTTCGCTTCGTTTGTTTTTTCTCTGTAAATTTGAAGAAACAAAATTGTTTGTCAAACACAGCACGACGACTCGGTGGAATTATCTTTGTCCTGCTAATAAAAGAATTCGTCAAAGACAATCGACATCGGTCGCTATTGTCTCGATGGTCGAAGAATCGGTCAATAAAGCCGCGTGAATATCCCGTGCAAAAAGTGCACCGCAAATATTTGCATCATTTGCATTTTAAGAGTTTTAGGCGTCCATTCAATTTAAACGTTTTAAATGAATGGGGGGAAAAAAACGGTGTCCGTCTCGAAGTTTTCGGTAAACTTCGAGTACTCGGCGAAAACGTTTTCGCTTGGAGCGGTGAAATTTTGCGCGTTCATTGAAATGGATCCGTTTCTTCGGCACTCCGAGGCTGCGGTAATTTGAGAGCACGTTCTCGTTTAACTGGAACAACGATTTAAAGATGGAGCAAAGCGGCAGGCAGACACCGAGCGGCCCGTTCTACGCGCGCACTTGGTCCGAACGAACGAACGAGCCGGATTACGCAATAACATTTGATAATCGACCCGTCACACTCCCTGCCTCGTTTTTCTTTCGTACTATCGTCGAACACGCTGTTCCGCAACTTTTAAGACCTGTCCGATGAAAAAGCAACGCTTACTTTCCGATATTTTAAAGACGTCGTGCGAGACAGGCGATTAGAACGATTGTTAGATGATATTCCTTCAATTTTACCAAGGTTTTGGTATGGATTTTGTATGAAATTGAGTTCTATATGGCAAAAGTGATTCGAGGGTGTAGCATTTATTGATTTTGGGTATTAGAAAGGAATTTTACGAATTGGTATTTTCAGTCTTTGGCCGTCGAGCTTGAGAATTTTCTCGTTGAACTTAAGGAGAGCTAAAAGACTTATTATTTTCAAATTTTGAACGCCATGGGGTCGCCGGAATTTCATATGACTTTTAAATTGTAATATTTATGAATTTTCTAATACATTAATTATTTAAATGCTGGCATTAACCCTTTGCGGGCGGAGACTTTTTTGAATATTGAGAAATAATCATTTGTTTGGCGCTAAAAAACTACCTTTTTATCAGAAAGTCAGAGTGTTGATGTATAGAAGTTATAAATTACTATTTGTGTAATCATATTGCGACAGTTATATTTCAATTTTTCAACTCTAACCTTGTATACCTACACCGATAAACTATAATCAGATTTTTCTTCAGGCCGCATATATGCGCCCGTCGCCCTCAAAGGATTAAAAAGGTAAAGTCCTGCTCGCTATACATCTTTTTGTGCCTTTAAAGTTTCTGCTTCGAAAGACGCGATTTTAGTAGAAATAGTTTCACTTCAGTAAAAATGATGAAACTAGCGAAATTGATTGTAGAAGATGACGATGATTAAGGGTTGGCCTGAAAGCATCGACCAATCATTCGGTGTTATGCGCATTTCTGAGATCAGCTGAAGTCTACGGCTCCTTGGACGATTCGTCTGGCAGCTTTCACTTTCGTTCGCACCGGGTTCGCGTGATCTCGAAACGATCTGTCTTCGGCAATGTCCTCCCATCGACCGATGGTATTTTCGGTGGCAAAGTAAATGGCAAACAATTAAGCGATTCCGTCGATAAAAATGGAATTTCGGTTGATTAAAAGTATAATCACCCTTGCTTATTCTACTTTTACGTCGGCGTATCGTTCGTTTCAATATTTCCTCTGCATTCTGAAAATAAACTTGGTGGAATAAATAAACTTGGAAAAAAGCAGAGAATTGAAATTTGTAAAAGGAGGACTTTGAATCGCAGCTATTATTTTTCGAGAAATTTAAATATCACGAGAAAGAAGATTGAAAGCGCGGCGGGTTTCGAGAGATTCTTGAAAATATTTTCAAAAAGCAGACCCGGAGAAAAATGTATGTGGAATATTTTTTCATGGATCTTTAAAAAAAAATGTTTCCAACCAGTCGGCGCGTGTGTCCTTCCACTTCTCACGTACGACGGAAATAATTGCTCGGGACAATTTGTCAATTGTATCGGCAAATAATGTTTATTATCGTCTCGGAATCGACACACAACATCGAGTTGCAGTGTCGGGCGACGATTTCCACAAACATTTCCCAATTTCTTTCGTACTTGCTCAATTTCTACCGTGCTGATGGAAAATCCAAAAATTGAAAGAAGAAACAAAGTCGAAGTATAAATATCAACCAGAGGCTATTAAATCCCCCATCAGATCTGGGAAATTTTTCCTAAATTAATATTTAAAACACCATAGCCTCGATGGTTCGGAAGCCATCGAAACGTTAGGTCAATGGCAAAATGACCACAGTAATTATTTTCGAAAAAAATACACAACAAAGAAATCAGTTAAAACAGCGTTTGAAAATAATTTAATAATAAGTGCAGAATATTTAACAGTATATAATTTAATAGTGACTATTTAATAGTACACATATAAAGTGATGAAAATGAAGAAGTATAAGGATTCGAGCATAAAAGTGAATATGTTTCGATAAATATAGAGATTCTCACGGTTTGCTTGCTGCGTTTTGTTGCGAAATCGCGAAACAGGAGATCGAACTTAAAATGGAACGTTATGCGTACGTGATAAACGGATCGAAAGTGGGGTATTTTAAATTCGCACGGCCTTGAAAGTGTACGCACAGTATTAGTCGTTTCCTTCGTTCACTCGGATTGTTGTGCTTTTCGATTGAGCAAACAGAGATGCATTGTTGTTGTTGGTACTCATTCGAGGAAACGATAACTTCCTTTGATTCGATTTCCTTCTTTGGTTCTTCCTTAATCGTTGAAAGGTGATCTTTGAGATTCGGAGTAATCCTTCGCCAATAGTTCCCAATTCGAGTTACTTCGTTTGATGTCGCTATCAAAAATGTAGCTTACTAATTGTCATCTTTACATTATCAAAGGTCCCTAGTTCTACTTACATTCCAAACCAGTGAAGTTACGATAGCACTCTTACCGTTACAGCCTCAGAATTGCTACTCTTACATCATCAAAGGTCCCTAATTCAACCTACATTCCTAAAAATTGAGGTTACGATCCGATTTTTACCATCATAGCTCTTCAACTGCCGCAATTCCATCACCATAGCACTCCAGTTTTTCCTAAATTTCAATCACTGAAGTTACGATAGCACTATCATCACAATCGCTGTCCATGTGCTCCAATTACATCACCATAGCCAACCAATTCCACCATAACTCTTCAACTGCTCCAAGTCTATCATCATAGCCCTCCAATTCCACCTAAATTTCAACCACTGAAGTTAAGATACCACTCTTACCATCATAGCTCCAGAATTGCTACTCTTACATCATCAAAGGTCCCTAATTCAACCTGCATTCCTAAAAATTGAGGTTACGATCCGATTTTCACAATCATAGCTCTTCAACTGCCGCAATTCCATCACCATAGCACTCCAGTTTTTCCTAAATTTCAATCACTGAAGTTACGATAGCACTATCATCACAATCGCTCTCCAAGTGCTCCAATTACATCACCATAGCCAACCAATTCCACCATAACTCTTCAACTGCTCCAAGTCTATCATCATAGCCCTCCAATTCCACCTAAATTTCAACCACTGAAGTTACGATAGCACTCTTACCGCCATAGCTCCAGAATTGCTACTCTTACATCATCAAAGGTCCCTAATTCAACCTGCATTCCTAAAAATTCAAGTTACGATCCGATATTCACCATCGTAGCTCTTCAACTGCCGCAATTCCATCACCATAGCCCTCCAATTCCACCTAAATTTCAACCGCTGAAGTTACGATAACACTCTCACCACCATACCTCTGAAACCCCATCTCCAAAGCCCTCCAATTTCCTCAACACCCGAAACCATCGATGTTACGACACAGATATGACCTAACAAAGATTACCAAAGATCATCTAACATTATTCAATCTCTTAGCCCACTAATTTAAAAAAATCCTTTACACCCCCGTCAGCACCATAACCTCGCCAAAGGAATTAGAGCTGGAATAAGTATGTCGACGGTCTCTCCTCTTACGTAGAGCTGACCTGGAAACCTCCTTGCTCCGAGGAGATATCTCGAAGCGAGACGAGAAGAAGAAAAATGTCGAAAGTGGGCTTCTTATGTAATCATTTTGAGTAACGTCGTGTGAAATAATACCATGCCACGTAGCCTCAGGCTCCAGGAGCCTATGTTATTCCGTATTCGTCGGTACACCGGCGTTCGTTGGACTCTAGCCGATGGTTTTGCATAGTTGGGATATAATCTCAATGTAAGCCATCTCTCATGGAGAATCCGTTTTTCTCTGCGGTTTCTTATTCAGTTCTGCGTTGATTCTTGAAGATTATTGCGTCCATGGTTCTCCATGTTTGGGAAAATTTGTATTTATGGGAGGAAGAAGTTGTCGGACACAATTGTTTGTTGACGATCGTGGAAATGAGCGATTGAAAGAAAATGTGGGTAGTTGGATCGAAGGTTGATGGATGATGGTAAATTTAATTGTCATTTGATGAGCGTAACGTAGAAATATTAGGGGGATAGGAAAGTACACCCAATTCTGTTTTTACACGGTTTTGATTTAATACGGTCTAGAAAAAGAATTGATTCCTTTTTTATTCGATTTAGCACGATTAAAAAATCTAAAATATTCTTACAATAAATTTTTGAATGAATTTATTTTAACTATTTTTACAGGGTTGAAGGATATGGAACTAATCCCCTTTTTTCTATGTATGTACTTCATGTATTTTTTTTACACGGTTTTGTCTGGAACGTACCTTCCGTGTAAAAACAGAATTAGGTGTAATGTCGTTTTTTACATTAAATTCAAAGAAATAAATTTGTAACAAATTTTTATTTTTAATGGAGAATGTAATTGCCCTCGTTATCAGCAACCTTTTCTTATCTAGTGGGCAAGTTTTCAATGCCGGTTCAATAAAAATCAATTGGTTTTTTAGCAAAATATATTGAGAAGCGACATTACTTTCCGGTTCTTCTAATATAATGATATTCAGATTAAAGAGAGAAAGAGAAGTAATAAAAGATATTTTCCACCTAATGAGCGGGAATATATGAATTAAAAGAAATAAAGAAAGTGAAAAGTACCGATGGATGTCATTAAAATATTTATATGAGACTCTTGGAAGCAAATAAATCCATTGCCACTTAAAATGTTATTAATTTCTCGGCAACTTGGTTGAAATGAATTTCTTGAGAATCTTTATTGGCAAATATCGCCTCCTTAAGCAAAGTGATAAATTTTCTTAAATCTTAAATTTCACCAAAGCAATGATAACACCTTTAATGGATCAGTTATCGGCACAAATAACTGGAATTACTGATAGCAGAAATATGTTATTCTCAGGATTGATGTTCTTGCTAAAAACCTAAGCGTCTAACTTTCAAACTAGCGGATAGACTGTGAGATTTCCCGATCGACGGTTTTAAAGAAGTGGTAGAAAGGTAAAAAAATGTGACGTAATTACATTAAAAACGCATTACGACTATCGAGGAGCTCTCCGGCGAGGGTTTCGAAATCTTTTGATTCCATAGAGAAACTTAAACTCATATGACCACGATATTGGCGTCATCGCAGGGAATATCAAGGCTCTCTGTGACGCCAATACTGGAATGATCGGGTTGAAGTTGATGCGATTTTATATTTTCAAGCAATTTCACTCTTTTTAGAAGCGCCAATCGTCCACGCTTTTTTTCCAATCGTCTGAAATATCTCAATATTCAGGTGAAAGATAAGTCGTTTCTTCGATTATCGGAAAAATCCCAATTAATTTAGGAACTCCTAATATACCATGTCAGTGCCAGGTCTGCGACTCTGGTAAATTTAAATTTAGCATTATTTGTTTTTCGATTATCTGAAGAATTCCAATCAATTTAGAATTTCCCAATAATCCATGTCAGTGCCAGGTTTGTATCAAGTGTCTCATAAATTGCAATTTGACTTCGGCATTACTCCTTTTTCAATTACCTGAGGAATCCCAATTAGTTTAGAAGCTCCTAATATTCCATGTCAGTTTCAGGTCTAGCAAAAATTTCAGATCGAGCTCATCATCACTTTTTTCAATCATCTGAAGAATCCCAATCAATTTAGGGTCTTGTAATGTTCCATATCAATGTCAGGTAGCAAAAATTTTACTTCGAATTTATCATTACTTTTTTCCATTACCTGAAGAATCCCAATCAATTTAGAGCCTTCTAATATTCTATATCGGTGTCATCATGTCCAGCAAAAATTTTCAGATCGAATACAGTATCACTTTTCTCAAGTATCTGAAGAATTCCAATCAGATTAGAAGCTCCTAATATTCTATATAATATTCTATAATATTCTATAATATTCATATATAATATTCATAATATTCTATATCAGTGTCAGGTCTAGCAAAAGTTTCATTTCGAATTTGTGATCACTTTTTTCAATTACCTGAAAAATTCCAATCAATTTAGAAGCTCCTAATATTCTATATAATATTCTATAATATTCTATAATATTCATATATAATACTCATAATATTCTATATCAGTGTCAGGTCTAGCAAAAATTTCAGTTCGAATTTATCATCACTTTTTTCAATTACCTGAAGAATCCCAATCAATTTAGAAGCTCCTAATATTCCATATCAGTGTTACGTTTAGCAAAAATTCCAGATCGAATTCATTACTTTCTTTTCAATTCCTCCCAGATCCTATTCCGTTAAAAAAGATATCCCAAGATTCCTTATTAGAGGACTGCACTGCATATAAAAACACACCGTAATTTATCCTATACCGCTGCTGAAGAATTCTCTTCCGCGTCAAAAAAAGTAATCATTGCAACGATAAACGCTGCACGTGTAGATGCAACTAATTTGAATGATTTTCCTGGTTCTTTTTGCAGAAGTGGAATGCGAAGTGTCGAGTCAAGTAGAGTATTCCCTGCAGGCGATCTGGGGCGTCAGCATAAGAGAACTTCACTTGGCACTCTGGAAGCCCTGGAGCACCCTCAGAGACGCGTCCTTGAACGGAACTCTTCTTCAAGGTCACGCCCAGTATCTCACGCCGCCGCAAACGTATCCTTTACAGTTGAACGGTTTTTTTTTTACCTTTTTTCCTCTCCTGCTTTCCCTCAGCTCTTTTCTCTTTCTTCTCTTACGGTAAATACCTTATTGTTTGGAACTTCTCCAACTCTTGTCGACTGATTGCAAAGTCTCAGCCCTTGGCTCTTTAGCCATCCTAGTCTTTTATCTGCTATGGTCATTTTGCCGAGGACCTATTGTTTTAGGTGGCTTCAGAGCCACGGGGGATTTGATATATTAAATAATAATTTAGTACAAAGTTCCTAGAGCTGATGGGGATTTTAAATTCGGGCCAACTAATTACAAAATCCCAGCCTTTGGCTCGCTAGCCGCCATAGTCTTTTAACTGCTACGGTGAATTTGCATAAGACCTATTTTTTAGGTGGCTTCTGAGCCACGGGGAATTTGATATATTAAATAATAATTTAGTACAAAGTTCCTAGAGCTGATTGGGATTTCAAATTCGGGCCAACTAATTGCAAAATCCCAGCCTTTGGCTCTCTAGCCACCATAGAAGTTTAAATGCTATGGTCATTTTGCCGAGGACCTATTATTTTAGGTGGCTTCTTAGCCACAGAGGATTTGATATATTAAAGAATAACTTATTACGAAGTTCCTAGAGCTGATTGAGATTTCAAATTCGGGCCAACTAATTGCAAAATCCCAGCCTTTGGCTCGCTAGCCACCACAGAAGTTTAAACGCTATGGTCATTTTGCCGAGGACCTATTGTTTTAGGTGGCTTCTGCACCACAGGGGATTTGATATATTAAATAATAATTTGGTACAAAGTTACTGAAGGTAATGGGGGTTTTAAACTTGGGCCAACTAATTGCAAAATTCCAGCCTTTGGCTCGCTAGTCACCATAGAAGTTTAAATGTTATGGTCACTTTGCGTAAGGCCCACTGGTTTAGGTGGCTTCCGAGCCATTCTGGCTACGGTACAGTAAACAATGAATTATCCATATCTCCGGAGAGTTAAAATTAATCTTAATACAAGCATGTGCCGTTGAACCCAAAAATTTCAATTTACTATAAAAATATCGGACACTCCTTGACTGAGAAATCCAGAAGACAGCCTCATGGAGAAGAAACTCTAAGGTTGTCCCTCCCAGCGCCGGAACTCGAGCTCGGAACACCTCCTCGTCTTTGTTATCCTCTGGTGATCTTTCTAACTCGACGGGACAATGGTGATCCTCATCCCGATGAAACCGTGAGTATATCACTATGTTTAGTTTCTTTCCTCAAAAATTGAATATTTCTCTATCACAGAATATTAAAATATTTTTAGAAAAATTACATTTTTCTGAATCCTTTCGTCGCGATAAGCAAAACACTTGTACTTCAGCACTAGAACTACCGCCGTTAAGTTTATTATGTTTCAATATATTAAATAAGCAGATTGAAAGAAGGGGAATTAATTTTCAGATGCACGTAGAATACCTATTCTATGATTCTACCGTAAGCTTGAAAAATTTTTGGAAAAAATTGTTTACCAGTCATTTCGACCGGTTTGGTAGTTCTAGTGTTAAATTTACGACCTCGCCTCGATAACTTCGCTTTGCAAAAGTGTCGCAATAGGGGCAAAAGTTGTCAGAGTTTGCTTCTAGCGTTATATCAACGAGAAGATTTCTCAAGAGGACGTTCCGCTTTAAAGCAGTGACTTAACGTTGCTTTTTCTTCTTCGAAGGTAGCACTGGTGAATGTCGTGCACATCAAAGACAGCGTTTGCACGCTACCGACCTCGATTTTAGCCCAGTATTTGAAGCAAGCGAACGGCCAGTTGTCCTGTCTCAAGGTAACTTTCCTCCTTCAACTATTAACGCCGCATATTAAAGTCGGACCGTTAATTAAACATCCTCTTGCCAGGACATACCGTTAATTTTACCGCAAATTACGTGTCCCGTAGGTGAATACCACGTGCAGCGGCGGAATTTTAGAGTCATAAAGTTGCTGGGAGTTCGCGACGATGGAGATAGAATTTGATACTTTTCTAAATACACAGTTTAAGTTTGAATTACTTTGATTTTTTGGCATTTTTTCGGATTTTAGCTGCTGCGATTGTTTTATCTAGGTGGACTGGGAATTATTGAGGCTATGATGATTTGGGAAAGATTTCCTTCGTCTGGGATCCGCTTCACTTCTGGGAAATTTTACTTGTGTCCCATTCATCTAGGACACCCTTCACCTCTGGGAAATTTTACTTGTATCGCGTTCATCTAGGATACCTTTCATCTTTGGGAAATTTTGCTTATGTACCGTTCGTCTGGGATACTCTTCATTTCTGGGAAATTTTGCCTGTATTTCGTTTATCTGGGATACCCTTCACTTCTGGGAAATTTTAGTTGTATCGCGCTCATCCGGGATAGCTTTCATCTTTGGGAAACTTTGCCTATATTGCATTCATTTGGGATACCCTTCACCTCTGGGAAATTTTAGTTGTATCGCATTTATCTGAGATACCGTTCACCTCTGAGAAATTTTACTTGTATCGCGTTCATCTGGAATAATACCCTTCACTTCTGGGAAATTTTGGTTGTATCGCGTTCATCTGGAATACCCTTCACTTCTGGGAAATTTTAGTTGTATCGCGTTCATCCGGGATACCCTTCATCTCTGGGAAATGTTACTAGTATCCCGTTCATCTAGGGTGCCTTTCATCTTTGGGAAATTTTGCCTATATTGCACTCATTTGGGATACCCTTCACCTTTAGGAAATTTTAGTTGTATCGCGTTCATCCGGGATACCCTTCATCTCTGGGAAATGTTACTATTATCCCGTTCATCTAGGGTGCCTTTCATCTTTGGGAAATTTTGCCTATATTGCATTCATTTGGAATACCTTTCACCTCTGAGAAATTTTACTT
This sequence comes from Cerceris ruficornis, assembly GCA_963989415.1. NCBI lineage: Eukaryota > Metazoa > Arthropoda > Insecta > Hymenoptera > Crabronidae > Cerceris > Cerceris ruficornis. Next base: position 28,421,863 of record OZ022519.1, read on the forward strand.
GTATCGCGTTCATCCGGGATACCCTTCATCTCTGGGAAATGTTACTAGTATCCCGTTCATCTAGGGTGCCTTTCATCTTTGGGAAATTTTGCCTATATTGCACTCATTTGGGATACCCTTCACCTCTGGGAAATTTTAGTTGTATCGCGTTCATCCGGGATACCCTTAACTTCTGGGAAATTTTAGTTGTATCGTTTTCATCTGGAATACCCCTCACTTCTGGGAAATTTTGCGTTCATCTCGTTCATCTGGAATACCCTTCACCTCTAAAAGATTTTTCCTAGACCTCCTTCATCTGGGACACCCTTCACTTCCGAGACATTTTTCCTGTGTCCCCTTCATATGAGATCCCCTTCACCTCGAAGGAACTTTTCCTGCATCGTCTTCATCTCGAAGCTACTTCACTTCTGGGAAATTTTTCCTAAATTATTATTCACTGTATCATAGCCACGAAAACCAGAATCTATCCCAAATAACCGCAGCGTCAAAATTCAAAAAAGAAAATCTACAAAATCCAAAAATGCGACTCTCCTCCCGACAACTGCATAGCTTTAAATCTCCCATACGCAAAAACTCCTTCTTGATATACTAACTACAACGATTCATCCTCAAAACTACCTCTCCCACCTTCTCCAAGATATCAAAATATCAAAAGTATCTAAAAAACATTAGAAAAGATATCTGCAAGAGGAATTATCCCCAGACCTCACTCAAATCTCACATTTTTCCCCCAGCAACTCTATCTGGCGACCGGCAACTCAACCAACTACGACGAGGGAGACGTATCCTCCGGTCTTGGTCCGGCCCTGGCCCTCGCCGAGCCCTGCAACAACAGCGGAAACTCAGCGAGAGGTGCCCTGGTCGCTTCCGGTACCGGTGATTCCGAGGGTTCCCTCTGGAACACAGCGGGAGAGCAACTCTGCGTCGTCTGCCAATACTTCCCTCTCTCTCGTGCTCTGTTGCCCTGCAGGCATACGTGCATCTGCGCCTCCTGCTTTGGGAAACTCGATCGCTGCCCGATGTGCAGAAGCCCCATAAAAAGCTACTTCTGCATCAGAGGCGAAGAATACATGCCGCTCGAGAAGGATATCAATCCTTGTAAACAGAGACAGTCGAATCACGGACCGACTCATTGGCTTCACGATTGGAACGACAGGCTTACCGATTTTCTTGGATTTGCCCGATAGAAATAGAAACGACCGACGTGAATTCCCTGTCGTGTCCGACTTTTCTTTCATTTTTTTTTTTCAAATCTTTGCGTACAGAGCGCATAGAAGAGGGTAGAATGCAATTTGTGTTTCGATTATGAGTACCACGATGCTGTCGGTGACTTTATACTTTTTGATGGAAGGAAAGTAGCCTCTTTTACTCGGTGGCATCTGATTTGTGATGATTGAAGGGTAGTGGGTGTATGTTTGAGATGATTAACGGTAGATCTACCGATAATTAGTTTAATTTATGTAAATAATTGTCGAATTAACTTGTCAGATGAAAAGGAGGAGGGGACAAATTTGATTGATTTGATTGATTGCTGCTTGGAAGACAGAGAGTGAAGATTGGAAAAAAGAGTTATAGAAATTTTAGTATCACTTATAAAAAAAAGCAGAAAAAATTGTTTTGAGCAGCTTGGTAGATCTGGTGTTAGGAAAATCGGTCCGCTCAACCCTCGAAAGTTTAGGATTCGTTTGTGGAATGAATTCCAGGTGTATATTACGATTTCAACCCATTAGATCGGGCAGAAAATACGCAAAGTAGATGGCACAAAAGTCACTAGGCCATTTAAAAGTAGAATAACTCCTTTATCAATTAATAATTCACATTTATTCTTTTCGAAACGATATAAGTATACATTTGAAAATTACTTTTAATTATTTTTGTATGTTATATCTTTCGAATGCCCACCATTTGGTTCTCATTTTGAAAAATTGATAGAAAAGCAGTTATTACATTGTAACATGGTCTAGTGATTTTTATTTCGCAGAGACGCGTTGTTGGCAACAGTGAAACAGCGGTATCACTAAATTTCTTTCCTCACTTCAAAATTAAATGGCAGACTTATCAGATATTTAATTAAGTCGGGCATTTAATTCTCGCGTTAGTGTGAACATTTTTTAAACAAATCAGAAACTACCCGGAATTCGGTAGCCGAGGGTTAAATCGAATATTCATGAATTGTACATGGGAAACAACACCACTATCGAATTCTTTAAATCTCCATAAAAAAAAGATTCACCGAGAATTTTCGTTAAATTGTTCTCCGAGAAAGTGCAGAGACGAAAAAGGTCGTTCAGCAAAGTGGAACTTAGTATCGTTCGAAATTCAACGGAAGGAATTTCCTCCTATTGTAAATCTTTTATTACACTTGATAGTCGATAATATTTCTCTTAGTTTATCGTTTACATTTAATTATTTACTACTCGTGGACTCGACTATGACCCATATTCTTACGTCGAATTTTCGCACGTCTATCTCAGTCCTGTTCGCGATCGTCCTTGCTCGAATTGTAACTTCCTATTATCAGAAACACGAAAAAGGGACGATAGAATAATTCATTGTCCTCTATTCTAAAAGATTGAGATATCGAAAGGAGATAACGATGAAGTCGTTCGAGATGGAATTCGAGGACGTTGCTCGAAGGAGAATGAGAGCCATTTCTAAATTGAAGGCGCGAAGTAACGTTTGAAATTCTTTGACCACGTAACGTTGTATAAATACTTAAGATGTACATACATAATCTAAAAATAAGACACGTCCGATTCTAAGGTATATAGGCGAATAATTAAGTTATTGATATTAATTTCGTACGAGGCGAGAGTTTAATCCGTTAGATAACTGTTCCCGATAATGTATGACCCTTCAAAGTATTCATATTCTTTTCACGTTTCTCCCATTCTTTCCCCCCGTTTTGAAGATGTATTCGATTCGTAGAAGGAAAAAAGGATAATCTCATTTTCTTCCCTCGCTCTGCCGTCCATAAGCAGCGATGGAGTTGAATTTGTCTTTTGTTTCGAATTCTATGAGTTCTTCGATGGAAGGCGCAAGAGAAAAGAGTGTTAATTATTAGTTTAAGAGGGATGTTGTACGTTTAACGTTTAAGCTGTAAATACACAGACTGTGATAATTCTAATAACATCTACGTATGTAAAACATGAAAATACACGAGAAAAAATAATAACGTTCCGAGTGTGGGGACTAAAGAAATCCGCTGGAAATACGAGACAATGGAAAACACGCGAGATGAAATTAATACTAGATCTATCGGCGATTAATGGCGATATCATGAAAAATATCGAGACAATAGGAGAAAGGAAAGGATGGTGGCAAAGAGTTTGATCGATTTAATCGCTTGCAGTCTACAAGATAGAAATTCCGAAAGAATCAACGTTGGAAATTCGAAAAATATTTGAAAAATGTTCAGAACATGGTACTTCGATCACCTTGGTAGTTTGAGCAATAAAAACTTCAAGTAAATTCGTCAGAAGAAAATAAATGAAGAAAACAAAAGATTTGATCGATTTAATCGCTTGCAGTCTACGTATGTACTCCGAAAATTGAAAAAGCAGCGCATCAGAAATCTCAAGAATATTTTCAAAAAATTCAGAAGTTATTTCAACCGCATTGATAGATCTAGTGTTAATATCTTCGTAATTATATGCGAGCGCAATGAGAAGTTCTTTGCCAATATTTTAATAGATGTCTTCTTTGTAACGTTTCGAATTAATGCTCGCTCTGGAAAGAATTGTTGTTGAAATAGCGGGTTATCATTAAAGATAAACACAATTTAGTGTTCCTCAGTGAAAAAAAATGCTTGTAAGAAGAAGGAAAGGATGGAAGGGAAGATGTTTAATTTTTGATGCTTGATAACGAAAGTATTAAATTGCAGTAAGGTCAGGTTTTAATTTTCGACGTCGATGAACAAGATGCTGCTTTTTAATGCTTAGAGAAGTTAAAGACGAAAGGTTTGATTTTCTTTTTTGGAATTGATAATAAAAAAAAAAGTATTACATTACATTACGATTAAGGAGGTTTCAGTTTAATAAACGTCGATGAGGGATAAACAATGGATTGTACGATTGCAATTGTTAGTTACGTTGAGAAACAAAAATTACACGGTATTACCATGTGCTAATTTGAAGAGTAAAGGCCTCTGAAGTCAATCTTATTGTAGTCGAAGATATTAACATCCTAATTTATATTTTATCTAGTACGATATATCGATGATGCGAAGATGTATGTGAGAAACTGTATATAATTTATTTAATAAAGCGCATTATTCCGAGTCGCGTTCCCTCCATAAATCAACTTCGAAGAAGAGGACAAATAATCGAGAATTAATGTCAAATTAATCATGCTACAGGCAAGATGTAATTACAGATAAAGATAGCAATTATAGAAACAAAGATTCAACGATGTGCTGAACTGTAAAATATAATTTTACATCGTTCTTCAGCTGTTAACAGTAGAACTGCTGGCGTTCTACGTATCTATTTGCATAAACTAAATTAGTACTTTGCAAAAGAGAAATCAAGAGTTGAAAGTAAGATAGAAGTGGGATATTTACTGGATGACTCCTCTATCAATTTGAAATATTATTCGAGAAACTTAAGAACCACTCATTTTGACCACCGTGGTAGTTTAATGTTAAAAACTTCAAATAAATTCGTCAGAAGAAACGAAACGAAGAAGGTAAAATACTATATCGATTTATTCACTTGCAAGATAGATTTTTAATCTACAAAATATACTTAAAAAATCAAATAAGGAAACAGCGTTAGAAACTTCGATATCGTTTACAAAAAAACTCAGAAAAATTCGTTTCGACCGCCTTGCCAGATCAGTTAAACCGACCCGCCACTGTACAGTACGTGGATCTGCAAATCTATTTTTAGTAATTACAAACTTTACATTTCCAAAGTCACATTTTGACGTGTCCGGACAACGGATACCGGTATCTCTATATTTAAATATAAAATGTAATTGCATTTCAGCCATGTAGACTCTCATTATATCCCATCGTTCTACACGCTCTTATACATAAATGGATTTCTTCGGATCGTTAACGCTCGGGGAACTTCGTATTTCTTCGGGCATTCCCGGTTGCTCCCAGTGCACGGTATAATTCACTATGCTGATGACCGTTGATCACGTTGACGTTCGACTTTTTGTTCTTCCAAATCGTATCGTCACCGCGGTCCGTATCCAGTGAAGAGGCAAACGTTAAGAAACATATCTTTCTCTCTTGAACACTCAAGAAACAATGATTTTAGACGGTATTCAATGAAATGCATACATCGCGCAGGATGATTTTACGAAAAGATTAGAGGAAAGAAGGAATCGGATATATATACGGAGAGATGCCTTGTGGAAATTGATACGAAAGTGTGCGTCTTGCAAACCGGTACGTACTGTCTCTTTCTCTTTGTTCTCTTTCATGGAATTGATCATTTTTATCATTCTCTATATATGCACATGTGTACGTGCACACGTATATGTCTTTCTCTTGTTCAATATATATAGATATATGCACACCTATCCTTAGATTTACACCGAAGATAGGTTCCTCGGAAAACCGTGCAAATCGTGGATTTCGATAGGTAAAAGCGTGTAAATCGAAAGGAAGCTAAAACTCGGGTAATTCTGTTATTTACAACGTAAAATAGAAGTAAGATAGCTTGAAAAATATGAGAATAACAAATGATTAATGAAATGATAACTGTATACACAACAGAATATTATTCTTCGAAAATTTCATTAAAATTTCCTTCGAAAACCTTGCAAATCGAGAGCAAACTAAACATGCATAATTGATTTATTTATATCGGCATAACATGAAAGTAAGATTGCTTGAATAATATAAGAATAACAGTTCATTCATGAAATTACTGAATATAAGCCTTCAATGGTTTCATCAAAAATTTGTCTAAAAAAACATGTAAATCGGAGGATAGGAGTATATGTTAATCTTCCATATATATTTACGTACACCTTTCTCTCGCATTCTCAAAGTATCCGCTTTTCCTGCGATTTTAATTCAAATAGAAGTACATCGAATACCGTAAATGTCCTTTTCAGGCATATGTAAGCTCATCGATCTAAAGGGAATGTTTGTTTTCGTTTTTTCTGCCGTCGAGTCTCGAGACATTTCGAAGGTTAGACCGAACGACAGCACGATTACTTGACTATCCGGTGAGTAAACTCTCAACCTACATATCCGATTCCGTTGTGTGGAGATAAGCGATTTTATAAGTCTGATTTGCGAGAGGTGCCGCGGCAAGTGTATTAATATGATAAACTGAGGAGGAAAGAGGCAAGTGTAATGTTTATTATCGTATTACGCGCAGGAAGGAAATACATTCGTGTACGTACATCGGGCCTACCGGATAGTTCGGTCCGTTTTTCAATTACAAGTAAATAGTACATTTTCACTGCGTTTGTTAATAATTATTATGTTTAGTGTACATGTGTATATTAATATTTATTGTATATAGTATATGTGTATTAGTATAAATGTACTATTTTGTAGAAATGGACAGAAGTCTCTGGTAGAGCTGATATTTATCATTTTTAAATTCAGTTTTATATATGGACGAAACAGCATTAACGATAGAATTTTAAGTTTGTTGAGTCTATATAAATATCAAAGTTGGAGGACTTTCTATGGGCTACTGGGTGGCTGATCAATTCTTAGGCAATTTGAAGGGTTTATCTCTGTACATTATCGCTTGGAACAAATGGTTCTTAGAAATTTTAGAGCCTTAGTAACTTCCTAGAGCCATTAGCTCGTAAAGTTATGTAAAAACTTACGAGTCACGCTGTATTTATGGAAAAGTCCTAAGAAATTCTTTTCCCCAAGTGGATATCCATATATAATCAATTGTGTAAATTCAGAATGGATGAAGTTCACTGTTAATTGCATTAATAAACAGTAGTGTGTTTTTTTAAACGCTATATTTCAGAATTTGAAGCAGAATAAGCAGTTGAATCAAGTAATTTCAAGATGGCTGGCAGTGGAGAACTTTGGGTGCACTGTTTTACGTGCTGCTTAACGCAGCAGGGTCCAAGAGCCAGAAATGGGAGACAGAGATCGCATCAGAGGCTAAGGATAGATCGTAGTATGATAGGAGTGCCCACAAATTTCAGGCATACCGGACACATCAGTAGCGGAGATCTCGACATGAGTAGCGCTCAATTGTCCAACATTCAGGCACAGATGCAAATGAAGACTGGATTTGATAATGTTTATGGTGTTAAGGTACAAAAAGTTTCATTTGTAACTGCGTCGTATTTACAAATATCCGCATAAAAGAACTGCATTAATCGAGTACCGCAGATTTTCGAAAAAATCGATAGATAATCGATTGCGATATTTCTCTGCTTATAATACGGCAAATATTATCAATTTGTATTACTCATATGAAAGATATTATCGATTGAAAGATACCAAAGCTAAGTGCACCAGTCAACTTTATCACCTTAAAAATTTCTGTTGCAGCACAAAATTCAGGAAAATCTTTCTTACAAAAGCTACATAATTTTATGGAAGCCAGACTACATTATCAGCATACTCTGGCTTCTATAAAATTCTGCAACTTTTCCGACAAAGATTTTTTCGAAATTTGCGATACAGCGGATTTTTGTAAGATGAAGATAGACGGTACACCACTCGACAATTTAATTCCCGAGGGCCACAAACTTTTTTTCAATTAAATCCTCACAGATCAAATTAAATTTGTTACTTAAAATTCTATTTTTATCATTTGTTAGTATATCATGTAATTAATACTCAAACGAAGTATTGAGGCTGCTATTTTTACTTTTTCTATTACAAAGCAAAAGCCTTAAAGACACAAACAGATATAAAGTCAGCAGGATTTTACCTTTTTAATGCCAATATTTAAATATTGGATGCATTAGAAATTTCGTGAATAGTAAAATTTAAAAATCATGAAATTTTATTGAATTCAATAGCGCCGGTCACCCACGACCTCCGTGGCGTTCCACGGGTTAAGAAAATTCCTTTCTGCAATTTTCGAATTATAATGTGCGCGTAAATATTAATAGACACTCGTAAAATTCCCTCTTCAGATTGGACATTCGTATGAATGCCCTGAATAAACTCACAATCAGCTAACATAATCCGTTTTACTTTCAGGCATGTTGAAAGTACCGACAGGATGCAATAGTTTGGCCTGTGTACAACTTGGGATTGTATATATATGACTGGATTTTTAACGTTGACGTTCTGTGTGTGTGAAACGAGCACACGTTTATCCTTGTTGCGCATAAGAAGATGCATAGAAGAAGTACTTGTTTAAAGATAAGCGAAACGCCGATGAAGTAGCGTACACTTCGGATTAAAGGTTCTTCCTAAAGTAATCGTGTAGAATCGTGGCACAAGAGAGACTCATTGCCGTATACGAGAATCAGTAACATTCTGAAAGTATGATTTTTTTCTACATTTTAAAGCAATAATCATGGATCACATTGAACGACACGGATTTTTTAAATGTCCATTTTTACAGCAAAGACTGAAATACACCTTCGAAACTGCCATATTGTACGCAACATCTTTTAGGTGCATTTTGTTTTCCCTTTTTTTTTAACGATTTACAGTTTTCTTCCATATACAGAGACAAACCGATAGCATGTTAACGTATTAGCCCGTTTGTATAATATTTACACGTTTTTCGAGATGAAAATGACTTTTAGAATACTCGATAATCGAAGCTCGTGATTCGGTGAATCTATGAAAGTTTTTGTACTTGAAAGTCAAAATGTAAGTGATTCGCGTTGTTGTATTAATGTCCTTTTTTTTTATTTTTATTTTTTCTTTTTGTAAAGTGCCGACAAGCGGATAAGTATTGTTGTAGAGTATGTACGGTGAACCTTATCGTTCACAAAGCACGGCCCATTTTTCCTATTTCTGTATCCATCGTTAAATAGAACGTAGATGAATCCTACGTTAGGTAATTCTCGAGAGGTAGAGGCATGCAAAATTGCGAAAATTATTAACGTTATACACGTATTCGCCCTAGTCTGTAATTAATTCCGTAATGTTTCGTATAGTGGTCGTTTGTTTTTAAAGTGATAATTTAGCCTGGTTAATCGTGCTCTTCCAATTAATCGCGGACCTTTGCAGAAATCGATGTTCTCACAATCGAACGTATTTAAGGAGACACGTGGAAGTGTTTTCCAAGCAATTTCATTATCGGAATTAATCGCTTCGATATAAATAATTAAATATAATTAACCCTCTATACGTCCTTGTAATTCTGAGATAACAACAGACATATCTTTGTCTCTATTCTTCGAAATCATTTTAACTTTGAGAACTATTACAATTTAATTCTCGAAAGACGCAAAGTTTTTTTATAATTAAATGCTTACAGATCAAATTAAAACTCTTTACTTGAACTTCTATTTTTAACATTTGTCGATGCGATAATCATGTAATTAATATTCCGACGGAGTATCGAGGCTATAGAGGGTTAAGTAAATTTCATTCTGTAATTTTCGAATTATAATGTACTCGTAGATATTTATTGACACTCGTAAAATTCCCTCTTGAGATTGAAAATTTGTATAAATGCCCGGACTAATTGTAGAGAATCCTGTATCAAAAAGAAAACTAGTATATAGCTGCAAGTGTTGTATTTAAAATATAAGAATAAATTGTATGTACAAACTAAATGAATTCCACGCAGGTTTTTCAAGAAATACGCATCGTTCTCTTCTCCTAGAAACAAGGCATCGTTACGGGGATTTGCAAGATGTTTTTACATGAAATTTTATATATTTAATCAACTATATACTTATACAATAACATAACAATCCTTACACGTAAGATACTATTCGTTGTTTCTTCTTTAAATCAAACATATAGCAAACTTAAAGTTTCACCAACAACGAATAGTATTTGTAGATCAATTTCCATTATGCTTCCGCAGTCAGGCATTAATTGAATTACTTTGCCATAAAAGTACTCTTTACCGATGAAACTAAAATTAACATGTACTGTACCTAAAATTAATTACGTTAATCACAATCGCGATACCGATATCTATAATATCACATAATATCACATGATACAAAATACGTAGGCATTTCAGAAACTTGCATCATTCCTTTCATCGCACCGAGTCATCGTTTTTAAAATATGAGTATCTTCGTTATCAAATGTTTCGTTTAATATCATGAAAGATATTCATCGTCCAATGGACAACGAACACATTTAATACTTTTGTGTACGTATGTACCTTCCATCATGAAGTATGTTAATTACGAACGTAAGATATACGTACACGGGACAACTCTTTTTTTTTTCCTAAATTATATATATTTCTTTTTAGAGATCCACGCAACAAGGATGACAGAAGAAACGCCTGCGAGTCTTTCATCATTCTTTCACCTTTTTTTCCAGCTAAGCTGGCAGACTATCCGATGTTTATATATATATTTAATATAGCATAAAATGTATATATATTTGAAAAAATATATATATGTGTATGTGTATATTTCATATTGTAAACGTCAAAAATATACAAATGCTTGAACGTCTCTAATTTTCTAAGCTTTGGGACAAGAGAAAGTGTGATCATAGTATTTACAAATACGATAAAATCCTATCAGAGAACCGTAGTCTTGATATTTACAGAAAGTTACACGACACCCGACGTAACTCTCGGCATTTTGTTTCGTCAGTTTCTCGAAGTGCCGAAGAAAAGTGTCGCTCTTAATGTAACTTCGGAGACAATTTGTAACTTTGAACGGCTCACTTTCTTCTGTGTCTTTGAGCGGAGGTCGTTTGACTTCTACCTTGAAGATCTATGCCCATCCTCGTCAGAGGATTTCCGGTGAACTTTACGTGACAGCAGCAACTCGACGGGAAACGAAACATTTCAGGGACAACGTCGCCATCGGTGGACACCGCGACGAGCTGACGGTAGATGTACTTTTGCTTGCAGGCGGACTTGTAACCGGAAGGAAGACCGTCGATGACGCTGCACTCGGCATCTTCGTTGCTGCGAGCAGTGAAAAACGAGACAAGGTAATTTTTTGCTGTTATCGTAAATGTTACAGTTTGCAGGAGTTATTGAATTTTACTTGTAAAAGTGCTCATTTTTGTGAAACTGAAATTTATAAACTTGTACAACTAATATCTACTTACACGCAGGTTTCTATTCGCACACCCTGTTTTAAGTTATCTTGATTCACAACGAAAAGCCACTCTTTTCGCTTGTTTTCCGCCGATTTCGGGAATACAACTTGCTCCTTTAATAAGAAATTCACACGTTAATTTGTATTAATGAGTTTAATTACTCTTCGACTGCTGAATACTTTTACGCCAGTGATTCTCAAACGTTTTTAGAATTTCTTGCGTTACGGTTTCTTTGCAATTTCTTAGATTGCTCGCGGACCCTTTAAGATTGACTCCAGTTAATGTATAGGCTACTGTTACCGATATATCTTTTGACAAACAATTGTTTATTACAAAAATGCAAATTTTAGTCGTGAAATGTACGTGCAATGTGATGGATACATCTGTTTTGCTTGACCAGCGTATTATTTTAATTAACTGACCACTTCGCGGTCTCCTAGAAAACCTGATTTGAGACACATAGTTCTAGACGAAAATACCAGCGTGGACGGCTAAAATTGCGGTTGCTAATGAGCGAAATTCTGTTTTATTTAATGTCAATTGTTCACATATTGCGAATTTTTATGATGTTCTATCTCTCGTAGCGAATATCTGCGAGATCGACAAATCCATGTATGCACCCGGAATTAGTTGACCGAACGCGATATTTTTTGACTAATTATTTCCCGTTAAAGAATTGGCTCGCGCTGAAGTCTAAGTCTAGGTAGACTCTTCTTATTAGTGAATTACTTAATTCCTTTATGAAAAATGACTGGATCGCGTTAAATTCGACTTCTTTTTTTTCTAAATATCTTTATGAAAAATTTCCTTGCGTTATATTCGGGCTAATACGGTAATTTTCACCCAGCACATATATGAAGCTATAGTCCACACTGATAGTTCTCGCCGGACGTATATGTACGTCCATAGCAGTCAAAGAATGAATGAAGTTTCCTTTTAGATACAAAACAATTAGAACAATGAACTCACAGTAGACACGCAAAGTGGTACGTCGTCGGTTACGTCGATTCGTTGCACTACGTCGGAGACCTACAATAAAAAGGAATATTTAAAGAATTATTATAAAGTATAATAAACAGATCAAACGATAAAATAGTTATTCCACTAACCACATCAACACTCGCGAGATACTTGAGACTGGTATTCCGCAGAATCGCCTCGTTCACCACGTTTTCAGGATAGTAAGGCGATCTCTCACAATAAGTCAATCCATGGCAGACCGGCACTCGTCCCGTATTAAATTTCTGTTGATTCGTTACATCGTCATCCGTAGGAAACACAATCTTCCCGTCCGACTGCATGCGTTCCGGCGACGCGCCTGAAATTTCCGTGTTTTGGTTTTTAGAGACTTACGAAGCCCCGGTATAAATAGAAAGGGAGCTACGGCGATTGAGAAGGTGAAGGCTCGGACTCGTAATTATGTGGTTTGCATTCAAGTCCCGCATCACCTCTGACAGATCTTTCCTAATTTATTATTTAGAAATATATCATTGTTTTGGTGGTTCAGAGATAACCTAAAATAGTGGGCCCTAGATGAAATCGTCATAGTAGTTGAATCGAACTGAAATTTTTTCTATTAAAATCATATCTTTAGACGATAGAAACGTTAAAGGTAAAAAAAAATTATATACTCAGCGGTACTTTGCTTTTCTAGTAGCAATATTCGAGTCGCTCAGAAGCCAATGCGGTTAAGTCCATTTTTTTCATGTTTTCTGATTTTTGTAAATTTTAATAGACTGAAGTTTATTCTATTAAAATTTACAAAAAACAGGAAATATGATAAAAAATGGATTTAACCGCACTGGCTTCTGAGCGACTCATTTAAATATCGAATATATTAGTAAAACCGCGAGTGTTGTAGCTTAGAATTCAGAAGAAATTGCATCGAATTCGAGTTCGGTAAAAGTACCTTCTTGGTCTCTCGACAACCGCCTTTGCTCTTGCAGACCCATAGACTGCTGGTCCATGGTGGCGTTTGTTTGAAAGCTCTCGAAATTACGTTGAAAACCGCTGTTCAGCTGATAATGGTGACCTGTCCATTCATTCTCATCGAGCAATTCACCATTTCGGAAGGCTCTCTCGACGAGTTTAGTGATATCGTCGAATCGCCGCGCGTATGAGTTATTCGAAGTCGACGGCGTTTCCGAGTTTCCGTTTACGAATTCGTCGCTACTTCCGGATCTTTCTTCTACTTGATGCGGATACGCGTCGGTGTTTTCTGTTATCTAAAAAGAGAAAGCGTGTTTAGGTCGATGAATGCGGAGATTAAATGTTAATAACGTTAGAGTCTACAAATTAGTTTGCAACTCATTTAATCGGAGCGACAAGACATTGGCTTTACACTATTTTCTGATCATTAGAAATAATCATTAGAATTTTCTGCTCATTCGTATCTAATGGCGCCAAGTTTGATTTCATTTGTGCCATTTCAATTACGTACAAGTTTGCAATCGGCGTCAAAACTCTGTTTTAAGTTAAAAAACTGGAAGATAGAAAAAGAGAAAGAAAGTATGCGGTCAGTATAATTGCATATTAACACGTTGAATGTCATGTGAGTCACCAACGCTATTAAATTTAATGAAATTTCATACGACTTTTAAATTGTAATATTTACGAATTTTCTAATATGATGATGACTCTTTGTGCCTTCAAGGTTTCTGCTTTGTAAAGATGCGATTTTAATAGAAAAAGTTTTACTTTAGTAAAAATGATGAAACTAGCGAAATACCGGTATTTCATAATTATTATTTTCGCAGAAAGTTTTTCACAATTTCTAGAAATACTTTCTCGAAGGTAAATAACAAGTGAATATCTTCCTCCTCCACCCACAACGGATTGAAATTCTTTCAGTTTTTCACTTCACAAGGTTCCCCGTTTCTTCATTGAGCATTCAGAAAGCCGAAGGCGTTTAACAGCGTGCTTCCGAGAATCGATTAACGTCAGAAGTCGAAAACTATTAAATATCTATCCTCGTCTCCCACGCGTTCCAGGATTCACGAATAATTTGCAGGTTGATAAGAAATCACATTTATCCTTGTCATTAGCACCGCAGACGGAGCAATTGCTGACACTATTTATTCTATTTATTGCCCGTTACCTCATGTTCTTATTTTTAATCGACAGAAACGTCACTCCGCGGACAATCTTCCGTAAATCTTGCAGAATATTTGTACGTTATATAATTTCTCCCATTATCGGGCATACGGTGTATTTTTAAAAAAAAATTTTTTCCCGCTCAGTTCCTGGTACAGTCGTGACTAAAGTAGAACTGATGTGCATATAATGAACCGTGCGATACGCGACTGCTTTTTTTCTGCGTTTTACGAGGCGCTTTGGATCTTTATCGGATAGTTTTATCGGCTGATTGAACGCAGTTGAGGAAACCAGCCGGTGATACTTCACTTTTCTTCGGGGAATTACATGGAAATTGCAGTGAGACTTCGCGTTAAGATTATCGAAGTGAATGCATGAACGCACGGGGGATTATTATGAAGCGCTCGAAAGGCCGGAAATAGAAATGTCGGGTCACTTTGAGAGACTTGGACAGACTCTCGGTCAATGGGGCCGAGTTCAAATCCCCCGGCACATTTGGAAATTTTTTCTAAGTTATTATTTGATATATCTAGCTCCTTTCTAATTTATTAATTATTATATTATAGTTTGGGTGATTCGTCAGCCACTTAAAACTGTAAGTCTTAGGCGAAATAAACATAGAAGGTAGTAGGAAGCTACGATAATTAAAAAAATAAAGGGTTAGATTTGCAATCAGTGGGGCCTAGTTAAAATAGCCCATCACAGCAAGAATTTTCCAAAATTATTATTTAATATCACAGCTTCCGTTCAAATATCACTGATGGGAACTTCTTTCCAATTTATTAATTAATATATTATATCCTCGGTGGTTTGGAAGCCGCCTAAAACAGTAAGTCCTAGGCGAAATAAACATAGAAGGTAGTAGGAAGCTACGATGATTAAAAAAATAAAGAGTTAGATTTGCAATCAGTGGGGCCTAGTTGAAATAGCCCATCACGGGAAGAATTTTCCAAAATTATTATTTAATATCACAGCTTCCGTTCAGATATCACTGATGGGAACTTCTTTCTAGTTTATTAATTAATATATTATATCCTCGGTGGTTTGGAAGCCGCCTAAAACAGTAGGTCCTAGGCGAAATCAACATAGGAGTTAGTAGGCAACTACGATGATTAAAAAAATAAAGAGTTAGATTTGCAATCAGTGGGCCCTAGTTGGAATAACCCATCACAGGAGGAATTTTCCAAAATTATTATTTAATAGCATAGGCTTATTATTCAAGTACAATAGCGTCGGTAATTCGAAGTCCGCCTAAAATAGTAAGTCCTGGCGAAATGACCATAGAAGTTAGGGAGCCATGGTGGCTAGGCAGCCAACTTCTATGGTCATTTCGCAATCTCCGGTCACCTTTAGAAAATTTGCCTTAATTTAGCGATAGTTTTGAAAAAATTTCATGCGGCACGACCGCCACTCATTATTTTAAGTCAAGAAGTTGAACCTATTACATCTAAATATAATTAAATAAGTACTTTGAAAGAAGCAGAATCCAGGAAAGAAGGTGATCAGTTAAGTACTTTGCGTATTGCAATAAACCCGTAAAATATCTATTGTACTGCTTCTCTATAGATCGTAGGAATTTTTACAAAGAAATGTACCAACTTTTTAATTTCACTGCCTCCGTAATTCTACTGATTAATTAAAATTCCGGGCTTTTAACTCCATATCCACCGCAGCTCCATTTAGATTTGTTTCGTTATGCTCAAGAGGAGACACCTGACGATAGCTCAACGAAACAACGTCGATTCATCCCGCGTTGCTATCAAATTTTACAGCAATAAAATAATGCGCAGAAATCACACAGCACGTTTGTGGTAAACAAGTAGACGTGTTCGTTTGACAAAGAGAAGAATGGGACCAGTCGTAAACAGAGTATCTGGAGGATTTTTGGTAGTAGAGAAAAAAGTCAAACACCTCGGCTCGGAATATTTCGGAATGTGCGAGTTGTTCGAAGTGAACGAAGAAATGTTCTGCCTACTTCCAATGAGAGAAGATAAGATATTTATTACCGTCAACTAACTTATTTTCATGAAAATTAACTAAAAACGGCAATGCTTCTGATAAAACTGACATTGTTGATATTGCTGAAGAAAAGTAACTTTAATATTTCGTACAATGAAATTGTAATTGCATAATGGATCTGATCTATCAACTACAATCCCAGATTCCTGTATTTTATCATTAACAGATAAAATTAACGAGAGACATACAGCGTTTCCCAAACTGTGATCCGCGTCCCAGAAAAAACTTGAACAAATTCTACTTAAATTACATAACCTAATTTCCTATTAACCAATTTATTAAAAATTAAAATTAGGCCTTTAAATAACATCACATATTATTACGTAATTTTTCACGTTAATGAGGGACTTACTACAACAAATACTGTTCCACGGTCGTCAAACTTTAAAAAACGCTCGGTTGGTAGATGACTTTTGGTCCACCCTGTATCATTTAAAATAAACTACCATTGAATAAATACACTCGGATAAATAATCATGTAAATCAAGTCGAACCGTAAAAATATTCAATCAAAGGCAACCTCCTGTTATTAACCTTCTTACGTGGTGATTTTAAAATACAAGGATGACGGGCGTTACACGAAAGAAAAGACTTGCATCATTCTCGAATCGAATTTGTGTGGCCATTCAAGGAATGAGCATCAAGTACGCGCTGTTATGCAATCCAAGCACGAGTCGAACCTTTTCTTTCCGCTGTCGCACGGAAATAAGAAGGATAGGAGGTGAAAGATAAAAAGTCGTAAACGGTTTTCGGTTAAATCGACCGTAAACTTGGTGCATCCTGCTCGCATCGAGATGCACCGTTAGGACGGGTTCTTTCTTCGAGCGTTTAGAACGAGCTACTTACTTCCGAGAATCATGAATGTCAACACGATATGCCATGTAAATGCGATGCTCGTAGAAAACGCGGACAGACGATGATCTTTGACAAATATGCACGTGTGGACGATGACGGTTTTTGTTTGGAAAAGTAATCGTTGAAATTTCCGAATGGAAAAGTGATCGTTAAAATTTCGCAATGGAAAGAACGCTGATTTAAACTTGTGCAACTCGTATTTTCTGTTTAACAATAAAATAGTAAATGTAAATCTTGTAATTACAGGGCATACAAATTTAACATGATTCTGGAATTGTTGTCTTTTTTGTCTAATATTTCAATTACTACAGTTATTTCGCGCCAGATTTACAATTTTAAGTTTATTTTGAACCACTAAGGCTGTGATGTATTAAATATTTAATTGTACGAAGTAATGTTAATATAAATTCTTCAAACGGTGTAGTAAATAATAATTTAGGAAATATCTATCAGAGGTGATGGAGATGCAAACTCGGCCTCATTAATTGATAGCTAGATCCTTGAACTTATCGCAGCTCCAATTCTTTTCTTATGTTTTCCTATAAAGTAGGAAGCTGTGTTTAATCGTATATCATGTTTTCAGAACTTGTTCGTTTAAATTGTTCTTTGCCAAAAGAACTACCTGATGATATTAAGATGTTAGGTCTGCAGTGCCATTCATGTTGCTCGCCATCGCGCGCTTTGCTTGTCCTACGACGGCGAATTAAAGTGCAATATGAAATTCGATTTGTTTTCAACGTGATAAAATTTCTCATAAATTTTTTCATAATATCTGAAGCTTTAGATGCTGGGCAAAATTAACATAGCTATTGAAGCCTGAATAAAGGACAATAGCAATTAATAATGAAAATTATAGGGGATTATGATGGATTCGTGTTAAACGCTTGAACTTCTAATTGTTAAGGTTGAGTTCGAATCCCTCTCACCTCTGACAAATATTTCCTACATTATTAATTAATCTATTACAGCCTCGGTAATTCGAAAGCCGCTTGAAATTATAAATCCTAGGCGGAATTATCTTAGTAATTAAAGTTCAAAGAAAGTGTCTCTCACCTCTGATAAATATTTCCTAAATTATTAATTAATCTATTACAGCCTCGGTAATTCGAAAGCCGCCCAAAATTATAAATCCTAGGCGGAATTATCTTAGTAATTAAAGTTCAAAGAAAGTGCAACGACTCCCGGTTATTGAGGTCAAGTTCAAGTATCTCTCAGCTCTGACAAATATTTCCTAAATTATTAATTAACCTATTACAGCCTCAGTAATTCAAAAGTCGCTTAAACTTATAAATCCTAGGCGGAGTTATCTTAGTAATTAAAGTTCAAATAAAGTGCAACGACTCCCGGTTATTGAGGTCAGGTTTAAATATCTTTCACCTCGGACAAATATTTCCTAAATTATTAATTAATCTATTACAGCCTCGGTAATTCGAAAGTCGCTTAAAATTATAAATCCTAGGCGGAATTTTCTTAGCAATTAAAATTCAAAGAAAGTGCAACGACTCCTGGTTATTGAGGTCAAGTTTAAATATCTCTCACCTCGGACAAATATTTCCCAAATTATTAATTAATACATCGTAGCCTCGACACTCCAGAAGTCTAAACCTACAAGTCCTAGGTAAAATGATCATAATAGTTAAAACCAAACAGAAAAAGGAGTGAAAGAGTCTGTGACTGATGTCACGTAACAGTCACTTCATAGAATACAACGCGATCGAGCATAAAGCTCGTGAAACCGCGCGTAACCTTTTTTTGTTTATTATTATTCAAAGTATTTATTTCTACGCGATAAAAGATGTTTAAAATTAGCAATTCGATTTAATACAAGTTCACCCTGACTGACGGAATCCTGTTATACGCCGATAAGACATCTCGGATTACGTAAATATGGGCGAGTATACAAGCCTTAATTACAAACTGTCGCTCTCTCGGCTTAGCGTTAACAGAATCGCCATTCTGTTGACACGTGCCGCAAACAATTCGCCCTACGTCTCTGTTTTCTGTTACGATAACTTTTCTAATCGTTTACAGTACGCCCATTAGATTGTTTTAAACTGCAATTGAAACGTTAAATAATCAACGTTACTCACTGAACAAATGTGCACTTTATTGTCACGGTAACAACGAGCGGCCAGTTCTGCGTGATAGAGCATCGATATCTTTAACATTAGAACTACCGGCGTTATATCTGTTTTTTTTTAAATATATATACACTGAATAAGTACTTTAGAAAAAGAGAAATCGCGAGGTGGAAAAGATGATTTATTAACTAATTTAGGTTTTATGAGATAGAAGTTAAATATCTTCTTAATGGCTCGCCTATCAGTTTGGGACATTTTTAGATAGAATTAGCATCATTCTGACCGCTCTGGTAGTTTTAGTGTTAAATCCGTTTATACAATATAATAAACCTTTGTTATATCAATTCTAATTGTTTCTTTGTATTATAAATTATTTACATCTCATTGACAATGTGAATGATTGCGTTATGACAAAAAAAAACAATGATACCTCGGATATAACAATATACGTCTATCGGTTGCTCAGAAAACAGTGTAAATCGCAAACCTGCACTGTTGGTATATCTAAACAGCCAGTATATTTATTAGCAAAAAAGATCTCAAACATTTCTTTTCAAAATCCGTTATTCTGAAAACCGAGTAAAAACAAAATTGTTCCAAGTACCGCGTAAATTACAGGATAGATGTATCGCAAATTAATTTCATGTTCACGAAAATATCTGTACAATATATGGAAAGACAAATGGATTCGGTATCAGAATCATTCCCAGCAACCGCGACAATTATCAAGACAGTTCGTAAATCCTCTTAATCAGCCGAATTCGCAACCTCTTAACGCAGATCACGAACCTTAACCCGAGTAGACATCGGGAGCTTAATATCTACCAAAGATACCCACAGAATCGCATTTGCGTTTCGAATACTGGCAAGCATTCGAAATAGAAGAAAAGCTAATGATTTCACACGACATGCTTACCAATACAATGAAAAAGTAGACCTTGAGAAGGGCTATGATCACACAGCCATGCATTCTCGTCATCCTTCCAGCGTGATTTACTTTTCCAGTACAAAGTCCCACCTTGAAACTCGCGATACGTAAATGCACTTTTCACACCGGCTCTTCTCTACCTATCTTCGTTCACTTTGTATCTCTCTCACAGAATCTGTCACCTTTAGAATCTAACGTAGACGTTCGAGTCATTCGCGATTTTGAATGGAACTACCGATTTTTCCTATCGAAATCAGAAGCGCGTTTACGCGTCCTCCTCGTCGACTGTGTTATTCGAGACGGTCGACCGTAGCCGTGTAAGAGCCGTCGACCAATCGTTTGGTAGCGAGAAACGAGAAAAGAACTTAGAGAATCGACTGATCGTCGATGGATCGCTCGGCGATCCTGCACGTTCGAACGATCGCACGCAATTGACCTGTTCTCTCTGCATGCCAGGTGGAGTCCTCGTCAGTTTTAACGGCCCGTAACCGCGGGCTTCGTGCGCGAGGGATTGGGGCGGGGGGACTTCCGGTGGATTATGGGCACGCATACTAAGAAAACTCGTAAATCCGAGGCGAGAATATAATAGTTTTTGGTAATTAGGAATGTAGTTTGAATTACTAATTTGAAAAATCGAATTTATTGTATATTTTGCGATGTTTTACCGTAGATTCCAATGCCGCGGGAGTTGTTTGTGATGATAAAAATGATACCGTTTAACCCTGGTGAATTGAAGGCGGGAAAATAATTGTTTTTGGTGATTAAGAATGCAGTTTGAATTACTAATTTGAAAAATCGAATTTATTGTATATTTTGCGATGTTTTAACGTGGATTTCAATGCCGCGGGAGTTGTTTGTGATGACAAAAATGATACCGTTTAACCCTGGTGTATTGAAGGCGGGAAAATAATTGTTTTTGGTGATCACGAATGCAGTTTGAATTACAAATTGGAAAAGTGGAATTAATTGTATATTTTGCGCTGATTTAATGTACATTTCAGAGTCGTGGAACTTGTTTCTGGAGATGACAAAACATAGTACCATTTAAGGGAGTGAATGGCTGCCTCCTTACGTAGAAGTGGATTAATGGCACGAATACAAAGAAAAGTGGTAAATTGAATCGCTAATTATGGAAGTAATTTAAGTTAAAAATTCACCACTTCCTTTCCAACGAAGGTCTAAATATCTTGAAACGAAGAGCGAACAACTTTGTGATTTTGGCGGAAGTACTTTGTGCGAAAACTGTTCAATTAAAAATGGAATATCTATGCGCGATAAAATGGTTAAAATTATTAAATTATTAACTTGCAAAGTCATCGAACATATAGTAATTATTCCTCGTACAAAATTTTCCATTGTAATTGAACAGTAAATAGCTCCCTTTTTTGGACGATGTGAAAGCGCTTGATGAACAAAATAATTATTGCTATGAAATTATTAATAATTATTTGTCTGCATGTTAAAAGAACATAAGATCAAGATGTTACGTTTTAACTTGTCGAGCAAAATATTTCAAGGTAATTATCACCTTCCTAATTGCGGGTGTACCCAAATGGGAAATCGGCAGGTAGTTCGGTCCCTGCAAATAAACCTGAAACAGGGTTCCACCAGTTAACCTGCCATAATTACTCTTTGTTTCGTTAATCCCCGGGCCACCAGTTAGGTCGTTTTATAAATGGGACAACACAATTCTAAAGAATAATGAAATCTACTTTATTTATTCCCATCTCGGAAATGAGGCTAACTATAAAACCAGAAAACGGCCCTTGACCTGCTGCATGAAACTTTAAACAATTTTTTAATCAAGACTTCTACTTAAACATATATTTCCACACTTTGAATAACGTTTTATTTTTCTTCAATAATATTTCTTTTAACGGTTCTTCTGAAAATATAAAAGAGCGCTTTCAAATCTTCCCTTTAATTAACTATATTAATTCTTCGCGCTTCTCTACACGTATTCGATCGAACAGTTGACTTTTTACCGAAGAATCCAGTTTCAACAAGTTGTATATTTAATGTTATATCAAATTTCCTAAGAAGAGACATAATAATTCCCTAAATTGAATGCCAGTAGTCAAACGACTTTCTCTTTGAGTAAACCGCCGCGTCGTAATTTCAAACAACGGAATGATGCGAAAAACGTGCAAAAGATCACGTGAGTTAAAGTGGCGCTAGTCTCGTTTACTGTCATTTCAATTCAAAATCAAAACAATGTCTGACATAAGGAGTGTTCTATCTTTGCTCTGTCGACATTTGAATTTATCGATCGACGTATCGTTAAAACCGGAGCACTTCAGATCGGCGAAGTTTAATGACTCCACTAACGATATCGTAAGATTATACACCAACTAGACATAACCTTTATACGTTATTAGAATCATAACACACTACATTGAACGAGCCCTCATTTTAATCGATAACATGTTATTCTTCACGTTAGATCGAGACACTTTGGACTGTTTTGGATATTTTAAGTTTCCACGTTATGCGAGAGAAACAACTCGATGTCGATTTTCAGGAATATGGTAAACATGTTATCATTCTTTAGTGCCATTAATTAAAGATGTTTTCGCCTGACAACTTAAGTTTTGTAGTGCTTTTACTTATATATATATGTTTCTTTTAAGAAACTCTGTCTGCGGTGAAATTATCCTTTGCATATCTGCAATATCCGGCGATGGAATTTTATGGCTTGGATGCGAATAGCAAAAATAGCAGGCAGTTGTTGTTGGCTGTTGCGTGGCTCCTGGGTACACAGGATGTCTTGAATATTGTAGTTAAACACAATTTGGTTAACGGTGTTTTAGGACAAGAATGTTCATCTTTAAAGACGGTTGAGGTGAGTTAGGAAGGTACAGTTACCTTTGCGAGTATGTAAATTATGTATACGCTCTTTGAACGAAGTGAAAATGAGCCAATACGTCTTTCTCTTAGAACAAAGAACTAAAAAACTTTTCAACGGGATCGTTATCCAGCCAGGCACACAGTATATTACATTTGAATGGTAAAGTGAATTATAATCTAAGAGAGATATCTGAATTGCTTTCCGAGAAAGCTAAATTAGTGGATAAAGTTCACGTTGCAAGTACAAATGCCAGTGGCTTGCCTCATTTGAGCGTCTCTGAAGTAGCATTGCTAAAACGTATTTGCACAATTAATAAAGACGCGTATTCTGAAGAAGACAGAGAAACAGTAAGAGAATTATCTAAACTGGGCAGTCTGCTGGAGATACATCTGAAATGGATGAAGAAGGAACATATATTTTTTGAATGGATGGTAGAGATTAATTTCATATATACATATTAGATGGGTATTGTAGAAAATTTCACTGTTTCTCGTAACATGTGCCAGGTGACTGTAATCCAGGAGGAAAAGAAATCTGCGAATGTCTCTTCGAGCAGCATAAATTGTGAAGAGATTTCACGATTTATTTCTTTACTCCGTCATATACTAAAGCAGAGAACAGCCGCTTCGTCTTCCAAAGATGCGTCCGATAAATGCCAAATTTACAAAGGCGACTGTCCATCGCGTCTATTAAGAACACAGAGCAGCGACACAGAGGCATCGCACTGGCTGGCAGAGGCTAGTACTCTCTTATCTCAGGAATCGGAGGAGCTGTCCAAGAAAAGAGAAATACTCTCGAAGGAGTTAAAAGAAATCCTACGATTAATTCCATCTTGCGTTCAAGTTTGATCGAACCTTTATTTTTATAAGAAAATAAAAAAAGGTTGTATTAAAAAAAGGTGCATAAATATTAAATATCATTCACGGTAAAGTAACTACGTCGACCTTATAGAAAATATTACAGATACAGTTCTCAAAGTTCCCTGTCACCGTTTCGATAACAACATACTATTATCCTAATAGAAATCATCGCTATTAACTAAATCACCCAGGATCACGTAGCTGCCGGAGCTTGATCAGCTACACCAAAAGAAGATATGAAAACATTGAGGATCGTCACTAAAAATATTCCTATTACAGTCCAATTGTTAGCCCTGTCGGCCTTGCACATTTGATCTTCGTCTTTAACGTTGTACGTGCTGTTCCAGATGAGGCCAATGCCCACGGCGATCTGGAGAAACAAGCTGGCGCTTATCATCGCCAGTGAAACGTAATAATACGGATGTCGACCGTCCGTCTGCAGAACGTAACGCAACTGATTTGCATTCGCCGATAGTAGAGCCAAGTCCATCATTCCTTGCGCCAGTGTCTTTTTGTGTTGATAAACGTTCACATCGGGTGTCGGCATCAAAGGGTTTCCTAAGGGAAAATTGTCAGGGAATGCACCCGCCGCCGTGCCGTTTGGAAGCAGTCCATCGTCGACTCCGGGAAAACCGATTGCAGTTCTTGGTTCCGGTTCAAGATCGTCGATCTCAGGACCGGAAGTTGGACGGGGATTGCTGGTATTGTCTGTCTCAAGAAGAGACCCAAAACGCGGCTCGAAGGACAAATCTTCCAGGTGTTTGGAGGTCAGCGGCTCCGATACCTCCTCGTCGCTTATATCGTCCATGTAAAGGATCTCATCACCGCTGCTTTTTGTGTCACTCATTTTTTATTAATTGGATGAGCTTTTTTTAGAAATATTTTGCATATAAAATTGACTGTAATGTCCTCACGGAATTTCTTTGAACTTCGTCGAATGAGAACCTATCTGATCTACGATAGTTTCCTTAAAAGAATGTTGCTTCGATATGTGGTTGAATAACAAGTTAATTGAGCGCCTTAATTTTATTTACAACAGTTTTCGCTTTTATCCGTAACAAAGCTCCGAGTTTAATACACTCTTATCGTTTGTTACAGAATACACTCATCTGCGAACGGCCGGAAATACCGTAATGGTCTCCGACATTAGATTTCGTCCAAAGTCTAAGCGTCTCTTGTTTGCGTCTGCCGCTACATTAATGCCGCTCGTTAGCGATGATAATTAATTCGTCGTTACGTTTATACGCGTTGAGCCAGAGGCTGGGAATTACAATTGTAACAGCTACAACCGAGCGTTTGACATTTATCTACCCTCTTTGAATATTAAAGCATCGCGCACTGATGTCATATCGAGGAAACTGCTTCGTTTTTTCTTCCTCGAAAAGGGAAACGTTCCGAGCGTTTAAACGCGCGACTGTCGCACTTTAACCGACAAATTCCATTTCACCTCGGCGCGAAGGACCGATGATTCTGCGCTCACTCGATCGGAACGCATTTCTGATGTCATCGTGAAAAAGCCAGTCCTTTATTCCAGTTCTGCTTACGGTATATTTCGAACACAACTCTATCAAAACACTTGGTAATTCTCTCGCCTCAGCACTTCTTCTCGAATCAACATAAATTTGAAATCTACACTGCAATTTGTTACAAAATTTTTAACACATAAGTTTTAAATTTTAGAATTTATCAGTCTTTCACAATTTCACATTTTTTTATAGATTCAGT
This sequence comes from Cerceris ruficornis, assembly GCA_963989415.1. Lineage (NCBI taxonomy): Eukaryota > Metazoa > Arthropoda > Insecta > Hymenoptera > Crabronidae > Cerceris > Cerceris ruficornis. The sequence goes on from OZ022519.1 coordinate 28,447,430, forward strand.
GTCTGTTATAATCCCTTTGAACCTTGTAACTTCAGCAACAGCACTTAGCACCGATTCTTTCTTTCACAATGTTTTTTCGATGTTGGATTCTTTCCTGTGAGACTTGAAATTGTCTGTAATAACCAGGAAAACGTTCTGTTGCAGAAACGATTGGTGATGCGGCACTTAACAGATTCTATGAGCGAATGAAACGATTAAAAGGTGGACGTTGCGTGTCTACTGTCCACGTGCTACTCCGGGAAGCACATTCGAAGACGGACTCTAACGTTTTCCCGTCAAGGCCTCGCGCGATTCGATAGAGAAGGGGAATGGCAGTACTCCAACGAAACCTTGTGAGATTCTCAATGTGTTGCTATAAATAATATTTTAACGTCGTTAATATATGCGTTACGATTAGTAGATTACTCGGAAAAGAAGGAATTTCCCGGTCTTTCTGTTCGAGGAAATAGATCTTTAAATGGGGGAGTTGGAGGGAGGAAATGCAGGCTGTTGCGTTCGCTAGTTGATGTCGCGGACTATTTTAATTCTTCGGTCGTAATCTCAGCGTGACATCGACCTAGTTTATTTACTTGTTGTTCCAAAAGGGTTGAATGGTTCAAATTTCTGTTAAATTTATTCTCAATCTTTCATTCATTCGTTCTTAATTTATTCTTATTCTTGGACTTAAACTTATGTCCGTTGATAGCCGTAATTAAAATTTTGCTTTGCGAGAGGAATCATTTCTGGTTACATTTTTGTACGTGTTTGTTGCTCAGAAGATTGAAATTGTTTATCGGTAATTTTAATAATGGTCTAAGTTATTTATTATTTGTTTTGAGATAGTTGAACTTCTGTTTTCGGGCGCGCGTTGAGTTTAGGTGATCGATTCAATTCTTTGAGAACATTGGAGCAGCGCATAATAACTATTAAGTTCAATTTTAAAAACTGAGACTTAAATAACATTTCATATTTATCACTTTTTCTGTCAGAATTTTGGCAAATAGAAACTTCTACCTTTCAGAAGATAATTAACATAAGTAGGACCCTCCTTCAACCGTTACCCGCTAACGAAGTAGATTCCCAAATAAAATTAGTTAAAACTTACATTTGGGGAAGTTAAATTAGACATTAAATTGTCAATTAATCATGAAATTTTCTGAATTAAAATTAAATTCCAACCGCCGAAATCTCAGACTCAAACAGGTTGATTACACCCTCGAACTATTTTGATTACAGACTTCCCGGACCGAATTCACGCGGGATGACTTCATGCGAAAATCAACTTGTCCCGTTTGCCCAGAATCAAGCGCAATCATGCCAAATTTACAGTACTCAGTAAAAGTAGCATGAAGGGGGTTTTACCGTGTTTCCCACAATCGCCATTACCGATTCGCATCACGGTTGTCTCGCCGGAACGAGAACAGATTTTTTGTCTGACTCATGGGCAACCACGGCTGCGTTGTATAACGTTACTCAGAATCTTGGAACTTCCTTCTCACGAACGTTGCACGCGAATACTTTGAACCCGAACTTACGATTGAGGTACAAATTGTATGATACGTACTGTTAGAAATCCGTAATTATCGATGATTAACACTTGAACCACTTCCTTTCCTCAAAAGGAAAACGAATTCTGAAATTTCGAAGATTGAGGCTTCATTTAAAAGCTAGAAAACGGGACCAAAATATCGCACAGGAATCCTCTGGACATGCAGCTCGAAAGATTCCGTTAACTCAAAATCCAAGGCTCCACTTTCATCGTTATAGGCTCGCAAACATTGAATGACATTTAGCCAAAAATCCAAATGTTGAGAAGAAGTATAAGGGATACAAATTTATGGTAATAAGTGACAAATTATTCAATGAAACGTTTGCTCGAAAGGTATGCGTCTGATGGGAGTACATAGTACAGAATATATAGGTTGTACAAGGTGAGCTCCTCTCGGGTGAAAGTACTTCACTGTTAATGAATTCTTTCGGTGATCAAGGTCGAAGTTTTTGTCATGTCGCGTGTATTTAAGGAGTTCTATAATTATCCCACGGAAGCACAGTTCTGTGTAGCTATGTCGAATAGGAGTATCGAGCTATCCCGTTGTCAAGCAAACAATCACCGCACCGGCTTAGATCTTCCAAGTAGCATTCCTATGGTTTCGTTCAGACGCTGCCGGGATACGATACCAGCCGGTAAGGACCAGTGGATATTTGTTGAGTTTCAATTTAATCGATTATAATGAAATTTTAGATTAATTAATCATAAATTCTTGTTGTATTTTAAGCAAAATTTTGGAGTGTAACGTTTAAGAATTTGTAGAAAATTCTTAAGTCAACATTTAAGGATTTGCGGAAAATTGTAAATTTGTCGTTTAAGAAATTGTAGAAAATTCTTAAGTCAACATTTAAGGATTTGCGGAAAATTCTAAATTTGGCGTTTAAGAATTTGTAGAAAATTCTTAAGTCAGCATTTAACGATTTGCGGAAAATTCTAAATTTGACGTTTAAGAATTTGTAGAAAATTGCGAATATAACATTCGGAAATTTGTGGAAAATTCGAAATTTTAAACATTTTGAAATTTTGAAACATTTAAGACTTTACAGAAACAATGAAACAAATTTTGTAATTTAGCGGATAACGATTATTAGAAAATTTCAGACCTTGCAATCTTTAATATTCATTATAATCTCCTTATTTTCTGATTCTTAATTGAATTGCATCTTCTCAGTTTCAATCTTTTTTTTGTATCAAGAAAACTCGTAAGTGCAGTTGCTATCGACCTCTAAAAAAGCATAAATTCACAATTACGTAAGCTACTCTGTTAGAAAAAAATTCTACCACACTGTAATACAATATTTTAATACGCAAGCAAGAAGTTCAACCTCTCCAATTCTCCCGAACAGAAAGGCAGAAAGATGTGAGGCATCGGAATCATGAAAACGCAAAAGTGTTGCGCCCACTGTCCAGGAAAACTCGTTCCTCCAAGAACCAACGAATCCCACTCCTGCTGTCTGCCGAAATACGTGTCCGGAAATTTGAGAAGGTCCTCTCTCGAAAAGCACCTTCCAGGATGCCCCGAACGCGGAAAAGCCGAGAACACAATCGTCAAATCATCATCGGATAATCCATCGCCTCGTTGTTACGACAGATTCGCCCTGGCGAAGAGACTTCACGCTGAAAACTTGGAACATCAGCCGCTACCCGACAAAGTCGACGACGCTGTCTTCAAAAACGTAAGATCAAAGAAACCCGATCTCCGATTTTCATCAAGGATATCCGAGTATTCCGATCGTCACGACGAGATGCAAGTTATACGAAACAAGAATCGCCGTTTCGGCCCTGTTCTTGGTTGCAAGAATCCAGAGACAAAGATGGACTTAGCTATCTGCTGGGAGACTCCCATAAATCCAGTTTACGAGCCGCCTCGATCAGCTCATATAGACGGTTCCGATGGTGGATTTGCTCCTGCTATTTTCTCTCTGATTCGACACAGCTCAAATTCCAAGGCTTCCCTGCGTTCCGGAAGTCTTGACGGGGATAATATTCCGAAGAACAGTTGCAATTGTCCTGGACAAGGTTCTCCAATTCAAAGTGAGAAGTTAAAGGATGAAGAGGAGGGCAAAGGTGATAGAGTAAGCGTGACGACCCAATGTTGCGAGTGTCTCTGTAAAAACTTGGACGACGTGGATATTTCGAGGGACGAGAAAATTGAGAGCCTATCCAAGAGGCGTTCTTTTAGGAAGTGTGCAGCTTGCGAGGCGAAGAGTTCGAGGAACGATCCTAGATTGATAAGATCAGCCGTTGGATTGTCATTGGGCATTCAGAAGGACGAGAACGGTCAAAGGAGGAACGGGTTGCCGACGAAGGTTGTTATACCTAGACCTAAGACACCGTTTGCTAGGAGGTCTTTCTGTATCGACACTTTGCAACCACCTTTCAGCGTCGTTAACGGATGCAGAGACGCGGACTATCCGGAACACTGGAGGCTCATGTCGGTTTATCAGCAATCTTACAAGAACCCGCAGAAACGAAGGTACCGCTGATAAGAATGGCGAGGGTAGATTTGATTAGAAGGTTCTTTTAACCCATTCACTGCCAGGAAAACTAAGGAAATATTACCTTTGCTTGTTAAAATTTCAGAAGATGACAGAAAGTTTTTAGAACATTGATTTCATTAATCAAAAATATAATCTCGACATTTGTAATGATACGAAGAACACTTTTGTTCTAAAATTTCTATACACGCTCGGCCATTATTGTTAACTTATTAATTCAAACTTATAGTGCAGCTACGAGATATCTCGTAGTTGGCAGTCAATGGGTTAAACGTATGGTGATGGAGAAGTTCGTCAGAATTTGCATGGTAGTTGGTTGAAGTCGAATTAATCGAAGTGCGAACTTGTGTTAGAGAATTGTGAATAGAGCTACTTCGATATTTTGGACGATGAAATGTTAAGTAAGAAGAGTGGTGGATTTTAACGCTAGAATTACGGGAGCCGTTAAATTGACCGATTTTCCACTTTGCATCAAAATTTTCCAAGTTTATAGGGGAGCCGTAGAATAGTTATTCTATATCTTTTCCACCCTTTCATTTTTCCTTTTTTAAAGTAGGTATTTGATGTATTTAAATGTAATCGATTTAATGCCGGTAGTTCTAGTGTTAAATCGACGCTTAGCCTAGTTTTGAAAGATTGGTCATTTACTTTGCTCACTTATTGTTACTCTAAGTGAGAAATTTAACAAAATATTCAATTGACAGTTATAGTCAATTTTGTATTATAAATGGAACTGTTAAAACGGTATAATTCGATGATAATTTTCATCTGGACATTATTGAACGCGCTCGGTTTTTTCTTCAACTTTGTCGAACTTTTAATTCCACCTTCAACAGTCCTTCTTCCACCTTCAGAACGAAGAAGCTCTGTTTCGAATGAAACTTCAGTTTCCACGCGATCGAAATTCAAAGCCATTCCGTTTATCTTGAACTTCACTCCCTTCTCTTTCCCTTTATGCTGCTTATGTTGATATGTTTGGGCGAAGTGGAGCTTTCTAAGTTGTAGGCTTCTTCGACAAGAATGGTCTTCTCGAGTTGCTTAAGCGCCACGTTTTGCAAACGATGCAGTAAATCGGGATAGGGCGACAGAAATCTTTGAAAGTCGTCGCGAGAAAGGACATAAATCTCGCACGTTTCCACGGCGCTTACGCTTGCAATTCTGTACTCGCTCTCCATTACCAGAGCGATTTCTCCGAAAAAGCTTCCATCTTCCAGATGACATACCTTGAAAGTTAGTAAGAAATTTATATAAAATTCTAGCGTGTCTTCCACTTGAGTAACCTTTTTCAGCCCCCTTTAACGCGTTTGGTGCGTGCGATAGCGGTAATTGTTTATTTTGTAATTCAGTTATAAATTGCTATGTTTTCCATCGTGTCATAATTATCACAGTGGTGGAAGTCATTTATTCTTCTTTTGCATTTTTTCGGCTTCAAGTACTATGGTCATTTCGGCTGAGACCCACTGTTTTAGCTGGCTACCTCATCGATGCAATAATATACAAGGGAACAAAATTTTCTAAATTTGTTAAGTTTAAATTCCAAGTCTCCTCTGAGAAATTTTTCCCAATTAATTATTTAATAAACCATATACTCGGTGGTTCGGCACCCACTTTAATCAGTAGGACCCAGGCGATAGGCCCATAGCAGTAATAGTATATGATAGGATATACAAATTCTCAAACAGTGGACCCAAATTTAAATTCCAAGTTACCTCTGAGAAATTTTTCCAAATTTATTATTTAATAAACCATATACTCGGCAGTTCGGAACCCACCTTAAACAGAAAATCTCAGGCGATAGGCCCGTAGCAGTAATAGTCTATGGCAGAATATACAAACTCGCACTGAATGGGCCCAAATTTAAATTCCAAGTTACCTCTGAGAAATTTTTTCCAATTAATTATTTAATAAACCATATACTCGGTGGTTCGGAAACCACCTTAATCAGTAGGACCCAGGCGATAGGCCCATAGCAGCAATAGTATATGATAGGATATGCAAACTCGCAATCAGTGGGCCCAAATTTAAATTCCAAGTCACCTCTGAGAAATTTTTCCAAATTTATTATTTAATAAACCATATACTCGGCAGTTCGGAACCCACCTTAAACAGAAAATCTCAGGCGATAGGCCCGTAGCAGTAATAGTCTATGGCAGAATATACAAAATCGCACTGAATGGGCCCAAATTTAAATTCCAAGTCACCTCTGAGAAATTTTTTCCAATTAATTATTTAATAAACCATATACTCGGTGGTTCGGAACCCACCTTAATCAGTAGATCCCAGCCGATAGGCCCATAGCAGTAATAGTATATGATAGGATATGCAAACTCGCAATCAGTGGGCCCAAGTTTAAATTCCAAGCCACCTCTAAGAAACTTTTCCCAATTTATTGTTTAATAAACCATATACTGATTGATTCGAAACCCACCTGTAACGGTAGGTACCCCAGGGGCCTGTCCGTACTGGGCGGACAGGTACGGGTTTGACGCACCCGAGTCCACGTACCGACAAAAGCATATTGGTAGTAGCATTGGGTTAGCCAAGCTACACTCGCACCAATGGTAAAATTGGTACCACAGGGACTGGGTTAAGGCCCAGAACGAAGAATCGCCGTGTTCCGGTCATCAGGGTTGGACTCGTGGGGTCAGTAGTGGAGCATGAATCGCTAGGCGAGAGGTGGCTGCCTCGGCGGTTGATTCAGCTCAGTCACTGACACTGCATAGCCAATAAAGGTTTAAAAGGGCCTCCTCTGACCATTCTTAATTTACTGTTTAATAAACCATAGATCGGTGGCTCCGAACCCACCAAAAGCTGTAGGTCCCAGGCAAAAGAACCGCAGCAATTAAAGCCGAAAAAATACGAAAGAAAACTTGAGAACCACTGATACAATGTAGAAAAATCAACGTGTATTTGAGCTTGCTAGCGAAACGGATTAATATTCTTCGTAAAAGAGAAAAAAAAAGTAACTGGTGTTCTAGCAAACGGTTGATTCAAGACAAGAAATGTACCTCTTTACCCGTAGCGGTATAAACAGCCACGGTGCCACAGGCAATAAAATACAAGGCATCGCCGCGGGTGCCGGCTTTTACTATTTCATCGCCCGTCATAAAAATCTCGGACTTCAGGGCACTGGCTAACTGTACCGTTATACTTTCCGGCAAGTGTTTGAACAGCTCCACGCTGCCGATCAGTCTCACGTAGTTGTGTAAAATGAGCTCCTGGAAGGCACGTTTTCTTTTTGATTTTAGTTTGAATCTTAATCGAACCCTTCCCGGTACCACTTTAACCCGGGATTACTGTCGGGTTCTATTGATTTTCGGGCAAATTGTATCTGCATGCTGGGCACAATTTGTAATTATCTCGTGGTCCATTAAATTCTATTAGTATTTCATTAATCATATTGCAGTTTTCGTGTAAACATTATGGAAGTTATTTGTAGCAAAGTGAAACTAACGGTAGATCTACCGACGAGTAATTCAATATGGTTAAAAATATGAAACGAATACTTCAGAAAAAAATAATTGACAGACGTTGAAAATCGGAAAAGATTTATCGTTTAAAAATTTCAGGAACATTTTCAAAAAATCCAGAACAATTTTACTTTCAAAAATTTTACTTTTAAACTTCAGAACCATTTTAACACTAGATTTACGGGCGTGAAATCTGTTAAATTGGAATACATTAAATAAGGAATTTTAAAAAAGGCGAATCAAGCGGCAAAGATGGTAATTCGTTAAGTCATTATTGTATTATAAAATACACGTGAAATATTTACTGTACAGCGTCTCTGTAAATTTGAGAAATGTTTATAAGAAAAGTAGGAACCCGTCAATTTTACGGCTTCCGTAAATCTAGTGTTAACCGCCTTCCTAAATCTAGCGTTAAGTACTCCCTAAAAATATTCAAAGATATAAATAAATTCTTTTCGAAATGAAGTTAAAGGAAATCCGGAGAAATTCGTGCAACATGAAGTCCTCCAAGTTTATTAGCCCTTTTACTGCGGCGCACTTTAGCCCGAAATTTTTGTGGATGACTGTATATGCCCTTTGTACGCGAGTACTTGCTGAGAGCACTTAACGCAGAGTGACTTTACTCGCTCTTAATAGCAGAAGGATTAAGGGAAGCAGTAAACGCGGCATAAAAACCGTGATTTTAGTAAGCATTGTGCACGTAACTTCTACAAATTGCGCGGCACAGCTAATGAAACTTAATCCGACTGCTAACGCAATTAAAAACGACGAACCACCCCCTAATGACGAAAGTATAATACAGTAGACCATTGCGAGTTTTTACAGGGCAAAAAAGATACTATGACTACTGTTTTCATACAATGCGATTCTCCGTGCAACGCGGCAAATGATAAAACTGGAATTACTTGATTTAACACTAGAACTACCAAACCAGTCAAAATGACTGGTACACAATTTTTTCTAAAAATTCTCCAAGATTATAGGAGAGTCATAGAATAAATATTCTACGTCCATCTCATAAAACATAAATTACCGAATCGATCATCTCTTCCACCTCTGAATTCTCCTTTTTTCAAAGTACTTACTTAATATATTTAAATATACCAGATTTATCGCCGGTAGTTCTAGTGTTAACAATTAAATCCTCTTTAATGAGTCGAGATAATTTAGTTGAGCATTAGATTATCTCCTTCATTGTTACCGGCTTCTCAGGTTTCATAGTTTTGTTTTGTTATTCAATTTAAATCAAACAAAAGATTCTGCGCATACTGCGCGATAATATTATTTCTATGTTATTAATATTGCGTTAAATTCTAAAATATATCAGAAATCACTAACACATTTTTATTTTAGCATTTTAATTTTCAATTATTGCGGAGGTGGTCAGAAGAAATCGTAGGCCAAGGGGTTAATATTAAAACTACCAAGACGGTCTGAATGACCGGGTACCCAATTTATTATTTTAAATTTAGATAAATTGGATATAAAAGATAACGTCGTACCTCCCGCAGATAAGGCGAGACTCCGTCCATAATTTGTCTGTCTCTCTCGAATCCCCTTTTGTTGCGGTAATTGTAAAAAGTAAGCAAACGCCGTTGCAAGAAGTGCGGCAACTCTTTGTAACGCATGTAGTCCTTCAATTGTTGAATTAACTTCAAGTGCCTCTTGCTGGTCGAGTGGAATGTTATCGTTAATTGGGAAAATTGCGCTGAAAATGCGAGATTCCGTTTATCCGTGACGTAGAAACGATGGTTTGACGTTGCACGTGAATGCCGATATTTTCAAAGGGACTACGCAATATATGAATGTATACTTAAGAGATAAATAAACCCGAGGAATCCAATGACAGTTAATATCAGATTCAGTATAATATCTTCCGGCGTTTTCATGTCCAAGTGATGCGCTGAACGGCACAAAGCAATCATTGCACGGTTCAGAGAAACGAGATACTTCTTCAATTCTGTTTCATCGTTCACGTGAGACGATCGAATCCATGATCTAACGATCGAACTTTAATTACTTAACGTATCAGCACCTTTACTGCCGATGACCCAACTGTTGGGTCTCGATTGTTCCTAGCTAAAAGACTCAACCATTGAGTCACGTGTGATTATCTTATTATTCATACAAACATATGAACATCGAGGGAAGATTTTAAAGTATTTGTTAGTAGCGAATCTGTGAAATAGTCTAAAGTTAATTTAGTATTAATTAGAACTGTACTAAACTCATTATTCGTGCCGCTGAACGCCTCTATGAGGAGTGGCACGAAATATTCCAAACATGCGGCCCAATGCACACATAGTATCACGATCATGCCCATTTCTAGCATCTTGTAAAGTTGAAAATTGATTTTATAGACCTGAAAGCATTTTCATCGGCTTACTATCGCGCCGTGCGTCGGTTATGGCAGCAAGTAGATAAGTAGCTTCCTAGATCAGACTTAAAGATACAGACACAAGGTAGAGACTTTTTCAAAATAAATGGCTCATACACAGTAAAACCTCGCTTTTTCTGATTAAAATGATACCAAACACAATAAAGTTTGAATTGTATTTACTTAATATTTAATAAATTTACTTACTCTTTACATGATTCTAACTATATCGTGTTTGGTATCATTTTAATCAGAAGAATTTCAAAAATACGTTCGGAAAAGTTAGATTCAGAAAAATTAATAAATAAACAAGTTTATTGTTGCATTAGCAATGCCTCGCTGATACTTTCGAGCAGCTCACTTTGTTTACTTGCTCTCTGTCTCTTCTACTGTCTGTCTTTTTCTAAGTTCGCGCTCGGCTCGAGCCCTAATGTAAACAGATTCGATAAGAACACCGATTTGCCCCCGAAATCTGTGCATTTATCGAGGTTTTACTGTAGTTACATAGGATATTCACTACACAGTCCTAGATTTTGAATCGAAGCTATGGCAAGCTAAGTACGAATTGCGAAAAAATCGAAAGAGATCGAGAGATAACATAATTTATCGTGTTATAGGGTGATCTATTGCATTTAGATAACTAACGTCTTTAAGTCTCCGAGAATAAATGACGATTGTGCGCAGTCGCAAGATCTTTAACAAATTCAGAGTAGCGCAATACCACTCCCCTCGTTGTACGATCATTTCGAGTAATTCTAAGGGTAACACCGGAAGGACGTCGAAGACGAAGGACCCTCGTAAATACTTCCTGCGTGAAGTGATATATATAGTTGCTTCTCCGAGGGTAGCATATTATTATTGTAGAGTAAATAAATTTAGACATTTTTCTGAAGGTCTTAACCCATTCGAGGTCAGTTCTGCTGTTCTCCTTGGGTCTATATGAGCCGAAATGAAGATTCTTTTAATAGATACTGTGTTTTTTCAATATTTGTTTTTGAAATTCAATGTATTTAAAGTTTGTTTGCTTATTTGCATATTTTACAGTTTTTAAAATGTGAAACTTTGTTCATCGGGTCACTATGACCCAAAGGAAGGCGAATGTTAGGAACGGCAGAGTTAGAAGGACGAATCCAGGAGCCAAAGTTTTAGAGATTTTCTTTTTTTGTATTTTTTGGGATTTAAATTTTTAACATTTTATTTTCCCTAAGACCTATTCTTTTAGGTGGCTATTAAATAACAAATTAAGAGACATTTTACGGGGGAGATTTTAAGCCCTTTTCGTACAACAAAGAGTGACACTCGTGACGCGATAAATGAAATTAAAAATTTTGAAGTTTTCCAAAAACTATTAAGTAAAAAATATCACTGGCTCATTGCGTTAAGTTAGACGCTATATCAGAAACTACGAGTAGATTGTTACCTCAGCAATTAATTCTGAGTTATCGCGCATTCAGTAAAAAAAAAGCATACGGCAAGCGTTTGAAACGCGGGCCCATTGTGAGTCCCACTTTTTTGGAGGGTTTTTAAAACTCACAACAATTTTGACGATAGGCTACCCTTTTTGCGCTCGTACCTTGAAGCCAGGGTGAACTTCCATTTTTACACCCCATCAACTTTAACCTTTTTTAAAAAACAATCGACAATCTTATCTCTAAACGTAGAGAAGCTATGTGTTTATAATTGTTACACCCGCAACGCGTAATTAGCTGACTTTGGCCAGGTGCTACATTACACACGCGGTTTCTAATTGGTCTCGAATGGGTTAAAAGATTATTATCACGAAGTAAAACAGAAATGTAAATAAGTAGAAACTGAGAAAGAATATTATGCGTTCTTTCCAGCATGGAAATATTGTATACCATTATTGTTTGACCTTTGCATGTCGTGAAAAAATCAGTTTATTAAGATTCAATGAATGTGTGGAGGTATATTGTCGTTTGTTTAAATTGTTTCTGCTGGAAGGTTGAATAATTAGGAGAATTTTATTATACGTTATTGTATGTCATGTTAAAATACTCTTTACTGTAGATACGTATGAAAATTTGTTATTTATGTGTACACAATTATAAAAAAATGAAATGTGAAAGTGATTTAAGTAAAACAGAAAAATTCAACTTGCCGCTACATCTCCGATGTAGGTTACAATACTGTAGAAATATTTTTCGAATATTATAAAAAAAATTTAAGTCACCACGAGTTTCCAAAGAAAAATACAAATATTTTAATAATATTAAAATAAATAATTTAGATCGGCGAGCTATGGTGAATAAGCAGGGGGCTATTTTATTAATTTATTGTTTAATGAACTATAGCCTCGGTGATTCCAAACACACGAAAAATAGCAGCTCCTAGACGAAAAGACCGTAAAAGAAAAAAGAGAAAAGAAAAAAAATAACTTGGATCACTGTCACGATTACCGGCGCATATAATTTATGTAATATACGATGTAATAAATACAAATATATATCTACTTCGCCACTATCCTGTGATCGAGAACTATAAGTTTCGTTCGGTAGTCATAGTATCCCGTGAAAAACCATATAACTATGTCGCATATGAACACGAAGTTCATTATGTTGTTGAGTGTGTGCCAATCGCCGTGGTGAGCAACATAAAACGTAAGGAAAACCGGGGTGACTAAAAGAGCCACGAAGGCGAATATCGTCATAATGGACTCCCATAGAATCCTGAAAAGGAAACATTAATTGGAGCACTTAAATCAAGCTGCTAAAAACCATTTTACTCTGTTAAGAAACTTCAATATCCAATAAATCGACGAAAACAGAAAATTTCACGATTATACCGTTTTCTTAAAACACAAACAAACCTAACTCTCAATAGAAATTCATAATTTAAATGACACAAATCCTATTGCTAAAACAAGCATCAATATTCCTCGCAACACACGAATTTCAATCTCATTAACTTCAATATTTCTCCATAATATCATCCCTAATCATCCCCTAACCGTTCTTTACTTTCAGTTAAAACGGTCAATCGCAGATAGAGAATTTTTCAAAATTGATTTATATTCCGGAAGCCATTAATCACACTTAATGTCCCATGGGGATATATTTCTCCGAACCAAATATCACGATCGTTCAATGGCATTATTTGGCAGCATCGATGCATTCATTAATGAAATCCAATGTCTCCGAAGAATCCCCGTGAATTTTCCTGTCCCGAGGGCAATTAAAATCCTTAATATCTTGGCCGAATTATCGACGAAATTATTTGACGATTAACCTGAAAGAACTAAAGGGATGTATCATATAGGGGTATGAACTCAGGTGTCGCGCGATCTCGTAATCTACTGCAGTCGTGCTCTTCAGGCACCATCGTGTCAGTGGATGCTTTCGGGATAAAATACGTTGCCGTAAGAGCCAACGACGTAATTTCGACGTAAGTGTTCTCCCTGGCACGCGAGCCTTCAATTCGTCCTTCTCTTTCGGCTCCTCGCAGTTATGCACAATGGTTGGTATTTTCTATAGAATACGATCCGAGAGATACGAAAGGACGTGAAAGGAATATATCGACCATGTAGAAGAGGGAGGAAATATAAAAAAAGTAGTACTATATCAGGGTATCAGTAGCCATAATGGTATTCTGATAGTTAAACTTTTTAAGGCGTGATAATTGTAACATTGATCTCAATTTCGATGGATACGAGGCTAATATTAATTGTTATCGAGAAATATAATGAAATATATCGACATCTGTACCTGGATGTGCGGCAATTCCGAAAAATGCGGGACGTAGGCCATTAAGTCCATTTTTTGCCTTGGAATCTTCTCGATGATGGCTCGTAATGTTGGTCCGTTGTAATAATCGATATTGACATTGATTTTATGAAACAATGATGCAGAATTACGATTAATTAACTGCAGTATCGATAGTTGTATGTAGATGTATAGGTAGATGTATATATTTGAGAGTTTTTATGTCGATATTTTGATTATCCAGGGTGTCGAGTGATTAGCTATATTCAGAATCTACGGTTTGGAGTTAGCGAGTTTAAATGGGGAAAAGGATAGAGAATTGTATGAATATAGTTATGCAACGAAGTCGATGATAAGAATATCTCGTGGGCTATTACGAGAGGTGTAATAATACGTCGAGAGCACTTCAAATATGACATTTTACGGTATGATTTTGATAGGATGAGTAACACGTGACTGCCGTTAAAACAGCTGGATCACAGCTGACCGCTTTAAGGTGCATTCGCTATTGCAAGAGCGTTTCACGTGGATAAACGTACGGGAATTACGAGATATCGAGTAATTGCGACTTCTGTCATAATTGAAAGTCACTTACGTGACGTTTTTTATTGCGTCCGTACCATGGCAATAAAGTCTGGTACGAAGGCTCGGGTGAAGAACATGACAGATTCGGAGAGTTTTCAACTGCCAGTAGATGTAAGTTCTTTCCCCTCCTTTTTTTACATTTCAGATTGAAAATTTTAATGTTTTTCTGCGATCTCTGTGGATGACAATGATGTTTGTCTTATCATATGCAAATGCGCGTACGAACGATGCGAGTATGATTTAACCTCAAACGAGAATATATTTCGTAAGAGATGAATTTTTGAAGTTTTCTTGATATTGGTGCGGTAGCAATTTTTAGGCCAATTTTATTTCACGTTGTTGATAATTAAATGAATGACGTTTGCATTAGAATTGATTGTTAATATATTTCGATGATCGATAGGTAAAGTCTCTGATTTATTTGTAAAGTATCGTTCAGAATCTATTCGGTTTTGGAGAGATGTTTTCTGACAAAGAATCTTTTGATTTTAGGTCATTATACATATAATGTCATACCTGTCTGCATCCGACAGGATAGCAGCGGGTTTAGTTAATCGTGCATGGCGCGAGGCATCACTCGCTATAAAATTCGTGGACCAACAAACGTTATTCCTCGGACGACCACGCGCCGATAACTTAAATGAAATATTGCATGTATTGCAACAGTCTACAAGACCGTTTCATCACTTTGTCTTTCAAGAAGTAGAGCTAAAAAGAAATATGTGCATCTGGGAGCAATACGGTCCACGTATGCGAAGTCTCGTGCTGGTATGAAACATTGGTTTCATGAAAAATTGAGAATTACTCGTTAAGAGATATCCGCAGTGTAGTTTCCTTTTGTCCGTTCTAGTTATGCTGCGAGGTAAGCGAGAAGACCTTAGTAGATATACTGAAGTGTTGCAGCACTCTAAGAGTATTACGTATCAACGCTTGTAGAGAATGTTTAATGTCGGGTAGACTCTTGGAGGATCCGAACGACGTGAAAGAACTTTCGGTAACATTTAAGTATCTACATGAACTTAGCCTCGGTTATAGTCGCTTTTTGAGCGATGCACTTTTCAACAGATTAGTCGCTATCTGTCCGAATTTGGAATCCCTCAGTCTGATGGGATGCCAGATAGCCTTCCATGGCGGATTGTACAAAAAGTTCTATCCGCAGAATAATTCAACGCTCCCCGATGCTTCTAAGTCTGTCTTGACATTCTTGAATACCCTGCATTATCTTAAAAGGCAGGCGCACAAATTGCGACATCTCAATTTCGGCTATACACTGATAGATGGAAACGCGTTGAGTACACTGTCGGCCCTTGAAAATTTAAAACTCGAGTCATTGATGCTTCAAGGCTGCTATCAATTAACGATCGCCGGAGTGAAGGAATTGACGCAGCATCAGACCCATTTGAAAGTTCTCGATATAAGCTTCTGCGTGCGCATCAGAGACGACAGTTTAATCTGCATCTGCGAGAATCTAAAGAAATTAGAAACGTTTAGGATAAAACGTTGCCAGGCCGTTACTAATCGCGGCGTGCAACACATTCGATTGCTTAGAAATTTAAGGGAACTCGACATTTCGGAGGACGAAATGCTAACTGGAGACTGCATCAGTCGCGGGCTCTGTTGCGAGTTTCAAACGGACAGTGATAATCCCATACAAGACGTTGACTTGGAGAACATTAATCCGAATTGTGTACAAAAGAACTGCGTTCCGGGTAAGATCGCGCAAAATAGAAATATGAGATTGTTCCTGGCGAACGCGCTCAACCTTCACGAAGAATCCATCGAGTGCATATCAAAGTCATTCTCAAACTTATTGCAACTCGAAATTAGCTATTGCTTCACCGGCGTAACGGATCGAACTATACAGGTGCGTGAAGATACACATTTTTAAGGATGTTGCTTCATTACGAATATTAATTATATCAGTATATTCCACCAGATCGCTTAAAATGTATAATATTTTCTAAATCAGGGGTAGTCAACAGCCCTACCGCCCAGTAAAGGGCGATTCAACCGTTCATGATGAGCAGTAGCTCTTTTGTCCGATGCCCAAGTTACTTTCTTTCCTTTTACCAGCGGTCATCCCTCGAGTTGTGTTAGTGTCTCCTTTAATTAAAAAAACAAGTTAAATTTTTACCAAATCCACAGCCAAAAATTACGAGTACTTTGCAACTGCGCTAAATTAAGTTATAGCCGGTGGGCGGTAAGAAAACCTTCTTGCCAACAAAGATACAAAAGTGGGCGGTAGGTATAAAAAGACTGACTACCCCTCTAGATCGAAGAAACGATCGTATTTTTAAAAGTCCGCTAAAAGCTTCGCCCCGGAAAAAGAGAAAAATTCTATGCCGATCGTTCTCCCGAAATTCCAATAATTCTACTAAAACTTGAAGCGCGTCGCTGTAAATGATGTACTTCCTGACAACGGCTATGCTCAAGCGTGTAAAGTAAATTTATCTTTTATAGATGGTATTCAAGGAGCTTGTAAATTTGCAAACATTAAAGCTAAGCCATTGCGATAAGGTCAGTGATGCCGGCTTGACGGGTATGAGTCCCGGTAGCCATGATAGTCTTCAAAAAATTCAGGCCGATCATGAGCCGCAATATCCAGAATCGAGATTAAGGATCAGCCTGCGCTCGCGGGCAGAAGAGGAGATCGTGCGCGATGCCGAGCGTAAACGGGAGGTCGCGAAATTCTGCGAGAGCGTGTCCAGACCGATAGATCCAAAAGCATTTTCTGGATTCTCTTTGTTACGTCTCAGACGCCTCCGTGAGCTCGATCTCTCGGGTTGCAACAAGATCACGGACGTCAGTTTGACGCATGCCTTTGCTTTTCCAGAATTGAAAATCTTAAATCTAAGTCACTGCCAGCAGGTGAGACGGTTATGGATAGTTTGAACGAGTCGTAGCATAAATATAATTCGTGAACGCTAGAACTACCGGCTGTGTATTTATTATAATTAAATATGTTAAATAAGTACTTTGAAAATAGAGGAATTAAGCGGCAAAGATGATCAATTAAGACGTTGAACGCCAAAGGTATTTCGTTAGTTTCTTCAGTTTTACTGAAGTGAAATTTTCTCTGTTTAAATCACATCTTTACAAAGCAGTAACCTTAAAGACACGAATAGATACATAATCAGCAGGAGTTTACATTTTTAATGCAGATTCTTCGATATTGAATGTATTAGAAAATTTGCAAATATTGCAACTGAAATTACGTATGAAATTTCAGTGAATATAATAGCGTCGTTCACCGGTAACCTTCGTGGCGTTCGACGTGTCGAGTAATTTAGGTTTTATAAGATAAATGGGGAATATCTACCGTATGGCTGTTATAAATTAGAGGATTTATTCCGAAAAGATTAGAAACCAAACATTTTGACTGCCTCGGTAGTTCTAGCGTTAAATCGCATCGCTTACAAAGGACGAGTCTTTGGATTCGATTAGAGCCGCTCCTTTTTACAGATTACTCACGTAGGATTGGATTATTTGTCGAAAAACAATCCGGCGATCGAGGATTTGAATTTGAACCAATGTTACAACATATCGGACATAGGAATATCGTATGTCGTGCAGCGATTGCACAGACTGAAGAGACTTCTTATACAGGTATTATTGACGTAACACGAAAATGTTAATGAAGCGTCGATTAAGTAACTTTTGCCTTATAAGATGGGAAATATTTACTATACGACTCTCCAATCAATTTGGGAAATTTTTCGAAAGAATTGAGGACCGATCGATTTAACCGCCATGGTAGTTTCAGTGTTAACACTCTGACTTTTCGATAAAAAAGTGCTTTTCGATCGCTAAATAGATGATTATCTCTCGATACTCAGAAAGTCTCCGTCCGCAAAGGATTAACCCTTTGGGGACTACTGACGCATATATGCGGTCTGAGAAAAAATCTGATTATAGCTTATCGAGGCATGTATACAGGATTAAAATTGAAAAATTGAAAGATAACCCGGAAATATTATTCTGCAAATACTAATGTATAATTCGGATACAGTAACACTCGAATTTTCCGGTAAAAAATAGTTTTTGATCGCCAAATAAATGATTATCTCTCAACACTCTAAAATTCTCCGTCCGCAAAGGGTTAACAAAGGGCAACGTTGTCTGACGAAAGTCTAATGAAGTAGCCGCCGCGAAACTAAGCTGTGATCTCCCTTTTTTCCTTCTCCAGGGTTGTTTACTACTCACGGACCACACCTTAGATAGCATAAAACTCTATTGCAAGAGCCTTCACTACCTGGACACGCGACACTGTCGAGGTATGACAGTGGCAGGTCTCGAAAGTTTGACGCACTTGTACGTGGACTGGGTTAAACACATGGACGATATCGTTTCTCCGGAGAATGAAAATCCTCCGCCACCTCCACCGCCCTTGCTGTCTCTGTCTTCGTTGTCTTGAGACGAGTCGTCGTAAAGGGACGATTTCAAATTTGATGTTCGGTAGTTGTATTCCTATTCTTCTTCTTCGCACCGAGCTAAGGGGATTTCTGGAAAAATAGGGTGAGAACAAAATTGACGATTCGTCGGATGGAAGGAAACAAATAGCGGATTTACAGTGTTGCCTTTTATTCGCAGGATTTTCAATCCGTTTTCCGATGGCAATTATCACGGTACACCATTGTCATGACATCCTACATCTACAGAAATCAACCTTAGTTTTCTCCCCCTCGATGAGTCTTCGTTTGATCCTCCTTCGGTGTCCGTGTCGAACGAAATTAGTGCACATCGATGATGCATGCATTAAGATACATTCAAGTTTTTAGGGTTCACGGCCGTCCTTGATGTTGATAGTCTTGACTTCCGGGTGCTCGTCGCGTTTTGGGTCATTTTGTTGCCGATGTTTCGCAAATATTGCAGATTGCTTCTTCGGGATTTGCTGACGGATCTGCTTTTGCAAGCTGTTATTCCGAGGACGTTTGCGCACTCGTGTGCACCAATGCACTGTCGAGCTATACTCGATGTAGTTTTTCAGTCTTTTTTACATTCTAACGATTTAATATCGCCTTTCGGAGTTCACATTGGATTTGAAATATCACCTAAATATACGCCAATACGTAGCTATTGCTATCATTAAAAAAAATAATAACCAACGACAGAAGATTTAATATCGCCTTTCGAAGTTCACATTGGTTTTGTAATATCACCTAAATATTCGCCAGTACTTAGTTATTGCTACCATTAAAAAAATAATAACCAACGACAGAAGATGTGAAATTAGTTTCATTTAGCTCACTACAAAAATTGACAAAATAATTCGGATCGCGAATGTTAAGGAACAGTGCACTGATTCTCACGAGTGTCATAGAAATCCTCGGCAAACAAGTTACAAAAGCAGATCGATCTGCAAGCATGAGGAAGCAATTAACAATGTTTGCAAAACGTGGTTAACAAATTAGCCGCAGACACGGCGACCACGCAGAAGGAAAGTCCGCTAACATTGAGATAAATGTTTCACATAATAATCCACAACTCATAAACATTAGCAGGTGTATCGGGTCGAAGCACAAAATGCATTCGGACTTTTTTTTATGCAAATGTTTTATTTTCTCCGTTTGCCGTCCCCTCGTCTTGCAAGGTAAGAATTGAGAAAGCAGTCTAATCGATGTCAAAAAGATGTGTTGCATATATGTGTGTGTTCGGAACAGTATACTCAAGAAAAAGTATTTCCTAGAGGATATTCATAAATGTACAGGTGTATGTTTAAAACCCGTGTATGGCTTTAAATGTATTTAAGTGAAATTATTTATTAGTTGCACCATAACGGTCGATGTAGATGGTAATAGACGGAGTGTGTTTATAAGTGTTAATTAATGTGCGATAAAGGAAAGAAAAACAAATAATACGAAACGGAAGAAGACACGAACTTTTATCCACTGAACGTGTAAGATGTCTCAACTAATTTATATGTCTCGATATGGTGAAGTAATAACTAATAAAAGTATTACTTATTAAAACACCGTCCACCGTCTTATTTCTAACAAACTTTATTGTGCTTTATCTTACAGTTAATAAACTTATTAACAAATGTATCGTACAGCTGTTACAAGAAAAATTATGAAACTAGTTTTCTTTTTTTTTGTTGTTTTCTCGTTTATACGTATATACAATTTTACATGACTAAATTCAGAGATAATCCTCCGTACTTTTACTACAGCGTTTTCTCGTGACTTGCAATAAACAAATTGCTACGGAAAGTTTCAAGTTTGCAGTTTTGAGACATCAGTTTGATCTTTTTCTCAAAACTTTTCATAGAGATAGAAATTAATTTGTGTTCCTTTGCGGATATCTTGAAAATTTCAATAACGTAACGAATTCAAATTATTAATGGCCGTATGAAAATTGATTACGAACACGTAATTTCTTTAATAGGAGTAGCTCATTAGCGTTAATGAAGCACAAAACAAACGCGAACGTAATTGAATTAATTTTACATACTCTACATAAAGAATTGTCTATATAAAAGCTTGAGTTACAAATGAAGTTATTATTATTTAAAAAAAAAATAAGAAAAATCAGATACTTTAAACGTCGACTATTATTAATTCCTCGCGTCGCATTCGAGGAGGTAGATTTTTAATTTGTTACAATACGATGTACATGTAATGAAATTTCCTAATTACACCCGTAGATCTCAAGGTATACCTTTAAACAATCAGGAATTCCATTCATTTTAAATGCATACTCATCGTATGCAATTCTTATAACTTGCATACGAACGTAACATTATATACAAGTGAAGTAAGGTCATTCATTTATAACAGGACTCTGTAAACAATTATCTAAATTTTATTTGAAAACAAACAAATTTAACATTGCCATTCAATCGTAGATAAAACTCTGTTCTCCATCGAATAATTCGTTCGAATAAACCGTAGCTTCCCATGTATCGTTTATAGATTTCAATAGACCGATGTTAGGGTCGGCTTCCGGTTTGCAGTCGCGTTTGGAAGGTTTGGAAGACGAGGACTTCCGGAGTTTCGTCAGCGTTGCAGACAGATATATCGGGGCTCCGAGGGAACTGTGGAACTCGATGGTTTATTAGAGGGGGCCTAACTTGTACTCTGATACCAGACAGTGTATCAGAGGGGCCCTAACTTGTACTTTGACACAAGAGAGTGTATCAGAGGGGCCCTAACTTATGCTCTGACACTAGACAATGTATCAGAGAGGAGCCTAACTTATACCTGTGGGTGCAACTAAGTTACACTGCCCAAAATCGATAGAGGAGCCACGCAGTAATTATTCCACTTCTATCTCGTAAAACCTAAATTACCTAATTAAGTGTATTCCACCTCTGGATTCATTTTCCAAAGTACTCAGTCGGTGTATTTAAATATAATAGATATAACGCCAGTAGTCCTTGCGTTAATTGCCCAGCTTCCTAATTAAAAACTATTGGACTATTCACCGTTCTCGAAGGTGACCGCGGGTATAAGTTAGGGCCCCTCTGATACACTCTTCGGTATCGGAGTGTAAGTTAATTAGTTGTTCTCCCAGGTACAAGTTAGTATCCCCTCTGATGCACTCTCCAGTATCGGAGCATAAATTAGTATCCACTCTGACGCACTCTATAGTATTAGTTTTCTCGAAATCCTGACGAAGCTAGTTGCAATATCGGTGAAACGTCGGACATCCTCTTCCAAATGCACCTCCAACCCGGAAGTCACATCTAACATTAGCCGTGGCCGCAGAGGCCTCAAAGTAGTATTCAATAGACCGTTTCTTTTAAAGGTATATCTATCTCATGCAAACATTAATTATATATAGGCGGAAAAAATAAATGAAATAAAGTTTCGTTTTAGAGACAATAAAATAAATAGCGTTGCCGGTTTTGCATTATAAATTTGCGCCTTAATGAAACCTCTCTCTTTCTCTTTGTATAATATGCATTAGAAATTTTTCTCGACTTTTTCTGCTTTGTCTCTTTCTTACATTTATATCAGAATACATCGCGTAACTCTCGACCGAATTTCATTTTAGCTCGCATTTTATAATTAGTAGCAAAACACACAGTTCGGGAACGACGACTCAAGGAATCGTGGATTTCCTTGGTGTCGATCTTTTTTTTGTACAAAACTTCTCCCCTTTTAATGTATCACAAAATTTGATATCTACTTAGAGCAGCGTAGTATCAACTGTACTTTTACACGACGTACGTTATTTTTACTCGAAATTAATCAACACTGGCTGCTGGTCGATCCTTTATGGAGTAACGTAAAATATTCGTGTTGCACTGATTTACATGGCGATTAACACTATAATTACCGATGATTAGTGCAGTATGTTTAAAGACACTAGATAAATACTTCAGAAGAAGGAGAAAATGAAGGGGGAATGAAACTTGATTAATTTAATCACTCACATTTTGCAAGGTAGACGTGAAAAATTAAACGAGATGTAGCATTAAAAATTGCAGGAATATTTTTAAAAAATTCAGAGTAGGTCTTTCGACCACCTTGGTGGATAAATATTAGTTGAATCATTCGTTTCGGTAATTATTCTCTTGCAAATTTGAAACGATGCATTTTTAGTTACGGAGTCGTGATATTTATCACGCGAATTACAATGAGTATCAATTTCTTAAACAGTTTGATGAAACTTATAAATGGACCTCCGAGTCTGCGCAATTTCTTGCAAAAAATGCGACGTTAAAACGTAAATGTCGATTGTGTAAATTTCTCAAAATAATCCGCACGATTCTTGAAAAATATATTCTACTTTTATCGTAAGAAACAGCCTTTAAAAAAACGAAAAAGAGGACATTTTTAAGTAGTACTTTCCGAACTTATCTGCGGATAAATTTGAGGAATTCATCGGAATTACATTTTCAAAAATTGCATTTAACAGATACAAATTGTACTTCGACGAATTTTTTAAATATACTTCATTAAATACAATGAAAGTTTACAGCATTCGTGGATTCCTAAAGGATCGATAACAATTTTCATTTGACGTATCAAACAAAACGATTTCTTCCAACGTAATTCATTGTGTCGCAATATTTAAGGTAAACAAAACGTGCGTGTGTGTACCAGCATACGTTGATACATATGCACACACATAAAACACGTGTGATAAACATTGAAAAATATCAGGATGGTTTCTATGAAACTATAGAATGTGCTGGCGCGTGTTTCGAGAACGATAAACAAAGGGCTTAAATACAATTAAGAAACGTATGGTTGACACTCCACTGTACATGGAATTACGTAAATGTAATACGTGTATGTGTATATGCATATATCACGTCGACTATAGTCCGCAATATAATACAATTGCTTCGTTTGAGTTTGAGAAAGTAAGTGTAAAAAAAAAAGAAATTCTTATCGCTAAATTAAAACAACACGTTAATACGGATAAAGATACGAGTAGTACACTATCCTGATTGTATTAGCTTTTCGATATACACAAACTCAAATCTTCAACTTAGCGTTAGAGGTTCAAGACTGAAATTTCAGTGTTCGGCTTTTGTTCTCCGTGAATAAATAACTTGTAATGCGCGAAAAGAAGATTTAACACGGTGAATATTTATATTCTTCGTCGACAGAATATTTATATTTAACGCAAATATTCCTACTTCTTCACCGATGAAATAATGTGTATGAATTTCAAAGTAATTCGTTTGAAATTATGTCAAATAACGAGTCGGACTTATTACGAATATTTTTGAGCAGAGAAAAGTAATACACGAGTCGTAATTGTTGAAAGTGGTACAAGTTTCTTTCGTTTTTTTTCGAGATATGTTTTTGAGCTCGTGCAAAAGCTTTCAGATATTTCATACTCTTTACTTTGCCATTTGAAATGCGAAAAGAGGCCACCGGTGTTTACCTAAAACTAAGTTAAACGCACTATTCTCAAAAATGTACTTATACCACTTTAGAAAGTATCGGCTCACATATTAGTCCGACATGTTTGTTAATTCACAAGACGATAGATTCTCACCGGAATACCATACAAACAGCTTGCTTCTTCCTAATTGCTGATCAATTCGTAATGCAGATATTTTAAATGCCTTGTTTGCCAAGTTCTACGCGATAAGAATTTTACAAATCCATTAGAAAAAGATCGGGAAATACCGTGCACACTGAAATCTTAGCTTGTACTATCACCATTTTCTTTTTACATCTGACCTTGTACCATAGTAAAATAGCAGTTACCAAAAGAATAATGACATGTTAAACGTATACTAGCATTCTCTCGACATGCAGGTGTGTGCGCATACATATATATTTATCTATATATTTGTAGAAATACATAGATCATTATATACATACACCTATGTACGTACGTATGTATAATCGCACCGTGTAATAGTAGCCGTATCCTAATACTGTGCTTCACACACACACACAACACACTCGCTATGTAAAAAAAAGTTGTTACTCTCAGAATGGGGGATATATCTTTACAAAACGTCCTATCGATTCTCTTTATCGTACGCGACGATCCTGCATGATTATATACAGATCAGTGAAAACAGGAATCATTATCTCAGTTAAGAATTCTCTTGATTCTCTATTCTCGCGTAATAGAGCTCATTAAAATACATACACTCGTCGCATCAATTATTCTCTCTCTCTCTCATTCTCTCTGTCGTTTTCATTCGCTCATTTTCTCTTTCTCTCCCAATTGTGAAGAGACAACGTCGTTTCCTTCGGATTAAATTATAAATGGGTTTTGGTTCTTTATGCCGTTACTTTCTTCCTCGAGCAATTAAAAAATAAGCGACCTTCTTTTATCTCTCTTTTCTGTTTTCTGCATGCTAAACTCTTCTTTAGGGTTTATAGCATCGTATCTCTAATTAAAACGAAGGTATTACCGACAGGGTAATTAAATATCCAGTAGTTCTTCCAAGGCTAAAATGAAAAAATAATTATGTGCATCTGATGAATCCCTTTTTAACTTAGGCTTAGATGGTAATGTTAATCGGTCGTTAACACTAGATCGTTGCTTGCTTTGTAGCTGTTTATTTTGTTAATATACTTTGATGAGTATTTAATTAAAAATATTTATTTTTCTTTTGTAAAAGACAGGAACGACTTTTCTTTTGGCGTTTTGATTACAATCATTAAAAAATTAATACATGTAAAAAATGAGAAAAATGCGTTATATTTGCCCCGTAAATATATCCAGAAATACTCTCGTATAAACATTGATAATTCATTTTTTGAGATTCGAGAAAGTAAATACGTGCAATAGCAATAATTGTAACAAATCATTTTATATTAATATAACAAAAAATGTAATGTAGGAAAATTAAATGTTTTGTTGTGTATGCGACATAATCTGCTCGTTGATTCTTTTAAATAACGTTCTTTATTTCTGCTCTTGATGTTTCGAATGAATATAAAAATAAAGAGATACCTATCGATAACATTGTTTTAAATGTTCGACGAAGGAGAATCTCAATAATTTGTTACAACATCGTTTGTCGCGGCAATCGCGATGCAAGACATTTACAAGAGAGAATTAATTAATTTACAGCGTCTAAACGTTAAAAATGCATCGATCTACAAATATCATTAGTCACCTCATGGAAAACTTGTTCATTAAGTAAAAAACTATCAAGCGTGTAATTATAAAATCGCTGCAATCTTTTATTTCATAATTCTACGTTTACGCTTCTCCCTCTGGAGAAATTCATTACAAAAAAATATGAATTTCGTATATACGTTTTTTCTTTTTAAATTATTAACAAATCCGAGATTCTGACGATAACGCACAGAAATCCACGTGCATAACAACAGCTATCTTTGTCATAGATAAATAAATAATCAGGAACACCGTCGTATCTCATCGAGTCTCATTTACGGTGTTGAACTATTCAAAAACGTATTAACAATACTTTCTTCTCTCGCATATTTTTAATTCTCGTAGAGCTTCGTACGAAAAGTAAGGTAAAAAAACAAGATAAAAATGTGAAATTAAATACACAGGAACTTCGAAGTTGAATCGTACCATCGATCAGAAGACAAGGACGTAAAGTGAGATTACAATCTATCGATTAACGAGCTGCGAAGAAATTCATCGTTCAGTCGTATAATAAAAGCAAAACGGCTCGTGTAAAATGTCGATTTCTTTGCTGTACAATTTTTCTCCGATTAAACATCGAATTCCAGGAACAAAGAGCTGACAAGCTATATGTTCGGTTTGATCGATCAAATCGGAACTCATTACGGCAGCAAAATCCAAAGGATTTTTTCGCTCTCGTGTAGCTCTATTCACGAAGAATCGTGCTTCCCCGGAGATAATGCATTTTGTTGCACGTAACAACGAACCCGTTGACTGTTCGGCCATCAAGATACATCGAGCAAAGTAGAGAAACAGAGAAAGATACACAGAGAGCATGCTCGTGGCGATCCACCGCGAATGAAACATAACGAAACCAAAGTATCGGACGCAACAGTGAACAGAGGAACCTGCAAAAAAATCTGTCCTAAGAACTAACTTCGTTTTCGGGGAGAGGATAAACCTCTGAGAACGTTTCGTCGAGAAAAAAGTAACGTTGTGACGATCATTAAGTGGCGAGTCATCTTGAAAGATGATAAGGTATAAAAGATACTCTAGTTGCATCCTAATTGTGCGTTAAATATTTGATGAATACAGTGAACGTTGTGTATGCGATTATTACGTAAAAGTTATTAGTTACATGACAAAAGGGAATGTTAAGATCTCGAATGACTCACCATAGGAATGAGACTTTATGACGAATTGTTAACATCGTTCGTCAGTGATTCGAGAAGTGAAGCTTTACTGTCCCCAAGATCCAATGGATCTGTAGCGTAAAGGTCGTTTGCAGATGTGTCGCATGCTGCTGCGGTTATAGGTGACGGTGATGTAGCACCCAAGAAAATATCGTCATCGAAATCTAGTAAACTTGGGGTCGGGTTGTATGCCATAAGCTCTCCGCCGCCGGTGCCACTGATATTGTCAGCAACTAGAAAGAGATTGTCGTTATCTGTTATCGTTGTTGTTATATTTCGGATTTAATTGCAGCGCAGAGATGAGAAGAAGTGCTAGGGTCTAGTGCGGAAATGAAGTTAAAGGCTTTGCCTCCTAATTAGGAGGAGTCGCGTTCAAATCTCCCGTAACATCTAGAAAAATTTTCCTACGAAATATGTGAAGCCTCGATAATTTAGAATGTAGGTTTATATTTTTTCGGCTTTTAATCATATTGCTATTTCGCCATGGAACTACGATTTTTGGTGGCTTTCGAACTATTGAGATTATGGTGTATTAAATAGTACTCAGGAAAAATCTACCGAAGGTGACGAAGGTCTAAACTCGGCACCACAAATTCGGAGTGCAATTCTTTAACCCCGTATCTATAATTCGAGGGAATTGATTATAACGAGTAACTAATTGCAACTGATTAAAAAATAATAAAACCCAGTGTCTTACCATTAATGTTTTCATCTTCTTCTTTATCGCAGTGTGGATTTAGCTCTGGATTCACTGGCAAACCAAATGACATTGGATCATCTGCTCCGAATAGCTGTAAAGATAATGAAATTGACAATTCTCTGCCCGTGAACTTTGAAAATATTGCCGCGTTAGAAATATTGCAATCATACTTGCAATACTGCAACTATTGCAATCGTGCAAAAGTTGCAGTATTATGTATTAAATGCAATACTAAAATATTGCAATGTTAAATGTTAAATGCAAGACTACCACATTTCAGTGTTAAATATTAAATGCAAGACTAATGTATTGCAAAATTTGCAACATGAAATATCACATGAAATACTAAAATATCGCAAAACCTACCCCAAGAAGCGTGTTAGCGTCGATACTGTAACCTTCGCCGCGTAAGACTTCACGGAGGTTCTCCAACTCTGTCTGCATTGTTTCAAGGTGGCTATCCATTTCCTCCCTATAGACAATTATTCAAAGTAGATAAATATGCATAAAAAACACTATCTCTGACAAAATTAACCCATATATTCATGGATGAAAACGATGTATATTCCTAGAAAATGAGTCCTGGAAAGAACAGTTTCTCTGTACGTTTTATATGAGAAACTCATGAGTTTGTTTAGCACTGAAATAGCTAGAGAATATACTTTACAAGCACTGTATAACTGAGACTGCAATATATATAATCATTTAATAAATCTTTCTGCATTATATATGATTTCCACAAGGCGAGGACCTTTCTAAATATAATAAATCATAAGAATATGGATCTGATCGATATGTTCCATTAGTTTCTCTTTTATGGTAAACTACATTTGAATCTAGATTCCTTGCAATTTTCTTTGTGCAAAACATGTTATTCTAATTGTGAACGAACACTCTACGAAAAAGAAAAACAGGTATCAACGAAAAGTATTGCAACAATTTTTCAGATACGGTAAAACAAAGACTACCACGGAATCCTTATTCTTCAGGTTCTGGAGGACACTGTGAAATTCCTAGATCAAAGGCAACCGTTTAGAGATCCGACATAGACAATATTACAAATATAAGAATTAATAACACGTCCATTAACGAGTTTTCATGTTATTCAATGCCTATAGAATCGTAATAAGAGTAGAAAAATGAGTTGGCTCCCACCTCTGTCTTCTGATAAAGGATTTCCACTATACTTAAAACGAATGCACTGCATTCTTGCAGTTGGTTTTGTGGGTTTTGTTGACCCACGGTCTCTGTTGAACTTACATTGATCCGAACCTGTAAGTAGCATCAGACATCCCAGAGGAATTGACACAACTCAAAGATAAGTCTTTCGGTGCGCTTGTGCTTGCCCCGTTACTCTGGACTTTCTGTTGCTCTCGGCGCTTCTCAGGGTCGTTTGCATAAGAAAATCCATAGTTGCTGCGATTGCTGTTATCATCCGTTTTGTTTGACTGGCTAGAACTGTTCTCCTTGCCGTTGCCAGACCCACCGACACCCTTGTCTCTGTTATACTCTTTCTTCTCAATACTTTGAACATTCTCCTCATTGACGACCTCCGGTACGATTAAAATATCCTCGAGCTTCACCAAATTCGGATCGTTCTCTTGAACTTCTTCCTCCAGATCCACAGAATTCTCTAGATCGGCGGAAGCAAGTTCCAGCTCTTGTTCTTGCTCCGTTTCATTACTCTTTTCCATGTTAGCAGCCATAGCCGCAAGCTTGGAGCTGCGTACGGTTGCAACGGGCACCGGCTTGGACGAAATTGTTTTATTGTCCAATACAGCAATGGTCACTTGCGAATCATCGTCCAGTGACATTTCGAGCATGTGTGTTTCTTCCCTAAAAAGTGAGACAAGCTGTTGCCAATCTCGGTTACTTTTACTCAAATCAGAGTGGTGTGCCATAATCTGCTTCTTAATACTTTCTTCGCTACGCTTTTTGAGACTCGATCGTCTCGATTGTTATAAGAGTACGTACAAGACTTGTAGTGGTAAATATCGCATGCAACGAGTCGTAAGTACACAATTGGCAAGATAGTAAAGGAGTTATAACATGGCAATAGCGTCATTGTTCTTCACGGTGCGTGAAACCAGGAAAAACAAAGGAACGAAAGAGTAGTACGTACGAATTATGTACCTCTGCGACTAGTAAGTAATTAAAGGAAGGATAAAGAATAATAATTACTTATGCTCAACTATTATTATGTCGTTTCCATCTTATATAGTGCAGCAGAAAGACGTACAGAATTACTGATAGGAAGGTTTATTCGTTATTTTCATTGGACGAGAAAATGCTTATATAAAATTATAATATATTCATCGTATGGAGCAAATGACTTTCTACAATTGAATCGAAAAAATGAAACCGATCATCTTTCTTCTTCCGTTCTAAGACTTCGAACGAAATTCATTTTGCGTTATTGCAAAACAAGAATGAAAGCGATTTGTATGTTACGGTATGATTTTAATGTATGTAATTACATTCTCGATAATCATGATCGTGCATGGAGTAAGTTTCTAATCTGTGATATCTACTACAAGATTTGTAAGATGTTAAATTACATTGTCGCTTTACGTATGCATGTTTATCGAAATTGACGTAAATAGTTGTAATTGGCACGGTGCTAATTAAATGAATAGAGAGTAATTGTAACCAATGAAGGAATTAAAGTCATGGAAAGTTCTAAATGCATGGAGAATGTGCTCTAATAATGTGCTTTGAGAAGAAATTCGAATGAAACCCAAATGTACCAAGGATTAACAGAGTTTTTCTCTTACACTACTTTTCCTAATTCGTTGAAAGTTAACGACTCAATTGGTATAACTTCGAACGATCGTTTTAATCGAATATCTTAATTATAATAGAATCGTAAGCCATATGAAACTCAAGGAAGCCACTACCGCCAGCTACGTGTGGATAAGATACAAAAGAAAGTTCTATCAACATTAGCCATATAATTTGAAAATGCTCCAAAGAAGATTGCTGTCGGAATATTGCCGAATTTTCATGCAAAATAATGGAGAGAAAGCAAAATTGCGATACTATTCAAAGTAACAGCTAGGGAAATACAGAATTTCTGTTCACCAACACCAAATAACAACAAGAGAAAAATGTTAACCTCGGTTCCTCTCCATTTTCCGTTGCTGGGATCAAAATTTTGACAGGCACCTTGTTTTTCCTCCTGGCAATATTTAAATTCCACTGATATGAGTGTCATTGACAGGAACTAATTAACGTTA
This sequence comes from Cerceris ruficornis, assembly GCA_963989415.1. NCBI lineage: Eukaryota > Metazoa > Arthropoda > Insecta > Hymenoptera > Crabronidae > Cerceris > Cerceris ruficornis. Next base: position 28,478,262 of record OZ022519.1, read on the forward strand.
ATAATACGAAGGAAAAAAAAAGAAATTGTGCGAAATAATGAGATGTTTCTGTCACTTGAATGAAAGCTAACGATGTGTCTGATATACAAACCATATCTATACGATTAGCGTATTTAATTTAACTCATTAAAATTCGTGCCTCGTTTTTCATCGACGTGTAATAAAACTTAATTCCTTCTAATTACTCGTTAAAATTCATGCATCGAAAGTCACGTGTTAAACAAATCTGTTGAAACTTGTCGCTGTAACTTTTCCTTGATGTGAGTAAAAGATGAAAACAGTTTTACGTTAAACGATATAATAGCATTTTGCTGTAGTCAACATGCAAAGTGACATTGATAATTGAAGTGAAACAGGTATCGTAATTTACATATCCGAGAAAGTTTTAATGTTAGTATTATCCTTATTATTTATGTCAACTTACTTCCTTTTACCCTTGCATCCACGTTTCTTTTTTGTCTCAACTTCCTGCGGATTGACCAATTGTACGTTGTCTTGCAACTGAACCGGTGCATCTACCAGTTGAATAGTTTCCATGTTATCATCCTCCATTATTTCATTATGTTCTGGACTTTCAATAGCTGGATTCTGGCTTTCGAGCATTCTAATCAGAGCAAAAAAATATACGTAAAGCTCAACAGTAATTTCATGTGCACGAAGTTCACGTGAAGATTAACTTAGCAATATAAAAAAACGTAAGATTATAATACTATTCGGAATAACATACTCGGCAACAATATATTCCGAATCCAAATCTGGTTCTGACGCATCGAGCTCGTGTATTACGGGACCGGTAGGTGATGCTTGTTGCTGAAAGAATATTCGGTAATGCTTACGAAAGAACATTATGACTGCGAGAATTTATTACGCGAATGTATTTCTACTACCTTTGACAATTTCGATTGTTTGGTACGCGGGCGATTCGAATCGTCGATCATTAATGGATATCGTCGTTTAACCGAGAGTCCGCCACTTCTCGATGGTTGTACCAAGGTAACCAGAAAATGTATAAGTTTATTAACGATTTGTTGCTGCTTCAGGTGCTTTTGCCTGAGCATTGCAAGCTCTCTCCACAGTGCTTCGTTTTCTCGTTTCATTGCTCCGAGTTTCGAATCTAAATGTTCCTGGCGGCCCCTCATACTTCTCACTTCTGTTAACATTTTGTTCATTAATTCTGGTTTCATGGGTGCAAGGGCTGGATCGTGTCCTTTACTCGATGCGATCTATGCAAATTATTATAAAAATTAATGCCAGAAAGGTTAGATGTAAATGTTGCGATATATATATCGATCGTTTGAGTGTCAGATCGCGCGATCGCTTGGCATTTTTCGATCGCATTTTTGCAAAGACTCATGGCACTCAAACGGTTTGAAATTGAACAATGCAAGAATACATACTTTCCTCTTTATATGTTCTACGAGATACGAGTGTCCCTTACAAAAGAATTGATGCGCGAATTCCATTTCGTCTCTGTCACACTTGAGACCACCTAATTCCACTGAAACCTTCTTGTGAAATCCATCTGCAGGACGAAAGTATTGTCGGTAAAGGAAGTAAAATGTATTTATTCCTCCTTGATTGTATTAACACTTTAACTACCAATGGCTAATCTGGTAAATTTTAAAATGGTCGATAAATATGTCGAAACAAAGAGAATAAGAGGCGGAGGAAACTCGACCTTTATACTTGATTGAAGTTTTTCGAAAGATAGGTGCAGAAAACGAAGGGAATTCGACCAACACAAAGTTAAGTAATTTCCTTTTTCAAATTCTGGCATTATTTTGAGTATCTTGGTAGTTCCAGTGTTACAAACGTATAATATGTTATCATATTTTTTAAACTTTTCATATGTAATACTTACACATATTCAGCTGCCTCACAAAACTAGCCATATTATTGTGTTTATAGTAATGTGGCAATAGTTCTCTGGCGAATCGTGCTTGATTTCTAATGAAAAAACTTCTTCCATTCTGAAAGGAATAACATATCAACTGCAATTATATAATTTCCCATTCTTTCCGGTGTTCTGTTTATGTTGCAAATCGAACAATGCATTCTTACAGTAATGTTCATGATGTACGATTTGGTGGAATTTTAATAAGTTTTGCAATAAGAAAAAATTGGGCAAGCATGAATTAAAAATACAATTTTTTCCCCTTTATGCAAATTTTCCCCTTTATTTCCCCGAGGCAATGAAGCAAAAGAAGCGCAGAATTAACAAGCTTGCATTAGATAATCGAGAATATGATTGTAATTACTGTATTATGTAATTTAGGTTTCACATTGCATCAAAGACATACACAATTGAGGTAATTGATAAAATTACATGTATGCAATGGCAAAGTGATGTATAAAACATTGTATCTGTATGATAAGTAACAAGCATCCATGAAATAGGTTTTAATTCATCTTTCTTAGATGAAACCCAGATATTCTGTTGCTTTTGCAATGCTATATATTACGTACACCTATTTTTTTCACACAATTTCGATTTAATAAGCTTTAGAAAAAAAAATTAATTCTCCTTTCGTATGATTTATTTTGATTTGAAATGTGAGAAACCAGAAATAGGTAAAATCAGACCAGAGAAACCTTGTAAGAACAGAATTAGGTGTGTTTCTGATATAAATAATGATTCATCAATTTATTCTAATAATAGCTACACTTGTGCATGTTTCTACTAATATGTATTTTTTGTTATTGAGAAGATAATTCTAGTTATATTCTTAATTGTTCTGATAATTGCATCAGTGATCTGAATTACTTATTTCTTTTTATGTAAGAAAACAGCTACCAATTTTGTTGTATGACTCATTCCTTTATCAATTTTACAAAATAGTTTTACCATATTGTGGTATATATTGTTGCAATACAAAGTTACTGATAAGCAAAATTTTTTTCATTCTTTACTTTAGACCATTTTAATAATTATCTAAGCAGTTACATAATTTAATGATAATTGGAATCATTGCATAAAAAGTCTTTCTACCATGTGATATGCAAGCCTAAGGAAATATTTCTGTTTTTATATATAAAACTTAAAATTAATGCTGATCCTTATATTAAACCAAAAATTCCAATTATTATAGTTTTATAGATTAAAGTGTTTCAGCCACAGCTATGAATCCTCTATACTATATTCCAATTGCAAGTATCTATATTAATCTCATAAATATGGAATATCCAACGAGAGAAGATCCGAAACTCTGCATCTTCAAAACAATCCTACGTCAAAAATCCTGTTTTAATCCATTCGAAAATATAACAATAAGAAATTTCCTTCAAACTCATATTAACCTGCCATACAAAAATTCATTTACCCCAACAAAACAAACATTAAGTCATAAAATATTTTTAGTCTCCTGTCAGAAAACGTTGTATCATCCCCTGCGAAATGAATTAACAAAGTATCATTAAATCGAGAAGCATCGGTGCCGAAACAACGAAATAAAATCTAACTACGTGACTTGGTGCACTGAGAATAAATTAGAGGTACACGAAGTAAATGCAAAATATAGGTTGTGTACGTAAAAATGTGTATCGCGGAGGTCAACGTTTAACTTACGTTTCAATGTACTCGGCGTTACGGTGCTAGTAACGTAATCCGTTCGTCGGCGAACGTTCGGTATATGAAGCGAATCAAACGGTATCTGACATAACGCGTGCGAAATTGAGGAAGACGTGAATGATTAAGAAAATAAAGAGTACTTACGGGCGCCCAACAAATAAGGTCGTCAGTTTCGGGATCCTCGACCAGCTTCCAGAGCTTGGCAAGGAATGCCGGTACGCTCGTACCTAATTCCGGAATCGTATGCATCTTTGCATCAATGATTTCACGTCAGTGTACGAATAATTGCTTGTATTTTTGATCGAATATATCCACGAAAAAATCTTCACATCTCACGACAATGGCCGACCGCTGACGATGTTATTCTGCTAGAGGCATTCGCAGGATGAGGAGAGGAGGGGTATTCTGATTTAATGAGAGCATGATGCATTTCCATTTCAAGTTACGTTATAGCGGTGCGCCATTTTTCGTTGAATTTCATTGGTGGTTTCCGGTAGCGCGCCTTTAGTCGCGCGGTGTTTGAAATAGGAATTACTCGGGCTTTGTTAGGTGGAAACGGGACTTAAGGATGTTTGAAATTTGAAATTACTGCCGCTGATTAAATTTAGAAAATAATGAGAAAGGTTGGGACTTGCAATAGTTGGTGCTGAGTTTCAAATGGTCCTCTGTCAGTTCTGCTAAATTTTTCATAATTTATTATTTAATATGTCGGAGTTTCAGTGGTGTAGGACCCACCTAAAGTTGTCCCAATTTATTATTCCATGCGTCATAATTATCTACGTGGGCATAATGAATGAATGAATTTTTTTTCATTTAAACACTTGTATTTTGACGCTCTATGCAAGGTGGCTAATACTGTATTACATTTGTACCTTTTGATATGCGATTTCACAAACAATTAAACGTATCTTGTTTCTTTCACAGTAATAAAACCTACGTTTGCGATTACATTTACTTGTATACGGACTGAAACTTAAAAAGTTTACATACATTCGAAAGAAAGAATTACAATTCTTCTTTCTGGAGAAAATGCTACGAAAGAATAAATTTCAATCCTTTTACAATTAACCATAAACATCGTCTAGAAACCCAAGATTGTTATAAGTTAATATACAATGTAAATATACAATGTTAAACATTGTAACAATCGATAACAATGATAAAATATTTCACGGGGTAATAATAAATAATTCAACCTTCAATTAAATTACAAATAAAAACAAAAGTACGATCATTGGAAGGAACACAGTATTATGTTATAATTAATATAAAGGATCAAAGGATCCTCAACATCAAGTAGAGTCCGATAAACATTACGATTGCAATAAAGAATGGTAAATGTCTTTAAAAATACTAATATATATCGATAAAAAGATTTGCATCGCGAATTTATAATTGCCGCGTGGAATATAAGTACGTCGTATGCGTCGTAGATTGCGGTATTGCGCAATGTTCATTAGAATTACGTAATTATTAATGAGATCGATAGCTATTAAAAATTTTCTACTCCAATACTTATCCATCTCTATCTTATGAATACAAATTGGTACGCTGAAAGAACATCGAATCCTTTTTCTAATTGTTTACCGTCCTTCGTATAAAATGCGATAATAAAAGACATTATTACGAGCTCTGTTACAAAAGAAATGTATACGACGTTCTAAAAAAACAAACAGTCGAAAACACTAATACTATTTAGAAAATAGTAATGGCACTTTGCACGTTTGAAATATAATATTATCTGTGCTGTCATTTCGATTGCCAATATTAATAATATTTTTAATGTACCGTTAATGTACCAGTTTCGTGTTGTACACAATTTTCAATTAAAACGAATTTACCTATAAGAAATCCTCCGTGGATGTCACCGTGGCTTCTATGAGCAATCCAAAATCTAATTCGGCGAGACTAGCTGTAAAATAGTATACCGTTTTATCTTGTTATAATTATAAACTATATCTTAAGCTATCGCGTTTCCGTATATTTAGAAAATTGCCCGGGAATTAAGATATTTGAATTATTTCATACCTTTTGCAGTAAGTAAATCGAGGAACGTATCTAAAGGGGACAAACGATCCGCGGATGGAAATGCGGCCAATCCTGAAAATATTAACAGATAATTCATTAGATATGAGATATTTTCAATTTGGAAATTTCTGGGAAGCTTCAAAATTCCCGATTCGATTTACCACGACTCGAACGTCACTCGTTATTGTGTGTCAAGGTGTTAAATATTTTTTGTTACCATTGTGATGATTTCTATGCTGCGACGTTCTACCACGAGGCTGGCACACTTCACCAGATAAAATATTAGCAGCGTGTTCTCGTGCTCTCAACATGAAGCTCACCGGATGCAGCCACTGATTTAAAAGTCTCTTAGCTCGCGATCGCGGCAAGAGAGACAATAAAGTTAATTTACGAACAGCGTTCTCCTTCGTGTCGCTTATATCTAAAGGAAAAAGCGATTGCAAAATGTTCAAACTCTATTTTACCAATTCAATTGAATAATTTAAAATGGAGCGTGCTTTAACAGAATCGATGTAAGTTCGTACCAGCCATAATGATTTTGCTCACGTCGACTTGCAACTCGAATACCGATCGTTGAACGTATTGCAAGAACATTGAATATTTCAAAGTGCGATATCCAAGGTACGTGAAGAACGATGTAAAACCCTGGGGTGCAGGGAATGCTATACTTTCGATTGCACATCTGTAACGTTCGAATAATACGAATAACAACCATCGTCTTGCTTCATCCAGCTGATCACTGAAAATACAAAAGTATAGAAATATTATATGTCCTTCCGAGTTTTCAAGAATTTCCATCGTTAACTGAACTGATAGTCTTCGGTTTCAGCTTTTCAGTATTTCAGCTAGCTTCACCAGCGTGAACCGATGCTGCAGTTTTCGTTTAACAATGCTCGTATTTGAATTGCTGTTTGATGATATGGACGAAGAAGATGATATGGAACTAAGACGATCATTTTAGTTGATCAGCCGAACATAGAAATAGGAGCATTGCTAAACTGGACACTTCGGTATCACTCCACCCTGATAAAGCCAGCTGCAATGCTCGTGAAACATCGGTTCAGGCTTAAATTCCGAAACTCCAAGACATTGTTCAATAATATATCGCTTGTACATTGCTTGGGAAACTAGATTTATAATTTCTTACACAAGAATGAAACCGCGCTCTTGCTCCATTCGAGGATCAACGTTAGCTGCTCTGCACAACATTTGACAAAGAGCCCTCGAGGCTTCCAATTGCGCAGCTACGTGTCGCGTAGCCATGGCGTGAACATGCAATGGTGTACAGGATCCTTGAATATACGTCACAGTGCTTTGGGTGCCATGCTTCAACAAGTACATAGATAACTCCCGAAGATTCACTGAAACAATGTGCTCTTGCTTCGAAGCCGTACAACTCTCCATCTCGTTGAACGGTAAATTAGAATCCAACAGTTTATGGCTGCGGGATCCTGTTAATTCTCCAAGCGATACGGTAGCAACTACCAATCTGTAAAGACGTTTGGTATAGTTAGCTTACGCGCATTTATTGAAATTAATATTTAAGATGCTACACAGATTACGTAGTTAGAGAATTAAAAACGTTTGTTTAAACATGCAACTGTCAATTAGTAAACGGGGCTACTATTAAACACAGGTGACACAAGTAAAGGATTAATATGACACTTTAAAATTCAACAGCTGTGAATTCAATTGTCTGTTATAACACATAAAACAATGTTACCCTCCACTCGGAGACATTGGGGTGCTGCATCTGGACAATGCTTCGGGCTGATAGCACGCTAACGAAACTAACAACTTTTCGGCGATTTTGCTCGGCTTGAATCTCGTCTTGTCTCCGTTATTTTTGCTAAGTTGATCCCATAATTTAGTCCATAAGTCGCTACGATAAGGAATTAATCTTTGCTGCGGCGAGAGCAACATTACCGATGTATTCCACAGCTTCTCGTGGCTCAACGTTATACTTAGATCGTTCACTTTAATTACAAAGCTCGTATATTCCTCCATCGTCGTGACCGGTAGCAAAGCTAATAACGGTATGGCATCGGCGAGCAGATTTTTTTGTACCAAAGCGTACGAACCTCCGATAAGGATCTCCTGCATGTAACGTGCTATCTCCAGAGACCTAGGCTTCTCTGCAATCGTGCAAACTAATTCCGAAATGACGTCCAAGTCATTTCTGTGACAGAGAAAGTAATGAAGTATTCCTAAGCGCACTTCCATTGAAGTCTCCTTACGAAATACTTCGACAAGAAAGTCGGAAGGAATTGTTAGTTGTACTAGATCCAGCGTGGGTAGATCTATTGTTAGTATGTTTGTATTAGAGTGCACAGTTGTGCTATTTCCATCTAACGGGGCTGCTTCGTATTTCTTTTTGCTACCCTTGCTATTGTTCTCTAGCTCTAGCAAGGGTACTAAGTAGGAGGCACGTGACGGAACGAAATTCAACGGGCCACACAATATGTGGCAGCATGGCTCGTGATTCACTCCAATTTCGAGAAGATGAGTGAATAAGTCTTGGACGAATACAATCATGTGATGGCTTTCGTATATTGCAAACGTTGGCCGTATGAGCTTAGCACGTGACCATGGTATACCTGGTATAACGCAATGGATCACACAACTGTGATGGAGAAGTGTTACGGAGTATGCGAAATGCACTGTATTAGATTCATTTAATGAGTTAAGTACATGCTGCGGTGGTTTTACTGGACGATAGAGATAATGGTGGCAAACACAGACCATTCCTTTGGAATCTGACACCACGATAAGATCTAAGGAACAATCGTGGACTCTCAGAGGTATCACGTCGTCCTCGTACGTTCCACAGTTGGAAGACGTTGATAACTGAGGTAAATTTAACGGAATGTTTAACTGAAAGTGAGAATTTATTATGATGCCGTATAAGAATCGAGATAAATGACAATGTAGAAGCTATTTACCACAGTCTCGTGTGGTAATTCGTCGTGGAATTGTAAACCACTGAGAGTCGGATTACTTCTTGCAGGCTTATTTTGCTTCTCTTCGTCGTCTTCGGAAACCAAGCTCACGGGAATTCGTCGGTGATGGATATGGTACAGAACTTGGTTGGTCATGTCCCATTGTGCCCAGATGAAAGCTTTCACCAGTGATTCCGATTTTAATTCTTGAACGGGACGCAAATCCGCGACTGACGTATCAAACATGACAGTGTATATAATGATACCTTTATAAAACAAATATTATGTATATTATAATGGATAAAAATAATCAGTTTCTCTGTTATCCCATTTGCTCTTACATTCTTGATGAATCAGAAGCAAGAACTTGTCCCATTGGGAATGCTCTTTCTCTTTGTACAGAAACTGAATACGTATTTGCTTTGACCTTTGCGTGCCAAGACTCTGAACTTTTAAATCTCGAGCTTTCAATTCAATGATATAGGCTTCATACATTTCAACCTCCACTGGCATACTTTCATTTTCTTCTGTCGCAGAATCTGCAGTTACGTCGGTAGAAACCTTTTGTTTCGTTACGTATCCCATCAATGTATGACTCTGATTTATGGTTGCTTGTACAATATTCAGTGTTTCCGAAAACCGATGCAGCACCTGCATAATAACAATAATGCCTTTAATTTAAGAAATCGCGATCAGTCTCTTTCTGTTCCCCTCTAAGTATAGATGTACCTGTAAGTTATCGTTAATCCGGTCGTAATGGCCTACAGCAGTATAAGACACAGATTCGTCTTCGTCTGTGATCATTTCTTCCATCCATCCGACTAACAAAGAACCGTCTTTTTCTTGGCCCAGTAATTTCCATTGTTCCGCTAAAAATGAAATTTTTATTTCAAATACATGTATACGCATATACCTGTTTATTATAACTATAAAATACATCTTTTATCTAATTGATGCGATTTGTAAAATGAATTTGATATTCTATTAAATCTGTGAACTTTTTCAATAAATATTACGACATTTTTATGTTATGTCTAGGAATAATAGCGATGATAAATTAGAATATCTCGACGTATACCAGAATTCGCTTTCTCGGATAAGAGTAAACATAGCTTAGCAGCAAGGTTGTCTATCATATCTGTTTAAAAGTTATCCCCAATTGTTGGTATTTTGCAAATTCCTATTCCAACAGTTGCGTGGAATCGTGTTAAACGATTGGTAAGAAAATTTGTAATATCCTGTACGTCAAAACATATGTAATTTGACGTTATCTGACGTATCGTCTGCTACTATCATGGCTGGTAGTGTCTCTTGTTGCATCAGTGCATCTCAACCGGCTGTAATCACAATGCGCTTTGTTTAGAAACTTTGAAACAGCATGTAATAAGTTTGTATACTTTGTTACATTATGTTTCATCATTTATACAGAAAAATAATACTGTAAAAACATCAATATAAGTACAAGTTATATGAAGTACAATTTAATAATAGTTGAATGCAATTATTTGAATAAAAAGGCAGCTAATTTTACTGACATACTAACACGCATTTAACAGAGTGTTTTATAATCTTCAGTATTGCTATAGTAATTACAAAATCTTATTGCAATGATAATTAAATATTATTTAATATTGCTATGATAATTTTGCACAAAGGTAATATAAACGAAGTTTAATAAGCGCACTTGAAACCATTGCAAAAGTTATTTGAGCTCCACTGCATTAAAGTGCAACGCGCAAGAAACTTTAGTAAAATGGTTTAAATAAAGGCGGACGTGATAGCTTATCGATTGCAGTTTCATCGGAATGCACCTTGAGTTTCGTCGAACCGATAACTGCAATCAACTGCAATTAGTGCATTCGGGTGGAGTCAGGTGAGCCAGTGATTTGTAAGCTGCCGTTTGGTACACGTCTCCTGAATTTATAGAGAACGACAGACCAAAACTTGAAGATTTTGAAAATGGTTGTCGGACGTGCATTGCATTTTGTTTTTAAAATACCTGATCGTAAATTAACAGCAAAATTTTACCGTGAAATTCTTGGGATGAAGGTTAGTATTTACATAAAAAAGTATCTAGGTGATTCAGAATTTAATAATGTTAACGTTTTTCCTTATAGGTATTGCGGCATGAGGAATTTGCCGATGGTTGCGAGGCCGCTTGTAATGGGTTTGTAATTACCTTTGATTGCACGTTTCTTTGCCTGTTTAATCATAGTTTTAGAAAGTAAATTACATTTTTATCTATTGGAGCGACAGTATTTTTCTATTGTTACTCTTTTGAGGACTATTTACGTATATATTTGATCCAAGAAAATATGTGATTATAGTTTATCGGCAGATGTATACACTGTTAGAGTTGAAAAATTGAAATGTTACTACATAAATAGGAATTTATGACTTGTGTATACATTAACACTGACTTTCTGATAAAAAGGTAGTTTTCCACTGGCAAATAAATGATTATATCTGAGTATTAAAAAAAGTCTCTATCCAGAAATGATTATATTAAAGATGCAAAGAGTATTCTATGGAATAAGTTAAGTTAAGTTAACTAATTAATTAAGTTAAAATTCAAATTATATTGTTCATGTAGGCCATATGCAAACCGATGGAGTAAGACTATGATAGGATATGGTCCAGAGGATACTCACTTTGTGATAGAATTGACATACAATTATGGTATTAAGCAATACGAAACTGGGAATGACTTCTGTGGCATAACAATTCGATCCAAAGAAGTTATCGAAAGAGCACGTTCCGATGGGTGGCCGTTGAAAGAAGAAAATGGAAAGTACGTTCTGGAGGCACCAGGTGGATACAAATATTATATCATCGATGAACCACAGCCTAAAGATAAAGGTAAACTTGAATGTAAGTCTTTAGTACCGTGCATTCTGCATATATACGATATTTTAATGTAATTTTTCTTTATAAATAGATCCCGTGGAAAAGGTAACTTTGGCCAGCTCAAACCTCCAGCGTAGCATCTCTTACTGGAAAGATATTCTTGATTTAAATATTTTCGGGCAATCCGATAAAAGCGTTCTTCTTGGATATGGCAAGGATCAAGCAAAACTTGAATTCAAAGATATTGGTAAGGCTTTTCGTAGTATTCCGTATATCGCATAATTATTACGAGAATGTGTTACCACCATGTGGCAATTTATTTTATATTACCTTTATCTTCGATTTATCCGAACAATGAAACTTATTATCTCCAGGGAGTATTGTCTTTTGGGGGAACAGGTTTTAAGAAATAAGCACAATTATGTTATATTTTTATCAGGTAAGGAGGTCGATCACGGAAAAGCTTACGGTCGTATCGCATTTTCGGTGCCGTTCGATGACCAACCTGAAATTCAGAAAAGGATCAAAGATAGTGGGAATAAGATCCTGACCGATCTTATCACTTTGGACACACCAGGAAAAGCTTCCGTGAGAGTTATTATTCTCGCTGATCCGGTAAGCACAATATCTACAATATTATTTTACTAATGATAAATTGCCGATCTAATTCTCTTGCCTTGTATTTTAGGATGGCCACGAAATTTGCTTTGTGGACGACGAAGGTTTCCGTCAATTGTCCGTTCCAGATTACCCGAGCGAAGAAATTTTAGACAGATACATAGCAAAGGAGGCATGAAATCTCAAAACTTTTACAAAATACGATATTATTCTCGAAGAAAATGAACCTCAGTATTTGTTCACATTTGAAAGGCTGTGTTTAGTACATAATTACTTGAGGGAAGCATCTGTAAAACTTAATATTGACGGTGGTGGTTTGTTATATTTCCGATCGATACTTAATTTCGTGAGTAACTGTACACGATGACATCGGGTAAATGATACTTTACGATGCCTGTTATAATTCAACATCCACGTTTCAAAGAATCTATATAAAATATATTTCTTTACAGTTTTATAATCGTTAATACTATTTTTATAAGGACATTGCAGGAGGTTGTTATGTAGATGTATAATATTCGACACGGAGATGAAATAAAACTTTATGCAGAAATAACATACGTCTGCAGTTACTGTAATCATTTAGCAGAACTGAAATTAGGATTAGAGCGTGTGAACGTATATATCAGCGTCAATCGTTATTTATTACAAAGTTTTCAAGTTGTTCGACAAATCGTCAATATGTTTGTGTTACCGGAACATGCTACGACATAACTGATAAGTATTTGGGGTCATCAGTAATGACCCCCGTCATCTGAGAATTCACAATTCCAAGGAAATCGGCCGAGATAACACTATAAAACACAGTGCACATGCAGTAAGACGGAAAACTGATAAAGCCGAGGAATATAATATTTAAATTTCTGATTCACGCATTCCGTTAACAGCAGTTTTCTAGAAGCTGGAGCGTTGAAGCTGTGCGATCATGAAGGGCATAAGATTTAAAGTTAATTTTACCTTCCTCTTTCTTCTTCTTGTGTTGGGCACAATTGGTAAATATACGTTTTGCTTCGAGATGTTTAAATTTTCTTGGGTTGCTGATATGGATGGTGCAAAACTTTACTGGTTTTACTGTTATTTCAGGCGATGTTAGTGCAAGAAGGTTCAGTTCTGGAAGTAAAAGTTCCAAATCTGGTTATCGGAGTAGTTCGTCGTCAAGTTCGACAACGTCTAATCGAAGAACAAATAGTTATGGTAATCAAGGGTCGTCAAGCGGACATACGGGAACATCGCATACAGGAACATCGTATCCAGGAGCATCACACACAGGAACATCGTATCCAGGAACATCGCATACAGGAGCATCGTATCCAGGATCATCGTATCCAGGAGCATCACACACAGGAACATCGTATCCAGGAGCAACACACACAGGAACAGCGCAGACAGGAGCATCACATACAAATACAAACTATGATCAAGGTTTGCATCAAATATATTTCGCAAAATATTTTTTGCTGATTGTTGGCGTACTGATGATTTTAACGGAATGACGTTAAATATAACAACATTACAACTCAGTGAAATGTAGGAATATGCAGTTATAACAATCACAATTCTTACGTGAATGTTTAAAATTGCAGGCAGGCCACAAACTTCGAACAGTAAAGATGCTTCTAATACTTTCTTACATGCTGAACGGACACAAGTTACGTCTTCGCGTAAGTTATATTTTATAAACATATTTTTATTTTTAGTTATTAGCATGGTATCGGCGATGACGTAATAATTTATATAGATTTCAAACCACAAGAATTATAATATGCATATTATACGCAGAGGTTTCTTTGACTTGATGTTACGATACATTGATACAGTGAAATTATATTAATTAATATAAATTATACATATTAAATATTCTTTCATACGGAAGCTCCAAGAACTCCAACTGAGACATCACATACGGCAGCACCTACTTGGTCATCTAATCACAGATACGTACCTAGACCCGGAGGAAGAGCAGGAAATTCAAGTTCTCCACATGCTCCGTCAGCTCCACCGATGCAGGATGTTTATAAAAGCCCATCATCAGGTACGCTGCAAAGTCAAAGTGCATACATTATGTAATAAAACATTTTCCACGTAGCGTTTTTACAGCTCATGCATTAACACTTTGTTGGCGAGCTTTTTCTCGCGTCTCTTGCGCCTGTGGCGCACTAACCCGAGAAATTTTACAAAGCGATGCATTTGGCGCATCGACGATGTCCAGTCCCAAATTTTAACCCTGTGCGACTTCTACAGTCTCAAAATTTCAATTCTGCGATTTCTACAGTCTCAACATTTTAACTCTGCGATTTCTAGTCTCAAAATTTTAACTCTGCGAATTCTACAGTCTCAAAGTTGTAACCCTTTGCGATTTGTACAGTTTCAGAATTGTAATCTTTTGCGATTTCTACAGTCTCAAAATTATAATCCTTTGCGATTTTTACAGTCTCAAAATTTCAATTCTGCGATTTCTACAGTCTCAACATTTTAACTCTGCGATTTCTAGTCTCAAAATGTTAACTCTGCGATTTCTACAGTCTCAAAATTTCAATTCTGCGATTTCTACAGTCTCAACATTTTAACTCTGCGATTTCTACAGTCTCAAAATTTTAACTCTGCGATTTCTACAGTCTCAAAATTGTAACCCTTTGCGATTTGTACAGTTTCAGAATTGTAATCCTTTGCGATTTCTACAGTCTCAAAATTATAATCCTTTGCGATTTCTACAGTCTCAAAATTTTAAAAAGGAGCACTTCGACTGCAAAGAGTTAATAAATTCTTGCACAAAAGAATACATTATTGCCATCGTTACAGTTCTGTCTCGTCTCCCGCCAGCAATGTATAAAAAAAACTATCTACTTATACGTTTCACATTGAAGCAAAAAATACGGACTTCGTTTCAGGACATTCTTCTCATCCTACGTATGGGAGAGCGAATGCAACAGTCTCTCAAACAGCTCCTATAGGATTTAACCAGGGTTATCAATCAACAAGTCGTCCTCTATACGGCTCAAATCCCTCTCCTTCATACGGCTGGAACGTAAATCAGCAACCGCCAACTTCATCGGTCGGAAATCCATATGGTCACGTGCAAAGTGGCAACCCATATGGTCAACCACAAAGTGGAAACCCATACGGCAACCCTCACATTGGAAATCCTTATTCCTCCGGTCATGTACCGGTTGGAAATCCTTATTCTTCCGGTCATGCACCAGTTGGAAATCCTTATTCTTTCGGCCATGCACCAGTTGGAAATCCTTATTCTTCCGGGCATGTACCTTATGGAAGTCCTTATTCTTCCGGCCACGTACCAACTGGAAATTCTTATCCACATGGAGGCGGCACAGCATACGGATCAAGTCCGTACCCTCAGCAGCAACAGTTTGTCTCGCAACCGGCATACCAGCCTTTTGTGCCGGGTCAAACAATTATGATGGTTCCTCAACAACAAGAAAGTGGCAGAGGAATAGGGCAAATATTTAAAGAAGCACTGGTGTTCTCGGCAGTTCATGCAACAGTAAATAGACTGATAAACCCACCTCAATATTACGGCTCTCAAAGTAAGCCTCAGACTACAGAGAACACGTACATAATCCACAACAATCAGTATATAACTAACGGAAATAATGGTTCGACAAATACGATGCAAGAGAATGTTCCTAGTGGAGGTAATCAAGGTAATCCAAGTGCACCGTATAGTCCAAGTGCACCGTATAATCCAAGTGCAGGAACAGCTGGTACGCCAACTTCGTTTGGAAATGGAAATCGAAATGGAAATGTAAATGTGAATGCAGCCGGAAGTAATACGAATACATCGAATCAAGGAAATACAACGACCAACACGCAACAACCTCCAGCTAATGTTCCGCCGATGCAGTATGCAATCTCGGATGACGAGTTGTTTAAAATAACGGAGAAACTTTTTGAGAAGAACACGTTGAATCTGTTAAAGTACATCACGCTGAATCTGCAGAATCGTAGCACTTCTGTTAATATAACCGATGATGCCAAAGAACCGTGAGTACTTTTATTTTAAATTGTTAGACAGGGAGGAATGATATTTTATATATTTTCTTTTTAATTGTTCTTTTACAGATTGTTCAACGTGGATCCAGTCGTCTACGATTACCCGACGATCTCTGTAACGCGTGCTTTGTACAAAAATTACGAACATGACTCCCGCAAACCGGAAGACCTTAATTTGGAGAAGTACAAAGAGGAGAATCTTTTCCTTGATATTATACTAGACACGAATACAATGTCCACGGCAATGCAGTGGTTGGTGGATCATGGTTTCATCTACCCGGATGACTTCGCTAAAAAGGAACTCCTCCAACGTCTTTGGTTCACCGTTTTTCAACGTTCTTCCTGCGGATTCGAGCGGGCATTTATGTCCGAAAATTATGCCGGCGTGGGCCTCGTTGGGGTACAAAACTGGCTTTATTTCAGTCACGAGGAATTTCAGAAACACATTGATTACATGGGCTACGTGGATAAAGTGAATCTTGGAAGTGTAAGTAATTAAAGCACTAAATTAATACTAGATCTATCGGTGTTACATCTATGTCATTTAAATATACTGAAAAAGTACTCTGAAAAAGGAGAAGTTGAGAGAACGAGATGATTATTCAAGTACTTTCGGCTTTATAAAATGAAAGTAGGATATTTGCTGTATGGCTTTCTTATTAATTTCTGGCATTTTTCGAAAAAATTGGGATCATTTTGACTGCATTGATAGTTTCAGCGTTAAGCATGAGCATGGTGGCTAGAGTTAGAAGCTTGAGAAGCAATTAATGGAGCTATATTCAAATTCCCATTACCTCTAGGCAATTTTTTCAAGTTATCATTTAATAAATTATAGCTTCAGTGACTCATTTAAAACTGCAGATGCCGATTAAAGTGATTATAGCAGTTGAAGTAAGAAAGTATTTTAAAAAATAGTAGATTTTAGCGCTTTTATATATTTTTTTCAGACCGCTTCGTTGCTGAAATTGAACCTTCAGATGGCTGGAGTCATGAGGCCCCATGTAACAGTATTTGTTGGCACGCTGCCTGAATTAGAAATGGCTCTGTATACAATTTGTCATTATGCAAGGCCAAATAACGCGTGTCCCGTTTCTCTCGGTGGTACCAAGTTCAATATCTTCACTCATTCGTTCAGTTACTTCGGTACCGATGTTATCGACATCGTTGTACCTTTCTTTTAACACTAGCAGTACCGGCATTTTATCTATTATATTTTAATATAGTGAACGAGTAGCTTGGAAAAAGAGAAATCAAGAGGTGAAAAGGATGATCAATCAAGTAATTTAGGTTTTATGCGATAGGAATATTTACTATTAATTTGAGGAATTTTTAGGAAGAATTGAAAACCGATCATTTTGACCGCCTTGGTAGTTTAGTGTTAGTATATACATTTAACTTGGCCAAACGAAGATATCTTAATTTGCTTTAATGTTCAGTAACAGGGAACAACGTATTTTTTTTAATATTGTCAACTTTACGGTAATATTTGTCAACCGAAAGAGATACAGAATGTAGTTATTTGTAGTACAAATTTTAGTGGAAGCTATTTAAGAATTATTTACTTTCACCGTTTAAAATAAAGATATTTACCGTTTACAACTTAAATCGTAAGTTTCTCTGTAATACAACAACTAAGGAATAATAGAATAAATAATATAATTTACCGGGGTACTTTCACTTTTTCTGGCGAAGTGCTTTTAAGGCTCCGAAGTTCAATTTCTTCTGCAACATATAAAACACATCCTAATTAATATCCTCTGATATTTCTTAATAACAATTACAGCAACGAAAAATACTAACAAATGCTAATTAAATATACAAGACAGTATAAAATAATAATAACAATATTCTCTAATAACGTAAAATGAGCTACATTCAAAAATGAACAAATTCCATACTTTATCACCAATATACAAAACATCTCACTAAAAAAGCCAGTGCCAAAGAAATCGAAAGAAACATACAATTTCAAAGACCTTTTACTTTTCTCTATTCATTCAATAAATCACAAAGTGCACATCGTGAACAGATTAATTTTAAAACAATTACAAATTCACGTCCTTGCAAACTTAAGCGAAGGTCGCGTAATACAGAGGCAAGAGGTTGCTAGATGCAATTCCGCGGTGAAACGTGTTGCATACACGCCAGCAGATTAATCCATTAGATCCCTACTACATGGCGAACACGTCAAAGATCGATGTGAAAAGAAAGCCTGTGTATGACTCACACGACGATTTCGAATTGGATTTAATGGTGGTAGTGACCGTTTCACGGGAAGTCCTTCAGTAACGCGCAGACAGTCGTGCAGTGCGCGTCGTAAGAGAGGGATTGTTGTGCAGTGAAGCGATTTAAAATTCTTGAAAGTCGAACTGCTTAAGAGCTAAACGAAGAATGAACATCAGGACGATCCTGATTTGCGCGATCGTCATTTCGCTAGCTTTCGGTAAGCGCACTTAATTCCATTCACGTTAGAATGTACAGTTACTCGGAAAGAAGAAAAACTGGTTCTCTGCTTGTCTTGTTTTAACTGGCATCGATGTCTCTGGTATTCTAGAAACTTAGTGAAGCGTTATGAATTCGGTATAATTATGGAGTATTGCTAATCTGTATTCCGTTATTACGGAACAACGTGAATAATAATTTTCAGCTCTTCGAGAACTTCAATTAAACGTTGCGTCTTCCTCTGAATTTTTTCCTCATTATTCTGTAGTCTTATCACACACTGAAGTTCGGCCCGATTTAAGGAAATTACAGTGATACGTAGCAGAGAGTTCTTCAAAATTCAGAATATTTTATGTCTAGAAAGATGACTCTTGAAGTTATGACATTAGAAGAGAAGTAGGAGTCACGATAAAATACTTTTCTCTGATTTTCTTCTTCCCATTCGATACATTTTTTTCGTCGCTAATTTATGAATACAGAATTCTTATTAACTCGAAGAAAGTTTCAATAATATATGAGATAGCGAGAGTTCTTTGAAATTTAGAATATTCTGTGTCTTGAAGTATGACTTTCCAAGTCACAACATTAGAACGAAAACAAACGTCACAACACCGGTTTGTGTACTCCTAAGACTAAACGAAGTAATGATCTAAGTGGCTTCAAATTGCAATTACACCATGATGCTACAACCGAACAGATTGCGACAAGATCACGAAGAACAAATTGTTCATCCGAACGCCAACACGAACCACATGATACGGCATTATTCACTTGTCTGCATCTGTTACAATTGGAGTGGCATATAGCCATTTAAAAATCGAGGCTTCTCTAGAAAGTCGTATACGGCGTGCTTCACTGGCATTGAGTCAGTAATACGTTACGCGGAATTTCCGCGAAACGTGGAATTAATTAGTCAGAAGCCTCATGACGATACTCGGCGGTCTTGCTTAATTTGGCCAAATTTATGACGATGTTTCGTGCCTGTAAACAATAAATTAATGTTAGATGCTGGATAAACGTGTAACTAAAAAAATAGAAAGTTTGTTAATTAATCTACGAACTACTTCCGCCTACTTGAAAAGAAGGAATTCTACTTTAGAAGCAAAGTTTAGTTATAGACGTAGGTCATATATATAATTACATATTTATAGAAAAATATAAATTCCGCTTATTAATCTACGAACTATTTATTTTTATTTGAGAAAAAGAAGGAGATCTATTTTCTAATCGCTAAGCGTACTTTTAAGGTGCTTTATAAAAATGGAATGAGATTGAAGAAAAACCTTAAAGTATGCCTTATAACTTGCAAAACGAAGAATCGAGAATCGTAATAGACAAACTGACCGTGATAAATCACGTTGCGAATAGTCTGTTAACACTTTAACCATATACCATTATTTTATTCAGCGAATTGCTAAATTGTTGCGGATTATATGTAATAATCTATCATGAAATAGTAGATCCACTCAACGATACGTGGGTAGAATAATAAGAATCGTGGGACAAATTTTCCGTTCAAGCGATTCCAATTGCACCCCTTAAAAACAATGTCAACATTACTTTAACAAAATTAGAACCGTATACACTTCGTATTTTCAAGTTCCTTTGAAAATTTTTAATTGCAAGCGCGTCTGCGGATTGTACGATTTCATTAACATAATGCCGATGCAGTGCGCCTATTATATTTACGATAATATTTTGCGGATGTAATCGTGAAAAAGATTACATTCAGTGATTTCGTTGATTTCACGCTTCGATAATTTCTTCGCCATAAACGTGCCGGTTTTGTGCGCAGGAATCTGAAAAATATCGCTTGGATTTTTAGTTGAGATTTAATATTACTGCAATTTTTAACTTACATACCTAATAAATATAAGTATTTTGAATTCCCACTCATAATTTTAAATATCTCTGAGCTATGAATTACATCGTGTCATCAAATATATTAAATATTTACTTATATCTTCAGATTTCAAAAGGAGCAACAAATTATATTCGTTTCGATAAATGTTCTACTGTAATTCCCGCCAAGAGATGTTACTTTGAAATATAAAAAAGTGCTCGGTTTACTGATGTTACAATATTGCAGTTGACATCGAGGCACGAAAAACCAGCGGAGGTCGCCGAAGCGGAGGATGGGGTCTAGGCTCTCGTTCAAGGACGACACCGCGTCCCCGTACTTCGCAGTCCACTCAAACCAGAAATCAGCAAACGAATCAAGGTAACTCGGTTCTGTGTTTATACTTTCTGATTCGTATGTTTGGATTTTGCAACTTCCTTCCGCCTTTTGGTTGTTCAATTGCGTAGTGTACGATCTGTTAACACATCTCTATGAATTGCAAAGTAAAACGTGTTGGCATATACTTCGTTTGTTCACCAAAATGGTTTCACGTATTGCTCAAAGGATATACGTAATGTTATTCCATTTTAATTAAGTATCTTATTTCAGGTTCAAATCCAAATACCATAGGGTGGAATGTTCCTCCGAGTAACAAGCAAACCGGTACGAATACTGCGGTGAAGCCTTCCGCTCCCGTGTCCGAGACAAGTGCAAAAACTAGCGCAACTAATGTGCAATCTGGATACAATCCGTCAGGTACGATGGCTATCCATATAATTGTATCCTGGCTATTGAAAATTTGCAAAGTGCTCTGATACAGCTCGAAACTTTGCACCGCTGAATTTTAACGCAAATTCTGAAATCAGCCAGTTATTAGGAATGTTAAACTGCAATAAGAAAGTTTATAAGGCTTATAATTCGTCCGTAAAGAACGGAACATTCGCTTAAACCTTTCAATGTTTGCTGTTCCTAGGTGGATACCCGCGTCAACCAGCAAATAATCCTTACCAAACAAATTCCAACCCAGGCCAGGCGTACAATCCTTCCGTAGGCCAAGGATACAACCCTTCCGTAGGCCAAGGATACAATCCTTCCGTAGGCCAAGGATACAATCCATCCGTAGGAGGTCATTCACCTTACGGAGGGTACAATCCATCACCAGGGCATGGTTACAATCCCTCGATGGGCCATCCTTACAATCCATCCCAAGGTCAATCGTACAACCCATCCTTTGGTCAGCCTTACAATCCTTCCTTCGGTCAGCCAGCCTATGGATCATCCTTTGGTCAGCCATCCTTTGGACAATCGCCACAGCAGACGATCCTCTTGCAGTCGGCCCAGAAACCTGGTATTGGACAGCTCGCGAAGGAAGCCTTTGTTTTCGCTGGAGTAAGCGCCGGCGTGAACGCGGCTGTGAACAGGCTGATACCAGGAGGAATTTACGGTACCAGGGGTACCAGTGGAAGCGGCGGCGCTGGTGCCAGTCATACTGAGATTACTTACAATAATTATTACAACAATGGAACTGCCCCAGTTCCGAATACCGATCAGTCTGCAGCTGCTGCCGCTGCACCAGCTGCAGCCGCAACTCCCAACAATGCAGCAAATCCAGCT